>JBAMCF010001109.1:0-1443873 GCA_037075285.1 Drosophila lutescens
ATGGAAAAGGTGTAAAAATCCTGATTTTGTTCTCCCTCACGACTTATCAATATTCTTTTCTCCATACCAATCGACCCAGTCTAATTTACATACATAGCATACATACGTATGTATGCATATGTATGATTCATTGGTTAACCACACGCGTGCTCACTGTCCATATATGAAAAAGTATTCCAAGAACGTATTCCAATAAATATAAAAATGTAAACAATAAAAACCTACAAATGTATGTGTGTTGATGCATTGCAAAGGCCATATTCATATTCGCAAGCGCTGATCCAGAGAATGAAACTGGGGAACGAACATCCCCAAAATAAAACCAAAAAATCATTAAATTGATTAAATAATTGAAAATGTATTCCTCCCCAAATCGAAAAGATCCACACCCAAATTCGTACTAATAGTGCGAAATGAAAGTTGGGCCCCGGCATTCCCAAAACTAGAAATAGCCTTATTCATTTTACCTAATCAACCATATATGGGTATATGGGTATAGAAAATAGCAACCCCTCTTGATCAGTGTATCACACGTTTAGATCGAACCATCTATTTTTGAAATATAAAGAAATAAGTTCGATATAATCTTTATTCATATAAAAAATTTGTCACATTTTTTTCTGTTTTGCATTTTTTTTTATTTTTAGTTTCCATGCACATAATGCGGCTACTTCTTCGATCGCTTGCCACAGTTATTTTGCTGTTGGTACAAAAATCAACTGCGGATATTCCCGGTTGCGACTTCTACGACACTGTAGATATTTAAAGATAAAGATCAAAAGTTTTCGAACGGATCATACCTACACGATGGCTTACTTATTCCCGCCGATTTCGTGGGTGAATATAGCTTCAAGCTTCTTCCTAATGGCTCAAAGGAGGTCGTGTCGAGCCACGTGAGAGGATGTGTCTGTAAACTGAAGCCCAGTATCAGATTTGCTGTTCTCACTATCATAAAATAAATGACAGCGTATGCAGTAATGAAATGTCGAAGGACGAACTGAAAAGTCACAATCCTTACGTGAACGTGACCCTTAACGACGGAACGGTGGCCAAAAGACACTTTAAGGACGATCTAATCGTGCAATCGGATCTGCCCATACCCTGTGATGGAATGTACCTTATAGATCATACACAGCCTGACAATAACTTCTCACTATTTGAGGTAGCATTGATTGTATATTGGCTATATGAAGCATTTTTAATCGAGGTTGCTCTTCCTTAGAATGGATCCTTGTTTATCGATTACTTCGACAGGTACTAGGTAAGCGGGAATACAAAGGTGATAGTATTCGAATTGCCCCACACTTTTGTCCTCCTGATGCTGGAGATGAAGCTAAAGCTGAAACTGAAACTAAAGTTGCTCCCTCGCAATTGGTGATGATCATCGGTAAGCTAACATTTTACAGCTTAAGTGTTCCCTCATCTGAAAGTCTTACTTCTTTCCACAGTGATGATAATATCAATGATATGTATTGCTCTTACGATCCGTGTGTACCTTTACGTCAAGAAGCTGCGGAACATTCTCGGCCAGTGCCTCATGTGCTACGTGGTCGCACTTTTCATGGGTTGTCACTTCTGATCCTTAACTTGTGGGACGTGTGGGCAAAGCCGTCGAGCGTCTGCACTACATCAGGTTAACTTTAGCTACTATGCTATTAAGTAGTTTTGTAGTAAAATCACTTTTTCTATTTTTATATTCTACAGGCTTTCTGGGTTACTTTTTCATATTGGCCGCGTTCTTTTGGCTGTCTGTCATCAGTTTTCACCTCTGGAATACGTTTGGCGGCGCCTCCCATTCGGTGAACCGCTTCCTGCCGGAGAATCGGTTTCTGGCCTACAATACTTACGCATGGGGCATTCCTTTGGTCCTGAGCGGAGTCACCATTTTAGCTGATTATGTCATCGAGAACAAGGATTGGGCACCTCGGGTGGGAGTTTCGCAATGTTGGATGCACAGTGGATTTCGATATCAATTTGCCATTAAGTTGATGGGCCTTCATCTTCCGCATCTTTTCACCCACAGCTGAAGACCATACTACATATCTCTACTACCATGGACCAATAACGCTGCTGATTGTTTTCAACATAATTATGTTTATCCTGACAGCTATTCGTATAACGAAAGTAAGGAAGGAGGTCAATAACTTTGCCCAACAGAATCGAAGAAACCAACGGATCAATGCGGACCACCAAAGGTAATTCTAATGATAATACGTATTTACATTTTAACTATTTAAATACCGTTCGTAATTCTTTGACAGTTACACCTTATTCTTGCGACTCTTCATCATCATGGGTTTGACGTGGAGCCTGGAGCTAATATTCTTTTTCCTGCAGGGGAATCAGTTTTGGGATAAACTTTCAATAGTGCCTGACTATATAAACAGTTCCCAGGGTACCATCATATTCGTAATATTCGTTTTGACGCCTAGCACTTTAAAACTCTTAAAGGAGCGGTAAGTAATCTGTGATTCTGCCAAAAGTTCAAGTAATCAGGTCCCAAAATTATCACTAAAGGAGCAGCATTAAGGGTACGACTGACGAAGACCCTGACAACGAAGAACAGATCTCGCTGGGGAATACGAAATTTGACCAAAGTATCCTGCAATAGGTAACCTAAAGAAATTAAATTATATAATTTGGTGTTGGAAACCCGCATTTTACTACTACCTAAGTGTGGAATGTCGCTATGCTATATATATGTTTTGACTCACGACTGTTTGTTGCTTATAACCTTTAAATTTGTTTGCTTCCTCTGGTGCTTGTATCAATTTACTTAGATGTTGCTTGATTTTTTAGTTTACTAATCCTTATAACGCCTCTTACATCCTAGACGCCATTCAAAACACATATGGAGTGCCATCAATACTAGATCGAATAAAGGTGGAAGTACGACTTGAGGAAGTGATACAGTGTATCAAAGCTAACTCAGCTTTAATTGGAGGTTCCAGTTAGGAACTCTCAATTCTACCTCGCCTACACCTGGAAGATCATCTTAGCTCTAAGGACAACCTCTTCGGCGCAGCGTTCACTAGGAACTGAAATTATCTCACTCAGAAGCTAAACGTATAATTAAAAAAGGTCAAAAGATTTTTGACTATGGAACTCTTTTTAAAACTAAATAATGTAAAACTCAATAATACCAGCTTTATAGACAATCTTGTTCATTATTAGATGTAAAAATCTGTACACGTTTTTATCTACTGATTAAAGAATTTTTTTTTAGAAAAATGTTAAATAATTTGTTTTATGATTGTCAAGGCCTAACGTTTTTAATGGGAAATTCCGAATTTATGCTCCAAATCGCCGAAAATGTGATTACGTAATTTATGAGCAGACTCTTAGCGATGATGTCAGGATGTACGCGATTTCAATAATCTTCAGAGCAAGAGTTCAGTTTCTATACCCGTTACTCGCAGAGTAAAAGGGTATATTGTATTCGTTGAAAAGTATGTAACAGAAGATCCTATAAAGTGTATATATTTGTATGTTCTTGATCAGAATCAGAAGTCAAGACGATCTAGACAGCGAAATCTTCGGTGCTATTAGTTTAACCGCATTTGTAAACGTTTTTTGTTTGTATGTATATCTATAATGTTTGCGATGATGCAAAAGAAATTCCTAAAAAAAATTAAACCTATATTTTTTAAGTGGTTTCCAGGGAAGTGGTTACTATGAGTAATAAGAATCACATATGTATCTTTTTTTCTTGATAATAAACGCTCAAAAAAATCATTTATTAACACGACCCGAAAAAATGGTCTGGCAGACGACGCGTCTTTCCGTTGACTACAAGCCAATAAAAAAGAAAAGAAGATGGAACACTATAGACTAATTCCTCAACTATTAGATACCCTTTGCGCTGTTACCCATAAATAGAATATATTAGGTTGTCAAAAAAGTCTTGCGGTATTTTCGCTAGTTGGCGCTGAAAGCGCGTAGTTCTTGTTTTATTCGTCGCATTTGGTCATAATATACCTTTTGGAAAGCTCATTTCACGTTCGTGAGTTATAGCGTCGCAATCATGGAACCAAATAAAGAGAAAATACGGCATATTTTACAGTACTAGTACGATAAAGGCAAAAATGTATCTCAAGCCGCCAATAAAATTTGTGCAGTTTATGGACACGATACAGTTTCCATTTCCACCGCACAACGATGGTTTCAACGTTTTCGTTCTGGTGCAGAGGTGGTCAAAGAAGGAAGGCCTGTTGTAGAAAATTGCGATAAAACCGGCATAGTAGTAGCCGTAGCATCGGTCAAGAGCTTAGGCTTAAGTCATCAAGCCGTTATAAACCATTTGAAGAAGCTTTGAGTCTCTTAAAAGCTCGATGTAAAAAAAGAAAAAAATAATATAATAAAAATACCGCAGGACTTTTTTGACAACCCAATATATAATAAAAAATTTAAAAAAATTATAAACCAAATATACATAAAAGATCAAAATATTCTTAAATATTTGAGATTCACGAAACCATATTTTGAATAAAAAACAATATACCCGAAGAGTAATGGGTAGGGGTAGCTAATTCTCTCTATCCCTCTTTAAAGTTTAAACAGAAGAATGTGCGCGATGTACTCAGGCTGTTATACAGTCGAATTTCTAATACCTAATGATAAAATTATTCTTAAATATTCTAGTGTATATCTTTAAAAAAAAAAACAAACATGAAGTTTGGGTTTTTTTTAGACATTACTTCCCGAATTGATCTTATTATAAACAACTATAAAAAAAGTGAGTCAGAGAAGAGTAATCATTAGTTAGTAGTCAAGAGTAGGCAAGAGTATAATTCCAAGAAATTCTACATGTATTGGTGTTCAAAAATTTGGCAGTGAAAGTCTAAACTGAAATTTGGCGAATCAGTCGCAAAACAAACGCGATTGCGTTCGTATCTTCCTAGTCGGGTGAGTGTTTTTGTTTCCCCTCCGAAGTACATACATATATCAGTATTTAAATTCGTCACAGCGCAAGCTAAACTTTGAGGTTTTTGGTGAACCAGTAGATGTATCTCATTAAAAAGAATAATTAGATTCTAAACATGTAAGTAAACAATAGAGCCATGTGTTTGAAGAGAGCATAAAAACGTGCGTCAGATGTCGGATGTTATTTTTTAACACAAACATTGGGAGAGCATATTTTGTATGTACATATGTGTATAACGCTAGTGTTGTTTGATGTCAAGTTGCCGGTTCAAGACATATGTACATAGCAGAGCTGCAGTGAATATATCTACGTATATATACATAGATACTTTTCGCAAAGATTATAGAACACGTGCAATGTTCGTCTTACATACATATTTATAAAGTCGGTTCTAGCGGTGAATGGCTGAATTCTACCACAGATATCGCCAGACGCTTACCTTTTGCTTAATAAGATATGGGTTCCAGTCCACTTTTTTTATGTTTCTTGTCAGTAGCTGTTCTTGTTTACTATCATACTTTGGAAAATTTCAGAACGTTATGCAAATTATAGAAATATAATATACAGTTACTTTTTCCTATGTATAGCTGGCAAAATAAAAAGATTGCTTTCTTGTTTTAAAATAATATTTAATTCTAAAATATTTCCGATTATAAAAAAACCGATGTTCACACTAAAAATGTTTCCAATAAACATAAAAAAGTGGTTACTATGCAAAATGAATCGGTTTGCCAATTCTGTGAATTTTTAATGTACACAATTCGGAGAATTCTAATTTAAGAGTTCTGCGAAACGAATTGATCGAATTTCCTAGAATTCGTATGTTTAGAATTGTACCTATTATATAAAATATTAATTAATAGACTAGAAAAAAGCAACTATTAAAATGATTATTTGGAATCGGTTCGCAATAAAAAGCGAACAATGTGATTTCAAACGAACGTATGTATAGCATTTATAAATGTACAATACACAAGTGGTTGGCGAACATGGGTGTGTTGTATGTATGTATATGATGACGTACATGCGTGCTCACTGACCATTTATGTATTTACTATTCAGGAAGTTGAAAAAAAATTCCAAGAGCGTAATCTATTAAATTAAAAATATAAGAAAAACAAGAGAGAACGCTATAGTCGGGTGCCCCGACAATCAGATACCCGTTACTCAGGTAAAGGGAGTGCGAGGGAGATGGAGATAGAAACTTTGAACACGAATAACTTTTTAACGAATGGTCCGATTTGAAAAATTTCTTCTACATTTCGATAGGTATTGATAAACACAATAAAACTGCATTTTTACTTTTCCGAAATATTGAAATTTTTAAAATCGTATATAAGCGATTGTGGGCGTTAGAGGGGGCGTGGCACCTTTTTAAAATAAACTTGCGCTGCGTAGGAACTCCTAGAATCTGCATGCAAAACGCCAATCTTCTAGCTTTTATAGTTTCCGAGATCTCAGCGTTCATACAGACAGACAGACGGACAGACGGACAGACAGACAGACGGACAGACAGACGGACAGACGGACATGGCTAGATCGACTCGGCTAGTGATCCTGATCAAGAATATATATACTTTATAGGGTCGGAAACGTTTCCTTCTAGCTGTTACATACTTTTGCACGAATACAATATACCCTTTTACTCTACGAGTAACGGGTATAATAAAAAAGCTTGATATGACTGAAGAGGAATCCTCCCCCAAATAAATCTAATTTATATACAAAGTTATTGAAAATTATTCAATAATGGAAAATGTGTCCATCGCCAAATCAAAAAGTCCACACCCAAAATGAAACTGTCCATCCGCCTCTGCAAGTATATATGCTTATGTACATACATACATATGTTCGCAGAATGATCGTAAATGCAAATTAAAAGTTCGGCTCGTGTCATCCAAAACTAGAAGTAGCCTGAAACGTTTTTATTAATTAAACAGCATTTATGCTCATATAAGCCATTTTTATTGTCAAAAATGTATTGGGTATGAAGAAAAGTGACCCTCAAAATTACTAAACAATAGTGAAGTCCACTATATGATAATCGGTTTGCCTACACCTACACGACAATCAGATACCCGTTACTCAGGTAAAGGGAGTGCGAGGGAGATGGAGATAGAAACTTTGAACACGCATAACTTTTTAACGAATGGTCCGATTTGAAAAATAAAATTATAAAACTGCATTTTTACTTTTCCGAAATATTGAAATTTTTAAAATCGTATATAAGCGATTGTGGGCGTTAGAGGGGGCGTGGCACCCTTTTGAAACAAACTTGCGCTGCGTAGGAACTCCAAGAATCTTCATGCCAAATACCAATCCTCTAGCTTTTATAGTTTCCGAGATCTCAGCGTTCATACAGACAGACGGACGGACAGACGGACAGACGGACATGGCTATATCGACTCGGCTAGTGACCCTGATGAAGAATATATATACTGTATAGGGTCGGAAATGCTTCCTTCTAGCTGTTACATACTTTTGCACGAATACAATATACCCTTTTACTCTACGAGTAACGGGTATAATCACTGATTTTATTCATACGGAAAAGTATTAAATTGAACCACATATATGTGTATTAGACATTAAATTGTATTTAAAAATGTTGTTTTAGATACACATATGTACATACTTAATTTTATATTATTAATTAAGAATTTCGGCTTGCACTATGGAGAATAACTTAAAATTTGTTGATTTCAGCTTCTTTGCGGAAAATGCGGCTACTTGTCGGATTGCTTGCCACAGTTCTTTTGCTGTTGGTACACAAATCAACTGCGGATATTCCCGGCTGCGACTTCTACGACACTGTAGATATTTCAAAAGGTCAGAAGTTTCCGAACGGTTCATACCTCCACGATGGCTTACTCATTCCCGCCAATTTGGTGGGTGAATATAGCTTCAGGACTTTGCCTGATGGCTCGAAGGAGGACGTGTCGAGCCACGTGAGAGGATGTGTCTGCAAGCTAAAGCCCTGCATCAGATTTTGCTGCTCTCACTATCACAAAATAGACGACAGCGTATGCAAAGATGAAATGTCGCAGCTCGAAAAGGACAAACACGATCCTTACGTGAACGTGACCCTCAGCAACGGAACGGTGGCCAGAAAGCACTTTAGGGAGGATCTAATAGTGCAATCGGATCTGCCCATGCCCTGCGGGGAGGAGAAGATGCACTGGATGGATCATACACGTCATGGCAACGGCTTCACACTATTTGAGGTGGATTTGATTCTACAGTTGCTACACATGGAAAAGAATAACCGCTTATGCTCTCCCTTAGAATGGAACCTTTTTCCGGCAATGGGACGAGGCTTTCTTGGATAAGCGGCAATACTGCGTGCAGCACTTTGACTTCGAAGGTGATGGTATTCGGATGACTCCCCACTTTTGTCATCTTGAATCTGAAGCCTCGCCCCTGTGGCAGACCATCGGTAACCAAGCATTTGAATACAGCTCAAGTGATCCTTGATCTTGACAGTCCTTCTGTTTCCACAGTGATGGTAATATCGTTAATATGTATGGTTCTTACGATCAGTGTGTACCTCTACGTCAAGAAGCTACAGAATTTGCAGGGCAAGTGCTTCATGTGCTACATGGTCGCCCTTTTCATGGGTTACCTACTTCTGCTCTTCAACTTGTGGGAAGTGTGGGAATTGCCTTCGATCTCCTGCACTACATCAGGTTAACTTAATTGAAGCTATGATGCAGCTATATAGTAACACCAATTTTTCTGATATCATCTATAGGAATCCTGGGATACTTCTTCGTCATGGCCGCGTTCTTTTGGCTTTCTGTCATCAGTCTGCACCTCTGGAATACATTTAGCGGGACCTCCCATTCATTGAACCGCTACATGCCAGAGCATCGGTTTCTGGCCTACAACGGTTACGCTTGGGGCATGGCCTTAGCCATGACATGTTTCACCATCCTAGCTGACCAAGTCATTGAGGAGGATTGGGCACCTCGTATGGGTACAAACCAATGTTGGATCTACAGTAAGTTTCGATATCCATTTTCAATTAAGTTGATGGGTCTTCATGCTCCATCTCTTCTCACCCACAGCTGGAGATAACGCTGTCTTGATATACTTCTTTGGACCGATGATACTGCTGATTGCTTTCAACATAACCATGTTTATCCTGACGGCTATTCGCATAATGAAAGTAAAGAAGGAGGTCAAGAACTTTGCCCCACAGCCACGAAGGAACCATAAGCTTAATTCGGATATGCGAACGTAATAGTGATCATAATTTATATTTTTATTTTCTAAAGTCTTAATTAACTTTTATAATCCTATGACAGTTACACGTTCTTCTTGCGGCTCTTCATCGTCATGGGTTTGACCTGGAGCTTGGAGATAGTATCTTTTCTTGTGCGGAAGAACGAGTTCTGGGGTAGAGTTTTGCAGGTAGCTGACTATCTAAATTGGTCCCAGGGTACCATCATATTCGTGCTTTTTATTTTGAAGCCTAGTTCTCTGAAACTCTTAAAGGAGCGGTAAGTAATCTGCGATTGTGCAAAAAGTTCAAATAATCAGGTCCCAATATTATCTCTGAATGAGCAGCATTAAGGGTGATAACAATGAAGACCCTGACAGCGAAGAACAGATCTCGCTTGAGAATACGAAATTTGACCCAAATGTTCTGTAATAGGTAATCTAAAGAGAGTTTTTTCTTGGTATTTTGGTGTTGGAAACCCGCATTTTACTACTACTGAGTGTGGAATGTCGCTATGCTAATTCAATGTCTTGACTCCCGACTGTTTGTAACTTATAACCTTTAAATGTGTTTGCTTTCTCCTATGTATGGTGTTTGTCTCATTTTAACGTTGCATGATTTCATGTTTACTAAGCCATATTTTTCTGTCCCACTTATAATGCCTTTTACATCCTAGACGCCACCCAAATCAAATGTGGAGTGCCATCAATACTAGATCGAAAGAAGCTGGAAGTACGACTTGCGGAAGTGAGGGTGTGTATTATAACAGAGCGAAGAACTAGTTGGTCGGTTTGGATGGGTCTTCATCTACCTTACCTACGACTGGGATATTCTCGAACTTACAAGGACAACCTCTCCGGCGCAGCTCTCACACTCACTACCATTTTAATTACCTCACATTGTACTCAGGAGCTAAACTACTTATTCCTATTACTAGCTAAATTACAATTTTCAAAATCATAATATATAAATTAAGCTAAACTTGTCGAATTTTTGTCCCAGCTGTCCGTATGAACCCGTGATCTCGGGCCATAACGTTCTTTTGGTTTTCCATTAAAATAAAATAAATTTCTTTGCATTTTTAAATATTGTGCTGTGTTTCTTTATAGTGGAGGATTTGTTTTTAAATTTATGTCTTTGAAGGCAAAATAAGAAAAAAAGACATTTACAATTTAATTAATAGAAAATAATGTCTTGAAACGAAACCTTTTTATGTATTTTATATGAGTCAGTCTTTTTTATTGAAAAATTAGGAATTAATTTATTTTTTTGGTATTTCCTTAAAACATATTTAGTAGTTTTATTTCGAAGAATCAAAGAATATAGATTTTTATGTGCACAATTTAACGAATTGTATGTTTCTTATTTATACTCAGAATGTGAGTTATCATCATTTTCACATGGTAACTTTATTAGTAATAAATATTTCGCATTGAAATAACACAATTATGCACGTCGTCGTCACTTTCCTGACGAACGTGCGTAGTGAATAATGTTTTTAGTTATATTTTTAGCTGATTCTGAAAGGGTTATATAAATTTAATCAGTCATTACTGAGACGCTGTCGAGCTCACATAGTTGAGGAGCTTTTATTTATAGTTCTTAGTTTTCCTTGAGTTTAGCAAATAAAGTTAATATTCTCCATCTCCAGATTTTATTTCCTTGAATGGGTAAGTGCAATCAGCTCTGAATTGGATATGGTGTACGATTCTTTACAACCGGTTTACTGTACCATAAACTATCCTTTATTTCTGATATCCTTGAAGAGGCTGCTATAATTTTCTGTCAAAAAAAAGTGGCTTTTACCTCCTTAAACGCCTGTAACCAGATTTTATTGAGAATGACTTGACTTCCGTTTTCAGTTATTTTTCGGAATAATGCGCCTGCTTGTTGGATCGTTCGCCACAGTTATTTTGCTGTTGGTACAAAAATCAACTGCGGATATTCCCGGCTGCGACTTCTACGACACTGTAGATATTTCAAAAGATCAAAAGTTTTCGAACGGATCATACCTACACGATGGCTTACTCGTTCCCGCCGATTTGGTGGGTGAATATACCTTCAAGCTTTTTCCTAATGGCTCCAAAGAGAACGTGCCGAACCACAGGAGAGGATGTGTCTGTAAACTGAAGACCTGCCTCAGATTTTGCTGCTCTCTCTACCATAAATTAGCAAACAGCGTGTGCACTAATGAAATGTCGAAGGACGAACTGAAAAGTTACAATAGTTACGTGAACTTGACCCTCAGCAACGGATTGGTGGTTAGAAGACACTTTAGGGACGATCTAATCGTGCAATCGGATCTTCCCATTCCCTGTGGTGACATGTACTTTGCAGATCATACACTGCCCGACAATGGCTTCTCACTTTTTGAGGTTGTTTTGATTGTATATATTCTAAATGAAAAAAGTTTTTATCACTGTTGCTATTCCTTAGAATGGAACATTGTTTATCCCTTTCTATGGTTGGTACTTGGATAAGCGGGACTACTGCGTGCAGCATTATGATTTCAATGGTAGTATTCGAATTGCTCCAAACTTTTGTCCTTGTGATCCTGAAGCTGAAGCTAAAGCTAAAACTTAAGCTGCTCCCTCGCATTGGGTGCAGACCTCCGGTAAGCTAAAATACGCAGAAAAAACGTTGACAACAAAAGATCAGATTAATATGTGTTGGTCAATTCTATATTTTTTAAAGATCAAGTTATTCATATCATTTTGATATGAATAAAGATTATGTTTAACTTATTTTGCATTATTTGTTCAAAAAATACTAAATTTGGTATTTTATATGATTGCATCATAAATTTAACATAAATCATATCGGTTTTTTTTTATATGAAATAAGGTAAAATTGACCCTATTTCATATAGAATTTTTTTTCTGTGTAGAACTCCATTACTGATGCCGCTTTTCTCTTACCACAGTGTTGATTATATCGTTGATTTGCATGGCTCTTACGACCAGCGTGAAGCTGTGGAACCTGACCGGCAAGAGCCTTCTGTGCTACATGTTGGCCCTGTCCATGGGATACATCTGCATGCTCTTCAATTTGTGGGACGTGTGGAAGAAACCGTCGATCGCCTGCAGTACATCAGGTTAACTTATATCAACTATGCACCCAGAAAGCAGTTAATAGTAATATCACTCTATATGATTTCATCTTTAGCATACCTTAGCTACTTTTTCGTCTTGGCCGCGTTCTTTTGGCTTTCTGTTATCAGTTTTCACTTCTGGATAACTTTGTCTTCTCCGTCCAACTTGGTCCGTTTCATGCCAGAGCATCCGTTTCGTGCCTACAACAGTTACGCCTGGGGTTTGCCTCTGGCTATGACAAGTGTCGCACTTATAGTTGATAATGTCACCGAGAACAACAAATGGGCGCCTCGCGTGGGCACCTCACAATGTTGGATGCACAGTGGGTCTGCTATCAATTTGCCATTCTGTTGATGGGCCTTCATCCTCCTTCTCTCCTCACCCACAGCTGAAGACCATGCTACCTACCTCTACTACCATGGACCGATGATACTGGTGGTTGTTTCCAACATTATTATGTATACCCTGACAGCTATTGGTATAACGAATGTAAAGAAGGAGGCCAGGAACCTAAAGACCAATGCGGACAAAGAAAAGTAATTCTATTGATAATATTGAAACATATATTTCATTTTTTAAGTACCTTTCACAATCATTTTACAGTTACACCTTATTCCTGCGACTCTTCTTCATCATGGGTTTGACGTGGAGCTTGGAGCTAATATCCTTTCCTTTGCAAAAGTATACGTTTTGGGATAATCTTTCAATAGTCCCTGACTATATGAACAGTTCCCTGGGACCATCATATTTGTGGTGTTTGTTTTATAGCGTAGCACTCTTAAACTCTTGAAGGAGCAGTAAGTAATTTGCTAATCTCCAAAATATTCATTATTTCTTAATGGGCAGCATTAAGGGTGAGAATAAGAAAGACTGTTTAAATATTTGTATCTTTGGTAATTTTATGTTGGAAGCCCGCATTCTACAACTACCTACATTATTGAATGTAATTGCTTCCTAGTTGTCTCAGTCTTTACGTAGCTCTAACTTAATTTTGTGTTTTTTAAGCCATATTTTTCTGTCACACTTATAATGCACCTTCTATTCTAGACGACATCCAAAATTCTTGGGGACTGCCTTCAAAATGACATCAAAGGATCTCCAAAGTACATCTGACGGAAGAGAAAGTTCTAGAAAGTTCTAGATAGAAAGTCTTATTTCTACCCAACTTACAACTAGAAGGGCATTCGGCAAAACTAAAATAATAAAATTTAAGTTTTAATTGACCTCCTGGAAGGCCATCAGAAGGCATACAATAAAAGCCCTCGCCAAGTTCGCAATTTAAATTTTAAATTAAAATCTTTGGCTAGAGTTGCTAGACATGGGACGAAATCGATGAGTACCCAGACTATCGATGAATCCAGAACTTAAATTACGAAATTCGAAGAGTTCTTCAACACTGTTTTAGTTTACGTATGCTACTTCTGCACGGCGTCATTCTCTTGCAAGTCTCTAGATGTGTGCAGCCACATCTTAAAGCAGTCGAGCAATTTTAATACACACAAAAAAACTCACAAGAAAGTGAAATAAAGTGTATTAACGCCGCAAGGCAAGGCGTTTTTTAACACTAACATTAATTTAACATTTTATTCACTATTTTACCCCAAATGGTTTGGGCTTCAACTAGCATTCACCATAGCTCTAAACCATGGTTTGAGTCTGCGCTGGTCCTAAACGTGTTGGTATTAAAATACTGTTTTAATGTACTTTTGTGACTTGGATTGCACTTTACGTTTCGTTACGTCTTGATTTACAAAAATACCAAAACATGCATATACGGTCATATCATTATCATTATTTTTGTTGTTCTTTTTGTTCGCTGTTTGACGTTTGTCCGTTTGTCGCTTTCTTCCGCTGCGGATATAAAATACTACGAAGCGCACTTTGTTACAAACGGAATTGCGGGCGCATCGAAGGCAACAACGACGAGAGCAACAACAATAGAACCGTGAGCGCAGGGCCAATTAGATTGCGTTTGCGGCCGCGAATTTTTGATGACGTCGCCGTCTTGAAAATAAAATATAAAGGGCGTAAAGAGCAAAGCAAAGCAAACAAACGCGAAGTGTAAACGGCGTAGAAGCGATAAAAGCGATTCAAATACGCAGCAGATAAAATACAATAAGAATAAAAAAAGTCATATTCGGCATCTTTTTGCGAGTGAAACAGTGCGAAGTGAGCGAGTGTGTGTGTGTGATTAGCGGAATAAAAAGGAATCGAACGGTAAATGCAGCGCCGCAAAAATGTGCAGCCTGACGCTAAACAACATGGTCAACGTAACGCAGCAGGACCTACACGATCTATTGGAAACTTTCGAAAAAAAGTCCTTCGAGGCGGCGGCCTTTGAGGAAGGAACGGCGGTAAGTTGGCTTTGCCAGTGTGTGTGGGTGTGACATACATTTGGGCGCACGTGCACGTGCTGTCGCCGCAAAAACATACAAACACACACACGCACACAGTAGCGAAAAGCTTGGCTTGCTAGTGTGCGTGGCGCCTACGTCGAGGACACGTCATAATGTAATGTCCTGTCTTTCCTCTCCCTTCCCCTCCCCACCCCTTTCCACCCCTCCTCTCGACCGTTTTTGCCGCGCCCCAAAAATACTCAGCTACTCAAAATGGCCGCCATTAAGCTTCCTGCAGGGAAAATCGCATTTTCATGGAAATCAATAGGCGCTTAAACATGTCATTTACTTAATGGTTTGCATTTGTTCAGGAGCAGGTTTACTCAGAAGATAGCTTTTCCATTTGGTAGCTCGACACATTAGGTGGGGCTTTATTAACCTAAAATTGATTAGTTTTGTTTCATGATATTAGTAATATTTATTAATTATCTAGAACTAGTGATTAGTTAAAAACAAAAAATAAATGCATATTAGGGTATTTAACTCGTCAGTTTCTATGAATGTGTATCTTAAACTTTTTAGGATTAATATTAAAATTATTAGTTTTCACAGTTATTCTGTTCTTAAAACAACAAAATAATTGTAATATTTGTGTTACTCCTTTTTAAATAATTCTAACCAAAAATTAAAGTTGTAAAATAGTTATATGAATTCTAAATTTGTCTTGTTGAGTTAGGACTAATGATAATATTCCTTATCGCTGAAAGTAAGTCGCATTATTTCTTGTTATTAAATCAGGCTATAATTAAATTAAAAAGTCCCAAGCAGGCAGGTTTTCCGAAACCGGAAAACTTTCTTAATGCCATTTGTTCTCGAATTGTTACTGAAATTCAATATCCCAATCTACTTGCTTAGCTGAGCGGCAATTAAAAGCCGAATGGCCTTTTTAAGGCCTGCTCCCGATTCACGCATTAATGTGCATTATTTCCCCGACACGCACTCTTGTTTAGCTATTGTCTTCGGCTTTCAGTACGTCCAACCCCCTTGAATGTCACGCACGCCTTTTAATAGTCTAGTATGTAATTCCGTGTTATCGCCCGCTTAACCGGCAATAACACAGAATAGCAATTGCGACGGCAACTTGGCAACAGCGGAATCGCTGTTCCGCTGCTCATTTGCATGCCAGTGGATATGGTGAATATTTAAGCCAAATGCCAGGCGGGCACCTGGAAACAGAGCGGGGAAAGCCAAGTGAAGACTTGGCACGTAACTCACGTTTCCGCGGCGATCTTACATGCTGTTTGTTCAGTTGCAATCGGCACATATAATTGATTAACTCCACAAGGTAAGGGATAATACTTTGTTGCAAAAGTGTGTTTTTATCTCTTATCGCGCTCACTTCGGTCCAAACAACGGGCGCCAACCTTCGATTCGATTTCCCCCAAGTATTTTCCTTATCTGCCAGCGATTTGAAGGCACAAACAGAAAGCTACTGCCCCTTGATACAAAGCATTGCATTTCTGATGGGGTGCAAAGGGTGAATTATGTGTGCGATTCTCTCTCTCATTTTATTTCCCCGTCTCCCCAGGGTTCAGGGTTAAGTTTAGCCACGCCGATTAGATTAGGCGCCCAGCCAATGGCACAATATTTAAGCCAATGACGTAGGCCGGCGATAGGTTCGAAAGCTCCCCAGAGAATTTTAAGATCGCCTGGCGAACGTGTGCAAAATCATTAGTTTTAAGTCTTTAAGTCTTAAGTCTAGCTAATACGACGATAACTAATACAACCCACTTTTAATAAGTAGCAAATAACAGTACAAAAAATATAGAAAAAACAAATTTATTTCACAGTTATTGAAGCTCAAAATTATTCCTATAAATAAATTGAAATAATATTTGTTGTAATAAATTCCAAAAATGTCTGTTAAAAAATCCTAAAAAAAATAAATTGAAAACGATTTCCAAATTCCAAGCTCCATACCAAATAATTTGTGTGCCCATTTTATTATCGGGGCAAACAAAACAAACCATTATAAATAGCTTTCGGCTAGCACGTGACACAATAATATACGCTTCAGATTACCCAGAGTATTGGTCTTATCAGCAAAACTTTCTGAAAAGTTCCAACCAAAAACCCGAAACAAAGACGACAGCAGAACGGCTGCAATTTACATCAAGATATGGAAATATTTAATATTCAACATCCATTCAAAAAAAATGACATTCATATTTGTAGGATTTGCCACAAAAAAAATACATTTATATGTGTAGATTTGCTAAAAAAAAAATACATTTATATATAGTTTCGCAGTAGACGCCGACCGATCGTTGGACAATTATTGTGTGTGTATGTGTTCATCGCCTTAGAAACCCTGAAAGCTCCGGCGGAACTCCTCCTCGAAATCACCATGGTCGAAATTGATCTTGTGGAAGTCGGTGCACCCCTCGCGATCCAACTTGTTTTGGGCCCAAAGAATCAGCTTGATCAAGAACATCATCCGCGGCTCCATGGGCTCATCTTCCTGAACCTTATTCTCCGCATCGTGGCAACGCAACATGGCTGCGTTTATTTGGCCTGCCACCTTCTGCCGATACGAGTAGTACATCAAATCGCCATAGGGACTGTATTCCGGACGATCGAAGGCCAGGAGTCCCATGGTCCGTTCCACTTCGTGAAAATGTCGTGGATCTACTTTCGAAAATCCCGAAGCCTTGCTTTGGGCGAACTTCAAAGCCTTCTCCACCTTTTGATCCCTGATCATCTCGATCAGGCGCAACTGTTGCATGTGGAAAAACACATAGTTGTCGGTCTCGAAGAGGCGCGGATATAACCGTGTGGCCAGATCCATGGCGTACTTGACCTGGCCCACTCGCACGGCATCCTGAATTCTCTGTCGATCCGCGATGGTGTTCATGTGGGGACCCGGCTTTACGGCCGCCTCGGTCATGAAGCGCTTGGCGGCCTCTTGATAGCCCTCTAAATTTGGAGTTAGTACTAGATAATTGAATAATTGATTTCTAGGACTCACCTGTGACCAGGTAGTTCATCACCAGGCGGTTCAGATCCGCCTGCCGGCACTGGAAGCTCATCATCCGGTGGGGCCACGAAGCGTTTGGCTTATACTCGGCCATTCTGAATTGATCTAGTTTGATTAGGTACTGAAAATCGAAGGAAGTATGCATGGGACCTTGACTTTTTCAAACTCTTTTGTAAGAGTAAATCTTAATCTAATCTAATCTAAATTGATTTTATCTTACATGTTTATTGTTAAATGTAAATTCTCAAAAGGTACAATAGAAAGAATATAGTTAGGGATAGGGGTATATAACTGTTTTAGAAATCCTTCTTTTCAGATTTTCGGAGTACGAATGATTTAATATCTTTGAGAATCCCCATATTTTATTTAAAATCCTTTGGGATCTTACTCCCATATTCTATTAAAAATCATAATTAATTTAATATATCTCAATTCTCCGCTTGTGTGTCATATGGGTAAGCTCTGCTCTCCGCAAATGGGTCTGATGGCTATCTATCAACAATGTGCTGATCATTATATCACTTTTGTTTTCAGCTCGGTATACATAATTTTTGCGCATTTGTTGTGTTTATCGCAGACTGATTTATTTTCATGACATGGCATTGAAAACTGTTGCAGATGCAAAGTGCAAATGTGTATTGGGCATTTGCGTTTGTATTCGGTATTAAGTATCTGTGTGGGTGGGTGGGCCATCTGTCTGCTCGTGTGGGCGCCAAAAAGTGAGTCCCAGCCAAGCGAAAATGCCAAAAATAGCAGGAAGGCTTTTGCTTTAAAAATATCTCACACTCGTAAATTCTCATTTTTGCTCAGCTTTTAATGTGTTTTGCCGCTTTTTCTTTTTTACTTTTTATATTTATTTATTTGCACAGTGTGAAAAAAACCCACCTGTTGTTGTTTTTGTTGCTGCTATCGTTGTCAATTGAAGATTTTTGCAAAAATTTCACCTGCTAAAAAAGAGGAAAAAAGGACTACGATAATTTTGCAATACAATGGAATGGGGGGAAAAACCTACTGTTTTTTGTATGATTTGTTGCAAGTGGAGTATTTTGCAAGCTGATTCCTGGTTATTTTGGCAATTGGCTTAATATGCAACCAATTGCACCAAAAATCAGCCGCGAAGCGAGCGCAGCCTTTGGCGCCTGCTGGAACACTGTTCTAAGTTCTGGGCCCAGGAGCTGCAGGACCTGGACGCAGCTACTCCTCCGCATTAATGTGTATCCCGCTTGGCCCTTTCCAGTCTGCAGCTCGCTGCTTCCAGTCCCTGAGATTGCACTCGTTTTGGGGGTTGCAATCGGTTCCAGCAAACAGTGGAGCCCCACTATGGCGTACCAGGGATTTGCGAAGTATATAGTACATACAATACCTTCTCACCGCTCCTGGTCGCCTGCTTTTGTTGGCAGCAGTCTGTGCCTTGGCCACGCCCCCACCAGTGCCCGCTTTCCACCACCGCCCCCCCGGAACACGGATGCAGCTGCGCTGCAAGCCGAGCGGCGTCATTTGTGTGGGCGCTTTGGAAAACGCGGCACAGGCGCGCAGGAATCGCCGGAAGAGCGGAAGTGCGACGCCTTCCAGCGCAACAATTGCAACCAAACTGCTGCACAGTGGGATAAATTAAATTAAGCACAAACAAGTGGTAGTAAAATAATTGATAGTTTTTGGGACATCTGTGAATTATCGCGTTTTTAGGGGCTGTCCGTATATATTACGTAATAACAGTTTTGAGAATATTATCTTTAAAACAAAAAAAATTCTCACATTAGAAATAGTTAACAGCCTTTTAAGGATAATATGAGTTTTATAAAACTTTAAACTTTTTAATATAGTTTATAAACATTTCAAATAACTAGTTTAGATATTTATCATAATTTCGAATGTTTTAAAAATGTATAATGACTTCATTGAAATTGGCAAGGTTAATAGGTTTGGTTTGATTGATTTTTAATATATGTACAATGTACATTGTACATATTATAGCAGCATGTCAAGCATGCCAAAAACAATTATCTGATGACCTCAGGGTGGAAAGCTGTGAAAATAGAATTGCCATGAGATGCGGGTCAATGTTTATTGTTTTAAATAAATAAACGATTTGGAAATGTTAGAATAAACATTAAATTTAAATATATGATTGGATTATAAAGTCTTTACCACTGTGCCGAGGCGATTTCGGGAGCCTGCACCCTTTCATGATGGCCTGTTGCACGTTGAACTTTGCGCCCACGCGTTTGAATGCGCCACCCCGCGGCGCCCCTTTTCTTCAAGGATGTGTGTGTGTGGACAGCTGTTGCTGCAAGGTGCGTGGGTCGCACCACAGACACTTGTGCCAGGAACGCAGGACCAGACGAAGTGGTTTCATTGTTGCGATAAAGGGGTGTGGATGAGGCCTGGATCTGGAGGGGAAGTGCAGCTGGGCAAGCCGCAGTAATAGAAGAGCAGCTGCGCTTCCAGCTCTTATCGGGGATGCAGCACGGACAGCTTTCCGGGCGCATGTCCGCAAAGGAGAGAGCGCCAGAGCCGGCGAGTTCGATTTGATTAAGGGCCACTCCGATAAGGGGGTTCCAATGCTTCCAGTTTTATGGATGTTGCACCACTCGAACTGCAGTAATCTGAAGCACCCTGCTGCTGCTGCCGCTGTTGCTGTTGCGGAACTTCTTGCGCATTCCGGGACTAACTGCCTAGCATCCGGGGCCACCATGCAAGCATGATTAGAAGAAGGGCACGGCAGAGCCCAGCACAACTCGCTACTCCTCCGGCTTTCCATTTTCCACCAATCTGTGTGTGGTTTCGGATGCTGCGGACTTTCATGGGCGCCTGCTCGCTGACAGATAAAATCGATAATGTGCGAAATGGCAATGCTGCTTTAGTCAACTATTTGCAGGGAGTTCGGGTTCGGTATCTCTGGGATGGGGATCAACATTCGTTTGGTCTCATGCTCAAAGCGAAAATGAAAAAAAAAAACGAGGGAAATATTAAGTTGTGTGTTTGAATGCAAAGAGCCAACAGGAGCGCAGAAATTTTGTTCTGCTTCAAAAAGATATTTACATTTTTGAGTGGTATTTATTGATTATACCCGTTACTCGTAGAGTAAAAGGGTATATTGTATTCGTGCAAAAGTATGTAACAGCTAGAAGGAAGCGTTTCCGACCCCATAAAGTATATATATTCTTGATCAGGATCACTAGCCGAGTCGATCTAGCCATGTCCGTCTGTCCGTCTGTCTGTCCGTCTGTCTGTCTGTCTGTATGAACGCTGAGATCTCGGAAACTATAAAAGCTAGAAGGTTGAGATTTCACACACATATTCTTGGGCTTCCTACGCAGCGCAAGTTTGTTTCATCGAGGTGCCACGCCCCCCTAACGCCCACAATCGCCATAAACGATTTTCAAATGTGTCTGGAGGCCACATCTTTTAAGATTTTAAAAATATATAAACGCAATTTTATAGTGTTTATTAATACCTATCGAAATGTAGAAGACATTTTTCCAATCGGACCATTCATTAAAAAGTTATACGCAATCAAAATTGTATATATATATATCTCCCTCGCACTCCCTTTAGCCCCAATAGATAGTCGGGACACCAACCCGAGTACAGCGTTCGCACTCCCTTTCGCTGAGTGACGGGTATTAGATAGTCGGGACACCAACCCGACTATAGCGTTCTCTCTTGTTTTAATTTGTGGACTTGTTCTATTAAAGCACTGGAAAAAAGAAAGTCCTAAAATAATAATGTTATTAATAAACTTATGTTAAAATCTATTATTTAAGAGGTGATGTAGCATTTCATATAATATGTCTCTGCCATCCTATGCTGAATTTGTCAAATGGAATCGATTATACGGATGACCTTCTTTTCACATTACACTGAACTGTCGGCTGGGAAATCAGAAAGCGAGAAAAGCGATCGGCGTCTCAGGGAACTGAGTTCTGGTTGTGGGAACGACGAGTGTGCGTGTGTGTGTGTGTGGGCGAGGGAAAATCTCTTCCTGACTGTCTGGCGAATAAATTAAGCAAATGATGAATAGATTTCTGAAATACCCCCTCATACATACCATATGTACTAGTACCTTTGTTCGTAACGCCTACTTCACTGGATGTCACTTATTGCGCTCAATTATTGCCATTGCTATGTGTTTCATGTGCCTTTACGTGGGGGTAGTAAGCAAAAATCATTTGGCTCTTCGACGCGGCAAAAAACTTCCGGCTCAAACGTGTTTTTTAGACCTCTTGGCTCCATCTCCATCGCCACATGAGGCATGTCACCCACAAAGCGGTTTCAATGTCTTTCGAAAGTTGTCGGGTGTTTTTCACCCATGTGATATTTATGCACTCCAGGGAAATAAATGCAAATCAACTGCACCGGCAATTTGCATATTAAAAGCTCATTAATATCTCCCATTGATGTGGATGATATTGCATAAATTAAGAGAAATGCTGGCGGAGATTAGCTAAAATAATAGGGAAGAAAAAAAATATAAAGAAAGAAAGAGATTTGTATGAGAAATATATGAAAAGATTAAAAAAAGGGGAGAAAGGATTTTGATTAATCTCTGAAACTAAGTTTCAGTACATCTCTTTACTATTAGTAGCCTATAAGCTTAAA
Organism: Drosophila lutescens; assembly: GCA_037075285.1. Taxonomy (NCBI): domain Eukaryota; kingdom Metazoa; phylum Arthropoda; class Insecta; order Diptera; family Drosophilidae; genus Drosophila; species Drosophila lutescens. The sequence continues at coordinate 22,214 of JBAMCF010001109.1, forward strand.
ATATAATCTGTATAAATTCATTGTCTCTAGAACTAAGTTTTTAAGTATTTTATAATAATTCTTTAAGACGTGATACACCTTAACTATAAGAATCAAAGAAAGCAATACAAACTGCGCTTTGTTTTGTTTGCTTTGTGATGAAAAACAAAGAGTTTTTTAGTTATAAGAGGAAGTATATATTATTCTTAAGGGTATGCAGTAAACGAGACTCCTGGAATATTAAACAAACTCTCCAGAACTGTACTGCCTTCGTAAACAGTGCCTTGATTTGGAACCTGGTCCCAATTCCGATCCAGAGTTTGAAACGTGGGCGCAACTTGTTTTTATATCTGGGGGTCTTTGAACGCCGACAAAAACAACAACAACAACAAAGCGGCGCTGGAACAACACGCTGCACATTTTAAAGCGCAAGCATAAATCATGTAAACAAGAACAACGAGAATTAAACGCGGAACACTCCGTCATTTGGGTGTGGTCAGTGGCCCCCAGTTTTGAGTCTTAGTTCTTGGGCACTGAATAATTCATTCAAGAAAAGCCATTTCCCTGTCGCCGGGGGATTGATGAATATGCAACGTGTGGGTTGCACAGAGGCCTCCTTTGGCTTTTCAGGTTGCGATTTTCCAAAAAGAAAACGAAGCCAGAGCTCAAGCTCTCAAGCTCAATACAGTTTAAATAATGTAAGACGAACAAAATACTACAAAATAGTTAGGATAAGATAGTAAGTAATAAGTTACTAAATACTAAAAGATTGAAAAAATTTCAATGTAACTCTATTTGATTTATTAATGAAAGTATGAGTTATAGTGAGTTAAATATATACTATATTCTTCTACAGATTATTCTTTATAAACTAGCATACTTATTTATAACTCTTTTGAGAAAGGACTGAGGAAGTGGATCATGCAAGTTTAGTTACTACTGGGCTCTGAGAAGCGAACTCTTTATAAGTCGGAGTTAATGGGGCTGGACTGTACTTAATCGGCGACCTCTCCACTCTTTTCTTTTGCTGCTTCCCTGTGCTTGGTCGAGTTGGTTCGGTTCGGTTGGTGGTTTTCTCGGTTCGATTGCACGAGTACGAGAGTATGATTATTTTCAGTTTCAGCTGTGCGGTTTCTTGTCGCTGTCGCCGTTGTGTTGTGTGTTTTTTCAGCTTTTCTGTTTTATTTTCCGTTTATTTCTTGTTATTTTTCTTCTTTTCTTTTTTTTTTTGTGAGAGAAGAAAAGTGTGTCGCACTTTGCAGCCTCTGCTGGATTTCTGGTGGCCCAGCATCGGCAGAGTCTTTAAAATCCGGGTTTGTGAGGCAAGCTTGGGTTTCGAGCCAGCCTTCGGTTTAAGTTGCATTATTTGGGTCAACGATGATGATGAAAACACACGATAATGATGGACCGTTTAATGATCAACACAACCACAACACAACGCCACTATTTTGTCACGCTGTAACTATTTCAGCGCGCGTCTGTTTGTTGTTTTTAAGTTTTACAGCGCCTTTGGAACAGGCGCTCAGTTTTTCAAGCAGCGCGGCTGCAGTTACAGTTGCATTTACTCGCTTACAAAGAAAAAGCGGCAGCAACAACAACGAAACAACGGCAACAGAAGCAGTGAGCAAGCAGTTCAGTGCACACAACAACAGCAGCAGCCACAACAACAGTAACCGCTTTGTGCTCTTTGTGCTTGTGCTTTGTAACGGCAGCGTCTCCAAAATGGAGCTCACTCACACTCGCGCATCATCGATGGGTTTTTTGTTGTTTTTCGCTCCCACTCTCTTCTGGACAGCAGTGTTGCCAAAAGTATCGTCCAAAAAAGTTAAAATGTATTGAAAAATATCTAACAATATATGTACAAAAAATTCATTCAAAGTTTGACCAAAGTTTTTGTAATAACGAAAAAGCTTATCTCTGAGAAAATATTTTTTTTAATTTACAGACCTTGTTTACCTAAACTTTTAAAAGTGGTCCAATTTTAATGGCCATCTTATATTTTTCAATTTAAGGTTTTTGACATTAAAGATTTTAAGATAAAGATTTTTTCAAAAATTCGTCATATTTATTTTATGGTTAGGATTAGTTTTATTATAAAGTCAAAACAAACAGTAAATTACATTTTAGAGCTGAAGGCAAATATAAACTGAATAAAACAGAAAGAGAGAGTATCATTGTTTCGATCATTGCGATTTTGTTTGGCTTTTCAAAGAGAGTCTAAACTAAACATTTTATATAATTTTAGATTAGATGGCTTGCTTATGCAATTTAAAGTGGCTAAAAAAATACAAAACAAATGCCATAAACAGTCACTTGTTTTTGCGTCTTTCCGTCGGCTTTTCGTTGGTAATTGTAATTGCGTTTTAGTTGTTTTGCTCGTTTGCTTCGCACTTTGTATATTTGTAGGTGTATGTTTAGTAGTTTTTCACACAGACACACGTACATACCCTCCACTAAGTTTTCGTCGGGTTTGTTTTGCTCGCTGCTTCGCTTTTGTTGTTGCTAATTTTTGCGCAGCTTTGGTCTTTGTCTTTTTATAGTTTTATTGTTTTTTTTTCTATTTTGTTATTTGCACATTTCTCTTTGTGAGCTAAAAACCTGTTTTCCCAAGGTGTTTGTGCTTGTGCGAGTGGATGTGGTTGTGATTTGTAGTTGTTATTATTTTTATGCTTTTATCTCTAGTTGTGGTTGTTTGTCTGGGACAGCTGGCTGGGGGCCACGCCCACCATCCTCCACCACCGCCCCCTTTGCCAGTCGCTATTCTTTCTATTTTTACCCAGTCGCCTAAACAACAACCTTTAAAATTAATGTCGATTATCACACAAAGGAAAAGCTCTACACTTTTGATAACTTTTAGGCAAATAATATTAAAGCGATTGGAATTTTACATTAGTTGGTAATATAGCTTAATATCACTTAATATAGTCCCAAAGTTAAATAAAAATATTTATGTTACCATATCAAGAACATGTTTTATTATCTACTGGTAGCCCAGAATTGTGACTTTTATACCATTATCTCAACGGCTAATTGATGTTGTAACCTGGCTTATATCTCTTTTAACCCTTGAGTGGCTGATAGCATACCGAAGTCGTCCGATTCCAGATTCCCGATTCCAGTTCTCCTTCCCGGGGAACGTTCAAGTTCCATTGAACTCGGGGTAGGAATGTCTATATGGCATATACACACATTGAGAATGCATGAAAACCAGTTGCACTCAGCGTTCTAATCTCGCTGCCCATTAAGACGCGACGCCCGGCATCGCTGATTTATGCAAACAATTGACTTTACACACCGCCCCGTCAAATACTTTATATTTAGAAGCCTGATCGAAGTCGCTGGGTACTGGTTACTGCCAGTTTGAGGTCAGTCGTTAGGAGGGGATCAGATCACAGACCTTACAAACAGAACCCCTCGAACCCCGTAATTAGTTATCCCTTAAATGACAGCTTAGAGTCGCAGATAAAACCCCCATTCTTATGTACGTACGTATACGTAATATTATAATCTATAATGTAGTAAGTTTTGGGTGACTGATTACTGGGATTGTACAAAGTCTACCATAAAGACAACTATGTACTGAATTCAAATAAGTTTCATTTGGCTTTGGACTTAGTTCAGTCGAGATAAAACCCTAATTAGAAACTAAATATAGAATATCATGAATTGTGAGAAATATTATAATAAGCTTTTAGGAATGAAGCATACTTGCGGTTTAACTTGACTATCGCTTAGAAATTGCAAGGAAATGATTAAGTGCATGAATGTGTATAAAACGTCTGAGTTTTAAATGTGGAAATTTTTCGATCAAAATAGTCGTATTACAAATTCATAATTCCAAACCAACGTTTTAATGTTCCTTGATTCTTTTTAAATCCTTTTTCTATACCATTTCCTCCTTACAGTTTTCTTTTTTTCTTGCAAACCCCATATTAATGTTATTCTCAAACTTCTAATTTTTTCCAGGAGTACGAAATCTCCAAGAAATGCGAATACCTGTTCAAACTCGACTACAGCCTCATTGAGCTGGACAACACGAACGGACTGCTCAGTCCGCGTTATCCTGGCCGAATACTCATCCCGGAATGCGAGCACGGACACATGGCCAAGACGCTGATACCGGGCAATGGTCTGTTTGGGCCAGTTGGTGGCGGTTTACCAGGCGGAGGAGGGGGCTCCTCCGGAACCACAGCTACGGCCACGCCTCTAAACAGCAGTGCAGGGAGCACCGGTAGCGAGGGTGTGGGCATCCAAGCCTTTGTGACCTTTGCCAATCCCCTGCAGACGCCACAGCAACATCCTCTCCAGCAGCAATATCCCTCCCAGCAGCCACATCCACTCCACACGCAATACCCCACCCAGCAGCCACATCCTCTCCAGCAGCAGCAGCAACAGCAACAGCAGCCATCGCAACAGCAGCCACAGAATACGATCTACGAGGACCAGTACGATATCCAGCGGATGAGGGAGCTGGTAACGATGGCCAAGTACGCGAGATGCCGGCAAAGATTTGCCGTGCCGGTGATCATGTACCGTGGGAAATACATCTGCCGTTCGGCTACCCTATCCGTAATGCCGGAAACCTACGGCCGGAAGGTGGTGGACTATGCCTACGATTGTCTGAGTGGCGGCAATTACACGGCGCCCAACGGCGAGGAGAACGATGCGGACTCCACGGACGAGTCGCTGATCACCCACATGCACGATCAGGCGCAGTCGCAGTTCAGCTACGACGAGGTCATCAAGAGTGACATCCAGCTACTCCACACGCTCAACGTCTCCACCATTGTGGACCTCATGGTTGAGAACCGCAAGATCAAATACTTTATGGCGTGAGTATATATTAGGTTAGCGATCAAAAACCCATAGTAATAACCTCCTTTTCTTCTTTCAGCGTTTCCTCATCCGAAAAAGCGGATCCAAACAAGCATTACAAGAGCTTCAATCTGCTTTCACTCCCATATCCCGGCTGTGAGTTCTTCAAAAAGTTCCGGGACAACAACTACATGGCGCGCAACCTGCACTACAACTGGAAGCAGTCGTTTAACGATGCGAATATCAACATTCCCAACATGGGACCCGCTGCGGATATCGATGTGGCGTGGTCGGAGTACCGGGATTGGGATCTTGTGGCCATTACCCAGAACTACTTGCGAGCGACACTCAAATACGTGCAGGAGGAGAGCTCCGGCCTGCTGATACACTGCATCAGCGGCTGGGATCGCACTCCCCTGTTTGTCTCCCTGGTCAGGCTATCCCTCTGGGCCGATGGGCTCATCCATCAATCGCTGAATGCCATGCAAATGGCGTACTTTACACTGGCCTACGACTGGTACCTGTTTGGCCATCAACTGCCCGATCGCCTGAAACGGGGCGAGGACATCATGTTCTTCTGCTTCCATGTGCTCAAGTTTATCACGGACGAGGAGTACAGCATTGTGGAGCATAGGAAACGCACCAAGACATCCAGCAGCAGTGGGAGCAGTGTCATAGTGATCAAATCCGACTGCTGCGACGATGAACCGCTCAAGGAGTGAGTATAGCCAGGCATTAGATTTGAGTAGGGATTTTATGAGTGAGCTTTTAACTTTCAGGGACTACATCCTGGCCTTCGATCAAGATAGCAACGACAGCTACTCAAACTGTTCCAACTGTGATATGTCCATAACAGATAACTTCTACGCCACCACGCCGGCGCAAGTCAATCCGCTGACCAGCAGATCGCCCAATCCGAAGAGGTAATGGAAGCTTTGCTATAATTATAATCCAACTAATGGTAAATATTGTTTTAGATCCCGAACCAGCCCCATTTCAGTGCCCGGATCGAATGCGCGGCAAAGACAGGAGTCCACGTCCTCAAATGGCAGCTGGCAGGTGGTCACCGACACGGGCTCCATTGACTCTATGATGAACGGCAGCTACATGATGCGGTTTGTGGCCCAACAGGCGGCGGACGGTGGCGGCGGCTCCTCGAACATTCCTCTGTACAATGGTGGCAATGGCTACCACTGCAGCACCAACACAGCATCGAGCGGCAGCGGAAGTGGAAGTGGGAGCAGCATCAGCAATGGCAGCTCAACGCACGGTTTCGCAAATGGTTCCTCCAAAGACGTGGGCGGCAGCACCATGGCCAGCAAACAATGCATTAACTTGTGAGTTTAAAAAGTTATTTACCCCTATCCATTCATAACTAATGTGACGAATTCATTTTACAGACGAAAGCAACGCCTGAATGCAGTGCGCGCCATCTTCATACAAGCCTACGGCAAGACGATTGGACTGAAATTCAAGGAGGGCTCCTCCATGAACCTGGCCACCTTCATTGGCAACCTGGCGGACCAACTGTTTTGAGGAAGCATCAGCAGCAGCTATGTCCGATTGTTAGTTCTTTCACCCACATTGTTTGTTTCTTGTTAAGTGCTGCGCTTTCCACCAACGACTGTATTTCGTATAGACCTGTTGAATTGCGTTCTTTAGTGACTGTTGACGATTGTGTGTAATGTAAAGTAAAGGCTAACTGATTACTGATAGGCATTAAACGAACGAACGAACCCGGCGGCTCCTCCCGTGAGTCCTGGGTGTTAAACCGCTCTCCAGTTCTTTAGATTCTCCCCCGCATCCCCGCTCCTTGTTTGTTTAGTTGTTAGTTCTTCGAGAATGCAAAGCAAGCGAATTATATAAAATGCGATTCGGATTATACAATAGCCTTAAGTTGTAATTTATAGTAATGTATTTTTTAATAAACTTATGTGCATTTGATACGAAACCAAGTCAGATCTTCGGCGCAGAGCGATTGGATCGTCGGATGGTGGCCAGTGGCAGGTGGTCGTCCAAGTCTACTCGCTTAACCCGAATGCGAAACTTTTTAATGTAATGTTTAGCGCTTTTCAATGGCACGAATCGGAGATTTCCGGGCGACAGCTGGTCAGATTTTTTCGCTGCTTCATCACTGGGCTCTGTCTTGATCTCCACTTCCCTTGATCCATTGCTGACACCCTGGCCACCGAGCACATTGCTAATCACCATATCCGATTTATCCGACTTCACGATCTTCGGTTTGGTATGAGGTGTAATGCAGAAACCGTCCATTGCCAGGCGCAGCAGAGTGTCCGCCGGTAGCTCCTTGACTCTTATTGCCTTGAGGAACTCATCGTATTCGCTTTGGGCCGCCTCCTGCTCCTTGGGGCCCATGGTGTGGGTGGCCTTCTCCCGGTGCTCCTCCTGCAGTATGAGGTCCAAAACCTCGACCTCCAAACGCCGGCGATCCAGCTGCGACAGAGATTCCAGAAAGGGCGCCTGGCCGAGGAAGAAGTCCTGGCACTTGGTCCGCGGCACTTCGGCCGGCTTCTCCGCCTGCATTCGATTGTGAACATTGACCACCACCCGCCACAAGGGTTCGGCGATCTGCCCTTTGGCCTTGGCCAAGGAACTGATCAGTGGACGCAGTTTGCGCCAACGCGACTGCAGATCACTCACCGAGAACGGAACACTCTGCTCGACGCCCTCGTAGCTCTGGTTAAAGGCCTTGGCCAGCTGATCCCATCCCCAGGAGTCGTAGTCCTCGTCCTCGTGGGGCTCCACCTGCCGGCTAAAGAGGAAGGGGTAGCGGCAGAGCAGCTCCATCAGCAACAGGTCATTCAAGACAACCTCGGCATTGGATTTCCTGTTTGAGATGTTGATCTCCATTTGGGGAATGTTCGAGTGGGTCTCCGTCTCCTCGGCGCTGTCGGTGCTCATGCTGAATCTAAGTGTTAAAAGGAAATATCTTTTATTTCAGTAACACAAGGAAGATGGTTTTTTAGGGTGTCTTACGGTATGTTTAAAGACGCTTTTCCAGTATAAACATCAACTCTTTTTGCTTGTCTTCTATGTTACCACATTGTCCGTAATTAAAGTGGAATAGTTTAGTCTCATTATATAGATAAAGCTTAATGATAAAAAATAATATTCAATTATTTAGAAATTCTTCTTCTTTTTGCAAGCCAAACTAACAGTGATGGCAGTTGCTTAGAAACCAACTATCGATAATCCAAAAAACTGATAGCCACTGCGATAACTTATCAGACCATCACTAGCGTGAAGAAGCGTCGTGAAAAAAGCCGCAAAATATACACAGACTGAAAGACTTTCGCGAAATTCTCGAACAAATCAGGAGGAAAAGTGCTTGCGACGACGCCCCAAGATGAGTGGCGGCACCATGTTGTATGGCGGCGACGAGATCGGCGCCTTGGTCTTTGATCCCGGCCACCACTCCCTGCGAGTGGGCTACGCGCAGGAGGATTCGCCCAAGGCGGAGATTCCCTCGGTTGTGGGTATAGGAGCAGCTCCCGAGACCAATCTCGATCCGGAGACCAAGACGGACAACAATGCCACGCCAAATAGTGAGTTTCCAAAGAGTCTCTTAACACTAAACCCCCTTATCCATCCCCCAATCCCCTCCAGACGCTGACCAGCGCAAGTTCTATGTGGACACCAACTATGTGAATGTGCCCCGCTCCCAGATGGAGGTGCAGACCTACATGAAGGACGGCATGATCGACAACTGGGACCTGTTCGAGAAGGTGATCGACTATGCCTACGCCAATGTCATCCAATCGGAGCCGGAATACCACCCCGTCCTCTTCTCCGAGGCCTCTTGGAATGTGCGCAACAACCGCGAGAAGCTTACGGAGCTGATGTTCGAGAAGTACAATGTTCCGGCCTTCTTCCTGGTGAAAAACGCTGTCCTGGCCGCCTTCTCCAGCGGACGAGCAACTGCTTTGGTTGTGGACAGCGGCGCCACCCACACTTCGGCCGTGCCCGTCCACGAGGGTTATGTCCTATCGCAGGCGGTGGTCAAGTCACCGCTGGGTGGCGACTTCCTTTCCCGCCAGTGCCGCCAGCATCTGGAGAAGCACGGCATCGATCTCTCGCCTGTGTACAAGATCGCCTCCAAGGATGTGGTTAAGGAGCGCGACAACGGTCGCTTTACGCTGCGCAAACTGCCCGAGAATCTGACGCAGTCGTGGCAGAACTACATGCTGCAGCTGATGATGCAGGACTTCCAGATGAACGTGCTGCAGGTCCTCGAGAATCCCTTCGACGAACGTGTGGCCGCCCAGATCCCTACGGTACACTACGAGTTCCCCAATGGCTATCATCAGGACTTTAGCTCTGAGCGTTTTAAGATAGCCGAGAGTCTCTTTGATAACGCCATGCTCGGAGCTGGCCAACTGGCGTCCACCAGCGTGGGCATGTGCGATGCGGATGTGCGTCTGTCGCTCTTTGGCTCCGTTGTAGTTACTGGTAATAATCTATTCTACCTCTAAAAATGCTTCTTCCTAAACTATTTCTGTTTTTAGGTGGCAATACTCTGCTCCAAGGCTTCCCGGAGCGCCTAAATCGCGATCTGCAGCTGCGTGCGCCATCCAATACGCGCCTGAAAATGATTTCCGCCAACGGCAGCGTTGAGCGAAGATTCGGAGCCTGGATTGGCGGCTCCATCCTGGCCAGCATAGGCACCTTCCAGCAGATGTGGATTTCGTCGCAGGAGTACGAGGAGGCCGGCAAGAGCCAAGTGGAGCGCAAGTGTCCGTAAAAACAGCGCGCGCTCAATCGAATTCCAATTTTAATTTTAAAGACGCCACTCTATGTAATTATATAAATGTGAACTTTTAAGTGTCCAAATTGCACACACGTGTATTCGTTCGAACGTTTGGTTTATGAATTAGTTTGCATTTGATTAGGGAAATATCTGTAGTTACATATGTATTTTTCTACTGATACGCCGTGGCGGACGTTACAGTTTCACATTTAAATGGAGTTTTTATAGTTGTCGGCCGCCTGGTATCCTCCGGGTCCAGTTCGTATGTAATGGATATGGAGTGGACTTTGGGTCCGCGCTTTTTGTGGAACTGTTGATAGAACGGTGGAACATATATCTTGCGGCGAATAAGGGTTTCTTCGGTTATATCGTGGCACAGTTTTATAAAACGTCACATGGCTCCAGACATGGTGTTGTTGCAAACGCATTGCTATAAAGATAGAGGTTCCCATGAAGTGCTTTGTTTTTGGATTTGTATTCCAGCTCACTCACCTTGGCATTCAGTATGTCCTCCGACCAGTCCTCCTTGGCAATCCGCCCCACAGCGTTGACCAGGATCTTCTTCACCTTGATCACGTTCTCGGCAAAGGTGCGCAGAACATCCTGCACGTTGACACCCTCGCAGCCCATGCGCCAGCAGTCGTAGTCCGTGGCGATGGCCACCGATCCGTAGAGTAGACCGGCCTCCTTGGCCAGCACCACTTCGGGGCACGTGGTCATGTTTATGAGGTCGCCACCCCACTGTCGGAACATGTGACTCTCGGAGCGCGACGAGAAGCGCGGACCCTCAATGGTCACAATGGTGGCCTTCTGGTGGGCGGGAATCTCCAGCTCCTTGGCCGCCTCGAGCAGGATGTTGCGGGTGCGTTCGCTAAATGCCGGAAACATTGGCAGGTGGCAGACGCCACGTGGACTTTGTGCCTTGCCGTCGTAGAAGGTCTGCAGGCGTTTGGTGGTCCTGTCGATGAAATCGTGTGGCACCACTAGGTTGCCCGGCTTGATTTCCTCGCGCAGCGAGCCACAGGCGGTGGACACAATCAAGTGGGTGCAGCCCACATCGCGCAGAGCCCAGATGTTGGCCCTGTAATTCACATTTGAGGGCATAATGTCGTGCTTGCGTCCATGTCGCGCCAGGAGCACACACGGGACTCCATTGATCTCGCCCTCGATCAGGGCATCCGACGGTTCTCCGTAGGGCGTCTCCACGACGCGCTCCTGTCGCTGCTCCAGGATATCGGGGTCATCAAGCCCCGAACCGCCTATGATCCCAATCTGTGTGCGATTTATTTATAGTTCGGCATTGAAAAGAGCTTCCTCAATTTTCGGTGGGGGCCATGAACTTACCTTGATCGGAAGGGGATCCAGATTGGTGTCTTTACACTTAATCGTAATCATGGCTAACGACGGAGTGTATTGTGCTTTTACAGGCTGCTGTGGCGGCGGTCTGGAGCAGAGTAAATTGTTCCCGCTGATAGCGCACTGATAACTGTGTGTCTACACGGTAGGGTGCATAAGCCGCAAAAGCTCGGGCATGCTGGAAATGGCACTCAGTTCGTCGTTGTGGGTGTGTAATTAGGAGAACTCTATTAACTTCTAATATTCCAAAAATTAATTAATTAAATTTATTTTAAAAACTACGTTATAGTAGATTATATATCTTCCTGCTAAAGCTTATTTTTTATTTTATACAATTGTTAAATTGCTAATATGGTACGGCAGTGGTGTTCGAATCTACTTAATAAAAGTGCATGAAGGAATTTATTTAAAATAAAAATGCACCTTAATTAATTAATGTGTTGTTGGCTTGGATATTCAAGGATTAAAATAAATATTAAATTAAAGGATAATAGGCGTTGAACACCCCTACTGTAGGGTGTCCTGAAGGCAGATCCGAACCTGTTATCGATTCCATTTATCGAATACACTTTCCACCCGCACTGCGCAACACTAGTGAATCGAAGAAGAAAAACGAATGTAAACAGCACATGTGCCTTGGAATCGAATCCTCCAAAACCAGGAGACGAAGCAAATATGTACCACCTTGGACAGGATCTGCCGGGCAACGATGTGGACGACATCGAAGATCTGATATCCGCCGACGATGTGAAGCCGCGAGAGCGGTACGAGAACAAGAAGAATGTGACGGTGCGCGCCAAGAAACGCATCCAAATCCGGCCAGATGCTGAGGAGGAGGAGAAACCAAAGCCCACGATCCACGAGAGCGTGATACCCGGCACCCAGAAGGTCTTTGTGAAGACATGGGGCTGTGCCCACAACAACTCGGACTCGGAGTACATGGCCGGTCAGCTGGCTGCCTACGGCTACAGACTGAGCGGCAAGGAGGAGGCTGATCTGTGGCTGCTCAACAGCTGCACGGTGAAGAATCCCTCGGAGGACACGTTTCGCAACGAGATCGAGTCGGGCATGCGGAATGGCAAGCACGTCGTGGTCGCCGGCTGCGTCCCCCAGGGAGCCCCAAAATCGGACTACCTTAGCGGTCTCTCTATCATCGGAGTCCAGCAGATCGATCGCGTGGTCGAGGTCGTTGAGGAGACCCTCAAGGGTCACAGCGTCCAGCTGCTGCAGAACAAGAAGAAGGTCCATGGTCGCCGGGTGGCTGGAGCTCCGCTCTCACTGCCGAAGGTGCGCAAGAATCCGCTGATCGAGATCATATCCATCAACTCGGGCTGCTTGAATCAGTGCACCTACTGCAAAACCAAGCATGCCCGCGGCGATCTGGCCAGTTATCCACCAGAGGAGGTGGTCGAGCGCGCTCGCCAATCCTTCGCCGAGGGATGCTGCGAGATCTGGCTTACGTCCGAGGATACCGGCGCCTATGGTCGGGATATAGGAAGTTCGCTGCCCGAGCTGCTCTGGCAGCTGGTGGAAGTGATTCCCGAGCACTGCATGCTGCGTGTGGGCATGACCAATCCACCCTATATCCTGGAACACCTCGAGGAAGTGGCCAAAGTGCTGCAGCACCCTAGAGTCTACGCCTTCTTGCATGTTCCCGTTCAGGTGAGAGTCTACTCCTAGATCTAGACATTAATGGCTAATCTATTATCCTTTCTTTTGCAGAGCGGCAGTGACTCCGTGCTGGGTGAGATGAAGCGAGAGTACTGTCGGCAGGAATTCGAGCATGTGGTGGGCTTTTTGAGAGAGCGCGTTCCCGGCGTCACCATCGCCACCGACATAATTTGTGGCTTCCCGACCGAAACCGAGGCGGATTTTGAGGAGACTATGACCCTGTGCGCCAAATACCGCTTCCCTAGTCTGTTCATCAATCAGTTCTTCCCTCGTCCGGGCACGCCAGCTGCTAAAATGGAGCGCATACCCGCGAATCTGGTAAAGAAGCGCACCAAACGGCTAACAGATCTCTTCTACAGCTACGAGCCGTATGCCAAGAGAGTGGGTGAAATATACACTGTTCTGGTCACAGAAATTTCCCACGACAAGCTCCACTATGTGGGCCACAACAAGAGCTACGAGCAGGTACTACTGCCCATGCGGGAGAATCTTTTGGGCACTCGGGTACATGTGCGAATCACTAGCGTCAGCAAGTTCAGCATGGTGGGAGAGATTTTGGATGACGAACGGGACTGGACGAGATGTGCAAATAAGCAGGAGGCACCAGAGATCCAGGTCCAGACCAGGAGCCGTGATCAGCTAATCCAGCGCTATGTGGGCATTGCACTGGTGGTGGGAAGTGTGGCTTTCCTCATTCAGCTGCTCGTACGGTTCCTTTAACTACTCCAATAAATCAAACTTTTGTTCCGAATTCATAATTTAAGTAACGCTTTGAACTTAACCTAGGATACATTAGAAACTTGATGGTTCCATAGTGGTGTGGTCCGGATCTCCTCCTAGTACTCATCGGAGGGTTCCGTGCCAAAGTAGCGATCGCCAAAGTTACCAATGCCGGGTATAACATAAAACTTACTATTAATCTCCGGATCCAGAGCGGAAGTAACAATTTTAACCTGCACAGAAGGGAGCTCAAGGTTAAGATCTCTAGTTTATGTATAAATCTCCATCTCACCTTAGGGAAGGCATAGGCAATGGAGTGCACACCGATCTCGGCCATCAGCAGCGAGGCCAGGATGATGTTGTCCTCGGGCACATCGTGATCCAGCAGCACTCGAATGGCCATCATGGCCGCCGCACCGGTGGCCACGGTGGCGTCCATCAGTATCACCTTGTAGTCTTTTATATCTTTGGGCAGCCTCAGGTAGTAAAGCTCCGGCTCGCCGGTTTTCAGATTGGTCTGGATGAGGATTTTACCGATGCGAATGTCTTTGCACACATCGCACACGGCCTGCTCCATGGTCTCGCCTGCTCGGAGAATGGAGACGCCGCAGATTTTGCGCGATTCCATGCGTTTGCCCTCGTACAAAACGCCCTGTGGCGTCTCTACGGTGGTCTTCTTAAATGGAAACAGACTGAGGGCATACTCGATGACCAGCCGAATGAGGCGCTTCGAGTAAAAGATGAACTCATCGCGGGACGTATTTCTGCAGCGGATGAACGTGTGCAGGCCCTTAATCTGGGGCGTGGGATGCAGCAAGTGCAGAGAATGTGGCATAGGCTGGTCCTTGTAGGAATTGGCCAGAGTTTCGCGCAGCTTGAAACCACGCTGGAAGAAGGAGAAAGAGATTAGCACGGTTAGCAAAGGTTATTTTCTAGAAATCCTTACCAGCTGGAGTTGTGTGTGCACGTGCTGGACGATGAGATGGATGGCCACCTTGTTCTCGCCGCCACGAGGCACAATGATGTCCGCATGGGCCATTGTTGGAGCAATGTAATTGCAATACGAGGGCTTTACCATATTTAGGTATTGCTTCAGCACTCCCCTTAGGTCGCGTCCGCGCTGTGAGATGTCCCTGAAATTTAATATTCTTGTTATAGTCCAGTTAGGATAAGGCTAGAGCCCTCACACACCTTTTTAACCGCCTGGCCAGGCGAATATCCGGATCTGTGTCCACAAAGATCTTCATATCCAGCAGTTTAAGTACCTCAGGGCTGTGGAAGGTAAGAATGCCCTCGAAGATGATCACATTGGCGCCGTACATGGTTTTCGTTTGGCTCTCGCGGCCATGTGTCACAAAATTGTAGACGGGAACCTCCACCTTGCGGCCCTCCTTAAGTTTGGTGAGCACATCCAGCAGCAGCTCGATGTCAAAGGCATCCGGGTGATCAAAGTTGTACTCGTTGATCAGGGCCTGTTCATGCTGTTTCTCATTTAGGATCTACGGGATAAAAAGGAAAGCAGTTAATAAAGGTACTTAATTATCTGATGAGCTCTTCTCTCACCTTGTAGAAGCAGTCCATGGATAACAGTGTCACCCAGGGAACGTCCAGGCTCTCGATGATCTTCTCAGCCACTGTGGTCTTGCCAGAGGCACTTCCTCCGCAGATGCCTGGGGGATATTAAATATATAAGAAACTGGAAACGTTTGCGTACCTTCGATATTCACCTATGACAAAAGGTTCAACCTGCTGCCCGGCACAATTGTACCACGGCGGACGTCCGGCCGTGTAGATCGTGCGGTTATTGGCGCGTATGATGCATTCGGACGGATTCGCAGTGGTGGTCTGGTTGCCAATGGATGTGGTTCGCTGCCTCCTGCCAGAACGTTTCAGAGGCGACTCCAACGATGCTTTTGCAGGCACTGTAGTGGGCGAGGCTGGGCAGCAGTTGAGATCCCCGGGAAGGCCATTGCCCAGGTCGGCATATGGATCCACGTAGAGTTGCTCAGTCACATCCGAACGGTCATCGCTGCAAATAGTATGTATACATAGATTAGTTAACGTTTACCGAATTCTAAACTCCCACCATATAACGATGACGTTGAGCTCGAATAAATTAAGTGGAATTCAGTGATTAGCCACGATAAGGTTTTTATCACCGTCCAAGACCACTGATTAATTTCACAATAATTTCAAATATTTTACGGGTACATAAATACAGATTACCAATTTTGTTAGTGAAATTACTACAGGGTAGGTAGATATGGCAATGCAAGCTGTGCGCAGAGAGTTCAAGGATGCGTTATACTCACTGACCTACTCTACTTTAAAGGCCCCCCACCCCTCTCTGTAAATTTATTTACTCCCACACAAGCGCATGATACCAGACGTATCGCCCACGCAAAATTCATCTACTGTTCAATACGTGCTAAATATTCCAATTACTTGAGGTCTTAATTGAATGAGATAGAAGATAACATTGCTAATATTAAAAGGTTAATTCTTTTATGGCTTCGAATGAGAGCAGATAATGTTATATTTTTATGGTCTTTTAATTAAAAATTTAGGTCTGGAGAAAGTATTGCAAGAAACTCCCGTGATTTTATATGGCAATTTTGCGATTTTGTATGAAATACAATATGAGCATCAGGGTGAGTCAATTTTGTATGGTTAAAAAATGCAATGTTAATACTTTCAACAATAAATTTAAGAGATTTTCCTTAAGTAGGTCAAAAATAAGGTATGGAAAATAATGGTACAGATTAAATGTATAAATTTTTGTTCCAATTACTGACACACCCTACTTTCATTAATGTGCCATATCAATGATATTTGCATATGTATATGTAACAGTATTATGGTGGGGTATTTCCGCCATGTGCTCAGCATAATGCTGACGTGACCCCACAATTGGGGAGCAACTGAAAAGTTTTTCCGGCCGTATTTGGCCATTAAAATACTGCAGACTACTACTTGTGCCAAATACATGAAAAAACACACTCGATATACATTTCTGGGAAGAAGTAAGCAAGTAAAAGATGAGTACACAGGGCAGGCAGACAAAGCCTTGCTAGACGGTCCATCTTTTGGATGGCATGCTGCGTAGGCGCGTTCGTTGCACTCTCTCCTCTCCTCTCTCTCTTTCTCCGCCTTTCGCTGTATCTTCTGCTCTTTATTACTGTGCCAAAAAAAAATACAGCACACAGGAAGAAAAATGTATTTCATTTCAATATTTTGTGTCTGCATGAGATTAGGATTGAGTTAATAAATATACTATTTAACTGAAATGAATAAAATAAAATAATATGCTTTGGTTAGGCCTTAAGAGTTTAAAATGTTCAAGAATTTCCCTGTGGTATTCAGTGCACTTTTTAAAATTTTTTTTTATCTGCTTGATTTTAGGATTGTGCTAATTACTCTACTTTATTCTACTGAATAAATCGCAAGTTAGTCAGAAGCAGGTCGGATATTATTAATTCAAGCCGGTTTTTCTCTCTGTGCAGGGCCAATAATCTGGTGACGCCAGAGGCGAGATTCCTCAGCATATTTATAGTTTTTGCACCGCAAGAAGAGAGAGGAGAGGAGTTGGAGAGCGCAGTGTTTGCCACGTGTGCTGTGCTCTTCCCGAGAAATCTAACAACAGGTTATGCCGCTCCAGGCGGGTGGGACAAGGACGGCAGCAGGACTTCAGGTGAGAGGCGCTGGAGGATGCAGGACAGGATGTGCAGGGGGGAGGGGGGAGCCAAGAGAACTCGGGAGTTGGCAAAAGCCGATAGACGTGGCTTCTGATTTGCGATCGCAGCCATGTTGGAGAATCGAGAGCGCACTTGCTGACGCTATCGTCTTTTCGTCATTTGTTGTTATTTGCCGCACCGCAGACTCGATAAACAATGTTAAACACAAAACGCTAGCGTTAATTAAACACTGGAAAACAGACAGAGACGGGGCGAAACGAGAGTACTGGACAAACAAGCGCAGCACCAAAACAATTAGAATGGCGTAAAATGAGACAACAAAAACAACAAAGGGCACTCAAATACACACCGACAGATATATGTATATACTCCGATATACATACATATATACTCATGCACAAATGAATGTATGCACATATATAATGGGAATTCGATTGGTTTTTTACGTTAAAAATGGGGGAAAATGCAATGAATTACATGTGACCATTGGTTTTGGCTGCTATAGCCTTAACCTTTGACTGCTGATGTGGTTGTTGTTGCTGCTGTGGATGAGGTGGTGGCTGTTGTTGTTG
Organism: Drosophila lutescens; assembly: GCA_037075285.1. Classification (NCBI taxonomy): domain Eukaryota; kingdom Metazoa; phylum Arthropoda; class Insecta; order Diptera; family Drosophilidae; genus Drosophila; species Drosophila lutescens. The sequence continues at coordinate 39,790 of JBAMCF010001109.1, forward strand.
CTGCTGTTGGTGGGCGGCGATGGTTAGTAAACCGGCGGATGCGGCTGCAAATGCTGCGGACGCCTTTGGCACATCGTTGCTGCTTTTGTTGTTGTTATTATTGTTGTTGTTGTTGTGGGCCGACTTGCTGCACAAAAACGTGATGCTGCTCATTTTTAGCCCGGTCTGGCAGTGATTTCGATTGGATCTCTCTGTCCGTCGGCGGGGGCGTGAGAATTTAGCAGCAGAAGAACACCGAACCGGCGATGGCCAAAATGGGTCACTCACAATCACAAACGCTCACGCGAATCGCCGGCGGCGTGGATCACATGTGATTTGGAGCTTTTATTTTCTTCGCAGCGGTGTTCACCTTTTGCGTTGTGGCCCGGCATTCATTCGATAACTAATAAATACAAAATAAGCGGCGGAGGTGGAAGTGTAAGTGTGAGGTGAGCGGCGTTTGGCGATTGAATGGCATAAAAAAAAAGTGTTAAAGCAGCTAAGGTTAAAAAGCTGCGCTGCCGTTGCCTCTGCCGGCGTCGTCTCCGCTTTGTTGTTGTCGCCTGCCTTCGGCTAGAGGTGGGCGCGTGGCGTGAGTCTTGGCGTGACACGAAGTGTCGAAAATTTCACTTTATTGCTTTTTTTATCGTCACATTTGCGAAACTTCACTAAATAAATGGTTTTTTAATATTTAATTTACAAGAGTAAACTTAAGATATTGCTAATAGACTTTCCGGAATATAAACTGTAGTTTCTTGGAATATATTAAAAGAAAACTGTCAACTTTAAATAAAACTAATTTAGAAGTTCCAAAAACGTTGTCCATCTTTTGTTTAAAAAACCAAATTAGATTAAAATCCACAAATCATAGAAACTGCAAATGGAGTAATAATGTTTAAAGAGCAACCGTTAAACAAAACTCGCTCACGCGCCCATCTCTAGCTCGTAACTGTTCTCGCAGGGGGTTCGTCTCTCCCTCTCGCTCTCGCCGATGCAACCGGCGAATATATCGAAATTGAACTTATCACATGTTATGCGTGCGTGTATTGGTGTTTGGCGAACGCAGGCCCTATGCCATTTTCCCAGCATTTATTTATATTGCGTGTTTAGGGGCCCCACGACGTACATATGTACGCACATATGATGAATGGCTTGGAGCACATGCCCGCTTATATACATACAGTATGTATGTGCGTATCACATTCTAATGACTTTTGTTGGATTTTCACACATTACTTTCGACCGTGCGTGAATTAACGCGGCATTAAAAAGTCGTTCGTTACCTGTCGGAGCTAGCGGAACTCGATGGGTTGTAGAACTTGATTTGCTTCGTCTGGGTCACAGACATTTCGGCCAGTGAATTAAGATTGCAGCAGCAGCAGCCAGTTGCAGCGATTAGAAAAAAACACGCGGTGATTTATTTCGTCGTGCCTCTCCCTCTCCCAGCAAGTGACTGATTCGGTTCTAAAAGCATTGCGTTGAAAAAACGTGCGCGCTGGGGAACGCCGTCTCCGTATACACATATATGTATAGTTTGCCCGGGTGTAAATGGTCAATGGGCGGCTAATTGTCAGCTGGGGGAAATTCATTGGAGCTGTGGAACGCTAATTTGATTGTTTATTTTCATTTGATGCTGTCATGAGGCATTTATTCGTATGTTTTGGAGCCAATTTAAATCGATTTGCGATGCGCTCAGCTGTTCAATTGGCTTCGCAGTCATTGATTTATCGATAACGCGATGAATGTCGGGACATTACCTTGTGAATGGCTAAAAGTTGGGCGGGCTTTTAAATGTATATGTTTATTTGAAACCAAGTCAGATAGCATTGTTACACTACAATAAAATACTTAAATTTATTCAAAATGGTTAGAAAGCGCCTCGACGAAGAGTATCCTCTGACGGACGTTATCAATAGGCCTAAAAAAGAAGTATTTTTTTGGAAAAGTGAGGAGAATTTATGTCAAATCTCGTTGAGCTCGAAACTTAATTCCCAATCGATTGGAGTTCAAACCCGGAAATTTTACATTTTTGAGCACAAGGAGGTATTTGTAAAGCGAAGAATTGTATATTTGAATACACCATATTTGATTTGAGTTCAAATGCAAGTTCCAAAAGGGTAGACATAGTAGTAAAGTTTTTTTTACAGTGCTTTTCACTAATTATAATGTGTTTGCATGATAAATTCATCTTTCCGACAATTCAAAGTGTAGGGAACACCTCAAATATTCGATATCATTAACGGTTATGCTGAGATATCAGGAGGATGTCTCCGCTATTTCAGCGAATACAACCTCCTGTCGTGACAATATCGAAGAAACATCGCCTCTTTGCGATCATCCCTAGAAGACGGGCTTTATATTTTTCACTTTTATTATTTTGTTTATTCTGTTTTTATTTAATTTTTAACTTTTATTATATTTTTGTTTTCCGAACATCTTACTTTTCGTTGTATTCTAGCCAAAGTGGCTAGTCTAGTTACTCATCTCTGTGATGTGGTGCCATCGCTAGTTTTAGCCGCATCCCTGTCACCGCGACGCAACAATATCCAATATCTCTGAACTTGGTCGAGTGTTTTTCAGCTCGGAATTGATAATATGCCGTAGGTGGGGCCCAGCAGATCATCAGCAGCAGCAGCGCGATGGCCTACATCAACATCGCCGAGTGGACGCCCGACCAGGTCACCGACTGGATCAGAGGTAACGTTCGAGGTCAAGGAAAACGCAGCTGAGAAAGAAGAAAAAAAAGTGCATCTCGCAGCCACTGCCCCAAAAAGCAGCAACAACAACAACTACAGAGATAGTGCAACAAGAATTTCCGCTTTGTTCGACGCTTCAACAGGCATATAATTATGTTTAACCCTCTTTTTACAGGTCTGGATGAGTCCATGAAGGGGTATTTGTACGAGTTCTCCAAGCAGGAGATCGGCGGTCGGGCCCTGCTCAACATACGGCCCTACGAGCTGGAGAATCTGGGCATGCTGCGCATTGGCCATCAGGAGATCGTGCTGGAGGCGGTGGAGAACCTGAGGAACTTTGTGAGTCCCCTCTATACTCATCCAATTACAATCCCCCACAAACCGCTAATCACCTTGATCTTCCAGCACTATCACCTGAAAAACGACAATCTACAGTTCATGGCTCTGCATGTGGCCACTGCTGCGGGAAATCTGCATCGCGAGCTGGCCAGGAATCATGCCGAGAGCACCAAGATCGATACGCGGATCCTGCACGACATCACCAGGACGATAGCCACGCTGAAACCTCTGGTGGGCAGCCTGGAGCGAACGCCGTTCCGCAAGCAGGAAATGTACCGCGAGTACTGCGGCAATGTGCTCAAATGCGGCCTGGAGCTGGCCACCATAGCACATCGCGATCGCTTCGCCCTGCAGCCGGTGCCGGCGATTCGTCAGTCGGCGGAGCGGCTAGAGAATCTGGCCAATTTCGTCATCCAGGACATATCCGATCCCATGGTACTGCAGCCCGCCTCCTTGAACCTGGTCACGCTGAAGAAACGCGAATCCGAGCTGGGTTTCAACATAGAGTCCAGCTACAATGGCATCCACCGTGTCACGGACATCAAGTACAACTCACCCGCTCACAATTCGGGAAAAATCGAGGACGGCGATGAGATTGTCCAGATCAACTATCAAACGGTGGTCGGCTGGCAGCATCGCACGGTGCTGGAGCATCTGAGGGAGGCGCTGCCCGATGTGGTGCTCACGGTGAAGAAGCGCCCGAAGCACACCAAGATGTTTGGCCAGATCTACATGCAGCCGTACAGGTTGCCCAGCAAGAAGAGGAACATGGCCGCACGCTGGGCAGAGCAGATGCCCAGTCCAAGGACTGCATTCCTGACCCTGGACACGGATCCATCGGCAACGGGTGGCATGGGCAGCGTTGCGCCGAATCCGAGCAAATCCCTGAGCAGCGAGAAGCGAGAGGGAGCGCTGACCAAGGTGACCAATCCAGTGTCATCGGCCTCCGATTCCGATTCCAGCTGCAGTGATATTCCCACACCCACGGATCCCAAACTGGCGGCCCGTGAGATTCGATTGTATTATCCCAAGCCAAGGGCTTTGCTCCAGCGGAGGAACACCATTTGTGGCGACGAGTTTCTGAGCCTGAAACACTCGGATCTGGTGGTGCCCTCGTGGCACGAAAGGAAGCCAGGCGTTGGCTCGCCCGCCAACTGTGACCCCAGCTCGCCCAGCATCCGCGACAAGTCGATATCCTTTGGTTATGGCCTGGAGATTGCGCCGAGACCCACCACTTGTATCGGAATTGCCGGCGATACGTCGACGGACAGGGGAAAGCGGATGTTCCATGAGGTGCGGAAGCTAAAGCAGCTGACGGAGGACTCGCAGCGCGAATTCCTCGTGGATCGTTACAAGCCCGGAGTCAGCAAAGTGGTTAGATTCGATGCCAAGGAGGATTATGTGATGAAGAACGAAAAGTTCATTTGCAATGTTGAGAACACCATACTGGAGACCTTCGAGCCGATACCCTTTGCGGATGAGGGTGATGAGGACGCATTGGAAACGCTGCGCAACTGCAAGACGGAGAACGCCGTGGAGCTGCTGGAGGCTATCAATCAGGCTAGCATTGGCCAGGACTTGCCCTTGGCGGAGGCCATCAATATGCCCCTACTGCAGCAGCAGCAGCAGCTAGGTCGAAGGGGCCGATTGGACAAGAGTCACAGTACGCCGGCCTACGACAATTCGGGCGAGGAATCGGATACGCCGCCAGCGATTGAGCCGCGGAAGGAGTTCCTGCTTGTAACACCGCCGGCACCGCCACCGCGACCACGCAAGCCGAGGGAAATGACAGCGCCGGCGGTGCCGCCACCACCGCCGAAACCCGCCAGCATGCAGCCAGCCTCCAGTGTCACCAGCATCTCCATTCCCGTGCTACCGCCGCCAGCCGATCCATCGGCAGAGATCAGTGAGCTGCACACGCCCAGCAAATCGCGCACGCTGACCCTAAAGAAGAAGCACTCACTGATGGCTAAGCGGCGGAACACGAACCTCAAGCTGCTGCCCACCGGCGACATCCAGGGCCATCTGTACAGGCGCAAAAAGAATCATCGCGGGGTGACCTACTGGGCTAAGATCTATTTCGTGATGCTCGATACGATTCTGTACGGATTTCGCAGTAAGCAGAGCACCAGCGCCAGCCTGGTGATCTTTTTGCCCGGCTTCACCGTGTCGCTGGCCAAGGAGGTGCACTCCAAGCCGCATGCCTTCAAGGTCTACCACACCGCCAAGAGCTTCTACTTTGCGGCCGAGTCGCTGAACGCACTCAACCAGTGGGTGGACTTCTTGCGTCAGGCCTCGCTCAAGGTGCCACCTAGCTCGGGTTCCAAGGGCGGGGGCGATGCCAAGGATCTGTATTCGGAGAACGACAGCTCGGGCGAGGAAAACGATGCCCTGGTCACCCAGAACCTGAGCACTCCCTCGCCGCAGGGCAACAAGGAGGCGATGTCCATGTCAATGGTGCTTTCGGGTGGCACACCTCCCTCTTCGGCTCCCATCAAGCATGAGCGCGGCTATCTGGACTCGTTTCGCAAGTTTACCAACACCTTCAAGAGCAGTGCAGCCAAACCTTCGAGCGATATCCCCGTGCCCACGGAGCAGTACCGCAGTTACAGGAAAGTGCCAGGCGGCAGCTTTGGCATTCAGATTGGAGCCAACACACCGGGCTATCATGATCCGGCTATGCCGCCCACACAGATACCCCCCTTGCTCGCGCCTAAGCTGTCACGCAGTTCGAGCCGCAGTTCGGTGGTCAGTGGAACAGAGTCCGCGGTTTCCTTCTCCGCTTCGACTCTGGGTCCGCCCGCCTCGCCAGCCCCCACAACACCCACTACGACGGTCACGCCCACATCGCTGCAGCACCAGAGCAGCACCGAGGAGAGCCCCAGTCAGAGCCAGAGCCAGAGTCCCAGCAGCAAGTCGAGCCTGAAGAAGGCGCCCTTCAACTTTCTGCACGCCTCGAATCCGAATTTGGTGGAATTCGATTTCCACACCTCGAAAACGCTGCTGCCCAAGATGTCGGTGGGCAGCACCCTTGATCACGGCCACAATACCCAGGGCTTTGTGACGCTCAAGGATCTGATGCTTCGCAAACAGGAGGAGGAAGCCCAGGAGATGTACAACAACCGTGTGCACTTGGGCGTGGAGAAGCACAAGCATGCGCGAACGGAATCCACGGCCAGCCAGCAGAGCGCCATGAGCAGCAGCGTGGCCAAGCCGCTGGAGAAGCTGCCCAAGATCCAGAGCGTTAGTCTGCCCAAGACGCCCGACTACGAGATCAGCTTTAAGCCGGACGACGAGAGTATTAAGCGGACCCGGACCAAGGAGGGTCAGAAGCTGCGCGACTTTGGCTACGAGCTTATATGCGGGGATGAGCCGAGCACCAGTTCCAGCAGTCGGCAGGAGCACCATCACCATCATCATCAGCAGCATCAGCATTTGCAGCATATACAGCAGCAACAGCAACAGCAGCAGTCGCAGCCGCAGCACAGTAGCAAGACGAAGCACTTTCTGCGCACCCAGCAGCTCCAGTTCTCCAGCTTCCTGCACAAATCCAGCTCCGGTTCAGGGGCAGATCAGAAAAAATCGAAGGGCAAGTCCAGCAGCGATCGGCGGTTTCCCTTCTCCAAGCACTCGACCGGCTCCTCGGGCAGTGGCTGTGCCCCGGGTCTTGCGATGACCATGACGCTGCCGCTCAACAAGAAATCCAAATCGAATCACGCTCTAGATGGAGGCGGTGGAGGCAATGGAATGGTCATTATCGGCAGCGGCAGCAGCATTAAGAAGAGCCAGACGTACAATCAGGATTTGCGCGACAAGATTGTGGGCACCAAGTACGATGCGCATCGCAAGAACTCGGCACCCATTCCGATCTTCTCGAAGCTTTCCATTTCGGGCGGCACACCGGCGAAGCCCACCAAGGAGAACCGTTTCCTGGGCTCCCCCTTGCTGCATCGCACGCTCTTCGGACACCATCATCATCATCAGCAGCAGCAGCAGACAGTTACGCCGCCGAGCAGCGCGGATCCGGATTGCGATCAAGAGATCTTCAGCCAGATCACCCTGCCCACGCACAATCAGGCAGGCTATCGGAGTTACCGGGGACCTGGAATTATGACCACATCGACCACTAATCTGTGCTCATCGGAGGGTCTGCAGCCGCCTTTGCCCCCAGCTCCTCCGCCTCCGGTGATGGCCAGCAGGCAAAGGGAGGAGGAGCCACCGGCGGCGGAGGCGGCAACGATATCGGCGGAGAGTGCAGCAGCCACACCGAAGGTGTCCAGCTCGGGATCGGTAGACTCCAAGGCGGCCACGCCCGACTATCCCAACATGAAGTGTCCGCCTGTGTTTGAGCCGGAAATCTACTCGCTCAGCGACACCAGCTTGTCCCGTCTTATGATGCGGGCGCCCAGCAGCAGTGGTGGAGGAGGAGGAGGTGGCGCCACTTCCACCATTACCGCCTCTACCGGCAGCAACAACAACAACAATAATAACACCAACAACAACACCAACACCAACAGCAGTCCCAGTGGCAGCGAACACCATCAGACCTAGAATCTAGATGTGTGATGAAAACTATTGTGAATGCTCGCGGGGATTAGCCCCCGTTTACTTATGTATTTATACACACGCATATATAGAGATATATATATATTATATAGCGATATTCTATAGGTTTATACAACTTGTTCATTTTGATCGTCTTCCCTGTCTGTCCACCAGCAACATAAACGAAAAACACGCATTACCTGCAATCCACAATCCCATTTCGATTCGAAAAACTCCCCCCACTTAGATTGTAAATGTTAATCTGCCTTATTTGCATTGTATTTCGGTTCTAGGCAAAATGTTTTACACACATGTATCTATCACGCAAACACCAAACAATGAATTATAATCATAGCAAAAAGAGAAGATGAAAACTTTAGAAGTCTGTGGGCATCGAACCAAATGTGAGTTCTTTATGATTTGCCTTTGTACGCGATTAACCAAGTTAATCCGAGCTGTTTGATTTGCTCAACTGTTTGTGTCTAGATTGCATGTACTATAAATACATATATTGTGCGAAACGAGATATTATTGTAGCGGTTTCCAGCGACGCCAATGGAGCCACAAATGTTGTAGCGAATAATAAAATATATATACATATACACAATTACACGAAATATACATGCATACGAATAAAGTCAACTGTATATAATGAACAGGAGCTGTTTTAGTGGGGGAAGGGGGATCTGAATCTTAGGGGATTTCGTTGAAAAATTCATTAAAGATAGTGTAAAGTCTAGTTAAAAATACGTCTTTTCATAATAGATTTTATATGCTTTGAAAACACAGTTTTATTTGTTTAAAAACTAAAAAAGTCAGAAGTTATACCATTTTTTTCAGACGTCTCCCTATAATAACCTAGTTGTAAACTGTAACAACACGAAGAAAATTGTTAGATATCAGAATTAATAAATTTCTATATTTAGATCAAATCCAGATTTCCTATAAAATACAAAACCCTTTTATCATTCTCTCTATTTAAAATATTTCAAGAACCCTACGCCATGTAAAGCCGGGTATTACCCTCAATCAGATCGATTTACAATCCATTTATTCCCATGTATCCTTCTCTACATTAAGTGAATATTACTTTATATTTTTCTAATTTATATATAAAATCCAGAACTGATATAAAATACAAAACCCTTTTATCTTTCTCTAGAGAGATTTAAAATATTTCAAGAACCCTCCGCCATGGAAAAACCGAGTATTACCCTCTATCAGATCGATTTAGAATCCATTTATTCACATTACATTTCAAGTTAAACCAATTTAAATCCTCGGACGCTTACGCAATTCTGGCGATGTGTTGCTCCACCTCCTGCTTGGTGAACATGTAGAACTCCTTTTCCTTGGTCATGGTCATGACCTCCACATTGGTGGAGTTCAGCTTCTCCTCCATGACCTGCTTCAGCGTGTTGAGCGAAAGTTCGATGGCGTCGTTGATGGTCATCGTGTTGGTGAAGTTATCCTGCAGATTCTGCTGGGCTCCCTCGCTGCCCGACCCGATGGCCTTGGCCTCGTGGCGCACAAAAGTCCCGGAGGGATCCATGTGCCACAGCTGTGGCTTCCCGGCCTCGATGCCGGCAAAGAGGATGGCCACGCCGAAGGGACGACTCATGGCGGAGGCGCCGTCGCTATCGCCACTATCACCGAACTGGATGGCCAGGGTGGACACCGCCTGGGCGCAGGACTCGATGGACATGCGCTCGTTGTAGACGAACCAGTGGTTCTGGCACTCCACGCGGGCACGCTCGATCAGGGTCCTGGCATCGGCCATCAAGCCGGAGGTGGCGCATCCAATGTGCTTGTCCACCTCGACGATCTTCTCCACCGTGCTGGAGACCATCAGCGGCGATGTGATGCGCTTCTCCACGGCCAGTACAACACCTGGGAAAGGGGGGTTTATATCAAGATCTATCCATTCCCAGATTTATAACCATTAAAAACTCACCCTCTGGCGTGCAAATTCCAATCGCTGTGGAGCCCAACTTAATAGCCTCAATGGCATATTCCACCTGGAAGAGGCGGCCCTCCGGCGAGAAGGTGTTCACGCCTCTGTCGTACTCGGAACGGGTGAGAAACATGCTGGGCTGTAATTTAGCTCGTCACTAAACAAGTCTGTTTTGAAATGGCACCCTGAAATAAGCTTACTTTTCGTAAATTTCCTTTTTAAAAAATCGCAAACAAATGCCGGATGACTTGACGCTGAAATGACTTGCGGATAAAGTGCCATCTCTAGGCTTATCGATAAGCAGAGTTGCCAGATTGTCTACTACAAAATGTTTTAACGCCATTTTAACCAACTTGAGTTGCCAGCGCCTTTATTACGGTAACAATATCAGTTGGTCTGGCAACCCTTTTGCTGTTACTTTTTACATTGTTTAAATTTAAAATTAAGCATTTTAAGAAGAAAGTTATTAAAATTAAATATTATATGAAGTTTATTTCAAAAAGAATGCTTTGGGCTTTTAATTTTTTTCAGGGCCCCTTGCCATATCAATCAAGTTTCTTGCATTTCCCGATTTAAAGTCCATATTGACATGATTGCCATTAAGCCTTTAAATGGTTATATAAGTCAAACAACCAGTTAAATGGTGGTCTACTTCAAGGACCCGGTTTATTTACGGATTTTCAAACCACTGGCAGCATATATGGCCATTTTAATACTTGTTTTCCTCCTCTAACTACCATGTAAATGTTTTATCTATAGTTTAATTATATTTATATAGATTAAAGTGTTTTGGTTTCAGGTGTCTTTTATGTGCTATAAAATATGGTAGTTAGTAACACAGCTAACTACGGCACCACTGTAAAATGGGTTAAAGGAAGCACGTTGCATAACAATCGAATTGAGAGATTTACTTTCACATTGGCGGCTTGCAAGACTGTCCAATTATGGCCATTTAAAATCTAATCACACCCCGCACGCACAGTCTCCAGCGGTCAGTAGTCAGTAAGTCCCCCGTCTTACAAGTCAAGATAACAAGAGAAACAATGATTGAATGGAAATGGAATAATGATTGGGTCAAGGTTGCCACTACATTTTACCCTTCTTTCAAAGATACAGCGAACGCTGCGAAGATTTATGAAGATTTTGGGAGTGGCAAGAAGAGAAGAGCAGGGGGCGAAGCTAAAAACAAGTGAAGGTCGATGACCAAATTGCAGTGCGCGGGAAAAAGAGAGGTGATCGGTGAGCGAGAGCGAGAGGGACACTCGAACCCGTTAATCAGACAGAAAGAGCCGTTAATCGCTGCGGAGAATTGCAATGGCGAAGTGGGCCAAAATCTACGGAGGGGAGAAACACGGTGGTGGAAAAACTGGACAATGGGCAATTAGCGGGTAAAAAAATCGGAGCCTAAATTTGATTATGAAATAGAATGGGCATGTAAATGCTATGGCCTGTCTTCCGCGTCTGTCGCTATTTTTTCGTTTTTGGGCTTAAGCTCGGGGATTTGCGAAAAATTGTAAAAAAGAAAATTGTACATATCTCGGCTTTTGTTTTAGTCGACTGTGTTTAGTCGAATTGTTGGTATTGCCACACGATGGATTTTAAAATAGCCGACTCCGAAGCTAAGTATGTTTTCAATTTAATGACTGCGAGTGATTGCACAAAATTCCAGGCAACCAGGCAGCTAGTCAGTCAGTCATACATCACATAATGCGCACTCGCGAATACGGCTATCCAAGAGATACACGATGGCATATCCAGCATATGTATAGATATGTCTATGTATCCCAGTCACGCCGCGGGCTCCCACAGGCGGCTTTAGGGGGTAGCAATCACGATCGGTAGCCAGGGAGCCCACCAAATTACCAGTTGTGGCAGCCGTGTGTCAGAGGTTTCGCTTGGTTTCGGTTTCGGACCTCTATCTATATGCATCCTATCCCCTCTCCTCGTCCATAAAGTCCAAAAACCCATTGACCCAATGCTACTCCAATGATGCCAAAAAAGTGTACCACAAAAGGCACTGGGAGAATGGAAGTGGTACATGTAGTACAATAACATTTAAAGTTCTTCAATTTGAAAGTCAGGACACTTATAGTCCGCCTTGACTCCATAAATCTATGTTAACTAAACTAATAATACACTAATAACCTTTTTGCTGGGTTAATTTTTAATGGTTAACAACAGTGGCGGATCCAGGATTTTTTTTCAATCTTTTTGAATACCACATTTCCCTTCGATTTTTCTCTGAAATCCTCCGGTGGATTCTAAAGAATATATTAATAATATTAGTGGTAAATGTAGAGGTTAAAGCACTGCTATTATCTTAATTCCTTGAATGTTGGTATGTGCTGTTAAATCCTATCATTAGTTCTCATTTCTACTTCTTAAGATTGATTACAAATTTTCAAATATTTTTAAATACACTTGTTTATATTTAATGATACACTCAAAGACCCGAGAACACCTTCATATAGAGGACCGACGGAGATAAAGATAACTGACTTTTATCAGTGTAGATTTTTTGTGGTCCCACTCACCAATCCGAGATGCTTCGGATGACCCCATAAAGCTCTATAAGCCGCTATGAAATACGCATATGTAAAATATATCGAATATCCAAATGCATTGTGCTTAGTTTAACCTTCTTATTGTTTCTGCCACTTACCACACTGGGTTTATGCTTTGGCTATTGGGTTTCGGCTTGTTGGGTTTTCAACGTGTTGAAGTCAATAGCCGCGGGCATTTGCATAATCCCCAGCCTCTCGAATCTAATATATCATATATCCAGGTGTGTGGGTCCACAGAAACGGAAGCCTGATATAGTTTTTCGGTCAATATACCAAATAAGGCGAGCCGCAAATCAAAGCTACCGACGAACGGCTATATGTGGGTCTGTGTACCACAGATTTCCACTTCCTAGCTATTGTCTGTAGGATAACGACCCGGTTACCTTGTTGTAATATCTCGAGTGCAGGAGTCGTGCCTCCGGCAACGTACCATGGTACCATGGTTCCCCCCTCTCATTGGGGATTTCGGTTTCCACCGAAATCGAAACGAGTTTTCATATAACACCGTTCCCCCGACTGACTTTTCATTACTAAGCCAAAATCCACAACAACAACGGGCGGCAAAAGAGTTGCGAATGCGCCGCGCCGTCGACTTTTGCGTTGCGAGATATAGAAAGACAAGACAGTCCAATTTTTCGGTGTATATAAGCTGAGTGCAGCGGCACAGCGATTCAGTCCCAGCTTGGATCTCGTTACCCGTGCAGCACAGCGAATTGTGGAGTAATTGTTCCCCCGTGAGACGTCGAATCAGCAGCTCAACAATGCGAATGGTAAAGCCATCTATTGGACCATCGAAAGTGGAGCGGATCCCTAGTAGATCCTAGGATCTAGCTGAAGTGTTCAGAGTGTTTGGAATCAGAGTGTGAACCGTGTTATGTCCTCCATTGCAGTTCGTACTTCCTTGTCTCGCCGTGTGCGTGGCATTGGCCCATTTGGGCGGAGCAGTCGAGGATAAGAAGGCCGAGGGCGATGGCAAGACCGTGGAGAAGAGAGGTCTCCATCTGGGCGACTACCATCACTATCAGCCCCATCATGAGCACCACCACGAGCACATCAAGACGGTGACCATCGAGAAGAAGGTTCCGGTCCACTACACGGTCACCAAGCACGTGCCCTACACCGTCGAGAAGAAGGTGAGTCCTTAAGAGTCAAAATCGTATTAAGATTCATCATTATTTTCAAATCTATCAAATTTTTCCGAAAAAGTCCATAAACTCATGTCAAAATTCCCCCAATTTAAGGATTAACCCAAAAAAAGTCAATTGAAAAGAAAAAGAATCCCGTTAATTTGAACATGGAAATCACTCAAATCACTTTTATAATCATAGACCGAACAATTAATAACCCATCAATGATATTTCCCCCAAACAGATCCCCTACGAGGTGAAAGTGGATGTGCCTCAGCCTTACATCGTGGAGAAGAAGGTGCCTGTCCATGTCAAGGAGTACGTTAAAGTACCCGTCCATGTGCCCAAGCCCTACGAGGTGATCAAGAAGATTCCCTATGAGGTTAAGATCCCCGTTGACAAGCCGTACGAGGTGAAGGTCCATGTGCCCCAGCCCTACGAAGTGATCAAGAAGATCCCTTATGAGGTCAAGGTTCCAGTGCCCCAGCCCTACGAAGTGATCAAGAAGGTTCCCCATGAGGTTAAGGTTGAGGTTCCGGTTCCCAAGCCCTACGAGGTGATCAAGAAGGTGCCCTACGAGGTGAAATACGAGGTGGAGAAGCCATACGATGTGGAAGTGCCCAAGCCCTATGATGTTGAGGTCGAGAAGCCATACACCGTGATCGTTGAGAAGAAGGTGCCCTATGAGGTCAAGGTTCCCGTCGACAAGCCCTACAAGGTTGAGGTAAGTGAAGCTCGAAAAGAATTTCCCAGAGTGCTAGTAGTAAGGTCCTGTTAATCCAAAGCGGACTCCTTAAGATGTCAATATGATGTGTATCCCCAAACCCTTATTTACCAACTACTTTCCCCCATTCCCATTACAGGTGGAGAAACCCTACCCAGTCCATGTGAAGGTGCCCGTGCCTCAGCCTTACACCGTCGAGAAGAAGGTTCCCTACACCGTCGAGAAGCCCGTGCCCTATGAGGTCAAGGTGCCCATCGAGAAGCCCATTCCCGTCTACACGGAGGTAAAGGTTCCCATCCACAAGGAAATTCCCGTGCCGGAGAAGTACCACGTCGAGGTGCCGATCTTCAAGCATCACGAGCACCACCACGAGGACCACCACGACTACAGCCACCATAGCCAGCACAGCCATGGACACTACTAGGGATCGCCCGGGGATATCCAGAGCCAGACGCACAGAAAGCGAGCACAAGAAGAAGGAGGACGAACAGGGAGAAGTACGAGTATGAGGATTACGAGGAGCAGCAGGCGAGACACTAACAGCGAGTCCATCTGCACGCCCCAGATGCGGATGCATCCACGCAGCAACGTTGAGCTGGACGTTGAACGGGTGACACGAGCGGGAGGAAATGAAGAAGAAGAAGACGAAGAAAGGTCTAAAGAATTCGCGCAATTCTTTGGGCCAGAAGGAGGAGGAGAAGAAGAGGAGCCAGAGCAGAAGAGGGAGAGCCAGCGGGGAGTAGCAGTCAGAGGACAAACTAACTAGCTACTCCTATTGAGATCTGGCGGAAGCCCACGAAATATCGGGTTTCCGCATCAGTTTTAAGCCAAATGTGTTAGTACTTTTATCATTGTGTTAGACCCCTACGATTTCTATTTAAATTATAAGCTAAAGAAACACTGACAAGCAGGCGTAAATTAATGGGCAATGGGTGGGGAATTTCGTGGGGAAGTGAAAGTGAAAATTGACCAGCGAGCCATGGCCAAAATCAAAGCCCCACGTAATGTTGAAAAGGCGGAAAAAGGAAAATGAAAACGAAAGAAAACCAGTTACCACTTACTGTCAGTGCAATGTGTGTATTCTTGCGGCCAGTTCATTATGCAAGGAGCGATCCGTTGCGTCATCGGACTGCCAAATTAATTGCAGGAAGCATCGGCCAACACTCGTTGAAACTTGGCAACATTTTCGCAATTATGGCGGGCTGTCATAATGGTTAAAAAGATGAAGAGGGAAAACAAATTCATAGATTGCCAACAAATTGATGGCTACACCTAGAGAAAAACCATTGATAATATAGATTTATTGACTTCTTAATTAGCTTTCATATAAGTATTTAAAATACTTATTACACTTCTTCTTTTGGTTTTTATGTGCACTGGTAACATTATTTCCGATTTTATCTTATTTAAGGTGTAGATTTCTCTCTGTGCACATTTATCAGCTCTATTTGCAATTGAATCGCAATAGTAATACCCCACGAAAGACAGTTAAAAACATAAACAACGGCACTTCAAGTGCGCAATGACCTCATTTTCGGGGGCAGTAAACGTAGCGCGTAGCCAAATTGCTCTGCATTTCGAAATATCAGTCAGACACTGCAATTACCCATCAAGTATCCACTAATTGCACTACAATGGTGTAAGCTTTGGCGCTCCACTTTCAAATTTGGCGCCGACTCAAAAAGCCTCTGTTAGCGAGCCACTGTTAACGAGGCACTGTTAAGTCTGCCGGCCATCTGGCAGCCCAGTCTCAGAAATATTTTTTTGCAACGTTAAAGCGTCCTGTTTTGCTCTCGGGAAAAATCCTTTTAAATCCACTTAAATGGCGCTGACAATTGCAAAATCTCGAAATTCTAGCGGCGTACTAGTGCCCGCACCACCCGCCGTGGTTTTACGCCCGAAAACTCAGGAGCCCCAGCAAATAAAGGTAAATAAATAAATGTATAAACAACAGCCGCATTTTTTGTTGTCATTCGGCGTTGCCAGATTGGCGGAGCCGAGGTACGAAAACAGCTGTTGAGTAACATGTGTGAAGTGGTAGTGCCGAGCACAACAGAGAAATGTAAATCGCAATTGGTAAAGAAATTTAATTTTTTGGCTTAGAAACCTTTCGCGAAATTGGAGCCGGGAAATGCCCCAGTGAGTATCACTTCGGGGGGCATAGTTCTCAACAAAATACCAGCTTTTATGAGGCCAAACATGAAGAGAGTAGCTCCATTGACGACAACTGGCGCGGTGACCGCGGGAGCAACAACAACAGCACCAGCTGGTACAGTGGGATGTAAGTAACAATAAGCGGAGAAAAAATTATATATAAACATTGCATTTTTAAAAATAATTTGCTTTAATAAAAAAAACTTTTTAAGCTATAAAAACCGTATGGTAATATTTTCATTATTTATGTTGCTTAAAGTTTTAAGAAATTGTCTGATCAATTTAAGTAATATTGCCTATAATTTTATATCAATAAAAATATAGAAACTATAAAAATTTACTAATTATCAGGATTAGAATAGGGGACTAAGTCAAGTGACCTAAAACACATTACCTAATCTTGTTTCATTTTTTTAGATCCTATCCTCAAGACGCCCAAATATGTGATTCAGCCCACTCCCAGTGGATCCTCCGGCAACCAGTTGCAGATGCTGGGAAGGAAGGACTCGCAAAGCCTGGGCGTGGCCATTAGCTCACTGCCGCCCAACACAATCATCAAGGCCACCACTAGGCCAGCACAAAGTGCGCCTCTAACGCCGGTTTCAGCGCTAGTCACCTCGCCGCCATCCACATCGAGTAGTAGCAGGAATTCCATTCACTCCACACCCACCGTGGCAGCTGATTCTAGAGTTTCCTCCGCCGTTCGACAAGCTGTTTTCATCAAGAGGGAGCTTCCCCCGCCCCCGCAAAGGAGCATGCGGAGCCTGACGCTGAGTTTGGTGGAACAGGCACCACTCCTTCATTTGGGTGTGGCTCCAGAGCATCTGTCCCTGCTGAAACGACACGTCTGCCGCAGCGCCAATGTCACCCACCTGGACTGTTGCATAACTCTGAGGAAACTCCGGCAGAATGAACCTTTTGCCTTACTGGCTGCTCACTTCGAACTGAGTGAATCGGATGCCGAGGAAACGTTTAAGCGCACCCTCATCAAGCTGGCCCGTTACCTTCGAGCTCTTATCCGTTGGCCAGATGCCCGGCACCACAACGAGCGGTTCAAGCACACACCACTCGACTACCGGGCCAATCTGCTGCATGTTCGCTCCCTGATCGAGTGTGTGGAAACGGACGTGGCGATAGATCTAGGATTGGGCAGCGACACCTACAAGTTCATATTCTGCATCAATACGAATGGTAAGCACTGGCTCGCAAAGCGAACTTTAAGTGACTTACCCTGCTTTACAGGCATTATCAGCTACGTGTCCAGCGCCTTTCCGGGCCATTGCGATGATCTTCAGTTGTTCGAGGCCAGCCAATTTCGAGATGTCATTCCTAAGTACCTGACACTGTGCGCGGAACCAGGGAAAGCTGTACCTCGTGCTCGCCGGCCGGAGATTGACGACTCGGCGGATGAGGATGATTGCCAGGGCGCAGAGGAGCCAAAGCGATCCCTTAGCAAATTCGAGGCACAACGTTTGGGTGGACAGCTGGCAAACCAGCAATCCCTAACCGTTGCGGATGGAGCACTCACTTCAAAGCGAGCGCCTGCAGTCCAACTGCCCACGTTCAAGGCCCAAGAACCCGCCTGCAGGGCCCAGATGCGGGATATGATCGATTGCCTTAGGGAATTCCGGATTCTCGGTCATTCGGCTATTCAACAAAAATCTTTGCTGGGATATCTTGATGAAATGATCGTAGTGGCAGCGGCACTTTGTAACCTTAAGCGTCAGGAGCTGCAATCTTAAGTAATTGTTCATCTTCGGGAAAGCCTGTTTTAGGGCTAACTAGGTGATTGTTTTTTCTAGTAATAAAACAAATATTTTGTATTTCGTAGACTATTCACTTACAAGCTTGTTAGGTTTTCCTTAAGTTTGATTATTTATACATCTGCTGTATTACATTTTTAAGAAATCTTGTTGAACAACTAATTTGGAAAACTAATTTAAATTTTTAATCTTTTCGTTATTATCTTGCAGATTACTTGAAACTTGGCTTTATTTTCACTGCCACTAGTTTAGCGATTTCCCAGTCAGACTCCCGTTTTTGTTTGATCAGCTGCCCCATAGAAAAACACTCGCAGTCGTATCTCTTTTATGTTTTTGCTTTATTTACTTTACAAAAATACAAGCAAAACTAAGTACATTTTCAACGAAAGTGGTTCAATGAACAATGAAGGGCAACATTGCCAATCCGGAGTTTGCAATATTTGAATTTGAAGAATACATGTATGTCGTATGTATAGATATTCCAAAGGGTAGCTGGTGCTCCATCCTTTCGGCCTTCACTACCATCGTTGTTGGTCGCTCTATCTCTCTTAGGGGGTAATAAAGTTAAAACTTGCTTAGTTAATAAGTGACTCTGCGTACTAATAGCTAAACATATTGTATATTGTGTGTGTGGTGTATGCCTGACAAAACCAGCTCTAGCTCTTCCTCATCCTGACATTATAACAAGTATGGTGTTGGGGTTTCTTTTCTCCTATTCGTCTCGTTCTCATTCTCAGAGCTTCTGGATGATGTCGAACTTTTTCTTGAGGTCCACGCTCTCGTTCTTGGGATCGTACTTCTTCTTGGAGGCCAACTTTGCTCGCATTTCGGCGGCTGTCAGTGGTAAATTCAGACTGCCCGCCCGATTGCCGCCGCTCGCTGGGGGCGGAGGCGTGATGGGTGTGGTGGTCATGCCATTTGTGCCATTGCCATTGGTGTTGTAGACACTGCCGTTATTATTGATGCCCGCCTTGGTGGCGGAGGGCGGTGGGGGCGTGCTCATCAGAGTGTTGTTGTTAATCGGCGACGAGGGTTTACTTCCATTTTGAACGGAAGCCGAAGGAGGAGGAGGAGTAGCAACTGGAGCCGGGGCTGCCGGGACTCCCCTATCGACCACATCCAAATCGGAGGCATTCATGGTGCTGCCACTCTGAATGCTGCTGGCGTTTGAGGATCGCTTGGTGCTCACCATGCTGATGCTACTGATATTGGCACTGGCTCCGGGCATCTCCTGTTTGGTGCCCTCGTATCCGTTCTGGCTGGCACTTCCGTTTCCATTGCAGGCAGCTGCTGCTGGCGGAGATGCGGGCTTCACCTCTATGGCCTTGCCATCCACATCGATGAGGAGCAAACGGACTTCATTGGCAATGGCCTTGATTCTGGCCACCACCTGCTTATGCGTTTCACTGCCAATGGACACCCCGTTGACCTCCAGGATGCGATCGCCCTCCTTCAAGCCAGCCGACTCTGCCGGAGAATCGGCATCCACCTTTCCAATAAATTGGCCTGGCTTCACCTTCTCCGAGTGCAGATTAAAGCCATAGCCATCGAAATCGGGCCTTTTGACTATGTGACAGGTTTTCGTCACGCCCGGCGGCAAAGTGGGCGGCGTGGGCGTCTTCGGGGAAGTGGGCGTGGACATCTTGGCTTCTGAAAAGAAAATTAGTGTAAAATATAGTATTCGATCAAAAACAAATTTTTTAAATATAGATATTTAAGATCGTTTCATGTCGAAAAACAAATTCGAGAGTAATATTTATCTTGATTTCAAGATCATTTATTCTCAATTACTGAAGAAACTCTCTCAAATTTGAATTTTAACCCGGCCGAAGACTCTACAGAAATCAATCAAATCTGGTTCTCCAATCAGCCTGAAAGAAACATTTGCTGATAAAATGCAAGATTTCATAATGAGCTATTGTTCCTCGGCAAGCGAATAAATGAGACTGGAATGGAAATGTCACAGTATCGCGCTTAGTTCGTCACTAAGTATGGTTTTTTTTTTGTATTCTTTAGGGGTAGCAATCAAACAAGTCCAGTAGATACACATACAAATGTATTTTTATGGCGAACAACGACTACTGAAAGATAACAATATTTCCCAGTTCATTCAGTTTTTTGGCCACCTTATCGCGTATCCCCTTTACGACCGACATTGACAATATGCTGACCCACATTAACTGACCCCAAATTTCGACCCTGGCCAAGAGGTCCAGACCTCGGACCGCCGCCGATCCTCAGTACGTGTTTTTTGGGGCTCTATGGGGGAATATATTTCTGGTCAATTGGCCTGGCGATAGTTTCGTTTCGATGGGCATATCTGGCAAGTACTTGACTTGGCATAAGTGTAATTGCTCGCCAAATAGCCAAATAGCATTTATGGCCGTGCTTAAGTTTGGGTTTTGTTTTCGTCGCTGTTCCACTTCGGCTCTGGAAACTGGTAAACTGGCAAACGGGCAAATAGAAATTCCACATGCATGTGTTCATGGGTCAAAATTGATTTAGTACGCCCCGCTTATCGCACCCACACACATTCGCCCCGGAAAGGAACGTGATTTTCCTGAAAACTTGGCAACAGGGCATTAGCAAAAATATTTTAAATATAGCTCATATTTTGTTAACATTCAACGTAAATAACTATAGATCGGAAATGGTTTTAGGCTACACGGAGAAAAATTATTCAGTAATATATGTACTTCTAGGATCAAATTTATGACTATACCTCTTAGTTTGAAATTCAAAGAACAAAACTGAGAACTTGTATCATTTTTTGGATTAATAATTAAAAAATTTAGCAAGTTTTTTAATTTTGGGGACAGAAATGTTATTTTTGTTTGGATTTTAGGAAGAGATTTCTATAATACAAAATATTAGCAATAAATATGAAATATTCTAATGCGTTTTCTAAATTCTTTTTAAGAGAGATTGATACCTAATTATTGATCTATTGTGTTTTCGCGTTAACAAAAAAGTTTTTTTTTAAAGTTCCTGACGAATGGTTGCACTCCGATTGCTAATTTGCTAATTAGTGATGAGGCACACATCGTTTATCGTCATCGCGGCACTAACAATTGAAATCACCGCTCCGGTATTAATTGCCCGTAATTTCAGGCACTGAATGCAGCAGCCCACTCCGAAAAAGCCCTGAACTTTGGATAATTAAATAAAAAAAATAAAAAAAACTCCAGTCGCAGTCTCAGGCATTGCAAATTACAAAAGCGTTTGTGTTCCGCCTCGGCTTGAAATTCGTTTGCCTCTTATTTATGTACTTAAATATGTTTTTCGTTTTTATACGGATTGTTTTCGATTTTTTTGATTTGCCTGAAAGTTGAATCATCATAAGATTTATGAGTGTTGGCATTAGCTGTCTGTATCTCTGGACGATCACCCCCACTCCGCACCTTTGGGGCCTAATTTATTGGAACAAGATGAGCTCGTGTTTTTTGGGGGATGGGTAAGGGGATGACCTTGACTTTCCCGCCGCCAAATTGCCAGTTGCCAGCTTCCATTGTAAGCGATTTTTAATTCAATACAAAGGTAAACAATGAGGCGCAAAAAAAATTCAATTCAGAACCAACAATAAGACAATTTGTGGGTTTTCAGGGGAAAAGGGGAAGGGGTTATGGGATGGGGTTGCATGGGATGAGATCGAAATAATAATAAAAATAATAATAATTGTCCATACTCGCATGAATGTAGGTTTATGGCTCTCAGCCAGTCGATTAATATTTATATTAGGAAGCGGAACTGACAGTTGGAAAAAACGTCACACAACATCATAGGCAACAAACAAAGAAATCGTTAAATTGATAGACGGAAATTAAACGAATCAAATAATATTGTGTTTGTGGCTTATAAGCTACATAATTATTATACAAATTGCAATTAAATGTAATTGAAGATGGTGCTAGTAAATAATGGAAACTAATCAGGGGGTACTTTGGCGTAAGAAATTTGTACTAATTATAAAACCATTTTTTTTTAATTGGTTAGGTAAAAACTTGATGAAATTATTAATTGCCTAGCCAAATATTTTGAATATTTTCTAGTAAGATTTTATTTTCTAGGGATTTTTATCGTTGACTTAATTCTTTAAAAATGTTAGAAAATATAAAGCCATCTTTTGTTAAGTATTATATTAATGGAAAACCTTGACTATGCAATTTGTAAACTTTCGTAAGTTCATAAATCGTTTTTTCTTGCTCTGTTAAGCGATTTCCCGTTGTCAGTTGGTAACCCCCTCCCCCGTCACTTCAGTTTCTCTCTCTATTATCCGCTTCTCGGGCTTAGAGAACTGCGCAAACTTTAATTGAATTTGCAATCAAGCATGAAGTACACATACATATATTCGCAGGTTTTATCATTCACAATGCTTGGGGAATCGCCCGCTGGCCAAAGCTACCCCCCTCCCCCTCTTTTAGGCCCCAAACCACTTGACAACCCGCATGGGGACAACAGACAGCCTCCATTGTTGTTGTCTGTTTGTTTACCTAAGCGGTTTCTCATCATTAAAGCAAATTAGCCGTTAGGCACTTACAGGTAGTTGATTTCGATTCGGTTAGGGATTCTCTACCCCATTCCTACCCCCTTCCCCTCCTGAATGTATCCGTTATAACCTAATCCCTAAAAACTATAGAACATTTGGGAATTTTCTCAACGGGAACTTTGCCGTCTGGGCGGCATTCTTCCAAGGGAACTCTAATTAAATTCAGTGCATTGTATACATTTTCGCCCATTCGAATCGAATTTAATTATATCTTGGCTAGATATGCAAACTCAGGATCCGATAAGCTACACTCAAAAAACTATTTTTCTTAAATATAGAAAAAAGAAAAATTTACTGTGCTTTAGAAAAATATTCTATAAAGAGGAAAAATTTTCTAAACTTCAGAAAAAATTATCTATTAAACGAATTTTTTAGAATTTTTTTTCTGAAATGCAGAAAAATCCTCTATTTTCTAAATTATAAGGTGATTTTTTCTAATCTTCCTTTTTTTATTTGAGGGTTAAAATCGCCATTGATTTTAGAAAAAAAAAGACTGAAATTTTCTAAAAATAAAAAAAAATCGCCGTCTAAATTATAAATATTTATACAAAATAGAAATATTGGTTTTCTAGAAAACAGAAAAAATGATTAATTATTTTTTTAACATTCAGAAAAAATGTGTCTGTTTTTTGAAATATTTTTCTAAAAAATAAAAAATGTAACCTTATTTGATCAGTTTCCCTTCTTATACACTTTAAAAAAATTTTTTTTTAAGGCTTAGAAAAAATTGTCTTAAATCAAAAAAAATTTCCTTTATTGGTAGCCTAGGGGTCTAACGCGTGCGTGCATGTATTTGTTATTCAAGTTTATAGCCGCAAGTGTGAGTTCAATCCCACGTCGAGCCGAAAAACTCATGTTGTCTTTTTTTTTTTTTTTTATCCCTAATATTTACGTATTAATAAAAAAAAATGTATTGCATTTTTTTTTTAATCATGAGTAGTTATATTTTGGTAAAAATGATGTTTAGGTTCTTCAAATTTGAAACATTCAATTACTGTTACTATTAAACCATAATAAAATTTATATTGGCATATAAATATTAATATTAATCATGAAATATTTACGAGCAAAATTAAATGAATAACTAGGGGGAATAACTAGAAGAGAGTCAGATCAATTTGACTAAAAAGTGAAGAACAAAATGTGAATAGACTTTGTACAGCGCCTCACGTGATGCTTCCGTGGCGCAGCTGGTAGAGTGCTTGACTGCAAACCGTGAGGCAAGCGGTTCGATTCCCGCGTGGGGCGACCCAAGATGTTTTTCTCAAAATAGTAAGTTATTGGGTTTTTATATTTATAATTTGTAATTTGTATACTCATTTCAGTTATTATTACAGTTCCAATTTGAAACTACAAGTGCATTTACATAAATGTATACATCACCCACCCACGTGCTCAATTAAAGGAAATTCGAATAATATGAGAAACAAGAACGAAAAACAACAACACAAGGGCAGGGGACGTGGCGTCACAGAAACAACCGGCATTATTCCGATTCCCGAAAAAAGATTTTTGTATTTTCTGGATTTGAGGATTTTTTTTTGTATTTTAGAAAATATTTGTCTATATTACAAAAAAAACGTATTTCTATTTTTTAGAAAACCTTTATTTCTAAATTGTAAGAAATAATTTTTCTACTTTCTAGCAAGAAATTTCTAAATTGCAGTCTTTTTTCTTTTGATTTAAAAAAAAAAATGCCTTTGATTTAAGAAACCTACTTTCTTTAATATAGACAAAATCGCCAGTAAAGCAAATTCATAGGCGATTTTCTAAAACCAAGGGCGATTTTAGTCGATTTTTTTTTTGAGTGTAGGAAACAGCTAGCTAGGAAAACAACCGAATATATGAGATAAAATTAATTTACCAAGTGCCTCATTCGGGGGGTTTATTTTGGGATTATCGCCATAAAAATTAAATGCAAATTCATCTTCGCTCAGGTGGGAAATTCATATAGCGAGTGCTAAGTAAGTGAGTCATGCGAGATGGTTGGAACTGCGGGGAGTGGGCAATTTAAGATATCAATTCATGGGAACGGATTTGTAATCAGATATTATTGGGTTGGCCGATTCACTCGTCAGCGATTTCCTTCCGATGGCCTGAAGATAGGTCAACACTTAAGAAAATGACTGCCAGTTAAGTATTTACTATTCTGTAAATTAGTTTTCAGGCGTGTTTCCCATGTCCACCCTCTTGTGTTAATGCGCTCTTAAACTTCTAAATGACTCCGTTACGAATGCCCATAAATCCCCCAAAATCTCAATTAGCCAAGTCATAAATAGCAAAACAAGTAAAAATATTTATAACTATTGCATAAGCCCTTCACATTGCTCAAATGATGCATCACAAGCCATTTAAAGCTGGCTAAAATAATAAAAATATCAACTTATAATAATAATTTACTGGCAGACAACGCAAACACACACGACAACGATGATAATTTCGCAGTTTGTTTATAAAACTGACTAAAAGTTAAAGGCTACGTAATAAATTAAACAAAGGCTGACGACATTCGCTGGGAGTTGTTCACTTGGAGTGCTCAAACAGAGATTTTAACGCAAGTTATAAACATATATTGTAGAAAAGTGAAACCCAAGAGCAGGAAGAACTTTCACTATCTGCGGATCGTGATCGGACGATTAATGGAAAATAACGAATCCATTTCAATGTTGAGCCATTCAGACTTCAAGGAGGGACACATATAATTGATTTTCATTCGGCTTCTTTCATTATCTTAACAACTTAAGACACATTTTAATTTTCGTGTTTGACTTTATCAAATGTTGTTCTTCTTCCATGGATTCGAGACGGCTATCTTATCGCGACTTGATTTTAATTAAAGAACTTCTGGCCCATTGCCCTTGTCCACTGTTGCTGATATGAATGGAATGGCCATGGCTAATTATGTGGGGCTTTTTTTTCGGAAGATGACGGCAAAGCGATTAGAGAGCCCGACCATTCGTTTTAGGGTGCGATTAGCACCTAGCATTTGTGTGACAGAAGTGGTGACAGTTTCACAGCCGCCACCCATGAATCACTTGCACACAGCTCCGTAAAGATTCATTAGCAGCCTCTCACAAAAGATTCGAGATCTCCGCTTACAGAGATGCCAGAAGATGCGTCTTCTGAGTGACTGTCGGTTGTCGTCGCCGCGGGCGTCTGAGAATGGTTAGCAAATACCTTGAGTACAGCTGGGAAACTCTGCAAAACTGGTTATGATTATTTATTCCTAGCATACCGCTGGCTAGTGCTCAAGGTACGTTGGGAGTATTAGACGAAATGGTAGGGGTTGTCACAGTTCACGGGATTAGGGAGAACTGGTTAGAAAACTCCACTTAAATCATACTTCATTAGGTTTGGGAAAACTAAAATATTTTCTTATAATTTCAAAGAAGCTTTGGAAATATCTTTAACAAAACAAGTTTTTGAAGAGAATTTGATATTTATTTTACTTAAATGTGAATAAGTGATTGTACTTAACCACTTTTAGGGCTAATCCAAGGTACTCAAGGTTCGAGTTGCCTTCAGCCTTATATTCTTACTGTAGTTTTTCTATTATTCAATGACAATGGCGAATGCTGTAATGTGAATGTAAACCTGGCTCCGACTCTGACTCTGAATGTGACCTGGCTGGCCCCTGGCTTAGAAACTCAAACTTGAGCCGAGATTTAGTATCCAACTCTGAGATCGAGACACCTGCACAGGGAGGCAGGTGAGAAAAGAAGACACTTTACTATGAAAACACTTGTCTTGCTAATCAAACCGCGCCCATAACAAATAAAATCCATTAAAATATTTATTTGTTAACGGACAACATTTATCTATTTTAAGATTTTCACGAGCTATTTACACTGGTCACATGAAACGGGGTCAGGATAGTAACAGGTTTATTTGTTTCTGACTTAGGAAAGTATTCTAAAGGTATTTACAGCTTTTCCATGTTACCCACGAAGTAATATTACTTAACCATTAAAATGCCTTATTGTCTTTCGTACCCTCGTGCCTTTTACCATATAATAACCCTACTCGGTAATAAATTAAAACTGTTTTGCGCAAAAAAGTGAATCTTGCAATTACACTTCGCACATTTCATTAGCGGGAAAAAAGCGATGAGAAAAGAGAAACCCCAAGAGGAGACCAACCCAAGGCGTACATATATCATTTCTTGTTTCAGGTTTTCGTACAACGGATCTCAGGGCGTACTCAGCAATCAATCAAAACTTTAATAAGCAATTTGCAGAGTCGCCAAAAAACAACAACCAAAAACAGACAGCTTGGGAAATTACGTGTAAAATTATAGAATTCGCCACGAAAAGAGGAAATGTCAATTGAAAATAAAAAAGAAGAATTAAAACGCTGCCCAAGCAGTCTTGTTGCAGATGC
The DNA here is from genome assembly GCA_037075285.1 of Drosophila lutescens. Lineage (NCBI taxonomy): Eukaryota > Metazoa > Arthropoda > Insecta > Diptera > Drosophilidae > Drosophila > Drosophila lutescens. The sequence continues at coordinate 66,561 of JBAMCF010001109.1, forward strand.
AACAGCAGCGGGCACACAAATTGTTTTTGGATGTAAGCCATGTAGCCGACTTGTTTTGCTGCTCCGACCGAAAAAAAGCTCATAAAACTTGGCTAAAAAATTCTAGGCGCAATGTATCTGACAGAACGTGTGCATGTGGCACCGCACACCAGCGAGCACTCGAGATACCCGCACACGGATATACAGATACAAAATTTCAACCGCTGACGACACTGCGGCCCGAGTACAGAAACTTTTTAGCAACCAGAAAAATAATACAAAATAAGAAGAAAACAAAAAAAAGGTATAAAGATCGCCCTGAGTGAGGAGAGCCACTTAGAAGCTGTATCTCTCTGTATCTGTAGAAACCTGGTCCTAACCAAATTCATTTTGATGCTGCGGCTGCCTCAAATATTTTTCGTGCGTTCAGCAGGCGAATATTTTCGAGATACTCTTTTATAAGAGAGTTCTGTAAAATATTTAAACCGAATGCTAGAAAGCTAAGATAAAAATTAGCCCTACAAAAAAATTAAAAAAAAACATAAATTCAAAAATACTGGTTAATAAAGAGAGTCAAAAATATTTAAATTTTCAATAATGTGTGTACTATGATTTTAAATGTTAAGAGGAATATTATATTATGTAGTCTATTTTTAGAGATTTTTAATAAAATCTTATGTTTAATTGGAATTTTTTTACGTAACAGTCCCTTTATTTTCAACCCTTCTCCCCAAGAGCATTTCAATTTCGGCCTAAAAAAGTTCGAACTTCCTTTCCTGTCGCGTCTTGGATTTCGTTTTATTCTGTTTCTGTAGTTATTTTTCGGTTGAGCTTGAGAAAATAAAAATTGATTCTAGAACCTGTTTTTTGGTTTTGCTCGGGTCTGGTCTCCTCTCTGCTGATGGCTGATGGCTGCTTTGTGCTGGCCTTTTGAAATATCTTTGGCTTTGTACTTGTTTCGTTGCTGCCCTGCTGCTGTTTTTAGGCGTTTCTTCGGCTGTTGAATCTTGTTTGGGCCTTTTGTCCGAGGCAGTCAAACAAAAAACGAAAAAAAAGGGAGTAGAGTAGGGAAAAGTAAAACATTTCTGTGAGAGATCCCATCCCAGACTCTCAGACCCAAAATCCGACCGGGATTGGGGCTTTCGTTTTCGTTTGTCTGCCCCATCCATTTAATAAGGCACATATTTTGTATAATTTATACCATTATATTTCTTGTCTTTTGTTTTTGTTTTTGAAAGTTTATCAAAAGCGAAAAGTAAAATTTCTAAGCTTTGAGATGATATATTAACTGGTGGCTTTCGGGAGAGTTTAGCTCTGGCTTTTTATGTAATAATCTTGAATCGATTGCGTCGTATGGGTTTTCTCAGTAAAGCGAAGACCTTGAGAATATTATAAATTAACGTTTAGAAAAAATGATGATCGCCAGCTTAAGTAGAAATAATAATAATAATGCACAAACAATACGGGAGCCAAGTGTGCAAATTGTTGCTTTGCCAACTCACTCACATTAAAGTTGTAAGAGACTTTTGAAAAAGCTGAAATTTATACTATACATTCAGGTAGCATCCCATTGTGCATAGACACTGCAATTGTGAAGATTTTCGCATGCCTCTTAAAATGCAAATGAATGGATGTGGGAACTCGAATGAGTCACGACTTCATTTTCGCCCAAATATGATAAATAGGTTTGAGTTTTGCAAATTCTATAGAAGCTCTCAACGGTTATCATTGTTTATTTTTGCTTAAAATTTCATTCAGAATTCAAGGCTAGGATGTCGAAAATACGATCAAAGCGATCACGATCACTTTTGGCCTTCACAATCAGCTGTTTGCTAGGAGAAATACAAATGATCGAGCTCTTTGGGAATCTGATATCTAATATTTTTCTTAGCTAATCACCCAATTAATCAAAATGGGGGAATTCTCAATAAAAAGTAGGTGTTTAAGTTTTATCTCTCACGATCAGTCTTTTTTTCGCACCAAATTTGCGATTGAATAAGTTTTAGGAATTACTAGAAAAAAGGTTCTTATGAAGTACCAATCCGTTCATGGGAATCTATTTTAAAGCTTAGTTTTTTCTTAAGAATAGATTAATTTTTGGTAACCAAAATCAAATGCAAAGTAAAATGTTGATTATTTCTTTAAATCCCATGCTCGCTTGAGAAATTCCTCAAATTCTATGCCAATCCCCTTTTCAAGAACAGGTTGTGTTTTGAAGACATCTTCAATGATCTTCCACAGATCTTTCCATCCCAACCGTGAAATGTGTCAAAAAGCGTCGGTCTGTGGCCGCAATAAATGCAAAAACCCGATCGGCTAAATACCACAGACATTAATCGAATTAGCATGGCTAGAAGATTGGATCTCTAAATCGTGGCAAGTGCTACAGAAAAACCCACAAAAAACACTCTGAAAAAAACCAGAAATACACGCGACAAAAATGCACAACCAGCAAATCAGGTGAAGTAAACCGGTGAATTAATAGCAACAACAAAAACCAGCGACTCGAAACTAAAATAAAAGCAAAGTCTAAACAAAAACAGAGAAAAAGACTAAAAAAACAAAAAACGATCAAAGAAACCTGCTTTGGGACATAGCTGGAATACCAGAGTTGTCACTTGGTCGAAAAGCCCCAAGGGGATTGGGAATTTCGGGGGGTTTTAGAGGGTGTTTTAGCCGTGGGGAGTGCCTGCCTGGCCGAGAAGAAGAAGCAGAAGTTGGAGAAGTAGGAGTTCAAAACCCGCCGAACTGAAAGCGAATTATGAATAGAGCCAAAAGAGAGAGACCTCCAACGATAATAAGAAAGAGACAAAACCGCATGCATGTCGCATTTGAAAACGGCCTTATGCAATGCGATCGAAAGAGAGGGGGCGAGCGGGTGCGAGCGAGAGGGGGCAATAAATCAAAACAATTATTATGTAAGGCGGTGTTGGCTGTTAGTGCAGCCAAAAACAGTTAACAGGGCAACACATTTAGCGGTACGCAATAAAAACGTATTTTAATTTGGTTTATTCAGTCTATTGATTCAGCTTGGCTGCACCGAGAAAAATATTTTCCATTATTTCGAATGCAAAGAGCTTCTTATCAGTGTTGTTTCTTGGCGATATCTTTGTTATTTTGCATACACACTTGCTAGAATTTGACATTGTATTGATATTAGATAAAGGCTTTATTAGTTTATACACTGAAAACAGTAAGAAATAAAATCTTAAATCAATGGAAAAAAATAAAGTTTCGAGGAATTATACAATTATTTAGAAGTTAAAAATGTATTACGATTTATTATACTATTTAACTGCCAAAAATAGAGATGCCCGATATTTTTTGCAGTGCAATCGTTAAGGCTGATTGCAGCCTCTCTTTCCCCTCTCGCTTCCGCCGCCTAATCGCCCCCTCTCTCCACCACCCCAAAAACCGCTTTGCGTGTGTAAATTGTTTATTTAATTTCAGTTATTGAAAATGCTATTTTTATGGCTTTCAATTGGAATGGCTAACAAATGAAATGGACTTTTATTAACTTGGTTAAATCATGGCAAATGATTCAATGCTATTTTTTTTGCACATTTATGTTTAGCACGTTGTTTTGCAGGTTTTTTTTTTGGATTCCCCGATGGAGTCAATTGATATTCAGTTTGCATTTCGCTCAAGTTCAGTGGCTCTAAAACTGTCTCAAGGCTCAACAGCAAAATTGAATTTCTCGACTTACCGCTAAAGCAAATAGAAAAAACAATTCCCTTTCAAATGTTTTTGTTGTTGTTGTTTTTTTTGCTAATGTTGATTTTGTGTTTGTTTGTTGCTGGTGTTGGGTTGCTAAAGTTGTTGCTGCAGTTACTGTTGTTGTTGCACACTAACACACGCGCGTTGTTGTTGTTTTTGAAGCCTTTTTTTTTACGAAAGCGAAACACACGAAAAAGTCACACAAAAATCTCTCGGTTAAAATAACTGTTGACAGGCGAATGGAATGGAGGGAGAGAAAGAGAGGGCTGTTGTTGTTGTAACTGCTGCCTTCCTGATATTATTTCCATACAATATTATCGCGATCCGTTGGAACGTTGTTAACGCTTTCGCGGGCAAATCGTAACTGATTTCGGCGGTGAGGCTCAGCGTCGCAGGTGAGACTAAATACAGGTATAGTTCGTAGAAATACAGGTAAGCGCCGATCGGTATCTATCTACACATGTTGCATACTTTTGGGCAGGCAGCTGGAGACTGGAGAGTTTTTCCGCGAGTGGGGAGACTTTTCCACGCATGCGTTGCCCCTGCAGGAATCGCTTGCCGCCACCCACTAAGTGGGCCGGAAATTAACAGACGCTGGCAACTTTTGGGTGCGGTGGGTGCAATCGAGCTGCAGATGCTGTTGCTATTGGTAATGCTCCCCATTTCCCCTCCTGTGCCCTTCGACCCCGCCCTACAGCTGCGAGCGGCGTGAAAATTAGATGGGAAATCAATCAACGGACACTCGGAAAGCATTTCTTATTTTTCTCCACCCCCGTTGATTGTCTTTAAAATCATTGATCCACTTTGCGAAATAGATGCTTTTGGCCATCGACCAAGTTATGACACAATTGCTTGACGCATTCCACTTGCGATGTGCCAAATGGGCAAAACTTCTTTGACGGGTTAGCACAATTCCGGCAAGATGAAATCGATATTTAGCAGGAGGATAAGGAAGCATGTTTTCCGGTAAGGTTCCGGATGGTAAACCATACCAAAAGCTTTAGAAACAACTTCTTGGTGTGGATAAATTTGACCTATATAAGTGTCCCAGTTGAAAAAGACGAAGTATAGGAATGTGAAAATAACTAGAAAATAATATTTAGTAATTTTAGTACAGGTTTAATAGAAAATACCTATATATCGTTTTCAAAACTTATGCAAAAATGTTTTTTTTGAAAATGATCCAACAATTCTCCAAATTCGGAGAAATTAAAAAATTGGCGCAAGTCTGGCAACTCCGAAATGCAAATTTAAGTTTGAAAATGAGGAAGAAGAAGAAAATTGTGCGATCTAGCATCCTTGGTAAATAGGAATATTGCAGAATTTTGCAATTTTGCAGCACTAGTGCAAGTGATCAAGTGTTTGTTAAAAATTATTGAAATTATTAAATGTTTGCAATCGACGCAATGCAAGATCAATGCTACGAGATCATCGAGCTACCGAGGGCTCAGCTGAGCGACATCCTGCGGCAACTGGGGTACAAATCCCAAGTGCCGTCTCTGGTGCTGCTCCAGGAGGAGAAGTCGGAGTACGAGGTAGAGGCAGTGGCGATGCGACGCCGAGTTACGCCGAACTCCACGGTCCATCAGGATCACAGGGCGACTCACCAAACCACCCTGGAGAGATCCGGTCTTCCGATCCGGAAGGTGCCAGAGGATCCTGAGGAGCCTGAGGATCCGCGGGCGATGGCCGTCACCCCGTCCATCACGTTGGGCCAGTTGACGTGTATCCCGAGGATTGGGAACAATGTGGAGTTGGCTGGGAGGAGTCTGGCCAGGGTCGCCAGTACCCTGCGCCACTTGTCCTTCCCAGAAACTCTGGAGGACTTGGTGGCAGACAGGCGGCCGTTCTATCTGCATATGGATGAGCTGCACATGGCAGAGGTAAAGAAATGTATTATTATATACAGGTGTGTCCCAGAAAACACTAGAGTTTTTTCGGAGAGTTGCTTTCAAAAACAACAAACAACAAAGAAACTCCCTAGTTTTCCTTGTTTACTCAATCAAAAGCAACACAAAACAAAAACAATTGTCGGGGTTTTGGAGAACATGAATGTCGAAACATAAGGAATTCGCAGGAGGCCAACCAAAGTGCGCAATACAAAATGTAAAATATTTAAAAGTTTTTTAAAAAAGAACATTATTTTACTTGTACTTTGTATTTACATATATTAAAATAATTTTTATATGAACATTAAGATGGTCAAAAAAATGAAATCCCTTTCTTGCCCATTTACATGGTAGATTAAAGTAAGCAAAAAATTTATGTAAAAACAAAAATTTTTCCGGAATTTAGACCTTGCGAAACGTCCTCAAAGTTTTCTTACAAATTCTTTCGAATAATTGGTTAAACAAAGGGAGAGCAAAACATCAAATGAATTGTTGAAATCTACGCCACCTAGATTAAAAAAACTTTTTGATTGAAGGCAACAGTGCGTATGGGTGATAAACTTTGAAGCCAATACGCAGACCCTGAAAAGCGATTTTTTCAAAAAATGTATTTTGGTATACATTAAATATTGTACCTTAATGCTCACCGTATAGGCGGTTGAAAGTAGAACCTTACGAATCTACAAATATGTAGGTTTATTAAATATATTGACAAATTTTCAATTATTGCCAAAAATTAACAAAATTTATTTCTTAATTGGTTTTATTTATAAGTTTTCAGTAATCAGAATTTTCCAGAAATCTAAGCAAACAAAGTTTGTTTTCCATCGACTGGCCGAACTTTAAAACCTTATTTCCGAAATATTAAAAGCTGGCACTGGCACCCTGCTTTCGCTTTTAAGCTCTTTATTTCCGTAGAACCCTTCATTCCATTGTCTTCACTTTCGAGCCGCTTTAATACCTATTGTCTGTCCCCTTATCAGCAGTGTCCAACGATGTTTCCAGCCCAGTGCCTCACCTGTATGGAAATCAATCACGGGGATGGGCGAGATGGGATTCCTGGGCACTGCATTTCCCTTCTTTCATTTTTTCCGCACAGTGCAAGTTTAATTCGCCGTCAGGTCTTAACGTACTCCCTGAAAGTGTAATGAAACCCTGCGAAATATCAAGCAATGCGAATCTAATAATCGGGATGTGTGGGTGGCACTGGGTGATAATATACCAACAGCTCTAGCTTATGGACATATGTGTGGTCAACTGTACTTTTGTCCCTGCTTTGACAGCTGACAACTGTCACTTTCGGCCTGGCTCACCTGACGTGTGCTCATAGAATTTATTTAATTTCCGCCTGGCCATTCAAGTAAATTGACTTTTCGCCCCTCTCGGCCCTCTCTTTTCACTCCTCTTTCACATGTGTGGTAGACAAACAAAAGCCGTGTGCTAATGCAAATTCGGCTAGATCTTTAGATAAACATCGCCGTGGAATAGTCAAAGTTTCAGTGCAACCTCCTACAGGTGGAAAAATGGTGTTAGAAACCAATTAAAAATAAATAAAGTTGTAAATTCAGATTACATTTTTGTAATAATTGATGGGTTGAATTTAACATTTTTTAAAAGATAAAACCGATTATAAATAAATTCAGACAAAATTGGGTTTTATTTAATCGAGACCTTTATGAATCGAAAAATGTACACAGAGAAAATTATACAACGTTTTAGGTGCCGTTTTATATAAAAACGTTTTAAACATAAAAATTAAAACGTTTTTAAAATGAAAAGTAAAATTAAATTTGTATGAAGCGTTTTACTTTTTAAAATGTTTCACCCCTTTGCACCTAAAACTTTTGATTTTGATAATTTTCTCTGTGTATTAAATTCAAAATATAAAAATATCCAAACATCAGATCGATGAACTTCAGTTCTCATTATTTCCCTCAGTGTTGTATTCCCGTTTTCGGGGTCTCTCCGTGGCGGCATTTCGCTGCGCTACTCGGTCGCCCTTATCGTTTTAATTAGTTTTTGAAAAAGTTGGACCAACAAACCCTGGGAAATGGTAAGGACAGCAGTCAGTAGTTCTGTAGTAGTCCTGGCAATTATGAAATTGCTAATAAGTTCCCACTTAGAGCAGGGCAATTGCATTTAAAGCGCAACTCCTTTACATTTAATTAAGGCCAAGCGAGGGCACCACCTGCTCTGTTTTCCGATTTCCCTGTTTATCTCTGGGGGACTTTCTTCACCCCCCGTCGATTTGCATGAATATTTATAGCAAATGGTGCGGCATTAAATGTGCAACTCCCCGAGAAAACGTCGTCGGATTAGGCAACAAATTTATATGCAAGAAAAACGAAATCAACAAAAACAAAGGAAAAGAAAATGGAAAAGAAAAGAAAAGAAAAGAAGGTGCAAATGCAGCTCCAAAGGTAAATGGCTGGGCTGTCGTGAGATTTTGCCAAAAACTTTTCGAGGCACCTGCAATAAAAAAGTTTTCTTTAATCCTACAGGGGGTTTTCGTAATAAATGATTTAAATGAAATTTGGAATGAGGGGCAAAAGGAAAACTTAATGAAAGAGAGCTGCTAAGATATCTAAGAGAAAATATATAGGGAAAACCCCATTAAAAATATCCAAGGCACTTTCAAAGCCCCGATAATCCAGTGAAAAATTCCCCCGCTTATCGTTTGTCCAAAATCGACCGAACACAGAAAACTCGAATGAACTTTTGAAAACCCCAAACCGTGCAAAAATCGTTCAATCTTCTTAAGCAACCGACCAGGCGCCAAGAAAACCTCAGAAAGCCAACGGAACCGATTCAATTCAACTCTCGAACGAAATAATATATACATATACAAACAAAAATATACGCATACGGGTGCGGCGCTCTCAGTGAATCGTAATTAGCCGGTATATATATACATATGTACATACATATGTTTTGCGTTTGCTTTGTCACGGTTCTTTGCCTACTGCCGTCTCGTTTCGACCTTATACCCAGCAGCGTGGCCATCTCCCTCGCTCTCTCTCTCTCCGAGTGTACTTTGTAGTTTTGAAACGATCATGCGGGCGTGTGTGAAAATGTGCGAGCGGTACGGTGCTTTCTGTGAGTTTCTGATCGCCTGTTACTCACATGGATCACTTTATCGATTTTACGAAGAAGCGAATCGATTTTTTTTTGGTTTTGTGATCTCGAAATCGGAATCATTCCGCCAGATGATCGTGTCGCGTATGGCTTTTTTCAGTGCGAAGCGAAAATCGTGCGATACAATGGAGAGGAGACAAAGTACCGCAAAAGAGCATCACCATAGCGATCGGGTATGTACATGTGTAGTATTGTAGTGGTAGAAAAAATAGATCAGTACGATCGGGGTTTAAAAAAAAAAAAAAAAAAAATGTACTTGGAGATGCCGGGGATTGAACCCGGGGCCTCTCACATGCAAAGCGAGCGCTCTACCACTGAGCTACATCCCCCATGTTCAACGGGCCAGCCAAATGCCCATACGAAACAAGCGACTGGTGGTTGGCTGGCAAACCGAAATTAAATTGTGACGCAGCAAATGAATGTTTGTTTTTGTTTAAACGCAAAGGTTACAAAGTAAGTGCAATTGTTTTTGCACTTCAAATAAATAAAAAATAATGCAACTTCCTATAGCAGTTCTAAGGCAAATTAATATTTGTAAATAAATGTTCTTGAATGCTGGAACGAAAAATTATTCACATTTGATAGTTTATTTTCTAGCCTGAGTAAAGATTAAAAATCTATAATTATTGATAGTAAGTTCGCTTTAAAATATTTATTAATTAATTAAGCAATAAAAAGTAAATGCCAAGGAAAAATTAATTCAAATTTCATCAAAAACTATTTAATGTTTTTGTTTGAGCCTCTCATGTTTCTAAATTTTACATGTGATATAAATTTCCAGGATCAAAACCACCCCTTTATCCTTTTCTTCCTGCTACCCCATGCATTAATCGCCTTTCCCTGTCGCCAGTGCAAAATGCATTTTGGTCCGCCTGTCTCACATCGGGGATGTAGCTCAGTGGTAGAGCGCTCGCTTTGCATGTGAGAGGCCCCGGGTTCAATCCCCGGCATCTCCAAGTACATTTTTTTCTCTTTTTTTTTTATCAATTTTATTTTTTTGGCTTCTGAATGCGTTTAGATCTGGGCTACTGGCTTGTGTGTGGGCCTTGGCCAGAATTATTTATGCCGATTTACGGCTGCCAGGCAGGTCTGCATGTCAATTGGCAGAAACACACTATATTTTGGCGATATTTTGGGGGATGGGGATTCCGAAAACTTGAACAATTCTCTTGGCCAGTGTTTGACTTTTGGCAGCATTTAAGCCCAAGTCGTAGCCGCAGTGCAGTCAAGTGGTTAAAATGTGTATACCCAGAATCAGAAAGCTGTGTAAGGAAATTGGCTCGTTTTCACTTTAGCAACATTTGCTCACTGGAAATTAAAATTAAATTTTGCATGAGCCCGAACGGCAGCAGAAGCAGCTCAAATATTGGCCAGGCCCCTGGACAGGCAATTGATTTTGTTGCGGTCGAAATGGGGGAAAAGATTCCAAAGATTTTGACATGTTCCTTGGACGCATCCATCTTGAGCTATCAATTAGCAAGGAGCATAGGGGAAAAATTAAAAGTATTAAATCCGAAATGCTAGATGCTAAATCAGAAATGCCAAATCCCAACGCCCAAAAACACAAGTCGCATAAATAAGATTATGCCAGGTCTCGTGTTGGATTGAAATTAATTACCATAACGACGTCTGCTCGTGTCAGTGTGTGGGATTTATTTGCCGGCAATAAATATTTTATAACAGAGCTCAAGTGTGCCGGGCCCTGATGGACTTGAAGGCATAATTTGAATTTCGAATTTGGATTTGAATTTGAATAAAAGAAAATCCAAATCGAAATTGTCACACAGAATTTATGTAATTGCATAAACACCGCAAGGAAACTTGCACACACGTGTTTTCGCATCGAGAGTGTCCTGTCTCGAAAGGCCTCGATTCGGTTGCTTTCAGTCTGCCTTACTGCTAAATAATTGAGGCAACAAACTAAACAAATGACACAACCTCAATTTCATGACGTTCTTTGAGAGAGGGGCAGGGAAAAGTGTGTGCCATCTACTCAGGTTTTCCTCCGGAAAAGCAGAGTCTGGCTTTATTTGGGCGGCATATTCAAGTTATCGATTTCATGAATTTCCAATTCCGAATTGAAATCCAAGCTGTTGTAATAATAATTTAAGTAAGGAGTTTAACCAATAAAAAATCTTTGTTTGGTCCATCTTTTGATATTTTATCCTGCTGTCTGATATTATTGAACTGTTAGGCATACAAAGTTTCGCTGAGTGTCAGAAAATCACTAATGTTTTAAAATCATAAATTAAATCTTCCTTTAGGTTCTCCACAAGTTGAATTCAATTCAAATCTGGCTAGTCTAAAATTCAAATTTAAGTTTGAAAATAAGAAAGGAGAAGAAAATTATGATTTTACAGTGATTTCCAAACTCTAGTGATTTCTGTGGCTTCCCTCTTAATCAAATTTCCCTCTAAACCTTTTGGAAGTAGAGCTTGAAAAATATCTTCAGTTTGCTAATTCTTGATATTTAATATGTTTTGTCTTGAAAACATCGATATTATCGAATCAATATTGTGAAAATTTCGATAATTTTCAAGCTATATTTGAAAGTCGTCTGCTGTAAAAAGGAAACACACATCAAATCTCCCACATTAAAGCCCAGCCACACCTGAGGTTAATACGTTTAAGCGCCCAATTGTATTACGGATTATTCCACTTCTGTGGCACTTGCGTTAATCGCATGACCCTTTCCCAAAACAGATCTGTAATTAGGGAACCACAAGGCTTCGATAAGAAATTGCAAATGCAGTGGCAGGACCTTGGACATGCGAGACCTAAGGCCCTAAGACCCCGACTTAATCACATTAAATGGTCATTTAAAATTCTCTTTCTCGCATATATCGTCAGTATCCTGAATGCCAGTGTATCCTCATCATCATCATCATTATCAGCAGGACGAGTATCAATGTCGGGGGTTTTTGCGAAAGTGAAAAACCAATGCATATTTCCGGTGCAAAGGAGACGGGGCGTGTGTTTTCGACCCAAGGATGGCGACTAAAGGACATCTGCTTTTGTCTCCGTCTGTCTGTGTGTGCGTTGTGCGTATATGTATGCGGTAAATTAATAATGCATTCGATATCGAAGCCACTTTGCATTCAAATTCAATTGTGCATGCGTGCAAATTCAATTCCCCAAAGCCCAAAAGCATAAACTAAATTATATTGCTGCAAATTTAAATGCGTAACTATTTTCGTTGCCCCTGTATTGTTGTTGTTCTTGTTGTTGGAGACTGGGGGGCACATGACAATTGCAATTGCAAGTGTCAAAAAAGGAAGCGGCATTGCCTAAGCCAAAAGACCCCCATACCCCATACTCACCCCTCTTAAATACAACCAACACAACCCAAACCTACGACACAATCACGTTTCAATTAACAGCCATGGCCCGCACTGTACCCTATAGCATACCGTACTGTACTGGCCATTCGGTGCTGGCCATATTCGTATGTAAAACACGCACGCAACGGCTGCTCATCGGGCAGGGCTTAATGGCCAGAGACCAGAGTCCTGGACATCATAATTCCGGCCACAATTCCCAAACACCGCAAACACATAGGGGGTGAAGGGTGAAGGGTTGGTAACGGGTGGTACAGGGTGGTATGATGTGGTAAAGGGTGGTGGGCCGGACAGGCTGGTTCAGCAGTGGCACTCGACCGGGCCAAAGTTCTATGGGGCGCATGAACTAATTACGTTAATATGCGACAACGTTTTCATAGGCGAAAAATGTTGGCTGCACTGCGGGCGCTCTACACTCAACGGATGTTGTTACCTTAAATTGCCAATTAGTCTTTATAAATCGGAAATGGAATTATAAGAACAAGTTTAGAAAGCCAGTGCTGATTAACACACATTAAAGTGGAAGTTTAAAGCGATAAAAGTTTACAAAATATTTTAATTTTTAAACACATTTGGTATATATTTTTATACCCGTTATTTGTAGAATAAAAGGGTATATTGTATTCGTGCAAAAGTATGTAACATGTAGAAGGAAGCGTTTCCGACCCCATAAAGTATATATATTCTTGATTAGGATCACAAGCCGAGTCGATCTAGCCATGTCTGTCTGTCCGTCTGTCTGTACGTCTCTCTGTCCGTCTGTCCGTCTGTATGAACGCTGAGATCTCGGAAACTAAAAAAGCTAGAAAGTTGGTATTAATAAAGTAGATTATTGGGCTTCCTACGCAGCGCAAGTTTGTTTCATCGAGGTGCCACGCCCCCCCTAACGCCCACAATCGCCTTAATCGATTTTAAAATGTGTCTGACGGCCACATCTTTTAAGATCTTAAAAATGTATAAATGCAGTTTTATAGTGTTTATTAATACCTATCGAAATGTAGAAATTTTGAAATCGTACCATTCATTAAAAAGTTATGGGCAATCAAAGTTTAGTATCTGCACATCCCTCGCACTGCTAGCTGAGTGACGGGTATCAGATAGTCGGGACACCCGACTGTACCGTTCTCTCTTGTTAGTAAATGGAGATGATAAATACAATGCATATTTATTATAATAAATATACTCGAACTTTTTATTATTAAAGAATTTTTTGTTTCTTTTGGACTTAAGTTAGTATTATTTTTATGTTTTCGATCAGTTTGATTGTATCACAAACATTTATTACTTGTATATGAAAAAATTATTTATTATTTTGATTGTTTATTACTTAAGATCTAGGAAAACAACACTTCGTTTATCATTTCATATTCATATCCACCGACTTACATAGTTTAGAAATCTAACATTTATCTCTTTTTGCATGCTGTTTTCCCAATTTAAATATATTTACCATTATATCACAAGTTGGCCGAGTGTACCGCGTGGGGTGGGGGCAAAGGTTACTTGTGGTGCATGTGCAATTGCATAACAGAGGGTGGTGTAAATGAGTGAGGCAACGAACAGGAGGCACTCGAGGTATGCCCGATTGGTTCTCGAAGGCAGAACTTGCCGAGTTATCCAAGGCGAACGAAAGTCTAGGATTGGTATTCCCCGAAAACAGAACCATTACGAGGCTAACAAGTGACTGCTGTGCATCAACTGTCAGTGGGGGAATAGAACAGCCACATCGCTGCGATCCAAATGCCCCCATCCGCTGGAGAAGCTGCAACTGTTTGGATGCCGGGCTATTAAGAATGCCAACACAACGGACCCGGATGAGCGGACGTGGACCAGTTGCGTACGTGTTGAACGTCGGTTATCATACCTGCTGTAGAACACACTAAGCCCGGCAGCATTACCGAGCCCCCGATATCCCAGCCCCACAGCTATATGGCTATATGGCAATATAGCCCAGGCCAATCCAAACCCAACCACCCCCCGCGTGTGTGCATTCATAAATAAGACATCCAACGAGGCAGCCTCAGCAGGGAGCACCAACTCCAGCCTGACCTGTCCATCCAGGTTAACAGGGGGACCTCATACCCAATCTCGCACAGACACTGAGAGAAATATAATTATAATTATATAATAATTTAAGTCTGGGGACAATTAGCAAGTACATGATTAGATAGTACAAACTTAAAATCAGATACCTTTCAAGTACAAAATATGATAATTCAGTTCTTGTACCTTTAAGATCATTGATGTTAAACTAAATCTGTTATTAATTAATATTTAATTTTCTGCGTTTATTTAAATATGCATAATAACCGAATTACCTTCCAACCGAAAATGGAGTATTTATCGTATAGGAATCTGTATCGTAAAAAAATATGTATCGTATAAGAACCTGTGTCGTATAAGAATCTATACCGTATAAGAATCTTTATCGTTTAACAATCTGTATCGTGTACAAATTTGTATTGTATAGGAATCTGCATCTTATAGGAATCTGAATCGTATAAGAATCTGCAACGTGTAATAAACTTTCCTCAGTGGAACTTCTCCCTGGGCGCACACACATTCGATCACTCGCTCACGTACGCTCCGAAAGTCCTGCGGCCCCTTCTCTCGTGTGGCAAAGGGACGACTGGCAGGACGACGGGAAGTGGACAGATGGATGCTGCTCCTGCTGTTGACAGTGCCTGCTGTCATTCATTCATTAATGCATTTTCCTGATTTTCACTCATTTAACTCTATAGATTTTTCATTTTGCCTATTACGGGGCAGGACATCAGGACGCCAGGGTCAGGTTCTGGACGGGAAATAGAAAAGAGTATGGGATGATGGCGGTGGAATGGAGATGGGGACTTGGCTGACGGCTCTCGCATGTCCTGACCTCTTTGGCCTGCCCTGTTGGTTTTGTCCTGGCCCCGGGAGCCATGCTTCATTTACTTTGTTGTCGGTGGCCATTAGTTTTGACGCACTTTGGACCAGGTCTCCACCTGCTGGCCACTGGGATGCTGATGGTGATGGTGACGGTGGGGGAATGGGATTGCTTCCCCCTGCCCGGAGGCACAATCCCGGCCGGCTTTGTGGGGTTAAGTGGGCTGTGCATGGGATGAGCATAATGGATTGACAGGCTTCGTTAGCAGCAGCTGAGCTGAGGTCAATCAAATCGCAGGCAAACTTTCGAATATATCAATGTAAATCAGCCATCGATTGCGGATGCACATCGTAATCGATAGAAAGTAAACCTATTTCCGGGGAAAAGTTTGCACAACTTTTGCAAAGCGAAAAAGGGGGAACCATTTAATCGAGAATTAGACTTTCTACTTAGAAATAGGATTAATTAAATCCATAAAAAGGGGATAAAGGAGTTATACGATGTCCTTTAGTCATGTATATAAGGTTGTTGGATCTCTAGTCAAAAAAAAATCTTCCACAAAATATTTACTTTTAACCCATTTGCATTTCGATAAACTCCTTTGATTTCAATTTAACTCAATCAATCGAAAGGTAAGCAAATCCGAAGTGAAGTTCCATCACCGCAATATTCCCTGTTTTTCTCTGTTTTTCAACACCCTACCTTATCCCTAGCCCACTCCCTGATATCCTTTGGCTATTCCACCTGGCTCAAGTGTCGCTTTTTTTGTCGCTTTCCTTGGGCAAACACAGACGACACTTCTTCAGCTTCAGCTGCGTTTTATCTGCTTCCCGATTTTCCGAGCGTTTAGGCAACAATAACAGCAATGGTAGTAAGAGCAGGTCGAGTAAACAAAAGCCCGACTTGGGAGTCCAGAGATCCATAGAGATGGCCAAGTAATAATTAAAAAAGTATTTAAAAGTATTACAAGAATTAATTAATTACTTTAATTACATATATTTTAATTAAGTATGTAAAAGGATTGGCTTTATACATGTTTAAATTAAATGTTATTTAATTATTTGGGTTGTTTTTGTATTAAAAATTAAAAAAAAACTTAAAAAAAATCAGATATGTGGAAGGGTTTTAAATTGAAAATATGAGTTTTCAAGAGACAACGAAATAATGTTAAAAAATAATATTCAAAATTTATAAATTTAAATTAAAAACTTTTTCGATGTTTATTTATATTTCAAGCTGTTACAATTGAAAACGAATCTTTGAAAGTTGTTGGAATATTGCTTAATTTTTTGTTACATTTTTTTTTGGTTAGCCAAATATCTCGAAAATGATTGCGATTTGTCTGGAAAAAAGCTCTGTCGTGCAGCTCTGCCTCCCACTTTCACCTTTATCCTTTCTCCAGCCGCTGTCCACACTAAATGACGCTCGAGGGCAACGACAAGGACTCGGCTCAGTTGGCGACTCTGCCAGCGTCGAAAAGTCAAAAGGCCACGACTTGGTCTAAACTGACTTTGGCTTTTCAGGTATAATTAATCTTGTTTAGCTCTTGTTGTTGCCCGACTGCTCGACTGTCTGTCCGTCTTTCTGTCTGTCTGTCACCCAGGGCTCCTGTTTGTTTGTCTTTTCATTCGGCCAGCTCCTTGAAACAGGACATCCCTCTACCGTAACCCTCGGTAATGTATTTAGAACGAGTTTAATTTGCTCGCCAGCACATTTTTCTCCTTTCACCAGAGAGAAAGAGAGAGAAAGGGGGTTCCTGGGCCAGGTTAACTATTAATTTTCGGCCCCTGAGCAAGATTAACGAGTGCATGATTGCCTCAAATTGTCTAGGAAATGGGGGGATTGGGAAAGGGGGTGGTGAAAGTGCCAGTGGGTGGTGGCTTAATGCCCAAATTCATGGCATTCTTCAAGGCGCTGCCGGCGACCCTAGACCGAAATTTATTTTCGTCCATTGCAATTTTGTCGCATTCTCGAGTTGATTTTTATTTTGTTTTTCTCGTGGGCTAAGGGTATGGGTTAAAGGTCCTTCGCCTTCTCCTTATTTTGCCACTGCAACTTCTTCAGCTTCTTCTTTTAATTTTTTCTATTTTTCTTCCACCCGCTGGGCGGTGGTAATTAATTTTGTTGCATGTCACAGCTGCTCGGTGAATTTATTTTGTTTACAGTTTAGCCAGATAATTGCAGTTCAGTTTGCTTTGCACAGTTTGGAAATCGTTTTATCAAATAATTATAATAGCTTAAGTTTAGACCGATTTAAATTCGATTTTTATGGTCTCGTAATTAGTTTAAATTGGAAATTTATAAATAAATCACAGAACATAGTTTAAATGATTTATTAACGCAAATTGGAAATTATTTAGTTGATTTTGTTATTAGCTGGAATATAATAATGTATTTTATTTTGGTTTACATTAATAACACCAGTTTACAAAATAAAATCGACCTCTTCCTCATCGAAGACAACCTTAATTTTCCGGTTAAGTACATCTTCCTGCTTAAGAAATGGGCACTTAAAATTTTTTGTATGGTGTCAATTTTTTTTAAAGTGTAAAAAACGTTTTTGGACTTTTTTTATTTTCTATCTTGAGTTCTGATAACCTGATTTGGGTCATGTTAGACTCATTTTACAGGTAATAGAATGTTCTTTAATAAATTTACTGTTGTTTTTGTTTTTAGTGCATCTACAGAAAGTCGATCAAAACAATTATTTCCCAAAAATACTAGATGCTTATGCATTTGGAAAATTATTTTGTCAAATCATTCGAGAATACTTCATCTGTTTCTGGTTTACATTTCCATCGTGTTGCCTCCAAAGAAGATATATTCAGCAACATTTCGAATCAAAATGGAAAATTGTAAATTTTTGTAGAAACATTTCGCATTGATTTTGCAAATCCGTAAACCCAACCAGAAACCCAGAAGACCTCTCGAAACGAAACGAAAGCTCCGGCAAAAATTGCTTTCCTCTTTCGATGGCTTTGTTTTCTGTCCAGAAATTGCAGCTCGTTCTCGCATTTCTTGTTGGCTGTTAAGTAAAATGTTTTCATTGTATTTGAAATGCTGCCAGGAGCAGAGGAGCAGGAGCAGTCGAAGGATTGGCTACACTATGTTGTTTGTTATTGCAACAAAGCTGAATGTGTTTTTGCAGTTGACACCTGAAATGCAAACACATTTGCCACAGCCGCTGAACAGGATCAGCTTCGGAATCATTCTGAGGACCCAGGATGTGGAGGGTTGGGTGGCAGATTACAGAAATGCAGATGCACCAGCTGCTGCCTATGTATATGCCACTCGATTCGAGTTTGTGCGTTTGTGTGTGTGGGGCTGACAAGCTGCAGTTGTTGCACATGAAAGAGTTCGAAAGGCAAAAGTCTTGTTTTCATTTTCCAGCTACACGAGAAAGTCGAGCCATCGCTTGACTCTCTCGAACTTCCCGCCGGAGGTCACTGCCAGTTGACCCAGTCTGCCATCGAAATAATTTCCAATATTTGGCAGTCAACTCCGCCCCTTTTTTGGGGGGTTTTTGGTTGGCTAGACGAGCTAACAGATTAAAAGTTAATTTAATTAAATACATCTGTTTCCCAGTTAAAAACTTAATCTATATATAAAACTCTTCTCCTACACACCAGAATTATTCAAGAACTTTACACACGAAATTTTGTTCAAGACATTTAGCTTCTAATATTTTACATTTTACTTTATAATTTTAATATTTAATATTAATAATATCATTTTATTTTAAAATATTTTATATTATTTTTTTAATATTATTTTTTCAATATATTAAATTTTAATTATTTTCACCCATTTTTCTTTTGATTTATTATTTTATTATGTATTATTTCCTTGTGAAATATTTTACCATGTGCTTCTCTGTTGAACAAATGTATATACCACTTTTGATCCCGTGTAGCCATTATTGACCTCTGACCTCCCGCTGACAACCTTCGACCGCATTTGCATTAAGTGCCGCTTAACACGGAATCTCAATATTTTATGCAAAGTACTGTCCTCCGCCTGCAATGCAACTTCAGGTCCTTTTTGCGTTTGCCGAAATGTTGCTCCTGCTGCGACTGCAGGGTTTCAATAACTCCGAGCGAAGTCGTCTGCGCGAAGCCCATGAATCACTTTGAGTCCTTTTGCGGCTCCGATTGACTGTCAACGGGATTTGGTTGCATTGCATCTGCCTGTAGCTGTGGCTGTGGGCATATGGATGATGCCTGCCCCCTGGACTTGTCTTTTATGCAAAACACCACGTGGTGTCCTTGTGCTTCTTTGATCTGCGATTCCCTTTACTTAAAGGGAAAAAGGTCTTGATAAAAGGTAGTGACAGTAGATACAGAATGATTGTTTAAGCCACTTGAATTTTGAACAAAACAAAAGTTAAAGGAAATGTGGTATTCAAAAAGTATGCAACAAACTTAAAACCACAACCAAATCCTGGATTCGGCACTGCTCAAAATATTTATTTTATTTTTCTTCTATCAAAAATGTATATTCCTGTATTTCCGTTTAGATTCCGATTTGGCATTTCTCTGGATGACCTTTAAACTTCGTTCCATTGTGGCTGAAAGCGCATTTGTGCATTTCGGCGATTGCCTAATGCAGCGTTGCATAATTTCAGCAAAAATCAAATATTTGAGCGGGAATCTTTTGTGCACCATCTAACCTTTCCAGGCATCCTGCTCTGATCCTCTGCTCCCCTGCTCCCTGGCTCTTTTTCTCCTTTCCTGGTCGAAACCAAAGCAGTGAAGCAAACGTCTGAAGGGCAAACAAACTTTTTGCCAGCGCCAGTTAATTTAGTCAATTCAGCTCCGAAGGAAAGTGAGGAACTTGCATACCGAGTGCATTACGTTTCATTTGATTCAGCTGGTGAAATTTTTATGCGACGCGATGGCAGTGCGAAAAATTCACAAAATCAACAGAAAATTTTCCCAACCTGCTGGGGGTTTTCTGATTAAAATTTCCATGGCTGCACTCTCACATTTTTCGGTATACACATTTTCAGTTTGGGTTTAAGTTTGGGCAATTAGGTGGATTTGCCGATGTCTGGCACGGTATCTTCAAGTCCGCTGGGAGGACAGTTGGCTAAAACAAATGGCCCGGCAAATTTCGGGCACTAAATCAGTGCAATTTTCGTATCACACCACATTACTCACAGGTCGCTTGTTTATTCGCAATGCACTTTTGTTACATATATACCTTTATATGTATGTGCACTTTTATGTACCTACAACCGGCCTCTGCAATTTTGCTAAGCAAACTTTATGTCCACCTTTGCTTTGGCCCCCCTCCTTCCCGCCACTCCACTGCCTCCACACCAATGGCCATATTTCTAGTTCCCCTGGCAAAAAGGTAAGAAGCGAGAAAAAGGAACCCAAGGAGCAGGAATGCAAATTTATGGTCAGACAAAGTTGTGTAGACGTTGCAAGCGGTGGCAGCAATTATATATTGCAGAGGGGGTTTTAAAAGGGGGCCAAAAGGTTAGGTGCCGTGCCAAAAGTAAAAGTGCCCCAAGGTGCAGTATAAAAATGATTAAATTTCCCTTGTGGAAAAATGTTTTTACCATTCTCAGACGCTAGCGATTATTATGGTATTTTATGAAAGCCAATTTTCTTATTTATTGTAAAGCAGATAAAAAGAAAAGATATTTGTTATTTTATTAAATGTATTATTTAGAAAAACTGTAAAACCTTTAAGGAATTTCTAATAAATAGTTGTAGTTAACAGGTCCTTAGGTGCTCACAAAGCGGTAACACGCCTATCTTGCATTGGGCACACGTCGATTCTTTTTTGTGTCGCGTCCGCACTATAGGAAAGCCAAGAACAATTCCATTGATCTTTTTTCTCATTTCTATCCAAATGAAAACTGTGTTTGTTTTTTTTATGAGGTTCTTTCATATCAAGAAACATTTTATATTTATTTTCTGCGCATTCTTGCATCCTTGGAACCCATTGGTTAGGCCTTCCCCTAATGAGCCCGGCAATCAACCCATTGCTAAGCCCAGCTGCCCAGCCATTTACTTATTTATGTGTATAACTTTAGTGCAACTTATTAGGCAAAGTGGTTTGGCTCAATCCAAACTATAAGCTCTATCAAAAAGTTGTAAAAGCCGCTCTAATATCAAGCAACTTGAGGGATTTGTCGGAGACGGGGGCAAAGATTTACTTTGGCAACATTTCAATTAGGTGCACATTTTTGTGCTGATCAATAGGGAAAAGTTTTCGTCGGCCGCAAAACAATGGAGCCGCAAGAGCCACAAAAACTGCAAGCAGGCGTTCTAAGGGCAAAAAACTAAACTTCAATTTATGCCATCGTACTCGTACTCTCTTGGAAATATCTACCTGTTATGCAAGAGTCACCCACCTTGCGAATAAATTACGCACGCACATTTGTCGCCTCTTTCGTCCCACCTCCACTTCCGTTTCCGCTTAGGCACAGATCCAGATCCACTTCCGCCCCACTCAGGCATAAGTTAATGCGTCTTTATAGGCAATAAAATTTAAGTTTCTCGACTCGACTCCCCTTGCTTGGCTGGTTAAATTTTTCATGAGCAATACCTTCGCCATCTCGCCCCTCTCACAGTTTTGCTCGCAATAAGTTTGTGCTACCAAAAAAGTTTCCCCTAAAACTTAACGAAATTTAGTGGTGCCAGGGAAGTCGGAAGACCAGAAAGTAGTGGGAGTCGTGGTCGTGATCCTGGCCATTGGCCCCAAACTTGTTGTTCCTGTTAATTGAAGCGTTTGGTTAGTGCAGAAATTAAGTTTGCGGTGGTCCCGGCCACTTGGGCACTTTTACTTCCCATTTTGCCTGGGTGTTGGGCGCCAGTTGAAACATAATTACCAGTTAATTTTTATTAAGCAGCCATGAAAAGCGTCTGCAGTGGCAGATAAGGATGGATATGGATTATTCGGTGCAAGTTTGAGGGTTTATCTCAAGATGACTGCGAAGTTTTGGAGCCATAGATATGTTTTAGTTGCCTGGTGATGATGAACTAACAGAAGTTCTGCTAGGGTATACAAATCTATAACCAATTAATAAAAATTAAAGAACCCCTTTGGTTCTTGCATATCTGCATTCTTCTCGCACTTCCTTTAGTAAATGCATTTTCCGCTAGATGGCGCCACCTTTTAAGTATTTAACAATATTAATCATTTATTTTTATTTTTAGCTAGTTTACAAGAAATACATATAGGAAAATTGAATTATGTAGATTGAAATCTACAAAAATAGATACTTATTGGCACTTGGGCATGATCCTCATTTCCAAACGCTTAGCCAGGCCAAAGATCGCATAAAAAGAATGCCAAAATGTGGTTGGACCTTTACCATTGAGTGCACTGTAATTGTTTAAGGTTATACAATTTGAAGAACCTAAAAATTCAATATACATCCGTATTACCACAGACTGAGCCGGTTAAGAACCACCAACCTCCTCCGTACTTTGTTGCGCAACCCTCAGAAATATCCCGGTCATAGGTATTAAATTTATGGAACTCATTCCCTCTAACGGAATCCCCCATTGCACCAGAATGTTTTCCTAACGATTTCAGCTCGTATCCCTCCTTCTCACTTTCAATTTTGAAATTATCATATCGGGTGTAGGCACTTCCCTTTTTTATTCCGAAGCCTAACTAAAAGTTCGTAATGTTTTGCCTTCGTAATGATGTGCAATCTATGGAGCCCGAAGAAAAACTCTCTGTTGATATCACCAAATCCATTTTTGTAATCGTCCCAGGTTCGGTTGAAACTAGTAAAGTCGCCGAATCGCTTTTGGATTATTATCCAACCACACGATATATGTTTTTGTATGCAGCACCAAAATACTGGATTTCATTTACTAGCACTTGTGAAGTTTTCTACAATCTACCTAACACTAAACTGAGCTAAAGGCTTTGTCCGCATGCTTTATTTAGTTCCGCATGATATTTTAAATGTGTCGAATCGATAGAAACTTTTGTTTGGGAGGAGGGGAATTTGGTGGATATGTCCCCTCCACTCGAGTGAAAAGTTAAAGAAAATTTGGTATTCAAAAAGTATGCGACAACAAATTTTTTCAGAAAACTATTTTACAAGAAATAATACCCCAATTTCGCATATGAACATATTATAATAAGAAATATTGCTTGGGCCAGAGGCGGATTCAGAATTTGGCTGTGGGGTTGTGTAAACTGAAACTAAACGAAAGAGCTACTAAATTAAATATGCGTGAAATCTTTTAGCTCAGTGTTAAGTAGATTGTAAAACACAGAAGTGATAGGAAATGAAGTCTTATATTTTTGTCCTGCTTGTGTTGCTTTGGCTTTCCGCTGCAGCCAAACAGAGGAGAACGGGAAAATCGGGAAAATCGGGAAAACCTGATACCAAAATTCAGTGCAGTGCCCTGAAGAACCAAGTGAATTCCTTGGTTTCGTCCACTAAGATCTTGCGAGACAAACTTTCAAAGTGCAGAGAAAGGGACAGGTGTCCCCGCGAAGGTCCAGATGGCATATACAATATTACGATTCCCGGTACAAAAACATTCAAAGCTCCTTGTATATCGTGTGGTTGGATGGTAATTCAGAAGCGATTCGACCTCTCTACTGATTTCAACCGATCCTGGGACGAATACAAAAATGGATTTGGTGACATTAACAGAGAGTTTTTCCTCGGGCTCGAACAATTGCACATCATGACGGAGGCAAAGCCATACGAACTTTTCATTAGGGTTCGGATCAAAAATGGAACTAGTGCATACGCCCGATATGATCATTTTAAAATTGGAAGTGAGAAGGAGGGTTTCGATCTAAAAGTGGTAGGAAACTACTCTGGTACAGCGGGGGATTCCCTTAAAAAGCATGAGAAACAGAAATTTGTCACTTATGACCGGGATGATAAACATATCGACGGAAAATACTACGGAGGAGGTTGGTGGTACCTCGGACCGCATTGGAGGTAAGAATATTACATTAAGACGGTATTCTAATTTTATAACTTTTATTAATTACAGTGGACTCAATGTGATGACCCTTACACCGGGAGTTAAAGGTTTAGGGTTTTGGATACCTCTTCAAAATAATTTAACCCCTCTTACAGGTACAGAAATGAGGATTAGGCCCAAATGCGAATCAGTATCTATTTTGCAGTCTACATAATAGAAAAATATGACTTTTCTTGTAAATTAATTATCTATGTATAAAACTAAAAGGTTTAAATTTTACTTTGAAAAGTAAATGATGTTATTTGGATTGATTCTAAGCGACGCAGGCAGGAAGTACAAAGTGATAATCTCTTAATTTGTTATTGTTTTTAAAAAATGTTCTTCAAAGAATATATATTAAGAAATATATATTCAAAAACCCCCCACGGCCAAATTCTGGATATTTAATAATATATAGTAATAATTATGTTTTCTGTTGTGTATGATTTCCAACAGTCTGTTCAGCCAACCAATCTGGTTCCCCATTATCCATCGCTTGAATATTCGTAACCTTTGGCTAACGAACCCTTTAAATTATTACTAATCCCCCCAAGGACGTTTATTGACACGTAAATTGTTCAACAACAAGTGTGGCTGCCAAGGGAAATCCTGTAGAGGGCAAAGGGGAGGAGTGTCCTGTATCCTGTATCCCGTATCCCGAATCCATTGGCCTGCAGGTGTTCGAGGTGTACGTGCTGTGTAAATATTTTGCTTGACACTATTAAATTTTACTAAAAACAAACAAACAAACGGATCTCACACACTGGAGTTATTTTTAATTAACGTGATTAAATTAATTTAATGAGCTTTCTCCTGCTCCCTTTAAACTCACTTTAAGCGTCAATTAAATTTTCATGTCCTGGGCGACAGGATGTAAGTGTGTGTGCGAGTGTGTGTGTGTGTGTGGCAAGGACAACGTCAGCGACAACGAGACGTAAACATAAACGCCACGTTACGTGTTATGTACGACGGGAAATGATTTTTACGATGCCCAGCAGCAGCAGCAGCGCACCACATGTCTCATCAACGTCAGCTAGCCAACATCCAACATTCAAGGCGGCGTAAAGTCCACCACCCACCGACCACCCACTTTCCTGGCAAGGAAGGGTTCGCTGTTAGGGGGTTCAACTCATTGACAGGCAGGACACTTTGGAGCGGCATTATCATTAACAACATCATGCGAAAGTGCCCTGCGCCCATATATCCAAGTACTCTCCTCGTTCGCTCCCATATCGCACACACATTGTCAATGGCCGTCTGATAAGGGGGCGTGGCACGGGAAGAGGGGGTGGTGTGCGCCTGATAATAAAGCAATTTCTGTGTTAATTTGTATGCCATGACCGTGTAACCCCACTTGCCCTAATGGATGTTCTCCGGGCTGATAGTGCGGCCAATTGAAGCCAGCGATATGAGGGATAATCCCCAAGGAATGGCAGATAGCAGCAGGCAAAATGGGTGGTCGAACAGGTGTTGGCTCTAAAAATATCTGTAGTCAAAATTTAAATACAACTTTGTGGGGAATATTAAAAGAAATCCCTCTTGAGGACTAGTTACACTTATAGAAAAATTGAATAGTATTCTGTTATATTTATTTACAAAATATTTTAATCAAGGGAGAAAATATTAGGTACGATGGTAATCCTATTTAGTATTTTTTAATTTTTTGTAAAATAATTTCATAGTAAAATTTGAGTTTAATTTTTAATTTTTAAGGTAAGTTGTTTATTAAAATATGTTCAATTGCAATGGATTTAAAACGGCATTTTTTTTATTAGTGTGTAAAATTCCTATGAAATTCGGTATGTAGGTAAGACAAAGTTGTAGGTTTAAGATAGATAACTTTATTTTGTAATCTTTGTGTTTTTGTTTTTGTTTAAAAATGTTAACCATTTTTCATCGCAACTTACCCGTGACCCCCATGAAAATTACGTGTAATATTTCTTTAAAACCAAGAAGAATTTCCATTTCAGCACCTTTGCCTTCGCCTTCGCTTGAGTAATAATCTCTGGCCATTTTTCAACTATGCGGCACTATCGACTCGACCATTTTCACCTTTTTCGATATCAATAATCCGCAGCCATTAATTACACTTTGGCCGGTTGGTTAGGGGAATGTTAGGAATAAAGGATGGGATGGGGGAACCTAACTTGGCCAAGTGAGTGGTGGCTGGGGGGCAATATTTTGTGTGCGCTGCCAACTAATTGCAACAGTTTCGACGCCATATGGCCACCAAGTCATCGAAAAGGGGAGCCGGGAGTTGGGAGTCCCCGAAGGACCCTCGCAGATGCCATTTTCTCCGTTTTTCTCCTTTGCCAAACGATGCGATGCGCGTTGGTGTGTGAAATAGACAACTTACGTGCCATTCCATACGCACGTGTGTGTGAGCGTCAGAGGGCGGGTGGTTGGGTGGAGAAGGCCAACTTGCAAGGAAAAATGCAGAGGAAAATTGCAGGCAGTGGCAAAGTTTCTCCGCCCCGCTCTTTTCACTTTTTTGCACATTTTTCACTGCCATGTGCCAGGTTCATGTCGTTCGCTTTCGCCCCTTTACCTCCTAGTTTTTTCTCTTTTTTTCTTACTTTCTTTCCTTTTTTTTGGTTTTCCTGCACTGGCACTTGGGGAATTTACGTGTGCATGCATACGCTTAGTTTTCCACTGCCACCCGCAAAAAGGAAAAGCAAATTTGAGCCAAGTTCCCTTTGTCGACTTGGCCTCCTTTTTGTTTTCTGGCTCTGCGGTTAAGCAGAAATAATGCATCTGGGATGTGAGCATTTTTAGACGAGGACATATGCATTCAACTCCATGAGAGAAACTCCTCCCAACTCGTTGCCGAAGCTTCCCAAAACAAAGTACTGTTCTTTTTTTTGTAATTTATTTTTGTGTTTTATTGTATTTCATTGTTTTTGTTGTTGTTGTTCATTGATGTTTGTTGTTTTCATGTTTCGTTTTTAATTTGTTTTCCCATTTACTGCTAAATAACTTTAAATGTTGTATTTTCATTATCAATATAATTTCATTCTTCATCATCTTTCTCACTTGCTTTACCAGCTTCTTATTGATTTTCATCATTTCATCTTCTATTCACTTTCTTCTGCTCGTTGTTGTTGTTGCATTGCCGCAAGATTTGTTTTCGCTTTGCTTTGCCTTCGTGGTTCGTTCTTTACATGAATAATAACTAAATTTGTTTCATTATAATAATAAATATAATAATAATAATAGGTAATAATGATTTGTTTATTAAATATTTTTAAAAAATTTTCATTTTTTTGGGTTGTTTTGTTTTTATTTAGGAGTATATGTAATCGCTATCAATTATCATTCGTCAGAGTCGTTGCCCAAAACTTGTTCTCTTTCGTTCAGTTTTACTTTTGTGGTTTTTCTCCTGCCAAAAACTCCATACCTTAAGATCTATTATTCCAATTCATCTTTATTTGTATATGTGTATAGTTAAGTTGTATATACTAGTTCATTAATGTATATTTAATATATGTTTAATACAATGTATATTTGTAAAAAATAAAACAAACTACAAAAATATATATGAACACAAAAAGTAAACAACGAACAACAATTATACTTCCATTCTTTCCTCGAATATCACAAAACAAAAAACAAGAAAAAAGTCGAAGAAATAATATAACTCATAAATATATAACTCAATTACAAACAATATGGAGATAGAGATAATAGGGGTAGTGGGGTTGGGGCAGAGAGTGGGCTCTGCTTGAAGAACATATCGAAAAATTCGTTGATATCACCTGACAAAAATGAATAACTACTTACAGTACATATACAAACATATGCCCATGTATCATAGTGTAATTTAACATTACTCTTATTTACGATCTGAAGTAGAGTAAAATTGATTTTCCCTCACATTCTCGATAAGGTTTCTTGTAATTCCCCCACTTCACTTTCATCTTGGGGTTACAATACATTTAGTTTTCTTTTTCATTTTCTTTTCTTTTCTTTACGTTGCAACATTCAGTAATTGTATTTTTGTTTTAGTTTCGTTTTTGTTTTTACTTTCAATAAACACATCACATCATATTCACAATTAATAATCATAATGATCTAATATATATGTGTAAATATAAATTAAAATTAACAATAATAACTATGACTTACAATGAAGGAGACTCTACACATAACTACATTAATCCATTCTCCATTTCCCTTCGTTTCAGAAATTTAGTTTCTGCTATTTAGTTTCGGTTTTGTTGGTTTTCTAGAGCGCCATGTACATGCGTCAAGTGAATTTTCGTTTTCGAAACTATTCAAAAGGTTGAAAGGATCGCATCGAAATCAATGTATATATTGGTGTATATCTTGGTTTGATGATAAGGCAAATAAAAGTTTCGTTTCTAGTTTACAAACTCGTGCTATTCTACATGCGCGGCCATGTCAAGTTGCATGCCAGTCTACACATACTAGAGGAGATGTCGAGTCGAACAAAATTCCGCTGAAATCCCTTATGGTACAATGATTCTATAGTGTCTATACGTTTTGTAGTTAGTTTGCTTAGTAACTAGGATTTCTCATTTCCACTTATTGGTTTTTTGTATTTTTTTGTTTTGTTTTTTTATTTTTTCTTTTAAGAACATTTATTTTTTACACAAAACTTCATTTCTTTTTTTTGTTTGCCATTTTGCAGCTTATTGTATTACTCATTTGTCGTTATTATAATAAATGTTAGTAACTGTTAAAATGTCGACGAGTTTTTAGTTTTGAGAATCTACGAGTATGTGTGTTTATAATTTATCATTTATTTTACTTGTTTACTTTAGTTAATTTATATTCATCGTTTACAACTGTTCCACTTTCATCATTCGCTGTCGTTGCACATAGATTTAAGGTCTGATTATAATGGACGGAAACTTATTAGGCATTCTTATTTGGAGTACGGGAGAGATACGACTTCCATTGTGGTCGATTAAGTTTTGTTTTAGTGGAGTAAGGAGGCTTCGAAGAGAGCGAGCTGAAGTTGAGTACTACTACGAGTGGTTAAGGTTAAGGTGCTGGAGTCGGTATCTGAGCGTTAGAGAGAAATAGAGGAACTCAGGTGTATGGATAGTAGGTGATAGTAGTGATTGTGATAGTGATGAAAAAACAAATTTCCGTATATTATAGCCAGCCCTTAAATGTATATGTAGATAAATCTGTTATTGTTGAACAATTATTAGCTAGATGTCGAGTATTATTGGTGTTATCATTATTGACTGGAGATATTTTCCAACGCCTGCCTCGAGATGGAACCAATTTAATATTACGTTTAACTATCTGGCTCTAGTAATCGCATTTCGCTTTAATTCCATTTTACCTTTATCCAATTCTGTCTGCCTTTGTTAAGTTATTATTTTTATTTTCTTTTTCTTTCTTTTACTTTTACTTTTTGTTTCTTTAAAAGATCACATTTCATGTTTAGTTGCCATTAGTAAATATATATATATATATAATCAATATATTTGTGTTAATGTATATATTTATACGTGTACAGACATAAATATATGTAGTATATATACATATAGTGTATATACGTATGCTTTTGTATATAATAAGTAGTTTCCATTCTGCAATTTATTGTAATTCTGTTATTCTGTGTGATTCAAATCCAAATACGTTCTTGAGTTTGAGTGTATAAAAAAACCAAGACACAAATCTTAATTACAACAGCGTCAAACTGTAAACGAACAGTTAATCGGAAATCGAAATAAGTTTTGGATTCGCAAATGTCGCATATAGTGGGCATGTCTCTATATACATATATAGTGCTTACAAATCGATTGCATAGGAAGATATATAGTACGGTACAATTTCGATTTCTGTGTGAGCTGTGTGTTATTTCTTTTTCATTTACTAGAGAATTCAGCTAAATGAGTAGTTAATTATACACTTTAAAAAAGTCTCTGTCTTCGTTTTTGGTTGCAAAAATGCTTATTCCTTTAAATTTGATTAAATTTCTTGTTGTTTACCTCATCTCGATTTTGTTTATCAGTGTTGTTTTTGATGCTTCCGTTTTTTCCCTTTTGTATATAAAAAATATGATTTCTCTTGCTGTAGTTTTGCTGATTTATCTTGATCGTTATTATAAAATGTAAAAAAGGATTATGGTTTCTGTACTCTGTTTTCTGTTTTATGTTTTCTGTATCTGATCTCTGCTTTCTGCTTAATAAAATCTCCGTATCGTTTGCCTCTCGCTTGTAGTAAATCGTTGTTGCAAAAATAGGACGTGACTGTACTTTTTTCATCTTCATCCCCATCGTTATCGTTAATCGTTATCGTTATCGTTATTATTATTATTATTATTGTTATTGTTAAGTGTTTATTATTAGTTGTTCTTGCTGCTTATCTATGGCCTATGTAGATTCTGGTTTTTGATTAATTTTGACTATTTGCCATGGAGAACGGTTTGTCAGGCTTAACCTTAGCTAATATTAACACTCCTCACTAAATGTTTATCCACTTTTATGTACCTTTATTTTTATTTGCATTGAAATATGGAACACTAGAGTTTAAAATAGTTTGTAACTAATTTTAATGCAACTGCGCTCTCCCTCAACTTTCATCCTCTTGTAATATTAAGTTCAATTTTTAATGGCTAATTTTCTTTTGTTTCCTTTTGCATTTAACAACACTCTTTATTTTTTTGCTTTCTTTTCCTTTTGTTTTGCTTTGTAATATTGTAGAGTTGTCACTCAATATTTTCCCTCTAATGCATGTCACTTGATGTGTAAATGGGATGCTTACACGGTAAAGTCTTGCTATACGTACGAAGAAGTTCTGTAGAGTTAC
The DNA here is from genome assembly GCA_037075285.1 of Drosophila lutescens. Classification (NCBI taxonomy): domain Eukaryota; kingdom Metazoa; phylum Arthropoda; class Insecta; order Diptera; family Drosophilidae; genus Drosophila; species Drosophila lutescens. Next base: position 97,234 of record JBAMCF010001109.1, read on the forward strand.
ACCTTTCTCCTCCCCCAAATAGTACTTTCGGTTCTTATTTTTGTAAATAGTTCATATCAACCTTTAATTTTCATCAAAAACTTCCATTACTGCTTTTTGTGTGTCTCAATGTTTGTGTTTCGTAGAATGTGATTGCTTGAAGTTTTCTTTACTATCTTAGACCTTTTCAGAGAAGTTCTGCCTTTTGATTTCTTCCAATCTTTATTGGAGCATCGCTTTTGGGAGTATATTCATGATTGGTATACGTATTGTGTTGCTTAGGTTGTGAGAGGAGTATGCAATATAAGTATCTAGGTGAAGTGGAGTTGAAAAAAACGAGTATTCCAATGGATAAAGTAGGTGACAAACTTTTAATAAAAAACCCTACGCGGTGGAGGTTCATTAAAAATCTCTGGAGATTTGAAAACGCCCAAAGGTTCTTTAAATATTTCAAAATATTTTAAATATACATTTTTTTTTTAAATATCCAAATCAGTTATGGCTTTCAAATCTCTGGAGATTTCAGAAGAAACCCACGCCCTTATGACTTAACATATATGTTTTCGGGAATACCCCCCCATTCTTCTAGATGCAGCTGGATGGGGACGCCACTGTTGCCGGCGCCACAGTGATCGTGGTGGCCGGAATGGCGGCCACAGTGGTGGCCACCACCTGGTGACCCAACTGCGTCTGATAGTGGTGACCCACAAAGGTGTGCTGCTGCTGCGGTGGCGCCGCCTGGGTGGTGTACTTAAGCAGATGTTGCTGCGGGGCGGCCTGCAGCGATATGAAGGGTGTCGCCTGAATGGGTATGCAGTTGGAGTTGTAGTCGCTGCTCAGCACCAGAGTGGGCGTGGCATCGGTGTAGTAGGCGGGGGCCTTGAGAAAGGTCGCCGGATATTGCTGCTGCGGTGTGGGCATCGTGGCCGTCGAGGTGGTGGACAGCGTGGTGGCCGAGGAGAGGGTGGGCGAGGTGGCTATCGAGCAGGAGGACGACGAGGAGGCCGACGAGGGGGAGTAGGGTGAGCTGCAGTGGTAGGTGATGTGTGCTGTTTGCTGTTGCTGCTGCTGCAGATGTTGCTGCTGTTGCTGATGTTGCTGCTGTTGCTGCTGCTGTTGATACATGTTGCTGGCGTGTGCTGCTGCTGCCTGCTTGCTGGCATTGCTGTGGTAGTAGTTGTTATTGCTGCTGTTGCTGTGGTAGCTGAACTGTTGCTGCTGCTGCGGCGGCTGCTGCTGCTGTTGCTGTTGTTGCTGCTGCTGCTGCGGCTCGATGATGATCAAGTTGCTGGCGCCGTTGTAGCCGGCTGTTACTGCTGCTGTTGCTGCTGCTGCTGTTGTTGTGGCCACCGGAACAGCCGGCTGCTGATCACCGGGTGTGGTGATCATGGCCGCCATGATGTTGGCCGGCGGCAGGACAATCGGTATGTGGTAGTATTTACACTGCTTGCGACGGCACTGGCTATTGGCGTGATCGCGGCAGACAGCAACACGTTGATCAATCACCTCGACCTTGTCATCTGGAGATCGTATGGTATCGGTTTTTGAAAAGCGGGGGGATAGAAAGAAAGAGCAGGGCGTTAGTAAGTCGGTTGCAAGTTAGCTAGTAAGTTGGTTTGGCAGTAGAAAACAGTGAAAGCTTTTCCAAAAATTTCAAGTTTGTTCAAGTTTTTCGGTAGTTATAATAATAAAGTGATCTTTACGGCAGCTGACTTTCACACAATTTAACATCATGAGTTCTTATGAAAGTGAAAGGGTGAAGACTTTGCTTCAGATTTAGCCGTCTAACAAAAACAGAACCTCACGAATAATGTTCTTTACAATTTCTCCATACTTTTGTGTATTTTTGTGTGTGTAATTATCTTGACGGAAAGCCAAACTTAAAAGTAGATAACAAATTATCACGAAAATAGTCAACCATTTTTTGTAGTGTTAAATCAAATCGGCAGCCAATTTATCAAATGAAAAGAGTTCAACTTTTGGTGTTCTCCTAACTACAACTTAGGATAAAATCGGAAAATCATCTCAACGGTTTCTAGGAGAAGGTAGCACTAAAAGCGTTTAGATATAGATTTAGAACTAAACCCAAGATTGGGACACAAAGTAGGGATACGGATAAAGATAAAGGTAAAGATAAAGTGAACTGAGGAAAAGGAAGAAACTTAGGCACATGCACTTACCTTCAGTTAAATGAACGAATCTACAATTTAACCGACTGCACATAGATCTATTAAAATCTTGGCACACCGGGAGGGTGTCCAGTAACTATATTGGGCATGAGTTGAGTTTTTGTTGTGTGTTCAGACATAGTTTTTGTTTTTATTTTTGGGAGATGGCAGGATGCAAACGGAAACCAATTCAGGAAATCAAAAAGAGTTTGTGTGTTTTTGTGTGATTCGGGTTTTTTTTTTTGGGTTGGGAATTTTTTTTTATATATCATCGGTTTTCAGTTTCGAAAAAAAGAGAAGAGCAGAAAAAAGAAAAGAAAAAGAGCACAAATTAGTTATATCTTATAATATTGAAATGGTTCACTAGAATGGTTAATGGTTGGTTAGAATAAATACGGTTTCGGTTTCGGTTTTACAATTGCTTGATGTTGGTGGAGTTCCAGATGTTAGTCGTAGTTAATAGAGCTAACTAGATATGTAGGTATAGTAGGTATGTCTCGAACGTTCGTTCTTATCGGTTTCACATGATACATTTAATATAGATACTCGTATGTTAAGCTAGTTTTCTCATCGACTTAAGTAATCTAAACAAAAAAAGGCGGAAGACTGAAATCATAAGATGGCATTGCAAATGAATTGAAATTGGGGTTCTGCAATTCTGTAATCATAGTGTGTTCCTCGCATTTTCGGTTTTCAGTGGGTTTCTTGTTTTCGTCTTTTGATTTGGGAACTGCGGGGATAGTACTTATATATCGTATGTGTGGAACTTAAACGCATAGCTGAGAAATAAAGTTTGCCACGAAATAAAACACACTCTGTGGAAGCAGCAAGTATTCGATCAACAGAAACTCAGGGCCAAGAAAAGCTAAAAGAAGCTTCGGAAGCGAAGCGCCTAAACATAGCTATCTATAGATGGACTCACTCGTATAGGGAACTCAAAAATGCTCTCTGATCTCTGAACTGATCAATCTGATTGTGATTGCTTTTGCTTAGGTTCTATTGGGGCTGTACTAGGCGGTAACAATTACATATCCTAATAGGCGGCACTAGAAATATAAGAAAAGAGAAGAGAGAGAAGAGAAAGAGAGATCGTAAAAGGTGGGGTTAATGTCTTTACCATCCAGATGTCGAGGCCTCAAGATAATTTCTTTTTCGTGGGCCCTAAACAACCAAAGAGGTGGGGGGTGGGGAAATCAAAAGCTGCCAAGCTGAACTCAAAGTTAAAGCCTCGAAGCTTTTTCGATCCTTGCCGCCAAGTCGCTAAACTGAAGCACACGAAAAGCTGAAGCTGAAGGCAAAAGCTAAGCACACAGATATTGGCCAAGAAAGAAGCTCGCCGGGAATTATTAACCAGGATAAAAGTAGGGGTTTCAATTCGATTCGATTCGACCTCTGCATACCTAATTATGTAAAAGGTGCCGTTCACTAGCATCGGACACTGAGTGTACAAGAGGCCCCTCTCCGGTTGGGCTACGATATCGAAATATATGTATAGAGAGAATACACAGTTTATATATATATGGAGTAACATCTGTAGGTGGGTGTGTGTGGGCGTGATTGTGGGTGGTTGGTTGGTTTGTGTGATGTTCTGTTTAGTAAACAAACAACTGCTAACAGCTATGACACCCCGAGGTGTGTCCAGCTCATGTCTCACGATATATATTATATATACGGATTTAGAACAGCCCATAGCTCCTCCTCTCCTGACATCACCAAGTCAACGTCATCGTCTCGGGGCCGCGCCTTTGGCCCTGTTTGTTTGTTTTGTTTGTTTGACTGTTGATTCTCGTCTGAGGAGCGGCAGCGCATTTAATTTGATTAACTGAATGGCCACCCCACACCGACTGTCCCTTCATAACTCAAATTTTACACGGTAAAAAGTTGTCTCAGCTAATACTTGCTGCTCTCTAGTTGTGTTTTATTTCCTTTTTCGGGGGGTTCGAAAGAATAAAACTTAGCTTTAGGGGGTAGAGCTTGAAAAATATCGATATTTTCGATATTCTCACAATATGGTTTCAAGCGAAAAATCGAAATGTTGATATTTTTCAAGCTCATTAGGTGGCTTGAGACTGGGAAAGCAAGCGCTCATGCAGGAAGCCTACGGATGTCGCCGATAGTCAGGGCACACTGTACCTGGCCACTGGCATCCGTGTAGATGACACAGGAAGCGTTTAGGGGAATTTTCGGATTCGCTATGAGACCATATTTATTTGGCCGAAAAGCCGAAAAAACATGCCTCAAATCAAATATGCGTTATGAGAGAAGTATTTATATTAAAATATATATTTTTGTGTGGTTGATTTGTTGGTGTGATTTGATTTGGTGACGGAAACAAAAAAGAAGAATGTGTGTCAACACAAAAGTATACATAATAGTTTTAATATCGGGTTTTTGTTGGTTTTCCATGCAGCGTTTGTTTTTCGATCCAAATCCGTGCGTGATTGTTGTTATTCATAAATTAAATTGATATAAACATTTGAGTTGCATGCAAATGGTGAGAACATTGTTTTCATGTTTTTTTTTAATATATCATTGTTGATTTTTTTGCGCATGTGTGTTAGCATGTAAAAAAGGTAGAAAAATTAGACGAAATAATTAAAATTTTCGTAAATCCATTGGAGAAATGAAAATAAATAAGTTTGCATTAAAGACTTAAAATTAAGCTAAAGCTGCATATGCGAAAAACAAGTGACTAGTGATAAAACCGTATGTTTTTCGCAGTTTTTCCGTCCTATCTTCCACCTCGTTAACGGTCCTTGATTTCGAATTATGCAAATAAAGGTGAAAAGGCTCGACGAAAAAAAAGTGCTTTGGGAAAGAGGTGAAAATAAAGTTTTGCGGTCCACACGGGACACGAGTTAATAAATGTAAATGTGTGACACCACGCCCTCCGTGGCCGCCCACCATTAAAATAACAATGTTTTCGTGCTGTAATTACGGCTTTCGCCCTTATAGACCACCTCCCACCCCTTCCACCCACTGTAATTAACTTGTTGCTGGCGGAAAAGTTTTTTCGGATCCCTGGCTTTGTTGTTCGCATATGCAAAAAGGCAAAACGCACTTAAACCTATCGTAGATTAGTTCGGGTTCGGTTCAGTTGGGTTTTGGTTGGGTTTTAAGCTGGTTGGGCGGCGGCAGCAGCAGGCAAATTAGCAAATTATAAAACAGTAGCATACTTTTTGGGGCGGGGAGCTTGGTCGGTTAGTTGACGCTGCAAATAAAGGGATTGGATTATACTAAAATGAACGAAAAATAAACGGCAATGAAGCGCAGGCTAAGCGGCAAACTGAAAAAAGCAGAAGAAACAAAGATGAGTTATCAAATAAAAAAGGCAATATTAAGTAGTAAACAAATTAAAAAACTCATTTGGCAGCAGCTATTCACAATTTTTGAAGCGCATTTCAAACTTGTTACTGCGTCAGCCGTAAATGCTGTAAACGAGATGAAAAAAACAGGGGGTAAGGTAAGGTAAGCTCGGCTCGGTTATCAAAAGCAGGGGACAAATCGCTCCTCACAGGACATCACACAGAAACAAGGCAAATACTTACTACATACATACAAACAAGCCTGCAAAAGTCAATCAAAAATGGTAGATAGATACATGTACGGATATATATATATATAAAGAGGGGGGTAAATGCATAGGAGTATCAAATTTCAAAGGGAAACGCAAGAAACTTTTACTAAATTCTTTCGGTTTACCAGTTTGCCTTGTAGTTGTAGTGTTTGTTTTATTTTTGGGGTGTGTGTGTGGGTTTTTGGGAGTGTGTGTGTTTGTGACTGGGCTTATAGACTCTGGTTCTTCCAGCGCAGGAAAAGTTGAAGCAGTATTCTATTTGGTTTTAGATGTTCTCGTTCTCAAGCGATTCGCAGTGCCTTCAAAAGCAACTTCACCTAGAAAGCATCTCGCACTACAAACTTGCTAACTAAGTGTAAGTGTAAGTGTATATATATGTGAGTGTGTTGGGTGTGTGTATTGTGTGTGTGGGCGTGTTCGTTATCATATGGAGTATATAGTCTCCTCTATGTGTTCAGCAAACAGTCAAACATTTTACATTGCGGATCTTTTATGATATCCTGCTGTTACGAAAAAGAAAGAAAAATTCGTTTGAAAAGAAACAAAAAAGAAGTCATGTTAATAACATTTTTCTGGGATACAAGTGTATTGTATATGTGTATGTATGTGTGTCTCGACGGGCTAAGGAGATCGGATGTTCTATCGATAATTATCGATCTCTGATCTTCCTTAGCTCCACCGAATCGAAGCGTTTAAACGACAAACGGTCTACCAAAACTAAAAAAAATATAGTGAGCTTTAGACATACTTAGCATCTATATAGCAGGTATCAGTCTTCAGATATAATCATAGGTATACCGTTAGGGGAGTAAACAAAAGCTCGGATATTTTTTGGGGGCGGTGCACCAGCTTACCTTAGAAGTGCTTTCATATAGCGTTTACCATCATACCACATGCCTCAGAAGCCATACTCGAGCTATATATGTATGTGAACAAACGCAATGTACGAGTAGTAATATCGATCTCGAGAGCGAGCGAGAGAGATACATATATAGAGGGTAGAAAGAGACAGCCACTTGCAACGTCACTGCTTGATATTCATACTCATAGTCATATCGGAATACTTGCTACAAAAAGTTCTGTTTCATTGAGCACATGCTGAAAAATTACAAATTACGCTCCAATCGAAAAGTCTCAAAAATGATGTAGAAAACAATATTAAAATAAGTTCAACACAAGAAAGGCCAACTAAATGAAGATAACTCAAAGGTAATATCATGATCAGGTCGCACAACAGCGTACTTTCCCCCGGTAATTTCTCCGAGAAAGAGAAAAACGAGCGCTTTTGATACGCGAACGAAAGAGAGAGGTATAGTGTATGTTTGAAAGAGACGACATTACTGCTTCTTTGGCGATGCTCAAACTTTTTGTAATGAACTCAAAGAATAGCTTCAAGTTGAATTTGGGATAGGTATTAATATCGGAGGACTGACTGATTTAAGGATCATGCTAGTGAAAGATCATTATAGTAAGACTGAAAATCTTGAGGTTGTGAGTGTTACGTCTAGAAGATAAAGATATAAAGTTGCTTGCTTGAAAGAGAGAGAGTAAAAAAAAAATAGAGCAAAATGTTGGCAAAAACTTAAAATGATTCGAAGCATTTTCTTTGAAAACATTACGAAAAGCGCTTAACTCTAGTGGGTATACTTGATATTGACATATATATAGTTTATATTCCATACACAAGAACAGCTTTAGCCAAACAATACAGTAATATTTCTCTGGATAGTCCAGCAAGCCAAGTGTATTGAGAGTTCTACTGAAGGAAATCGGGTGGTGTATCTGTGTGGGAGGTGTGTGTGAGGAAATCAAAATAGTTTTAGTCGAGCAGAGAGCACATTGATTTTTACGTACGCCTAAAAACAGTTACCACCGAGGTTCATTAAAGAAAAAGCGTTTTAAATCGATTAAGCTTGGTTTAACTTAAAAATGTAGCAAAATGAGTAGACCAACTTAGGAGTAAAATCATAAATATACCAAATCAAACCGTAGATAAAAGAAGATAAAATTCAATTCAAGTTGAAACAGCCAACAAATAGAGAGAGAGAGAAAGAGACAACGCACAGCAAACTGTTGTATATGGATTAGTAGTGGGTGAGAAAGAGAGAATGTTAGTTTTGGTTTGATCACTTTCCAAGGTTCGAGTAAAAGAAGCCAACAAGTTGTTTTACGGTTTTTACAATAAAACGTATATAATATAATTTCAATATAATTTGTTTTGTCTTTATAATAATACGACTAATGTTAGCACAGATATAACATATTCATTAGTGTTTTTGCTTGTGTATAGATGTGTGTATAGATATATATATATATATTTCGACATATATATTGAAACGTTATGAATAATTTTAACTTCGACATTCTTGCTCTGTTACCAACTCTCTTATTTGATTTGACATGCAATCGATTTGCCATACTTTTCGCTCACTTCTCGTCGATGGTAGTGATAGCGAAATGAGATCCTAATTAAACTTCAATTCTTTTCTCTCAGGTGTAATGTGTGTGTGAGATTTTGGGTTCGGCTACAAATCAAAAGGAGGCAACTAGGTGGTTTCCACTAAACTATAGTTTCTATTGGACGGTACTGTACTTCTATCTATTGAAGAAGGCTTGAAAACCCACTTTACTATATTTTGGAATGGACTGTGGTTTTCTAAGTGGTTACTTTTCTTTTCTTTTATTTACTTTCTCTTTTTTTGTATATTTAAAATCAGCCTAACTCATTGTTATCCTAGTGTCAACTGACAATTCATCGCTATATTATTGCATGGTAATGTTAACATACTGCTTTTGTTGTCTGTCTGTTTGTTGCTGTGTTCTTTAGTTTTGGTGCATTGCAAGGTTGGAAAGAAGCGTAATAAATAATGAGCTCTTAGATCTGAAATGCGAGTTAGTTATATCTTGGCGCCATGCAGTGGTAAGTGGTGTTTTGGTTTGTTTTAAGTTTTCAGTTTTTTTTGCTTTAGTTCTTAGTTAGTTCGAGAGCGTTTTCTAAACATTCTCGCATAGTTTTCTTTTAGGTTGAAATTATGGGCCAACGGCAACAGTTCTACGTTGTTAACGAAAAAATTAACCATACGACACATATAGATAATGTTATCATACTTTTAGAGGCAAGACATTGAGATATATGATGAATATAGGTATACTTTAATCTGGTTTAGCTTGCTATACGTATATATTATATATATATTTGTTGTTTCAATATTGTATTCTGCTGCCATGTTTAGTAAGCATCTTTCTTATCGAGTATATAGAGTAAGCCAAGCATTAGCTGGCCATAGGCATATAAGGTAATGTTTAGATAAATTGTATATTCAGATTTTACAACTAATTCTCTACCATTAGCGTACTCATTTTGCTTGCCATTGTTCTAAGAGCTAAAACATATATAGAATGAGATGGGTTTACGGAGGGAGTAAGATCAGATCTATCTTTTGGGGAAGAAGCAATAGTGAGGGGGAAGCAGGTCAAAGGAGAAAAGTCAGGCAGTCCCAAGAATATGTGGGTGTTTCTGTGTCTGTGTCGAGGAAATAGCGGGGAATGCTCGAATGACTGAAATAATATTTAATTAAAATATTAAATCAAAAATTCGACAAGCTTCGGGGGAAGATATTTAGAGAAAGAGTGCTGCTCTGCCCAAAAGCGCTCGGCAAAGCTTGTGTTCGGGATCTGATATGCTTACATATCAAAGGGGTACGTTTTTAAATCAAAGGTGAGATGTAAAAGCGGCACAACAGAAAAACGATTATCAAGTGAATACCGAAATAAGTAAATCAAATAAAGTAAAATACCAACACACAATAAGATATATATATTTGTTTTTTCGTAAACTATATATTTAGATAAACACACGGTATTTCAAATAAAACATTAATAAAAACTATCGAAACTAAACTAGAATTAGGATTAGAATTAGGATAAGAATTAGTGGCAAACATCAAATCTTTGTAAGACATTAGAAGTACTTTAATTAAAAACAATTTTACAGAGATTATCGTATATATCGAATAGTAATGTATGTAGGATGTTCTCGGATGTGGAGTTTTTTTTAGCAGGTGCGGGGGTGTAGAGGCGGGGAATCTAAAACTTAGGGTGCGCAAGTCAGTGGCAAATTTATTGTTTTTTTGCTTTTGTAGTTTCTTCTCAGATGGTTTATCAATCGGGAACACACGTTAAAAATTATATAATAGCTACACTAAAAACTGGTTTATAAGTACATAAAATACATAAATATCAACGTAAAAATTACATAGAAAAGAACGTAAAGAAAAAACTGATAATCACACGAGATCTAACATTAAAAACTTAGTTCTGTTTGTCAATGATTTTATTCTTTGCTTAACATTTCTATTACAGAAAGGAAAACATTTATAATACATCGAAAGAGTGGGCGGTAGGGTTAAACAGACAGATGAAGAGAGGGATAGTGATAGTCGTTAAAAATCAAAAGGATTTACATAGTTCTGGTCAACACATCAAATTTAAATCTCGATAACATAACATTAACATAAATCAATTTTGCTGGCTTAACAGTCTGAAAGGGGTGTATGGGTGTACGGGTGTATGGTGTGTGTTAGATTGAGACGGATAGAGAGACGTGATCGTGAGTGGTGGTGACTGTACTGTAATATCTGATTAGTAAGCTAGACATATGATTTACAGATCGATCCTGGTCATGTTTATGCCATTTTTGTTTTGTTTTTCTTTTTTTTCTTTGTGTATTGGTGAGGGATGAGCGTGTGTTAGAGTACAAAGTGTGTGTGTATCGTATATGGGTAGCAGCATACAGCACGTACAGCTAGGTTTATATGTATATGTATATCGTATAAGTATTCTATATAAACTAGACAATATTCGTTACGCATTTATCGTTGCTCAACAATTTTAAACAATTACAACAGCATTCACGCTAGCTATCTAGCTAGTTAGGAAACATTCAGAGACAGCGATAGGGTGTTAGAGAGAGAGAGCGCGGAAAATGAATGATGAGTGGGAGCGAGAGAGAGATAGCTATACGAACTACCGCATGTGGGAGACAGGGACGGCGATATGGCATCAAGCACCCGCAGCTAGCAACAAGCATACACAACTGTACCCAGCATCGGCAGCAGCATTAGAGGTTTATCCTTTATCCCCCAAGGCTTTATCTTTCTTTTTTATCGCTATCACAGTTCTTCGATCCTCTCTCTTTTAAATCCCGCCCCTGGTTTCTATCTGTTTTTTGTGTTACCGCTTTCTATAAACTAGAGTTGACTAAGTGATATCCGAAAAAAGGAACTTAAGTATTACTATCAGCTAACATCTGCTTCTCTTCCGTTCGCTTGTGCTTTGAAAGCTTGGTTGTTTCGATTCTTGTGCGAAGATGGCAACACTTTTCGAGTCACAGTGAGGTTATGTTTCGTTTGTCAAATAACTTAATGGCAAATTATCGATTCGTTTGTCGTTTGTCAGCAAGTTTCGGGCATATATGTGTTAGTAAGCTTCGATCTTCGATCTGTCTGTCTGATTTTTGTGGTTCATGCTCATGTCATGGCTCGTTCTTCTAACGCTATGAGGCCTATGGTACAACTAAGGTCTAAAACGCTTCTCTCCACTAGTCCTTCTTCAAGAAAACTGAGGCACATAATTTACGTCTTCGATGTGTTTAAATCTATCAATCTAATTAAGTGTGTGACTTCTTGGTGTCTTAAGTACAGTTGTGTTTGGGTTTGGGTTTTTTTATTAACCTTCTTAAGAGGTCTTCATCTTCTTGTAGGGGTTCAGGACCATGGCACTGCCTGGAGTTCCTGCCTGAGCGGCTGCTGCCGCTGCTGCAGCAGCTGCTGCATATTGCTGTGCCGCAGCAGCCTGCGATTGTGGCATGGCATAGGCTGTAGCTCCGGTGGGCATCATGCCGGGATAGAAGTATCCTTGGGCTTGGGCATATGGCATGGGTGAGGGTGCTCTTAGCAGGGCAGCGGACTGATATTGACTGGCGGTTCCAGCTGGTGACGAACGCACGGGAGTGCCGGGCACGGAGTTCGGCAGGGAACCCAACTGACGCATTTGGGCCTGAGCTTGTGCCTGAGCCTGAGCTTGAGCTTGAGCTTGGGCTTGCATTTGTAGAAGAGTTGCCATTGAAACGGCTTGAGGTTGTGCCTGAACAGGCTGTGGACTAGCCACATAGCTTTTGTTCAAGGTTAAACCTGTATAGGCAGCTGCTGCGGAGGAGGCGGCTCCTCCTGGCTTGGAGGCACTGGCCACCTTCATGGCGTAGTTCTTTTGGGCCACCTCCTTGGCCAAAGCAGCGGGATCGGTGTAGTAAGCACCACCTGCTGAGGTGGCCTGGGGAGTCAAGCCAGCTGCCGCAGCATACGCGGCATAGGCCTGCTGGGCATAGGCAGCCTGAGCTTGAGCCTGAACTTGGGCCTGAACCTGAGCCTGTTGCTGCTGCTGTTGTTGCTGCTGCTGTTGCTGCTGCATTTGAGCCTGGGCGTAGGAGGGCGTGGCACTGGGCAGACTCACCATGGTGGAGGTGGCTCCGCCATAGTGGGAGTACAGATTGCCATAGCTATAGGCGGGCATGGCATAGTTGATGCGCTGCATCTGAGCTTGGGCCTGAACTTGAGCTTGAGCTTGAGCCTGAGCTTGAGCTTGGGCCTGAACATGAGCCTGGGCCTGGGCCTGCACCTGGGATTGATAGCTAACTGGGGGAGCAGAAGTTGAGGTGGTGGGTGTTGGTAAAATACCAGTGCTATGACCATTGATCGTATATCTCGAATAACCCTCGCCATTCTGCTTGGCATAGTTGCGAGTGGCCGATGTTGCTAGTGGGTTGCTGCTATTGCTACTCTCTAAATCGCCATTCAAGGATTCTTCGTTACTAGCCGACTTGAGCTGGCCATTATTCAGATTGTTATTGATATAGGACAAGTAATTGTTATTTTCGCCCAGACCATTGGGCAGGGGCAGAAGACTATCGCCCTGCGAAGGGGAACTAGGGGGCGGTGTGTTGCCATTGGGGGGCGTGGCAGTTGCTGCTACTGCTGCGGGGGTTGCATCTAATGTATCTGTTGTTGTTGCAGTTGCTGCTGCTGTGTTTTCTGGGTTTGGTGAGATTGTTCGTGTTGTATTACAATCGTTAGGGGGACTTGGATTTTGGTTCGGATTTAGATTCAGATTCGTTTGGTCACTATTGTCTTGATTATCTTGATCCGCATTATCAGTTTCACCATCAGCAGTAGCACTATCGTGATCGTGATTGTGATCTTTATCGAGATCTGGATTGTTATCAGAATCTTGATCATGATCACTATCGTTAGGATTAGTAGTTGTAATGGCTGTTACTGTTGTTGTTGTTGTTGCTGATGATGCTAATGACGTTGATGATGATGCTGTTGTTGTTGCTGTTGCTGATGATGGTATATTATTGGTAGTAGCAATTACAGCGTTTATGATACTTTTATTATTAATATTATTAATCATATTATTACTGGCTGTTGCTGTTGTAGTTGTTGTTGTTATGGCGCTACTTAATTGTAGTTGTTGTTGTAGTAGTACATTTTGTTGTTGTTGTTGTTGATGTAGTTGTTGTTGTTGTGGTGGTTGTTGTTGTTGTTGGGGATACTCACATGAGACTGGCACATAGGGCTGCATTAACTGCTGATAGGCGGTCGCACCGGGCTGATAAACTGGAATGCCAGACTTTTCGGCAGCTGGACGTTTGAACGGAACCATGCCAGAGAATTGCTGAGAGAGAAAGAGATGGGTAGAGGGGTTGGGCGAAAGAAGAGAGAAAGAGATGGAAAATATTCATTAGTTTAAAATATTTATATATGCATTATCTCAACTTATAATCTACTGATAACCATATACACTATAACAATTGCTTACAAACGAGCTTGGTTTTTGGTTAATTTTGAGTTTCTTATTTTTTCCGCTTTGCTTGCTTTTTTTTCTATTGCCAATTCTTTTTTTTTTGGGTGAGAGTTACCAAATTATACGAAATATATATGAAACGAAACAATTTCTTCAAACTGAATCAAATCAGAAACGAAAAGGAAATCCAAACATAGGCTGGAGTATACATAGTTTTGCAACTGAATAAATCGAAAGTGCGTGCAGTTGAGTGGAAAATTGGGAAAAGCGTTCGCAGTTTACAACTATAGTATAGTTAGTAAGTGAATTGAATAAGCTTTTAGTGTTATTGATTTATTTGATTTATTTCTTTCAGTGATTTAAAATCCGATCGGTTTTCAAATACTTTGTGTGTGCATAAGGGCTTTGATGTTTGAACAGTGGTTGCTTTGTAAGATCAACGATTCAGTTTTGGTTATATATTAATTAAAATGATATAGTTATTTAAGAAGCAGACCAATGGCCACGATTTATCGGTATATATATTAATCAGATTCGATTGATTTTGAAGGCATGCGGCGTTCATCGATATATGGCTGGTTAGTTATATAACTCTATAGCTTTTTATGGTCTATAGTCTTTATAGTGTATACATAGTTGATCATTTTTTCTAGACGCGACTACTACTGTACGTGTAATGTACGATTGTCACTCAGTTTTTTGGAGTACTTACGAAGTTTTCATAGTAAAATGAACCAACCGTTTTAACATCCATCTTTTTTGGCATTTATCGATTGTTGTTGATTATGCGGTTAGTGTATGATTTGTTGTTGTTGATTGTTGTTGGGTTATCATTGTTTGATTTGATGGTCAGATCGGAATGGATCGGGGTTAGCACACACACATATCGCATTTCGCAGTTATTATTATCGGTTTCGGTTTCGATTTCGAGTTCAATTTCGAAAGACAGTGAGATATAGTAGGTGGTGGAGTTTTTGAAACGAACGCAAGAGATATTATATGGAATCGAAGAAGAGCAAATGAAGAGGAGAGAAGAACACAAATGAAATTAGTGGATTTATCCTGGGCACAGTACAGTGGCAGTATTATAATGGCATTAATCAGATACATATATACATAAACGGGTACACGGATGGTATAATACTTAGTCCTAATAGGGTGGCAATGTGATGTGATGTGTGTGGGCGTGATGTAAACGGAAAACGGGGGGCGGGATAAACAAAGTCTGCAGGCTGCTGGCTGCAGGTGGTTCGGTGCATGTTCAGCTAATTAACCAGGAAAAGCACTTAAACAATTAAGCTCGCGAATGCAATCAGCAGAGGCAGTGGCAGAGGCAGTGGCAGTGGCAGTGGCGAAAGCGAAAGAAAGAAACTTACAGTTACCGCTAAAGGTATATCTACGGACTACAGTTACTACTACAGCCTTGGCAATTATCGGTTAAATCATTTTAATTAACACTTGGCAGGGCAAATGTGCTCGTGTTGTGATTGTGATTTATCATATGCCACGTGTAATTGGTTAAACTCGCTCTTGCCATTGCAAAAAGTGTGTGTGTGTCTGAACGGTTGTGTGTCTGTATTGATTAGTGTGCGAGTGTGTTTCTTGGTGAGTGTTTGCACTTTTGATATATCGGATAATGACTTCATTTTGTAAATTAAATGCCGGGGGTTGTGCTGCATCCATTCCCAGTCGACCTGGCCATGCTGATAATAAACGTTAATTGATGGCACTTTGATGTGCATGTGACTGACTAACTGAGTGGGCGGGCAAGTGAGTGATTGAGTGAATGAGTGAGTGAGCGACTGAATAACTAAGGTGAGGTGAAAGTTAAAAGCATTTCGTTTCAAGGACCACAAAGTACGAGGGATTGGTTTATGGAGGGCTCATAATCTAAGTGGTTAGTCCTGATCAGTTTGAAGTTAGTGGCGCTTTGTTTGGGCATTTAACGAAATATCCATTCAATTGAATTTATAATGAAAGTAAGTGGGATTGATTTTTAAGTCTTTTTTTATCATGACATTTTAGTGAAATCACCATATTGTTCTTTTGTTATTTTTAAAATTATAATGAGAATTGTCATAATTTATTTGAATAATTATTTCCGAATTTCGGTTTTTGTTTTAGATTTTTATGTCAAGCCGTTTTGGCAGCAGGACTTTCGCCCCGTTTTTTTGGACCCATATTCTATTAGTTTAGATTATAAGCAAATTGGATAGTTTTTCTAAAAACAACAAAGCAGCTCCTTAGATATTCCACTGTTTTAGTTTCTACTTAAAAATATAATTTTATAGCGAAGGTCCTTTGAAGGATATCTTCGACCGCCGAAAAGCATGCAACGAAAAGGGCAAAACTAAGTATATCAACTAAAGCATTTACAATTGTCAAAACCAAGGCAAATAAATTATAGTTTTTAGAGTTAGGGAAACAAAAAAATCAAACTTCAAAACAAACGGAAAAACTCGAAAATGGAAAATCGAATAACGATTAAACGAAAAACACAAACAAGGTGAAGGAAAAGAAAAATACCAGTGGAAACATATCGGTTGTGTCCGCCGCCCGCTTCTTGCCCACTTCCAGTGTGTGAGTGTGATGGTGGTGGTGGCCCATTAAACCGGCGGCGGCGGCAGCGGCGGCGGCAGCAGCGGCGGCGGCGGCAGCGGCGTTGTTTGTGGTGGTTGTTGCTGTTGTCGAGGTGGCTGCTGCGCCGGCGGTGCTGTGGTTGTTGTTGTTGTTGATGTTGTTCAGCTGGTGTTGCAATTGTTGTTGTTGCTGGTGATGGTGTGCCGTCAGAGGTGAGGTCTGTGTGTGTGTGTTGGTTTGTAGGTTGATTGTTCGTGCGTTTGTGTGTCAAACATATTTGGAATTTTTTTCGGTTTTTTTGTTGGTTGTTTCGGAAAATTGAAATCAAACACACATAGAGAGGCAGGCAAAATATGCAAAATTATTAAAACACACGAGCATTTGAATGATGTGTCCATTAAATAGTTGAGAGTTTCCAATTTGAATTATTCAAGCGGCAGTGGTGTTGGCATTTTAAATTGATTTTTTTTTGATATTTTTAAATTTTTTTTTTGCGATTTCCATGAATTATTAATTAGTGTGTCCCATTTTTTGTTTTGTTTTGCATTTTCCCAGCAAATTATGCAAGTGTATATTTGTTTGAGTTCATTTTTTTTATGTTTTAATTCGTTTTCATATTCGAATTTTGTGCATATGTGATTGTGTGTTTTTTTTTTCACCATCCATCGTAGAAGCAGTTACAGTGTGTGAGTGTGTGGGTGGGTGGTTGTTTTGTGTGTGTGTTGGCACAGGCGAACAGATGAAAAATACATAATAGTAGAAGAGTACGGAAGTGTTTTGATATCGATAAGTAAATAAATAGAAGAAATCAAATTTTTACGTATATATAGATTATATTCGTATAGAGAGTAAATATGAATAAATCAAGTAGAAATCAACGGTAATCCAAATAAACACGATTTCCATTTGATATTGAAAGAGCCTTAAATAAACGTTACACATACCAACTAAATGTTAATAATTTCGATTAATATTCATTTGGTTTGTTATTCGGAAAGAAGCGTAAATCAAGTTAGTTTTGTGTGAGTGAAAGCCTTGTTTGGTTAGAGAACCGTTTCGGAAAAAAGCTTGCGAAAGCCAGAGCAAAGTGTAAAAGCCTTGTTTTTGTCTTACAGTCTAAAACTTATCCTTTTCGATGGTTTTTCTTACGATCTAACTTAGGTGGGTTGGCAAATTGATGGGCTTGCCAACAAAATCACTCCTTTCACCAATTGATTCGCAAACCTTTTGACTAGACACATTCGCATTTGTGGTTTGGGACTCATGAGTTATGTATAAATATACCTACCGATGCATCGTTGCTGCTGCTCATTCATAAACAAGGTGACTAACTCAGGGAAAACGCAAATTAAACAACTCTGTTTGTGGATTACGGGACTTTGAGTTTGAATTTCGTGGTTAGTGTTTTGGACTTTGGAATTTCTTATTTACCAGAGTTTTCGCATATCCTGACCCAGTTTCGGTCCAAAACCCCTTGTACACTTTTAATTCCCCGGCAAAGTTGCGACCCCAATTTCCGTACCCATAAATTTTGCTCTGCAGAGCTCAATGCTAATGCGTTTAACACCGCAATTGGGTTTTAGCTCTTGCCCGATTTTCGCCCCTTACCACGAAAGTGGACCCATGTGTGCCTAATAACCAAGAACCACAAAATAAAAATAAACCACAACATAACACAAGCGCGCACACTGGGAAAAAAGACTTGGCGTACATATTTGGGCACAGGTCGCATGAAAGAGTGCACAAATTTGCATTTAAATGGGAGAAAGCGAAAGAGACAGCCAGTCAGAGGTGGGAAAGAGACGGCCAGTTGACCCGGCCGACGACTCCTTTGCTTTTTTCACCGCACTTTTACTCGGCTAGTGTCACTGGCAATGAATGCTACAAATGGATTAATTCGCTTGGGCGCGACAACATCGTGGGGTGTTCGCCATATATACATACATATGGATGCATGTATGTGCATCAGGGCGGTCCATGCAAATTTTAAAGGTCCAACTTTCACCAGCTTTTAAAGGAAATAACTAAAGAAAATGTACTTCAGAGATTATCACTCATACGCACTGTTGTCGTTGATCGAAAGTTTATTTTAATCTAGCGAGAGTAGATTTAAACGAAAGTGGTTTTCATTCTTCTTTCCATATTCGAAAGATATCTATAAGTTGACATGGCTTGAAAGGAATCAACCCTTATTTTGTACAAAATTCTAATTGGTTTACGTGTCGTATGGGTAATTTATAAAAAAAATTAGGACCATCTTTCAATATAATTTTGTTGTTTTGAATACATTTAACAAACAGCAAAATCTGTAATATTAAGGATAAGAATACCATTTTTTATGAACCACCCTAATGTTCTTTCGTATATATGGAAATATACCCTTTGCTGGAGGTGTGTGTATCGGGGTCGAGTCCATAAAAAACCAGCAGGCCGGTCGGGCAGACTCCGCCGGACAATTCATTGGCATGGAAATCTCTGCTTTTAGTTAATTTTCCGGTTCAAACGTTATCCGGCCCGGACTAATCCATGTCGTCCGTGTCCCTGTCCGTTGGCCTGTCCGTAACCCTGTCCGTATACGTATACGTATCCGTGTCCTGTACAGGTTGACATTTACATTTTCGGTCGGTTCGGTGGGAAAAAAGAGAGGACACTCCTGTAGTCCTCCGACTCTGATTCCCCTTCAGTTTCAGTTTCACTTTTCCTCCGGCCTTTTTTCTTTGGCCGAGATGCTCTTGTCACGCTTACATGCGAGGATTATAGTTCTGTGGGGTCGTTCGTTGCGGCAGGTGGCATATTTGTGGGGAGATCCCCTCCATCGATATGCGCCTTTTTTTGCTCCTCTTCGTTTGCTGACATATGGGGGACGTTTCGGTGACCCAGAATGCCAAACAGCAATCATAATAAACAAAACTTAAACGCTTATCAACGGACAGCAACAATAACACAGGGAAATTATAGGGGGAAATCATATATGCAAAGGCGGAGTTTTGTGTGTTTGGTCTGTTTTTGTGGTGTGGTTTTGTAGGGTCTGTCGATTGGATTTGAATATATAGATATAAAGATATATAACGTATATAACTCGATAATCAGCTAACTGGATATGGGGTTTGAAGGGTACATTTAAGTAGATTATTATATGAGTATGGGAATCCTTAAAGTTTGACTACAAGTCAAAGTAAAAAGAATAAGTGGGTAATCTTGTTGATTTGCAAGTATAATTTTTTCTTATATGTACAAAATATACTGGTATAATATTATAAAGCAAAGGAGTATAATATGAACTGGAAACAAGTCTACGAAGAGGTATTAAACAATGAGTTGAAAATAGTTATGAAATGAAACAGCAGCGCTGCATCGGTTTTGTATATTTCTTTAAACAGTTCCAATTACTATAACTTATTATGCTAAAGATTGATGGAAAATAAACCCGCTTTTAAAATTCGGTTTCGTTACAGGGGAATACAATCAAGCATTAACATTTTGCGGGATATCAAAATAATGCACGATAAAAAAAACACACGGTAGACAGGTGCAATAAGGTAAGCGTTTAATTCCCGTTTTTACCCAGGGCCTGTAATCACATTAAACGAGCACCCATAAATACAATTATCGGCTCAGGGGAGTGAGGTGGGTAATGTCAACATATGTGACTGGGTGTGTGTGTGCTCTTTCGGGAAGGTATCAAAGGACATTTTCATACAATAATCACGTTTGTCCTGGTCCTGGGTCCTGCCCTTCCGCTCGACGAGAGGAGAGCCTCGATTGAATTACGCCTAAAATGCTGCAACAATTTTTCACTTTATGCGATATTATGCTGCAATTATGTGTGTCATTTTCACCACCCCCCTCCCCCTCCCCCGCGCATCGCTACCCCCCGGTTTTCCCGGCCTGGCCAACAAGGACAGCGTTGTTGTTTGTTGCGTCAAATAAATTTCCAGCAGAAAGCAATTAAGTCGCGAATTAAGTACGGCGCATAGGACACGCAGCCGGGAAACACGGATACAACCACGTATGTACAACGTACGTGCTTATATGTGTGTGTGTGACTGCCGTGTTGGCCCGGCTGCCTCGCTTTTCCGCTTTTCCTCCGCTTTTCTCCGCATTTCCCCGCTCAACCTGCTCCTGGTGCTGCGTGCTCAAAGTTTTAACGCGTTGTAATAAATGTTAATTTTGGCCCAACGAAAATCAACATTTATGGCGTGTTTTATGTGAGCTTCAACATATTTCCCGTGTTTCCCGGATATTTTCGGCCCCAACTCTCCTCGGCAGGATTATGTTCTTCCCACATCGCCCCCACACTCTTTGTTTGCTTTGTGTCTGGGAGGCATACTTAAAAAATATAATTATTTATTGATCTACAAACAAAATTAACATCTAAATGACGCCGAACACCCTGTTTGAATGGTGTCCCACCGAATGATTGTTGAACATTTTATTTGGCCAGGACAAACATAATTATGTTCATCCAAATGAATTTTCAATTAGCCATAAAATTGTATTTAATGCCTCTCCACTGACTTATTTTCATTGGCAGCCCCCGCAGAATAATATTTTATCTCAAATGGGAAAAATACTGTGTATTCAACTTTTAAAACTCTTGTAATTTTAAATCAAGAATAAAAAATCAGTACAGATTATGATGATTTTCTACCAAGCTACTTTTTTTAACAACTAATCCTAGACCTTTATTTTAATTTAATCATTAATAAGTAACACAGATTCTATTAAAATTGATGGAGAATTTTTGAGTGCATAATCCAAATGAGTCACGTTATATCACGCAGAATTATTCGGTTCATTGATTTGAATTTTTCTATATTTTCTATATTTTCCGGGGACGAGCGACGACTTCGCTTAAGCGTTTATTGCACATAGCCAGTGGCAATGTCATTGAATATGCAGCATAAATAAATAGCATAATTTGTGTTTTACAAATTTGTACGATTACACACTATTTTTTTTGTTTTTGTTTGCAGCTCTTAGGGGGAATAACAGTTATTTGTAAAGAGATTTCATGTGTGTGGTGGGCGTGTGTGTTTGCATAAAGTTAATTAAATTGTTTGCATGCGGCATTAACTTCTAATTAAATTTGCTTTAAATCCATATACTAAATATCAATGCGGAGAGATTTACCAATAAAATCGAACGGTGAATTTGGCATGAATTTAAGGCAAATTTAATCAACTATTTCGAACTAAGCAGGATGGCCTAAGGTCATCGTTGGCTAGATATATATACAGGATATATATATAAATATATTCATATATTTGTGTGGCGTGTTAGTGCAGGAGTAAAATTCTGTGTTGTATTTCTCTGTTGAGGTTACTTGGAGAACATAAACAGAAAACGCTAGGAGGGGACTTCTTCACAAAATGATTTAGAAATTCTTAAGAGATATTGAAACATTTTGGTTGATATGTTGATATGTAAAAACATATGTTTTTTATTGACTTTAAAAATAATTAAAATTTTATTTTTAGAGAGATTTAAAAACTTTTTTTATTTGAGCCTGAAAGTATGCTTGATTTAAAATATAATTTTAAAAGTACTCCTAATATTTTTCTACAATTTTTATAGTTTTAAGAGCATTTCATTTGTTTTTAAAATCGACTTTATTTTTCGTTAAAAATCATTTTGTGAATCGTCGCCTGGGCAAACATGTTCAACCAAAAAATCACTTTCGCAGTTAAATAAAAATCAGGGAAACCATAAGATATTGAGGCAGCACAGAAGAACAACAAATAAAACGAAAGAAATCAAAATAACAGGGCGGTATAAATCGATCGAACGCAAACGCAAAGAGAAGGTTCGAAAAGTATAGAAAAATATATAGTATATAGCCATACCGCAGCTGCAGCAGCGACAGCGGTGGCGCGTGTTTGGGCCGCTTTTAATTGTGCCTGTAGGTGCAGGGGGGGATGGAAGTAGCGGCAGGGGTCGCGTGCGCACCTGCCCTTCACGGCGTCCATGCAAACCGTTATCGAGCCGTCGTCGTGCCTGGCGACGCTCTCCTGCGGA
Organism: Drosophila lutescens; assembly: GCA_037075285.1. Classification (NCBI taxonomy): domain Eukaryota; kingdom Metazoa; phylum Arthropoda; class Insecta; order Diptera; family Drosophilidae; genus Drosophila; species Drosophila lutescens. Next base: position 119,419 of record JBAMCF010001109.1, read on the forward strand.
TGGGCGAACCGGCACTCGGATTCCGCTCGTTTGCAGGCGCCGCGCAGGAATTCGCGGCACACCTTCGGGGTATTTGAATATTTCGCAATCATCGCATCATCGATCGCAAAACACACACACAACACGTGAGCCCGCACATTTCGACGATCATCGGTGGGTTTTTTGTATTATTTTGTGGTATTTTTGGTTGGGTGATCAGGCAATATATATCAGTTTTCGTTATCAGGTGATATATTTGTTATCGATTCGTTTGGATCGATTCGATATTTGTAGTTGCAGCGCACATCGGTAATCGGTATCGGTATCGGTATCAGTTGATTGGTTGATTGGCGGGCGTTGGCAGCGGATAGCAAAAGTGGCAGCAGTTGTGGTTCAGAGTGGTTCAGTGGTGTTTTTCGGTTTGGTTGGTTGGTTGGTTTGGTGTGTGTGTTTTATAGGCGGAGAAGGTGTATGTGTGTGTGGAGTGTGTTTTTTGGAAATAATGGAAGGATATTCAGTAACAAGTTCATTTCTTTTGGTTTTTTATTTTTTACTTTAGTTATTATTGTGGTTTATTGTTTAGTTTTCATCAAAAGAAAAGTTAAGTATTTGCGCAAAAATATATATATTTTCGATTTGTTCCAAGTCAAATGGTAGGCAAGATTTGTTTGTTTTTTTTAGTGGTTAGAGCCGATACAGATGCATTTCAAATTTGCTTTTTATTTGTGTTAGGTTTTTGTTTGATTAGGTTTTTTTTGCTGTTTTACTTGCCTCTTGGAATTGGTTTTGATTTGTTTTTTTTTGGGGGTGTTGTTTTTATTTTTGCTTCATGCCGATTAGTTTTCAATTTGCATTTTTTTTGGGTTGGTGCACTTTTGAGTACGAGAAAACACAAGAGGAACACGTAGCACAAACATAACAAAAAGGAACAACGAGAATGCAAGGATTATTCGAAATCGAAATCAGGAGTAAACAATAACACAAAGACGTTACGGGGAGCTCGGGGGTTGGACTGTTTTGTAGAGAGTATATATTTCGGTGTCTGCTGATTCTAAGTAACTAAAGAACTAGGATATTTATTTAAGGATGGAAAAAATCTTGAACTGAATCTGAACAACTACCAAAAGTCTATGGTACAAAATATCCTCGGGGGGAATACGAAAAAGTCTGCTACTCCTTAACTTCATATCTACGATGAGTTCTGTTTTGAGAGCTAGGGGATTTTGCTAAAACTCTATTGAGGAGAATGGGATGAAAAAAGGAGCTTCCCTTCCGCTTAATCAGAAAAATCAAAATAACGATAACGATTTACGATTTACGATAACGGGAAAATCAAAATCAGAAATCAGAAATATCAGTGCAAAGAATTCTGCAATTTTATTTGGATAGATTTTCTTGGGCTATATTTACAGGGCTCGTAAGCTTCCTAGAAAAGCTGCTAGGCCAAGCTGCAATATTGTGCGATCGACTCTTTGATCGATCCTTACTAATTCGTTTATATTATGCAGATAAAAAAGATATTAAGAAATATTAAGAAATTAAGAAGAGAACATCGAGATTGGGTGTCTTTATATTTGGTTTCAATTTGGCATTGTGTTAGACAAATACGAATGTGTGTCAAAAACGTCGAATCAATTTCTGGTTATTTGGCGAATTATACAGTTGATTTTGGTCGCAATTTCAGTTTGATCTTTTTGGCAAACTCAAGAGAACTCAAAACTCTGTACAATGTTTTTTTGTTTTTTCGTTTTTAGTTCGCAATACTTTGTATACGTAGTTTAAGATTAATTCTAATTAGAAATGTAAATATATAAATACATAATCACATGCCACGAAAAAAAACATAAGAACGGAAACAATTTTCGTTGCGTGTAAGTCTCTCGCCGATGGCGAACAAACAAACCAATTAAATTAATAAACACAAAGTAAGCGTAAATTAAATCGCAGTAAATTGACTTCCTTGGATACATAACATATATCGAGGTATATATATATAACACTGAAGCATCGGGCCGAAACTCACCTCTAATCTGTCGGAACGTGGTATTTTCTGCTGGGCCACCTGCACTGTTTGGGGCACCACGGGTCCCAGTTGGGAGGCCACGGCCGAGGGATCAGGACCCAGCAAGGTGGGCACCAGGTGTCCCGTTGTGTAGTACGGACTGTACGAGTTGGCCGGAATGCCGGTCAGATAGGGATTTGTGGCCTGCAAGAGTGGGTAATCGGTCATTAGGCCATTTATCGGTGTAATTCATCAAACAGTCGAGTGTCCATCAGGACGCAATTATAGTGGCAGTTGGGATTGTTTGCGCATAAGGGATAATGCTGTCATAATTTCTCAAAACGGATAACAGATAATAGCAAAATTATCTGTTCTTGCTTTGTATGCTAATATTTGTGACATTAACTTTCCTATGTTCTGCTTTATTTTCGCATAAATCTATTTAAATTCCTTTTAAATATATTAAATAAAATATTTAAAATGTTAATACCCAAGTATTATACGTAAATCACTATAAAAAATGACTACCAACTAAAAGATTGTTATACATTTAAATTTCGTATTTAATAGAAAATATTTTAAATGCCAACATTTGGTTCCTGCATTATTTGTTAGCCCTTATAAAGAATTCCTGACTGCTCAATTTAAATCCCCTATTAAATCTGTTTTATTTATGGCCTATCCCCTTTCCAATCTAATGATTCGACACCCCATTTAAGGCTTCACACTGCCCATTAACTGACCCTTTGGTTGGGCACACAAATTATGCTTGGCACGCACTCGTAAACCTTTTTGGCCCCCCTTCGAAAACGAACTCTAATGAAAACTCATGCATTTTTCAACAATCAACATTCCCCTCTCGAAGAAAAGAAAGCCTCGCCCTAATGATGGCTGTCGTTTAGCTGCAAATCCACAAAAACCGTGTCGCAAATTATTTGAGAATTAATTTTCGATTTGTTATAAAGCGGGAAAACCCTCTCCCCCCCGCATGAATAAAACATTCCTCTTTCTCACTCTTTGACTCATTTTCGCGCACTTTGAATTCCTCTTTTTTCGTTTTGCTGGTTGGTATTTCGGATATTCATGGTGGCGGTGGCGCAGAAGTTCTCTTATAAATATTCATATTTTCAAAATGGAAGCTAGGGAGGGGAAGCTAGGGGGGAAAAGCGGTGGAAATTCAATTAAAGTATTAGAGAGCGGCACTTACCACGGTTGGCACTTGGCCCGATATGACCGGCTGGCCGGGCGCGATGCCCATCTGTTGCATCAGTGCATTCTTGAGGGCCAAATGATTGCGTCCATTTATCAATAACTGATCCTTCAGATGCTGTGGTGGATGAAAATATTTGCACGGCGGTTTATCACGATTACAGCGGCCCTGCAAAAGAAGAAAATTCAAGGGGAAATGTTTAGCAAATTTTTCCACTACAAATATAGCAGCTTCATAAATTGGCGCCCAACTGACAGGCTGGCCATAATTCACTTTCGATTACTGGGCAGTGGCAATTTACCGAGCGTGTTGGGCAACCAGAAAGTGCTTTTGTCGCACTAAATAAATTACTTGAAGCAAATTTATGTTAATGTTTTCTATTCCTGACTGCGGCTCCTGTGTTGATTAACACAAATTGGTGTGCTTAACCTTAATGCCCGGGTTGTTTCTGGTTCGTTTTGCTAGAGTAAATACAGATTCATTCAAGATGTTCTGGATTTGATTTTCTACACGGTTATATACAAATCCATTTAAATTTATTAAGTTTCACAGACCTTAAAGTTATCCCATTTCGGTGCAAACTGACGTAATGTGTTATAAAAAAAAACGCAAAATCGGGTAATTTAATCGCCTTTCCCCATTGAAGTTGTTATAATTGGGCGCCATTTAAAACAAATTACACTGGCCTGCAATAAGGCTGCTTCTATGTAATTTCTGTTATCCTTGGCATGACTCAGAGCTCTGAATAACTTTATGTTCGTGCTGTCAACACATTTTGCCCAAGTCCAAGCCAAAAAAAAAAGCCAAACCAATTAACTGCATGCAAAAGCCGTTGCAATTTTCCCTTCGGGGCAAATCTGGATTCCGGAATGCTCACGAAACATGGCATCGAATTTTTCCAAGCATATTTTCGGGCTATATGGATCGAAATTCGTTTTTAATTGCGAAAAAGTAAAATTTCACTTCATTAGCACGTGTAATTGTGGCGGCGGATTAACGCGGCTCACTCTCTTATATTATTTTTCTGTTTTCCCTTCTTTTTTTTTAAGCCGAAATGTCAACAATAATTATAATGACCAAGGGATGGAGGAGATCGGGGGGCTAATGCCCCCAGATGCATGCAACATGGCATGTGGAAAAGGGATTTCCACGAGAAAACGAGGGCAGGCCAACTGGCAAACAAATATGCATGTAAATTATATTTAATTCAGAGCAAATGAAGTTAACAAATATTTGCATACAGCAAGGCGACCGGCGACTCAGCGCTGAGTAAAAATGAGTGAAAAAATGGATGCAAAAAATACCAAATTTATATGTAAAAGGGGAAAATTGTGTGTGCATAAATTGATTGTTTGCCCTGGCCAGAGAAGAGAAGGACAGCAAATATCGGGATGACAGAGGGGGCAACTGTAGCGCAGAGACATGCCAACTCGTTTTCGGTTTCCTTTTGCGTTTTTCCCCTTTTTTCCCGTCCTGCTGCTGATGGCATTTACAATTTATGACGCCCTGAAAGCTGTACAAGATTTATGGCGCCCAACAACTGGCGCTAACTCACAAATAATTGTTGCTGAACAACATTTCTGTTGATTTTTTCTGTATTTTTGTTAACTTTGTTATGATTCTCGAAAATATTTGTTAGCATATTGACAAATGTGGGACAAACAAGGAAGAACTTTTTAATGAACTGCACAACTATTTTTCATTTGTAGCCACTCCGGTGCAAGGCCATAAATTAGGCTAATTAATTGTCAAATGCTTTGCATTCTCCATCGCTCGCTGGATAAATATTTGGCGAACCAACAAAATACTTTGCATTGTTGGCTCGCAATTTTGATCAATAAACACACAGCACAAAATATTTATTGACGACAAGCAAATATTTTTCTCCATCCTTCAGTGCAAAACTTTCAATCAGCCAACTGCCAGGACTTTCAGGACACACAATAATACAAATAAACATGCACATAGACACACACACACACACACACACGAATAGGAGCCACTTTGGCATATTTGTTTGTGCTTATTGGCGCCATTGGCAGTAATTTAATGCTTCGATTGAGTTTATTCAACAACAGCCACCGTTTTGAAAGGAAGCAGTTGTATCTGTACCTGTACACCAATAAAAAAAGGGTATACAAGAAGTATGAAATATTTTTTGACAATGAAGCAACTGCTTTTTTCCTTCTTTTTCGATTTTTCGAATTTTCAGATATGTGCCGCTTCTAACATTAGATAACTTGAAGTTGGGTGCGGTCAACATGAACACTTAACATTTTAGCAGAGTTGCCAGACCGCCAACTTTACAACAGATGATCCTTTTAAATAATAACAACTTTTAAAGATCCTTCTACAATATTCAATCCTTTCAGATATTTTCTTTATCTGTAACCCTGTGTGCCGATGCCCTAATTCGATATAATGAAAGGGTAATGCAATTTTTCAAATCGCTCACTTGTTGCCCTCTTGTAACTGGGTTAATTGCCTCCTGACGGCCTGAAACGAGTAGTGATGTTGGGTAATTGCTAACCAAATTATCGGTGTGCATAAATGGAATGTTAGTTGCGTTATTGATGAATCTATAAATCGATTTGGCATTCGTTTTCGTCCGATTCAAGGGCTTTGGCAACAAATTTAAATTGCATTTGCTGGCCACAATCAAATAAGACATTATTCTTACAGCCCCGAAGCCCCTCCTCGGCGGTTTGCAGGACAGACATTATCTTTGAGTGCCAAGCGCTACTTGCCACTTGCCACTTTCCACCTACCATTTTCCCGGGGCAATTTCTTTCTTGTGGCTGGCGCCCGTAGATATGCAACACTTTCTTGCTGCCGCCGCTTGACATTGCCACCGCGATTTCTTTTCCTCCTTTTCTATTCTTTTTTTTTTGCCACACGCCACACTAAACATTTTCATGTCATTTCGATTGTAATCTGCATGACTGCCTCGCTCCTTGGGCGTGCGAAAAAAGACCACCAGAGAGAGTGGAAAAGCGAGTGCGAAAATTGCAAATGGTGTCCACTCACGCACGCAGGAGGGGGGTGGAAAACCAGGGGGGGGGGGGGGGGTAGCATATTTGCATTGCCAACGTTCGCGTTGTGCAACTGTGAAACTGGAACCCTTTTTAGAGCACTCGCCTTTTTTCGCAACGCTTCTTGTTTCACAGCTTTGGTCTGATGCAGATTATCCGCTTTAAATTGCAATGATTACTTTTTCGCTTTCCTCTTCACGATTCCCATTTCTATTTTTCCTCTTTTTTTGGGTGGAATGATGGCAGTGATGGCATTTCAGAGCCATTTTTCTTCTTTTGCCAGGCCATTCGAAACAATGTCGCTGTCGTCTAGCGTTCTGGCATGCCATTGTGGAAAAGGGAAGAGCGAGGGGATGTAGGGGATATGGTGGCCATTGGCTAAGGAATTTCTCATGTTTTCATGCCAAGTGCAAGTCAGGTCCAGTCATGTATATCGTCGCGTATCGCATTGCCATTTGGTCGACATGCGTCTTGGGGATCTCAAACCCCCCCTCGCAACCCCCTTTTTGGGACGCAGCTGCTGCCCATCAAGAGGAGCTAGAAGCTTGGAACTGGGAGCACTCAAGTCCATGTCCCCGTCTTCGTTGGGTATTAAATGTCATTTTGCATTTCGTGACAAGTTGGCTAATCTGACTCGAAAGTTATTTATTTCTTCTTTGTTGAGTGCAAAGGAATTTTTCTTACACTTTTTTTCTTCTTTCTATTCCAGCTTTTTTTGCCCTGAGAGCATTTACATGGCATTTTCCCTCAGGGTCTCTGTTTGCTTGGAAGAACTCCTTTCGCCCCTTTTTTCCCGAGCTGTAGCTACTTTTCTTCAATTTAGCGGCGATAGGAATCGCCTTTGAATGTTAATAAAACGGATTTTTATGCAAATTTAAAACTGTTTAGTGGTTCGACTTTGCTATGCATTAAAACCGAGTAGAAAAAATGCGATCCGCGTCTAGAGGGCCTGTGAAAATAGACAAAGAGTTGGAATAATGCGAATGAAATATGTTCGCCAGGCTTTGTTTGATATGGGTTGGGGGAAATGAATGGCTATGGCTTTAAAGTTTGAATAAGGGTTTAGACTCTTTAAACATATTTCAGAATAATGTTCCTTATATTTATAAGCCTTTTCTGCGGTTCCATTTATATTTATTTCACTTTAAGCAGTTAAGGATTTTTATAATATTTGCAAAAATTGGTTTTTCCCTATTATCATAACTTGCAGACGGCGTTTCGGGCTGCAAGTTCCCCGGGAACTTATGATAAGCCACTTTGGAGCACACAAATTGCATGTCCCCCTGAACTTTTCAGCCCGATTTTCCGTTCCCGGCACTTCAAACTCCATTTAAGGCTTTACATAAAACATAAGCAGAAAATGTTGCTGAATAAAAATGTGTGTGGAGAAAAGGGAAAACAACCAAGCATAATTCCTGACACTCTTCGCTTTTCGGCCAGAAGAAGAACCAGTTGCCAAAAAATTTAATGCAAACTAACGGCACTACAAGCTTTAGCACTTTGGCTACGACCCACACATAGCCAATCCCCATACATATAGATATAGAGAATTGGGAAGCCAGGAGATAGTTGAAAACTATTTTCGACGCTTAACGGAGAACTCAATTTGTTTTTACTTGGCCATGCTCACTCACAAACAAACCGAATCACACACACACACACACACAGCTCAATAACACAAACAGCAAATAGAGATAATCAAAAAGCAATTGCAAACAACAACCAACCAGGCCTTAAAAATGGCCGAAAGGAAGGGTAAAGAGGCAGAGAAAGCTGGTAAGAGAGAGCAGCGAATGCTGTGTGGACACAGTGAGATATTTATTGTATAAATGCCGGCAACAAAATAAATTAAAAATGACAATTCACCGTAGGCATGGCCAGGGAAATCAAGGCAATTTTCCATGTGCCATGTGCCACAGTCACACATTTTCACACACACAGACAGACCGACTAGTTTGCAGTTTAATTTTCAATATGGCTAACCGGCGAACGAGCATTGAAAATGAAAATATTTTCCTGAAATGCAAACAAATTGGCAAAAGGCAAATGGTCAATATTTGCCGGCTCCGTTGGCCGTTCAGAAAGTGTTTGCAGGATCCCCGGCAATCCAAAACAATGGCTAGAACCGGAGAGGTGGGTGTGTGGAGGGTAGTTTTGGAAGGTAGATAGCGACCAGCGGCGCATGCTAAGCGATTCGCCTCAGACAAAAGGCAACTGGCTGTTGTATCTGCAGTCACTGAACTCCGCTCCGCCTAAAAGTATGCAGCGTAAAATAGCCATGCGAATGTGAGTGTTTTCCTTTGCCCTTTTTTTCCAGCCCCCCTGTATCTGTGTGTGTGTGTGTGTTGGTAAAACAATGAACGGGCCTCGACTTTCTGTGGCCATGTTTTTTTTCAATCATGCGTTCGTTTCCTCACTCATTCATTCGCTCAATGGGGCCACACGGCTACTGCAGTTGCATACTTTTGGGATTTGCAACAGATTCCCTTCGCTTACATTCCCCATCTACTAAAAAAAAGAAAGAACCTGCCCCAGTGCGACATTCAGACTTAGTTGCTTTAATTTTAAACCAGCAACCTAGGAGCCATTATCCTGGGAATAACTGCATTCGAAGGATTTGTGTTAATTGAAAAATGTGGCCTAGAATATGGCGAGCACAACTGTACTTTGACTTTGGACTGGGCCAAAGTGGATTACCTTACGGGCAGAAAAGTGCACTCAGTTAATGGAATTGTACTAAATGCTGCCTGTAACTGTCGTGTTTTGATTCTTTTTTGCCTATTTCCCTTTTTTTTGTGGAAACTATACTTGAGTTTGGCCAAAATGGCAATTTCTGATTTCGCTAGTGGCTCTATCTCACTGCCGTATTTTCGTTTCATTTGCTCATTTAACCTGCTCTTCAGCTGGGAGGAAAGCTTCTCTACCCTTCTCTTTTTCCTCTCATTTCATTTGCCGCGCGCTTATCAGCCCCGAAATTCACTTAATTTAATTAAAGTGCACAGCGGAGTGAGTGGGAAAAAAGTAATAATAAAACGGTGAGAGCGCCACTCGCGAAGCGAAATGGTCAGAAAAAGGCAAGAGACTTTCACATTATTTTTGCACACAAACACAAATACAAACAGAAAGCGAAACACCAGTGGCAGTGGTCATTCCGCTCCCATCATCATCATCACCGCCGCCATCATAGCCATCATCGTCATCAGTGTGTGTGGACGTCATTGCTTCATTTTCGCCTGCCGGTTACGGGGCTTCGGCTCCGTTGCGCCCCCGAATTAATTTCCGTTTTGCAAACCAATTGAAAATCCAATTTTCAATACACAAACCATATAACGCCATGCTGGAAGCCACCTACCCTCCTACTCAGCACCTACCCACCTACATTCTCCATCTGCAGCTCGTCGAACTCGTGCTGGCATACGTTTAACTAACGTCCCCGCTTGACGGTAGAGTCCGGTTCGGTCCACCAGTCCACCAGGCACACGTGGAAAAGTTTGCTCACATTTAAAGGGCTTTAAAAAAGTGGCCAGCGAACGGAACGTGTGGGCCGGGAGCCACGAAAAGGGGCAAGATCTGGAGGCCATTGGCCACTGCGCCCGAAAGTAGGCAACAATATATATGTGGGCATTAAACGTAAACCGACTGCTGCCTGCAGGGCAATAGCCGGGGCTCGAACCCCCTCCCTTCGGTTTGCATTGCCGTGTTTATTTGTACACAACCCAACGCACACCAGTGCACTACACCCATATGGCCACATAATGCACGCCATGGCGCCCGAGCAGGGACTCCTGCGACAGGCTGCGGTGCGTGTGTGTGTTTGTGTGTGTTTGTATGTGGCATGTGGCACATTGATTTTTTTCCCTAGGCCAGCCGAAGGGCTTTCCTTCCTATGATTTGACCACATGGCCAGGACGCTTTACAAATTGCAAGGGATACCGTATACCGTATACCGTTCACTGTTAGTGGGCTTTGCTGTAGCGATTCGATTAATCTGGGCTAAAGGAGACTTGATTGGCGGCAGTATCTAACCGAAGGATTTTGTTTAAGCCCAAGGGAATGCAAGCGAACATTCTTATTGTGAACTAGAGAAACATTTGCATTTGCTTTTGAATTGAATTTATTTATCTTGCTCCTTTTTTGTTTATTTTTGTTTGAATGACTATAGTCAATGAAAAGGTTTTGGCTCGCTTTTTCATTTGTTGCGGATTTTTGGAAAAGTCCTCTTAAAAGGCATTTTTTAAGCCTAAAAGCATGCTGCGGTATTTCAGGCTTTGTTCGTTTTCGTTCACCCCCATTTGCGCGTTTCTACTTTTTTATGATAGAAATAAATTTTCAACATTCACATTTTTCAACTTTTTGACAAACACACGCCCAGTCATATAATTGAAGAGCGTTGGGGGGTAGGGTAAGGGGTCTTGACTTGACTCGACTCAACTTGACTTGGGTCGTCTTATCCTTGCTGTGAAATCGACACTCACTGAGATACACAGAAAAAATAATGTACTATTCGCAAGTAAAATAATACGTCTTATTTTTACCATTGAATAGTGCTAGCATAGATATTGTCAATTATTCTTAGATAAGAAAACTCTCGAAATAAAGTTATTTGGATTAGAAAACTTTTGAAATAGAGATCTTTGTATTCTAAGATTAGAAAACTCTCGAAATGATGTTCTTTAAATTTTAAAACATAAAATAGTTTAACAAAATTATAAGGAATTTTCTCAAAACCGGCATAATTTGTTATCCAATTCTTTTTTATCAGTGTACTCACACACACGCATTGGCGGAGATTGGCATAAACTGCGGCAACATTTAATGGCGAGCTTCGTTTTTGGCAGACATTGATGACTTTTTAACTGCAGTCATTTGCAGGGCGGCGTCGTTTACACAGACACATAGATATGGCAAATGTTTGCCTAGGCACCGCACACTCAAACCCACTCACTCACTCACACACGTTTCGGTGGCGTTTCCGTTTCCTCTGCGCATTGTAAGCCATTTGAGCAGAAGGCGGCGACATCAGGAAAATATCGCGTGACGCGGCGATAAAAATAATCATCATAATGTAATGTGAAAAGGAGGCCAACTTTCGCTGGGGGATGGGGTTTTCCGACTGCTTAATCGATTTTCCCTTTTCACCCGCGACAACAGGCGTGGCCCCATTTAATGCGATTATTTGCGATTTCTTTTCTGTGGACGTCCGCAGTGTCCGCAAATTAACGAGCCCCCATAATAATTTAGTCGCATGCCGTAATAACAGGCCGCAAAAGTGGACCTCTGGGGTGCCAAAGGGGGTTGCGGGGATTTCGGGGGGTTGTATACCCAAGGTCGTGGGCCACAAGCACAGGCAAATTGATTTCGTTTCATGTTGCCCGACATATGTTGCCGACTTTTTGGCGCCAAACCCGCCGACGCCGCTCGAAGACATTTGCATGGTCGTAAAATGAGAAATAAAAACGGGTTGTGTGCGGTCAAAATTTCCCTGTTCTTGTTGTTGGGAAATAAAAATTTTATTGCCCATATGTGTGCGTGTCCTTAGGGTGCGAGTGTGTGTGCCGGAGGGCATCGTTTGCAATTATTATGGCATACTTATGAGGGAGCAGTTTTTTGAAGTCCTCCACTCAGTAAACTCCTTCACAATGGATCACTTGACATTCAATACCGGCATACTAAGGCATTTCAATGCGCCAAGGCAAACTAATTGAAAAGGGAAGCTGCCAGACAGGCAGACAAGGAGAAAGTTTAGGGCAAACACAAGAGGAGAGTGGAGAGAGGAGAAAGGGGAGATTGGAGACACGAGGACACGCTTTTAATAAATCCATCACATAACCCGCATTATTAAAAAGATCCAAGTCCTGACACGAACAAGCAAAGTTTCGCTGGCAAACAAACACAAACACACACATAGATGACAGAGATGAAAGAGTGAGGAGAAAGGGGAGAAAGTACACAAACACAAACATACGACGAGCACAGAAAGCGCTTATCAAATTTCCACAAACGATGACAATCAAAGCAAAGGACGTAGGACCAAAGCCAAGGATCCGGACCAGGGCGAAATGATTGGACGTTGTGCTGTGGCTCCCCGGCTCTCGAGTGAATGTAATCGCCAATAAACTGCATAAAGCGCATATGAGCAGGACTGGCTGACAATGGGCGAGCGTCCAGGACATCGAAAGGATTCAATCAATGTGCAAACAAAAGGCCAGCGGACTGAACCGAGAGTCCCGTCCTTCTTCTTCTTCTTCTCCTTCTTCTTCTAGAAAGCAGACGAAAGACCCAAAGGCACATAAATAATTCAATTGTCCACACGCTCGGCGCAGTGCAACATGCGATAATATTACCCCACCGAACGGAAGGAAAACTTTTCTGCTTTCTGCTAACAAAAATAAACTTTTTTCCTTTTGCCGCTGATGTTGCCATGTAACAACTTTATCGATTTACACAAAATGAGGCTCGTTATTAGTTGAAGGGGACATGTGTGACCAATGCGAAGGGAAAGTGAGGCGAAAAAAGGGAAAGGGTGCACGGAGAAATAAGATCTTGAAAATATATCGAACGCAATTATGTAATAAATTATTTTATTAATTATTATCGAATATTTGTTGATTTTTTTTAGATTTTTATGTGAAGCCGTTTTGGCTGCAGAGGCTACCTCCCGATTTTGAAGCCCTACTTCTATAGAAGTAGATTATTTAAGAGTTTACATTTCTTTAAACTCTTTCTTTTTCTGTTTTTTTTTGCAATAACATTTGACAGTGACACAAGGAAGAGAAAAGTCAAGGCATTTTCCCTGGGTCTTTTCACCTCAATTAGAGTCTTCGCTTTCGGCCAACCGACTAATGCCGGGTCCTTAGACCAGGATCTATATCTAAGCCTCGCCTCATCCTTCACTTTTTCACTCTACCCCCACCTCTCCATTTTTTATTGCCTCCACCCGGTTTTTTATGACTTGACACAGCCCCTTCATCATTCCCGGTTTTTCCCCTTCCCCCTTTGATTTTTATGATTTGCCACACACCCGGCCATGTTTCCTTTGCTCCTTTCGATTTTAAAGGACCCCCCGAGAACGCATAAGTGAGTGTGTGAGAGTCCTTCGATCGCATGGGCAATTTTTTATTGTTAGAAAATTGTTTTCTCTGCAAAAGCGTTACGCAAGGGCAACAAAAAATTGATTTCTTGTCTTTATGGCATTGTCCCTTTGCCAGTCAGTCCTCCTGGCTGCTGCTGTTGGCAAATTTAATATGTTATCCTTCGATGTGCGTCCCCGTAGCCGGGTGTTGTTGTTTGTTTGAAAAATATTGAATTTTTCGCCAAATAAAATGGATAAAGGATAACATCTTTTGCCGTGTTTGCGGAAACCGAAACGAAACGAAGCAAACCCAAGGAGCCCAGCAAGTGGAAAATTGTCCCTTATTTTCTATACACCCCCTGGAAAGTCCTTGCTTGTCCGTTTTGTGGTTAACTTGTTTCGGTTTCCTTTCTTTTTGATTGTCTAACATGTGTTTCTTGTTCACTATATACTATACAGCCCGATATAAATATGTATGCTAGCATATATATAGATGGGAGATATTTGATTTTAGAAATTGAATTCCATTTAATTTGCTTTTGCTGTTTTGAGAAAATTGTTGGTCTCTGCCAGCTTATTGGCTTGCCATATTTTCTTTTGTATATTTCTTTCAGGTGTCGAATAAATTATGGAATAACTTTAAGCTCGAATGAATTGTTCAAAAATGGGTTTCCTGGCCACATTTATTAAGAGCTAAGGTATTTTTGTTTACTTGCCGCACTGCCAATGCCAAGTTAGCCTGTAGTTTACTGTTGTCCACAAGTTTAACTCACCTGTAAGTAAAGGAGGAATTTTTGGGATTTTTAGTCAAATGATTTCATTTGAGTTAAATTTATTGTGTGGCAAAAGTTTGTAATTGGTCTTTAATTGAAGACACGAATTGCTGGCCTATAAGCCCTTAATTACAGAGCCATTTGGAAACCTTGGTTGAGTTATTTGAGGCAAAAGAATGGTAGTGATTTAATGTGTGCAGTTTTCATTTAACTTTTTTCAATATAAACTGCCTTCTTAGCTGCACTTTTGTCTGCGGGGCTAACGAATCCAACTGTTGAGTCTAACTGAAAAATATTATGAATATTTTGAGTTCACTTCCAGTGGGATTTTATTTTCATATTTTATTTTTTATATTTCTGTTTTTTTTCCCACAGTTTTTTGTTCATCAACAAAGCATTAGCGCTTGCCCGCTTAGGGACTTTCACAATGCACTTTTTTATTTTATTTCGGTTGTGTCTGGTTTTTTGTGAGGGTTTTACGTAGCACTATGGGTAATTTTACCACTTTTTGTGGCATTAATTAATAACTTGAAAACGACGCAATATTTAACAATTTTGTTTTTTGATTTTACTATATTAAATTTACAGGGATTTTTGTTGAAAAAATAGGCGTGGTCCCGCCTTTTTTTTTTGGAAAAAAATTTTTATTTCATAAACGTAAGGAAAAAAAAAATATTTTTTTTAATTATATCAATAAGAATAACATATTCAATTTTTAAAAATATATAAAAGTTTTCAATTTTTGTATTTTTTATTGAAATTTTATTTTTATAATTATTACCATTATAATTTCCAACAAAAATACTATAAACCTTTATAACAAAGTTATTTCCGTAGAACAATGATGTAACATAATTTTTAAATAATTAATATTTAATAACAAAGATAGTTGCATACCGCTTTTGCAAATATTGCACCGTAACTGACATTCACCATACAAAAATACGGGAATTATTCATGTTTTGATGGAGGTCTTAAAACATTTATTTCAGAGAAAGTGCGCAAAAGTGCACTTTTATACTTACTGAGTTTAAAGAGAATTAAGTACTCTACAAGATAAAAAAGGTTCCAGAGCTGGAAAGAGCTGGACTCACTTTGTAGCTTCATTTAAAAAAAAAAATTCAATACCAATTTTAATGTTTTTTGAGGTTAGATCTTACCCAAGAGTATAGGAACACCACAATCAATAAATACATCGGTACGCTCACAAAAAATTGTTACAAGCCCCTCTGATTGAACTGCATTTCAAAAACGGCGCTGCATTGTTTCATTTTATTTTTTTTTGTCAATTTAAACTTTTAATCAAAATAAGCGATTTACCAGCGCTGCCATCTCGTTGAAGCATTAGCAGACTTTCACAGCTGATAACTTAACAGTGATGCGCACTGTTAAACTTTTCTGTTAATAACATTTGACATTGATGTTATACTAATACATTGTGATTGACAAAACCAATTTCTGACGACTTTTGAAAAATGAGTTTTGGCCAAAAAAAGTGGTCAAATTACCCATAGTGCGTAGGCGTGTCGGGTGCCCAGGGGCCTGCAAACAAACAAACAAACAAACGGGGCAAATGATGAGCAGCGGCGCGGTGGCCGGGCAAACAAATGAGAAAAAAGTTCAATTCTAACAGAGAGAAAAAATCCGTAAAAAAATCCCGTATATAAAAATAAAGAGAGGTAAGTGGTGCTGGGGGAAAAATACATAAAAAATAATATCATGAATGCAATGACTTTTAATGTACAGTTATTGCGCAGCTGTCTGATGTCCCAGGCCCCACAAATATATATATATATGTATGCATTTTAATATTGCATACTTTCTGGCGTTGCTTACATGACGTTGCAAGGAGCTTGTGCAAGTGTGTGTGCGCCATGTGCAGTGCACCGTGTATCCTTTTTGGCAAGCTTCATTGCCACTTTGGCCAAAAAGGGTAGACCGACTGTCAGCCAAACAGTCGCCCGTTGCCCGCTGCACATACTAATAAGGCTAAGTGGCAATGACAAACACAAATGCACAAGCACACACCCACATACGCAGGGAGAAAGTATGGGGGAGAAAGTGTGCGACAGAGAGGGCGAGATTGGGCGACAAATGTCTGTTTGGGACTCTGCGGAACCACAAAGCGAGCATTTTATGACTGTTGAATGACCTCATAAGCATGCGTGTTTATTTCTTCGCCCCCGGCTACACTTGAATTTAAGCTTTGAACTCGCTTTAAATTATAAAAAAGGTATAATTGCACGTACTGTGTACCAAAACTCTATAAAAATACTATCGATAAACTTTAAATTCGATAGTGGTAATATTAAATACAACATCCAAATGGAAGTAACTCAAACTATGGAGACTTTAAGTTCATTGGCGGAAACAAATTCTTTGGATAATAAACCATCGATATGTGACGGTGAACAAGGGTTTTCGAGCCATCGAAATTATCGATAGTGCTATCGATTGTCTTGCAAAGTTTACTTACAAATATGCAGCCAAAGAAATATTACTAAATATATGTTTAGAATTCGGAAAATTCTAATAATTTACTCTACAATTTGGAATTTTATCAAATTTAAAACAAAGTTCATACCATAATCTATGAGTAACTTTGAGTAAAATTCCAATTCTGTGCAGCTATTTTGCGATACAAAATTCTAGTGACAACATACAAATACTTTACTTTCGGTTAGCAAACTTCCATCAATGTCGGATGGAAAATGCAAAAGTTGGCATTGTCATTTTGGCTATTTATAGGCAGCTGTCATATTGCAAATTGATGCCCTGCACTGGAACCATTAGCCTTGCCTTTACCACCCCTCCCCTCCCCCTTTCCATGCTGCCTTGCAGCCATTTCTTTTATAATTCTTTCGTTAAAAGAAAATTGCAAGAAACTCTAAGGGTTTTTTTTTTGTAGAGATGCTGCTGCCTTGTCAAGCCATAAAATGCTATCACAAAAAGTATTTTCCAAGTCAGCGCACACACAAAAAGTGGGTGGCGGTGGGCGGAAGGGCGGAAGCTCCTGGCTCGGTAGTCGAATGTGCGAGCGAGACAGATAAACTTCAAAGCAAAAGTTGTTGGGAACCCACACACACATACGCACACTCATGTGCAGCCAGTGAAAGTTACAAATAGAGTTGCCATAAAATTTCATATGCTTATCACGTGCGTTGCCCTTGTAACCCCACCTACAGCCCACCGCCCACTTGAGTTCACTATCCGCACCGACAGATGGCGCCAAATTGCGCTTGCATCGCTGTCAGCCCTTTCACACGTCACATGTCGCATGTATAGATGCTTTATAGTGTTTTTTGGAGCCAACTGTACCGCAATATTTTCGCTATTTTAAGCTGACAACGCTGCGTTGCAGCGGCCCTTCTGCTCTATGACTATTTTATTGTCATATTTATCTACAATCAAGCCGCACACAACCGTGCACACCACTGCACTCCACTCTGGAGGACGAAAACAAAGCTTTCTCTTTATTCTTTTTTTTTTGTATTTGGTACTTTGTCGAACCCAGGCTAAGAATGCGTTTTCCAACAGCCCGAGCGATATGTCAGGAAATTGGCTTTCCTTTTTTTTGTTTTATCTAGCTTTCCCATTTTTCGGCCCCCTTTGACATTTCACGCTTCGAGTGGAGAGAGACCCATTGTTTAGAGCTGACATATTGAAGAGAGATAGAGAGCCGTTGCGATAAGAGTGGCATATATACAATTTCTATGCCAAGCCCAGTTTCGTGGCCAAAAACTGTAAAAACCAGTCAAAACTCAATTAGAATTATGGCCCACCGATAAGGCGGCACAAAAGTAAAACAAATTAATGCTGAAATTTGCTGGCAATGAAAGTAAACCTTCAAACACCCACCGGCTGCCAATGTTTTTGGCCCCATGTTGGGCGCCAAAAAAAAAAAGTTCACCCAACACATGTGACCCAGATAATCTTATTATGAACTCATTTTGGTTCGCCTTTTTGGCACAGAAAACAGAAAACACCATCAAATTAGATTCAATGAGGGCGCTGCTTTCGTCCTCCACCTCCCAGTTTGCCAATAAATTGTGGCAAATTATGCGGCCACAGATTAAATTCGATTCTTATGTAAATCCCAGGCAACAGGAGGCTGCAGTTTAGGGCTATGCTACCTTTACTTTCCTTTCGAAAGATCCAACCAATCCAGGTGCCAGACAAACCCAAGCCGACAGCTGTGAACTGACCCTCTAATCTGCATAATTTGCACAGCAGAACTCGAGACGAAGCGAAACGAAGGTGAGGAGAAGAGGTCCCTGCGGCATTATAAATAGTCAAAGATATTTATTTGTAATGAGAACCAGGGGTTGCCAAGACCTTGGTCTCCGTGGGGTAGTTTACCCAACTTGGACTTTGAAACTCGCACTCGGACCTCGACTTTTTGTTCGATTAGAGAGCCACCGAGCCCAACATCTGCTCTATGGGCAAAGTTCTCTGTTCTAACGATGACCGAGCGGACCGACCACTGAGTTATGCCAACGATAGACCTTTTTCCCTTGCAAAAGTTGATTAAAAACTGCAGGCGGTGAGCAGTTGATTGCCCGTCGGACGATGGACTTTGGACGGTTTATGGTCAATTATGCCAAGCTTTGAGCCCTGTTTTGTGGCTATGTGGAGAATGTCCGACCACAAATGATAGTTCAATCAATATAGCTGGTCAAACTGGACGTCATTTGCCACCAATCCAACCAATTGAATTTATTGCGAGGAGCAAGACAATTTATTATTTAATAAGCATGATAAATGAACGGAGGTTTTTTGCTTAGAACAGTGGGGAAAAGTGAGTGATTTTGTGGTAGATTTATGAAACCTATAGTGAAACTTATCTCAAGATGTTTAATAAAACCTCAACAACACAAATTTCCCGTGAAATCCCAAACACTTTCTTAGACTTCCACTTATATTTTCCGGGTAATCGATCCATTTATCGCTGAAGGCTCAAATATTTATCGATTCCGAAGAAAAACACATCATAAGTTTACCCTAATCCTCTTATCCATCCTGTTTATCCCAGCTCAACATATATCACAGTATTTTCCGCAATTTTCCTCCCCTCCATTGGGTCACCTACCCCAATCCAAGGTCAAACTTTCTAGCCTTCCCTCCATTTTCACCCACACACAACCTTTTGTTGTTGGCTAGCCACAGGAGCTCAGTCATGTGTAAGTCAAATGAATTTGTCATGAGGTTTTCCCCACTGCTGTTATTGCTGCTGCTGCTTAGGAAACCGAAAAAGTGACAGCCCATCTAGGCGCGCACACAACCAAGTGCACTGCGGGAAAATGGTAGGAGATTGCATTAATATTTGGTTTAAAAATATTTTTCCTAAATTTTAAATATAACCCCAGATTGGAGATTCTAATAAATAATAGCGAACTATTTTTGGGAACAAAATATCCCTTCTGCAAAACAGTAGAAATTATTGTTCTATCTCTTAAATTTAGTTATATATTAAATTCGTAATATTTTGTTCTCATTACTAACTTTCTGTCTAACAATATTTTTTCTCTGTGCTCATATCTATGGGATATATAGAAAGCCACTTGGCAGTTGGGTTTGGCATTGCGGCATTTATAAATATAATGCCAATAAATACGCAGGGGAACGGTGAAAATCTATCGATTGCCATACCTTGTCGATTCAAAAGAGTTTCCCAGCTTGTGTCACCGGCAGACCGCCCAAAGTTTGATTGGCAAAAGCCACTGCGGGGGTGCCCAAAAACCCCCCGCAACCCCCTTTGTGTTTTGTGACTCAGACGACCGACGCCAGAGGGCGCTGCTGCATGTGAAAAGGAGGGCTGGCTGGCTAGGAAAAACCTGACAGGTGTTTGCCTCGGGCCTTTCGACTTCCGTCTGACATTTTTAAGTGCCCTAAAATACAATCCGAAAGCGCTTAATTATGCACGCTCCGATGTCCGAAAATCTGCAGGAAGCAATTACGTGGGCGGTCTGAAATCGGATAGTGGTGCACTGGACTTTTCAAGAGGGTGGGATGACTCATTGGTGTTGATGACGTCAGCTTAGCAAAGCACAACCCTCCCCCTACCCCAAGGCAAAATGAAAATGTCTGGGGGTAGAGACTGGGGGAAAACGGAAACCGAATCCGATTCCAAGTCCGAAGTCAAGCGCACAAATCAAAGCCAAGAATTTTTGCATTGTAGAAGGCTTCCTCTTGGAAAAGGCAACTCCAAACCGGAAGTGCTTTCTTATAAGCCTCTGGAGAACTGGATAACCGGAGAAAGAGAAAAAGCCAGGAAGGGTTGATGCTCTCTTTGAGTGATGGCTGTGTGAGTCAAAGAGCTCTTGAGTGGGAATTAAAAGAGCAATTGGGGGTTGCAAGAGTGATAAGGGGCCGGGGCTTTGTTGATTTGATCCAATTAGCAAGTGAAATAGAAGAGAGAAAACTCCAATTGCGGCTAAGGGAAGCAATTAAGGGATGAAGATATAATTATCTATACAATTTATTAATTCTTTCTGAATTTTTAAATGTAGAATATTTTTGTATTTATTAATTTAAGTATCAAACATTTTCAAAAAACAGAACATCTTAAAGACAAAAACAAGAGAGAACGCTATAGTCGGGTGTCCCGACAATCAGATACCCGTTACTCAGGTAAAGGGAGTGCGAGGGAGATGGAGATAGAAACTTTGAACACGCATAACTTTTTAACGAATGGTCCGATTTGAAAAATTTCTTCTACATTTCGATAGGTATTGATAAACACAATAAAACTGCATTTTTACTTTTCCGAAATATTGAAATTTTTAAAATCGTATATAAGCGATTGTGGGCGTTAGAGGGGGCGTGGCACTCTTTTGAAACAAACTTGCGCTGCGTAGGAACTCCTAGAATCTGCATGCAAAACGCCAATCTTCTAGCTTTTATAGTTTCCGAGATCTCAGCGTTCATACAGACAGACAGACGGACAGACAGACGGACAGACAGACGGACAGACGGACATGGCTAGATCGACTCGGCTAGTGATCCTGATCAAGAATATATATACTTTATGGGGTCGGAAACGCTTCCTTCTAGCTGTTACATACTTTTGCACGAATACAATATACCCTTTTACTCTACGAGTAACGGGTATAATCATTAGACCTTTTACAATGCTCTTTTGTTTCCCAACATCCAATCCCCAGTTGTTTCCAATTCTTAACCTGAACCCCAACTAATTTTAAGGCAAACTTCTTGCTATTAAAGAACTTAAATGTCACCCGCCAATTGTGTGTGTGGGCAAAACTCCATTAGATCGAGCCCGCAATCTCATTAGAAGTCGCTACTTTTTGGCGCATTTTCCGGTTCTATTACCCGTGGAAACCGCCGACACACGCACACATTCAAGTTTAATTAACAAGAACGAAAAAGTTTTGTGCGACAAATCCCAAGTTTATCTGCCCCACGATTGACAACATTTTCCTCGATGGGAATAAAGCCGGAGAACAGCGAAGGTGAGGGAAAACTTTTACATTATTAAACTGGAACTGTTTGGAAATGTTGACAGCAATTTGACAGGGCCAAAAGCCGGGCCCATCGACGAGCAGAAGCATTTACACGGCCATCCGCCCCAACCGAAATGAAACAATAATAACAATAATAGTAAAAAAGACACAAGCCGAAAGGAGAGCATACCATTGATTGCCAGGACGACGACGACAAGGACGACTCCTTGTGTGTCCCGCAGCAAAATAAATAAATAAAATAAAAGACAAAAAAAAGGGCTTCGGGGGAATGTAAAACAAATTTGTTTATTGTTGACACTCGAATCGGGAAACGGGATAAGGATAAAGGACCCTGACACCTCAACCTTTCACCGCCACGAGCTAAGTCCTCTTTCTTTGTTTGGGTTCTGAAAAAGGGTTCTTGTGAGATATCCAGTTATGGGATACGAACGAGAACACCTTCTAACGGTGTCCGCTCCTCTTGATTTATGAGCCTGCTTCTTTTGTACATCATCATATCCTCTTAGCATGCTAATTGCGCGGCATTCTTCACTTACGGGACAGTCTTCATATAGAGGGGGTATCTATATGCATGGGCACCCCAACCAAGAACCCGAAACCCCGAAACCGAAGCCCAGTTACGTGTGGAACGTGCCGCATAATTCAGGTTTGCCTTTCACTCCGCCTTATTGAATTGCCGCTGCTTCCCATTTGGGACACTTTTGTCGAGTGCCGCCCAGTCTCCTCCTTGGCATTCATGCGGGTAATTTATGTAAATTTATTGTTCCTTTATCTGTTCTTTTTCAGGCATTTCTTTTTTTTCTCTCTTTCTGCGAGTATTTCTCCGGCGCGTGTTTGCTGTCAAAATATTGGACAATCGGGTGGGGGGAGAAGCGAGCTTAATCAATTAATAATGAGAATGCAGATGTTTGGTTCAGCTCCTTCTGCTTGTATTTTTGGTTCGTGGCCAATGGAACGCAATGAATAAGAAATCGTTTTAACGCTGTTGTATTCACCAGATCTTGGTTTTTGAGGTTTCAAGGTAAGATATTGACAGGAAATATAAAAGCGAATCCATGTTTGAACATTGAGGAAATTTGAAGGGAAATGTGGTATTCAAAAAGTATGCAACACAACCAAATCCTGGTTCCGCCCCTGTTTAGTACTTAAGAACACCTTCTTTTTATGCTCACACCTTTAAGAGTCTTTGATATTTCATTTCCATGGCTCTTCCGACACATTTAACCCCCTGCAAATGCAATTCCCTTAGCTTTTATTGATCCCTTTTTCCGAAAAACTTAACCCTCTAACGTCTGCTTACCCCAAAACGAATTTGTATTTATTAATAATGCTTTTGGGGGTCTCCTGCTTCCATGTCGATTTCAACATTTGGTTTTATTGTTTCATGCGAAAGACATTTGCAAAAGCATCGCATCAACAACCCTCGCCGAACTAAACCGAACAAACTCAATTACGTAATAAAAATTTATGAACGCCCCCCCTTCCCGACCGAAAAGGACATTAAAATTGTTGTTTGCTCTTTATTCCGTTTTGCCCTCCTTGGTGGCGAATGCTATTGATTTTGCTGTCCCGTCTACTGGGTTTAAGCCCGAGTATTGATGGACAGCAATGGCAGCGAGAGTAGATCAGGCCAAATCCCATATCATTAATACTTGTAAGAGGAAAAACCAGCATTGACCCTCATTTCGGGGGGTCAGTGTGTGTTCTTCGGTGTAATTCATCTCAATAAAATGCGAGAAATCCACACAGCAAAAAACTATAAAATGTCGCCAGGAAGTGCATAAACAACTAAGCGAAATGGAATGGAAAAGGAGGAGAGTTCGTGGCGAACGCGTGTCCCATTTCGGAATTTATTAAGGATTCATATCCTGGGGTTGGAATTCTGGACTTTTGGACAGAGACAGAGAGCAAATGGTCACTCAACGCCAGCTGCTAATTGTGATCTGTGTGTGTTGTGTGTGTTTGCCGAACGTGTGAACGACTTTCGTTTGACCTTCGGTCACCGAACTTGTTATCAACGCCAAAAATCAAACAAGCCCACTGCGAAAATTCCCAAAAATTCAAACAAGTTCCTTCGGCTTCATGGGAAAATAATAATGGAAAAGATGGACAACCCTTGAGATACTGGACAATATATTTATAAGCACATTATAATGCATTGTGTTGTCGAGTCTCTCTATGGAAAGCGAGTGTCCTTTGTCACATGCACAGCTCAGCATCAGCATATTAATGATTTCTATTCCTGCCCATCAGCATCCCATCCCACCCTTCTCAAGGAGTTTAGTTTTCCCTCAAAAATGAAAGGTCTCGGGACCTGGGAAAGTTAGGGAAAGGAAAGGCAGTTCAGTTCACAACCCTTTCGGCACATAAATTAATTTTCTTGTTCGTTGAATCTCGGCTTTTCTTGCGGAAAGGTCCGTTAATGATGATCAGCATAAATAGTTGGCTGGTCAGAGGTTCCACAATCCACTGCTACTGCTGCTCATGATTTGGGGAATTTTTATTATGTATGCAAATGATTATGCGAAATTCCGGTTAACCGACAAACAAAACATTTTACGACCATGTGTGTTTGTGCTGCTGCTGCTGCTGACACACAAAGGCCCCTGAAATGTTTTCCCCATAATTGAAAATTACGAAATGTTTGCTCGACTTGCAGCCCCCCGCACTTTTCGGGTTTCGAGTGTCTCAAATAAATTTATTAAATTACTCACAAAGGCCAAAAGTTTTGGGATAGAGTTCGCTGTGTAATGTGTAATTTACCTGGAAATAGAAGAAGGTAGAAATTGTTGGGGTTAGCTTGGGGTTTATTGTAAAATACCAATTAAAACTAGAATTTAATTGCAAATTGTCATGGTTTGGGCGGTATTCACTATTAAGTGGTAAGGTCTGTTTGCACGGTTCATATTCCCCATTTACACATGGAGATTGTTTAGTTTAGCCCAGCATTTCCGCTTCTTTTGCCCTCAACACTTGTCATCGCACAGCCAATTGCACTTAGTCGCACCAGCAGCAGCACTTTAAATTAAGTCAAATGCCAAACAATGACGAGCGCCTAAAAGTCTGCAAACAAAGAGTGAATACGCACACACACTCGACTGCTCGACTGTTCACGGTCCATTAAATTTAGCTGTGGCCACTAGAATAGGATGGCGAATAGAATGGCACTCGGGTCTCGAGCTAAGGACATCCGCCAGATACAAGATACATTTCGACTCACGCTTCTGCTTCAAGGTCATTAAACAAAATGCTTGGCCCAATCCCAATGGGGTGGGGGTTGCTTTGGTCTCCTGGCGGATTGGGCAATTTTTAGCACTTTTCGCTGGCTAAATCCAAGCAAACCGCAAAAAGTCACGTAGCCCGAGATTCTTTCTGGGGTTCGAGGATGCGACGAGCTGCCTAACAAGTCAACACAGAAACGCTCAAGTGCGAAAAAATGAAAATGAAGCGATGTAGTCCGGTGAATGGGGGGTAAAAGTAAAGTAAAGGAAAGAGAAAATGCACAGGGGAAAAATACAAATATTGGAGGGATACTGTCATCTTAAGCATTGTTGAGGGATTTCTTCCACTCTCCAAATACTTTAGGTAGTTACATTTTGTTTGAAAATGTAGGTGTTGTAAATAAACGCAGAAGAATCCATTGTGCCAGAATTTCCCGCTCAAAAGAAACATTTTGTTGGCACTCTATTAAATTTAAATGTTAAATGCCAATGTATTGGGAATTTTGTTGTATAAAAATTAGGAATAATCAAGTATTTTGGTAGATTAAAGTAGTCATTCTGTGTTTGGTATTTAAAGTTTGTATTTATATTTTTATGAGGAACCATGATATATCTCCTCTAATTAGGGACTTTTTTGCTCTGTGCACCAAAGCGACTTAAGTGAAACCCTTAAAGTGCGACGGCGACGCTTTAAGTGCCGCACATGTATGCCACTGGTGGTGTCGAACCCCCTACAACCCAACCTACAGTTTCTCTGCTCCTCAGTTTCTCTGCCACGGGGGTAACTAACGGTGTCCCATATGGGTAGGGGTACCTCCTATCCTACAAACAGAGGGTGAGAGCAATGAAATCTTAATGCCTTAATGGGCCACACAATCTAATTTACTTTTGTTTGCTCGCTCGCTCTACAAGGATAGCCCCCTCTCTTTCGCCCTGTATATCCCCGTCTCTTTCAGTTATTTCTATTTTGGCTTCTCTTTCCTCTTTTTTTGTTGTATTTAACTATAAATGATTTTTTTCGCTTTTGGGGTTTTCTGCCATTGCTAATGCCGTTAGCTTTGCTTTACTTTTGTTCTGCTTCTCCTCCTCCTCCTTCTATTTATTGTTGTTGTTCTAGTTGTGCTTCGTAATCCTATTAACAATGGCGATGTTGTCGTCATCGCTGCGTAAATATGTGTATATATATCCGAAAACATACGTAGACAACAATGTAAATACAAAGGTATATCAATATGTATTTATGCGACGCCATTTTTCATATGTTCTTCTGTTGCGGCACTTTTTACCGTTGTTTTTATTCCATATTGATTTTAACGGGGCTGCTTTTCTAGGGTCTTAGGCTCTCACAATGGGCTAATTAGATTTAAAGTCCATTGAACCAACAGGGAAATGGCTTCGGCTTCGGCTTAGAAATTCTTGGGAATGGTTTGTTTTCAAATCGATGATTGCATTATTTGGATTGAGGGTAGGTGTTTTACCAGAAGCCATACTCGAAAGAAATATTAAAGATGGAGTTTGAGGTACAGAAAATATTTATTTTGGTGTACTTTAATGGGCATTTAAGATATTCTTGAAATGATGTATTTTGATTAGCTTTAATAGGTTTAAAATCTAAATTAATCTTTAAAAATTATAATATTATATGAAATGTCTTTGAAAAGTCTTAAGTAAAATGTCTTAGTAAAAGGCCATCAATTGATTCGTACCATTTGCCTAAAATTGCTGTATTTTCCTCAGGAACTCAAAAAGAATCCTTTTTATCAATCTATCCTGCCGCGCTAAGCTCCACACGATATCTACATCTCCTGTCCGATGATATCCCCATTGACTCACGCCTGGGAAAAGCCGGGAACAGAGCAGAGTTCTCTTAGGCCAAATGCGACGCTGGCTACGTCTGCTCCTGTGCATTATACTAAAAATTTCCTACAACATTCTTGTAGAGCACAAAGACAGCTTAATCCCAGCTCACTATAAATCAAACGCACACACACTCGCAGGAAGACGCAGTAAGCTCCCAGGCGCATATCAAGTTGAGTTTTAAATATTGTAACATTTTTTTCTATTTTTTTTCGAATTTTTTGTGGCTCTGTGGACTACTGGCTGCTGCTGTGCGAAGCTAAAAATTCCCTGAAGCTTAACAAGTTTAAGTTGGTTGCACAGAGCTCCCCCTGCTCAAAAAAAAAGAGCAACGAAACCGAGGGAAAATCAGAGCAGAGAGTTAGACGCACTTTAGTTTCTATGCAAAATAGTTTTAAATTACACACCAAGAGAAATTCTAATTTAATTTAAATTCCCACCAGACGCCATATCAAATGACTACAGATGGATACAGAGTGGAGAGTAGAGAGGCGGCATCCTGTTTATAGAGCACAAGGAGGCGTCTCAAGTTGCTTTGGCATTTATTTATATTTCATGCAAATTAACTGCAGCAATAAATTGACAGTGCACACTTTTAGCCAAGTCCTGACAGATGCAATACAGGTGTGGAAAGTGAGAGGCGGGGGGAAAACCCTTTTTCAGCTGAGTTTTGACAGGCGGGCGACATTTTCTGCTTGCTTACCGCTTCAACTTTTGCCCGAATAACCAGACGACAGAGCGCGGAGATAACTTTCCTCCCTCACAGCCTTGAGTTTTTCCACCCACCGCCCACTGAATTTTCCTCCAACTGCAACATGTCAAAATCTGCGACAGCCGCGAGTTAGCCGAAAAACCGAGACACACAGACTTTTCACCATTTTTGCGCATCATCTTATTTTTGGCCATGATAAGTGTACTGGAATCTGGCAAAAAGTTTCTTTGAAATTAAATTAAAACAGCGAGCATAACTCGAGTAGGTTGAGTTGCAGGAGGACTAGGCAAAAGTTGAATGAAATTAGATAGGTAAGTTTAATTATGTTAGTTTCTGGGGAAAGTGTATTCTGAACAATTAATTATAATTTAATAAAGCAACTTATGTAGTTTAAGGGATTTAATACACCTTTTCTCTTAATTGAGTGAATATATTAAGGCTCTTGTATCGGTATCTGATTGATTACTTATTATTACTTCTTGTTACTTCTCAATTCTCTGCCAAATTGACTTTCCCATCGAGAAAACCCATTTAATTGGCCGCCGGTGTGCACGTTTTTTTTCGTATTTGTCCACATCATTCAGATATACACCCTATATATACATATATGTTGCACATGTGTAAGCTGCTTGCGTACTTTTGCCATACAGCATAATGATGCGACTTTTGCACTCAAGTTGCCGCACTTTGCATGCCGAAGACATCGCAAATTTGTCGCGACTGTGAATCGCATCCTCGAGATACTTTACTCTCCCCTCTTGCCATCTCTTTCGCCCCCCTCCCCACCACTGTTGCCGTCTCTTTCGCCGTGATGCTGCCAGTGATGCTGCATTCCTTCTGCCTTGACACGCTTGACAAATTCGCATGCAATTATTTATAGAGAAGTGCCAGCCAGCGGAGACGAAGACAACTTGAGTTGACTCGACTTGACTCGCCTGTCCCCATGAATGAATGAATGAGTGCGAATGAGTGTACGGGGTGTGAATGGGTGGAGTGGGGTTGGAGGCGGCGGCGGTCTGACGTCAGTCGCTCCACTTTTTGGGCAATTTAATTATGCAATTTCGCTCGGGAAAAATTTTGAGGCCTGCGGCGGTGGCTGCTCATAATTTTCTGTTTCGATTTATGTGCCAAGTGTCATTTGCTGTCGGTGCAAATAGCAAAAATGCCAAAACTGCAGGTCTATCGCTTTGTGTCTCCCTCTCTTTCTGTCCTTCTATTGCCATCTCTCTTTCCTTTAGCCATAATAAATATTTATGCTAAATTTATTTGCGTTTGCTTTTAGCTTTTGACATTTTTGGCAAA
This sequence comes from Drosophila lutescens, assembly GCA_037075285.1. Lineage (NCBI taxonomy): Eukaryota > Metazoa > Arthropoda > Insecta > Diptera > Drosophilidae > Drosophila > Drosophila lutescens. The sequence continues at coordinate 148,063 of JBAMCF010001109.1, forward strand.
CATTTCAGGCGCTTGCTCGCAATTAGTGTCAGGCCGAGAGAAGAAAAGAGACAGCGACAGTTGAGCGAGAGAGATGGCTTAACCGCTGGTTAATTAAAAAACTTTCAGGCATTTGTTTAATTTTCATAATTTGCGGCTACTGCGTAAAACGCAGGACAAGGAGAGATTAAAATAAGAGGAAAAAAAATGGGAAAATGGAAAATGGTGTATCCAGTTGAGCGAAAAGTTCCCTGTTTTATCTCGCTATCTTCCTGGCTCTTGGCTAATTAAACGGCGCAACAAGTTAATTAGCAGGGACAAAGACTTTGGTCAGTGCATAAAAAACGAGTCAAAGCCCGCAGAGCTCATCATTTCAATAATACAACTTTTCCGTTTTTTTTTTTTTAATAATAGTACTCCAGTAGCCCGAGTTATAAAAGTTATTAAAACGGCTTTTGTGCAGAAGAATGAAGTTGCATACTGACTAAGGGGAAAATTGAAGCAGCGGTTGCAGTTGGTAATATGCCAATGATTAGTTGGCAGGCGGAAAAGTGGGCCATAACCTTTGGTTAATTTTTTTTCTACCTTTTTTAGCCAGACAGTCGGCAATCGTTCAGCTGTACTCATTTCTCTTTGCCTTGTTTAGCGCAGCTTAGCCATCTTCATTAGCCGGAGAGACACAATCAACAAAATGCACAGAGTATCCTTTTTTCCCCCCGCTTTAGACCAACTAACCATGAAGACTCATATGGCGGTGGTACCAATGCAACCCCAACCCAATCCAACCCCCACCCCACCTAACCCCTTTTGCATTTCCATTTGCCTTATCCTGCAACTGCATTCGCTGACAATTTTCACTCAAAAGAGGAGCGGGAAAAAGAGAAAAAAGACAGGGATAACACAAAGGACGAAATATAGAAAGTCTAAACCCCCTTTTGGACGGTTTCGTAATTAACTAAAATGCCAAGTGTAGGTCAACCCCGGGTTGGCAACTATATCAGTAGTCTAGATATAAGGGGGTTTTTGGGGGGGTTACATAAATAGCTAAATGCCAGCCAGACATTCAGAGGATTTCGTTTTAAGCGCTCTTTAGTTTGCCTTTGTTTCCAGCGCTTTTTATACCCTTGCAGAGGGTATTATGATTTCAGTCAGAAGTTTGCAACGCAGTGAAGGAGACGTTTCCGACCCCATAAAGTATATATATTCTTGATCAGCATCACTAGACGAGTCGATTTAGCCATGTCCGTCTGTCCGTCTGTCCGTCTGTCCGTCTGTCCGTCTGTCCGTCCGTCTGTCCGTCTGTCCGTCTGTTTCTACGCAAACTAGTCTCTCAGTTTTAAAGCTATCGGGCTAAAACTTTCCCAAAAGTCTTCTATCTATTGCAGGTAGTATATAAGTCGGAACGAGCCGGATCGGACAACTATATCATATAGCTCCCATAGGAATAATCGGGGGAAAAAATGCAAAAAAAATTTATCTTGGGTGTTTTTGAACCTAGAGCCTCCTACTTTTGGAAATGCCATTTTTTATCTAATTCTGAATTTCGAATAAATTTTTTTTAAAATCGGACGACTATATCATATAGCTGCCATAGAAACGATCCAAAAATTAATGGGAATATAATAGGAAATAAATTATTGCTTCGTTGGTTTTTATTGTATTCTCTTCTTCTCTGGGATATGTTTCTTTTTAAATATTTCCGAATTTCGATTTTAATTTTATCAAAATCGAACTACTATATCATATAGCTGCCATAGGAACGATCGGAAATAAGAGAAATAATAGGAAATTTAACATTTTTGCGATTTGTAAATTAATAGGAATGATCTGCAAGGGTATATAAGCTTCGGCTGGCCGAAGCTAGCTTCCTTTCTTGTTTGGAGGAGATTTTATTTTAATTTAATTTCGCCTACAACGAATTTAAGTAGCTGAACCCTGTTGGTCAGTGTAATGCATTTACTTGCACTCTACAACATCGCATTGCACTAAACGTGAGTGCGGAAAATGGAAAAGGAAAACACAAAAAAAAAGTGAAGAGTGGAGAGAAACTTTCGACGTGTGTCCACCATCGCTTAACCCCCGGGCTTATTACGTTTTTCAATTAGCAAAATTAAACTCAAAGGGAGTCGAGACTGGCCAAAAGCTCTTACTGAGATAGGACAGCCGAATTGTGGGCGGCGGTGGGCCATAAAAAAGAATCTATATGTGCCCGTTTGTAAATGTAGCGGCAAGACTGGAAGCAAATCAACAGCAGAATCAACAAAACAAATTGCGAAGAGGCAATACGTGCAAGTGGCATGCAGCAATGGGGCAACATATGTTGTGGAGGGCCCTATATTCGAGGCCCCAATCGATATCGGATATTTGTAGGGGAAAAGCAGGCGGAATTGTAGTCACAAATGTAGTCTTATAGACTGGAAAAATTGCATAGTGAAAATAATTAATTCAATTAAAATAAATAGTATAATAAAAATAATACAAAAATAGTTAAATCAAGCTGCAAAATATTAAATACCATGTTAGTTATATTTAATTTAAATATTTTACGTCATTAATAATAAGAATTTCGTATTGAAACCAAAGTGTAAAATCTTTTAAATCACCATAAATGTGTAATAATTTAAAAAATTAAACAATTTCATATTTTAAAAAATTAATAAAATCAGGAATAGATAAAAAACATTACCAAAAATACAAAGATTAGCTTTTAATAAAATTTAAAATATTTAAATAGAATATGAATTCTTTTGGACTTACTACGTATTTTTAAATCAGTGCAGTAAACACTTAAAAACTCCCCTTTAAGCTCTGGAATTTCCATTTCCTTTATATTTCCCCAACACAACCCTTATTCCATTCATAATTTCACGTTACGTTACCCCTTAGATTTTTTCACAGCCACCATTTAGGAAATGAAATTCATCCAACTACTCCAAAAGTCCCCCACAAATTTGATTCCGAGTTATGAGAATACCCCGAGGGCAGTGACTACGATATTTGCACTTGCTTTTTTATTAATTTGCTCAACACTGCCGAAGGAGTTATCCACCGAACTTGGCCCAAACGCCCAGAAGCAGCGACAAATGCTTTTTCTGTCTGGACTCCTAGACAAGAACCCAAACAAATCGGGGGAGAAAACCAAAAGAAAAACCACCAAAACCTCGACGAAACCAAAACCCAAACTCGTCTTTCGTATCGCAACTCAACTGAAATACTAAACGACTGCAAAATATAATTTTTTCGGGCTTTTTTCCACACTTTTTTTCCCGTTTTTATTCCTTTTTATACCCGTTACTCGTAGAGTAAAAGGGTATATTGTATTCGTGCAAAAGTATGTAACAGCTAGAAGGAAGCGTTTCCGACCCCATAAAGTATATATATTCTTGATCAGGATCACTAGCCGAGTCGATCTAGCCATGTCCGTCTGTCCGTCTGTCCGTCTGTCTGTCTGTCTGTCTGTCTGTCTGTCTGTCTGTCTGTCCGTCTGTCCGTATGAACGCTGAGATCTCGGAAACTATAAAAGCTAGAAGATTGGCATTTTGCATACAGATTCTAGGAGTTCCTACGCAGCGCAAGTTTGTTTCAAAAAGGTGCCACGCCCCCTCTAACGCCCACATTCGCTTATATACGATTTTAAAAATTTCAATATTTCGGAAAAGTAAAAATGCAGTTTTATTGTGTTTATCAATACCTATCGAAATGTAGAAGAAATTTTTCAAATCGGACCATTCGTTAAAAAGTTATGCGTGTTCAAAGTTTCTATTTCGATCTCCCTCGCACTCCCTTTACCTGAGTAACGGGTATCTGATTGTCGGGGCACCCGACTATAGCGTTCTCTCTTGTTTTGTATACATTTTCACCCTTTTTCCTTTTTGGAGTACCAGTGGGTGGGCCAACTCTCAGTTTTCAAGTTTTGTGGCAGTTTTGCGTGTTTGCTTATAATTTTGTTTGAGTTGCAGTGCCACGCCTGCCGCCCACTTGGTTTTTTGGAAATTAAAAAAAAATAAAAACAGAAACGAAAGACCAAAATAAGTTGGAGGGCACAAAGCAAATTCGTAATTACTTTTTCATGCTGCAATTAAAAATGGCGTAAATAGCCCGAAGCGCCAAATAGAAACAAGAGTGAGATAAACCTTAGCAAATTGCAGTTTCTATTTTCTGTTGTGGCCAAAAAGCTTTAATTGTTTCGTTCTGATTTATAAATGAATTATGCGACGACTCCTTCGCAACCGAAACTATTGATTTTTGTATTAATCTATGGCAACCGCGAGCTATAAAATTCACTTTTAATGATGGGGAGAAAGAAACTTGTTGTTGCTGCCGTCGTCATTAGTGCAAATTACAAGCAATTAAACATGGCCAACACAAGCGCTATCACATGCCAAATGAGGGTAAATCCAAGGGAAAAAGCAAAGGACCAATACAGGAAAAAACAGAGAGAGAGATGGGCAGTGGATGCATTAAATTAATTGAAAGCATTACACGTAAACAATTTATAAAGCGCGTAATTTGCCATTCACATTCCGAGTTTCCCTTTTTTTCAATCAATTTGCAATTACTTAAAGTTGAACGCAAACGCTCTAAACACGAAATTCTCATAAAAATTTACAAGAAGTGGGAGTGAAAGAGCAGAAACGTGCATGTTGCAATAAATAATTGAGCAGGGGGTGAAAAACAGGATACGAGGGATGGGATATAAGGATATGAAGGAGGTCAGTGGCCAATGTTCTCTATGCTCTATGCACATGTCTTCGATTCCCCGAGGAAATCAGCATAATACGAAATGGAGCAAGAGAAAAGAGCCAACAAAGATGAAGGCTAAATCACTCGGATAGTAAGAGGTTGTCTCAGGACTTGGCCATAGTTTCAAATTTAAGCTTTACATTTTCTATAATTTTTCTTTATTTACCCTATAATTCTTCTATATAACCGAAAATAGGATTTATAAATATTCTATAAATCATTTTCAGTGACCAATAAAATTATTATTAAATTCCATTTAAATAGGACTAAGGATTCCCTCACTTAAATTACCCCAAAAATATATCTGAACACTTTTTGGCATACTTTGAAGCGTTAATTGAGGCTTGAATTGAAGAGATATCTCTGGACATTCTTTATCAACGCCTGACCAAAGTTTCGCTTAATTCTTCTAGCACTAATTCCGGGGAAAAAACAAAAAACGAATTAACCGAGGGGGAAAAATACAAGAATTTCACTTTGTTGCGGCGCCTTTTGAGTTTCGGTGCGGCCTACAGCAAGGATAAACATCTGGAAAGGCAAGGCGCTTTTTGCCATGTAAATGCCAGGGAAATAAGGCCCAAAAGCCCACCCACACCCAAAACCACCCACCCTTTTAATGTCTGTGTAGCTGTATCTGTGTGTTCTTTGCCTTTTACCTTTTGCGCATTTTAGTTGGTTGCCTTTGTTTTGCTCGGCATTCAGCTTGTGCTTTTTGTTTTGGCCACTCTTTGCCATGGCAACACGCGTTAAGTAACACACACAAAACCGTTAAGTGGATTTGCCAGTGTGTGTGTGTGTGTGTGTGTGTGTGCTGTATCTAAGCCACCAGCAACCATCCACCCCCCTTTCAATCCTCAAAGAATGCAGGGTAATTATATAATTTTATTTATAGCAGATAAGTGCGGTGAAAATGCAATTAACAGGAGCGGCGTGAATAAATCAACGACAAGGGAGGAAAATCTTGAAAGGTTACGAAACTAGAAAAGGGCGGAAAAATACTAGATGAAAGTTACATAACTAATTTGTTAAATATAAATATTTAATAACTTTAATAATAAAAGCTGTTGATATGGAATGGCTACTATTTTTTACTTTTAAGGAATCGAAATAATTGGATTTATTATAAAAACAATTTAATTATTTAACAACACTTACATTTTCTAAGCTTAAAAAGCTTTTTAAAACAAGAAAGGAAGCTAGCTTCGGCCAGCCGAAGCTTATATACCCTTGCAGATCATTCCTATTAATTTACAAATCGCAAAAATGTTAAATTTCCTATTATTTCTCTTATTTCCGATCGTTCCTATGGCAGCTATATGATATAGTAGTTCGATTTTGATAAAATTAAAATCGAAATTCGGAAATATTTAAAAAGAAACATATCCCAGAGAAGAAGAGAATACAATAAAAACCAACGAAGCAATAATTTATTTCCTATTATATTCCCATTAATTTTTGGATCGTTTCTATGGCAGCTATATGATATAGTCGTCCGATTTTAAAAAAAATTTATTCGAAATTCAGAATTAGATAAAAAATGGCATTTCCAAAAGTAGGAGGCTCTAGGTTCAAAAACACCCAAGATAAATTTTTTTTGCATTTTTTCCCCCGATTATTCCTATGGGAGCTATATGATATAGTTGTCCGATCCGGCTCGTTCCGACTTATATACTACCTGCAATAGATAGAAGACTTTTGGGAAAGTTTTAGCCCGATAGCTTTAAAACTGAGAGACTAGTTTGCGTAGAAACAGACGGACAGACGGACAGACGGACGGACAGACGGACAGACGGACAGACGGACAGACGGACAGACGGACATGGCTAAATCGACTCGTCTAGTGATGCTGATCAAGAATATATATACTTTATGGGGTCGGAAACGTCTCCTTCACTGCGTTGCAAACTTCTGACTGAAATCATAATACCCTCTGCAAGGGTATAAATATAATGTTTTCTTATTTCCAAGCTTTAAGACTTCTGTCATATGCTAAATAAACTCTCTCAGCCGCCTTGCCTTTCCATTTATTTGTTTGCAGTTTTCTTCTTTTTTTTCGGTTGCATTCCTTGCAAAAATAAATGTATTTTATTAAACTATAATTCAGTTTGGTAGAGCGGACCGAAAGCACTTTGACTCACACCTCTTGTTCGCTGGCTCGTGAAAGGCAACAAAGAAATGGCCAAGGGAACCACAACAAAAGCAAGGAGGAGAAACAAAAAATACAGGACCAACAAACAAATGGGGGCGAAGAATAAAAAAAGGACAATGCAGACATTGGGCGACAGAAGGACAACGACGCCACACGTATATAAACAAGTTTGCATTACGCCGTGGCGAAGTACGAGTAATAATAAAAACAGAGCAAACAGAACGGAATGCAGGGGCGGGGGCTCAAGGGGTTCGTTCCTCAGGGGGGTGGGCGGCGGTTCAGGGGGAGTGGCAGGCAAATACTCCGTTAGTTTGCGTGCCAGGCGAAGCTACTACACTGGGTAAAAAGTTTTGTTTGCATGTCTGCGGTACATTTCCGCGACAGGCACCGGCAGGTTACCCCCTTTTCTACGCCCCTCTCCACCCCCCACCCCCCTCACATACCATATAACCCCCGATTATATAGTGTGGCATGTGCCCTGACAGCCAAACAACTATGGCGAAACAGCCATAAAAAAATGGAAACAGAGAAAACGCTGAAACACGGCGCTAAAAATGCAGCAAATTATAGGTTAGCTTGCCAAAATGAAATTGTATAAATGGATACCTTTCACATAAATAACCCCGTGGGTGACGAACAGCTGATGTTTTTTACAAGGAAAACTATTTAACTAAATTAAAATTTAATAGGTTGAAACCCCAGCAACTCGGGTAAAAAGTTAAAGGAAAGTTGGTATTCAAAAAGTATGCAGCAACAAATTTGTTCTGAAAATCCCCCACATCCAAGTCCTTCATCCGTTACTGGTTTTATCCCTACTTTAAATTGAACATGCGGACAAAAAAAAGCACTAAGGTTTTTTTAAAGCAAATATACTAAAACCAATTTATTTAAAGAAAACCCATACAAAACCCGAAAAGGTTAAAGGCTTTTAAGAAAACCAACCTGTTTAAACCTTAAGTCCAGCCTTCATTTATTATTTCCCCGCAATAAAACAAGTTTAAATAAACAACGACCCCAAAGCTCTTTGTTCCGAATCAAAATCGAATGGATTTCTCAGTCTCTCTCCTTCCCTCCCTTACCTATCGATTACTAGTAATCGTTAAGCCAATCAATGTGCCCATTGAGAATCATTCACTAATCTAATCAAGCAGTAGACCCCAAAACAGCAACAAAAGGCAACTTTGTTTGCGTCGACTTCAACACTTTTGACCCCCTTTCACCCGCCAACCTCCGACCATGTACTTTCACCAGTTCTAGGAAACATTTGACCCGAGAGCAAGGACCACAACAGAACAAAGCGAAAAATTTCGTATGCGAACGACTTTGGCCTGGACTCTCGAGGGGGGGCGAACCACCCACTTCACCCACTCCACCCCTTCAATTCTCATATATAAAAAGGAGAAAAAAACAGCGACTGACTGGCGCCATAATGTCCCCGCCTGCCTTTTCTCACTGTGTATATGAGTGTGCGAATGAGTATCCTTTTCCAACTCCTCTGTTTTGTGTACCTAAGCCAACGCGCTTTTTATTGTGTATTCGCAGTTAGTTGTATATGTTAAAGCAATTGTATCTCATGGATGTGCATATATTTGTATCTAAATGTGCGCACTCACGGCTTTTTCTCTTTCCTTTTTAGGTAAATAATAGTTCTGAGTGTTGTTTTTGCCTTATATTTTACGAGCTGTTAATGGGGAAAAGTGGGAAACTTAAATTCTATTTTTTCTTATATTGTAGCTAAAGCAAAAGGCATAATTTCCAGCATAAAATAAAACAAATTCTTTATTTTCGACAAGATTTACAGCCTATATCTCGAGGCGAAATCAAAAGGCTTTCGCTTGCCAAAATAATCAGGCGGAGAAAACATTTGAGATTTCAATGAAGGCGACCCAGAAAAAAAAGAAAATGATTTATTTGGCATGTCGATAAGCGGTCCAAAAAGAAACTTGAAACGCACATTTCCCATCTCCACTTTCCCTGCTCACTTTTTTTAGGGGGAAAGGGCGAGAATGGCGTATAAAATTGTGTACAATAGATTGAACATATCCGGGCCCCCGAAAAACATGTGTAGAAGTTTAATTTAATAAGTTTCCAGGACATGGGGGTTGTATGTTAAACATGAAGGGATACTACAAAAAAAAAAAAAGAAACTGAAAAAATAACACAAAAGAATGGCTGAAGGAGAAAAAATATCCACAAGTTTTTCGGCCTGACTTTTACTCAAGCTGATGGTTTCACATGTTTTGCTAATTTTGTTTGTTGTAAAGTTGATCCTTGGGATTCGGGGGTTTTTGGGCTTCCGGGGAGGAAAGGTCACATAAATCATGCGTAAAGTTAACACAAAACTTTGTCTCGACCTCGCATATGTTGCATAATTTTTGAGGCGAAAGAAATACTAATTTTTCGTTAACCCAAAAAGAAATTCAAAACCCGATTGGATTAGTTAACCAGAAACCACAAGGACGACGACCACATCATTAATAAACCTACTTAATAGTTTGTTGGCCAAATAGAGAGAAGAGAGAAACACTTCCGGAACAGAACTTCCTGCGATTTCTTGGGTTTCGATTTATCCACTCGCTAATTGCCAGGACCTTCTATTGTCTGGGCACAAACAAAGGACTCTCGAGCAATTTATTTCTCTGAAACTTGCTTTGTTATCCTTTTTATTCTTTGCGGCTGTCTCGGAAAAAGCGAAAGTGTTGATTTGTGCGTAACTCGAAGCGAAGCAGGTGCATCCTGTCAGCAGAGCAACTGAGATACGGAGAACTCCCTCTTGAGGACCTTGGGAACATTGCGTGAGCGAGGCGAAATCAAATCAAAGCTATGCAAAGAAGTTCCGCCAAGGATTCGGATTCGCATTCGTCCTTGGTCCTCGAGGCTTTTGTTTCCGAAAGACTTTATTGCGTGGGAAAAGTTTCGCTGATCCCTGCGAGTTGAGCAGGTAGAAAAAGGTATAAATAGCAGACAATTCATAATGGAATTGAACTTGAGGTAGGAACAAAAGGGTATTTAGCATTTCTAAGAGCATTTCCTGCTGAGCGAAGGAGAAAGTGTGTTTTCGAGACTTTCTTTGCTTGAGTGCGACTTGAATGAAAGCACAGTGTAATGATACAAATATTTTAAAAATGATATTTATTTTGTATTTTTGTTTAAACAAATTAAAGGGAATGTTTTTGTAAAATCAATATTATTTAAAGACACAAATATCTTTAAATTCTATTTTGTTTAATTTTAATTACAAAAATTGATTTAACAAAAATATTCCCTTTATTTTTTTTAGTAAAAAAAAAACTAAATTTCATTTTGAAATATTTTATTCACTTTATAATATAGATTGAAAATCCTTTCTCAATGAAGCGAAGTGTGTAAGCGATTTGCCGATTTACGCATATCTCTTAGCGACACTCAATACATATTTGCAATGGCTTTTACCCACACTCTGGCCTATATATATATATATATGTATATGATATCCATTCCTAACCCAATCATCCTGTTCCATATTGAAACCAACGCTCGATGTTCGAGCAGAGCCGCACGAAAAGCACTTGTGCCCGCAGGCTGCGCAGATGTTGCGTCAATTTCATGGCATTTCACCTCCTGTGTTCCTCCCGTTCCTCCCGCAGCTTCCCACTTAGGGCATTTTCCGCCCAACCACCCACCTATCCCACCTCTTTGCCACCCAGAGGCGCATGAAGTGAGCGCGCGGATCCGGCAATGAAATTACAACTTGTCAACTCAATCAAGCGCGCTTTATGCAGCAATTTCCGTCACTTGTGTGAGTTCCCACACATACAGACCCCAAAAGGGGGGGGCGGTGGGTTCTGAGCCCCCTGCCACCCCCCTACACCCACATCCGACGCACATAATCAGCCGATATTAAATCCGCCAAGCCCGACAAAGCTTTGAGCTAATAATCCTTTTTTGATTTCCAACCGAAAAGAATTAGCAAAGAGTTTTTCAGCCTCTTACTTATGATGTAAGCCGTAGATTACCTCAGCGCCTGAAAATGTTATGCAGCGCCTGAATTTCCTTATTCCTTATTTCTTACTTCCTTGCTTGTTTTTTTTGCTCTTTGAAGGATTTTAATTTCGTGCTGCGGCATATTTCCTGGTTGGCAGCGACGGCGGTGAAGCCATTCGGTTTAGCAAGGACATCCGCCGGCGTTTCCGGCAACAGTTGCCACCAGCAGCATGAAGCAGCTGCCAATGTCCTGGCCAAGGATTCACCCCCGGCTTTCAACTCCTAAGATGCCGCAAAATTTGCACGAGTTTAAGCAAGATTTTAGGGCAGACTTTGGGGCAAGCTTTTTGGGGATTCCGAATCCGAGTTTCCGGTAGGTGAAAATTGAATTAGAATTTAAATTTTCATAGCTGGTGTTGTGATTTTTAGGAAGAGGAAATTAATTTACTTGTAAAGTAATTAGAAAATAAATAAATTAAAATTTCTATAATATTAAGATAATTACAAATCATGTACAAATTAATAATATATCACAATTTTATAGGACTTTTAGCTCGTCTTTTGTTTCTAATTTAAGTTGGTGGTTCGTGGTCTTGTTTTCCGCCTGATATCTCCCCTAATTGGAACTGTTATCAATTAGCAATTAGCCGTCGAATCCGAATCTTCGGCGCTGGCATTGCAGGATGTTTGCTTTGGCCAGCATTTAATTGCACGCATCGATTGCAACTCAGTGGCAACTCCCCTTTTTTTCAGGCTAAGCCATCTAATGAACTCGCCACTGTGCCCCCTTCTCTGCCCATTTGATCCTTCTCTAATTGCAAAAATCAACGGGGAAAATGAATCCATTCCCTGGGCTTTTTGTTGGGCGCCAAACGCTTTGATTTATTCCGCACATGTGCGTGCTTCAGCCACCCAACCACCCACTATTCCCCACGGATGGCATTACAAAGCTGTATTTAGTTAATTACTCTAGAAGAACAACAAAAAGGAAGCGAATTGAAAGGCGATTGAGATGCGGGCGACTTTTGAAATTTTATGTCTCCGACCGTAAAGGAAAAGCAACAACTCCCCGGCGTAACATTTGGCAGAGGAAACGGAAACTCAGGGAAAACTCACGATTTGGGGTGGCTCTTTCGCTATCTGTCTCTGTCTTTATCTCCCGCTCTATTTACGACTAAATTAAATGTGCATTAAATAACGGTTAACAACTGACAAAGCCAAAAGCAAAAATAATGGCGAATGGCAAAAGTTGCTACAATGAGCCAAAAGAGGGCAAAAAGAAAAGGGGAAGCAAATCAGAGGTAGGAGAATTGGTCAAGCACTGTAATTTGCGATTTTATGTGACACTTTTCCGGAGGGGAAGAGGGAAAACGGAAATGGCAAAACAGGGGAGAAAATAAGGCAATGAACATTGAAATAAATAAGGGGGTTAAGTGCACTAAAATATAAGAAACCTTATGATATTATTTAATTTCACTTTAAAAAAACCATTTAATTCAAAATCCAAAAGGAAAAATATGAAAAAGTCTACCAAGTACCATTTACCCATTTGTATTATACACTATTCCGATCTTTAGCGACACAAAGAAGAATCAACGTGTGCCCAATGCAAGAAAGGCGTGTAACCGCAGGTGACTCGCGTACTTATGGACTGAGCACCCCTGCTATAGGAAAACAAATCCTCATGGCAATTCTCATTTCCTGTCCCACTGTTCCAATTGATTTTTAATTTAAATTTGGTGCGTTTTATTGTCCCACCCAACTTCCTAGCCCCCCACTGAGATGTAAACTGAAATGTCGTCACGTTGATTTGATTTTATTGCGCCCTGTTGGGCAGAACTTAATAGTACTGGACTTCTGTGGGCGGGGAGACGGATGGGATGGATCGCCCAGTTTTACGACCCCCAGAATCAGGGACTTGTGCATAATTTATGCGCCTTCTCACTGCGAAACGAAATAAAATAAAATGCTTAGGAAGCGAGCGCATAAGTCAAATTTAGAGCCCACTTAGTAGACCAATAAATACCTGAAATACCTAGCGAAAAGCTAACCTGAGACCCCGAACTCACGAACTCAGGACCCTCGGTGTAATTTTATGACCTGGCCGCAAAGTTCCCCTTCTCCCCAATCTCCATCTCACTCTTATTAAATTTCTGGAGGAGCTGGAGGGGAAATAAAATAAAATAAGGAAGGAATTTCTGAATATGTTGCAGCTTTCTCTGACTCTTCATAAAAATTTGCTTTATATGCTACACACACATTCAAGAGGTGAAGGCGGTTTTTCGGGGCGCTGCAGTTGGTCCAAAGGGCGTGGACAAGCCGCAACAAGAGCAGCAGAAAAACAACAATAACCCAAAATGCCAACAAGTATGATAACCGCAACAACAACGAAAGTGGGTGGTGCAGATACAAGATACAATCTGCAGACAAGCGACCAGGCGACAACAAAAGCTGAAGAGAGGAGGAAAAAAATGTATATCTATATGTGTATAAAACGGAAGACAGGAAGATGTTGTGGCACATTTTTCCACTAAGAGTATTATGAAATTTTTATATATTTTACAACTTGTCTGTCTCTCAGCGTTTAGGAGCCCCAGAAAAGTGGGTGGAAAAGCAGACTGACTGCCTCTGACAGTTTCTAGCTGGGAATGCAGCTTTGTGAGTTATTTTTAAAGATGCCACATCAAGTGGAAAATAACAAAAATAACCGATGCGACCAAGACTTTAATTGGAAGTGAAAAGCAAGTGGTGAGGATAGTAAATCACAAGGGTTAAGATATTATAAATGTGAATTATAAAGAATTAAGCTCCCAAAATATTTTATTAATTTGGTTCAACCCCTTTCTTAGCTTAGAAGTAAGTAGTAATTTCCTTGAATGTTATTATAACCAAGTTCAAGTGCCATTACACTTCCATTTAGCCCGAGTTTCCTCGCATTTCCTTGTGGGCCAAGCCAACAAAAACAAAAACAAACACTTCATATGTTAATTTTGCAATTAGACTGCTAGAAATGGCACTAATTACATGCGCACGTAACACAGCTAGGATAAAAGCGCAGAAATAAAAGAAAACAAGAGTAGCCACTTGAAGGTCGAGACTGGGCAACCCGAAAGTGGCTCCAGGCTCAAAACAACCCAGAAAAAACCCTGGAAAAAAGGAAAGAGAAAAAAAGTAAATAAAATTAATTTTATACACCAACAGGGGCGGCGGCGGCCTCGTCTTGATTATTGTAAAACAAGCCCAAAGAAATGCTGCAAATGTCTGGCCTCAAGTGGGGTGTGTCAGTGGGTGGTGGTGGGGGGAGGTTGGGCGGTAGGGAGGCAGGTGCTGGGTGGTTGGGTTGGCATTAAAACGAGCGTTTGACACGCGACGCGTTTGCATTTTACACGCAGCAGGCGAGAGGGAAAATGGTTAGGAAATTAAGGATCCAGGAGCCGCATTGTGGGCATTGTTTTATACACATACATACCCCCCACTCACTCACACACTCACACTCAAGTGGGCGGAAATATTAACCGCACTGTACAATTCTAATTACATTTTGCCAGTCCCTCACCTCAGCAGCAAAAGTACACACACAACACACTGGCAACACACCACCTTTAATTTTATTTATTGCGCAAAATTTCAGGCTGTAGGTGCAAGTGTGTGTGTGTTGGTGTTGCCGCAGCATCGCGTGTCGCATTGCCATAAAATGCAGTGGGAAAATACAAAATAAAAAGGGAAACCTCAAGCAACCGCCGCCTTGACTTCCCTGATTGTTCTTCTTCTTTTGTGAGGAAAAGGCTTTAACATCCATGTGTATGTGTGTTGGCTGATTTTGCTTGGGCGCTAAAAGCTTTATGCCTGCGATTTCAGAATATATTCTCGTAACTTACTCTCGACTAGATTTGAGGAGGAAAATGGCTCAAAATGGGGAAATTTGTTGAAGAAAACTCACCTGAAAAGAGAAGAAAAGGGAAAATTGTATGGTTAGTTTGGTTCTACTTAACAATATCTAACTTATAGAAACAGTTTTAACGATCCCTGTGAATTAGCACCCAAAAAAGAATCGACGTGTGCCCAATTAAAGATAGGCGTGTGACCGTAGGCATGGCTTTTGACTTTACCGAAACAAATGTGATCATTTCTAGCCTTTTAATTTTATATCAAATTAAATAACTTCTATGTTTTTTGCCAATTTCCGCTTGATTGAATGCCCAGTCATGTTCTGGTCAGATTTCACTTCCATCTGTTGCTAATTATGCAACAAGAAAATAACATCAGAAATTCAAAGAAATAGCAAAAAAATGAAATATATAGAATTTCCTAAGCGAGTTGACAAATAAGGGGACATTTTACGCTTAATTAAACAGGTTCAATAAACCGAAAGCAACTTGGGACCAGAATTCCGGCCCCAAAAGGAAGTGGCTCAACACTTTTTGCCTTCTCCCCTTTTTTCTTTGTCTCGTCCTTCCTATGTGTGTGTGTTAGTTATTGTTGCCTTTGCCTGCATAATTGCCAGCATAATTCATAAAAAAATATGAAAAAAACGAAATGAAAAGAGAAAGAAAGCGTGAGAGATGAAGGGAAAAAATCATTGACTCTATTTTGAAAGCATTTTAGGCCCGTCCGCAAAAAAAGACAAAGGCAGCAGTGTCCTTCTCTTCTGTCTGTTATCCACATAGAAAAATATTGGATATACATTCGGAAAACAATTTATGAATTTCCAATTTTCCACAAATTACCATTTTTTTAAATTTCATTAAAAAAAACGTTTATTGTTTAAAAAATAAAAATCAATTTTGTATTTCTTCTGAGATTTTTAAAAATTCTTGAAATTTATTTCATAAGTAAAGTAAATACTTTTAGGTGTCCTTTTAAATGATTTTAAACTAATAAAAATAAAAATGTTTTTTTTGTAGCTTAAAATATTTGTAAGTCATCAGAAATATGAAAAAAAAAAATCCAATATTTTTCCATATTTTTTCTCTGACTTTTTCTCGTCTATGCCGAGGGAGAAAACAGGGAAACAGGACACCCAGCCGAGAACCCATCATCATCGTCTTTGGGCCAACATCAAGCTCATCAAATGCACTGCACAGCACAGGCCACTTGCTTTTTAATTAAAATCCAAAGTCATTTGCATGCGCTTTGAAAGAAATTGCCATCTATTCATTGAATGGCATGTAGATAGAGGGGGTATCATCTAATGGGTGGATGCATTGTAATGTAAGTAGTTTCGGAGGGGGTGGAAGGAGGAAGGGAAAGATGCGGCAGCGACCATTATAATCATTATCAATTGCCGAGCGCTGACAAGGAGCTTAACAATGGAGCAGATAAATGGAGGCGACCAAAGAGACGGCCACAAAACCGCCTGCGATGCATACAAAGTAGGGAAGTCCGTTTATCGGTGGCAGAGGGGCGGGGGGAAGGGGCAGGGGTAGGGGGTGCAACTTCAAGTGTATAAGTGTGTGTGGGCGGAAGGAAGGAAACGGCGGCCAGAAGCGGAAACGGAAAGCCTTATTAAGCGGAAACATTTCGCCTTTTGGCTTCGTGCGTCGAGAGCCCAGGCAGCTTCATAATTTATGCCAATATTTTTACAAGTGGCATTCCGCAAATGCACTGGAAATATTATATTTTTTAAAATTATATAAGAAAATATTAAAATAATAACTACAAGGATTTTCATAAACTAAAAAAATTGATAGAAATGAAATAATTATATTATAATAAACATTTATTTTTCTTAATCCAAAAATTCTTTAAATTTTTGATTGATAAATATTTCTATAACATTTTCAGTGTATTATTTTTTTCCCCAAGTTGCCAAATCAAGTGCGCCGCTGCTGATTTTATTGCCAGAGCAGAAAACCGACAAAAAACCGAGAAGACAACCGGGAGCCGAGAATTTTCTCGGGCTATCAGCCTCGTCCCCTGGCATATAAATTGAAAAATTGCAATTGACGAACGCGAAGAGGAGACCGAAGAAAGCGAAATCGAAGCGGGGAAAGCGCGAGAGTGTAAGAAATGCTCTCAAAGGATTCGCGGCGGCTTTTGAAGTGTAAATCACAGTGCCAAAGTAATGACAATTCGACTCGAGCGTAATTGGAGTATACAGCAGTCAAATGGAGGGGAAAGGAACCGGAAATCAAAGGATATTTACGGCAGTTCAATGATCACCGCAGGGAATACGAAAGCTATTAAGGTGAGATTTTTCCCAAGTATTTAATCCAAGTTATTAAATGTATTAATAAAATCCCACCCGAAACTATTTCCTTACCAATTTTCCCTACTTATTAAGAAGTATATTAAGCCTTTTAAAGGCTTAAAAAACTCTTTTTAGTTAGAAAAATTCCCTTTGGTAATTTGGGTTTAAGAGTACCTAAACAAATTAAGGAGATTTAGGGATTTATTAAAGGTAGTTTATTACCAGAAAACCCCCAGGTTATTCCCCCGAACAACCTGGCCCAACTGATATGCCCACATAAATCAGAGGTTCCCTCGTTCCTAACCATAAAACATTAAAGTCGGAAATTTGCCTGAATCGGCAGAAAAGTGCAAAACCGAAATGCGGCAAACTTTGCTCATCATTAACAAACAAAATATTGAACAGGACGACCCTTTGAACGGGAGGAGAAGGACCAAGGCAGCCAGCTATCCTGCCAGCCAGTCAAGTTTTTCCAACAGATGTTGCACTCAAGTGCCTATTTATCTTATTAAGACGAGGCCGAGCAGCTTGTTTTTGGGCCCTCCCGAAAATGTTGGATGCTGAAATGTTCAATGTTGGCCAGTGCTGTCCATTGTTGGACCAACTCGGCAAGGACATTCTCCCTTTTCTTTTCTGCCTCGGCATTCAGTTTGCTTATTAGTTTATTTTGCTGCTTCAAGTAGTTTCTAAGTTTCTGCTGGGGATCTTCTTCTGTTGCTGCCGGTCCGTTTGTTTTGTTAATTTGATATAGGAACCCGGCAGGGCAGCAGCAGTAGGGCCAGGAATGGTCGGGAATGCCAAGTGGAGTAGTAGTGGAGGAGCAAATAGTTCCGCTGACTTGTCCACTCCTCCACCCACACACACACGCACAGGATCCTCTGTGAGGATGCGAGTAGTTGTGAGTGGGCAAACAAAATGGGAAATTCTCTTGTTGACATGCCATCATCATCATGGATGTTGAATGTGCTCCTCCTTGGGCTTTTGGATGTGGATGCCATGAATACGTTTAAAGTGCTGTGAAAATTTTTCGGTTGCTTGTTTGATTTTGTCAACTGGCATTCCACCAGCGACTCCCCAACTTTTTGGCCATCTTTCCGGTGTGCGTGAATGTTCGTGAATGTGCCTGCACGTTCATGGAAATGTATGCTAATTGGCTTTTGATATTGTCCTCAGTGGGAGGCGGGGCAGGGGGCGTAATTTGCTGCAAAGCGGTCCAGGGGGCGTGGCAACGACATCATTCTGTGGTCTCTAAAATATTGAGTGGTTCAATAGAGGTGGAGGATGGATGGTTTTGCCAAGTGAGTTGTAAGTGGAAGGTAAAATGAGTGGAAAATTCTAAAACTATATAAGAAAGGAAGTGGAAATGTTTTAATTTTCATTAGCAATAGCTTTCCAAATTTATTTTCCCAGGTGCTAAAATGGCTAATTGGCTGCGCGAGATTCCCATATGTTATATATATATTTTAGTGGTTCCGAAAAAAGTTAGACTTTATTGCTAACCAAATTTATAATTATTTCCTTTCGCTTTGACACTTTGTTGATTTGTAGGTTTTATTTGCACCCCGGAAAAGTGCCGAAAAACAAATGCGAGAACAACGCACGCCAAACTTTTTAATAAAACCAAAACAAGTTCTCGCTTACTTAATTTATTAAGCTCCAGAGATTCAAAGATGCCAATCCTACGGATTCCATTCATTTCGACACTCACGCACAGACAAGGGCTCATAAATATCGATTTCATTGGTCTGATGAGCAGTGGGAACTGGGTATTTCTGGGCTATTTGGGTAGTGGGGAAGCACTGCCAACGTATCGCCAGCGAATCATCCACACGCCATGACTAAAAGTTACTAAATTTTCCGGCCGTTTGCGTCATTAATTTCGAAAAGGAAAAAAAAAAGAAAAAAAAGAGAGTGGGGGACTGTGAAAGCCGAAAACCAAAGTGGAAATGCCAAAAAGAAAAAAGCCAAGTCGGATACACGCAGCTAAATGGGGAAAACTGGGTGGAGTGTGGGAAATGAAAACGAAACGAAACGCAAGTAGAAATAATGGGACAGCAAAAGTTTCGCGACCGAACGCCGATGGCCGTGCTCCGATAAGGATAATGGATTTGGACTACCCACTACCGAAACACCGAGTTCCGACTGCAGACTACCGACTACCAAATGAAACCAGAACTGAAGCCAAAAACCGAACCGTAACCAAAACCAAAGCGAATCGGAGCGTTGTGTTGTTGCCTTGGCGAAAAAGAAATTTATTCATTGACAATTGAGTTGCGGGCTGCTGAAAATTGAGTTTGGGGGTCATCACCATCGCCATCCCCGTTATTTAGATGTCCTGTTTGAGGACTTTGCCCTCCTCCAACAACCATCATCAGTTCATCGCAAGTAATTTCGAGTGCTGCATATTTATTTGCACAAACGCTTTGCTTTATTATTATGTATTTCTCTATCCCTGTTATTAGAGAGCTGAACAAGTACAAGTTCGCCGGGGAAGTTCTTCAAAAGTTCTTCCTTTACCCGCTCTGAAGTACTTTCTGCGGTCAGGCTTCGGTATTTGAAATATTTTCTCGCTTTGAGCGGCAGCGGCAGGAATAAAAAATGTCAAGTGTACTTTTTGGCTTGCGAAAGTATGCAACAAAAAGTGGAGTGAGTTTGGGGGGTTCTCTTTTCACTTGAATGAAAGAAGTGATTTGGAAAGGAATGCAACTCCTTGATAACTCATAAAAATAATACTAGAAAATTAAAACATTTTAGTAATTTAAAAACTAATTTCTTTGGCTTTAAGAATCTACTTTATCACATCTTAGCCACAGTTTAAGTTCCTTATCCGGCCGCAATAAATTTTCCGGCTGGCTGAGTGTAGCCCAACTTTAACAGTAACAATCGTGATTTGCATAAACTTGACTAAACTGCAAATACATCCCACTCAATTTACATGACTCCCTTATACCCCCTGAATTTCCCCGATTTTTCTTTTTTTTTTCCTTCCTTTCTCCGCAAGCCGCCATACTTCACATGGCCTGTTTTATTTGGCTGAGGCCTCATTTTATTCCGTAATTCTTTTTTCTTTTTTCCTGCAACGTTCTAGTCGGAAAATTTGTTCGTCTTGCCGCATGAAATGCTTCATTTTGGTCGATGTGTTTTTGTTGTCGAGTAAATCTAGTTCCTGGCAAATGCCACAAAAGATTGATTTTTTTTCTTGGTCCCCCTTACTTTTATTTGTTGTTATTGCAGCTGTTGTGTCTCTTTTTTGGCTGTCGGCCAGGAAAGAATTTTGTTTTGAGTGCTGCGGCGACGACAAGTCCAGCAAAGTCCAAAAATATCTCTTTAAGAGCTCTTTTTTGTTTATTAAATCCCATGCTCGATTTATAAACAAGTCAACGCGAAGGAAAGAGGGCGAGTTATTTATTTTGTGCGGCGCCTGAAACGTTTTCGCATTTATTCTTAATTATCAACAGAAAGTTGTCTGCGCTTTTTTCGCCACTTCGTCTGTCCCGTAACTGTACCCCCGCCCATAAATCTAGTTGGCCACACTGTAGCTGTTGCAGCTTTCATTACCACTGCCACACTCGCTCTCTCTCTCTCAACCCACACACGCCAAACGGTCGCTCTTCCTCTTACTTCCGCTTCCACACTCGACATACTTTATCATGACACGCGGCGTATTTCAACATATCTTCGCACACTGACAGATGAGCCAACAGTCAGTGGAAGGCAGACATAACAGTGGACGGAGGACGATGGACCAAAGGACACCGGACCACAGACACTCGTCCAGTTGTTTTTGTTGTTGTCTGTTTCTGAACATATGACAGTTTAATTTACTTTTATTTTTCTGTGTGTGGATTGCATTCCAAACACACTCACACACAGTCAACTGTTTGGTTTTTGCGGCTTCTTTCCATCTCCGTTTAAAGTTTATGTTTATGTCATTTAATTTCAATTATTTGCTCTCAGCTAGAGTGTTCCCACTTTTGGCCATTTTAATTATGCGCTCTGGTAATTTATGTTAAACTCTGAGTTATTAGAATTTATGGCAAGCTGCTGGCAAAAACTGTGCGCAAACGGCGCGTGAAATGCTAATGGTCGAAATAAATACTTATATATATATATACTATACGTTCTTATATACGCGTTTTGCAGCCACAAATGGCCGGCTTTAAACTGCCATTCCACCCACTTTGGCACTTGAAAAGCCCTGTGGAAGTACGATATTGTATATGCCAAATAAATACACGAAAAAGCAATCAACTCAGTTTGGCCAGGTTCGGCTTTTATTTTTCGTCGGCGTAATAGAAACTTCCGAGCGTTTTACAAATATTGAAAGCCGAACAAGACAAATGAAATGTAGTATTACTCAGACAGAGATGAGCACGAGTAAAATAAAACTCCATTTCTTGAAATATCGGAAGGATTTTAGGCCCTAATTGTACTATATTGGATGTTTATAACTAATTTAAAAACAAGAGAGAACGCTATAGTCGGGTGCCCCGACAATCAGATACCCGTTACTCAGGTAAAGGGAGTGCGAGGGAGATGGAGATAGAAACTTTGAACACGCATAACTTTTTAACGAATGGTCCGATTTGAAAAATTTCTTCTACATTTCGATAGGTATTGATAAACACAATAAAACTGCATTTTTACTTTTCCGAAATATTGAAATTTTTAAAATCGTATATAAGCGATTGTGGGCGTTAGAGGGGGCGTGGCACCTTTTTAAAATAAACTTGCGCTGCGTAGGAACTCCTAGAATCTGCATGCAAAACGCCAATCTTCTAGCTTTTATAGTTTCCGAGATCTCAGCGTTCATACAGACAGACAGACAGACGGACAGACAGACGGACAGACAGACGGACAGACGGACATGGCTAGATCGACTCGGCTAGTGATCCTG
Source organism: Drosophila lutescens (assembly GCA_037075285.1). Classification (NCBI taxonomy): domain Eukaryota; kingdom Metazoa; phylum Arthropoda; class Insecta; order Diptera; family Drosophilidae; genus Drosophila; species Drosophila lutescens. Next base: position 169,984 of record JBAMCF010001109.1, read on the forward strand.
ATCAAGAATATATATACTTTATGTGGTCGGAAACGCTTCCTTCTAGCTGTTACATACTTTTGCACGAATACAATATACCCTTTTACTCTACGAGTAACGGGTATAATAATAATGTTTAAAATGTCTTTTGGAAACCTTAAGAACCTTAAAAATATAGTGTTGATAATTCTACAAAATAAATACTACCTATGTTCAAATATTGGAAAGATTTTCCACAGTTTTTTGACTGCATTAGATAATTATAAGAATTCTTTTAAAATTTAAATATTTAAATTTGTTTTCTAATAACTTGCTGAATCACTTAAAAATTCATATATTTTTTATTTAGATCGACAAAAATAAATATATCCTGGAACAACACTAGCATGCCGAACAATGACAGCGAGAAATCAACGCGCCAAAAACTGACAGACGACAAATGAGTAGAAAAAATCAGTCAAGTGAAGGTACGGGGACATCCACATCCAGAACCAGAACCACACGGAGTCCAGACAATGACAGCAAACGACTGACTATCTGACAGACAGTCAGACATTCCGGGAAAAACAAACCCGATGGTTGAATTGCTATTTTGGCTGCTCTTGCCTTCCGATATTCTCCGATAAGCAGCAACAACAGCAGGAACCGAACGAAGCCAAACCAAACCCAACCAAACCGCACCGCAAATTCAGCCAGAGTTTTTACTCCTCGGCTCCTGTGGAAAATCCCATCCACTCGCACATAAATTCCTTGCTCAGCTTGGTTTTTCTTTTTTTTTTTGCCTGGGCTCTCAAGAGATTTGTTTTGTTTTCGTGCACTTGTTTACTGCGTCTTTGCTGCGAGAAAAAAGAATATAAAGCAAGGAAAGTGGCAGCAACAATGCACGAATCCCGCCAGCGGCTCCCACTTTTTGTGGAACTGAACCCCATGCCACCCCATCATCACACATGGAAGCTTACTTACTTTGCAGCTCTGGGGGATTTCCTTCTTTTCCTTTGCCGGGCAAAAGGGAAAATGTAAATTTACATTAGACGCAAGTAAATTTAAATAATGCGCGTAAAATTTACTACTTTTCTCCGCATTTCTTCTACTTTCTTCTCGCTGCTTCCCCAGTTTGTGTCTTTCGAAAGCAAAAAGCTTTAGATAACAGTTATGGTATCGTCCCTTTGTTACTTTCCTGCTCGGGCGCCAGTTGGCTGGCGCAGCTTAGAAAATATGTTGACAAGCATAAAGCTGCTGCAAGGGTCTTTCGGTTTCCGATTTCCTTGAGCAAAAGAGTGGAGAATGTGACAAGTTATGCGAGACTCTGGGTCGGGAAAAGCAGAGGAACACCCAAGTGGGATAAGCGAAATTTAACAATTTGTTGAAAGATATGCCAAGGTGGCACGGAAATCTCCGCCAAATAAATGGCCAAGGAATAACCTATTTCGGCAGCCCACAAATCTTCTAAATTGCTTGTGCGATAATTCTATTTTTTATTGGAATTTTATTTCAATGTGTTCATAAACACAAAAAATATTAAATTTCATTTTCTATATGACTGTGCATTTTCAAACAGAATTCAAATTAAATCACACGGACACGATGAACGACACACACAAAGACAAAGACACACAGCGACACAATAATGAATCGACGTGTGCCCAATGCAAGATAGGCGTGTGGCCGTAGGCATGCTTTGTAACCTTTCAAAATAAGACTAAAGCTTCTTGTAAAATCGGTAAATATTTTTTTAAATTTCCATAGACCATATAAAGATTTTTGAAAATATAGATTATGAATTACCTATGACAAACAAAGGATTTCTTTGCTCCCCAACTGAGACCTGTGGCCCCACTCGCTTGGCACATCCCAAGTTGGGATTTCCCCGACCAAAATTGTCGGGCGACAGGAAAAGCCAGCGAATAAACCACATCCCCTATTGAGCTGAGCCTCAGCCGCTGATCACAAAATCCACATGCATTTTTCATGCTTTGTCAAATAAACAGCATCTACATATAGAGCACATGGCAGCCCCACACACTTTCCGCTCAACTCTGGAGACATTTTTTCAACGGCTAGACGATGGAAATTCGTGCCTGGGTTACCATTTTTTTGTGTTCCCTGCTTTCTTGTTTCACCCCAGGACAAAGTTTTGCCCAAACGCTTTGCTTTCTATGTTTCTTGCCAATTTCGGCAAAGACACTGGGCAAAAAGAATCAACAAGAGATGAGGCTGCTGCTGCCGCTGCAGCTTGTGTCTAATAAAAGTCTAGTCGACATTATTTTCAACCCCCGGCGAATTATACACAAGTTTGATCCATTCCGTTCCTTTCCCGTTCGGTGGAAGGCGACAACCCCGGGATAAGGACGCGAGTCCTTTGGCCCGGCCAATGCAATTTTCGTGCATGGGGCAAAAACGTGGCTTGAATAGCCAAGTGAGTCCCACATTATAAATAAATAAGCAGCCCAAGCACCCGAAAGCGATGGAAAAATACAGGAAAAAACTGTTCTGGCAAACGGAACTACCCTCTGGATGGAGAGCGACTGAATGGAGAAGATGGGGAAAATAGAAATGATATTAAGACGAGAGAGCGGGGCAAACATTTTAACAAGTCAATAACATGTCAAGTGAAAACTTTTTTAATATTTTCAAATTGTTGTCTCCTTCGTAGATTTCCCCCACTCCCTAAAATGTAAACTCGCTTGGCTCGCTTTAAGCCAAAAAATAAAAATATTTACCCACAGACGCGCGTCTGACAGAACAATTAATCAAAAATTCACCATAATATTTTACGCTACTCACAGAATGAATCTCTTGTGCGACAGTTTTGGTTTGTCATGCATTTCAGATTTTTGTTAACAGGGGAAGAGGCAGCTTGTAAAGCTTTATTGGCTTACAAGTTGGTCTTCAAAGTGACAACTTTATGGAATGTGGATTTTAATTTGAGTTAAAACTGAAAAAAAAAACAGAAATGAATTAGGCCTTAACTGCACTTAGTCTATTTCTGTCTGTGTGGATCCTAAGTGGATTAACTTCGATATCCTTTCAAATAACCCTTGCCGAGCACGCTTTTAACTTCCAATTACATTTGGCTTTGATATACGACTTTCAGGCCGACATCTTCGCCTCTTCGTTCGGCTCTCCCTTAACACTTAACTTGATTAGTTTCCGGCTGGAGTTCCATTGCCCACCTGCAGTTACCTTATGCCTCACACACACACACATAAAAGTCTGGCAATATTAATTTCAATAAATCAACAAGTGCATTTTTAAAATGAACAAAGTTTTGCACACTTTTCGAAGAGAAAACTTCGTTTTTTGCTTCTGCATACGAGAAATGGCAGCTGTGGAGCTGCAAAAATCAAGCACAAAATATTTGCCAAACTTTTCGCATTGAGCTGTGTTTACCTAATGTATTAAAATGTTCCTCCATTGATGAGTTATATGGCTGCCGTAAGCCATTATACAAATGTGGCCGGGCTTTGATTTCATTAAAAAAAAAAGAAGAAAGTAGTAGAGAGAGTAGTAGTCCAAAGGGCAAAAAATGGGGAGCAAAATGTGCAGTTAGTCGAAGAAAAGTTCAACTGTCATTTTTTTCGGAAAAGTGCTGCGGAACTTTTTGCTTATGAACTTTTCCACAGCGGCTGTGTGTTGAACTCCCCATCTTCATCATCATCATCATGGTCGTCGTCTTGAGGCGCCGTTTAAAGTTTTTCCCATTTTTCTACTTCATTTTTTTCTGTTTTTTTTTTGTTTTTTGGTTTTTCAGAGGGTACAAAAATTTATACTTATATAAGTTATACTGCTCGCAAAAATCAGAGTAAAGTTTCAGCTGCAAGTAGTACATAAACGAAACCAATATGCGTGTGTCCCTGTCTCTCTGTCTGCAGTCAAAGTTTTCCCTGGGGTGCAAAACCCTCTATTTTTTATTTTTTAACCCTCACTCTGTGGTCTCCAATTCCTGGCAAATACCATTATTCTTGTCGTTTTGCTGCTTTAAGCGATTTTCGTGAAGTCGTTTAAACTTGACGTCTATGAAAAATGTTGCCAGCCCCTTTGGTTGGGGGCGAAAGAAAAAAACTTTGGGGCGGAGAGTTGGCAAGAAAAATGCATTAAATAGTTTTTGACAATATTAAAAAGGGCAAAAATCTTGTCGCCACTTACGAGGGGTCAAGGAAAACCGTTTGAGTTGGCGGAGTTGTCATTGAAACTTACCTGGAAAAAGAAAGAAAAATATTTATGAGTCATAGGAATAAGATATAAAATATTAATTAAATCAAATTAAATATTAAAATAATTTTTTTTGTTCCTAAAATTCTTCCTTAACCCTAATATTTTCCCCTACCTGTTTTAGCCACCTTTATTAACCGTTTTATTAAAGGTCAAAAGCAGCCAAAGCAGCAACTTGCCCACAGAACTGTGTCGCACTAAATAATTGCCAATTTACGTGCATTTTGCGGATGCGGATTATGTGGAGCTGGGGTTATGGCCACGCTACAGCTGCCTCCGCAAAAGTTTGCTCTGCAACTTATTGACCTTTTGGTCATTTGGCCACACACACTCGCACTCTCCTGCCCTGCTCCTTGGGTCAACATATTTGCCGAGCGAAATCAAGTCGGTTCTGCTCTGCACCTGGTTTGTGCTGCTCTGTTGCCTAATTAGTTGGTTTTTGAGGTAGCCAAGGAGTGTTTGCCCATTGCCTTGCTTTCCCGCCGAAAGTGTGCGGATTTTGGCCAGGTCTTCAGCCCCAAGTGGATCGCATTTAACCCTAATCAACTGGCCAAACTCTTATGCAGCTTTCGCTTAAATTGCATAACTCAACCGGAATCGAAACGTGCGTCCCCAATCCCCGATCCCTGCTGCGCACATACAGTGCGTGTGTGTGTGTGTGTGTGGTATTTGTTTAGCTAACAAACCTACTCCTTTTTTCCCGCCCAAAAATACATATATATGGTAGTACGGGTGTGTTTTTACTGGCCGTCTGGCTGGATGGCGTTTGCCAAAAATCAAATGCAATCAGCGAAAACAAATAATGGCATAACGTGCCGTATTCCCGTGCGGCAATGAGTGTAGAGCGTAGAACGTGTTGGGGCTGCTGGAATGCAAATGCAAATACAATGCAGTCGGAGCTAATAAATATTGAAAGTGGTTTAAAACAAATCGGCAAATAACGTGCCATATGCTTTTTTATGTTTACAAATAAAGGGCAAAAACGAGCTGTAAAACTGCATCAACAATCGCTTGTAAAGCAGTGAAAGAGAGCAAAAAAAGCATATTAAACTCTTCCATGGCTGTATTAAAAATGCATTGATGTAAAAATAATAAAATCGATATGGCATATCGAAGTAATGCCGACTGAACTGCATGAAAATTAAATTGTAGCCTGGCAATGAAATCCACACGACTTCCACATGAGGGAACGCAAATACAAATTTAAAGAGGCCTTTTGCATGCATATATTTTTTATGCGAATTCAATGTGGGCATATTGAAACCTTAAAGGCCACAGAAACTCAGTTAATAAATACATTTATCGAATATTTACAGACAAATGTATAGGCTTATTATAATAACGGGTGAAAAACACAAAATTCCTAGAAGATTATTAAATCTTTAAGCATTTACTAGAAATACAATTATTAATTTATTTAAAATTCCAAGTAATTTAATAATTTTTCTGCTTAAGCAATAAATTCACCATACCAATTTATTTAATAAAAAACCATATAGTTATTATAGTCACACGGAATGTAGGGAAACTTCGGGATATAAAAGAGTGGGTTGGGAAGTCCTTGCGGCTTTCTGCGTATTATATACATTTCAGAGGATATCCGAAAGTGCTGGACAAGCCCCGTGTGCATGAGTTTGTGTACGTGTTTGTTGTTTTCACTTGGCTACTGCAACTGGGATTTACTTTTTGTGCCCCTGGCATCCTTGGTGGACTCATGAACCAATGGATTCGTGGACCCATGGAGCCATGGAGATGGAACGATGCGCGTAAATTTAAATTAGCAGCCACACCACACATGGCTTCTCTGTGCGTGTGTATATGAAATTACGCATACGCCACGTTGCACCACATTTTGACTACTTCATTACCATGTTTAATCAGATCATTGCGTGTCTGCCATAGCTGCTGTCTCTTTCAGCTGCCGTCTCTCTGTCTCTCTCTTTGCTGCAGAGGCCAGTTCATCAGTCAACCGCATTTCGGCCCACCCCCTCTCAACCAACGCCACTGCAATCATTTAAATGCTGTGCATTAATATTTCACACACACGCACAGGCACACAGCATTTCGCCTCCCCTGCAAAACTACTATCGTTGTTTTAGTGTTTTAAATAACAATTTGGTTTAGCATAAATTTACGCATGTTTTTGCATCGCTTCGGGGCCAAAATTGAAACGACGGCGAGGAGGGGGCTGCAAAGTTAGTTTCCACACATAATTTTTGGTAGCTTTTTGCTATTGTTGTTGTCGCTGCCATTATTCTAATTGTTATAGTTGCTCGCTCGCCATGGGGAGGATGATGATGGTGGATATTAGGGGGTAATGGCAACTGTTTGGCTTTGACTTGGAAATGTAAATGTCGAAATTGCTGACAGACAGTTTGGGGAGTTGGCAAAAAGCGCGCTAAAATGCGAAATTTTTGAAAGCAGTTTTTATTTAAAATATAATAAAAACAACAATTGATGAACAAAAATTGATACAATTTTTAGATAGGATGCTTCTCCGAATTATTTCCGAATTCCGGTTTTTCTTTTAGATTTTTATGTCAAGCCGTTTTGGCTGCAGCATCTACCTCCCTTTTTTTCTAGTCCTTTTTATATACGTTTAGATAATACATATTTTTGATACAATTTCTAGAAACCCTTTCAAAATGCATGCCAATTTTCGTCTTTTACGCTCGATTAGTGACCAGAAGCCATTGTCATTATTGACTTGGGCTCATTTCATCTGAATGACATTCTGACATATGCCAAGTGTCGTGTCCTTTTCACAGCCCCCCCTGCTCTACTTCCCCTAAAATCCAGCTTTTCCTTTCGCCTGATTTATGCACATCAATAACACGAAGCGAAACAACAGGCATAAATCAGTTCTCGGGCGAGACACGCACAGACAATGGCCGAAAACAAATATTTGACTAATTTCGGAGATAGCCAAGTACAAAGCGGCTGACAAAAGGGACGAGACAATGGATGGGCCAGGGAATATATAACCTTAAAACACAAACTTGGCCAAAACAAAGTTACGGCCTCTGCGGCTGACACATGAAATCGGTAGGGAAGCGAGGGGGCAGAAGGTAGACAGTAGTTTATAGATACACCAACATAATTAGGAACGAGTCGTTTTAATTGATGGTTTAAACAAGCTCACAAGCGAAAACTTTGCACTTGGCTTGTTTATTAATGCCTCGTTGTGTTGCAGCCATGTCGGCCTGCTTATTTAGCTCATTTATTTTGAATGGCAGCTTTTGGCTAGCTGATGCACTTGTGGTCAAGAGCAGGCAGCAGGCAGCCAGGAAGATGGAGCTAAATGTCTGCCAGTCTGCATTAATTTCCAGCTTAAATTGCGCTTCAAACACGCACGCACACGGACAGCTTTGCATACTTTTGGGCATCTCACTCGCACACACACACACACTCTCTTTGCGGTTGCTGGGAAATTTATTAGCTGCAGTTTGGTGCTCGGAAAACTCAACCACCCCCTTTTCACCTTCGCCTGCGGTTGCACCTGCATCTAAGCTGATTGCCAGTTATCTGTGCATCTTTGTAGCTGTGCGGATTAATTATAGCCTTGTTTAGTTTATAGAGTTGTCTAACGGCATTTGCATTTCCATTTGATGACACCCCCCATCCCCCTCCCCATAATTCCCGAAAAAGTGGCCAAATAAATTCGGGGCTTAACAACGACGAGTGGCGGCTGCACACAGACACCGACACACACTCGCATTTATATTTGCACGCAACTAATTAGCTGTCAAAATAGCATAAAATCAACTGCCACGGAATGTGGAAAAGCGGCAGGAAAATTCAGGGGTTGGCTCAAACAGTGAGAGAAATATTGAGATGGGATTTTAAGTAATAGCAAATTGCATATAATATTTTTAGCATATTTTTTAGATTTATTTTAAACACAAAAAAAGGAAATAACGTTTTTTAGAAATGTACTTATTTTTATTTTTATTTAGAAACAGTGAGAAAATGATTTTAAAGGGATTTACAAAAATGTTTAGGATTATATCATATTTTAATTCTATTTTTTAGGCCATTATTTAGCCATTATTATTATTATTATTTAAGTGAGAAAAGATTTATAGGTAAAATATTTTAATTTGTTAATTTGTTTTGAAGTGAGTAGTGAAATAAGGAACCTTAGGATATTTAAACATTAAAATTAAATTACATTGAATTAATAACAGCCATTTTTCATAACACAAAAACAAGCAAATATCGTTTTTAGATATTTTTTTATTTTTATTATTATTTAAGTTACCAACTTTATATTTTAAAATATTTTATGTTTTTCGGAACAGGCTTTTCCCTTTAATATTTCCATACTTCTAGTTTTTTAGCTGTTGTAACCTACAGATACACATGTATCTCGGCACTAATAACCATTTGTAGCCGTGTGTTTGTGCTGAAGTCAAAAAGTTTGTCCAGCGGTTAAGAAAGAGAAGGGGAGACTGGAGTTTTTCCGACTCTGGCTGTGTGCATAATCGAGCGGATACAATCATTTTAATAGACACGCCGGTGTTATAATTTATATGCAACCATATCCGTTTGCTGCCCTCGTCCTTTCGTCCTCTCTCAGCCCGAAAAATGTGGCAAATACTAGGCTGTGGATGGGTATCTCTGGTCCTGGACCAAAGCTCGACCACATTTCTATGCCATTTGCATATCTCCACCTATCCACCCCTTTGCCCTTTGTCTCCTGTGTGACTTTGTCTGGCCATTATTGTGTTAATTTTCAGTTTGATATGCAGAAGAGGGGTCGGTCGGCAGGAGCAGGATGCCAAGGATGTGTGTGAGCAGGGACAATATGGTAAATGGCAAAAAAGTTTCCACTGTGGCGAAAAACAATGTGAAATATTTGTCGCTTGTTGGTCGCTCTCTGCGATGATTGCGCATGATAAAAGCAATCACAATGAAAATGGGGGAAAGGGAAATTTTTGGCCAAATGAGTAAAATGCAAAGGTATTTCCGGCTCTTTGGGATTCTCTACATTATTGGAATTTTCGTATTTTTATACACGAAATTGTGATATTTTAATTACCTTAATGCAGTACTTTTCCCGAGTGGTTGTTTTTACTACAAAACTTTTAATAAATGTTTGAAAACTCTGTGCTGCTTAATCTGATTAATTATGAACATGAACTATTCTTGCTGCAACTCGGGCCACAAATATTTAAGCCACTTAAAATAGCCATACAAAATTTGACGAGACAAACACAATAATAAATGAATAAATACAACAAAAAAATGCATGAAAGCTGCAATATAATTTAATTAACAATATACAGAAGCGATCGGGGAAAAACAATGAAAAATGTGGAAAAAATAAATACGCCTATATGCGAAATGAACTGCCAACAGTAAAAGCGAAATGAAGTCATAACACAACAGAGACAGCAATTAAAGGGAGCCAAATATTAAGTTAAGCAAAAAAATTAAAGCGGGGAGTGGACGTTAATTATGCTGCCCTCTCGCTTGCTCACCGCCTCTATCTCTTTCCCTCCTTCACTAGGACAATGGCCGGGCAATGAGAGATAAATATCAGCGATTAATTTGAAATTTATTGCGTGCATTTAATAGTTTATTAGTGCGTGAGCGCGAGTCGGGCTTTGTTCCTTGTTGCTATTGCAATTTATGTGCGGTGCAGCAGCAGCAACAACAGTAAACACCAACAACAACACCTTCGAGCACACACATTGCGCATACGCCGCATTGTTCACAGCAGCGCAACAAACGTTAATCGTGCCCATCCCTCGGAAAATGGGAAATTTCGGAGGGAGCATAAGGGGGTGGGTTAAACAATTGCATTTAAATTGCATGCCTCGCTGTTTGACTCTTGGCACCGCACACTACATATATGCAGCGTAGTTTCGGGGCCATAAATAAAAGGCAAACAACTCAATTTGCATTGTGAGAGGGTAGGGGTAATATGACCAGGAAGTGTTCAAAGGACAGTTCGAAATTCCCCTCAAAGTTCGATTTACCCCCTAATTATCGCCCTCCCAGCAATCCCTTACAACTTAGAACCGCAATCTCTCGCCATCAATTGCTAATCTTGGCTAATTATTCGAAGCCATCTGCAAGAATTCATTGCTTATCCCCAAGCCAAAAGGAAGCGAAAAAAAGAGCACTGCTTCTCCCTCATCAACTCAACTCAGTTCGGACGTTTTCCATAGATTTAAACAAAAACTTTTTAATTAAAAACTTTTTTTGTGCTTCCCTCGCCCCGGTTTTTCACTGCGTTTTCCAGTTTTCCCCTTTTTTTTCTGCCTCTGCAGTATTATTTTATTTATTTTTTATGCGTCTTTTGGCTGGCATTTGTCTGAAAGCCTTTGGGGCTTCAACCGCAACGCAGAAAAAAAACCAAAAAAAAAAAAGAAGAATAATCAGAGAAACAAACTCGATTTGTTGTTGCTTCTGTGGCGGTGGCAACAATTAAAATTGCGCCACTGAGCGCCACTTTTGGCCATTGGCAAAGAGGGCGGGTGCGAAACTGGGCGTGGCAGCTACAGCTACAGCATCACCACTTAATGTCACATTTCATTAGGCAGCTGGCAAAAAAGAAAGAAATACAAAAAAAGAAACACGGAAACATAAAAATGGCACGGCAAAAGGCGTGGAAAAAAGCAAAGTTTAACCACTGGGAATTCTGAGGAAATCCCCGAGTTGGTGTGGGTGTGAGTGTGCAAGTGGGTGCTTTTCCAGCCATGAATGCTTGCAAATGTTTGTGGCTAATAAAGAAAATGTGTTGCATACCTTGTGGCCAAGTGAAAACGATTGCTAACGGAGGGAAGGGGAAAGAAATTAAATTGCAGCAGGGCAAAAACCAAATAGTTCCGAGGTTTTTTCTCGGAATTTTCCAATGTAAGACAGGCAGAAAGGAATTGCTAATCGTGGGAGGAATTGTTGATGTTTTTATTCGAAACTTTGTTTAGGATTTAAGTTTATCACTAAAAAAAAGTGATTTAAATATAAATATATACTGGTAAAATGTGTAAGTTGTCTTTAAGAACTTGCTGAAAATTATAGCTCTCGTTCATAATTAAATATTTAGAATATTTTAACAATGCTCAATTGATTGATAAGCAAATCACGTCCCCAGCCACCAAAAAATCTAAACAATCCCCCTCCCCTTCTCTTATCGGTTAATTCGGCAAATTTAATTACTCACCAATTATGCACAAATCCATCAGAATTAACCACAATTAAGTGAAAACTTTGTTGCTCACTTTATCTCATTTCTTTTTGAGGTTTTCCTCGCTTCCTCTCGCTTCATTTCAATTATTCAATTTTACACCTTGTGGCATTTCCCAGAACAAGACAAAAAACAAGGATAGAGGGAATCGAGGGGGTTTGGCGAGAAATTCTAGAGAATTTGGCAGCAGAAGACTTTCATTCTGCTGCGCATTAATCGCCGTCGAAAAGGACCAACTTTTGTCGAGGCTTCTTTTCCTCCACTTTGGAATTCTGCTGCGAGAAAACGCGCCATGCCAAAGGCAAAAAAGGGGGTGTACGCTGTGCGACAGTTGGAATTTACAAGAAAGCTCTAAATGAAAAATCGCAAAATTCTTTAAGAAATACTCAACAAACAAAATAGCCAACAAAAAAAAAAGAAAAAGGAGGAGGAGCTTAAAAGAAAGACAGTAGAACTATGTACCGAGTATTTTTGTGGGATAGTAATGATAATTGGAATTCGCCCAAGTAGTTGGTTTTATTTGCCTCAATAACTTGCAATAAAAAATAAAAACCCGTATATCTAGACAATTTCCCGATTTAGATTGGTTTGTATCATATCTTAAATTGCCCAAGAAGTTCGCATAAAAAATTGCACACAAAGTGCATTTAGTTATAACATGATTACAGTCTTAATTCCGTTTGTCACACAATAAATTTTATTTTTAAATGTATCTCTGCCGTCGTCTTTACCTTTCTCTCTTCTTCTCACCTGGCTGTCGGCCAAAAGAATTTGACTCGAAATAACACTGTCGAGAACTATAATTTGACACGAATTTATATTTGAGTGGTTTTTTGTGCTATTTTGTTTCGTTTTTTTTTTTGCCTTGCCTAGCCCATTTGCAACACAACATTTGCAACTAAATTGACAGATGCAAATGTAAGCAAATTTATAATTGAATTCACCGCTCGCCATTCGACTTCAATTTCAAATGAAATGCAAAAATGTTGACCGAAAAGCCGAAATGGAAAATGGAAAATGTTAAATTCCCGTTTGGCCAGCGTAAAATTAACTCATTATAAAATTAATTAAACAATCGTCGGGTGGCTTTGTGCACTCAAATGGATAAAGGTGTGGTGTGGGGTCGGATAATCATGTGTTTGCAATCAGTTTTCAAATCGCCAGCAGCCGGAAAAACCAGCAGCAAACAAAGCACAGGGCCTACAGGTCAGAAGGGGGTTCGGAATGATCCAGTGGAGGAGTGAAAACAATAATAAAATCAATTTGTAATAAACCACATGGGACGCATGAAAAACGCAATAAAAACGCTCGGTAGTTGGGAAATGCGTGGCTAAAGCGGCAACCGCAAAAGAGCTTTAAAGTGTTGCATACTTTCCGGGGGTAAACATGCGGGTGTTGCATTTTCCAGGGGTCGCGAAAGGGGGCGTGGCAGGAAGTTAAGGGAAATATGCAGGAGGCAGCCAAAGGATATTGCGTATACGCTTTAAAACATTGACAGCACACGACGGACGGCAAAGCGGAGATTGTATTTAAATAATTTAAATATTCATATGTGCAGCTTGCAATTTAATTCAGAGCAGACATCAACTGTTGGTTAAGCGTGTTATACGTTATGCAATCCATCAATAAAGGTTTCATGGATTTAAAAAAACATGCCATTTAATGGACAACTGTAGGAGGTATAAAAAAATCGTATACGAATATTGAAAATATTTAATCAAGGGATTTGTAGTATCTACAAACATGATTTCATTTTCAATTTTAAATATTTACAAAAAATTAATGTTTAATGTTTGCAGTCTTTCTACTAATTTTTCTTTCTCTGCTTCACTTTACATTAAATATATTTATCTTATAATCTATTAATACTAACAATTGTCTATTAATTAGCTTTGAGATGTTATATTTAATTTTTGGTTTTCCTGCTTTTATTAATCCCATTTAATTTATATTAAATTTCATATGAAAGTCTCCTTACCATTTTTCCTGGTACTTCCTCCCCCTATAATTGGTTGCCGAACCCAAAGAGACTTCAACTCACGACATGCTAGCTACAAAAACATGCAAGCTGCAAATGTCGCTCAATTGTTGCAACTTTATGTCACGATGGAAAAACATTTACTTGGTGTCCACACAAAAAAGGGGTTACAAAATTTCACTTCGCCACCCGCGACATTATTTTCCGCTGCCTTGTCATTATTATATTTAAAACTCCATAAAAAAAGAAAAGAAGAAAACAGCGAACACAAAGTCGTTGGCATAGACACACACGTATGCAGGTGTGCGGGGTTTTTATGTGTGACACTTAACCACACATACACACACACTCACTTTGTACACAAACGTGACAGTAAAAAAAAAATATATATATACGAGATATATGCATATAAAAATTGTTTCAAGGCTGAGTGGGAGGGTGGGACGGGTTTTGTCTTGGCACCTGCCACACACGTGCACAAAAAAAAGGGAAAAAGAAAATGAGAGGCTGTGAAAATTGCCGGGAAAAGAGTTGCTGTTGTTTTTCCTCCTGTCGTTCCAAGCCCACTTAAGTCGCACACTTACGCATGTACCAGAAACTCACACTTGCACATTTTTGCCTATAATTTTCATTTCGCCCGAGCATTTTGTAACTTAATTAGCATTTTCATATACATAAATAACTTTTTCTCGCTTGTGTTCTTGTCAAAAGAAAAGGATAATAAAATAGAGGTGTCAACTTTTTGTTTTTGCCGAGGCTTTGGTTGCTCTTGCCTTTAATTAGGTGTAAATTAATAGGAATTCTACCGTAGAGCAAGGGTAAAGAAATATAATTTTTTTGGGAAATTTATATATTTTCTTGCTTATATTAATTGCTTAAATGTTGTGTATATTATTTTGATAATAATTTTATTGCAATGTTAAATCTAATTCAAGATAAATATTTTCTTCTTCTTATTTGACTTCAAATTGACTCAAGTTATTTACTTTGAATTTATTTTAAATTTTTGACAACCAATTAAAAATTGTTATAATCTTTTCTAATCTATTTCCTATTTTTAATTGACTCAAGTTAATTACTAAGATTCCATTTAAAAATGTTTGGCAGCCAGTTATAGAAAAGATAAATAATGTTTTCTAATACATTTCCTACTTTTAATTGACTCGAGTTAATTACTTCGATTTTATTTTCAAATTTTTGACAGCCCGTTCAGATATGTCACTCTCTTCATCTTCTTCTTCTTATGCCCGACTTGAGTCCTGTAAACATGACTTAACAAGACACATACACGAGCCAAACTCACATGCATTGGCATTTTTGCAACTTGCCATGCAATTTTGTTGCTGAAGACTGACACTTGTCAGTTTCTTCTTGATGTCCTGCTCTTTTCAGCTTGTTTGCCGTCGCCTGGCAGTGCATAAATGCCTTTTAAGTCGCTTTAATCTCCTTACATTTCAAGTTGTTTGCTGTTACTGCATAATTAATTAGTGAAAAATAGCAGACAACATGGAGAATAAAAGTGAAAGACGACGGCAAAGTTGGAGAAGCCGACGGACGGACGGACTGGAAGACATACGGACAGAAGCATTTGATGAGTGTCAGGATGGAAGAAGCTGCAGAAAAAAGAGGGAAAGAGGTTGAAAGTCTTGCAGTGGCAGCCTGTTTACATTCGTGGCAAAGGCGTAAAAAGGACTCGCACTCAAACAAACACACATCCACCGCATCCTTCACTTTCCCCGCTCTTGCCGCTTTTCTTCGCTTTCCCTCATTGGTTTCTCCCGCATATTTTCCCTGCTTTGTTTGCGTCACTTTTACTGCGCCCGTGTAGCTGATTATTTTAATGAAGCATCTTTGAAAGTATATTTGACACGTCTACTTCTACGTTTAATCACTCTTTTCACCCTTAAAGTTTTGTAAATGATAGTACAATGTTTAGTGGATTTAATCTTGACTTACGGAATTGAAATAGTTGTTTTACTCAAAACATGGACTTATTTTACATACCTGTAAATAGAAGAAAACAATGGTATTTAGTATGATTAAATATTGTCTTTATTTCGGGCTTTGGGAAAGGTTATGCTGACGTTAAAGGTCAAAAAAAAAATATTATAAAATATTCTTAAATTTTAAATTTCATCTTAATGAAATAAAGAATTAAATCGAAATTCTGTTATAAAATATTATATTTATTTAGGTATTTCCCTTAGAAACCGAACAAAAAAATGTAAGTGCTGTTACATAAAGTTGTACTTGCTTAGGCATTTCCCTCTCTACTACTTGGAAACCGAGCATGAACATTTAATGGCCAACCAGGGCGTCCTCAAACGACAACCAGGATTATGCACTTCATTGTCATCACCTTCTTCTGGCACTCACTTCACCCCCTCTAAGAAACCACCCTGCTGTCATCAGCTTAAGCTGCATGCCTCAAGTGCACTTAATGTGCAACACACACAAACTAGCGCAAAACTGGGACATTCAGCCCGCAGTCTCAGTCGCGTACTTTAAAATGTAACAGGAAAATTGGTAATTGCTGCAGGTCACCCCGGGATTTTCGCCGAGATTTTCCACCCACCTCCAAAAGCCGCAACAACTTCGCCTTACAGCTGCCATTACCAGCAGAAGGCGGCAATTACAACAAGAAGGTGGCCAAAAGCTGACTTGGCAGATGTCCTCTAGCCTCCCCGGTTTTTCCACTCATTAATGTCACTGCAGGTCAGATTCGCTCCGGGAATAACGCTCAATCTGGCTTCAATCGAGAAAGGGGTTTTTCTTGCCCTTTTGGCAGATTGATTTCAGATTTGCCAAAGCGCTTGTCTTCCTTAACGGGCTTTATAAAAGGAAATGTCCAACAGTTGCCAGCAAAAAAATGGAAAGAAACTTTGACACACACTTTAAAAAGCCACAAAATTGCTATGCTCCTTTTGGCGAGTATTGTTTTAATGGTACTGGGGAGAAATAAAAAAGAAAAGCAGGAGAGCAACTTGAAATTCATGCGAAACTTTCAACTTGGGAGTCACTTAGAGGGAAAACGAGCAGATTTTCATCGTAGGAAAAGTCCATCGACATTTGTTTTTCACTTCTCTCTTTCCTTTTTGTTTTTTGTCTGTTTGCTACTAGTGTTTTGCCCAAATGTAATTTAGTTTGATGGGCGTGCCGCAGACTAGGACAATTCTGTTTTACATCCCCCATCCGCGCTTGTCACATGTTGCATCATCATGGCATCACACACCACCCTCGAAATACCGAAAACCCCACTGATTGTTCTATCTCCTCAGCAGCAGCAGCATCCTTGGCCACCCATTGGGTTTTATGTGTTTGTAATTAGTTTTTCCAACGGGTAAACTCGAAGGGCGGTTGGCTAATGCGGGGGCGTAACTGTCGTAGCGGAAACGGAAATGAAATTGCTTGCAATCATTTTTCAAAAATAGTAAATGGAATATTTCGTAATTTGAAATTAGCGCGAAGCGAGAAAATCCCTCGCAACGGGCGGGCGAAAGCGAAAAAGATAATAATAAACAACAGCAGGCGAAATTTTCAGGGGTCGGTGGGTTTTTGGATATATTTGGCCATTTACAAAATGTGCGTTAAGCATTTCTCGGGCTGCCCGGACGGACTTTTAATGAATTTGCGTCTTAAAGCTGCAAGTAATGGCCAAAAAGTGTTGCCTACTTATCGCTCGATGGGATCGCCACCCCCCGAAGGAAATTGAGTGCTGGCTAATGCCGCAAAAAGAGGGCCATGAGTTTGGTTAAGCCGGGCAAATGAAAATTTCACAAGCAGAAATATCATAAATTTGAAAGATTTCTGGATTATGGAAAAGGGGTTTTTAAAGGGGAAATTACCGAAAAGTTATTCCAGAAAACAAAGCTTTAAATCTCTCTGAGATCTAAAAATCATATTTAATTTAAGTATACCTTTTAAAATATATTTCCTTGACCCCACAAACCTCTCCCATCCATTTCCATCACAAAGACAAACCATCAATGCAAAACTTCCATTGATTCCCTAACAAAAAAGAGGATTCCCATCCCCCCAAGTCATGCCCCAGACATTATCATCATCATTAAATGTCATTATGTAAATAAAACCAAATAATGGGAAAACGGTTTCAGTCGCTCTTTCGATTTGGGCAACTTTTCAATGGCGGCGCACGAGAAGCAAACAAAGTTGGCCAGTCGACGTGAAGAGCCTAATAAAGTTTTGGGGGCCAGGACCCATAAATATGCGTCGACAATTCCCGCAAGGCAGGCCGGAAAGGAATGGATCGGCGGAGGATAAAGCGTGTGAGCCGCTTGCGTGAAGTTGGCTCGAAGCAAACAGCGAAGCGAAGGCGACAAAGGCGATGCGGCAAGATTACGCATACGCCGAGTGTGTGTGTGCCGAGCAAATACGAAATTAGACGCACACGCCGGCATCGGTGACACTCGCTCGCCTTTCCTTTATTTACCTTCTTTTTTGTGCTTCCTCGAGCCTCTTAAATGCCTGGCTGCGCGCAATGAATTTGTTATGAATTTATATTCACAGGCGGCTGGCTGCTGGCGGAGGCCAAATGAAAGTAATAAGTTCCATGTGGATGCATCTTTTCGACTCACTCCTCCTCTTCTCTCCACTCTCCACTCCGACAAACGTGCGACAAACGACCATGATTACGCTCTGAGTAAGACAACAACAGGGCGCCGCCTCCTCTGCTCCACTTCCTGGCCAGGTTAACTCCAATTTGAAGGCACATAATGCCGACAATGCTGACAATGTCGTTTGCCCCGCTCTCTCACTCTCCGTCCCCCCGGGGGCGCCAAAAACATTTCTATTTGGCATTGCTTTCGTTTTCAATTTGCCTGCTGCTGCCGTCGTCATCTTCAGCGAATTCGGAGGGCGGATTGCTTCCAGCAGCTGTCCAAAATAAAATGGGAATGGGGAAAAGGACGTGGTGGCTGTGCTTTTGTCGGCCTTTGCCGTGAAAAACAATAAATATTAAAATAAAATTCGTTTGGTCTGAGTCTGAGTCTGAAAGGAAGCCAGAGGGGGAGATCCGTTTTGTAAGCGCTTAAAGCACCCTGACAGTAATTTGAACATGTAATTTGAATGTTTCCAGCGACATTTCGCAAACTAAGCGATTGATTCTGTCTGCTTTGCCAGGGAAAATATTCATTTTGCAGCTCCTTGTTCATTAGTATTCGTTACGTTTGGCAAAAGTCATTAATTACTGTGTTTATACGAAGCCAAGAGAGCATTTCACGGAATGCTGTCAGAAATGGTTTTACAAACACCATTTAATTTATTTTATTTACAGAGAATGTTAAGAACGTATTCAGGATAATTACACGAAATGCTAGGAAATGCTAGTTTATATGTTAAAAAAAATGTTATTGACTCTGTTTTGCTGCATTAAAATCTAAGGCTCAATTTCATGGCGTAGGTTTACAAATTGCATAAACCAAATGCCGTCTATTCAATTCAAAAGGTAGAGATTTCACGCAGCCAGACGCAAGGGAAAAACACTCAAGTTGTCCTTGCAACGGCGAACGGAGACGAGAGATGCTGTTTATAATTTTATCAACTTGTATAAATATGACAAATCGCTTTATGACTTCTCACGCAGCAGGAGAGCCAAGGCGAAAGGAAAGGAAAGGAAAGCAAAGGCTAAGGGATATGGCCAAGGAAAAAGGCAGTTTTTAGTGGGTGAAATGGCATCCGACTGGCGCCTTTCAGATACCGAAAACGAAGAAAAAAACAGGAAAAACACCAGCTCAGCAGCTTCAGGCATTCAAGGCAGACGGAGAGGACCCAAAAACAAAAAGGACCAAGGAAAATTCTATACGTATGCTTATACTGAAATAATCAAGAAAAATGCTTTGCACTAAATCAGCAGAAGGCGAGCTGGGGAAAAGCAGCCAAAGGTTGCCCAGGAAATGAAACCACAGGCAGCTGACGTCGACGATGACAATGTCCGCCCCCTGATTTGCCACAGTGTATAAGCGGACGGGTGTGTGTGTGTTTGTACAAAGTTATGTTCTGCGGTCGGACACGGGGCGTATGCGCAATCTTCAGCGTGCAGCTTATGCGCTTTTCCGCCTTTCCGCCTCACGCGCCTTTCCGACAGCTGCACCACTCCCGATGCTATCGAAGTGCCAGTGTTTTCCTTTTTCCCCGAGCTTTCCTTTCCCGTTCTCTTCTCTTCTGGCCCTGCTGTCTTTGTTTCTTCCCTCTTCTCATTTGCATAATTATGTTTCTTTTTCGGTTTTTGTGTACGAGTGTGGGTTGCTTTTTTTCCATCGTGACTCGTTAAATTGAGCGTTAAATTCGCTGCCTCAATATTTGAGGCAAACTTAATTAGTGTGGCCAGGGAACAATAACGCTTAAAATGTTTACAGAGGTTCGGGCCAGAAATGCTGAAATGGATACCTTAAAACGGGGATAGGAAGAAGTAAAATACAAATTAGGGACAAGGATCTGGATTGGATATAGGCTTCCTAATAATTATGATAAGCGCTTTAAGGCAATGGATTAATTTGTTTCCTAAACTGATGGTCAGTCTACCTTGTCAGCTATTATTTTAGAAAATATTAATCAATCTTATGCACTTCTAAATTTTTTCCGAGTTTCGGTTTTCGTTTTTAGATTTTGATGCACAACCGTTTTTTCAGTTTCAACCTCCACAAAAAAAGCTGTTTCTTTATTACATTGGATTATATTATAATAACGCAATAAACACCTTTGTAAATATTATAGAATAATTTAGTTTATTAACTGATTCTTACTTTAAAGGCTATTTGATCGCATGTCCTTTTTTTCACCTCTCCTTTAATATCTATTATTATCCCCAGGCAATCCCCAATTTCCAGGACTTTCTTTCCAACGCACTCAATTATCGGGGAACATAATGTGGACATCCCCACTGTGACATCTTACCTGATGGGATGTGCTTACCTTGCCAAATGGCATCGCCCTTGGCCCCCGGCTTTTTCGTGTGTCTAAAACTCTAGAGTCGAAAGCGCCCCCGATGACGTCGCCGTATGCTACATAATTTTGTCACTAATCCGGGCAATAAGATTGTTTAATTTTGCGCTAAACTTAACGCTTTCTTTGCCTTTCCATTCCTTGCTTGGCTGCCAGCTTTTCCTGTTTTTCCACACCGACTTTTCCCCGCACACCGTACCCGCGTGGTTTGTTTTTGTTTGGCATTTCCCAGGACGTAAGGCCCAGCGAAACCCCGGTCCATATCCCAGCCTCCGACTCACAAAGCTATGCAAATTGAGGCACGGCACACCTGCGGAGGTGGATAGAGGATGGCGTCGGCTGGCGGAGAAATGAAACGTAACGAAATGGAGTCGAGGTCTCAGTCTCAGTGCCGTTCTCGTTCTCGGTCTCGGTCTCATGTGCATTGGCATACATTACCTCTAGTAAATGTTACAATCTAGTGTGCCCACCCCCCAACTTCCTGGGCCATTGTGAATGCTTTATTCACGCGTCAGGATCCATGTCCTCCTCCCTGTTTGCCTCATTTCGTTTGATTTCGTGCCTGTCCTGGGCTTTGCAGTATTTCCTACTCATTTCTTTTTTTCCACTTTTATATAGATTGTATTCTCTGCTTCCTGCTCGCTTTGTGTGTGTGATAATAAATTTGCCCTGGTCTAAGGCTCAAAGGGGAAAATGGGGGATTGCATGCTGAGGCTCCTTTTCTCCGTTTGCCTTTTCGCCGCTGTGGCTCCTTGTTCGTCCTTCCTCTCTTTCTAAGGTATTTTTATGCAAACAAAACTCGAGTGTATGCAAATATTTGAGTTTTAAGTGTGTTTGCCATCCCCACACACACACACACACTCATACATATGGGCATTCAGTGAGGGCAGCAAAATTAAAAACCGACTCAAATTATGCATAAGGAAATAGGGAAAGGACTGTCCTAAATACCCTTCAAAGTTTGAATCAGTTTAAAAATACAAATATTTTGTAATATTTACATAATTAATATTTAAAATCTTTTTTATTTATTTTATCAGTTAATAAACTAAATTATTTTATAATATTTATATAAAAAATATTTTGAATCCTTTTTATTTATTTTTTGAATTCTATAATATTTTAAATCATTTGTATTTTTTTTTTATTTCTATATGTATCTTCAATTTTCAGCTCATTCATTTTCCTTAAACATTTTTAGTTATTTTTATTTATATTTTGTATTAATTTTTCCTAATTAATTTCTTTTCTAATTAAATTTCTTAAAAATCCATAATAATCTCTTAAAGGGCATACATATGCAGGGATCCTTTTCTGGGTACAGCCCGAGCCATATGTTTAATTCCCCAACCGAAACCCGCAATCAACTAGCTAACCTCCTTTTCTGTATCTTCCTCTCGCATTCCCCAAGTCGCCTCTTCGCATTTGTTCATTTTGCTTCAATAAATGTGAAAATTATTAAATTAAGTGAGTGCCTTCCTCCGCACTGGCTTTCAACATATGCCATGCCCATTGTTGAGCCCCCAATGGCCACTCCTCCTCCTTCGTTGCCTTCTGGGAAACGAAAGTGGTTTTATGTTTATAAGCAAATAAATTACTGTGTAAATAGGTTAAGTTCCCACTCCCCGCCTCGTTCCTTGGAAAATGCCTGCCCGGGGCCCACGAAACAACAATTTCCTCCCAGTTGGGAATATTCATTCACATACGTGTGAGTGTGTGTGCTCACATCCTTGTGTCTTTCGGGATTTGTTTTTGCACCCTGCTCCATCTAATTCCTTTTTGTCGAGCCCCAAACGTCGTGGCGTTTAATGTGACAATTAAATTTCATTTTAAATAAAATATCTGAATATTATTTAGGTCTGTGTGAACTGAACCAACATCCTTGAGGATTATTTTTTAGGTGAGGAAGGTTAAGTACTTAAATATTTCAATGAGAGAAAATAATGTAAAGGGAAGGTTATTTCGACAAATACTAGACAATTTAGTAGAAAGGGGCTAAATAATATTAAAAAACATTACTAATATAAAACTCATTCCCAATTTAATTAATTTCGCATCACCATTAATCTCCCATTTCTTTGAACTTAAACCGACACTTTCGAGTTTATGACTCACGGCGCAAAAGTTCCCTTTAGTTTTCCCCCTCAATAAACACATTTCTAATCATCTCCCATCGAGTCGCGAGTCACATAAATTGTCGCTGTATCTCCTTGCCACCGGAGCGCAGATCTCCTGACACTTTTGGTGGCACAAACCCCAGCCACCGGCGAATGATAAATTCGCTTCGCGTCTCGTGTGTGCAATGAGAAATTATCAAATAAAACTGCTGAAATAATTACAAAGAGTGAGAAGGCGGGAACGAGAAATTGTGGCCAGAGTTGTCCGAAATGAAAGAAAAGTAATTATAAAGTGCGAATGAACGAAATAAAAAGCGAACGAAAACGAAAACGATGGCGAAGTGAAAATTAAAAGCAGCAGCTGAAATTCGTTGACGCTTTCCATTAAGCTTAAGGGAAGAAGCGAAGCTGCTCACTGCTCACTGTCAGCGAAAGGATTAAAGTCGAAAATAATAATAATGATAATAATAATAATAATTATGAGTGAGAGACAGATTGTCACAAGTTGCCAGGGGGATGGGCTGGGTGGCATTCATCAGAGGCTGGAGACACTTGAAGACACTTTAAGTTCGTTGTCGGGGCAGCTTAATAAACATAACTCATACGCAGGGTAGGCCACAAAAGCTTTCATCGTCCTGGAACCCCCCTTTCTCAACCACCTTTCCCCAAAAACACTCGAGGCTGTCTAAGGATGTGAGAATGTTTGTGTGTGTGTTTCTCGAGTGCCAGGTAAACAAACACAAGATGGAGGCAGGAAAACCAAGAAAGGAAAGGAGGCAGAGAGGGAAAAGAGGTCGAGACTGTGAGGTAAGGACACATTTCCCCACATAAGACTCTTGAAACTATTATAAATGTTGACAATAATGGCTTTTTAAGCCTATTTTCCAGCACTACGGAAGTCACCCTCTCACCCCCGCCCCCCACACACCTGTGACAATAAATGTCATTTAAATGAATTCATTATAATAAGTCAAGTTGATAGATGGCACAAGGCAGTTACCCAACTCCGGAGCAGGAAATCGTTTTGTTAGCACACCCCAATAGATATAGGTATATAAACCGTGATCAAACATTATGATTAGTGGACAAATGAAAAATGGAAAAAGTGGGAAAATGGGTTTGGAAAACTCACATTGCCCGGCAGCCTGTTTTTAATTGGGCGCACAAAGCTTACAAGCGTATTAACATGGACAGTCGCAAATCGTAAATCGCAAATCGATTGGCGATTTGCGAATCGAGGAAGAGGAATCACCAAGAGTTAATCCGCCAGCCAGAAACCCCAAAGCATATGCAAATCATGTTTGACACACACTCACTCTCACTAAGGAAAAAGAAAAATCCAATGAAAATGCCAAGCAAAAGAAAAACACACAAAGAAGCAGGAGAGATGAAAACCCGAGTGAGGCAATCTATGATACATGACTTTGTGCAGAGATTATAATGCCCGCTGATTGTTTAATCGCTTGGAAAGTGATGGAAAAGTTGGCCATAAGTCCCCCGACCCCGGGCCAAAAGGGAAACGTGGTGGGAAGAGGGAAGGCATTCGAGTGTGGAAATGATGGCAGCAAGTTAATATTTCCATATGCCACAGCGAGCGATAATGTGATTAAGGTTGCCTGCAAGCCCAAAGCGATAACCATAACCCAGTGAGTGCGAGTCGAGTTATCGGCTGAAGAGGCAACAAAGTTGGCCCCAACCGAAGGACTCTATCAATTCCATGAGGATTACCAATAAGAAGCCGAGTAACATATGCAAATGAGGAGTAAGCTGCTTCAAATCACACAATAAAAAATATTTAAAATAATATATTTGAATAAGAGTTGCATTAAACTAGATAGTATTTCGATTATTTCGATAGTATTTGTGTTACTACTGTCGAATTTTTTCTAAGTGATTGTAATTGATTTTATAATCAGCAAAAAGTTTTTCTTTCAATGGATTGCAATTAGAAACAAATTAGAGCCGCAATAAAACCGATAGTATTTGGATATTTTCGTTAGCACGCTTTTTACTCATAGTTGTTGTTTAATGATGGGATTTTAATTTCTACTATTAATGCTTACTTAATAAAATCGTTCGTTAATTAAAGTTTAAGATTGTTTATTAAACTTTTTCATTTATCCTCAAATTAAAGTTACCCTAAAAGCTTTCCCAGCTAATAGTCACAGGAACAATCGCATGCCTCAACTTTGAATAGTCGCTAATCCGACCGAATCCAATAATGTTTATCTAGTCTCATGGCAGTCAGCTAATAGTGGGGCTCTCAAAAGCCAACCGCCATGAATGGCTTGTTGATACAACACTCGAGCAATCAATAAGCCAGCTCTTCGAGTAGCAACTTCTCTCGAGAACAACACAATGCCAGGGCTAATGCCTTTTTCCCCCCAAAACCCGGAACCCCAGAGCCGGAACACTGAGTGATATAAATATGCGACCATTTTCAAATCGAGGACAACGTGGCGCCAGATAGATGGTAAAAATGTGGGGTTTTTCGGGGGGTTGGGAAGTTCGGGGCGGATGGATAGTTATAAACAGTAAAAATGTCTAAAACGTTTGCCAATCCAAGGGATAAAAATCTCTCTGGCCCAGCGTATTTCTTTTCAGTCAGCAGAGAGACAACAAACAAACGACAGTAAATCATTCTCAGCTGCGAATGGCGAATGGCGAATGCCGAATGGGATTCTATTGTGGGTGGGTGTAGGCGACTAGTTCCATTTAGATTTTTATTGTTGTCGCAATTTTTCCAACGGAATGGGGGGTGGGGATGGGGCGACTTTGTGCGGCAGTAAACATACCGAAATGCTTTTTGAATTGTAATTTTTTTCCCATGCAATCCTCGGGACTCTCGGACTTTGCTCCTGATGCTGGTGCTGATTCTGATTCTGATTCAGATTCTGCCGATGACGTTTGTCGATGAGCTCTTCTCGCTCTTCTTCAGTCTCTGATAAGCGTGATTGAATTGATTTTCTATTTTTCCCCCTCAGAGGACGAGGCCTTTGTTGTTGCCACTGCCACTGCTGCTGCTGTTGCGCCACTTTGCTGATGGATATCAATTGAAATGCTTAAACAGGCGCTTTGCGCATTTTCAATTTCTATTCGCACAACCAAAAAATATATATGTAACAGGAGAAAGATATTTGTTGATTTTGGCCAGGCAACTTAAATTGTGCTGTCAGTTTTCGAGGGGTCAGAAGAGGGAGGAGAGGGAGTTGCTAAGCTTCGGCTTTCGATATTGATTTCGCGTGCGAACGCATGTGTTTGAAAACCCAGGCAAAATGACGGAAGTAATCCATTGATGGCCCGACTATTTTCAGCGGAAAATAAGAAATTTGCTTCCGGACTTGGGGATTTTCTATAGCCATATATATTACGGCTCAATAAGTCGACTAAAAAAATTTGTTTGATCGTCATATTTTACAAGCTTCTTGAAAAGTAATTAAATTAAAATCAATAGTAATTCGATACTTTTGATAGCAGGTTTTTTACTATTAATGGTTATTTAATGATGGTATATTAATGTTTACTATTAAAGCTTACTTTATAACATAAATCCTTACTCATTAAATCACAATTAAAGTTAAAGTATTAACTTTGAAGTATATAAGTGATGTCCTAATTTTTAAAATTTGTAAAATAATTTAATATTAAGTGCCAAAATGTACCATTCTCCTCGATTTTAATGGGCAAATGAAATAAATTCCCGCAATCAACATATCCTTGGTAAGCCAATGAATGTCATTAAATTGCTAAATTTTAAGGAACCCAATGAATTCAAATCAAGTAATTCCCCGAAGAAATCCCAATAGAAACCAAAGGTATTTAAAATATGAAAGGAGCTGGTTCATGCTTAAAGTAATTTAATTGAATCTCTCGCACCAGTTTTTCGCTCAACTCCCTTGGCAACCTTTAGTTTTATTCATTGAAAATATTTCATTTCCTTTGCCAAACACAAATTCCAATGAACTCCCGACGACGACACTCCACCTCCACCTCCATTCGTTATCTATCTCATAATATGCAAATTCGATGTGTAAGCGACAGTACGAGAATTCCTGGCCGTCATTGTTCAGTTTTTGAAGATATATATCGGGGGTGGCAAGGGGGGCAGAGGCCGAACACAATTCAAACATTTATCGATTCCATTGTTGATTAGCATTTTCCACTTCGCTCCGAAAGGCGCTTCTTCTTCGCTTCATTTGATTTTCATCGGTAGAAAGAGAGGGGAGAGCAAACAAAGCAAGAAATGCCAAAGGCACAGGGCCCCGAATCGTTTGTCAACCCCTAGAATATGATAAGCACCTGCCCTTCTCCAATCCCATCCCATTTGGTTTAGGTTTAGTATCTAGTATCCCGACTGCCCTGGCACCTCTGTAATTTGATGACCCGGTGCGCCATCCCAAAACTATTAAGTAAATTGAATATCTTTCTATTTTTGGCTCTCCTTTTTCTATGTTTTTCTGTCCCTCCCAGCTCAACCGAAAATAGAAGTCGAAGGAGACCGAGGACTTGAGTTCTAAATTACACTAATGGACACCGAAATGTAACCGAGCAAACTTTTCAGATGAACTGCAAAATCTGCACTGGCTGTTGAGCTGAAATGCAGATGGAAAACGGAGAGACGGATCCCATGTAGAAGTCATCATCATCATCATCAAATGACCAACCAAGGGAACGGGCTTTTGGGGGTTTTCTAAATAGCTGAGCTGCGCTTCAAGTGTTTGCCGCAAAATGTGTGCACAGGCAAACTTTTGACCATAAATTATGGCATTTATTCAAAAGGCAAACGCTGCCCGGAAGTCCAAAGGGAGTATTATCCTTTCTCCAAAACCCTCTATACTTCTTCTCTCTGGATTTTCATTTATTAGCCCCTCGCCCAAACCCACAAAACTATCAGTCCCAATTGACAGTCGGTCTCGAAATTTGACCAGCCGCAGAGAGAAATTGAATTTCTCGTTAGGAACTGACCCCTACACTGAAAGGAAATTTGTAAGTAATTTAAAAAGATAAAAAAAGTTGAGAAAATAAATAATACAAAAATAATAATACTTTCTGTTGTATAAATAACGAAAAAACTTTATTTTCTAAATCTAATTAATATAAGAAAATATTATTAATTAATGAAAAGTAACAAATCCTTCATAAAAATTACAAAAATGTCCTAGTTTTACTACTACTACTACTTGAAGTTTCTATTGATATAATAAATAAACTCCCATTTCTTTTGATTATTGGTTTAATTGATTTAATAATTGATAACCTGATTACGTTTTCTTTATATACAGGAAATGGAGTTGCAGTTTTCGACCCAAAGCGGCAGCTGTCATGTAAAGCTCATTTAACAATGGCAACCGAGGAGGCTCCATCCCTTTCATCCTTCATACCCCATTTCGTCCTGGAGCATAAAAAGCGCAAGTTGCTCCGTGGCGCGTGCTACTCGAAGGCGCTGCTTGCCGCATGCCGCAGCTTCATTAAAATTGCAGCAGCCACCAGTCAGTGAAGGAAGAAGAAGAAAGTACAGAGGCCGGGCAGAAAGGGGGAGTGGCAGTGGGAGGCGCAGGCGGAGTGCCAGCTAGATGGCCTAACGACGTCAGGACACAATGGAGCGCACAATGCGGATGTGTGCGACAAAAACATCAGCAACAACAAAAAATGAAGAATACAACAACAACAAAACCGAAACGGCAATAGAACATTCCACAATATACCCAAACGCCAGGAGGCGCAACGAGAGGGGGCGTGGCAGGCAGGACGGGGGCGGAAGAAAGCAGAGCAGGCAGCACGGGCTTAAAGGCGGCAAATGATGTTGGTTCCCCAAGACGAAGACGATGGCACACAGTGGGGTTAAACCTGTTAAAATTATAAAACCATCTTGAAAATCAGATTTATGAAATAAAAGAACCTAATGCAACTTAGAAACCCGACTTTATATTGAAATTATGGCTAAAAAATTAATTTTTTAATAATTTACAAGTGAGTAAGTACTACAACATGTTCATAAAATATTTTAGATAATTTTTTAGATCAATATAACATGTATACTATGCATGTGGCGGCAGAGCTCGGGCACAGCAAATTCGTAACTTATAGAATATTCCGATTTAAGCGAACGGAATACCTTTATTAATACTACAATGTTCTAAAATATTTATACGAACTTTTTGCTATTGATAAGTAAAAAAACTTAATAAAAACTTAGGGCTGACTTTTAAAATATGTGGTTATTATATAATTATTATTATATAATGTAAAATAGATAAAATAATAACCCTCCTTTCGGATCCATCCCACTGTCTGAAGCTAGCCCAAGACGCCGAGGACCAAGCGGCAAGGACAGCGACGACATCTCGCGTGACCTGAATTATTGGTGGCATATTGCCACTCATTGACTTTGCCGCAACGCCCGAGGCAAAAGAAAATGCGCCACTCGACTGAAAGGAGCGGGAAATAAAAGGAGGGAGAGAAGAAGTGAAATTTTGCCCATACCAAGGAAAGAAAAGGATAAGGAATGCAAGGAGTAGCTGAGGTCCATTGAAGAAACTTTAAGTTTACTGGGCAAACACAGTTTGCAGTTTGCAGCGACCGGCTTTAATCAATTTCTCTTGAAAAATGTAACAGCCAAGACAAAGGGAACGAGGCTGTGGAGAGCCGAGCCAAGGATCCTGGCGGCACTCTGGCATCCTGGCAAAGCCTGTCGACAAGGCTGACAATTGTTTGTCGAGTTTGTCAAGCGTGGGACGCGAAATGCAACAGGAGCAGCTTGCATTTCTGTTGCTATTCTCCTTCGTCCTCCTTCGTCCTTTTGCAATCCTTACAAATGTGACGCTGCTTTGTTTGTTTGTCTCGCTTTATTTCACCACTCGGCGACGACATTGCGGTTTAATAATGTGTAAAGTCAAAGTTATTTGATATACTCAAACAAACGCACAAGCGCCCACTTTCAAGGATATACAACCGCAGTCCTCTCTCCTTTTTCCTCCTCCTCCGCAGTTAGTCATTGCTCGGAGTTCGAGTCCCAGGCGATGGCTTTTCTTCTTTAAATTTATTGGGTTTTCTGTCTGCCATTATTTGTTAGGCACTCCCAGCCACGCCTCTTTACCCCCACCGCCCCCTTCCCACACACACACACGTCTCATTTCGCTCGCGAGTTCCGCAAAAATTGAAAATAAATTGAATGACGTTTTTATTGATCTCGATTTTCGTTCGAAACGGTCCCTGTTTCTGCTTTTTTTTTCCCTGTCCTCAGTTTGACGCTTAGCTGTCGCTTGAGAAAAACAGAGAGAGAGAAAGAAAACCCAGGCAGACAACGATAGAAATTGTGGCTTTAAGCGGAAAAGTCTTTAACGTCAAGTTGGAATTTATTTGCTAGCTGAAGAGCATTTATTTACATTTCATTTTAATTGATTTGCCGCCTCACAAAAAAGCCTAACGCTGTCGTTTAAAATTTAATACACATCAGCCTGATGATGATACTAACATTTTTTCCTGTCAACTGACTATATTCTAATTATCACTCAAAGTGACAGGAAATTTCCCATTCCCTTTGCCCGAGCTTCCTGTTAATCCAATTTCAATCTGCAACATCAGCGGAGGCGGCCTCCCTCATATTTTTCGTACTTTTCGCCTTAGTCAATAATCCAAGACTCTCGAGTCACTCAAAAGTTTTTGGCGCCCAACGAGTCACCTGTCTCCGGACTTTGTCCGCCTGATTGACACTCGTATAAATATGTAATCTCTCAATCTGTCAGCGAAATGAAATTGCAAGTCCAAAGCGAAAAATATTTATTTGTAGTACAGTAAGTCACCGATTGGGGGCGCTATTTACATATGCGCTTTTGACACTCTCCCTGAGTCGCTGATGCTGAGTGCATTTAATGGGGAATTTTCCAGCGGAAAACTTGCGACATTTTTCATTTAACGGAATGGTTGGAGGATGGGATCTCTCCCTTCTCGCATTTATATTCATCCCGGCCGGGCATTAGTTTTTGTTTGCCTTTTGTCTTAGCCATATGAAAAGAAATTGGCGCCCGAGCAGGGACTTGTTTGTTGGTCAGAACGGGAAAGTTTTCCGGGGAAGGGGCGTTGGGAAAGTCTGGCGCCCAAGTGCAATTTGTCAGGCTCGTGACTGCTGGCTCATGGAAATAGTGAGAAGAGGAAAATGCTGCGAATTGCTGACTCCGGAATTGGGAATCCAGAATCCGACGGCCGGGGGAAAAGTGGGAGAGGCACCTCGCTCCATCTTGGCTCGCTTCATTTGTTGGCTTAAGTAACTTAACAACTTTACGCTTGCAACTCGCGTACGCGACTCCTTCGGCGACGTCCTCTTGTTTATATTGATAATATGCCATTTATTTTATTTAAGGCATGCCCGCTCGATTTGCAGTCACGTTCCGGTTAGTGCAAAAGGAGGAGAGAAGGCAGCGGCAACAGCAGAGGCAACGGCGACAGGACGAATGAATTGTGTAGGTTTCAGCAACTGCGAAATGGCACACTCGCACACATGTGAGTGTGGCTATGTGGCTCTGTGCAAGGACATGCCACAACTTGCTGTTGCATAATGCATTAAGTGCTGGTGGGCGAAATATCCTGGGCGGGGTGGCAGCGTGACTCGGAGTTGCTCTGCTGAGTTATTGACTTGAAGTTTGTTGCGGAATTTCCAAGTGCAACGTGTGTAAGGCATAACAAATTAGGCGCGCCCGGCAGCAGAATGTTGCAGCATTCCGAATGGGGGGTGGGTGCGATGGCAGATGGGTATAATGGCAGGTGAGGGGACAACAACAGACTGCACACTCGAAACTGATTTCGGTGATGCCTTAAGGCAACGAGGGAGTTATGCAGTCTTATGGCATTTAAAGTGGCACAAGATGTTGACAAAATAACAAAGTTATCTTACAAAATGTTTAAAAATCGCCGTCAGTAAAACAAATATTGGATGAGCGACTTGAAATCGGTTAAATAGATCGAAATGAAGTCCCTGTTCGGGCGCCACTTTAAAATAGCCAAAAAGCTTGTTTCCATTTATGGGAAATTAATATTCAATATACAAAAACTAGGTTCTTGGATGCTAGCAATCTGATATAAATATAATAAAAAAAATCGAAGTTTAGTTCAAAATAAAATCCCTGCTCGGGCGCCATTTTAAAAAGCAAAAATCCCCATTCAAAAAGTGGCTTACATTCACCAAAATTTAAAATTCCGAACAGAATTATTATATAAAATTGCATTCATCAAAACTTCCTACCAATTACCAAAAAATCGCATTTTTAGCCATTCGCAATTTCAATTGATTCAATGACAACCGCAAAGTTTTCGCTCTTCTCCTTACATTTCCATTCCTTTCTTTTCTTCCTTCACCATTTATTTTGAGCAACTATTGATGATTCTTCTCTTCTTTCGTTTCCTACTCATTGCTTTGCGCTCCATTTCCCATTTTCTGGGAACTTTTATTTAAATTGGATTTACTTCCCTTTTTTTTTTGGTTTATTTTGTACATTAAGTTGCTCTTGCCATTCATTTCTTCTGCCCGGCTGCTTATTATTATTATCGATTTCAGTGCTGTCCAGCAATTTCTCATGGCAAATTGGGAGAAGCGAAGGCCAAAAACTAGATAATGGAATTAAAAATAATTGGATGACATTGAATATGTGGGTGCGCGAGCAGAACCAGAGTTAATTTTTTGTCTTTTCATTCTTTTTTTCATGTCTGGGCAGTTCCTGTTGTCTTTAAAATTTAATTACCAAAGTATTTCCGAAGCGGCTCGAGGCCGACCGGAAATT
This sequence comes from Drosophila lutescens, assembly GCA_037075285.1. Taxonomy (NCBI): domain Eukaryota; kingdom Metazoa; phylum Arthropoda; class Insecta; order Diptera; family Drosophilidae; genus Drosophila; species Drosophila lutescens. Next base: position 202,198 of record JBAMCF010001109.1, read on the forward strand.
CAAGCGTCAACTACAAAATTGGTATAAACAACAGAAAAGCCCCGAAGGAGGGACAGGGAGCGAAGATGTCAAAGTGGCCGGCTTTGTTTTCCAGCCAACAGCTATCCCCGTCTCTTTCTCTTCAGCGGAAGAGTTGCCATTTTCATTTTCATTCTCCTTTTGCGGGCGCCATTTTCTTTCATTCTTTTCGACCATAATTTGCATGGCATGGGAACTTGACTTTTGTTGGCCGTCCTGCCCCCTGCAAAGGAAGGAGAAAGCTGGCGCGAAAAATATGTTGCTGCAGCGCTGGCTGGGAATATAATAGAAAAATAAGGTGCCACACAATATGGCCGAGAGCTTTACAGTTGGTTAAGTAGCAAAAGCGCGCGAAGCGGCGAAAGGACGACGGATAAAGTGGCAGCCCAGAAAAACGCCCGATGAGGAGGAGTTCTCCAGTTCAGCTTTCCAGCGAGGCCATCGCCTGGCGCCCGAGCATGGCGTGAAAATTGTGTTGACAAGAAAATTATAAACCGGAAAATGTTTTATGTGGTGGCGGTGGCGGCTATGCGATTTTTCTCTCACTTTTACTCTGCCATCTCCCGTCTCCCTCTGATCACCCAGCCCTTTCTTCTGCTCTGGGTCGCTTCCCGAGTGGCCTTTAAAGTTTCATCTGGCTCATTGTGGTCGAAATTAAATTGAGGGGAAATTACCAATGAAATGATGCCAATTTGCTGAAAGGGTCAGAGGTCACTAAGCGAAAACGAAACGCTTGGCTGAGCTAAAAGGCATTCAAGTTGGCTGGAATAATTGGTAAATATTTGATAGTAAGTGGGAGAAATGGCAAAACTGTGGAAGACTAAAAATTGTATCTTAAGAATATAGAAAAATCTTATCTAATATTAATATTTAATTAATTTTATTAATCTTGACTTTCATATTTTATAGACATTTTTTTTTAATATTTTTATTTCTAATCAAATTCCTTTTTTTAATAATTATTAGTCCTTAATATTCTAAAAATTGTATCGTAGGAAAATATGAGAAAATCTTTAATTCAAAGTTCCTTGACTTATTATTTATTTTATTTTAAATTTATTTTAAAATAAACTTTTTAATAATTTCTAAGCCCGACATTGACCCAGTTTTCACTTATGATTCCGCCTAAACTATTTCTTTGTGGGCAACTGGCATTTAAAAGTCTACAGCGCAATAAATTAGTGTCGCGGCAATGGGAAAAAAGTTTCAATACAGCCATGGAACACGTGTAAACATAGGCATACAATCAAGGGAGTCGTACATAGGCCTTTCGTCCTCGAACTGGCGGCCATATATATATGGAATATATATTATGTGCTGGTTACTTGCCACGTTTAAGTTCGTTAAACATTTAAGCCCAGCTCGTTTTGTGTGTCAAGCACACACACACTCACTCACGTACATGAAAACCCGGTGGGGACAAAAAGAGGTGAAAATGAGTGCAAACACACTCGCCTACAATTACAGCACTCAAAAGGGGCGAAGAACAACGCAGCAGCAGGGCAAGGAAAATGGAAAAACGGAAAAGTGGAAAAATGCCGAGGAGGCGAACGAAATTGCTCGGCAACTTTACTGCATAGTTAATTAATAGGATAACACAATTAATTTGTGGGCAATGAATGTCTGAGCTTTATTTGCCCGCCCAGCCGGGCAAAAACTACAAGTGCCCAAGGGTCACTGGGTGTGTGTGTCCTTTCCATTTCCATATGCCATTCCCAGCTTGCAGCTGCTACTTGCCACCCAACCTACACCCGCACACACACAGCATACAGATGATGATGTGGATTCTGCAGTCAGAACTCGCTTATCACGCAGCTGTGGTTCCGGATAATTGCCAAAAGGCTTATGAGATTTCCAAGGAACCAACCGGCACCGGGCACCAGGCTGACCCGACTCCTAATGATCCATCAAAGATAATTGGAAATGTTTTGGGGTTAGCCTAGATTAATGATGAAAGTCAGACATTATTGCTGGGGAACTGGCTAGAGTTATGAATATTTAATAAGCTTTCAAATTTGACACGGTTGAGATTAAATCATAAGTGGATTTTAACTATTGTTGTGGGCATCAAATCGTATGTGGTTGCTGGCCAACCTGAAGGTAAATGAGGTATACCCTGCAGAAGAAACAAGTAGTAATTTATTTTTTAAGCTCTCTAAGGCAGTTTACTCACTCTCATTTTAAAAGTAAAAGTATTTTTTAAACCCATAAATCAAATACAAATTTTCAGTTTAAAACCATATTCTTGTAAATTTTTTTTTTATATTTTAAATTAAAAATGTTTTTTCACCAAAGGATGTTTATACTTAGATAAGTCCAATAAATTACTCTGTTTTTTTGATTTCGCAGGAACAAAGGAATTTTTAGAGCCTTCGTAATACATTCATTGAGGCCCAGAACCAAAAGGTAAACAGGGGCAAAAGGGGGGCTACTATCCAGTGGCTCAATTAACAACGCCTCCCCAGAACAGAAAAAAAGCATAGACCCTGCGAGCCAACGAGCTACTTACAAACATCAGTTTTAACTATTGTTTGCACACTCGACGACTCAAGAGCGAGAGAATAAAATGGTATGGGGGGGAAAAAAGGACGAACTATGGCCAACTTTAAGGACTGAGTCGCTCGCTTTGGGTTTTGTTGGAATAACAAAAGGACCGTTGGCCAAACAGGCTGCCAGCGACGCCTAAAAAGCGGCAACGGGAATTTTCAAAACGTAATTTTTTATGCTGTCACAAATTTTGATGGTGATGCTATGCCACCGCCACTTTTACTCCTGCCTGCTGCTGATGATGATGGCATTTTGTCAGCATTATATACTATACATAAAATACTCCACTTTATGTTGCCATTCTTTGGCAGTTGTTTGTTCTTTGTTTTGCGGGGCTAAAACAAAAAGCTTAATAAAGAAAACACCAAAACGGGCAACTTAATTTTTTCCCCAGCTCTCTTGTTTCGGCATTGTCCTGTGCTTAAAACAAAAAAGAGCTGCTTTCACCCTTTTTTTGTTGTTTTTTGTTTCGCCCACCCTGCTAATTTGCCGTAAAAAAATCAGTGGAAAATGGAAACCTCTTTGCCTTTGATTTTATCTACCCTTCGGCAGGTTGTTTGTGTCAGTTTCAGGTTACAAAAGGCCAGATATTAACGAAGTGATCAATAGAATCGGTAGGGGGAGTTCTTAAAGCTAGAATCTTAACTTAAAAATTTAATTATTAGTGCTTTACCTTGAAGTTGTCCATTTCTAAGAGTTGCGTGGCCTAAAAATCACTCGAATCGGTGACAAACGATTTTAGTTATTTAGTTTTATTTATAGAGAACATTTTTTATATGGTTTTTTTTTAGCTTACATAGAGAAAAGGCCTTAAAAGTTGTTGCTTATTTTCATTCAATTTAAACCAATTATTTAATCGATATTTTTCGATATTAATATTGTGAACACATCGAAAATATCGATAATTTTAACTGCTTACAATGCGTTTTCCTCTACGTTTAAGGGTTTCGTTGGGGTTTAAGGTTTCAATGGGTGGTGGAACTCTCTTATTTGTAAGCCAAAAGCCAAAGCCTTCTACTCGGGACCCAAGACTCAAGCCTCAAGCACAACACTCACGCACACAGTTCTCAAGCTCAGCTCGGCCTCAAGCTTCAGCTGCATTTATTTGATATATTTTATTTGGTAGGCACTTAGAGAGAGACAGCCACTAAATATAGTGTGTATTTAAGAGATATGTTTTAAATATATAGAAGCACAGAGATACCAAAAACGAAAATGGAGTTTATAAAAGCACAAAAGCACAAACAACAAAAGCGAGACAAGATCAGTTTTCGTTGAGGCCCTAAAATGGGGGTTTTCGGTATTGGTTTAAGATCATAAAGATTTTTTTTTTGGGATGAGAAATCATAAGTCTTAAAGCTTACAGTCTACGAGTCACACACGAAGCAATAGAGGGGGAGTTTTGGGAGTTGAGTGGGTGGTTGGGTACTAGTTAGGTTGATACTGACCTTGATGCTGTCGTAGCAGGCGGTGACCTTGCCGTTCTGGACCTCCACGTTGGCCGGGGGATGGGCGAACTTGCACTCGGTGTCCTGGCGCGAACATTTGTTGCGCTGAAACTCGCGACAGACCTCCAACTGCAGCCAGCGGGAATCCTTGCCGTTGAGCAGGCTGTTCATATTGACAACGTTGGCCATCGTGTTCTTGTTTTTGTTTTGGGGTTATAGATATATAGCTATTTGCTGTGTTTACGGATCTGGGTTAGCTGGAGTTTATATAGAGTTTAGCCTAGCGACTAGAGAAAGTATTTATTTTTTAAGCTTTTTTCTGCTTCTCTCGCGACACGCACACACAAAAAACACTAAATTCAAGAGCACAGATCAGCACCTATATAGTTTATGTATATAGCATATAGATCTATGGCAGATGTGGTATGATTTCAGTTGGTTTCTTTTATCGATTTTGTTCGTTAGCGTTTTTTTTTTGTGGAGAGTACAAAGCTTGTGGGGATATAGCTGATAGCTTGGGCTATAATTTTGATTCAAATCGAACGCTTATTTAAATATATAGATGTGTGTGTGTATATATATCTATAGATAGACGCAGCTGTTAATTTTTGTATTTATTATTTTACTGCTTTTTTTTCAGTGTGTAAGCTGATTTTACATTATCTGAAATGAGAGTAAAGAGAAATAGAACTTTAGGATCATACCGACTTGGTTAACATTCCAAGAAAGATAAATAGAAATGGCGAAAGACAGAGACAGATAGTCGGAGAGAGTGATAGAGAAATAGAGAGAGACAGAGCGATTCTAAGTATAAATGTGTGATGAGGAAACTGATCATGTTTTGGATTCCTTAGTTTTAAGGGGTTAGTAATGCGCAAATCGTTTGGGTTATGGTTCGTTTATGCAGAATGCAATGCTCAAATGATAAGTTAAACAAAAGACAATCGACAGACATAACCATTTCACAATGGAGAGCATTTAATATAGATTTTTGCGATATATTTTCCTAGACTAAATGAGCGAATGGTGTGCAAAATAAAAGTTCTCGTTTCATACAACTTATGATATAGTCACTAAAAATAGTTCACCAGAGATACACAAATAGATATCTGGTTGTATATAAATAGTAGTTTGTATATGTAGAGCGTGAGCATCCAGTTTGCAGCTTTCTGGAGGGGTCGCGGGATTTCCAAATCAGCCAAGAGCCAAGAGCCGCAGCCAAAATGCCAAATAGCCAAATTAAGCCTAGCCCCTAAGGCAATTCAGCGCAATGCACATAGACCAAAAATAAAAGTTAACACTACGGATATAAATATTATCAACTAAAGTGCACTAATAGTCGCAGAGATACCATCTCCAGGCCCAACCCAGCGGTGTTTTAGCAATTTTAGATGTAATATAGGTATATCATTTTTAGCTAAGCAACATTTAAGAGAGACACCGCCTGAGAGAGAGAGCCGCATTCGTATTTACTTTTTATAGCAATGAAATAAATTGTTAAACGCACTTACCGGCTTAATGGAAATATTTTATTTTATCTTTATTTCGATTAATCAAAGACTGTATAAAAATTATATATTATATATATGGGTAAGAAATGGTTGAGAAATGCATGAGGAAACTGTTACTTAAGATAGAGAGGAGTAGAAAATAAATTTCGAAAATCTATTAGTGATTCAATCATCGATGACGGCACACAGTTTGATGATATTTATATTTTGTTGTTATTAGCATTTGAGTCTTGTGTTTGTTTGCATTGTATTTTGTTTGATTTGTTTTTATCTCTATTTGCCTGCCTGTTGCAATTGTTGTTGCTGTTTTGGTTGTTGCTGTAATTGTGTTTGCTTTGGTGTGTGTCCGTGTGTCTTTAATCTTATCTTATCGGTCGGCAGCGGCATATGAATCAAAGTTTTTCGAAAAGGAAATCTATTAAAGCTCTCTTTTGCGCTTCTTGTTTTTTTTTAATTTTTTTGGGGTTGGGCCTATGAAGAAATTCATTGGGGGTGACGAACTAATTTTGCAACTGAATTTCAACTGATCTGACAACAGTTTGCTTATGGCCATTAAATAACTTTTGTAACTTGGCTAATATTTAGATATTACGTAGGTTTTTAAGCGAAATCGATTTTCAGCCATCCCTTACTGGTTACAAATTTTTTTAACAAAACCGAAATTAATTTAAGCTTTAATCTAATTTTGATTTAAAAAAAAGATTTATTAACAAATTAAGAAAAAAAAGATTTTATATAAAATCATTTTTTAAATATATCCACACATTTTGCAATTCAATTAGCATTCTACCAAATACCGAAAATTTCCTATCTAGTATTTTGGCATTTCGAAAGATATCGCACCGACACACCGACAGTAAATTATCTCAGCCAAGTCAATTTGGAAAGATAGCAGCGAAGACAATTAATAAACTTTATAGAGTACACACACACTGACTGTATTCTATCTAGTTTTTGTTAGTATATGGATTTGTGGATACGTCCGCATGATGTCAGCTGCAAATTGCTTTTCCGTATTTTAACTTGATTTCCAAAGATATAAATTGTGACTTAATTTATGAGCTGAGAAATTGAAGCCCCATGTGTGTAATGTGTGTGTGTGGGCTAATGTTTATGGCATGTATTCAAATAATTCTTGAAAACTTTTTCGGCTAAAACGAAGAAAAAACGCAGAAAAACCGAGCACGGGAAAAAAGAACACGCAAGTGAAACAGACGGGACGCCCACACAAGCGGACGTGGCTGTGGATCAGGCTATGTGGAATATACAGAAGATATTGTAGCCAACAGATACAGATACAGATGCAGATACAGAAATTAGCAGCCGTGTCATTGACGCAGTACGAAAATTTATGGCCAGAAGCGGGTGTGGAAAATGCTGCACGAAAATAAACTTCCCAATAGTGTTTAGACGTGAAATTGGGCCAAGAATAATCGAAGGTTCTCCTGCCTCTGCCTCTGTATATATGTTATATATAATGCGCAGATCGGTGCATCCGTCGACCTACAATCAACCTTCAGATGCTGGTCTCTCTGAGATCTAAGGACACTCGCATCTCGCATCGGTTTTCGGTTATTAAAAAATCATTAAGAGAGAATACAAAAAAACCTTATAAAACTGACGAACAAAAAACGATGCAAATTGATGTAGATCCAGACCCCAAAGACAAACAAGTTCAACAAGTTTTGTCCGTGGGTTTTGTTTTCTTTTCGTTTTCTGGTTTTTCGGTCTCGTATCAAAAAGTGTTTTGAAGGTTAAACTTGCCGAAATTAAAAGAAGAAGAAACACACACTTTGAGAATCGGAGAAACCAAGCACCACAGGCAAAGGGAGAGAGTGAAGATTGAAAAACTGTTAATTTCCGAAGCTGTTAACGCAAGTCTACTAAATATTTGTTCACATTCGCATTTCATATATTACTTGGACCTTATGTTTATGTAAGCTGAGTCAACAGAAAGCCAGCTGTGGTGCCAGCAGAATTTTTGGGGCAATCCTAATTGCATCTGGAACTGTGGGCTACATTCTCTTGTTTATGGGTTTTTTTTTCCTGAAGAATTGGGAATTTTGAGGAACTAACAAAGCCCTGGGGAAAAAACTTTAATTTTTTGTGTTCAACAATCTGTTGATAAAATTATATTCTGATTTCAATAGTTTTATCTTGAACTTCAGTTCATTATAAAAGTGATTGGTTGGCCTGTTGATAAGGGGAAAATACTTTAAATTCCTCTACAAAATATATTTATTTCATTATTTATTACTAACTTGTTTCAATAAATATTTATTGCCCTACGTAGTCATTTGATAATTAAAACGATTAGATTATCGTGCTTAAATCTGGTCATTAAAAGTAGTTAAAAATAAACTAATTAACTTGAACATAATTTATGGGTAGAGTTTGAAAGTTAATTTGAAACTTGTTGCCAATCGGTTACCTCTTCTATCTACTCATGCCGCAGCAATCAATTATCCGTCGTTCTTAATAACTTATCCTACACACATGCCCCATATATTACGTAGAGCCCCCATACATACGGAACCAAATCGAGAGCGTTCCGCTGATAAGGCGACAAACCCAACAAATAGAACGCTGCAGTTCACAGTTGGCTGTGAAAGCGCATTGTATATTTTGTATTTGCCATATACTTTGTATACTCTTTTTTTTTAGATATGCGACTTGTGCGGAATGAATGTATCAACTGGAGCGCAAGTTATGACTAAAGCCATACACAAGTTGCTGCAAAAATACCTCAGAGGTTCAAATAAAACAGCAAAAAACCACTCACCCCGCGGGCGACAAGTTAATGCATTTAAAGAAACATTTACGCAAGCGAAGCCGTAGCAAAACATCGGTCACTAACCGCGCTGTCTGCAACATTATACAATGCTCCTCCGAGGCGCCGCACAAAACCCAGGGCCCACCCCAAAGGTATGACACATATATTTAACGATGCGATCATAAAAAAAAGTGAAAGAAATGGGTGAAAACCGGGTGAGTTTGCGAGGAAACCTCGTTCGACGGCTGCTATCAATATGCGAGATTAGATAAAAAGAGGAGGGTGAACTATACAAAAATATACATACGCCTTTTTTTCAGAGGTAAAATATAACCTAGTCACAAAGCCAACAACTGATTAAGAGCATAGTATAACAAAATTCTAAAAACAAAATGCACTTGCGTTTGGCAGCAGGGAGCTTTCCCACCTGAAACCAAAACGAACCATGGCAAAAAGCCATCAAAAGATGGTACGACTTAAATGTCAGCCACAAATGGCAAGTGGTTAAACGATCGGTTCGCTTTGGCTTATGTCATTCAGGTGGGTCGAGAAAAAACCTCGACGGCTCTATTTAATTCTTCCAGCCAAAACTGCTCCATAAATGGAGTTTTGACTTGCCTAATTAATTCCCATTGTCATCCATCTGACTTGGCTTATTAATTTGGCGGTACATGAAGCGTGGGCAGCCAATGTTTATTATTATAAGTTTCCAAGTTGACTGATTTCATTGACAGCCATTAGCGTTTTTTTTTTTGTTTTGTGTGAAATCTCTTTCGAAAGTTGGTGTTCAGGTAAAAGAAATGCATTCATATACACTAGATATTGGGTTTTTCTTATTTGGTGTGGGTATCATTTAACTGAGCTTTCGAATAGGTGCTGAAAAGATCTGCGAATCGATCTATATATGGTCCTATGGATATGACTAATGGGAAAGCAGAAGAAACAAAGCGTGCCGAAAGCGTAAATAAACGGATTCGATAGGGAAGAGCGATCAGATATCAAAGCGGAAATGTGGGGTTTTTGAAAAATACAGATATATAAGATTTTATGTATTAGAAAATTATAAAACTAGAGTTTATCCTACATTTATCAACAAAAAAAAAAAACTGTACTTAAACTTTGTAAATTGTTTGGAAGAAAAACCGCAAATTTCATTATAAAAACTTTCGTTTTCTTTTAAAAACCTTGCCCCAGTCCCCAGATCTTTCAGCCTCCATTAAATTCCACCTGATCTCGTCTTATTCAAAATCAAATTCAAAGCTCATTGTCACGTTTCTCTATCTACCGAATTCATATTTAAATTTTCGTTCACACAAGCAAATCAATTTCTTAGACGTAAAACGCGATCATCAGTAATTACGTCAGAGGTCGGAAAGCTATAACATATACGTATATATAGGTATATATAGCTTTATACACACAAAAGCGGAGCGAAAGAAGAGGCCGAAAAATAAAAGCGAATGGGGGAAATCAAAAACAAAATTCATAAATGAGAGCGACGGCGCTCTATCGCGGCGGTCATATACTATTTTTTGGCATATTCATAACATTTGGCTTATCTTAAAAAAACACCAGAGAGCGCCGAAAAGTCGAAAAGTCCGAGCACCAAAACTAAATGCTCAACAAATTTTCATAGATTTTTCTGTGCCTAATTAATTTCGCTGGCAAATCTTATTTATGTTTATATTTTCGTATCGTGTTGATGAGGAAACCCCAAAATAGACGAACCAAAGTGAGAGAATAATATTTATAAAATTCAAAAATTCCTCAAAACACAGAAATGAAAACCGAGTTAATCTTTGAACTAATTTGTGTACTCATAATCACATTGCAGACACGCCTCGACATTCCCACTCACTCTCTGTCTCTTCTACTCATGCGAAAGGTTAAACAATCAATTCTGCCTCCAATTGATCTCAATTGAGCGTTGGCCCAAGGGCCAGTCAAGGGTTAAAGATGCCGTTGACGTTATATTTCAGCATTATGCAAAAGCGGCGAAACTTTGTCTTTTGGCCACGAAAAGGAACTTATTTTCGGATTGCAACCGAGCGACGTTCCAAAAATGCTGCCAAAAAAAAAAGAGACCGTGGGGAGTGGATTTTTGGGGGGACCGGTGGATGCACAGCTGCAGATACATCCAAAAGATACATCCAAAATGTGCGGCAGCTGTCGCTTGTTATGGGAGATGCTGAGATACTCGGCTACTCGAATACTCGGAGGTACAACAACACCAACAACCGACGAAACACGTTCAAAATTTCTTTTTCGACTCTTCGTGTGGTTGTTGTGTTTTGGCATGTGCTAAGAGAATTATGTTAGGGTGTGCCAACTACATAATTGAGGAAGCTGCATAAAACCGCCAATTGGGTGTGAAATAAATAATGGTTATTTTGATTTTGATATTGCCAACTATTCGAGAAAGTTTAGATGTACTTCTGGTTTTAGATATAATATTAAGAAAGTACAAGGTAAACAATTAGGAAATTTTAAGTATAAATAGGTTTGAAATAAAGAAAATATGGTATATTTTTAAAAATGGAAAACCTTAACTCGTTTTCTTATAATTTTTCTCGTACACGTTAAGTACAAAATATCTTGTTTATATCTTCCTTATGAGTAAAACATTTTAGATTTAAAATAAGAAGCTTAATTTTTTTTGCAACCACAATAAAACCAAAAAAAAATAAAGAACTCAAAATTTTTTTACAATCATTTTAGAAAACTGTATCTTTTAAATTTCCTACTCCAGCTAGACTGAGTCACCCTATTCCTACGATTCTCCCAACCAGATACAACAACCACATATAGATATTTGTTTTGTGTTTTCTTCTTTCTTTTCGACTTGTTTGCTGCCTCTGCTCGGTCGACGTCGACGTCGCAGCTGCTCTGCGCTTATTGAAAAAGCCAAAAACAAAAACGCTGGCGAAGAAAAAGTTTTTGATATTTTTAGAAGAAAAAAAGACATGAGCACATGTTTCAAAATATCAAAAAAGATGAAAACTAGAAAGAACGAGTGAGGAAATGGCCAAACAAAACTAAGATCTGAAAATCTTTGAAAAGGAAACGAAATGTTTATTTGAATGCAAAAAAAACGTATAGAGATATAAACCAGAATCCCTTGCAAAGTGATATTTCGGATATGGAATTTTCAATACAGTTTTCCTGTATCAATGGAAAACTTTGCCATTTTTGAACTGAATTTTTGGATTGTTATAAAAACTATTTCCTTCTGTGGAGATTTTTATATTATTTTTATAAAAATAAGTAACAAAATCAATGAATTGGCAAAAAACAAAGCTAAAAAACAGAAAAACACTGTTAATAATAGGTTTACTACTCATAAAGCCACTCGCTTTGTTTTCAGTTTTCTAGCACTTTTAATGGTAGACCTTTTCATACCTTTCGTCTGAACTCTGACACCTTTTCGAGTGCTGTCATCTCGCATCAAAACTTAAATCGCGAGCCGAACAAACAAACAACTACAACAGCCATCCATACATTTCCACACTTTCGACAACCAAAAGAGGGTGTTCCTATCGATATTTACGACCTATTGAGAAGAGCTTAAAGCACAAAACACTCGTACTACAAGTCAAACACATAAATATTTCTCCCAGCGACGCTGATATTTTTCTTTTTGTACTGCGGCATGACTTTTGGCGAAAAATCGAATCGATTAGTCATGCCAAAGTCCTCAAGTTTTCATCCCAACCAAATCCCCTTCCAAAAACCGTCGTCTTCTGCCTTTCGTGGCGTTTTTAGTTTTGGTTCGAGTTTGATTTTTCGAGTGGCGACGGGAGGAGAAAAAGTGAATGACTTGTCAGAGTGTATTGAACAAATGGACAGAAATAACAATTCATTTTGGCATTTTCCAAACGATTTCTTTGACTCATATTTTTGCACCAAGACATTTTTGACACTTTTGTCGATGATGATGTGATGGGTTAAAAAAAAAAGAAACGAAAATGTGTCAAACTTTTGCTTTTTATTTTCTAGTTGCCCGCGGGGCAGAGCTAATTCAATTTGCATATCTCGACCGGAGGAAAACGAAACAAATCGGAAAAATTATAATAACAATCTTTTCGCAACTGAAACCGAAGCCCGGACCGAAATAAACATAAATTTAATGGTTACGACTTGGCAAGAGCAAGGGGCGTCGCTTTTGGGCCGAGAACCACATGAAAAACGTGACTTTTCGTTAAAAATAAAATCTATGTACTCGCATGTGCGATTGTACAGTGCGTTTCGAGGCTCGAGTTTCAAATAAATCGATTTCAAACAATTATAGCAGTGACAGAATAAATCCGGTAATGAAATCAGTTTCGTTTAACAAAATAATCACATTAAATTTAAGAACGATGTCTGTTTTCTGTTCGGGTGTCTAAAGCCATTATAATTAAGCTTAAGCTTCAAAACAATTTCGTTAGGCCATTAATTTTGTTATTGCCCATTTGCAGGAGTTCTTTTTATTTATTGTCACGTGTGTTTTTCACAACTGCCTAATAGTGCCGAAACGCACTGTTCAAAAATCGCTTGGCTCGGATCTGTTTATTTTTTTATGGCCTAGGCCTTGCCCGGCTTTAGAATAAATATTGCTAAATTTGCATTACATTTGAACACTATTTGTCGCCGTATTTACTGTATTTTTAAGTTAATTAACTGCACACATAAAACAAATTCATGTTAAGTTGTTAGGGCTCTTGCCCGAATAATATGGATAGATTTATAGCATTTTCTGCCCAGTAGTGTGGAATAACCATTCATTCCCGCTTTTCACTCTGACAAATTTGGTTACCAATTTGTTGAATTTTAATTATTATTTCACAGTTCATTAGCCTCAATTTCAATTTGATTTTCGGTCATTAGGCTTTTCAGCGAGCCAAATGAACGAGATATGTGTGTACTTTATTTTAACGGATTAAGTTCGTTTTTATAATTGAAATGAAGCTTTTTGAGGGGTTTAATACATTTATTAGGGCAGCTATATATTTTTTTGCCAGAGTCAAAAACAAATATTTTTGGAGATGATTTTAAGTATTTCAAAATGAATTGACATATGTACTAAAGTAAAGATTTAGTTTTGTACCTTTTAGTCCTTTCGAATTTAAAGTAAGCTGGTTAATAGCAACCAGTTTATATAAGTTTTTACTCTTTTAGTTGATTTTAGGCACACATTAGAGGAGGAAAACTAGAGATGGTACAAAAAGAAATGTATTTTTAAGAACTGTAATATCGTAGTAATATCGATGTTTAGGGACCTTTGATACCAGTATTGGATAACTAGTAACTGTATTACATTTTATGTGATTATTTTTGGCAAAATGGCCAAACATTTACAACACTAAACAGCTTAAATATCATTAATATTTTAAGTTTAAAATTGTTTTTTCATGGAATTTTCTGCCAATTTTCTTTTTCCCACAGATTCTTTATGATTAACTTTCCCTATAATAGTTAAATAGTTTTCCCTACCATTAAATTTCCGCCTTTTCACTTGGCCCCACCGAAAATTCGACAACAAAAACAAACAGACCACAGAATGTGGCTGAAGAGGAAGAAGAGGGGAAAGAAAGGAACCGATAAAAAAAGAACTTAAACTCGAGACGGAGGCGTAAAAGAGAGAAAACAAAATAACCAAAACAGAGGAGAGAAGTGAAAAAAAACAACGATCTTTTTTTGTTTTTTAAGTATAAACACCTTCGGTTGTCCAGCTGACTTGTTGTTGTTGTTGTAGTTGTTGCTGGCAAAGTTGAAGTTGTTGAAATTGTTGTTGTTGTTTGTTGGGGGAAAAAAGCGGCTGCTGTTTTTTCTTGTATTTGTTTATTGTTTTACTTTTACGCCGAGATGGTGAATTGAAAATGTATTTTTAACCTTTTTTTCGATGTGTGTGTAACTAAACACGCGCGTTGTTGCAGAAGTTGTTGCTGTTGTTTGCGGCTCGACGTGACGTCATTAAGATGCCGGCAAAAAACAATGGATTTTGCGATTTTTCCGGACAATTTCCCTGCAGAGCTTGCACTATTTTTCTTCAATTTTCTTGCACGACTTTCGACAACTTTTTCCTCCTTTTTTTATCTGTCACACACAGACAGGCCAAACACACACACTGTTTTATTCGGCACCCAACACACACACGTGCACTCGCGTTGTTGTTTTTTTTTGTAATATTTTCTTCCAATTTGACAAATTTTCCGCGTTTCTAGAGTTGTTGCCAAAAATATTTTATGATGAAAGTGGATTTCAATTTGCGGTGACTGGGCAGAAATATTGGTGACTTTTTAGCTGAGAGCTGCAATTTCTTCGAGGGGTTTTCTTCTTTCAGTTCTTCAGGCAGGCTCTGCAACTCTATTTTCACTTTTCCGCTAACAGAACCGCTTCCATCGAAAAAATTTGTGAACTGTGACTGTGAAACTGAAAGCAAAATATTTCCGACGATTCCAATTGACTCGGAATTCCCTCTCCCAAAGTCTCCTGTCAAAAAGTCTCTCTCTTGAGCGACACCACCGAGTTGAGTGAAATTACCTACAGATACTCGTAGTGTTTTAATTAATTTAAATTTAGAACTATTTTCTTAAAAAAAGATAAATTTTATAAAAATTATGAATAAATATTTTTGAAAATTGTACAAAAATTTGAAGTAATCAAAACGTAAGAGAGAGTTACTCTCAAAGCAAAATTATTCCTGACAATTCCAATTCGACAAGCGGCTAAGAAGAGAGAGCGCAATGGGAGCTCTCTCCGCTTACTCATTTTCGCTGCCTCTCGCTCACCCGCACTGCGGCAACGACTCATGCTATCTCACTCTGCGGTGCTCTCTTGCCCGCTTATTGGATTATTTCAACTGGAGTTTCTTCCTCTTGAGTGTTTTTTAAGAGAGATTAAGAAAGAGCGCAGGAAAAAGAGAATTCGAGTGATTTTGAGGCGGTTTTTAAGGGGGTTCTCAAGGGGGTGGTGGGTGGTTTGGTCGAGTTCAATGAAGGCGAGTCGAGTTGACAATCAACTAAAAGGTTAACTGGCCAAAAGTAGACAGACTTAAGCTTTTTGGCGTAGGTTGCGGACTATAAGACTATAAAATAGCCTGGCAACTAAACTGTAGTTTATTTTCGCATTTCGGTGACTAAGTTGATACAAGAAACCTGATAATGAAGTTTTGTGACTAAGGCGCAAAATAAATCAAATTTTAAGTAGTTAGATTTATGTAAAATATCTAATATCATTATTTAGCTGTAATTAAAATTTTATACATATTTATGATCATTATCAGAATAATATAAATTCTGTGAATATACTTTTTATAATTTATATTAATATTAATATTATTATTATTTATATAAATTTTATAATTTTAGTTTTGTTTTGCTTTTTAGTCACTCTGATTGTTGTTTAAAACAGCCTTTTAACCTGATTATAAATTGGCCAAATATAATAAAGATTTTAATACATAAAAGTGCTTTCGCTTTATATTAATTGCATCAATTTGTGTTTTTAATTGGCCCCATATGTTTGCTTTATTATTCGGTTGTTAGCTTTGTGGAAGTGTACGATCTTAATTACCATTAAATTAATTAATATGATTTTAACAAATTTGTATGCTTTTATTATTATTACATTTCTGGGCATTATAATTTCCGAAATAAGATGCATAAATCGAAGTACGAAATGTTGATGCTATAAATAAAGGAATTTCTACATTTTCGGTTCCATCAACGTATAAAATTATATTTTAAACGTAAATTAAATTTTCCATTAAGTAATTTAAACTATTTTATAACGATATTACATTTGAAATCTATTTTTTAAATGAAAATAGATTGTGTTGTGATTGGATAGCTTAAATTTAAAGTATTCCCTTCACTATTACTCAATGCCAAATATTGTAGGAAAACGTTTTTCAGCTATTTTTACATAGAAAAGGGTTTATATTTTTATGTCGACACTTATGCATTAGTTTTTCATATAGCCATTAAATTTAATGTTCTTGGTTGCAGTTTCCATTTGGGCCTAAGGCAGAAATAAGTGAACTTAGTGAATTGGAACTTTGCTCGCTCTGTCAAAGTCACCTTCAAAATGCGTTCGATATGTTCTAAATCATTTACGTAAATGCATCCCATCCATAACGGTACGGCTATATATTATCGAATGCAGCCCAGCGGTTCTAGAAATAGAAAAATGTAACGCACACACTGGCACAACTCTTGACATTTCTATGTCATAAATTTGTTTCGTTCTTTGGATTTTTTGGCAGCGAAAGATATGATTTTCCAACACCCCCCACATGGCTATTAAAACCGAGGAAAACCCCTCGCACACACACTTTGTAGGCACTGTGTAGGTTAATTGTAATAAAAAGTGAATGTAAGCGATTGCAAGAACGAGAAATGAAGTCGAAGGAGAACCGGGCAGCATGTGAAAGCCATATAAAAAGGGGAAAGAGAAAGAGCGAACCCGACCAGATCGAGAAACGCCCCCGCAATGAATTTGGATCCATCCACTATATAGTGGATATCCCCTTCCATCTGGCTTATTATTAGAAGTCCCTTGGCATTTGTGTGAGTTTACTATTTATAAACGATTTCAAATTGGAGTTTTTGTCGGTGACCCGAAAGAGAAACAAAGATCGGTAATGGAGCTCCGGGGCAAGTGAAAGGTTTTTTTTTGGTCTGGTTGGGTCTGCAAATTATGCAGGAGTGGTAAACATGGATAAAACAAATAATGAGATATGTTTACTAATAATAGAGATAATACACGATTTGCGGTCACGGAAATTGGAATGTGCCTATCATTACCGAAATATCTAAAATCATTAAGAGTTTAAATTTAAAATACAATTAGAAAAATGTAACAAAATATTAATATTACCTACAATTTTATTACCATTATTATTTATAGAACTCAAAATCCTTTTCTGCAAAGATCTGTAGTTATAACTCCTGTACGAAGCTAGTGATCCGCCAACTTATAATCGTTAAAAATATTATTTACTATTCCATCACCACAGATCTTCTTATTTATAGAAGATATTATCGACAAATGACATCTCTTCTCATCCCAAAACGCCCACCGCAGCATCTTGAAAACATCATTAACAACACATTTATCGGCGCTGGTCTCTCCGCTGCAGCGGCCTTTTCAATGTGGGCAGCTTGCGTCTGCTACGGATTCGGATTCGGGTTCGGATTCAGATACAGATACAGATACAAACACATGCCGAAAGATAGAGTACGACTCTCGTACTGGTGGAGCGAAACCGGTTCCGGGCAAAATCAAAAGTTGCGCAGACGTCGCCGACTCAGCTGCTGACCAAGCTGAAGTTTTGGATTTGTATTCGGGTTCGGGAGTCGGGGGACTGGAAGCTGCGAGCGGACAGGGCGGAACGACGACCAAGAGTGCTAAAGTACACAAAAGCAAAGTTTTCGAGATCGCTGCACGGGAAGAAAACTCTGGAGGCTTTTCGATAGCCGAAAAAATAAGTGGATAAATTTTAAATTTCGCGAGTAAGGGGTTGACAACAAATAGGTTTCCTTAAGTGTATCGAAAATAAATATTAAGTACATATATTTTGTTTTATTACTTTTAAAGCCAAGTGTTACAGAATACAGCTATAAAATACAAGTACTTTTGTAATAATATTCTAAAAAAATATATAAATTAAAGAATATTAAAATAATTAATAAACAACCTAAGGTAAAGGAATTTTATTTGATGATTTTGAGTTCAGATTATTGTCAGACCAAAAATTAAATAAAAAGAAAATCAATATTTCGTTAAATAATGGTTTTGATTCTTTTTTACCAAATAAAGTTATATAATTTAAAATATAAAGAAGACTATTATTTTTTAACCGTAACTAGAACAAATGTCTCGGAAGACTTTGGAAATAACAATTTCCCCAACTGTTTCGCTAATAAGTTAGTATGGCTTACATAGTAAATGTGGAGTTCTTCAGTTAATTTTTTCTCCCAGTGTGGATGCTGGGCCTGCGCCTGGAACGCGCTGCCCGTTTCTCTAAGTGCTCGGCTCAGTGCGTGGAGTAGTGTAGGTAAATCAGTTTGGGGAGCCGGCTTCGAAACGGGTTTACTTCTCGTTTGTGCTACACCTTTTGCGCCTGTTCCTTGTTCCGATCCCCATTCGAGAACGTGTTTCAAGGCTTTTTTCGAACGGGGTGTGTAACCAGTAGCAAAGAAAACCAAAAAAAAAAAAAACAAAAAAGGTGAGGGAAAAGGAGGTCGCCAAATGAAAAGATCGCGGCTAAACAAAAGACGCTCTAGGGATTGGCCCAATATATTTCTAGGGGCTGAAGAACGAGATGGGTGATGTGTAATTGCCGGCAGAAAGAGTGCGAGTGCGAGCGTGTGCAAATAAGTCCCACCCTAATCTAATTAGAAATAACGGCAAGAACAAGACGATTATTTCTGCGCACGCGATCGCAAGAGACCGGCTAATGCATATAAATTGGCATAAATAAAGCAAAAGTCACGTCGATCCGTGTCCAAAAACCCAAAGCCAAACCAGTTTCGAATTCCAGATCAGATCATCGCAATGACGTAGTCGCCCAAACTCCCCCCACTTCTTGGTTCTCCGATTATTGCAACCTGAGTCAGCTATCTTCTCACTGCTCTTAAGAAACTCCCGAAGAGCGGGATCGAGTAAACATACAAACGTTCATCTGCGTGGGTGCCGCACAGGTTGACTCACTCGGAATTCCCCCTCGCAAAGTTCCCCATGGATCGTTTAGCACTCAATACTACCGAGTTGTATCTCCAAACATCGCGGGGCTGCTCTTGAGCGACACCACCGACTGTTCGAGTTTGAGTGGTTTCGTCTAGAGATATTTTAGCGCCAGATAGTCTCGAACAAAGTGTTCCCACTTTTATCGGGGGTTGCAATGCCAATTCCGAGTGTTCTTTTTAGGTATTAAACACCTCGTAATGTTTCGGAATGTGTGAACGAAAGTTCCAAAACTCAAAACTAAATTCTTGTAAAAAAATTTTAATAAAATTCTGAAAAAAAGTAAACAATTGTTGTGGGCTTAGAGAATTTTTATAGGAAATATAATAAAATTAAAAAATGTTAATTATTAGAAGTCCTTAATTTTATTCAGTTAAGAAACCGAAATATTTTATTCCTAATTTTATTGATTTGTGTTTCGGTTTTATAGATATTATGAATAAATATTTTAGAAAATATTAAAAAGTTGTAGTAAAATTGGAAATAAATATTTTATAGTATATTACAAATAAAAAAAAAGATTTTTTTTACATTATTAAAAAGCAATTATAATAAAGCAAAAAAAACATAAACATAAAACATAATTCAAAAATACTTTAATGTTAAATACCTATCTTCCAAATCAATACCTATCTTTTTACTGCATTTCTTTACGAAAAATCATTTACAGGAGCGTATCTGCTTTTCCTATTATTCTTAAATTTATTAGCACATTGACTCCCTTTTTCTTTCCCATTTGTTTCACTATTTTTCATTGAACTTCGTTCCTATCGCTGCTTGCATTCGAATTCAAATTAAGCAAATTACCGAATATTTCGTTTGTTTGGCCCTCCATTTCGTCGCCCCTTGCCACGCCCCCTGCTGCTGCCACAACCTTGTTCTTCTTCTTCTTCGCTTAATTACTTACAACTAACTGCAGGGTGAAAAGTTTGCACATCCCAACCTCCCCCCTGCTACTTGCATTGCAATTGAAACCAAAGTTACAATCGCATATCAAGCCCTAAGACAAAAGGCAAACATGCTTGGGTGGATTTCCCGAAAAGTGGGCGGAGGGTGGCTTCCCCTGGGGTGGCGGGGGGCGTGGCAGCCAGACTGCATAGTCGAAGAAATTACGCTGATTGAACACTAATTTATTTGTTTGTTTGTTTTAACATTTTCGCCGCATTAAAGGGGGAGTTGGGTCGAAAGACGCGAGTGGAAAAGCGGATAAAAAGTTTCGGCTTCGCAAGGTGCAAAACGCTTGCATGTGTGAGTGCGAAGGGGTGGGGGTGGGAGAACGGGCGTCGGGTGGGTGGACGGCCTTAGCTTCGTGTGACTGCCGCTGTTAGCATCTTTTGGCCGTTTCTTGCAATTTGTAAGTGAGCTTCTTTGTCTGCCACTGCCGCTTTTTCGCTTAATTGGCTGTAATTGAAATCGCTCGACAGGGGGAAGTTCAAAGCTGGCGGGTAAGAAGAATACAAGAACATTTTACTTCACTAGGTTTAGTACCAAAAATCGATTTCTAATCTATTAGAAACTCTTAAATTTTCAAGACCTTTAAACTTTGGACAAAATGCAAAGAATATTTTAATATTTTTTTAAAGAGCATAAAATACATTTAAACGATTTGGAATAAATATTTATAAAAATATCTAAGTGCTTTTTTTTATTTAAAAATGTTGGAATCCTAATTGTTGCAGGTAAGTTTTATTATTTTTCTCGGATTCGGCTGAGAAAAATATTTTAATTCAAACATTAAAATAAAATATACTCAAAATTTATATTTTTTTTTTTTATCGTTCGTTTATGTTTATTAAAAGTGTGCATAAGTCAAAAAATACTAATTTTCAATGCTCTTTCTTTTAAAACTATATTAAATTTCATTGAACTTATTGAACTTAGCTTGATTCGTCAACATAAGGCCACAGACTCTATTGAAGTCAAGTTCGGTTTTCCGGCTCACACATACTCTGTCATATTTAGAAGAATTTTTTTGTTTGCGGTCGAGCCTCGTTTGCCCAGAAAATTCTGATATATTCACGTTTTGGCTTTTTGGCCACAGTTTTGACCGTGTGTGCACTAGCTTTTCAGCTTTTTGTTTTCTTTCTAGTCTCTTTCTCTTTTTTCATTTTTCCGTGTTGCCAGTCTGATGTGGCGACCTTTTAGCGAACGTTTTCGCCATTTGCAGTTTTTCGCCTGTGGCGGCGAGAATGTCGCTTTTCCCGCTCTCCCGCCAGTTTTCCTATTTTTTTTGGGAAATTCCGTGTGTGTGTGTGCGCTGCCCCCTGCGATCTCTGTTTGTGTTTTCCGAGTACTTGGTTATGGTAATCGAATTTCGAATTATTGCCATGAGCTATATCCGAAAGGGGGGAAAACCCGGGAATATGTCGCTCCTTTCTTTTTTTTCGATTTTCCTATGCCAAAAGTTTTCCTTTTTTTTTGACTACCCTTTGTTGTTCTTGTTGCGGAAGATGAATCTGTTCTTTTTTTCAGTTTTTTTGTGTTTATGTTTTGGCTAGTTGCTGTTGATGTTTTCCCTTCGTCTGTGTGGGTGTGTGTTTTCTGAGGTTTTTCCTGTTTTTCCATCCTTGTTCTGCTGTTATTGTTGTTTACATCCTGTTTTTGGCGCGCTTTGAATATTTTGCGGTGCATGTTTTGTCATGCAATAATTTAATTGTCGGATTTGGCAGCTTAAAAGCATCCCAGCCCCCCCCCCCCCCCATTTTTGGCCCATACCGCCCACAAATGTTCAGGGGGGCGTGGCAGGTGTGGGACGATTGTTTGTTTGTTTGTTCGGTTGTCCGTCCGTCCGCCTGACACTTTGTGCTTTATTTATGTTTGGATTTGGCTTGCTGATGTTGTTTGGGCTTTTGTGTTTTGTTTTCTTTTGACAAATTGCTTAAATTTGTTTGCTTAAGAGTGTTTTTTGTGTTGCGTTGAATTTACATAAATCATTTTTTGTAACTTTAATTTCAAGGTGAGTTCACTTTGGTTTTTAGCTCTGTAAAATGTGCATGGATTTCAATGAAATTAATGGTTTTGGGCTTTCTTTTTAATTATAATTTAGGTGGATAAAAATGGTGTTTGAACATTTTTTTTGATAAGTGTTAATTTTAGTAAAAGTCTTCTCGGTTTCAAGAAGACTAATTCTCGAATTTATGCTTAATCACTCTCGTTTCCAAGAGTAAATCTATCTTGATTCAGAAAGAATAAAAGAAATCGAAAATAATTAAGAAGATTTTACACTTGATTTTAAGAACATTTGTTCTTGAAAAAGTGAGAATAGAAAAGACTGAATTCAAGCAGATTTGCTCTTGTTTTTTTTCGTTTTCTTGTTGTCTTGGAGTAATTTAAACATCACAACATATTATTTTCTCTATAAAAGCTTTAACTTTATCTGATCCTTCTGCCCTAACGCTACAATTTATAATTTCCCCCTGTTATCACTATCTGCGTTAGTTGGCAGCCCTGGCACAGTGGCATTATAATTAATAATCAACACCAGCTTAAAGATTTTAATTAAAAGCAGCGACAGACTGCAGCAGTTCAAGTTGCCGCTTTCCCATTTGCCGCTCTATTTTCTGTACTTTATTCTTTATCTTTGCTTATATTGTCAACCCTCCTTTTCTGGGAAATCCCGCCCCCTCCCCTCTGGGTAACTAACCCCCCTTTTTTCCCACCGCCCGATCGACCTGCGTTGATTTCTTTTAATTTAGCCGCAATGACCTGCATCGAAATGCTTTTGTGTGTGCATGTGTTGTTGGCCTGGCTGAATGTCCTGGATCTTCTGCAGCCTCCACACAGGATGTACAGTAAACTCTCCTTCTGCTTCTCCTTCTTCCTTGCCTTCAGCTCCAATTTTAGCTGCAATTCGTTTCCTTGGCAACTTAGCCAAGTTTCAGTTTCAGTTGCAATTACTTGGCGCACCTGAAGTGGACAACAACAACAAGGACAACAAGAAGGATGGGTCGGGGGGTCAAAGGTTAGTTTGTTTGTTTGTATTTGCTGCTGTTGTTGCGGTGACGTTGCCGATTCTATCCCTCGCATTTTTTTATTTTTACCAAGATTCACCATTCTGCAGTATTTTTTTGCTATCGCTTTTCTGTTGACTTTGCGCTTTCTATTTACGCTCCGCTGTTGTTTGTTGAATTCCAACTGCAATTATGTGAATTTTCACCGTGCACAGCATAAAACATTTTCCCCGGGAACTGAGCTCCTCCTCCGGTTCAAGCAGTTGGCCTGCAGCCTTCTGTTTGGCAGCTCCGGGGGCATCAGGTTCTTCTGGCCAAGCTCAAAGTCAAACAGCGTCGGGAAAGTAAACTGAGCTTGAAAGTCAATAAGCGGGGCGGGGGCTTAGAGTCCGAAGTACCGGGTCCGGAGTTGAGTTCCACCTGAGATTCCAAGGATCTCAGCCGGAAAGTGTTGAAAAGCGTTTAAAGCTTGCAATTTTTGTTTATACGTTTTTTCCCTTGATTTGGTCAACTGCTTGCAAAAGTTCAGAAATTGTTCGATTATCCACAGTGGCTACTGCCTAGGGTAACTTGAGAAATAAGGTAGGTAACAACTTTTGAGTTCAGAAATTATAACTTAATAAAATATTTTTAGTAAAGAAATGGTCAACAAAGCAAGTTTGGTAAGTAACTAAACTTTAGTATCTAAATTTGTTTAAATCGAAATTGTTTTTAAAAATAAAATGTTCTATGAAAATAATCTATAAAAAATGTGGGTATCTGTTCTTGCGGTGTAAAATTAAGAATATTTTAATTTAAAAAACAAGTAACCTTTGATATTGAAGTTATTCCATTTCACAAATTCTACTCCATATCACAATATATTTTCGACTAGACGGTTAGGAACTAACAAAATTGTATAGATTTTTTCTTTAAATTCTCAGTTTAAGTAAGGTACATAAAAATAAAAAAAACATGGCTCCACGTAAAAGCAAGAAGCAGGTAAGATAAAACCATAAGTAATAGATCACTCTCACATAACAATTTTGTTTATTTCGGTTATTTATTACATATATTTTGCACAGATTTTGAAAAAAATATTAACGGGACCGCGAGAAGGTGATACATCGCAGCCACGGGAAAACCAGAGAAAACCGTTGCGGAAAACTGTGAAAGTGTCGGCTGGGCACAGAAGGCACAGCCTTCCATGCCGCCTGAAGCCCAGTGTTATCCGCCAGATTTGTTTGCCCGCGGAAAAGGGCGAGAACAATCGGGAAGCGCGAGTTATGTACGTCAATTCGAAATACGGAAGTGATAACAACGCCAACTTCAGTCAAACCGATTGCCATGGGCCTAACTGCCCCAAAGTGCGAAGTGCAACGGAACCTAAGCCAAACATGCGACAGAGTCCTGCCACAAGAGAGAGATCACAAAGAAACAAAAGGAAGTAGTCCTCTAACTTCTTTTGATATTGCTCCAACATCTTCGTCCTATATAAAGAGCTTGACATTACATTTCTAGATGACCCAGGATTAATCTACGATCTATCTGATCTTTTTCAAGGCCTGTGAAAATGTGTAAATTTTATATTTCTTTGTACGTGAATGTATTAGAAGCTGTTTGAATATATAGTTTGATGTATGGTTAGTGGGTCTTTTTGGTCCTTAAAGATGCTGTCGCAGAGCCTTGAGAAAGCCCATCGAAGTAGAAACCCTCAGTAGTTATTTGCCCTGTATGTGTGGTCCCTTCCTTCTTTAACCCCTTCAAAAGAGCTTTTTCTGGCATTCCGTTGGTGTCACGTAGATTTTTCGTTTGCTTTGAGTTTTCAGTTTCACGATTTTTGAAAGGGACGAGGAGGTGGAGAAGGAGCACCAGCTAAGCAATCACCAAATAAAAAGCCATCGGACAGTCGCTGAGCTCAGTTTCAATTTTCACTTAAAACAAAGTTGGCAAAACGAAGGGAAAACAGCGGAGGTGCAGAAGGACAAAAACTGGCTGAACTGCATCTCACATCCACATCCTCGTCCACCATCCACATCCAAAGAATTCGGGCGTTAACAAAGCGCGCGAGCCCGGCTGCCAAATTGTTTTTGCCCTTACACTGGGAGAAATAAAATTAACCAATTTGTTAAACAGTCAATAAAAATACTAAATTCTGAAGAGTACTTTAAGCTTTTTAAAATATAAACTAAAACGTTGTCTAAAAACTCAATTTTAAATTTTCTAAGATTCTTTTTGTAACGTAATTTTAATTAGGTATTATATTCTTAATTGTTTTTAAAATCTTAAGTGAAATCAAATTCAAATTTTATCTTTATTAGAGTATATATATGTAAAGTTAAGTCAATACTTAATTTTAAATTTATATTTATTCATTTTTCTGATCTACGATATTGTTTTAAAAAAAGAAATATCAAAAATTACACTGAAATAATTATTAGAAGAGCACATTAAATTCAAGTATCGCATTTTTCTCAGTGAATCTGTTGTTGGGTTTTGTAATCAGAGCAAAGTAGACGCAGACACATGACGGAACTACCTTCCCCTTTTGCCCCTCTTGGCTTACGTGATTTCAGGCTGCCAAATCACGGATCGGGTTGAGAGAAAATCGTAGAGCGCAGAAAAAAATCACGAGGAAATAAGGAAAAGCGAACCAACAAAAAAATATTATGCTGTCGGGTAGCCAAATATTTCTATGTGCTGCCATGATGAACCAGAAGCGGCAAAGGAAAAACCAAACTATAGCCAGATTTACAGAACGAAAGGGGGCAAGTTTGTGTGGCTCACGTGACATTTGTTTTGGCAAGTGTCCTTTTCCCCTCATTGTCGTCAAATCAGCGAACGTACCTGCAATGGAAAATTAAAGAAAGGGCTTTCAGTTGGTTGGTTTTTAGTTTCGTTAGTTTAAGGAAGGAAATAGTTTGACTGCTTAATTTAAAAAATGTTTTTCAAATCGGACCATTCACCTACAAGTTATAAGCAATGAATGTATTGGGCGCTTGATTGGACGCGTGGAAGCAGTGCAAGCAGTTGCTTTGCTGCTTGCATCTCCCCATCTCCCTCTTCCTTAAGCTGAGTAACGGCTATCTGACTTAAGTATAACCTCTTGATCTTACTCCAATCAACGGATTGATCGCAATAAATAAACCTGTTCCAGTTATCAACCTTATATCGTAACATAACCGTTTCCAATTCATTTGCCATGCTAATTTTCGACTTGGATTACATTTTAATATTTTTAAAAGTATTATTTTTTCTTTTATTTAAATCAAATAAATAGATACCCCTTTGACACTTTTAATTATGTTTATTTGTGAATTAAAGAAAGCTGTTTAACATATTTTAAGGCCCAACTACTTATTATTAGGCTGTACCCCGAGGCACATCCTTTCCGTACCCAGCATTGTAGCCGACCCAAGTGCCATCGTAGGGACTTGCGGTACTAATCCGACGTTTTCTCGTCGTTCTAATTGGTTTTGGCGTACGCTTCATCCATTTTCTTATGGCACCGGGCTGCTGCTCCTTGTCGTATCTTCGACGCATGCACTTTTGGAATCTCTCGTGGTAGTAGTAGCCATGCTAGGAAAATCCGTTTTTGTTGGAATATGATCTTCCAGATGTCGAAAAAGCCTTCTTACCTTGCATTTACTCTTTCTAGTGCGTGCCATGTCCGTTAGGCAGGCATTCATCAAAACGACCCAGGTTAATCCTACGGGGCAAGGAGGTAATTCTGTGGAAAATGAAGTCACCTCCGAGGTCGACATTTCTTTAAAGATGCTGGAATCCGACTAACGGCAATTAATTCGGGTTTGTAAGACCCATATTAACTTCGTCACACTTTAAGTCGAGTGGAAAACCATATTAACACACATTCGTTTTTAGGTCTATGATAATGGTTTTCTTGATCTTTAAAAAACTTTATGGAAACGACCCTAAAACTACATTTTTTTTAAAAGAACTGTATTAAATTGCAGGCTCAAAGAAATGGTAATCAAAATTGTCTTTAACTGTTTAATGTCTCTCTTAAAATGTGTAAAAGTATTTAAAAATACCTCTATAACTAAAATCCGGATGCCAATTGTCAGATACTTCAACAGATGCAGATACAAACTGCCATTAGGGCCTTTCTCTGGTCTGCGTTTAAAATGTTCCCACCTTTCCGACACCTTTTATCTCTCGAGCACACATTAATGGATCTGTGACGGGATGCGTATGTGTGAGGAGGAGGTCACAAGGCCATTAGGGGAATTCCCCGGTTAAGTTTGGTTAGCTGATTGTGCTGGCATTCCATCATGCCCTCTGCCGCTTCCCGGGCGCCGCTTTTAATGAGCGAAATGAAGTAGGATACTTGAATGAGCCAGTTGACTGAACGGCGAGGGGTGTCAGAAAAGTTGTGGTTGCTCAGCTACAAGCTTTTGTTTTTACTCAATAACAAGAAGAACAAAGATTTATTTGTATACCCGTTACTCGTAGAGTAAAAGGGTATATTGTATTCGTGCAAAAGTATGTAACAGCTAGAAGGAAGCGTTTCCGACCCCATAAAGTATATATATTCTTGATCAGGATCACTAGCCGAGTCGATCTAGCCATGTCCGTCTGTCCGTCTGTCCGTCTGTCTGTCCGTCTGTCTGTCCGTCTGTCTGTCTGTATGAACGCTGAGATCTCGGAAACTATAAAAGCTAGAAGATTGGCATTTTGCATGCAGATTCTAGGAGTTCCTACGCAGCGCAAGTTTGTTTCAAAAAGGTGCCACGCCCCCTCTAACGCCCACAATCGCTTATATACGATTTTAAAAATTTCAATATTTCGGAAAAGTAAAAATGCAGTTTTATTGTGTTTATCAATACCTATCGAAATGTAGAAGAAATTTTTCAAATCGGACCATTCGTTAAAAAGTTATGCGTGTTCAAAGTTTCTATCTCCATCTCCCTCGCACTCCCTTTACCTGAGTAACGGGTATCTGATTGTCGGGGCACCCGACTATAGCGTTCTCTCTTGTTTGTACTTATTTATTTTATTTTTTTGTAGGTACTATATGTTCTTTTTGAATTTCCTAACTGCTTTTAAAAAATCCCTAACTAATCATCCCACCCGTGAAATGCTATTTAGCGTTTGCTGCTTGTCCCTGCCATCAAATTCCCGTCGTTCACCGTGGCGTATGCGCAATTTCAGCCGAGCCGTTGAGGAAATCAACACCAAAGATCATTAGAACCATTAAACTCGAATAAAATGAGAAGTTTTAATGAGGTTTTCGATAAATTCATTCAGTTTATTCGTTAACATTAAACAATATACAATAGTAATTAGCTAATCCATTAAGTAGTTTCATTTTCAATACTTAAACCAATAATTCAATTGCCAATTTTCGTTTTAAAATCATAAACTTTTCACCTTTGTGCAAATTAGTTGAAAATCTATTGAGCACCGGCTAAGCCAAGGCAAAATTCAATGCCAAAGTGGGCGACAAGTTGGTAAAACTTTGCCCAGTAAAAAAGGAGGGCTACGAAGAAACGTTCCAGGTGGCAAATGTCAAAGCAGTGGAGCCTGGCAGCTGAAGGACAGCAGTCTCCGCGCACCGTTTGTTTGTTTGCTCGCTTGCCTCTTTGTTTGTTTGTCCCATTGTCGCTTTGTGAACTATGAACTGTCACACGGCGCGAGAGGAGAGTAGAGTGCACTAAAAGTGTCGCCTTACGGCAACTGACTTGGAAGGATAATCGCAGGGGGCGGGAGGTGTGATGAGTGGATGAGTGGGCGGTGCAACTTTTGATAAAGGTTTATCTGGGCTGCCGTTGCAGCTTACCTTTTTGGCCGGGCAACAGTTTCAGCTGACTGGCTAAGTTGGCTTCAAGTTGCCACCGACTTGACTGTCTTGACTTTCATCATCATCATCATCTGGTTCCCAACTTGAGCTTCCAAAAGGGAGGCGAAAAAAGTATCTGGGTGTCTTGATGTCGGGACAACTTTCCTTTTTTTGCCTCTGGCTGCTGCTCTTCATGTTTAGCATTTAATTATTTGAAAAATACGCAATGGCGTTTCGAGTTACCGAGGAAAGGAAAAGCAGGAAGGAAATCCACTTGGATCGGATGTGGGCATTGGAGACAGTAAGCCGGCAGTAATGGCGATAGGATTAAGGAAGTGAACGAGAATTGATGGAAGTAATTATAAATTAAATATTAAATAATAAAGAGAAAAAGCTAAGGCTTCGAATAAAGTAATTAATTTATTTTAATTATTTAAATTTTAGTGCCATATTAAATTAATTTCTTAAAGTTATCTCATAGTTATAAATAGTTAAAAGAAAAATCTCGGATGGTTATTACAACCAATATCAGCAGTATAAAATGTGGCTGTAATCTTAACTTTATTTATTTATCAATAAATTATCGATAAGTTTGCCCGCTTTACTTATCGGCGCTTTTGACAAGTTGAAGAGCCCTGCAGCTGAAATATGTTGCAACATGTTGCAGCTACGGTCTCATTGTTTGGCGTTTATATGAGCGAGTGGCGGGGAAGGGAAATATATTGAAACACAGACGAAACATCATCTGACAGTTTGGCTAACATTAAAAGCGGCAAAATGTTGCGGCGCTGCCTGCCAAATGACATGATTTCTCAGTTCTGATTCGGTTGCCACTCTGCACTCTCTTCAGGCCGCATTTCCACATCCCCGCATTTCCACATTTCCACAGCCCCACATCAACTTCAACTCAAGAACTGAGCGAAACTTTTGCTTATCTGCGTCACAGCCACAAAACCGAATCCCGACTCCAGCCAACCAAGTCGCCTTCCCTTTTCCATCTCTATACACTCAGAAAATCTACATTATTGTGCACTCCTAAAAAATATTATTGGAATTTGTTTTTTTAAGAATTATGTATTATTAGTTTTACTTTAACTTTATTTTAGATTTAAATGGTTTCATTAATCGGATAGGTGTAACTTTCTCAAAAATTGAGATACAAAATTGTCTTTAAAATGTTTATTTTTACACTTAAATATTAATTACCTTTTCTTTATTTGTATGGGTTCTTTTCGATGGATTTGTTCTACTTTTTGCAAAATTAAATTTTTTCAAACAATAGATATTTAACGTTAGATAATATCATTAAACGTTTGGTAATATTATACTACAGGGTGGCCCACGTAAGATTTGCGTTTTAAAATCACTATAAAAAAAAACAACGAGTATATATTTAAAAAAAAAATTTTTTATTGGATTAAAATAGTATTCTTTTTATCTAAAATGCTTAAAAGTATTATACGAATTTTGAATTTTAATATGCAATGTTACTTTTGTCCTTTGTCCTTTCTAGCAGTGTGCTCACATCATTCCCTTTTGCAACTACTGCAACGTCTTGAGGCAGATTTTTGCTTTTGTTGCTGCTGCTGCTGCGTTTTTTGCTGCGTTTTTCTTGGGTGCATCAGTTTGTCTGCTCCTTGGATGGCTGGTTTTCCTCCTTGGTCCTGTTATTTCTACACATGCTCGCCCAGGACTCGCTCTTTGTTGCTATTTCGCTACTGCCGCCGCTCCTGTTTGTGCGTGTTTCATTTTATTTGTTGGCACAAAATTGGGTTTTAGTGGATTTTGTGGCAAATGATTTTTGCTGGCTGCCGTTACGCTTGCATAAACTTTAATTTAATTTTTGCCCAACACAAAAAGCACAGAAGTTCCCTGAGCAGCAAAACAAAAAACAGACCAAAAAGTAAATATAAAAAGTATGTAAGAAAAAAACCAGAAAAGAAACATGTTTAATGTACGGAGATCATATGAGGCCGATGCTCAGGTTTTTCAAACTTTAATTAGAAAATGTTCGTTATTTAAAAGCTTTAAAATTTTCAAATCAACAATTTAAGAATTCTATCTATATGTAAAACCCTGTATCTATTAGATAAATATCTATCTGATTATAATTATTTTATTTTGTTATCTGAAATAATATTTAAACTTTAATAATTATTTTTTTCCCTTAATTAATTGATTCTTTCTATAATTTACATTAACTAAACACTTTGTTTTATGAAGCAGAAATCTCCGCTACCAAGATTTAAATTCCCGAAGCGATTAATGCCATGCTGTACAAATCAAACGTTTGGTATATCTCAACACTTGACTTTATCCGCAAAGTTTGCCCTCAAGTTTCGCCACTTCTCTGCTGATTTCGTTTCCCAATCGCTTTCAATCAACATGCGTTCCCATATTGAATTGAATATTTTGCGAAAAAGCCACAGGACACACTTCCATCAATTCAAATGTGTCTGCCAACATCTGTCTATATATTCCCGAATACTCGTATATTGCACACACAAAATGGAAGACACCTCTGCATCTACACACGGGTAGAAGTTTTTTAAGAAATGCACAAAAGTGCAATTGAGTTGAAAGACGTGCCAAAGGGCGTGCACAAGCTAGAAAAGCCATAAAAATGGCAGCTAAACGCGGCTGGATGGGTGGATCCCCCTGCTCAGGTGAAAAATTATAGCGTAAAATTCATATTTGATGACTTTTTGATTGCCAAACCGAAAACTCCTGCACCGCCTTCTCCAACTCAATCCAAACCAAACCCAACCGCAATCGCAACCTCAGATTCTGCCTTCATCTCCGGATTCACACAGCCACATAATGCTGGGAAAAGTGCTTTCAATGGCGTCATTGTCAAGCGTTCTTGCCGCCATCGCAATCATCATCATCATCGTTATCATCGCACATATATCCACCTGCACCTGAACTGAACTGAACTGAACTGCGCTCTATACGTACTCTGTACTCTATACCCTGTGTAGTGGCTGATCCAAAGCAATGCCAAAGCTTTGGGATTAAGCTGCAGCTGGCTTTGAACTGGATGGATGGATAGATGGATGGTTGGATGGCTGGCTGGTTGGCAGCTGGGTGCTCCGAAATTTTTCCTTTTCCTTTTCATTTTTCCATATTTCGTGTTGTTTGTCGTCCTCGAGCCCTGATGATGATGACGATATGCTCGAGTTTCGATTCGTAGGCAGGAGCAAATCTTTCAATGGTAAACGGGACTGCGGCTCCAAGCTCTCAAGATGGATTTTCGGTGGTACAAGGACTCGATTAATGAACCTCAGCTTGATGGTCATTTAAAATGCATTTCTAGTCAAAGTGTCTTCTAGGCCAAATGGGACTTTTCTCTGCTTTGTTCAATTTGTTTTCGTTTTAATAGGAAGTAATAATTTGTGTCACTGGATTTTTGACTTAACGTACTCAAATGTATGCTTTAATTTCGATACGACAGAGATTCTTATATTTTTGAACTTAAATAAAATAATATAAAAATAAATAATTGAATAAAATAAATAAATATTTGTATTGTACAATTATTTACTCTTTCTTTCGAATATTTTTGTCTTAAAAATTTTAAGTTAAAATTCGCAATTTTATTTAAATATATATTTTTTTTTGTATTACATTATATTATAATATATATTTTCCACTTTTCTAAGCTATTTTTCACCTATGAAATTTGTTTAAAATTATTTGTATATTTTTAAATTTCTGCATTTATTGAACATTTGTTGCTGGCTCTTTTTACAGATTACTAAAACATCTGGAGATATTTTTTTACAATGTTTAAAACTCAATTCAAGACGAGTAATCAATTTTAATTACGCAAACCTCGTGAGATTGAAAGTACTCCCGACTCCTTAAATCCCTAAAACCCATTAATCGCTGGACTTTTTTCCGTGTCAGTCAGCTAATTTCAATTAATGTAAAGGCACGAGGAAGAGCCCGAAATGAGGTCCTTTCAGCACCCTCGTCCTCCCTCGACCCCGCAGAATGGTGTTGATGTGACGGGCCACGAATGCTGATGACACTAATGCTCGCCCACACGCACACTCGAACTGTGAACTGTGACCCATGCACAGGATTCAGGATTCAGGAATGAGGATTCAGGATTGGGGATCCAGGACGCGGGACGTAGGACGCAGGACGTCAATGTGTTAATGACTCGATGGCATTGCATAAAACGGCTACGCTAATTTGCATTGTGTGTGTGTGTGAATTGGCCGCTGTCAACGTTGTCCTGGCACTCGTGTGTAATGATTTGTGCCAGTTTTTCCAGCTTTTCACGCTTTTCCCCCGCACGCCGAACCCCAATGACCAACAACCTCGGCTGCCCATCGAGCTTATGTCATACAATTAATAAAAGTTTTCATGCCCGCGAAAAAAGTAAAAAAGGAAATAATGAGCAAGGCTACAAGCCTTTTATCACACGTTGACCTTAATTACTTGGGGCTTTTTTACAGGGCCATTAGGTTCCAAATTTAAAGAGTTCTAATGGTGAATATTAAAGCCATGCTAAGAGATTTTCGTGTGCTAAATTGAGATTGATTGAATTATTTGGGGAAAGTTTTGTCGTAATTATAATTCGAATGATTCTTGCCTTGAATTTTAGGCACTATAAAATATTTTTATGAAATAATTAAAAATAATAAATATATAAAATATTTAATAAAAATTAATTTCCAAGATTAAAAAGTTCTAAGTTCTTTTTCGTGCTAAATAAGGATTGAATATTTCATCGTATTTCTAATTCTAATATTTTTGGAATTAAAAAAATATTTTTTTAATTTTTATTCGATTTTTGTTTTAGGTAAGTGGAAGTTGTATAAAATATTTAAGTCAATGTCATTGCAATTTTACAGATTAAGTCTCTCTCGCCTTAATTGCAGGACATTTTATAAAATTCCGAATATTAACTCTTTACTGCCAATAAAAGTTTTATGATATCGAATAAATTTGACCATAAACTCATTTATGCAGGACTTAAATTTTTGATTTTATAATCCTCTCAATAACGCATCGTTGACCCAGAATGGATTTATTAATCAAGCGAATTTGTTTGCCTGGGCATGGCCTTTCACCTCGCCCAACTGCCGTGCATTATGAGGAAGTGGAACTAGTCTGGCTTGCGCTAACAGTCTAAGCCCAGATCCCAGAT
Source organism: Drosophila lutescens (assembly GCA_037075285.1). Taxonomy (NCBI): domain Eukaryota; kingdom Metazoa; phylum Arthropoda; class Insecta; order Diptera; family Drosophilidae; genus Drosophila; species Drosophila lutescens. Next base: position 236,113 of record JBAMCF010001109.1, read on the forward strand.
CCCAATCCCAAATCCACATCCAAATCCAAATCCGAATCCGACTCTGAACTGTGACGACAACAATTCCAGCGATTTTTATATGCCATTTGCCGATTTTACAACTTTGCTGGCGCCTGGCTTATGCCGAACCCAAACCAACTGTGGCGCTCTTCTTATGGCCACGTTTGTAGCCAGTCGCTGTTGCTGCTGTTGTTTTTGCCATTGGCGCCATGGTGGGCTGGCCGAAAAGCGGATCCCCAGGCTTTTCGTCCTAGAACCATTTTTTCCCGTCAGTCGGGGACGTCGCGTGTTTGGGCCATTTTCCGTTTTCATGGTGTTCGTCGCCAAAATGGCGTTGCGTGCTGCCGCGAAATGTTTGTTGAAAATTGCTCAAATGGGGCTTACTTCAATAGATCGAAACAGAGATTACCCTATGGTAAAGGCTCAACAATTGTAAAAATTAAGATTATTTTTTTTTCCAAAATAAAAAAAATGTCCTTACGTTTTCAAGAAGATTCTAAAATTTATAAAACCAATTTTTATTTATTAAAAATAATGGATAATATGTTAACATATTTTTAACCATAATCCTTATCATTATTATCAATAATGATTTTTTTTCACAAAATAACAAACATTTTCCTTACGCTTTAAATAAAGTAGCTAAATTTATAAAATCATTTTTTACCTATTAAAAATAATATAAGACTTTTCCAATAAATTACAATTGTTTTTTAAATAATTATTTATTATAATCCTTACAAAGTATATTATTTATATCTTAAATATTATTTATACTTTCAAAAATTAATATAATTTGTTTAAGAATGTAAGTTACATTAACTCCGAGTTAACCTCACTAAAGAGGGTATATCTGTTAATAAAATTGCATGGTGGTTGGGGTCACGGGATCCGCAAGTATTAGTGACTAACACATCGAAATTTGTATGCGTCACAATCGTCGGAATCGGAGTCGCAGTCGCAATAAGAATCACTGCGAAAAAGGCGAATCAAGTCATTGCTGAAGGAGAAGCTAAAATCATAAAAAGATTTATGGCGCTTTCAAGGCGAAAGACCCAGAAGTAACTTCACAATGACAAAAAGGAAACCGGGAAATGGTAATGGAAAATGGGGCAAAATGGAGCCGGAAAACTGCGTGCGAAAAGTGTTGTGTGTGTTCGTTGGGAAATACGAGCCATCGAGGCCAATAAAATATGTGAACAAACACGCATTAGAGAAGTAAAGTTCATAGAGAAAATCACCGAAAAGTTGTCTAGGCGGAATGTCGACACGATGATACATAAATCAGGATGTCAATGCTACTTTATGGTCCTGGCAAAGGTACCAGATGACAGAAGTTAATATTTGCCTAGCTATAAGGCCGTAATTTCCCCCATTATCCCTTGGTCCTATCTCCCTTTTGACTGTGGTCTTTCTCCCTTTTCTGGGCCTCTGAATTTCGGCATTGTTTTAATGCATTTGCAGGGCCCAGAAAACTTTAGCGGCGTGGGCAGAAAGTTTGGGGGTGTTCCCTACCCCCCCCCCCCATTTTCATTGTGCAATTGGAAACTTTATGCAACAATAAAATTGCTGCCAAAAATATGAAAAAAAGTAGCAGCAGGCTAACAATGAAGGCAGTGTAAAAATACAAAAAAAAGAAAGAGAAAAAAATAAAACACAGTGCAAGTCGGCTGGTGTAGCCTACTTATGGGTAGGAAAATTGTGTAGGGGGCGGCGGTGGGTGGAAAAGCAGAAGCCGCATTTAAACTCTCGACATCCGCGGTAACTTCCGGAGCGGTAAATTATGCAGGTCTCGTGAAATATCACTCATTGTTCTCGCCATATGTGCGATAAATATTTTATGTTGCCTGTGATTAAATGTATGTCGATGGTAAAATTAAAGATATATTTTAAATTTATTTCAATATTGAAAGGATTGTGATGATCTTAATTTTTAAGAACTCAAAAAAATATATGATGCACTTATGAACTATTTCAAAGTCAGCGAATATGAGCAAACTGAGAACGTAATTGAAATGCTCTTCTCAGTGGCTTCCCAATTTCTCAGCTACTCGATGGACATCGATCAAAATGTACATCTGTGGCAGGTCGAGATGGATTTCGTGTGTTGCTCATACGCCACGTTGCACATTGAATGTTTATGACTTCTCCGCACATAACAATCCAAATCCAATCGAAATCGCAATGGAGCCGAAATTGATAGTCGTGACATATTGAAGTCTGGAGAAGATGGAATTGGCGAGAATCAAGGAGAGTTGAGGGATTGGATGCCAGGTGAAGTGGAACAGATTTATAGCACGCTCAGGTGTTCATGGACTTTAATTAATCGGAAATATTTTAAACCATTTTTTAGTTTGTTGATGGTTTCTTCCTTTTAAATGATTTTTTTTTAATTATACCCGTTACTCGTAGAGTAAAAGGGTATATTGTATTCGTGCAAAAGTATGTAACAGCTAGAAGGAAGCGTTTCCGACCCCATAAAGTATATATATTCTTGATCAGGATCACTAGCCGAGTCGATCTAGCCATGTCCGTCTGTCCGTCTGTCCGTCTGTCTGTCTGTCCGTCTGTCCGTATGAACGCTGAGATCTCGGAAACTATAAAAGCTAGAAGATTGGCATTTTGCATACAGATTCTAGGAGTTCCTACGCAGCGCAAGTTTGTTTCAAAAAGGTGCCACGCCCCCTCTAACGCCCACAATCGCTTATATACGATTTTAAAAATTTCAATATTTCGGAAAAGTAAAAATGCAGTTTTATTGTGTTTATCAATACCTATCGAAATGTAGAAGAAATTTTTCAAATCGGACCATTCATTAAAAAGTTATACGCAATCAAAATTGTTTATATATCTATCTCCCTCGCACTCCCTTTAGCCCCAATAGATAGTCGGGACACCAACCCGAGTACAGCGTTCGCACTCCCTTTAGCTGAGTGACGGGTATTAGATAGTCGGGACACCAACCCGACTATAGCGTTCTCTCTTGTTTTTAAATAATATTTACTTCAAGGAACATGAGGAAACAAATTAACGATACTTCAGAGCTTCAAATAAATGGAATAAATAATAAAAAAACAAGAGAGAACGCTATAGTCGGGTTGGTGTCCCGACTATCTAATACCCGTCACTCAGCTAAAGGGAGTGCGAACGCTGTACTCGGGTTGGTGTCCCGACTATCTATTGGGGCTAAAGGGAGTGCGAGGGAGATAGATATATAAACAATTTTGATTGCGTATAACTTTTTAATGAATGGTCTGATTTGAAAAATGTCTTCTACATTTCGATAGGTATTAATAAACACTATAAAATGGCGTTTATATATTTTTAAAATCTTAAAAGATGTGGCCTCCAGACACATTTGAAAATCGTTTATGGCGATTGTGGGCGTTAGGGGGGCGTGGCACCTCGATGAAACAAACTTGCGCTGCGTAGGAAGCCCAAGAATATGTGTGTGAAATCTCAACCTTCTAGCTTTTATAGTTTCCGAGATCTCAGCGTTCATACAGACAGACAGACGGACAGACGGACAGACGGACAGACAGACAGACGGACAGACAGACGGACAGACGGACATGGCTAGATCGACTCGGCTAGTGATCCTGATCAAGAATATATATACTTTATGGGGTCGGAAACGCTTCCTTCTCCCTGTTACATACTTTTGCACGAATACAATATACCCTTTTACTCTACGAGTAACGGGTATAATAATAATACAGCTTTAATAATATTTTTTCAAGCAATATAATTTTAAAATAATTTCAAATGCTGTAAGTTATATGGCTATGATGCTATCAAAAAAATGGTAAACCGCTAAAGTAAATAAAATCCTACAAGATATTTTTAACCAAATAAATTTGAATGAAAGGCGTTGTGTGGCTGAAGTAAAAACTGGCGACGAAATTGAAATGTTTGCGTACGAAATTAACACCACCCGGTGCTCACTACTCATACACACACACATGTGCAGACTGACTCAAACAAGCTCACTCGTACGTATACGTTGAAATGCAAATGCAAATTGCATTTGTTTGCGTTGTGTCATTTGTCGCTTGGCTGAGACCCAAATGATAACGTGGGGAGTGGAAAGGAGGGGATATACTACAGACTACAACTCACAGCTGGCAAATGTGACAACTTGTTACAAAATTCATCAACTTATGAAATATAAATCGCACACCAGAGCAGCCAGCAGAGGTAAAAGTGAAGGAAGGAAGTGCCAGTTCATCTAGAATATTCCGCAGACATCATTAGTTTTGCAGCTCCAAATGGCTTTGCAGGCTTAAAATAATTTGAAACCAATTTGTACCTTAGTAGGCCATTCTCAGCTAAACGAAACTGTGGGGTAATTTAGTTCTATTTAATAGCTTTTATCTGTATAATATTTAAATTTAGTAACAACTGTGTTTTTAATAGAAGTCAGATGCCACAGAAACATTCTGCCCATAGATAAACGTGGATTTTCTTTGTTTTAGGAATTTACAATACAATTTATTTTTTGTCTTACAAATAATCATTTCATCCCATTGTACTTACTGTTCGGAAACCTTTTAATTCAACCTCAGCAGGCCGATTTTTCGAACTGCCAAGGCCTGAAACATCTGGCTGGCAGTACATTTCATTCCAACGCCATCACCCCAACAGTTAACAACTATTATAAGAGAAATTCGTTTTAACCTAGCCGTTTTTTTCAACAGGCAAGTGTAGAATAAAATTTAGAAATAGAGAAAAGTTCAAAAAAAAATATTATTTTTTTAATATTTTGGAAATCCAAAGATTAGCTTTTAGTTTGTTCTAAATTTTTTCTTTATTTTATTTTCTCGTTTTCCAGTCCAAAATGAGTGAAGAGGAATCACCTGGTGCGGGAGGTGAAGAGTCGCCAGGAGCGGGACAGACGGAGGCTGTGGCTGCACCGCCACCACCAGACACCACCACCGCTGCACCCCCCGATACCACTACTTCTGGGGCCCGAATGATGATGCACCACCCGTGGTTAGCGGCAGCGGCCGTCGCCGTGTATGCCACCAAGGTCATGTGGGTCAAGTTCCGGGAGCTCGGCTTGGCTAAGCAGAAAAAGCGGCTCAAAAATCGGGAGAAAAAGTCGAGGCCCTTACAGGATAACGAAGAAAATGGTTCTGAATCGGAGTCTGAGGCCGAGTCTGATGCAGAAGAGGAAGAGAATAAATCTGAAATCCAAAAATTAGACTTGGCTGATGTCGAAAACTCTGAAGAATTGGATCCTCAGTCGGGACTCGCAACGAATCTGGTTAAATTTGGGGATCCTGATAAGAACTATCGATCCATCGAAGTGCCGCCCGCCGACTTCTGATACTCAAATTGGGCATGAGAGGACATTGCATGAACACACCGAACAAGGAAACATTGTTGTAATGCTTGCGCTTAAAGTAGGGGAGGATCACTGGACACCGTTGGGAAATGACCACCACATTGGGGGGACACAAATTGTTAGTTTTATAACATTCACCTAAATTCTTGTATAACATTTCGATATTTCAATTGGTTTTTATTGGTTATCATATGCTGCGATGATAGTAAGGTGTAATAAAAAATATAAACTGAAAAAATGTATTAAAAAAAAACGGTAGATTCCAAAATAAACGATCCTTTGATATTTTTTATAGGTTTGGCACTCTGATGAATCTGCTTGGTTAATCTCGAGTCCCTCGATTATCAAAACCACTTTTTGACCTTAATTTATTTTCTTTTTCTACAAGTCAAGAATATTAATAAATACGATTTTTTAAATTTTTTTATTTCGCATATTTATTACAGAACCGATAAAAACGAACTGAAATATCGAAATGTTTACAAGAATTTGGATTATAAAACTAAGAATTTGTGTCCCCCATTGTGGTGGTCATTTTCCAACGTTGCTCTGTGATCCTCCCCTACTTGAAGCGCTAGCATTACAACAAAGAGTGTCCTTGATCGGTGTGATAGTGTTCGTTTTATGGTCCTTCATTCCCGAATCAAGGATCAGAAGTCTTGATTGATCGGTAGTTTCCATCTGAGTCGTCCATTTTCAAGCGATTTGATAAGAGTCCCGTCTGAAGAACGACTTCGTTAATGTTTTGGACCTCTGCACCGAGTTCATTCTCTGCATCAGTCCCCTCCTCCGATTCCGATAAAGAACCGTCTTCTTCGTTATCGTGCAGGGGTTTCGACTTTTTCACTCGATTTTTGAGCCGCTTCTTCTGCTTGGCCAGACCGAGCTCACGGAACTTGACCCAGATGACCTTGGTGGCATAGACGGCCACTGCGGCGGCTGCCAACCACGGGTGGTGCATCATCATTCGGGCCCCAGAAGTAGTGGTATCGGGTGGTGCAGCGGTGGTGGTGTCTGGTGGTGGCGGTGCAGCCACAGCCTCTGTCTGTCCCGCTCCTGGCGACTCTTCACCTCCCGCACCAGGTGATTCCTCTTCACTCATATTGGACTAAAAAAGGAAAAATGGAAAACGTCCCAAATTTTGTTTTTTTTTTCTTCAAATTTTCAATAACTTTTTTTTACTTGCCTTTTAAAGCTGAAAAAATGTTTATGTCAAACTAGTTTTCGCGTATGTTTGTTTCTGTTTAGGTTATTGGCGCTGGAATAAAATGTACTGCCAACCAGAAGTTTCAGGCATAGACAGTTTGATTGAATAAAATGTAATTCTAAATTATTAGTTGTTCCTTTTGAGCCTCATATAGATCGTGAATTTCTTGTGCAACCATACTTTTCTTACCTCAGGCACAAGTTTTTAGGCACTATATGGATTTTATAAAAGCGACATTTTTAGAAATAAAACATAATAAAAGGGCATCCAACTATAGAATTCAGGGTTTCGAATACCGCAGCACTTTTTATAATTCTTAGGCTACACTATTTCGGACATTGACCCCGTAGTAATAGCTTATTTTTCTTTTTCTACATTTTTGTACAATAAATTCAGGAATTATTTGGGAATAACATTTTTCTCGATCAAACTGTCTATGCTTTAAACATCTAGACCAGTTGATCTGTTTGGCAGTACACTTCATTCATTCCAACGCCAGTAGCTGAAACAGTAACAAGTAAAAGAGAACACTTTCCTGACCGAACAGTTTTTTTCAGCCTCAACAGGCAAGTGCAAAAAAAAAGTTAAAAAAAATTGTATACATTTTAGGACACCTTCTATAAAGTTTCAGAAAAAAATCTGAGAGAAACTAAAAAAAAAACGATTAAAGATTTTTTTTTTTTTTTCTTAAATTTAATAGAGATTTTCTTTATTATCCCGTTTTCTAGTCCAATATGAGTGAAGAGGAAGCACCTGGTGCGGGAGGCGAAGAGTCGCCAGGAGCAGGACAGACGGAGGCTGTGGCTGCACCGCCACCACCAGACACCACCACCGCTGCACCCCCCGATACAACCACTTCAGGGGCTCGAATGATGATGCACCACCCGTGGTTGGCGGCAGCGGCCGTCGCCGTCTATGCCACCAAGGTCATGTGGGTCAAGTTCCGGGAGCTCGGCTTGGCCAAGCAGAAAAAGCGGAACAAAAATCGAGAGGAAAAGTCGAAGCCCTTGCAGGATAACGAAGAAGAGAATGATTCTGAATCGGAATCGGAGGGCGAGGATGAGATCGGTGCAGAAGTTCAAAACTCGAAGGAAGCGGATCTTAATCTTCCGTTTCTGGACAATCCAGTTGGACACTACCGTTCAATCGAAGTTCCACCTGCTGAATTTTGATAATTGATTCGGGGATGAAGGACTCTTAAGCGGACACCACACTGTCATTCGAAACAAAGACACTATTTGTTGTAATGCTTGCGATTTAGGTAGGGGAAAATCAGCGAGGAACCCTAACAAATGGACACAAATTGTTTGTTTTATACTAACCAAAATTCTTGTAAAACATTTCGATGTTTAAATTGTTATAATTGGTTTTCTGTAAATGCTGCGATGAGTTATGTATAATATAAAATATTATAAACCACATGGAGTTTGTTTTATTAAATAATGATTGTTAAATCTTAATAATTAAAATTTTAAATTTGAATGCGAAAGACTATTACAAGCTATCTTATGATTAACATCCTTAGCATGGTCTTGAAAACGTATAAGTTTATACTTAGAATCATGCACTTAAATTGGTCCTCGGTCTCTGAACTGCGGATTTTCCAAATTGGATAAAAATCTACAGAACAGCTTGGTTAATTTTTAATTAAAAAAAAACTCGCTGTTTCTATTCGGAGTTCATACATCCGTTTTGGCTTTTGATTGTTATAGAAAGTAATTGTCAAAGAGCAAAAATTGTCCGAGTATAGAAACTTTTTGGAAAAACAGGAAACATATTATAAACTGTCAAGAATCATTTGTGAACACTTCAAACTAAATTATACCCCAATCCAAAACGAAACCGAAATTCAAACTGTTCACATTTTTTCAAGATCCGGACTTATTTTTGATCCCAATTCCATTGCAAGATGAGTGAGGAGGAATCACCAGGTGCTGGAGGTGAGGAGTCGCCGGTCGCTGGACAGGTTGAAGAGGTGGCAGCCCCTGTGCCCGATACGACCACTGAAGAACCCGTCGATACCACGACTTCTGGAGCCCGGATGATGATGCACCACCCGTGGTTGGCAGCCGCCGCAGTGGCCGTCTATGCCACCAAGGTCATGTGGGTCAAGCTTCGGGAGCTTGGCTTGGCCAAACAGAAAAAGACGCTCAAAAATCAGCAAAACAATAAGTTGAAACCCATCCAGAATGACGAAGGAAACGGTGTGGAGTCTGAGGAAGAGTCTGATGTAGAAGTCGAGCTTGATGCAAAATCAGATGAAGCCGATCTTTCATTGAAACCACCTCCAAAGTGGGTGACTAATGCTTGCGATTTGAGTTGCAAAGGATCGTAGAGAAACTTTAGCTCGAAACAAAATTCAAATTCTGGTTAAAAATTATATTGGCTTACGTTTAAGCCTGAGCTTCGCGAGATTCAAACCCATATCAAAATACCTGTGAAACATTTCGGTACTTTAATTAGTTAATTGGTTTACCTTCTATGGGTAATAAAGTATAAAGCAATTGAAAAAGACATTTGAAATTTAAGTGAGCTCAATCTAAAAGATTACAAATTTAAAAAACCTGTAATTTTAAACATTAAAATTCAAACGAATTCGTAAGCCGAAAGGCTCTTAATGTAATCAATCGAAAAAGTGAGTTAAATTTACAATTTCATTTTTATTGATTTGTAACAACTTCGACACCTCGCTGTTGGCTCAGCCGGCCGGCTCTCCCGGTTTTCAGTATTTTTGTTCCCGTTTCCGACTCGATCGATCAATCAAAACCCGAGCGGCGCGTCATTATGTCATAGTGGTGATGGTGAACGCGAAAAAATAGAAAATCGGCAGTGGCAAACGGGAAACGGAAGGCGGGGAAATTCATGGCAGGCAGCAGCGGTCACGGAAACTGGGGCACATGCAACTGAAACTGCAACCGAGTGGCGTCTGTGTGCTCAGCATGTTTGCACCCGCCATCATCATCCTGTCGCCAAAAGCCCCGCCCCCCTGCGAACCCCTTTTCCACACCCCTTGCCAATTGTCGATCGGGTGTTTGGGGACAGGAAGAGGCTAATGAATGCCGCTGTCAATTAGCAATGGGCGTTGGTAAATCAATTCAATGACACTGTGGCTCTGCCAAACTCACATTCTGCAATACAATGGCATGCGAAAAGTGTTTAGTTCGGTTAAATTAAAGCTAAGAATACCAGTTCTTTATTTAAAGTGAATATTATTTTAATTTTATTGTTATGAAAATGGATTCAAAATAATCATAAAAATAATAAAAGACTGAAACAGTAAGTTCTGTTTATTAGTTATACCAATTTTTTAAAAAATTGTAGAAAATTCTAAATTGTTATTTAACATAGGTCACCCTTTTTTTCCTGTAAAAAGTTAAACAATTAATTAAATGGTGATTAAAAACTAAACGAACCATTTAATAATATTTTACTTGCCCATAAACACTCCTAGAGATCGACAGCAATTAATAAAAATTAGTAATATGAAGAAACTGACTCAGCGGAAACAACTACCTGCTTGGCTCCCAATTTGATTGCATGATGATCAGTTGAATAATTTCTTCAAAATTTCACATAATTTAATTATCAATTAAATGTGCCAATTGTGCTGCCTCTGTGAGCCTTTTAATTGTTTGCCGAAGTTTGAATGCAACTGCGGATTGATTTCGTAATAGGCCGCAGAAACGTGCTCTAAAAAAAGTAAAATGCACCGCCGACAAGCAACTCTAAGCACCAACAACTTTCGTTATATATTGCATTTTTTCACTCTGCTTTTTATTTGGTTTCTTTTACTCCAACGAACACACACACTTTTTTTTGCTACTCAATTTCCTTGACGGCTTTTCCTCAAATGATTTAAGCCAACGTTTGATTTTTTCTGACTTGAATTCAATATTTTATCTCTGGTTTCTTTTCACATAATAAACGCGCTTTTGGCATAATTGCCGCAGTGGTTTGGGGACGGGAGGGAAAATCGAGTGGAGCGGGTCGATAATTATGATGTTGCATTGTTGTTGCGGTTATCGTCATCGCCTGCCACGATAATATGCCGTTTGCCCCGCCAATCTGGAGCCCCTCGAGCCCCCACCTCCCCCCAACCCCACTCGTTTTTCCGCGCTTTCGTGTAATATTTGCTCACAATTATTGCGAGACGACGCAGCCACATAGTGGTTAATGCTGCCATTGCTGTTGTTGCTTTGGCAGTTGCGGTTGCATGTTGCAATAACAATTTAGCTTTCGCTTTCTAGTAAGGTAAGTCTTTTAATACCCGTGGCTATTGAGAAAGGCAGGGGATATTCGTTGTTTTAAAGGGGTTAAGGCACACAGATCGATGCAGAATATGGAGAAATGGTATTTTGAATTTTAAAATATATTACAATGCTATTTGGATATTGATGTAGTAATAGAAAGTCCAAAGTGTATTTTACAAAAAATATTAACAAAGGAAAGTAAGATATTTATTATTTTGATAAAAATAGGAAAAAATATATATTGTCTGTCAATTATTCTTATGATTTCCAAATGAGGTTAATCAAACATTTTGAATGGTTTTTATTATTTTATATTTTATTTTTTAATTTTTAAAGGGTATCTCCTGTGTCGATTGCCCTTCTGTGATTCTCGCACGGATCGGTTTTAATTGTGACTCATTTGGCAAGGGGTGCGACATGAAAGTCAATGCGCCAGCGGATGCAACATGAGTGGGCTGGAAAACAGCGGAATACAGTTGGGATAGGAGAGGTGGATGGGTGATGGGATGGGGTGGAGAAGGGTGGGGGTATCGCTGGACTGGGAGCGATTAGAGCTGGATCTGGTTGGAAAGAGTTGTGTGCGCGACACTCGTATAGCCCATTGCCGTATTCCGCAAGTGCCACAACACCATTCTATGGCTTCATTTCGGAGCGCTTGCATTTTACGACCATCGATAACTGAGAGCCAGGCACTAATTTTAAAGTTACTGGGAGTGTGTGCGAATCCAGTTAAGTAACTTAAATTATAATTATTTGAGATTACAGTTAAAACTCAAACAGCACTCATATTTATTTATATTAATATTAAAATAACTTAAAAATAATTCTCTCATTTTACAACATTTTGATAATTAAATAAGGCAGTTTTATTGTAGTGCAGTCAGTGCAGCACATTTCGTTTTATTCAAATCCATTACGCAGTAAAGTTTTTCATTCAAAGTTTTAATAACACGGAAATACTGAGAAAACCCCGAAACCAAACGCAATCCCCGAACCCACTTCACGCACCCAAAAAAAAAGCGGAGGACCTAAAGAAAAACAAATGAGCAAAGGATTAAAAAAGTTTCCTGCCTTCTGCTTTTCCCGCTTTTATTAATTTCTTTTCTTCCCAGACTCACTGGGTGAATTCAATTTAAATTTAATTACTTCAAATGCAAACTTTTGACACATATTCGAGGAGGGAGGGGGAGTTAATGAGGGCGAGGCAAAGGCAAAGTCAAGTAAGTCGACTTATTTGTCTGGCAGTCATTTAGCCGTTTCCGTGATTTAATTGTAAAGTCTACTCAGCAATTGCCCCGCGGTCCTTGGCTAATCAGATCAACATTATTAGCTGAGGCAACAAAGCAATTGCAATCCTTTTTCCCAACCTCCTTTCGCCCCGAATAAGTTTTCCCCCGTTCGGAACCCCTTTTCATAACAATTTGTCGTCTCATTGATGTTTGCCCTGTGCTCAGAGCTGTTCTTGTCTGATATTAATCCGATTGTCTCTGACATAATCTTCCCGGCTGCCTGTAGTTGTGGGTGTTTGCCTGCGCATATATTGAAAACTTTCGTTATGTTGACTTTGACAAGTCGCTTGTCTGTAGTTCTGCCTTGTTAAATTAAAGTGGGATTAGCTGGATTGCTTTAAAATATAAGAGGAAATAACATATTATTTCATTTTTATTATCCAAATAAGTAGATTCCATTAAATTAAGTATTAATTGGATTACTTAAAAATATAAGAATACTTATAATATTGTTAAACTTTTATTAGCCAAAAAATAAAAATTCCTGATTATTATTAGAAATTGTAGAAATTCCGCTAAATAGTTTTATTTGTTAGACTTAAAGCCACTGAATTAGGAGCTGAACCCTCGACTTTACAGACATTTCCATTGTGTGTGCGAAAATGGCAAAAAGTGACTTTCTGCCGCCGGAGAACTGGAGAACCGGAAAGCCGGGATCAAGGGGAAGGACCTTAAAAGAAGGACGAAGGAACCGCCGGGGCTGGGCCAAAAGTAACATGTTGGCATCGTCTAGAAACTTACAAACATGACATTAAATGTTGCCCCTTCGCAGACGTAGGAGAGCAGGTGAAAGGAGCGGGCAGCAGGATGGAAAAGTTTTCGGTGGCACAGCTGAGGAGATTTCCGCGGCGTTGCGTATACGCCACCGTTGCCATTTAAATGCCTGCAGACGCGGCAAACTTTCAGCCACCTATGGGAATTTCATTTGTTGTTCATTTTTAAGCAGTTCGCGATTTGAATTTGCCGTCGTTTGTCGTTCTCTGTTTTTTCCTGTTTTCTTGGCCGCCTCTTTGTTTTATTCGCGTGGCAGAAAGGACAAAGAATGCCGCAGTAAATTTACACAATGAAATCTTAAGAGGTCCCCCGGGAAAATGGAGGAAGACAGAAACTTTAGGGGCAAAACTTTCACATGGCGAAAAGGGGTGGTGAAAACGCACACCTGAAATATATATAAGAACTACTTGGATCTGCACTTGAACAATGCCTGGGCATATGTTATGAGGCAAAAGCTCCATCGCCATTTGACCGGAAGTTCGACCAAGTTCAAATTGCACACGAAAACCAATGTATGACCGCTGCTTTTATTCATTCGCCTTTGCAAATAAATGAACCGTATACTAAAACAAACAAATTCAATTGAATCGCTCTCCTGGGCATTGCAATTGAATGTGCCAGGGCTTTTCTTCCCCACAACCCCACCCTAACCCGTTGCGAAAAGGAAAATCTAATGAAAATGTTCAATTTGCTGCAAACAAACAATGCCACGCAGGAAAATCCAAACAACAACAGACGGCAAGAAAATATAGGGAGGCTGAAAATCTTTTCCACAGAACAACACTCGTTGTTATTTGTTGCACTTGGCTGATTGAAAAATACATGGTCTTTTATTTTCCCCCATTTGTACTTAGTCGGTTCAAGGACAAACGGCAGGAAGCAATTTTGTAACAAATGCAATTTTCCAGTAAAATTTAAGCCAAGCTAATCCAAAAATTAGGAACTGGTTGTTAAGTGGCTTCAATTTCAGTGGGTTTAAATATGTTGTTATCCATAATCGGATAAACTCAACTAGTCACGTTTTAATTATCTTTGTATGAGAAATATTTTTAAAATATTTTTCAAAATATTTTAAATTATGTAAATAAATATAAATTAATTATCTAATAAGTAGTTAATTGGTTACAAATATGATTTTTTTTAAATTTAATCTATTTACTGACACATTTGGTGGCCTAATATAATTGATAAATGACATAAACGAATTGGTTAATCTACTTAAATTTATAATGATTATTTATTAAGTATCTAGTTAAAAGTTAATTAGCCACGATTTTGATTTATTTGTCTTAATCGTATTTACTGACATGTTTGGTGGCCTAATATAATTGACAAATAAGCTAATCGAATTAGTTAATCTACTTAAATTAAAGCCAATGGCTTACACCAGATTTTATTTGATTTATTATTTAATCAGTTATTTTTAAAAAATTAATTAATTCAAGACTAGTTATTAAATTAGTGGTAATTTCCTTTACTATCGAGCACTTATCTTTCACTTTTCTGCAGCTTAAAAATGTAACCACCATCTATCTGTTTAATGGGCGTGGCTAGCGCCTCTTAACCCCTGATCCCACCTGATTTTTTGCCCATTGTTTACGCGTTTCTTAACACTTTGGTCTTTCGTCTTTGGCTTTTCGACTGCGTCGTTAAAAGTTTTACGACTTACGGTCATTTCGGCTATTAGGTGTGTATGCATTTTGCGAGATTTCTGCGTGGGTTTCGGTGAATTAATATTAAAATGTGGCATGTTGTGTGTGCTTGTGCAACTCCAAGGCGTTCATTCGTTCAACTTAATTGATGGGCGCCATAAAAAAATGCACGACATGGCGACTGGCGAAAAACTCACTCACTCACTCACTCAGTCACAATTTTTGGCCATATATCAACCGACCCACGACTGCAAATGAACTGCAATTATCAAGGAGCAGCCACGAGCAGACCGAAAAAACCACACAGAAAAACAACCGACTGCAGAGCAGATGCAAACAAGTGAAAAACAGTTTTTCCAGCGCTTTTCAGTTTCGTTGTTTGCGTTTTGTCCGCAATGCAAATCATCATTAAATAAATTACTCATAATTATCGCCAGAGAGCGCCGTTGAATAGTCTGTCTTTCTTTTCCTCTATTTTTTATTTTTCGGTGGAAATTCGCGCTGGCCATTTGTCTAACCCGAGTCAAATTTTGACTAATTTCGATTGGGGGGCCCCGGAGCTACGGAGCCATTCGCTGTTTTCCTTCTGTGGGTTTTCCTCGCGGGCCCCCGTTTTTCCTTCTCCTCAAGCCAAAAGTGGGCGGCATTAAGTCGTGTAATTTTCTGTCAAATTTCATATGATTTTTGGCTTGATAAAAATGACTGAGCTGCCGGCCCGGTCTGGTCTTTCTTTTTGGCTTTGGCGTTTGCTTCCTGGTCCTGGCCACTCAACTTCAAGCTGGACAGCTGTCCATCGTTGGCACTGCGTTTTTCCACTGGCTTCAATAGGAAAAAGATTGCCTTCAAAATTGGCAGGCACTCATTGAGATTTCATTGTTTCGTCGTGGGCTGTAAATATCTGTGGGCGTGTTTTCTAATAAAGAAAACCTTGCACAATACCCAGGAAAATGGGTTTTTCTTCTTTTGTGAAACAGACCCAACGAACTTGGGGATTCGAGATGAATCAGCAGGTGCATAAATAAAAAGTTGGGTAATAATTCATGATTGTGGAAGTTTATTCAATGATTTTGGTAAAGATTTTATTAACCC
Source organism: Drosophila lutescens (assembly GCA_037075285.1). NCBI lineage: Eukaryota > Metazoa > Arthropoda > Insecta > Diptera > Drosophilidae > Drosophila > Drosophila lutescens. The sequence continues at coordinate 251,721 of JBAMCF010001109.1, forward strand.
AAGAGATGATTATTATATTCTCATTAGCATTTCAATAGCATTCGACTAGTCTAAGAATATCAGATCAAAGTGCAGAAATTGGCAACCTAATTTTTTCACTCCACTGACTTTTCGGGAACCCCCTCTTCCCTTCGAAAACCTGCCAGTTCCATTGCAATTTTCGCACTCAAGTGGAGAGTAATTTGCGGTCGTCTTTGGTAACAGGGATTGGCTTCACTTTTCACTTTTCGTTTTTGCTTTTGCCGGCCAATCGGATAGTTGAACAAGTCCATTTCAGAGACCAAAACTGAATGATTGTGAGTCTGAGTGATAGTTCATCGTTGGTTTTGCGGCTGGTTGAGGGGCTTTAAAAGGGGGATTTAGGGGATAGCCGCAACGCACATGAGTGTGATATAATGATTGTCGAACATGCGGTGAGCATTTGTTATAAAATCTGCAAATTGCAACATCTTGTTTACACTGAACAGCAGTTATTTGAAGGCAAATTATGTATTTGTACGCAAAAGGCAGCTATTCAATAAATATTTGTAATATTGAAATGTGTACAAATTTAAATTTGATGTAATTTCTGAATGTTTCAAAGGCACTTTGTGGCGGTTTGGCTTTTTAACACTTTATAAAGCTTATAATATTACAAAAATATAGTTGGATTAAAAACACATATTTGTTAAAAAAAATAATACCTACCATGAGGACAAAGTTTGTTTAGTTAGAACAATCAAAGCTTAACAAAGCAAGAGACTATCGACTATCAGATACCTGTTACTAAGCTAAAGCAGCAAAGCGACTGCTTGCACTGCTTGACACGCTGAACCTAGCGGATTATTTCCTCATAACTCTTAACCCATAACTCTGATTTTAAAAATTATGTACGAGTGATAATTAACAATAAGTAACGGGTTTAAAAATGATACGTATATTTTTCCCAGTAACACTCAAGGTTCAAAGGCTAATCTCTGATAGAAAACTTATCGTTCTTTATACAAAAATGCATTTATCAGTGTTAGACTTTCAAAATTTGATTTTCTTTTCTTTTTCTAAAATTAATAACTTTTTCTAACCACCAACTTGGCAGCTGAGTGTCGCTAAGCTCTCAACGCTTTTGGTTATTTGAAAAACCTTTCATTAACAAGACCCAAATTATGAATGTCGCTCTGTCACAGTGCGATGGCGATGGCTATGACGATGGCGATGGCGACAACTGTCAAAACAGGCTGAGTGTTGATGGCCGCTGGCTTCGCTGGGGGGATTTGCCTTACATAATGCACTGGCACTGGCAGAGAGCGCAAATGATTTACACAAATTATTTTGCAATGTGCGTTGGCAAGTCGCTGGTTAAAGCCGTGGCTGTCTCGGCCATCAGAAATCCCCCTCCCCCTCGAAGCCCCTTTTCCCGCTGGAAAGAGACGATAGACGAGAGACCTTCCCCCTGATGCCGCCTGTCGCCGTGAGCCGTAAGTCAAACAAATCAGTCGTGCCAGAAGATTAATGGCGGCATTATTGTGTCGCCTGCACAGTCATCCTCATCGGCATTCGCATTCCCATTCCCGTTCCCGTTCGCCTGGGCTTCGGCCTTCAGTTTTCCGCTTTCCCAGATCCCTGCTACCAACGACCAGCTACCATCATCATTGGCAACTTCATCATGCGGCTGGTCATCGGATTTTCCGGGGGCAGATGAGGTGGTGCTGCCACCAGTGGGCGGTGGTGCACATAACCCACTCTCCATGCGTCGTCACTCACGTTGTGCCCTTAGGGTCCTGGCACCCACTGAGATCGCAGCGTGACACGAGAAAGGACTTTTATTTTAGGGACACTCAAGGCGTGAAAATAAAAATAAATTAGCAAACGAATAAATATAATTTTTATTAAATAAATAACGAGATTTAGTTCCTAAATGATGAATCAAATGTTTTTTAAGGAATTTACAAGATCATATCTTGTCGATCCGGCAAAATCTGGGAATATCAACTGAACTAATTTTCTGCTTCCATTTAGTTGCTATATATTCTTGTAAATTATTTTATTAACAAAAAAATTTAAATGAAACATTACAATTTCTAAAGTAAACACGTGAGCTTCTCTATTCTGGTTAGAGCCCCATTTTCTGTCCACTTTTCCCCTTTTCTCGTTGGAAGCAAAAATGTTGCATGCGATTTTTCTTGCAGTAAATAATTTTTCATGCCAGCTGTCCATGTTATGTCTGTCTGGCTTTTTCTGCCGGCCAGCCTCTCTACCCCTTACCCTTTCCCTCTCGCCGCCTGAAAGGCTGTCCCTGTCCGCCCGTCTGTCGTATTATAGCCCATTGATCAGTTTGTTTTACTAGCTCCTGGTTGCTGGGCAGCAGCATCGGCAGCAGCATCAGCATCCAGCTCCCATCTTCTGGTGCTGTGTACTCTTTGGATTATGAACTCTTTAAACTCCATTGAATGGGTTGTGGATGTGCAGATGCCGATGCAGATGCAGATGTCGATGTCTGTGGCCCAGTTGAAGGCGGAGCAATCAGGGGAGAGGCAAGATGGAGATGGAGCTGGCAGGCTTTGTGGTCAAAACCGGTCTGTTACTCGGTTGATTATGACGGATGTGGTTCGACAGCAATCCGTTTTGAAGTTCTCCCCGAAACGAATTCAAATCAATAGCCAAAGAATGTGCTAAAGTCTCAAGGATCCATTTAATAAGGATTTAAGAAGAGGTTTTCCATAATGGTTTGAATGTTGGGTTACAGTTGCTCCTAACTTTTATTTATGAGAAAACAGGAAATGTGTAAAATATAATACAGAACTTTTTTCTATGCATTTAGATAAGATATTTAAAATTTAATTTATTATTTTAATTTTATTTATTTATTTGGAAATATTAAGATTACAAATTATAAACATTTTTAAATGAAATCTTATAAATATAAATCAGAAACGAAAATATGTTTTTATTTATTTTTTAAAATTTTGCAACAGTTTTAAGTAAATCCGTATAGCTCTTTGAACTAAGATATTAAATTAATTAAATAGAACATCCGCAGCTTAAGGAGCAGGAAAAATCGGAAGGGAATTATTTAATTTTGAAGTCGAAATGCCGCTGCACTATTCCAGTCTCTCCTCCCCCCAATTCCAATTGAATTCAACCCAGGACAAGTGACTTTTGTTTGCACTCCTGCACCGGCTTTGTTCCCATTTGGTTGTTCTTTATGCAGGAGTCGAGGCCCTAGGCTCCTGCAAATTTGTTTAGTTTATTGAGCCTGCCCTTCGTGAAGGGGAAAGGTCTGGGGGACCAAGGACCGCCGACTACCGAAATGGCTGCCTGACAACTAGATGGCATTGTCCTGGGAATCCCAGGACAGCACAGCCAGTGGCTGCAGTGGTGCAAAAGTTTTCGCCAACGGGAAGAACATTTAATTAAATTCCTTTGCACCTTTAGTGCTGCGCTAAAAATTCCACAGCTATTGCTCCTCCTTCGTCCTTCGTCCTGCCGGTCGGTGGCAATAACAAATTAATCTCTGCGGGTTCTCCGGCTGTTTTTGCAACTCCGTCCGTCGTAAGCTCTACAAATGAGGCATTTGATTTTAAAACTAGCCAAAGTTTCCGCGACAAAACGGTGCCTCGTTTTATGTCGTCTACTGTCGCTTTTATGGCCTGCAGCTCCGTTCAATCAACGGCTGAATTATGTTGACATGGCACGCACGGTCGGGCAAAGTGTATACTTATATATGTAGGTAGAGCTGTGGGGCTTACCTCCCTGTATATAGCACACTTTTGGGGCCAACAAAGTTTTCAATTTACGTTTTTAAGGCTTGCCCGCAATTCTGCTGGCGCTGGCACTTCGTCTTCAATTTCGCAAATGCGCCTTAACGTCTGGCCACGTAACCGGAAGGAAATGCACAACAAAGCTTTTCTTATTAGCATGTGTGGGCGGCAAAAAACCAGGGGGGAAACCAGGGAAATTAAAGGTTTCCAGGAAAGAAGCTTTCGTTGGCCCGGCTGTTTAATCGATAACTCTCTTCTACAAAATTGGCTGGCATTTTATGGCCCAGCTGTAAAGCGATTTCTGCCACGGGATTTTCCCTTGCAATTATACAGAGTCACAGAAGCCCAGGTTATTCTAAGGATAACTAGATTAATAAATTAAGATTTTACAATCTTTTAGATATTTTTAAACAAAATTTTTGAGAAAATATAGGATTTTACGTACAAATACTAATACCTGATGTTCACTGTAATCACTTGGAATTTACTGCCGTTTTCTTCGGGATATTTTCGGTATGCTCCTTAATGGGATTACGGGAATTAATCTCTATAGACAGCGGATTGGTAAACCGTAAAGCGATCTGCTGCGACAGCCGAGAGCCAGTGAAAAAACGTGTAGAAGTCAAACTCGAATCAATTGGCGAAAGCCAAAGGGCAAAAAATTGGGTGCAAGTGCGTGAGAGAGAGACGTCGACAGGCAGCCACTTTTCAATTTCTTTGCACGCACACCATCCATCTGGTTCGGTGGAATTTTCCGCCTCCACCCCACCCACTGGAATTACCAACCAAAAACCAACCAACCCAGCCACCCACAGGCGATGTCCTTGCCCCGAGGAGAAACGCTTGACGCTTGTCCTTTAAGCCACTTGCCGTCTTTTGTCCTTTGGGGAAATCAATCCGTGTTAATGGCTCTGCAGCTAAATCAAAAAGATTGCCACAGCATGAAAAGACGGAAAAAAGCGGCGAAGAAACCCCCCGAAGACAAGGGAGCTGAATCAGAAAAAAAACGAAAACCAAACTGAAAACTTAGCACAAATATTTTCCCACTCGAGTTTGGCCAAATCTTTGCCAAAGATGGCGCAACTTAAATTGTTGCAATCCCATTTGTTGTTGCGCTGCATGTGGCCCGCTTCAGCTATTTAATTATGTAGTATCCTTCGGGCCAAACTTTGCGGAATCGAAGGAACAAGTTTACACACACTCACGCACCCCGAAAAGTTTACAAAGCCAAGAAGGCCCAAGCCAGATGATGCTGCCTGCTGGGTGGAAGAGGGCCGAAAGGGGGGCAATTGCAATTTGTATGCCCGTCAAATGCGGCTCGTTATTGCGAAATTTAGAACTGCTCGAAATAATTCCAGCAAATTTTCGTGCAAACGAGCCAGACGCCGTTACTCGTTACTCCACCGACAGCAACCAAGACACAAAACTGCAGCCCAAGTGCGCACCACACGAATGTGTCTAATTGGATACTATAAATAAGTCGTAGGATTGCCGATAAAGATTACGGATTTTAAGAGAGGTAAATGAGGAAAATTTCGCAGATTTTACATAGCAATGATTATACCAAATATATATCTTAAGAAATATATACAACAATACTAATAGATAAATAAACAAAAAAATGGATACCTGTTTATCATTTGTGATGTATAATATATGGTATTTAAATTAACTTTGTTTTTAATACATTTTTAAAAAGGGAAAAAATCTAAACTGTTAAAATAAAAGGTTTTTTAGTGATCATGCTAAATTTTTAGAAATAAGAACCAATCTATAATAAATCAAATAAACAGTTAGGACTTATATTTATTTATAATATTATTTATATTTTATTTTCAAAGCTTCAGACTTTTCTGTGGGGTGTATTTACTTGTGTATTTAAAATATTACTTTGTCATATCAAAGATTTGGCAAGCTTTTATAGTAAAGGACTATTAATTATTATAGGCACTTGGATTTGTGTGGTCTTTAACTTTTCTTCTTCTAAAATGTCCAATATATCTAATTTAAAAACTCATTGATGTGTGATTTTGATATTCTAACAATGGGTTTATTAACCGACGCATTGGTCGCCTGATCTATTCCGAGCTCAACCTGCCTGGCAAAACACCTGCCTACCTGCCCTTTTTGCGCCCACCCATTAACACCCCCCGCACGTCCTTCGACCAGGCACGCGCATTAAAAAGTTTTAGCGCCAAAGTTGTCCGGCAAAATTCGGAGTAGGGTCCGGGGGTCCGAACATAGCGAACACACAAATAGGAACGGAGATCCGAGGAGAGCTGAACTGAACTGAACTGAATTGAACCGAACCGACGGCCAACTAAACCAAGGCAAACTGTGTTTTTGAACCGATGCAAGCCGGAAGTGGTAATAAAGAGCGGGGGAGGGAGTGGCGGAGAAAGTGGTGGAGAAAGGGGTGAAGAGAGCGAGAGGAAGAGTCGATAGGCAGCCGCTTGCCATGGACAAGCTGACGTAGTTTAATTATGTAGAAATCGAGACACGCACTTTTGCAGCCGACACCGGTGAATGCCGGCGATGCCTAGGATCTGGCATATCCCCTCTCTTTCACCCCACTCCCTCTTCCATCTCTCTCGCTCTGTTTGCGTGTGCGGCGTGATGCAATCGACACGCCCACTTTGTGACACCCACGCTCATAACCGAAGTACGTACGCAAATTTGTGAGCTTTATACCCTTACTTGGTATTTTCCAAATTTTAAGATGGTTCACTTTATTTTTTGTAAATACTTCGGAACGTTTGAGAATGACTGTCACCCTAAGTTGAGATATTATAATAAGTATAGATATTTTGAAATTTTAAAATGTTTTTCTAAATGTTTTGACTATTATATCTACTCTCAAAGATGAGATAATTTATGATATTTCTAATTGAACGTTGTAGTATTGAAATTTTGCAGAAAAATCTATACTATAAAGTATAACATTATATTTTGATCCAATGATGATATAACTTTTGATTACCATTTATTAGTTATAATAGTTCCAATAAAGAAGCTACCATTTTGAGAGATTTTAGATTAAAATCCCAAAAATTAGTAGCTTCTAGCTTTAGATTAAAATACCCAAAATGAGTATCTTAGAACTGAGCTTTCCATATAAACTAGCTAAAATATTTAAAACATTTTTGTATATCTGTTCTAAGCTAGTTTCTTAGCATTCTTAGGATAAGCTATATCCTTATAAAGGGTATGCAAATCTTCGTGGTTCCTTCCACTTTTCCTAATGATATAAAGTGTGGTGGAAGAAGCGGAGTCCGTTGCAGGAGCGACTGGGATACTGGGATACTGTTACCTCGTATACGATTATAAATTCTGTTGCATGTCAGTGGTTTTCAAAGTTGGAGCGATTCATGGCTTCGGTTCGCTCCGAGCTTCGAGTCTGGCTCGGTGGTCTCCACAGCCAAAGGCTGGCAGGTGAAAATAATGGTGTGGAATTGCATTAGGCTGCAGCTACTTTCGCATTTCCAGGATGGATGTGGATGCGAAAATTTCCCTAGACCAAACACTTAAAGGTTGGAAGGTCTAGCAAAAAAGAGTGCAACTTTCATCCGGGCGCCCAGGCATAAATTTTAATAAAAAGAACAGAAGTCTAAAGGCAGTGAAAGCTGTGCCGGGTCCTTTTTGCTACCTTTCTCCGTAAGCGTTTTTGTTGTTTTTTTGCTCCCTTCGTTTCGTTTGTATTTTGTATTACGGAACCGTAGGAGACAGTCGTTTATATCAATTAGCCAAACGCGTCTGGCATTCCTGCTGCCACAGGACAACACTTGGTTCAGGTCGAGTTTAAATGGAATTGGGAGTGGGTGCAAGCGCTCCTAATTGATTTATTTGAGGATTTACTTGCGTTAACGTTAGGAAATGTTTAAAGCAATTAAATTGCTTTCACAGCTTAAGAAAACTTTATAGAAAAATATCCATTGAAATGGCACAGAAAAAAATACCAATTCGCGTTGCCAACGCAGTTTCACACTTTACCAGCTACAAATTGCAGCATCATAGCCGGGAAAATGCCCCGGATACCTTTCACTGGCCTCGGGCCTTGGCCAAGATTATATGAATGACGACGACGGGCTTGGAATTTTATGATTTATGAGTGGGTCCACCCAAAACCCCGTTTGCCCTCGTCCCTTGGTCATCAGTTGCGCCTTGGCTTTTCTTCGCCTTCAACCGAAATTGTTGCAGTTTTTTCAGCCCTTTTCTCCTCATTTTTTCCCTTTTGCTGCAAGTCCAAGTCACCGGCCAAGCCTTTGGGGTCAGAAAGGCTCTGGCCATATGATTAATGGGCTTTTCACTTTTCCAACTCGAAATTATGAGCATTGCCATTGTCCCAGGCCCATATCACACACACTTTGTCTTTCAATCCGTCAGCTTGAAAGCAAATTGATCCGACATCGAGAAAGGGTTCCGTGATTTCGAAGTTTAATGGGCTGGATATTTATAATGCAGCAGAAATCGTCAATGATGTTGATTTACTATACCTATATACCTATATTTAATTTTGAAATCTAAATCCAATAACTTGAATATTCCTTGATAGTTTATAAAAAGTCAAATTCGACCTTATTTATATTTATTTTGTTTATTTTTTGATTAGAATGCATTTCATTGCATTTCTGAACAATAATGAATATTGTCAACGTCATTTTACAAAATTTAAAAAAAGAACCCAAAATAATTTAATAATTTTTTCATTCCTTGATAGTTAATCTTTTACTTATGTGAGGTATTACAAAAATATCATCAACCTAAAACAATTTTCAATTTAAAGGAAAATAGTTATGTTTAATTATGACAGGATGCAATTTCATGGCATTTCTTTCATCAAGCATTGGCATAAATCGTCCGACATATTAGAATGTTTTGTGAAAAACGACTGCAAATTGTTAAAATTATTTCACAAAATATCACAAAATTTATTTACGACCCAGACATGGTGCAATCCTCTTTCCGAAACTCCAGGGAGTTGGAGTTTAGAACATTTTCAACTGTTGCGCGAAACGATTTTTTTTTCTTTTTGCCGCTTGGTTATAAAGTGTGGGGGAAACGCATAAATTTTATGACTGAATGGGCTGGAGTCTTGTGGGGTGAATGAATGGAGAGTTTGCTGCACTCGGCTTCACACACACAGAGACTCCAAACATGACAAAAAGTGCGCTGAAAATTTCAACTAAATTATTCATTGAGCGCGCAATTGAGCTGGAAATGTGCACAGTGAGCCCCCCATATAGCGAATGCGGCGCAGAACTCCGGTGTGAGTATGCGGTTTGAATGTCTGGCACGTAGAAATGTCGGCTGTTCGGCTTCCTGACACTTTTTTCAGGCTCCATTTTTGTTTGGAGTTAGGGGAGCGAATATGCCACTCAAACACTTGACACTTTGTGTGAGCTACAAAAAAAAAAGAGAGAAAACCAAATGATATAGGGTTAGGGAGAGAGGTCGGCCATAAACGGAAGTGTTTGCCTGGTGGCGTTGCCAGAGAATTCAAAATCGCAGAGCACCGGAGTTTATTGCCTTTTAATGGTTCAAAGCTATTAAAAAATCATATTCCTCATTTTATGGAGCTAGATTATTTACTTTACTGGCATTGAATTATTCAGATTCTTAAAGGATATGAATGTGCAAATTATCCTTTCTTTTATCTAAACTAATATGAATAATTTTTTCATTCTTGTGTTTTACCTATCAAATAAATAAAAGTATTCCCTGACTGTTTAAAACTTGTATGTTGCTAGGATCATAATTGGATTAAATTTTGTATTAATTATGATTTTATTATAAATATTTCTCTGGAAATCTTATGTTAAAAAATTATTCCACATATAATCCAAGGTCTTTAAATAAATTTCATAGCTTACTAATTTTATTAAAATATTCATTTGCTGTTAAATCAGATATTTAAACTAAACTATTTTGCCTAATAATATTTATGTGTTGACAAGTCGAATTAGCTCTAACTAAATACTTAGCCCCCACATATCAATTTAAATCCCTTCCCTTATTCAGTTAACTAATCATTCGCAAACAGAGTCCCAGAATCCAGTTTATAACCGGTTATCTATCGGAGTCATTTGAGTCATTTGAATACCAAATACTGAAGAGCCACAAGGATTGGCAAAGGAGAAAGGAGGGGGACTTTCATTATTAAGAACACAGCCGAAACTAAGCTACGTATATTGGCACAAGAGTCCTGGCCAAATAGTTCACTTCAAAAATCCACACAGTGCCACGGAGTTTGTCTTCTTAATTAGTGGACAAGTTGGCAGACTTTGTGTGTGTTTGCTTTGTGGGGATTATGATTATTATACGGCAATTATGCGACGTCTCTCTGTGTCTTTTGTCAATTGTGTAATAAGTGAGACGAGACGAGATGAGATGGCCTTAAGTAAATTCCGGCGAATGGCAAAATTTGTCTCAATTTGAAAATGACGCCAGGGTATAAATTTAACATAGCCAACCGTTTTAGCTAAGTTATGCGATCTTGGGTCTGGCTTTGAATCGATAATTTTCCGAGTTGCATTCGCTCAACGGCAGGCATTGTTTTCCCCCTTTGGCCATTAACAATATGCCACAATTTGGAGGCAGTCGTCTGGGCATTGGCCATGGCTATGGCCTGATAAATGTCCCTGGCAAGAGTCCTGTCGTGTAACCAGTAGGAGGAGCCAGCAGCCAGCAGCCAGCAGCCAGGACTCACCTTCAATGGACAAATTAACATTTCGACAAAGGCAACCTAATCAAATGTCACAATCACGCATGCGGCTGTCCCTGGCAGCCAAAAACGAACCGAACTGAAGCCACTGCAGCAGGTTGTCCAGGAAAATCGCCCACACTCCCCCTCTTCCCCTATATTTTCCGCCCTTTCGCACCCATTTCCCAACCAAATCCCCTCAGATCCTGACACTTTTTGTGCTGCCCTTCGCATAACTTTCACTCTTGTCAGTTGCAAATTACATCGCACGTCTGCAGCAGCAGCAGGATCAGCAGCTCAAGAGGGGTTGGAATCGGGGGTTCGGCTGAAGGGTGTCGTAATTTAAAGCTTATTTTGACACTTCACCCCCTCTACTCGCCCCCAGGAGCAGGAGCAACAACAACAACACCCAATTTGCATCTTTCAAAATCGTGTTTTGTTACATTTTGTGCATGCGCAAAAATTTGCATACGACAATTAACACTCCAAAAGGAGACTCACATGTGTCCTGGCTCCTGCTGCATGTGCATGTGTGTGTGTGCGTGCTCGGCTTATCCTGTGCACTTTGCCGAATGCAACAGTCCTGCTGCCATCGCCACCACCCACCCGTTCCACATTGCGTATGCGTAATTTTGTGTCTTCTGTTCAACGGCAAGAAACTGAGGAGAGAATGAGATGAAGGACGAAGGACGAAGGACGAGGGACCAGGACGAGTTGAAATGAGAGGAGCGGCATCGCCTGCCTGCCAGTGGGATATGTTAATGGAGTTGCTGTTTGAAGAGCAAACCAACCTAATGAGAATCTGTAAATATTTGCTCAGCACAACAATCTTTTGCCTCAGTGTGCGAGGAGCCAGGGATCAAGGAAAGATTTAATGCGAATCCTTAGTAGGAAATCGGAGAGTCAAAGATCAAGTGCTAAATTGAAGACTGTTGACTGATTATTGCAAAACAATCATTTAGAGAAATAAACTACTTAATTTGATAAACAAGATAATAATTTAGATAATTTTATGTCCCAAAAGCATAATATATAATTTATAAATATTTACAAGACTGAAAATAATATTTCTTTGCACTTTCAAAAAACCCAAACCAAAGATCAAATAAACTCGAAAATTCCCAAAAGAAACCTCTGAAAACAGCTCCCATTACTCAGTGACCCTTTTACTCCCCCGTTTTCTGTGCCCTTCCTTTATCTAGTATATCTTTAAGCAAATTAAGAACCGCAATCAGCCGCAAACAATTCACACAGAAATCGAAACGACAGAAATCAAGGCAAAATCCTCTGCAAAAGGGTTGCAAGTTGGACTGCACAAAAGGGTTGGGAAATCTGAAAATCGTGGGGGAGGTGGAGCAGGCATATACAACGTTTGTTGTTTGATGGCGATGCCAAGAAATGTCATGATAAGCGCGATACAGGAAGCGTTGGGGAAAAGGGCAGGGAGGAACGGGGGAAATGGGATTGGGAACTCACACATGGCCATGTACATTCACACATACACACTTAATACGCTTAATTGACTTTCATGTATGCACGAGTGAATGCAGCGACATGACAGCTGAAGGATGAGGAAAAGGGGGCGAGGGAGGGGCCATTGAAAGGACCCCTGGCCCAGCGGTCTGGCATGTTGGCCAAGCTGCCGCTGCCGCTGCCACTGCCACCAAACTGCTGTTGCCAACTGACGCGAACTCACGCGACTGGTGGCAGCATTAGCGATGCGAAATGGTCTCCAAATTAGGCGCAGTCGACACCAAAAAAGAGAGTAATCCCAAACCCCAACACAGAGACCCAAAATAAGACAAAAGATTTGGCAAACAATTCCAGAGGGAGTAATCGACGAACAGGTACCCAAAGGTACAACAGGAATTAGGTAAAGTAACTTTTAAGTGAAGGTAGATCGATGAAAAACAGTAGCATAGTAGTAGTTTCAAAAGCAGCATTTCAGAAACTTAAAACCATACAATTTGGTTTTTTTTTTAATATTTATATTTAATAAAAAATATTCTTTTTTTTTTCCTTTTTTAAGGTCTTTGTTAAAGTCGATTATTAATTAATATAATATAATATTAAAATTAGAAACTAATAATAAATAATTTTATTAATATTTATATTAAATAACCCTAATAAAACGATTAAACACTTAATTTATGTAAAAAAATATTTAAATCAATTAATAATAATTTTAATTTCAAAGTTTATAATACTTGAATTAGTCGAACCTGAAATATTTGAAAATGCATTTTAAAACTTAAATTTACCCAGTACTCAATTACAATTTCGAATTCTGCATTCACAGAAGTTATATTTTCAGTTCGAGCACTATATCTGATTCGATGAACGCCTAAGATAGAGCTGCGAAAAAAATCACAGAGATTGTGAAGAGAAACTGAAACATTTCACTGGGCTCAGCAAACCTGGTTTTTATCCCTCGAGTATTTGCCGGCAAAAGGAAAGCCCAAAAGAGTGCTAAATACAAGCGTTCCACAGAAGGCATTCCAATGAGAGCCCCATAATCGCAGGCAAATCGTTTACAAAAGGTTTCGGAAAAGTCCCCAATCTCTAACCCGTTTTCGCCCCATTCAATCACCGATTCACTTCATTGAATCACTTATTCAGTATTTTGCCACTGCAAATGCCGATGTTTCATCATTTTCACCTTCCCCTAGATTTTCAACCCCTCTCCATCGACCACAGTCGCATTGGTGTTTGGTATTGTGTGGATTTTGTGGCTCTTTTCTAGCACCTCTCCCCAGATTTTCGATATGTGTGTATCGTGTGTGTGTGCATTGTGGGTTTGTCAATCGCATTTGACTGCTGTTGGCTGCACAAAACTCGACAATTATGCTGGCGTTTCTTTTCATGGTTTTAATCCCGTCATATTTGCGGCCGATACTAAATATTCATGTCGCTGTTGGTGAGGAATTATGCCAATGATGTTCGCGATTTTAGAAAGTGCATCGAGGAAATATGTCGCTAAAAATGCTACAATACAAATACAATAGATGGTTTTTAGGCCATTTTGAGGCATGACTAAGCCATAAGGATAAAACTTTTGGTCTGTATTCGGGACTAATAAAATAAAAATAATTTAATAAGTAAAAGTTTGATTACCAACTACCTTTTCGAATTTTTTTGAATAAGAATTCATAGAAATAATATTATTAATTGTAAAATATTAAATCAAAATCCAATAGATTTTCATTTGTTTGAGGTTTATTTTGACAGTAGTTATTTTCCATAACATACTTATGAAGTCCTTAAATCGTAGTATGCCCAAAACTTGACTCTCAGTTTCCAAACCTATTTTGTAAAACCAATTTTCCTAATCTCAGTGCTAGCTTTGGGCCACAAAACAAGTTGCGAACAACAATCCGCATAATTCTTTGGCCTTTCCCTGTCACGGCTCACATAATTTGTAAGTGCATTAAGCCCCCTTTGACTTCTGCTTGCACTTTGGCAAATAAGATCTGAATCGGGCACATCTCCCTTATATGTATTTATTTCACCGATTCCCTTTCTTTAAAGTCCCGTAGTCGTCGTCGTGTCTCAGTTGTTTGTCTTGCCAACAGGCGTTGCTCTGAATAAAGTCAATGTCAGACGGTCGTCTGTTCGCCAAGTGAAACTCAATTACACACATACCCCTACTCGTCCCGTACTCCCATCCAGACTCATAATCCTTCTGGTACTCACACCCCCACCTGCGAATAAAACACACTCAAAGAATGCAACGAGCAGGGACACACACAGTACATCACTTTTATTTATTTACATACTCGTACAAACACAAAGCACAAAATAGACATTTCAAACTCGAGATGGTCCAAATTGGATACCCTTTTCTATAAAGAAAACTTATTGAGATGCCATATATGGAAATTTCACTAAGAAACAACTCTTCATATTTTAATTTTTCATTTAAAATTTCAACACACCTTTTTCATTAACTTAAAATTTATAGCATTGCTAATTTAAAATAAATAAATAAATTTAGCTTTTATCTAAAATGTCATCAAAACCCCAGGCTAGCTCATAACTGTAACATTTTTCAAATTGAACCAAATTGACTTCGTTTAAAAAAAAATACCCAGCTTAATAACTTTTTTATTAGCGCACCCCATCGATTAGTAGCCAGTTTTTATTGCCATTTCATAACCGATACAAGACTGGTTCGCAGATAATGAACCAATGAAACCACATTGTAAGCCAGTAACTGTAACAGTTTTTAAATTGAAGTGACCACTTCTTTGATTATGTTGTTTACGGGCGTTCGACCACTGGATTCGAAAATGTGTCTAAAGTAAATTTTGAAACTGGAATAGCTTAGGTAAACCTCTTTTTAAGAGTAAGTACTTTTTCAAAACATTTATAAAGAGTATCAAATGTGGCCTCTGCCATTCAGCTTCTTTAGCTCAATGTTTATGTGAGGGATCAACAAAAGGATACAGAGACACACACAAGCTGACGCAAAAATTTTCTGCATCTGCAGCTGGCGCATAATGAGCGCAAAAACATCCTGTGCTGTCCTTGTACACAGAAAAAAAATATAATTTTGCAATATATGAAAGATAATAAAACTAATGGGAAAATGTACAAACTGTATTGCTTTCTCCAGATAAATAAAACTGAGTATAAAAATTAACATTTTAAACACCCGTTACTCGTTGAGTTAAAGGTTAAAAAGGTAGAGCAACAATTTTTCAAATCGAACCATTCATTTAAAAGTTATAAGCAAATATGGGAAGGCGCTATGTTGCGTGCCTGCAAGCAGTGCAAGCAGTCGAGAACCAAAAGCAGTTGAACGAATCTCGGTTAGTTAGTTTTTTAAAATCCACTAATTTTATGGTAGTTAAAAAACCCAATTCTTCGCAGTGCTCTGCTTTAGTTCATATTTTGCGCAGCTTGCCAAGGAAAGATTTGTGCGCTTTTAGCGACGTAGCAAAGTTTTCTTGCCCGCTTCATATCATTTTATTATACCCGTTACTCGTAGAGTAAAAGGGTATATTGTATTCGTGCAAAAGTATGTAACAGCTAGAAGGAAGCGTTTCCGACCCCATAAAGTATATATATTCTCAGGATCAGGATCACTAGCCGAGTCGATCTAGCCATGTCCGTCTGTCCGTCTGTCTGTCCTTCTGTCTGTCTGTCTGTATGAACGCTGAGATCTCGGAAACTATAAAAGCTAGAAGATTGGCATTTTGCAGGCAGATTCTAGGAGTTCCTACGCAGCGCAAGTTTGTTTCAAAAAGGTGCCACGCCCCCTCTAACGCCCACAATCGCTTATATACGATTTTAAAAATTTCAATATTTCGGAAAAGTAAAAATGCAGTTTTATTGTGTTTATCAATACCTATCGAAATGTAGAAGAAATTTTTCAAATCGGTCCATTCGTTAAAAAGTTATGCGTGTTCAAAGTTTCTATCTCCATCTCCCTCGCACTCCCTTTACCTGAGTAACGGGTATCTGATTGTCGGGGCACCCGACTAAAGCGTTCTCTCTTGTTTTATTTTATTTCATTCCATTCTGTGTTTGCCGACTTTTGAACGCGGCCAGGAGCCAGAAGCCAACAGCCAGGACATGAATGCGGATGCGAGTGTGTCCTCTCGTGAGTTCAGTCGGCGTGTCGCCAGTTTTGTTGGCTCCCCGTCGAGTTTTAGCGACATGTGTCGCATTCTTCGCATCCTGCCAAAGTTAAATGGATCTCGTAATTGTTGTCCCCGCTCCTTTCACGCGTCCCTCCCTCCCCCGGGCTTGTATTCTTTTGGATTTTATAGAAATTGCGGTTTAATTGCTGCATTTTAAAGCCATTGAAAGGACAGAGAGTCGTGTCCTTTGCAAAGAGGATAACACGATACTGCGCTGTGACGGCTTTGTCACCCGTTTTCTCCCAGGGGTGGGTGCCTGCCACCTTTTTGAACCCCTTTGTGCGTCCTGCACAATTCGAAAGAAGTAGAAAGGGGGTAGAAAAGCACTTGCCACGACCCCGGAGAACTTTTGATTCCTTGGCCCACCTCGTTTCGAGTGGAAG
Source organism: Drosophila lutescens (assembly GCA_037075285.1). Lineage (NCBI taxonomy): Eukaryota > Metazoa > Arthropoda > Insecta > Diptera > Drosophilidae > Drosophila > Drosophila lutescens. The sequence continues at coordinate 268,186 of JBAMCF010001109.1, forward strand.
GTGGGGCTGCCGGAATTTGATGGCAGTCTGCAGTCAACACCTCTCAGGTGGTCAACAAGTCAATCGATTTCACACGCGTTGCTTGATGGATTGATTCGAAGCTTAAAGTTTCGTTTCCATTGTTCGAACTTCTGTGATTGCTTGCTTTGAACTAAAAGTGGATTTATTATACCCGTTACTCGTAGAGTAAAAGGGTATATTGTATTCGTGCAAAAGTATGTAACAGCTAGAAGGAAGCGTTTCCGACCCCATAAAGTATATATATTCTTGATCAGGATCACTAGCCGAGTCGATCTAGCCATGTCCGTCTGTCCGTCTGTCTGTCCGTCTGTCTGTCCGTCTGTCTGTCTGTCTGTCCGTCTGTCTGTCTGTATGAACGCTGAGATCTCGGAAACTATAAAAGCTAGAAGATTGTCATTTTGCATGCAGATTCTAGGAGTTCGTACGCAGCGCAAGTTTGTTTTAAAAAAGTGCCACGCCCCCTCTAACGCCCAGATTCAGTTATATACGATTTTAAAAATTTAAATATTTCGGAAAAGTAAAAATGCAGTTTTATTGTGTTTATCAATACCTATAGAAATGTAGAGGAAATTTTTCAAATCGGACCATTCGTTAAAAAGTTATGCGTGATCAAAGTTTCTATCTCCATCTCCCCCGCACTTCCTTTACCTGAGTAACGGGTATCTGATAGTCGGGGCACCCCACTATAACGTTCTCTCTTGTTTTTCAATTTCAATTAAAACTTTTTTATAAATTTAATTTTTGTATTCTGCTTTGTTTTAAATTTATATTTAATTTTAAACAATATATTTGAAGTTCTTATGTATGAATGCCATATGCATTTCATTTTTATAAAGACGTTTTTAAATATTTTTTCTTATATTTTAAAGAACAAATAAATCCTATTTATCCAACTGGGATCGACCAACTTTTTTAAAATTTGTTTTGAATAAAAGGTGCAGGTTTTTCCGCATGCTGCAACTGTTTACGCTTTTCCCAATTGAATTTCAGTGATTTTAATACAATTTGAAAGGCTTTTCCCAGCGATTGCATACTGCAAAGTTGCAAGATCAATCTCATCAATGACGATTGAATGGCAACTTTGTGCTCGCTGCCTCCGTGTGATGCATTAAAAGCCAAATCACTGGATGCTAAAAATCCATGCAAATAGCCGCCCTTCAGCCGGAAAATCCGCCCCTTTCATGGCAATTTTCCATGCAGTTTGATTTGATTCTGCGTTGCGTTGCAGTCGGAATCATTTTTTTACGATGCGCCAACGGGAATTGTTGCTGGCGAGGGGAACTGGTAATGAAACGTCTATAAAACTCAAACGAATGCACACAAATCGCAAATCATTTATCATAAAAGCGCATAGTGCACTGTGCATTCCCCCATCTTCACTGCCACTTTAACTTTTTTTTTTCCTCATTTTCCCTTAGCTTTCCCATTGAATGGTCTACTAATCAGAGAGAGACTTTTTGTTAAACTTACCTGGGCAATTGAAGGGAAAGACGCAGAGTCGGCGGAACGTAAAAGGAAGCTGCAAGTAAGAAGCAAAAAATGCACCAGATGAGACACAATTTCGGAAAGTAGGCCATCGAGGAATAGCGAAAAGAATAAGGAAGCGGGAAATGGAGCAGAAAAACCAGATCTTTGGCTCTTTGCCTCTTTGAACACAAAAGCCGTCGAGCGACTGCCGAATTAATTACCAGCCGGGCTCAAAATGCATAACACACATCAAAGTGGGAAATTAATTATTTCCCTATTAGCTGCTACACCGCAGCAGCAGTTTCGGTTGCATTTTCAGTCCGCCGCAAACACGTTGACAGATTGGCAGTTATACACATATTCGGCCTAAATGTCGCGGTTGCCGCCCGTCGCGAGTCGCGAGGCGAAAGCAGGAATTATTGAAAGCGGTTCGATGATTAGGCTAAAAGTCCCGGAATAATCCTTCAATATCTTGGACATCATATGGCCAAAGTAATCAATTTAATAATTTCAGTTTTGTATAAAGGAAATGTATGCAAATCGCTGGAGTTATCGAGACGCTCAAAATTATTCAAACTTTCCAAGTCTTTAATGGAAAAAAGTCATTTACAATCGTGAGATAAAATCGAAAAAAAACTGCATTGGTAAATTAATATAATGGTCTATACAAAAATATGCCGATCCACTATTTTACAACACCTATTAAATAATTTATAAAAAAATATCTTTTAGTTTGTTAGAAAACTTTTAAATTTGTCTGAAGTTTTTTAATAGCTCTTTCGCTCACTTAACGCACCTTTATTTCATGTATTATATAAATAAACAATTAGCAGTTAAATAAACGTAATTACTGAAAGCTTCAGACACCTTTATTATCATAAAATTAATTAAATTTTCCAGCCATGGTTTTTAAACTATTCAAGCAGTAATAAAAATAAATCAATTTAAAAGAAATTATATTTTAATTAATTTTCTTTTGGAAACACCAACTTTATAGGCTTTTATTTTTACTATGGAAAGTTATATTTTAGAGTTTCAATTTTACAGCCATGAACTCGGTTTTGGGTTGCACTTTGGCATTCAGGGACTCGGGTAAGCAAAAATTGTTAGCCACTTTGCAGGCATCAAGTTGGGACTGGCAGGGAATCATATTTCACCTATCGCATAAGGAAATCGCACAGTGGGGATCCGATTGCACTTCCTATTTCTACCACCTTTTACTGCAAAAAGAAGGCGTTGCGTTGTGGGTTTATGCGATACAATAACGAGTCGCGTGATAAACTCCGAAATCACTTGATATTCGACACTAAAGCCTCGCCAAAGGCCAAACACAAAATTTGCGAGCAACATGTGAGGCAGTTGCCTCAGACATAAACATTTTAGTGTCCGCAATTAATGAACGGACAGGAGACGGCGGACAGGTCTCCTATCAACTTGGCCCGTTGTCCATCTGTCAGTTTGTCGGCTGGCTTAATTTACGACTTAATGCCCACGACTTAAGGCCATAAAAAACAAATGGGTTAACAAGGATAGATTTTATATAAGATAAACTATTGGGAAAAGCGCAGAAAAATTGTGAGCTGCGAAACTGAGAAGCCCGTAGACAGCTTAAATGGAAAGTGCGGTCGAGGTGTGGACTTGTAATTAATATGTGCAGATTTATGTACGGAAAATCGCCCATAAAGTGAACAATTTGAAAGGCAATAGAAAGGGAGTATTTCCCCGGACCAGACTAAACAATTTAATCATCAGCAGAGGGCGTAAATTCAATCCATTAATTTTTGCAAAATGTGTTAAAATAATATTAATTAGTCAATTAGGTGATAGCAATCGGAAGGCTGGTGTAAATTGGTTATTGCGTGTGGAAAATTGGCAGTACGGTTATTATTTTGATATTTTTCCTTTCAAAAATCATAAATTAATATCATAAAAAGTAAAATAAACACACAAATTCTTTGCTTGCCTCCAGGAGACAGAACAGTGTTGATTGTTTAAGTTAAGTCTTCTGCACTCGGTATCAATTTTGTCAGGGGAAAAAAGCAAGCAAATCGAAACTGGAACTGCCAACTAACAACTGGCAACTTTATGGGCCAATCTACGCTGGCCAATGAACGGAAACAGCTCGGCACAGCTGGAAGCAGCCAGCAGCCGAGATGAGAACTATGGAGAGCTGGGAAAGCTGGGAGGAAAATGGGGCTTGAAGAGGGTCCGGAAAATTGTGGGCTGCACCAACAGCTGGCCGAAGGCAATGCGAATGTTGTGCGACACAACAGAACAACAACTGCAGCAGCAACTTGGAGACTGGAGACTCCCTGGGACAGCTATTGAAATCTGCTTTGCTGATTGACGTCGAATGTTGTGGTTTCGGTTACGATATTTGGTACCAAAATACAACCAACAATCCCTCGCCACGACGATGAAGATGATGATGATGAAGATGATGATGACGATGCCGATGATGAGGTTGCTGGTGGGAGCGGTGTCCTGCAACTTTGTTTGGAATTTGTTTTGAGAGGGCAACGAATCAGCAACAACTTCCTTTGTTCCCGAGTTTCCAATAAATTAAAGGCAAGCCCAATGCAAAGTAAGCTGCCTCAAAGCAACGCAACTAATCAGCTGAACTTTCGAAATATGTAGCTCAAAGAAGAAATTCCAAGGCTTTAAAATCAAACAAAATGATGTTTAAGTTTTTATAGTCTTTTATTGCTTTATTAAATAAAAATAAATAAATAAATTATAAAATAATGTGTGCTTAAATTATAAGAACATAAAAATAATTTGTGGTATTTTAATAAATAAACTGATCAAAAATTAAACATTTATTAAATGAATTAAGTTTTATAACAAATAAAATATGTACTCTGTGTGTAGAGTGTGCTTAAATTATAAGGAACTACAAAATTAATTTTGTTATTTTAACAAATAAACTGATTATAAATTAAACACTTATTAATTTAATGAAAATTAAAATTATAACAAATATTATGGAATTGTTAAATTTTTTTTTAATTTTTTAAAATTTATAGACAGCGATTTAGGAAAACTAATTGTTGATTTCTTTTGAATAGAAATTCTTCATACTTGGTTTTAAAAAGAGAAGGCCATAAATTAATCATAGCATTTATCTAATCAAAAATCACAACAAAATTGTTATGTTATGATCATAAAAAACGTATTATTTTTATTACTTAAAATTATATGTTATTTTAGCTTATGTGATATGTAGTTTATAGCTCATTTTTTTTAATATTTCTTCAAAGATATATATTTAAATATTTTTGCTAATTTTATTTTTCTAAAAATTGCTATACCTTTTTTTGAGTCTTATGGTAAAACTGTTGATTAACTGCTTAAAGTTTAAGCTTTTCTGAGTTTTTCACACACTCCAGCTTCTATTTATTTATTTTTTGTCACTGAAAAGTCCACCAAACTGAAAGGAGTTTCCCTTTTCCCAAAGGTTTTTTTGCTTTGTTCACAGAGTTTAGGTATCGATCGGGCCAAAAGATCGCGAGCTGGAAAAACGCGCGCGCAACTGAAGGGCGAAGAGGCCTGCTCTATAAGGACGTTGACGAAAGGATAACGTAACTCCCGGCTGAGAGAAGCTGAGCGAAACTGCGGACTGCAAACTGCGAACTGCAAGCGCGACAACGAATTCTAAACTCTACGAATTCTGGCGACTGGCGAATAACGACTGACGACTGAGAACCGCACGTAGAGGAAGTCGGCTGGAGACTGAAGGCAAAATCGGAATCTATATCGCAGAAGCGGCGGCACAAGCGGGCGGCACTTGCAATCAAAGTGCGCTTCTTGGGCGGATTGCGAGTTGCGAGTTGCTAGTTGCAGGCAGCTGGTTCCGAGTTGCAAAAGTATTCCGAGTTACGAAATACGAATTTCGAGTTGCTGCCGCTGCCAAGAATCGCGGATACGAAGATACTTGGCCCGTATGGTCAAAGCCAATAGTTGCACTCGACGCCGGCGTCGCAGTCGCTGCGAACTGCATTTTGCACTCAACGAACTTGGCCACGAATGCGACTTTGGGTTCTAGCTCAATGGCCCGAAGCTTGGCTTTCTAGTAATGAGCAGGAAAAAGAAGGCCAGCAAGCGGCGGTCGCTGTAAGGCCAACATTTGAGGAAATGTTGCCAACAGCTGTTAGCCAGGAAATAAAAGCAAGGAAATGAAAATCCAGACATCGCACTCAAGAGTGGGAAAATCTCTAAGAGAACAAGTGAAAGTGAAACAGCTCTTAGTTCAGCTTTTTGTTTATACAAGGCATATTTATGCAATAATTGCTCGAATATTTTCTCAAAAATGTTGTCATTTTTATGCTCCGACTATATTTGCCCACATTTAACACATTGAGCATACTCGTAGTTTCCTTTTCTTCGGGCCACGCAAATATCAATATTTGAGCCATTTGGTTTCAGCCGCCTGTTTCCATATTTTGCCATATGTTGTTTACCTCACAAACGAGCAACAACAAACACTCGAACCGTTGTTATGACACTCTCCATGGGCAAAGCTCTGAGGGAAATCTCTTTTCCGACCATTACCTCTCGGCGGAAAGCTCTTAAGAGACAGAGCTTGCCGAGCATGTTGAGTGGAAATCCACTGAGTGGGTTTTCAATCAGCTCTTCCCAGTATTTTAAAGATTTTCAAAGAGGGGAAATTCGTAATTTGTAAAAATAATATCAAAACTGATGAGATAAAAAAGGATCAAGGTTTTGATGATCCACATTAACATTACGAATTTATGATTAATTTCGATTAATAAAAATGAATACTTTCACCATTTAAATATTATTTACTATAATAATTTTAGACATTAATAAATATTTTTTAGTTTCAAATAAAAATGATGAAAAGTAAAAAAAATATTTAATCATTCAATATATAAATTTTAAGCTTTCAAAAGTGTAGAAATCATTTTTTCGAAGTAATTACTTAAAGAAAGGAAGAAACTCCTTTTGTACCCGATTGCCAACCATTTTGCTTTCGCTTTTATACCCTGCATTCATTTTAATTTTGACTGGTTGGCTTATCAAAAACAAAAAAAAATAATAAATAGAGGGGAAAAGAAAACGGAAAAGACGCGAAAATGCTGCTGCCCAGTGAAGTTGAAAATAGTTTCCTTCCTTGGCGACCGCAGCAATTTCCACAGGCACTTGCTCATTTTCAGCTGCCAGTGAATTTGCATAGCCATTTAAATATTAATTTCAAATTGTCTAAGGATACCAGCCAACGCCAATGGCCTCCCCATTCGTAACCTGTCCGGGGGTTAAAACAGGCAACAAACAAATTAATGGTTCTGCAGCTCAACCGCATTTTGCGGTCTTTTCTCTTTCTCAGTCTTGATTTCCTTCTGCTTTTCTATCTCGGGTGTGAGTGTGTGTGTGAATGGGTGTTTATTTAAGTGGCTAACTAAAACCAAATGCAATGTTTTACCCCAGAAAAATTAATAATTAAAAGACTCGCGGCTAAGACGATATTTTGGATAAAGATAAAATTAAAAAAAACTTACTTAATCCTTAAAAATGCATTGACTAAAAAAAGTTTATAAAACCTCTGGTGTTTATTAATATTCATTTATATTACTATAAACAAATAAATATCTAATTTACTTGAATATCATAAACATGTAAAGGCTTAAACCATTACCTTCACCTATTATAAAGATAATTTGAGGCTTAATAAATCCCAAAATATAGTAAACAAAAATATTTTTAATTTTAAGAAAAATTTAAAAAAAATAAAACCAAATGGCTTTGTATATTTTTCTGCAAACCACCACCTTAAAACCCAATTTCAGTTCTGAACTTATTCGGTGTCTTATATCCCTCTTTCAGTCTCGCCTTTTTATATTTCTGTTGCTTTTCCCCGGAGTTCCTTCATCCTCGTCTCCTTGATCTTTGGACATTATAAATTTCAGTCATGTTTCTAATAACTTTGAATTAATCATCTTTTCCGGTTTTGCTTTGGCCGGAGTTTGTGGGTGGCGAAGGGGAAAGTGGGAAAAAGAGAGGAAACTCGCACACGTCTGTGGAAACTTCTTGGCATTCTGATGCGCTCGCCAGCCTGGGCGCTAGGTGGCGCCTTTGTCGCACTTTAAAGTTGGCCTTTAGCCACAAGGAATGAATTGTAATCCAGATGGAAATTGGCCGGGCTTATGCAAAAACCTGCAAAAATGTGACAAAAGCTGGGCCAAAGTATTTTGAGCTGCCTTCCGGTTGTCTGGTCCTGCCATTCCCCATCCATTGACTTTCTTTCTATCTCTGTGCTGTACATCCGGTGGCCATTTGATCAACTTGTCGCAAGCCTCACACACAAACAGACATTGTGACAATGTCGGTGTAGATATATATTTTTTAAATGCAAGACATGCTCCCTTTTAGCCATGTGCCATATCAGCCGGTTCCCTCCCCTTCTCCTACGTCTTTAGCTGGTGTAAATTACAGCAAATATTGCGTATACGCCACGTTTGCCTTTTTGTGATGCATAGGGGAAAATTAAAGTAAAATATGTTGTACGTTATTTTTATTAATGTTACAAATATGGTCACATAAATAATTTTAAATTTTTTTTAAGGGATAATTTTGTTTTAAAGTGAAATCATTTAAAGATTAAATGACAACAAAACATAGATTTAGAAAATTAATTTAAATTTAATTTTTAATAATTTAATTATAATTGGGCTTTTTATGAGGCACTTTTTATTGTTAAGAAACTCCATATTATATACAATTTGAGTCATCTTTTCTCTCAGTGTCTTCCCCTACTAGTAAAGCTCAAAATGAGATGATTTTGGTGCTGGTGCTTGTTTGTTCGTTTGCAGTTGTTGCTGTTTGGCAAATTATTATTAAGTAAGCAGTCTAGACACAGCTCTCTTTGCCACCCTTTTCCCTCCAGCTTAATACATTTTTGTGGGTTTCGTATTTTGATAACTTGAAACTTTGTCTCGTTCCTCGGACAGGTGAGGGTGCGGAAAAGTTGGCGGGGTCGGAAAAGCGGAAAAGAGGGACGCTGGCACACTTTATCATCATTAGCGCAGCGCTAACTTAGTCAGCTGGCGAGGAACTTTGGCGGGAAATAAATAATTTTTGCTTCCATATTGCGCGGTATTTTAATTTCATTTAATTACCAAATTTGTCAAATAATCTTTCAGTTTTTAATTCAGCTGATTCCGGTTATTTATGATAATTTATGAATTATTTATAAGCTGAGAGCTTTATTAGCTGTGGAAATGCTGTTGATTAGGAAAGGTAGGCATACATATTTTTGCTAGCCCATAGTACATGAAAAGTTTTGAGACCACCACCCCTCGAATTTTCCCTCCCACCGAACTACGTGCTTTGACAGTTGTAACCAAAGGCCATTAACAAGTTCTTTGGCTATTACCGCTTGTTGTTTCTCCCTGGAAAAAAATACGCCGCAGGAATTTTCAAGATGTGCGAGCGGCTTCCATTTTAAAGCAATTGCTTATGCCAGGCACAAATGTTATTTTTGGCCATTCGGGTTAAATAAGTTATGAGATGGGGAGAAGAAGGCCGACAGGACAAGGTGTCAGGGGTGAAAATTAAACACGCGCCTATCAAATAAACTTTACTTACCCTCAACCCCATTAAAAATTTCCCCCAATGTTTTTTCCCCAAGGAGATGGACTCTCAGGGGTTTCCTGCTTTTATTGTTGCTTTCATTTGTCACTTATTTGTTTCACTTTAAAGAATACAAAACCGTAGTTCGTAATGGTGTACAGCATTACCCATCTTGTCAGACGAAAACAAAGAACATTTATCAGCGGGTAATCTATGAATAATAGAAACCGATTGTGCCAAATCAGCACAAACATTTAATGGCATTAAATTCTGGCGAAAAATGTCAAACTGAATTTTACGAAGTGAAGCCAAACGAGTGAAGAAGTGAAGCGAACAACTGGAAAATTGCATTGCGGATTTTCAGACTGTTAAGAAGAACAAACCGAAAACCTGCGAGGAAATGATTCCCAACAGGACCGCAGTTGTTAGTCGGTGTGGTAAGGCAACGTATCAAATTACTTAGATCATCCTCGAAGATTTCATTAATAGCGAGCTAAGGCCCCAAACTGGAAATACTTGAAAATCAAAAAGATAAAGCAATATTTAACAATTTTTGTACTCCACTTTAGTAAAATAAAAGATTATTATGATTACTAGTATAAATAAGAAATAGTTTCTTTTTATGTAATTTTTAGCATCAAGATCTTTACTGGCTTAATTTTTCAAAATTAAGTCTTAAGAGGATGCTAGTGCTGTAATGCTTTTAATAACATTTAAATTAATTAAACATTTTAGTTTTGAATTTAATTTTCTTCTTTAATTAATTCAAAACTTTATAAAACCAAAAGAAGGTACTTTTTAACAACTTTTATTTATAAGAGCTCATAAAGTTTGGGAGTTCTGTACCTAAAATACCCCCTCTTGGCATAGACCAGTGGGCAAGTCGCTTAAAAATGCTTCTTAATTGACTGCTGACAGCAGCAGGAAGAGAACCATATATATAGATAGAAAAGGGGGTGGCAGGGGCAACAGGACCCAAAGGACTTCCCCTGGAGAGTAAATATGGAATGTTCTATGACCGCAATGAAGCGTCAGCTTGTGCCATGCTAATGCCGTCTCTTTCGCTCTCGCTGAAGCCAAGCTGTCTTCTATCTCTTTCGGCGCCTGCTGGTCGACTAATATGCAAATTACACATGCAGAACGCGTATAATTTCTAATTAATTATGCCATAAATGCGCCTTTGCGTGTGCCTGTGTGTTTGTGAGCGGTCATTTCCACAGGCCAACATTTCATTCACATCAGCCATGCATACATGCAAACATAACTGTATGTGTGTGTGTGTTTTTCCGCCGACCACGCCCCCTGCGGCCACCTTAAAGTCCTTTTTCATGCGAACGGCGCCAGGTGTGTTTTATTTTTATTGCAACTTTTGGCACAACTCTTTGCCGCTCGTCTTGGTGGAATTTTTGCAAGAAATTCGCATCAGTTGCAGCTGCCTGTACAGTGGAACACCTAGGATTTTTAGGGCTTAATAGCAACCAGAAAATCAATACTTTCTGGTTTTATTTTTTTACAAATATTTATTAAGAAATATAACATTTTTTTTTTGTAATCTATTAGTGATTTAATCGACCTGTGTTTACCATTGAGCACTTTATCGAACTCGAGGTCACTTTTAGTTGGTTATAATAATTATTATTTTTTTGCACTTATTGTTCCACTGTTTCTACTGCAAGCCACTTGCAATGTAAAGCGAAAAATTTCCTTGCGCTTTCAATTTCTGTTTTATGCTTTTGTCTCAGCGTTTATTCTTTTTCCAGCCATATTTCCAACTAATGAGCTGCAATTTGTTGCAAATGGCAGCCAAAGTAAAAAGTGTGGCATGTGTCGCCAACCTTGCTGACTCGAGGGTTCTTTGAAATAAATCGAAAAGACTTTATATCTTTGCTTCGATACATTATTTTTGGTTTAAAATATATGTTTTGTAGTGACTTGTTTAAGAATAAAAATATTAAAAAAAAATTTAATAATGAAAAAATGTACTTTTAATACAATTTAAATAAATACAAATACTTTAAAAGTATGTACGGATATTTATAATGAATTAAAGATTTATTTCCTTTAAAAATATTTTTTCTTTTTTATACATCCTTTATTAACACGCTTCAAAACCCATCAAATAATTGAATGCAGCCTTGAACCCACGTGGAAGCTTTCTGAAAAAATTCGGAAAAGGCCGGAGGCCTGTGACTCACAAGGCGACCGAGTGTAAGAAAGTCATCAGGACGGCTGCAGCAAGGACTCAAACTGGATGCACCGGCAAAGTTGAAGGACATGCGACGGCAGTGACTAACGCTGATTGAAGTATGATGCGAAAAGTTGAGCGGAAAAATCGCAGCAGGGGGAAAACGGGGGCAAAGTTTCCCTGCCAAATGAAGCGGTCGTCGAGTCGGAGTCCGAGTTTTTGGCCTGATCGATGCGAGTGTCGTTTTTTGGGCCGTCGCCATTATTAGCCAACGGTTTTTACATCTACCATGTTTTTTGTGTTTTTCTGGGTGTTTTTTTTTTGGCAACGAAACTTGGTCCTGGCCAGAGCGAGAGAACCCGTTAACAGTTAAGTGGATAAGCCAATTTATGAGTTTCGAATTTAACTTTGTCACTTTGGCCGGTGCCCCAGCTCTTAGCCTTTTTTCGCTGTGGCCGTCGTCACTTGGCACATTTAAGTGGATTTGTTTTGCTTTATTGGTTTCGTTCTCGTTCTCATTCCCATTCCATTTGGTTTGTTTTCGAGTTTTGCTGTGGCCTCTGGTTTTCGCCGTCTGGAAATGGTGCCGACGTTTTTGGGCTACAACTTTTTAATTTTTATATATTTTTACAACTTTTGCAGGGGCCTGTGCTCCTGTTTCTCCTGCCAGCGGATTTGACTTCTTTTTCTCTAGATTACGGAGCTTGTTTTTGTGTTTATTTTTACACTGCCTTATGTTTTGGTTTGAAGTTTATATTTTGGTTAGTTATCATGCTTATTTATTTATTTTTATAAAATTTCTTAACCATAAAAAATTATCTTTACTAATTATTCGATTAAATTAAAGAACAAATTTTAATTGTGGGCTTAAGAAAGTTGGATTTTATGTTGAAAATAACCTTTTTAAAGAAAAATTGTTTTCTAATTTTCTATATTTAAGAAATTAACAAAAAAAATAATATAATATTAACAAAACAACAATACAAATAAAAAAAAAGAAAAAAATTTCTTGCGAGCCAATAAATTTCTAAAGGATTTTGCTGATCAGTGTTAACCAGCTACATTTTATTTCAAGTGTTTTGGGCCACCAGCTCAGCCCAATATTTATTACATCTTCCGTGGCGGATTTGCGAATCATTAAAAAAACTGCCAACTGCTAACTTTTAGCACTCTCAGCCCTTCCTCGGCGACTTTGGCCAATTAGGATTACGGAGAGCGTTTGAAATGCCAGCGATTAGCGAGAAAGCAAGGGAAAAAGCTTTTGGCCAACTTTTGGCCTTCAAGTGGCTGTCAGTTTTTATTTTTTTATTACCCTTAGCTGGGCTAAAGGAACTGCGGTTCCAGGTCACGCGCTCCACCACCGCAATTGGCCACAAATCTGGAAGACTGGTAACTAAGAAGTCTCAAAGCTAGCTCCTGATGATGATGATGAGGCGGTACAGAAGGGTCCAGGTCCACCTCCCGACTCCTGTTGATCGTCTGGGTCTGATTTGCATATTTGCCAATTTACAACAAAGAACTGCAACGTGGCCTGCTTACATATGCGACACGGAACTCTAAGGGGCCGTCGACCCCCTGGATTTTAACAGACTGCAGCCTGCGGTCAGCTCTCCGCCGTATTCATAATCATCGGATAGTTAGAGAGAGAGAGCGAGCGAGAGATAGAAGTCCATTCCGGATAGACGGGCAGCCATTTTTGTCTTTTACCCGCTTGCGGTTTCCGTTTCCGTTTCGTTTTTTGTGCGGCTGCAGCCCCTCGTTTCGGGGCATGCCTTCAATTTCTATTACTTTTGCTGACGAATTTCGCTTTGAGTTCGCTTTGTTGGCCACGCTTTATTACTTTTCCGACAGCCAAAGAGAGAGACGGCGAAGATTCGGTCATTAGCTATGCATGTCGCGTCTCAATGCGAATTTACCCTTACTGAAAAGACTAGCTACCAAATTACAAGTGTTGAATTATATAATAAATTGTATATAAAGTTTTAAATAAAAACAATAATACAAAATTAAATATTTTGAAATTTATTAAATAATTATTTATTTTTTTAGGCTATTGTTTTTATTTTAAACGATTTTTTTCAAAACATTTTGAAGTGCCATCAAATTTTGTTAGGGAAAAATTTGAAAACTTTGCCTGGCTCACTCTTCACCCAATTTCCATTGCATTTCCTAACCATTGCGGCAGTCAGTGCTTCCTTTGCTGTCCTTTTGGGAGGACCTTTTGGCTTTAATAAGAAATGCCGTCTCAAGGAAATGGGCAGACACCTGGCCCCCCGGTGCTCAATGCATTTTTCGGCGTGGAATGCAGTCAGAAACAGAACAGAAACAGAGGAACAAGGACCAAGGAGCCAGGATCAAGAAGATGTGATCAAAATTAACGACTCCCCGAGGTGGTGGCCAGGCGGCGAAGGTGAGATGATGGCTGGCAAGAGGGTGCCAGTCAGCGAAAGTCAGTTTTTAAATTTTTAAACATTTAATTCCGAGCTGAGGAATTTTATTTGATTTAAATATGCATTTTCTTCTACTCAGGAAGAAGGGCACACCAGCCCAAACCCACCACCTTTGGTCCTGGCAAATTGAATCCGCATTCGAGAAACTATTTGTGGAAGGAACACAGCGAAGGGCAAAAGACAAAAATAACTACATAAATTATTTATGCAATATCTGAGAATGTGAACCCAGTGCCAAGGAGGGCCAAGGAGAAAGGGAGAAAGAAACGAGAACTTGTTTTCCTCGTTGCCATTTTTATTTGCGCTCTAAATGCTGCAACATTTTGTTTACGGCCACCAAGGAGCAGAATTCCATTCCCGTTGTTGGCTGAACAAATGCTAATTTGCTGCAGATACGAGTGTGGCAACATCAGCAGTGGGGGCAGAAAGGTCATCAAATAATCATATTTGATTTATTTTTACTGAAATTGTAGGTTCAATAGGTATTTTTGTAAAATATATTCTAGAGCACTATCAATAACTATAATTTTTCAATAAAGTAGCTTGATTATTGTGTTTTTTCCACATTAAAATGAATAAAAATGGTATAAATAGCAACAGCAAAATTCGCTTAATGCAACTAGCGGTCTAATCCCCTCGGAATAGAGTTTAGTCACGTTTTTATAATCTCTTTCTCTTTTCAATCGATAGACATTTCCAATTGAAAGTAAATATATTTTTATACGACTTACCCTGAGCCACTGGCAACTTCAGCTTATCACATTTATTTTACATTATTGTCTTGAATTATAGAATTCAAATATTTCATAGTTTGCGCTCTAAAACTGCATTACAAAAGCTTTGCGAAGAGAGCTTTTCCACATAAAACATAAGCTTTCGGCAGCTGCAGCTTTGCGCCTTTTTTGGTTTAATACGTAAAAAAAAAATTATAATATTACAAAAAAATATTTTAAAAAGAATATTTTTTTATTTGTTAACTTTAAATTTGTTACAAACTTTTCGGGAAAAAATACTTGACCACTTGACTTCACTTCACCTTGCACAACCCACAAAAGTAGGCAACAAATTGGGGCCCTTTTTGCTAAAAGGATTACGAATTACAGAGGTTACTCTTGTGGTTAAAAAAAATGTGGGGGATAAACCAAAATTTAGCAGCTGCCACAACAATAATAAAGGACAACAAAAGCGGAATTATGCCACAGGACAAGCAGCTGTTTTGCAACTGAGAGCAGGAACGCGAAAGAGAATGCGAGTCCTGCGAAGGGAGAGCGAGCTTTTTGGCAACTTCGCTTTTCGCTGCAGTTTTAAGAGGTTTTACCCTTTTACGGGTATACAGAGTCAAATAATATCATTTAAAAATAAAGATTTAATAATTTATTAAGTAATTACTAAATAGTAAATAAGTTATATGTAATTTTGTTATTTAATGTAATATTATTAATAATATAATTTTAAAATCAGTTATAGTAAGTGGAAAATAAATACAATATTATTGTAAATAACTAAGACATTATATTTACTAAAATATTCAATTTTGTTTTTTAGCTGGGCACATTATTTAGTTTATTATTTTTTAACAGGTATTTGATTGTCTCAACATTGCCTCGTTTTCGCACTTTTGTTTATTTGCTTTAGCACTTTGCGGCCTTTGCTTTTTTAATTTAAATGTTAATCCGCTTGCATGTGCATGCAATGTGGCCCTCACCCTCACCCTCATTCATCATCCTTTTGCGCTGTGAACTGGCATATTTTTCATAATTCCTGTGGCTCAAACTCGCTTCCCTTCCACCATATTTGCATTTCCATATGAGGCAGCAGACTGACGCCAAACTTAAATGGCTTTAAGTGACCCCCCCAACCCCACTTTAAGCCAGAGATCCCACTCCACACGCCTCTACTCGATTTCACTTAAGTTTTTATATCCTGGCTCACACACACATCGCTTTATTGTGTATTTGTCTTGGCTGCCGCAAATAAAGACGGTCTAAATGCAAGACGTCGCAGCAGTGGAAATGGAATGGGTATGGCTATGGGAATGGGAATGAGAACGAGAACGAGACTGAGCGCGGGCTAAAGGAGAGAATTCATTAAAAATTAATCCAACGAGTGCGAGGTATATTTGGACCCATTCCCGTTTCCACTTCCATTTCCCTCCGCTCGGTTCTTCCTTGTTCCTGCTGTCTGCTATTCAATTACGTATGCCACGGCAGCCATGAAAATGACCTGCAGCGCCGTCCTGCCCCGCCCCCCGAGCGTAGTAAATTCTAACATCACTTGGGGTTCACCTTTGGCCACCCCTCTCACCTGGCTGAAGCCACCACCCATCGCCCAACCCCCCTCACAGCTCGTTGGCTGCCTGGCTGCTCGGTTGGTTGGCAGTTTTATGTGTTTTGTCTTCGCATGCCGCATAAACGGAATTATTTACAATTTATTTTTACCTGAGCTAAGACCCCAGCTAAACACTGAAAAAATTATATATATGTAAATAAAACGTAAAAAATTAAATTAATCAAGAATACAAATAATATAAACAATTTTAATAATTCGTTTCTTTAACAATGTTTTAACTGTGTCTATATTCATTTAAGTAAAAAAAATTTGTAAATAAGAATTCTTGTAATTTAAAATTTACCACATTTAGTGTTATGTAGATTTTTGTAGTGATTTTTCTCCACTTCAAAAATATGTTATAACTTTAACCAAAGTTAATACCTTACATGAAAATTAAATGGCAAAGTTCCTCAACACTTATTATATTTTAAGTAGATATATAGATATTTTAAGATTTTTTTTTAACAGTAATACATATTTATGGTTGAGTTTTCTGAAGAAGGCATAAGAAATTCTATGAAAAGTATATAAAATGCATTGTTTTCCCACTAAAAAACTTTAAATTGATAGAGCAACCTATTGATCATTTTTTCAGTGTAGTAAAACCCAAGACGAAGATGAAGCAGGCACGAAGAAAAACCAAAGGAGCCCGGGAAAGTAGAGAACGGGACAGTGGCAGCGGCAAGTGCTGGCATTTGGTTGCCGCCTGTTTGTTTTTGTGCTATTCAAAATGTCTTCATTGCCGGACAGAAGATGCCAAAGGAGCGCTGACCAAGGAGCCGAAAGGACGAGGAGCCGAGGCAGCAGGACTCCGCTTGATTGCCTTAAATTTGAAGATGAAAAGTCTGGAACTGAAACTGGAGTTGGAAGGGAAGCTGGCGTTGGGTACTTTTAATTTAAGCCAATAACTCGAAAAGGGAAACATCGAATAAAACAGTTAAAATTTTTCACAACAGTTTGGTTTTATAGATTGAAATTAATAGACTATTTGCGACAGGGAAACCAAATTAACCTGAAAGTCAATGGTTATATTTGCTGCTTCTGCCACGAGTTGTCTTTCCTTCCAGAAGTTTCACAGGATTTCGCTGGAGATCGCCTCCACTCAAATTTTCCCACTTGGAGCTTAGTTTAAGCCACATTACTGGTCCCAGGATCATAATGGCCGATATCAGGACACTTGGCAAAGCGATTTCACCGCATGAGCTCTTGGGCTCCCCCTCAGTACTTGAATATTCTATGGCTTCCGGTGGAAAAGGAGCCATGGTAAAATTTTGTCCATCGGCCATTTTTGAAATGTGTTACTATGAAGAGAGATTGCAGAATTCATAAAAAACAAGAAAGAACGCTATAGTCGGGTGCCCCGACAATCAGATACCCGTTACTCAGGTAAAGGGTGTGCGAGGGAGATGGAGATAGAAACTTTGAACACGCATAACTTTTTAACGAATGGTCCGATTTGAAAAATTTCTTCTACATTTCGATAGGTATTGATAAACACAATAAAACTACAATATACCCTTTTACTCTACGAGTAACGGGTATAACAAGAGAGAACGCTATAGTCGGGTTGGTGTCCCGACTATCTAATACCCGTCACTCAGCTAAAGGGAGTGCGAACGCTGTACTCGGGTTGGTGTCCCGACTATCTATTGGGGCTAAAGGGAGTGCGAGGGAGATAGATATATGAACAATTTTGATTGCGTATAACTTTTTAATGAATGGTCCGATTTGAAAAATGTCTTCTACATTTCGATAGGTATTGATAAACACAATAAAACTGCATTTTTACTTTTCCGAAATATTGAAATTTTTAAAATCGTATATAAGCGATTGTGGGCGTTAGAGGGGGCGTGGCACCCTTTTGAAACAAACTTGCGCTGCGTAGGAACTCCTAGAATCTGCATGCAAAACGCCAATCTTCTAGCTTTTATAGTTTCCGAGATCTCAGCGTTCATACAGACAGACAGACGGACAGACGGACAGACAGACAGACGGACAGACAGACGGACAGACGGACATGGCTAGATCGACTCGGCTAGTGATCCTGATCAAGAATATATATACTTTATAGGGTCGGAAACGTTTCCTTCTAGCTGTTACATACTTTTGCACGAATACAATATACCCTTTTACTCTACGAGTAACGGGTATAAAAACAAATCGACATTTCTGTCATCAACTTACATTTATGCGATCTATGGAATGGTTTTGAATATGTTTTCAGTTTTTGGTTTGTAGTAAAAACAAAAATTATGATTTGTAGTTCAAGGCTTGCTAGAATAATATTTTAAGCCGTTTGAATATTACAGAAATATTTTATTGGAATAATATTGCCATCAATTAGAATGGGTAATAAAATGGAATATAATTATTACCATATACTACGTAAATCGTTTATCATTTCTAATCGACGCTCCACAAGTGTTGCTTGCTTAATTGAATGGCGTCTAATGCCAATGCAATGCAAATCGAGTCGTATCGCAATCGAACGATCCACACAACACTCTCACTTGGCTCACAGTTTAAGCCAAAAGCCGAGAAGTCACTCTGCATAAATTAGTGGTGGCTTAAATGCAGAAAGCCAGAGTGCAGCTAAACAGATATTAACGCCAAGGATGGCAAAGGATGCACCACTTGAGCACTCAGTGCCGTTCTCTGTGCTCATCGTCCTCGTTGTCGTCGTCCTCGTCCTTCTCCTCATCATTATCATGTACATCCACATCATCGTGCGGCACTCATAAGCATAAGTATAAGCGTGAGCGATGATAAATCATTAGGGGCAACGTGTTGCGGCCAACTTGACTTGACAGCAACTGCAGTGGAATGCCACCCCTACAGTGGGTGGTGGGTGGAGTAGGTGGAGTGGGTGGTGCGACTCGTGATGCTGATGATGAGAGTCACTGTTCTTGAGACAGGAATCTGATCTGAGTCCTTTTTTTGAAAAAAGGACAATTTTAAAATGGTAAAACGTTGTTAGACGGTAAAGTACAGTATTATAATAAAACAGAATAGAATTTAATTTCTTAAAAATTAAAAAATTTATATTTATTTAACGACTAAGCATAACATTATTGCATTTTAAATATATAAAGTCCTTAAAGAAATTGTTAGTATCACAAGAAGCACTCAAAAACTTTGTAATTACTAAACTGAACTAACTGCATGCAGTCGCAATAAGAGCCCTTCCTTTGAGTCAAGCTCTCATCGCCGGCGATAATTAATAATGCTCACCTCAAGTTGGCAAATAATGATATAGTGCTCGATAGATACTCAACGCATTTGTGTGTGGCAAATTTATGGGCTGTACGTGTGGTATAAACAATTGGGCAGCCATTCCACCTTCGAAAGCAACCCTTTTGCCAACCCACACCGCCATCTGATGGTGATGGGTCTTCGAAATGGGGCTTAGGGCCCAAATGCATTTTAATCGGGCCTTTTTCCGCTTTTCGACTTTTCCAACCGCAATGCGACGTTCGTTGCAGAAATGCAAATAAGCTAGAAATACTTTTCGCTTTCAAGACATTTGCATATCTTTTGCTTATCAAACAAGCACAAAAAAAGGTTACGTAACGTATACGCAATGGTGGCTTAGGTAATTCAATGGTAATATTGACTTTAATATTTTAAAAATAATGTTTTATTGAAAATATATTTTTATTTATTATTATTTAAAAGTTACGATTTTTTAATAATTGTATATAATTAAATTTCACTTCAAAAGTTTTTAGAAAAATCAATCTACCCTTCAGAACTTAAACCAATAAAGCCTCGAAATGTTTTCCATCATTAAGCTCTCCTGTAATTAATCAGCGAACAAATGCAAATTACTTTTCCGACTTGACGTTGCAGTATTTGTTCCTGTTCTTGTTGTGGCCCTCGTTGTTCCTGGCTCTTTCAATTGGTCTTGAGTCGTGCTGCTAACTGTGTTAACCGGAAACGGAAATGTAGCTTGCATAACAAATGAATTTCACTGAGGGGTGGCCGCTCCCCTCTCTGCTGTTCCTTTTGACAAGTCACCAAGGCCTCGTGCCATTGTTCTGGTGCTGCCAACCCCAAGTTGTTCCCATTCTGCGAGTTTCTTTGCCATAAATTGCTTTTCCACATATTGCTTGGGGTTGGGTTTGGGTTTGGGGAGACCCTTTATCGAAAGACAACTGGCGGTGACAGGCCTCATTTCGGCCCTAGACTCAAGACACAGCTAGAGATTCCCAGCGGAAATGGTATTTCCATCCCGAAATGCCGCTGCAATGAGAGGATTGCATTTCGTCCGGGGGAAAATTTATGAACATCATTGCCATGCGTCAAATAAATGTCAAAAAGTACGCCAAAAGTGCGGCCATTAATGCAAAAGATCCGTGAGACCAACGAAAATTCCGCTGGCGCTGTTGGACCGCAATAAAAAATTTCGCAAAAATTTCCGCCTGCTTTTTTGCATTTACATTTTTTCGGTAGCCGAAGCTGATGGTGATGGTGTGCTGCTCCTGTTTTTGTTTGGCATGTTAAACACAATTTTTTAATGAATTTTCACGCCACTCGAGTGTAAAATGCCAGGCCGCTGGCGTTGGAGCTCTGACTACTTTTAAAATGCCATAAAACTAAAAAGAGAGAAATAAAAAAATATTTATATATATTCCCTGGGCGGCAGACAAAGTGAAAAAATTGTTTTTCGAAAGTTTGTTGCTGATATTTCCCGATTGTTGTTGTGCTGCCGTTGTGGCTGACCATCATTTTTCTGAATGCCTGCGCCTGTCTGCCCGAATGTCTCTCTTTCCCCCTCTATTTGCTCTGCCCATCTCTTTCTGCCGGCATCCGTGATGTTTTGTGTGAATTTACCAAGAAAGACAAGGCAATGGTGGTCGGAATGTCCTTACAGGATAAGTGGTTCGATTGGCTGGCTCAATCAGTTTGGTAGACGGAAATATGATCACGATGTTAAAAGATCCTTAAAAATATAAGGCCATAAGGTAAAGACTCTTAAGAAAAAACATGATTTTAGCAATAATCCAGATGGCCATTTTTAGCGCAAAACAATAAGTATTTTGCTCGAAACAATGGAAATAATAATCCTAATATGGAATGTCATACTTCATTGAGCTGGTAATTGAACCCTAATCGATTGGCATTTTAATCTGAACACTTATATTTTTGGCCATTTTTCGTAAAAAATCATGAAACGAAAAATGATCAAAATATTAAATGTTTTAAATCATCCGGAAAGTGATAGAACTCAATATATTGGGTTATTAGCTGTACAAAACACAGCATATCTTTTCGAAAAAGTTACAGGAAAAAAATCAATAAAGAAAATAATGAATACAAAATTAATGAATACTAAATTTAACTTAAGTGGAATACTGGAATTTTCTAAGTTAAACTTGAATGTATGTATTTTCATAAACCATTTTCTGATTGAAAGTTTTTAAATTTATTTCTGAACTTTTCGGGGTGCCTAAAGAATACTCAAATTATTTTATCATTAGGCCCTTAAATGTTGGGCTTAATTTGCTCTCCCAAAGGGCATTTACCATTTGCCATTGATAGCTTCCAGATATTCATCTTCCACTCACTTCTTGTTTTATTTTGTACTTTTTTTCTGGTTTTCATTTCGATGCTTCAAGCGCAAGCGACAGATGATAATAAAAAATTTTATTACACACAAGCTCATCCATTTGACTTAATGGCGGTCGGAATGTTGCAGGCTTTTAATGTGCGTCATCATGAGGGGGAAGCGATGAGGGGGTGGGGATTTCCCGTGTTCCGTTTCCCGTCTAGGTATACCGTACTCCGCAGCTTCTGTTTGAGCTGTTGATTGTTTAATAATTTTTATTTTTGCCTTTGCGTTTTTTGGCCTGCGCTCTTCTCAAGTGGAAGTGCATGTAATTTCATTTGCAATTTGCATTTAATTTTTTTCTGCTGCTTTCCGCAGGAGAGATTTGTAGGCCGCAGTGATTGCAGCTGCTGTGGGGGCACCGAATAAAATAATTTTCCACTGTGTACACATATATATCCTGAACATATATCCCCCGCCCAGCTGACACTCAATAAATCAGCGAAATGTGCGAGCAAAATAATAATTAATGGGGGCCGAAAAGGGGGAATGATGCATGAAAATTTGTGAAAAATTACACAATTTCCGCACACCCAATTATAATTGCCGGCGAACCGAAATGAGCATTGCACTCTTAGTATGCGGCACATGTAGAAAATGAGTTAAGTGTTAGCCATCCCATTGCAGGAGGCAGACAACACTTGGCTTAATTTCTATGCTCGTCGTCCGACTGTCTGTCAGCTTTCCCGCTTTTCCTCCTTGGCTTTTCTCGCTCCTTCATTGGCCGGCGCTCATCATCATTTGGCACAGCCGCATGTTCAATATGATTCGTGACATGTTAGGGAATTAGTGCTAGAGCCCCATCATCCACTACCCTCTGTTCACCACCCACTTACCCACTGGGTGGCTCATCCACCCACCCAAAACACCCGGGAACAGTCCGAGTTCGGTTTGCTAGCCACGTGCGCCACATGTTTGTCATGCCAAGTGGCGCCAAGCGGCCTCATTAATGTGAGTTGCTTTAAGTTTTATTTATTTATTATTGGACTTTTTCCCGGCTGCTCTGTTTTTCTTTTGCCCACCGCTCCCCGCTAGCTGACTTGATTCCCTGTTGTTTTTCCACGGATTTGTGCCAGCTAATTGCTTTTTGTTTGGTCCCAGAATCGAAACTAGCTCACGGAAAATGAGTGAAACTAAGGACAAGTTGCCTTCTGGTGGATAAAGCGTGCAAACAATTACTGCTATTTTTTTGGGAAAAAATAAAAAAATGTTGAGATCTTTGCAAAAGAAAGAATGTATTTTTATTATTTGGAAAAATCTGTAAAATTTAATAACCGTTTTTTATCAAATGTTAATATTATAATATTTTTAAAATAACTGATTTTATTTCTATTGGCATATTTGAACCCATTTAAGGATTTAGGATATCAAATGTACGTACGTTTATTAAAAATAATAAAGACTTAAATGTTTGAAATTATCAAATCAACAAAGGGAAAAGTAATTAAAGAAAATCCTCTGTTCAAAATTACCTAAAAATTTTAAATTATATATGAACCTTTTAAAATATATTTAGTTGACATAATATCTCATCACTTTTGACTTGGAAGCCATCACTGTAATTGCTTAAATCTCTCATCTTCTATCAAACGCCACACTTCCTCGATATCGAGTATCCGACGTGTGGTCGTCGTGGGAACGCCTTGAGTTTCCCAAAAATAAAAACAACGATAGCCGGCGATGCGCCGCACGCAAAATAGTTGCTGCCAGCTCTTCTTGTTTACAGTTTGCATTTAACAGTATTGCGGCACGAAGTTTGAGGCGTGTCTGGTTTCTACACGAGTCCCTGGTCTCTTATCATGTTAGTTGGGGCTTTATTGCCCCCGAAAATAGTGGCTCAAGAAGTATTTGGTTACAGCCCCGGCATACGGGTGTCACCACACTCTTCTTCTACGGTGCCTTCGTCTAATTTGTAAAATTATTCGCACGTACTTTCTTATTAGTTTGTTTTGCCTTGTAAATTTGCTGTCAGAAAAGCGAAACTTTTGCGGAAAAGCAACCAGAATACATCGTTCTATTTACAAGGTTGAATATTTTTAAAGGATTCATATAAAATAATATACTTTTATAGGCTCTTGAAATAAATACTACAAATTTTTAGTTACGCATATTAGGGAAATTATATTTAATTAAATATTTAAATAGTTAAATTTTCCATAACAAAATTTTATACAAGATTTTGTATTTTACAGACTCTTAGAATAAATATTACAAGTATTTCATTATGCATACTAAGGAAATTATATTTTTTTAAATAGTTAAATTTCACATAACAATTTTATACAAAAACAAGAGAGAACGCTATAGTCGGGTGCCCCGACAATCAGATACCCGTTACTCAGGTAAAGGGAGTGCGAGGGAGATGGAGATAGAAACTTTGAACACGCATAACTTTTTAACGAATGGTCCGATTTGAAAAATTTCTTCTACATTTCGATAGGTATTGATAAACACAATAAAACTGCATTTTTACTTTTCCGAAATATTGAAATTTTTAAAATCGTATATAAGCGATTGTGGGCGTTAGAGGGGGCGTGGCACCTTTTTGAAACAAACTTGCGCTGCGTAGGAACTCCTAGAATCTGCATGCAAAATGCCAATCTTCTAGCTTTTATAGTTTCCGAGATCTCAGCGTTCATACAGACAGACAGACGGACAGACAGACGGACAGACAGACGGACAGACAGACGGACAGACAGACGGACAGACAGACGGACAGACGGACATGGCTAGATCGACTCGGCTAGTGATCCTGATCAAGAATATATATACTTTATGGGGTCGGAAACGCTTCCTTCTAGCTGTTACATACTTTTGCACGAATACAATATACCCTTTTACTCTACGAGTAACGGGTATAATTATACATTTTATGGGCTTTTAAAATAAATTTTAGTAGGGCTCTAAGCTTTTATTAAATATTTAAATTTTTATGAAATAATATAAAATTTGCATGAATAAATAAATCCACCCGTGGCTCAAACTTTTGTTACAATTTAAGCTGAGCCTCAGAAAGATCATTTAGTTCTATCTCTGGAAAATAAAATGGAAGAGGAAACTATAATCCGCAGCAATTTTCGAGTTTATTTATTTGTCAGGGACCAGCCGCTAACCAACTCAATCAAGCGAACCGTTAAAAAACACTCGACCGAAAAACAAGAGAGTTGGAAAACCTTCAGACAACAGCAAAATTTCCATTTATCAAGCGGTATAACAGCGACATTTGATCAAGATATTAGCAAATGTTCAATTTATTTAGAAAAACCGCTGCGGCACATGGCCCCGAAAAAAGGCTGATGGGACACACAAAAAGAGGGAAAACAAGTACTCTGTGTGTGTGTGTTTGAGTGTGCAACACGGTAAAGGAAAAACCCAAACCGAAACCGAAAAATGCAAATCGAGCTGGGGGAATTAGTGACAGCCGAGCGGAAAGACCGACTCCACTTTCAGTTCCAGCTTTGCCCTCAGAGCTTTCCCAGTGTGACATTTGCAATTGACAGTCGCATCGAGTTGAGTTTTCAGTTGAGGTTTTCCGTGGGCCCAGGGTATCCTTTTTTTGGGGTGAGAGGGTAGGGGCTAAGGGGCAGAAAAAGAAAGTCAACTGCAGCCTTTGCTGCCATTCCTTCTTGCTCGGCGACAATTTAAAACTGCGAAAGTTTTAAATGTTCGCCGCGCTCCTTTTTATTTTCAAGTCCTTCCTTTCGTGGGGCTTTTTCCTTGCGGCAAAATGTCAAACTGCGGCCAAAGTTCGCGTGCAAAATGGCGTCCCAAGTGGGCGTGGCAAGGGGCAGGGGGCAGAGGACGCCGGATGGCAGGCAGCTAACACGTGTGCAGTTTTCCAAAATATTTCTTTAAATTCGCCCATTTTCTGCGATTAATTTAGCCGGAGACGGTCGTTTTTTTAAGCCTGTTAAGATACCTTTGCTGCACTGTGGTTAGGAAAACGTACGGATAATTTGGCTCGGAAATAATTATTACCTAATATTTTACAAACATTTAAAGTACATTCATATAATACAAACAATTCATTGCTAAAAACGTTAGTAAAATACGATTTTTATTCAAATTCAATCATACAAATTCTTAAAACTTTCAATTTCTTCAAAAAACCTTTACAAACTTCTCTCCACAAATTGTAAAAAAATCCAACAATTTGAAAAAATATTTATATATACCATTAGGTATTTTTCAGGTCTTTGTAGGTATTTTAATATAATAATTTCAACATTTATTTATTAACCCAGCGACCACAGTGCCATTTTGTCAGGTGAGAGGGACGCTGCACTTACTTTTAATTAGCAAACAAAACGAAAACGAAATCGTAAATGAAATGCCGCCGAAACCGCCCAAAAGTATGCAAAACTTTTGTTATTGTCGCCAAATAAATTTCGCCAATGCGACGGGCGTGGGAGTGGGCGTTTTGGGGCGTGGCTGGTCCAACAAATACGCAAATTCAAGGGAATAACGAGGGGTGGTGGGAGGTAAAAAACAACAAGCGACCAACAAAAAGTTCCACCGACAGCAAAATTATGTGGCGTCAAATGCGGCGCGTCGCCTGAGGGAAAACCGCCTGCAACTGGATCCTCGGGGCGACGTTCACGGAGGTGTGGGCGTGGCCAGGTGGTTTTTCCCCCTTCAGCTTTCCCATTTTTCCACCCCCCGGTGCGGTTGCCGTCGGGCTGAAATTTATGCTGCTGTGTGAAATTTTACGCGACAGGTGGAAAAATAAAAGCAGCACCGGCGGCAGCGGCAAAAACTGCAGCAAAAAGTTGCATGCAAATTTTCTAAATGGAGAAGGAAGTGCTCCAAGTCTGACTGAATATCCTTTCTCCTCCTCCGCCCCCTCACACCAAGCCAGGATAAATCCACTTAAATATTTAAAAGGACGAGGCAAAAAGGTCCCCTCGGACGACGGGCAATACGGCCAAGTTCCTTCAGCTGTCCGGGTATCCTTCTCTAACACTTGATTAGCGACGCCGCCTTCGCAGTGGAGTGGTTCGTTGGGGGAGGGGGGTTTCCATGTTAACACTTGCCCACAACAACTGTCCTCATTAGAGAGAAGGGATCCCTTCCACAGCTCGTGACTGGCAACGTAAATCATCAATTAAAACAAATTTTCCATTTGGGGCCAATGCTTGAAATTAATTTTTAAAATGAAATGTTTTTGTAAATTATGAGGGTCACTTGAAGTGGGTCCAAAGTGAGGTGAGTTGGATGGCGAATTGGGTGAGAGAGGGGTGCTTTTAAGATGGGGTTACAAAAGAGCTAAGAGGAATTTTTAAATTGCTCATAAAATGAAAAAGTAATCTATAAGTAAGGCGAATAAATAATTATTTTATCTTGAAAGAATTTATGATTGCATTTTGAAATGAAATAATTTTAATTAATAAAATAGTTAGAGTTCCATGTGTAGATTTTTAATTTTGGCTCCTTAATATGGAGTATTTATTAAATATAAAAATTTAATTTTAATTAATAAAATAGTTAGAGTTCCATGTGTAGATTTTTAATTTTAGCTCCTTGAAATGGAGTATTTATTAAATATAAAAATTACATCTTTTGTAAAATAATAAAATTGGAATTTAATCTTAATTTAATTTTTTTTTAATTTAATTATATCCTTAAATATATTTTAAAATATTACTTTTTTTTTTATTTGATAATAAGTGTTTTTATAATCTATGTCAGTTCATAGGATACTTTATTAACAAAAGAAACCAATCAAAAAATGAATCAGAAATTCATCTTTATATTGTTAGTATTTATACCTTCTTTTAAGTTTCTAACGGGAAAATAAACTGGAAAAAAGAGAGACCCTTTCCCTACAAGACAATTATTAAAAACCCAGCTAAGCTCCCGATAATTGTCCCATAATGCAAGCCCAATTCCAAAGTTGGCCACTTGCACAAACCGCTATATTACACGAGTGGTAATTGCAACTCAGTGCCAACCTCTGATAACCTTAGACCTGCTGCTTGATTTCTTTTTTAGGTTCTTTGAAAACGTTTACCCCAACCTACCCCAATAAGTGGGGGCATATAAATTACGGGAATAAAAACTGAAATTGCTGCAAAAACAGAAACACACTTAAAACACACACATACGTACGAAAGCAAAGCAAAAACGGAATATTTATGAACGCACCACGCTTTCCGAGGGAAAGCGAAAATGCGCCAAACGAAATTGTGGACGCTTTGAGGGGGGAATGGAAATGGAAATGGAACCAAGACCAACGAACCAAGTCCGAAGTCCTGTCTACCCTCTCTCCTACCTACACACATATATATTTCTCCTTCTGCCGGGCAATGTTTGCTGGCAGATAAAGCAAATGGCAAAAGTGTTTTCCATGCGCGATCGATAAACACGGCGCCAGCAAGGCGGGACAAATTTTCATAGTTCAAGTGGCGCCTAGGAAAACCCACCCAAAACCCAACAGCAGAACTGAAATGTGGCCAACGGCAAAGGCAGTCGGCAGGCGGCAGTAAAAATTCTCAGCTCCGAGAGAAATAAATGCGATAAAAATTATTGCGGAAGTGCGCAGGCGAAAAGGAAAAAAAGCTAAAAAGGAGCAACAGGAATGAGTTTGACGCATATTCCTGGTTCTGTTCCTTGGCGGCCCACTCTTTTGCACCTCATCAGCCAGCCGATGTCCTTTGTGATTCGGTTGAATCATCGCCAAGGACGAAAACGAGAATTGATATCACGTGTCAGTCCAACGTCAATGTCACTCAGTCACTTCCTTGGCCAAAGGCAAGGAGAAAGCACGACGGCTAAATGAGCCACGAATCCTTCGGATCTGATCTGATTTTATTTTACGATTTAGGCGTGTGTTGGCCTTTAGCTGTGGCCAAATTAGTTACCAAAATTAACTTGTCTATTTGCGTGGATTGCTGTTTTATGACTGGGAAGCCTTGAGATGTCGTCATAAAGCTGAGTCATGTTGCTAATAGGTTGGGATTGGTCTACAAAATAAAATGTTTTTTTCTTCAACTGTCAATTAAAAATTTAATAAAACATAAGTAAAGTTGGTAACTTTGTTAAATACCCTGAAACACCTTGATACGATTTTCCCGGACATATGCTGGGCAGTTTTTCCACTGTATATTAAGCATATGCTTTTTAACTTCAGAAATAGCCGATTGGGGTAGTAGCCTGATTAAAGCGCAGACATGGGCCAAAAGGCGACACCGATCGCTCTCCTCCAAACGGAACTCATCCACCATGGTGGCCAGGACTATGAAATAATCATATTGAGGAATCAAAAGTTTTAGGCGGTGCGCGATGGCCGCCAGCATGGGGAAGTCCCTTTGCAGTTCCTTGACCAGACAATTCCAGATGGTAGTGAAATCCACGGTTCCCGGAATGGAGATCAGCTCCAGGACTTGCAGGCGTATAAAGGCCTGCGGGCGATCCTTTGCACTATCCAAAATGTTCAGGATCATCTGGGTCTGGCGCTCCTTAAACTGCCCCATCAGGTGACGCAGGAAGAACAGGGCCACCTCCACATCTTCCCAGGGGCTCTGCTTGTTCCTAACGATATTGTACAGCATCTCCATGGTTTCCACATCCACCAAGTGGGCCACATCCACCAGGACCTCGGCCATAACTCCTCGAAAGCGATGAATATCCAGGGAATCGGATTCGGGTGGCAGGATCGACTCATAACACGCTGGCAATCGACTGCGAGGAAAGAGCAGATTTAGGAGGCGCATGAAGTAGGGTCTATATATGGAGTTTGAGTTAGGATCGACCTGGTTATCCCCTGATAGCAAACACCACATATCCAGTGAGGTTTCAACTAGCTCCAATGGACATTTTTCGGCTATAAGTAGCAATAGCTCGATGGTTATTGATCTCTCTTTGATTTTCGTAGGGTCCCTTTTAGTCAGTTGAAAGTGGGTCTTGAAAAGATTTTCAAATAACTGGCAATAGTTTTGCAACAGTTGGATATTGCTTAAGGAGTGATTAAAGGCCGGCTGTAGTCCATTGACCATCTGTGCTAAGCGGGAATCCAGATTGTTGGAGACCAGCGATTGCTCCAGCATGGCCACAATGCAATCCGTCGCCTCCGAGTGTCCTTCGTTCAGGTGGGCAGCCAGGATGACGTGGGCCCGCTGGAAGAGCTTGCGTTCCAGCACTTGATCGGGTGAAACCAAGCCAAACTTTGTCCAGGAACCGCAAACAGCCAAGCACTTTGACAAGCAACAGCTGGGAAGATCCGTTCGCTCCAGGAGTTCTTCCAGCACATTTAGCACATAGGAAGACTGCAAGCGGAGCTCATGGAAGACGCAATTGAGATGACTGCCAGAGAGCGGGAGATTCGAGGGACGGGTCTCTTCGGGCAGAAGCTTCAGGACCTCCAAGAGAGCCACTACGTGCTCCGCTCTGCCCGACAGCCGCCGCACAAAGTTCTGCAGTTCGTGGTCCCATTCGGAGGTCATTAGGCCCAAAACCGATAGGCATACTCCCAATTGCACCACCAATGGATGCGAATCCGGTATCATGGCTGCGTTTAGCAGGTGATCTACCAGGCAATACTTTAAAGCGCTAAGCTCGGAACTTCGAAGCAAGTTAAAACTATCCTTGATTTTCTTGGCTAAACTGATGGCTGCGAAGGTCAGGATGTGCATTTCATGATGTGGCCGGTGGGAAAGTATTTCCTCGGCAATAAACCAAGCTTTATTAGATTTCTGAAAGGAGTCCAGGTAGTTATCCGCTTCCTCAAAGTTCGCCGTATTCAACATGTCAATCGCCTTGATGACACTATCCTTTGTGAACTCCATTTACATTCGCAGGCGATATAAAAAATAATAATATTTTGCAAACCTGAAAAACGAAAGATTATCCCAAAATCTAAACACGTTCTATAAATCTTACCTATTTTGCAAACTGAGCTCTTTCATAAGCAACCTCTTAAAGTTAATTGCAAACTTAAAATTAATTACTAAAAATAAATAGACAACAAATTTGTGCAGAATCGTATTAACAAGCTGGGAAGAAAAAAAATTGAGGTGACAAACAAATATTATGACTTTCAATGCATGATAATTTTTTCATTAATCGATTGTTGATTAAAAATATCGATGTTTCTTTAAGTTTTAAGCATACTTTTAAGAGTTTGTCTTGACGGTCAGAAATTAAACAACCTCGAGGTTGATGAAATGTTGAAAACCAGAGCTGACACTTCTTCCATTACACATTGGTTTTAGTGAAAAATTTGGATAAAGACCAAAGGGTAGAAACTATGTTTCGATTGCATGACTTAAAATAATGAGGGGATTCCCTAAACTGTTGAATTGCTGAATTGTTGAAAATTCAACAGAACATTTCAGCAATTAACGGAACGACCCAAAATGGTTCTTGTTGAATTTTCAAACAGCTGTTATTTGTTGAAAAGTTTTACGGAACTGAAAACATGTAAAATTCGATTTTTTATTGTCTCTTACTGACTAAAATTGTTAGCTAGGTAAGAAAAACTATTAATAGAATTGCTAATTTGATTTTAAAGTAAATAATGCGAACTTATAATAGTAAAATGTTGCAGAGTTGCCATGACTTTTAGTAAAATAAGGGGACAACTCTGGTTTTCAACGATTCAACAAAATTTTCAACAGCCTCGAATTGCTGAAATTTCTGAAAGTTGACTTTGTATGGAACAGCTGATTAACAGCTGACCAAAATGCAACAATTCAGCAATTCAACAGTTTAGGGAATCCCCTCAATATAAATGATGTATACCGTAAATTTAACATAGTTTAAAAAACAGTAATTTTTAATAACAACAAGTCTGGTCATATAGACATTAAAAGTTGGCCTCTAGGAAACCCTAACCTTGATCCCGCCCGGCAATCAATTTCCCCCGCGCTTTCCCAATAAATGCATTGCGTTGAGACAATAAAACTCTATGAAAACTAAACAAACAAGGGACTCGAACCCATTGTACACATAGATATGTGTCCAGATTGCCGCAACTAACGTTTGCCCAGCACAAATATTTACCCTGTCGTCTCGATTCGCCGTCCAGGACGGCTTTCGCCTCTCATCACGCACAAACGCACAAATTACTAGGGGATGGGCGCAAATTGGGGGGCGGAGAGGTGGAAAACTGCCTTGACCAGCGCGAACAATAAGCAATAAAATTATAAGCCATATTATACACATACACTCGCCTAGCAATCCACTCACACTCACACTCGCGGCAATGTAATTTTGAAATCAGTTAAGTGTTGGCTTTGTTCGTAGGGACATTCAAAGGCAGTCGTACAGATGAAATAAATAGTTGTCAAATTGGGTTATACTGGATTTAAAATAAACAAGAACATAGTATCATTGCCTTAGTACAGAATATGTTAAAAATATTTCATCACTTAGCTTAGCTTAGTAAGGGGTATCTGATAGTTGTGGTCTCTCTTGTTTCTGAAAAACTGGTAATTAAAACAAAAGAAAACACCAAAAATCTTCAAGTCTTTAAAAAATTATACAAATTGGCCAGAACTAATCAATTTAGGGTTGCGAAAGAAATGTTTAATTTAAAAATTAAACTCAAAAATTGTAATTAAAATCTTAAAAATCCTCAAAAGTTCCTTTGTTTCTTTCGGTGTACTCCCATCGCTCGTCCAACCCATCCAAGACTAAGTTCTCGTCCACCCCTCGCTCTGCGGGTCTGTCGTTTATTGTCGCGCTGTTGTTGTTATGCGAGGAGTGGACTGCGAGTACATTAAATGCGCATCATAAATTTCATTACATTATTATGGCGTTGTTTGCGACAACAAGCGAGCGCCGTTAGCCGGATTCGACTACTTTATTGGATCGCCTCCGCTGCAGCGCCGTCAAATCGCATAAATAAAACTATCCGATTCTATTGTCTATCCATCTGCCAACAGTCTCTTGGCTTTATTAATGCACTAATTATGGGGCGTGGGGGCACGCCCACTGCAATGCATTTTGTCAACATAATTTATGACGTCGGATCGGGTGGGGTTTTTATTCCCGAAAAACTTCTCCAAGGACCTAAGGCACACGCCTTTATTTTGGCAGGCCAAACATCGACGGGAGGGTCAAATAACCGAATTGCGTAGGAAAATTATTGTGCCTTGCCAAAATTTAAACAAAGGCGCGGCTGTCCTCGTTGTCTGGGAAATTGATTGCTTGGCACTCGCCAGCGACAAATGACAGTGAACTTATGCGTCGATGGAACATAATATATCCTAACTGGGTCGCTGGGGGAAGTAAATATGAATACACCACGAAAAAAGCAAAGATCAAATGATCTCAATGTTCGCAATGTTCTTGAAATCAAGGCGAAAGTTATCTCATTATTGAAATAGAGATTAATTAGTCTCGATTTTGATTTTCGAGACGGAAGTAATCTTGAATAGGAGAACACTTCATTTCAGTTTTGAGAACTTGAGATTGAATCGACCTTGGCTCACATTCACCGCTTTTTTTCTGAGTGTATGTAAATAACTTGATTTAGTTTTTGATTAGGGATAAGGAAATGCATTTAAGAAAATCATTTTCCTTTAATGTATAACTATACTAAAATGCATATGCCAAGAAAAACAAAATGGCTAAAATGTCCTTTAAAACAAGGCTTTTTACAACCATGAAAACACTTTCACTACAACTACATGAGGATTGAAAAAATTGAAAAATGTTCCGCAAACTAGAGCACAAAACTTAATTTTCAGCCAAACATTGTTACGCTGCAGTGTCAGACGACCGCAAGAAAAAGCCAATCAAGCTTACAAGCTGACCGCTTACATGACAGGACCCATAAAAGGACCCATAACCGAACCATAACCCCACTCTAACCCCCACACCCCCCGTTTTCAGTCGACAAAGTAAAGGCGAAAGTAATTTGCAAGCCACTTTGCAGTGCCACACAAACGAGGACACTAAAAAATAGCTATGGAAATAATTGAAAAATTTGCACTACATAGAAAATCGAATTATGGATGAAAGTGACGATGGCGCAGGAAATATCAATTAACGGAAAACAAGAGCAAGACCCCATTAAAACCTTATTTATCCCGACTTCCAAAGGCCGAAAAAAATAAAAACAGAGTGGATAAAAAGGAAGCTGGCTATAAGCAAATAATATGGAGGAAGTTTACACAAACAACCCTTGAGCTGGGGAACAAGTGGCGAGGGGAGGGGCTGCAGTGGCTGCAGAATTAATTGCTTTATATGGCGTGATAATTTATTGAAGCCCACGATGACCAACATGGGAGCGAAGGCGAATGCGAAGGCAAGGTCCTGGTTCTCGTCCTGAATCCTGCACTTTCCTGCCAGGCCAGGGATAACACAAGTATTATGCCGGCAACGAGGCGTAAGGGTCAATCACATTAGAGACATGCGATTCGGGGGTGGTTAGCCCTTCGTCCTTCGTCCTTCACCCCGAGGTCCTTGGTCAAGGGTTGACCCCTGCCCCCTGCATTCTGCAATCTGATTATGTGTGCGGAGGAGGGTCGGGTAATAAGTTTTTCCCTGAATAATAAACATGCCAGAGGTACTATGTGTGTGTTATGATGTTTGTGCCACATCGAAAATGTACGGTATATGCGTCTGGTTAGCGGGCTGAATGACGTAAGTTGGAAATATTTGATTTTAGAACACGATAAGCCCAAGTTATCTATAACAAAAGCGATTATAATGGAGCCTTTTACAAAGTGCGCTGACAACTTTCCTGAGAAGAAGAAGCTGAGGTGAAACATTGTAGGGGTGAAATTGTACTAGAAATTCTATAATATTTTATTATTTTATTATTTTGAGTACAAGATCATTATTATTTTTGATAATATTTAATTATATTTATATGTTTATAGCGTATTTGCTGTTCACCAATAGTCAACTGCCTTACATTTTTTGCTTAGGAATTATTATTTTGCCCCATCGGATTTACGCACTGCCCGTCGACCGAGGGTCTTTTGTCGAGCTCAAAGGTATGGTATGAATATAATCAGCGCATTCAATCGACTAAATTTCATTATGAATACGGAGGCAGCTAAACGCTGCCCTCTCACTCACTTTGTGCCATGATTTCGCCGCTTGGCCCAAGCCGAGCTCATAAATAATCTTCCCAACTTGTCGGACAGGACACTCGCCGGTAGCCACGGTCCCGGATTTCCCCCCTCTCCGGTTTCTCGCTTTTAGCCACGAACAGCTGCTGGCTGCTCGAATTGCAAGTAGGAACCCGTCGTTCTACCACCACCACTTCGGCTGCTTTGGCCGCTGTTGACAAACAAATATGAAACTAATCCTTGGTAATTAGTGCGCCAACTTTTGCTGCATTTTGAGCCAGGAAAGGACACAAGGACACCAGGACTCACGGACGGGGCCTTGTAGTCGCTGCTGTCGCCGCTGGAGAGGGACTTTCGGCATCTCAGTGTCAGGAGCACTCGGGGAAAAATCTTTATAATTTCGAACAAATTTTTATTTTATTTCTTTACAATAAAAGTTTATAAATAATTATTAGGCTGCTTAAAAATGTATTTGAAATATTTAATTCTAAATATGTATTTATTTTCCAGAGAAAGCCTTAATAGTAAATACAAACTATAATACTGCCATTTCGAAATAAATAAGAATAAAAACCCTTCAAAAATTATTTAAAAATACAAAAAATAAACGCGTTTTTAAAAATCTATATAGGATAATTTTTATGTTTGTAGATTATTTTTTGCAGTGCTTTTCTAGCTCCTGGTCATAGGAAGTTAGCAGATTCCTTATGCTTTCTGCTTTTTGCGGTTTTCCCGGTCGCATCTCGTTGTTTTTTGAGTTCTTTTTTTTTGTCGTTTTTGTGGCGGTGTCGTCGTTATTTTTATTGGAAAAGTTAAGCTTGTGTTTTGATAGGTTTCAGTCGTAAAGGGATTAATTAGTGCGGACTTCGCACCAGCGGCTCCGCCAACAGGATAAAGCCAGGCCAAAAGTCTGAGTCTGGGGCTACAAGCTCAACATGCCGCCTCGTGTCGCAATGCATAATAAAAGTTAAGCTGAGTTGCATGGAGTTTGTAGGTAGGTAATGGGATATGGAACCGAATTGGAGTATGAATGAGTTGGTTTAATGAGTAGTTTTTTTGAAAATATTCACCATACACCTTTGGCTATTTTATTTAATTATCTTAAATGAAATCCGTTTTTAATTCAATCAAAAAGGTTTTAAACCAAGTATATTAAGTGGATAATGGTAAAAATGGTATAAAGGTTGAAACCAAGTATATTAAGTGGATAATGGTAAAAATGTATTCATTACAGATATAATAAGGATACCAAACTTAAGGCGTTTAAATCAATATTTAACAATTTTATTCTTAATTTATTTTCTACTTGACACTTTTGTTTTTCTCTAAACTGCAATAACCACATTTCTTTCCATTTATCCCAATTCAAAACGCAATTACTTACGAAATTCCAAACATAATTTCTCATCTGGCCACTTGTCTTCTTGGTGGAGTTTATTAATTTTATTTACCCCGTTTTGCCCGCGTAACATTTCTCAGCTGAAATTCCAATGCTGCAGAATTTCCCGCTGTTTTTGCTCTCCTTTCTTATCTTTTTATTATGAACTGCAGCGACAATTTTGCTAGCCATGTCAGCGCATGATTTACGAGGCCGTGGCGTACAAATGAAAATTGTACCAAAAACCAGGAGGACGAGAGCAAGGAGGGGCTCTGCTTGCGGACAGACAAACCTTTTTTGTGGCTCTGAAGTTTTGGCCACAAAACAGGAAGCGGAAATGAGTGCGCAGAACGACGATGGCGACATGTGAAATGTGTTTGCCACCAAGGAAGCATACACACACACACACACGAATAAAAAAAGCAAGAAGCACTGAAAAGCGAGAGACCAGCAAACACATGCAAAATAAACGGGTTCAAGTGGAGCTCGTAAAAAGGGGGAACCATCCCCCCGGGGGGGGCTAAGGGGAGGGGTGAAAGCCAAAGGATAACTGTTGAATTGTTGGCCATAATAACAAGGCAGGCGACTCCCATGTGTGTCTATGTCTGCCTCCGTGTGGGTGTGGGTGTGCTGGTGCCTGTGTTTGTGTTGGCCTGTCGCGTAGCAACTTGTGGCTAGCTTAATAGCAGTTAACAGAAAGCAAAAAAAAAGGGGGTGGCAAAGGGGGTCAGAGGGCCGCTCTGCGGGTCCTTTTTAAGGACCTGAATAGTGTTAAATTGGTTTATAAATTCAATTTATGTACTAAGAAGACGACTTTTTCTCTTGCGGAATGATCGCAAAAATGCTGTTAATTTATTTTGAAAGAAATTTAAATTTATTATACATTTAAAATACTCTATGCCTTTATGAGTAGCTTATAAAAATTATTTTTCATCTGAAACATATACACAAAATTGCAAAATAAATTTTACATTATTGTAGGTATACTAATAAAAATTGAGTAAAAATATAACCACGTTAAACGCATAAAAATAAAACGAAAACCTGCGATTAAATCGACCCTCACCAAAGGATTCCAGAGAAATAAAACTCAATAGAACAACAAGCGAACCGCGTGCTGTGAAAACAATCCAATCAATTTATTAATTAAGCAAGCCACTCTGGCCAGAGGAGCGCCTGATGAACGGCTATATGTATATAGCCAGCCGATTGTCTGTCTGGGTGGAGTGGGCATTTTCTGCAGGCCCAACAATACAATCCCTTCGACCCACCGATACCCATTGTGTGCGTCTATTTGTCTAGCTTTGTGCAATGGATTTTTAATGTTTTCCTCGGACTCGGCGAGTGGGAGGACAATAATGTAACGCATTGTTAAGTCCGCTTGGCACTTTTCGCACGCCAGCTGTGTCCGGCTGGGAAAGCGAGGAAGAGCGAGGAAAAGCGAGGGAAACCCCCAAGGAAACCCGTGGGCAGCTAAGCTGCCAAGGAGCTTCCAAACGGAGGAAACCAGCCCGGTCTTTAATGAGCCCCAAACTGCAATTACGCAAAACATTTGCCGCACTGCATAGCGTCGTCTGAAATAATTATACCCGTTACTCGTAGAGTAAAAGGGTATATTGTATTCGTGCAAAAGTATGTAACAGCTAGAAGGAAGCGTTTCCGACCCCATAAAGTATATATATTCTTGATCAGGATCACTAGCCGAGTCGATCTAGCCATGTCCGTCTGTCCGTCTGTCTGTCTGTCCGTCTGTCCGTATGAACGCTGAGATCTCGGAAACTATAAAAGCTAGACGATTGGTATTTGGCATGAAGATTCTTGGAGTTCCTACGCAGCGCAAGTTTGTTTCAAAAGGGTGCCACGCCCCCTCTAACGCCCACAATCGCTTATATACGATTTTAAAAATTTCAATATTTCGGAAAAGTAAAAATGCAGTTTTATTGTGTTTATCAATACCTATCGAAATGTAGAAGAAATTTTTCAAATCGGACCATTCGTTAAAAAGTTGTGCGTGTTCAAAGTTTCTATCTCCATCTCCCTCGCACTCCCTTTACCTGAGTAACGGGTATCTGATTGTCGGGGCACCCGACTATAGCGTTCTCTCTTGTTTTAATTGCGTTTTGCTTTTTATTTTATTGCATGTGGCGCCGTAACGATTTCGTTATGCTAGAGTAAATTAAACTAAAACAGGAGGCTGCAAAGGAAACCCATTAAAGAAGCTATTTTAGCGACTAAAGTAATAATTGTACTTTAAGTGTGAAATGTTTAATGACAAATTAAATAATACCGAAATATTTAAAATACCTACATTACTTTAATATAACTAAAAACAAGAGAGAACGCTATAGTCGGGTGCCCCGACAATCAGATACCCGTTACTCAGGTAAAGGGAGTGCGAGGGAGATGGAGATAGAAACTTTGAACACGCATAACTTTTTAACGAATGGTCCGATTTGAAAAATTTCTTCTACATTTCGATAGGTATTGATAAACACAATAAAACTGCATTTTTACTTTTCCGAAATATTGAAATTTTTAAAATCGTATATAAGCGATTGTGGGCGTTAGAGGGGGCGTGGCACCTTTTTGAAACAAACTTGCGCTGCGTAGGAACTCCTAGAATCTGTATGCAAAATGCCAATCTTCTAGCTTTTATAGTTTCCGAGATCTCAGCGTTCATACGGACAGACGGACAGACAGACAGACAGACAGACAGACAGACAGACAGACAGACGGACAGACGGACAGACGGACATGGCTAGATCGACTCGGCTAGTGATCCTGATCAAGAATATATATACTTTATGGGGTCGGAAACGCTTCCTTCTAGCTGTTACATACTTTTGCACGAATACAATATACCCTTTTACTCTACGAGTAACGGGTATAAAAATAATATTTTGTTATTACACTTTGCTTACTACATTTAAAATTTAAATATTTTAATTACCAGCCAAGAAAATATTGCTGATAAATACCGATCGCTTTAAGTAAATTCGTAATGTTTTAACAATTTTAAAATTATTTCCATAACAAATTAGTTCGCTCCATTTCAATATTGGAATTTTTGATATATTCATTGTTCGCTTTATAGAGCAGCGTTTCTATCCTTTTACTCACTAAAATGAAGTCTGCATTCCTTACCTTGGCCATCTTGAGCCTTTCGCTCGCAGCTGCCATACCACCCATAGATTTTGTCACCGTTAAACCAAGACCTGGCTTACGACCCAGAGTTCCCGAAGGCAAATAGAATCGAGCCCTATATGATCGAACATAGATGAAGAAACTTAAGGAAAATGTTAATTAAAGAATTCACAATACCAATATTCGCAAGAGGTATTTCGCTTGAAATCAGCTTTCATTGTTGATTCCCCAAAAACGAGTTTATAAACATTTTTAATTTAGGAGTTCTTTTTAATTTTGCAAAAGTCACTCCATTTGATTGAAATCTTATAAAAAATGTTGTGATAAAAAATAATGAAAAGAAAATAATTAAAGAAAAAGACCGTCACATTTAAATTCTAAACTCGCAACACAAATATCTTTTGAAAAATTCCAAGGAAATCTCCGGAACAATTAGAGAATAATGTGACCCATTGGACTTGCATATTTAGTTTGGATATGTAGCCCATTAAAACATATGTTGTCCCTCAAGTATGCGAAAATTGCCAATCAAACCATTCTCAATAAAAATAGTTATCGTTATGACCTCTGGATAAAATCAGGCCGCCAGGCAGACAACCTAAGTATTCAGCAGCAATCTTATTGCTTTTCGATTTGATACTAATTAAAAAACTTTTCTAAGGTGTCCACATTTTATTTTTGCATAATTGGGACTCGCAGGGGAACCTTCAGAGGACGATCCTACTTGCCGTTTTGGCCTTGGTCGTCAGCTTTGGGCTTCTTGGTTGCGGCGTTGACGAGGGCCAGGGACAGGACGGCGAAGATCAGGACTGCAAACTTCATCTTGGTAGTTGATGTGAATGATTTGAATGAGCTGCCCTCTGCTTTTTATACATTTTTTTTGTTCAAAACAGAAGTAATTGGATTTTCTTCGGGTCTGGTTAAGTGTGGTATTATTTGATATTTAATGCCTTGACATTTAGGAAGTCTGGTATTCAGGAAACATTCTAGGAAAAACCATTTCATACAAGAAGTAGTTCGTTTTATACAATTATATTCTACGGAATTTAAACATTAAAATTTAAGCATTGCTAAAAAATAGTTCTTTACACAACATTCAGGGATCTCACTTTCAAATTAAAATTAATAAATTTGAAGCCATATAATATAAAAAAAAGCATACGTTTATAATAGAGTCCTGCATGGGTATACAAAACATTTTATACAACAACATTTTAATTTTATGTTTGTTAACTTTGAATAAAATTGGTCACCTAGTTTAGTAATAAAATATGTATTGCGAAACTTAATATTTTTCGGCCATGTCGATAACGGACATTTCATAATACCCAAAATAGGGCAAAATACAACAAAGAAATTCTTCAAGTCGAAATATTCCTAAATGTCAAGGTCTTGAAAGAGTTAAATAATAATGTTCAGGTGGCGAGAAATAAGGTAGTAGAAGGAAGTATAATAATACAAGAAAAATCATAATCCAGAAAAAAACTATTTTTAACGCTATTTAACAAGAGCCGTAGAAAATGTAATTATTTCGCTTAAACACAAAAATAAGTATAAAGGGTAGAATCCAGCTCATTTTAATCATTCACATCAACTACCAAGATGAAGTTTGCAGTCCTGATCTTCGCCGTTCTGTCCCTGGCCCTCGTCAACGCCGCAACCAAGAAACCCAAGGCTGACGACCAAAACGGCAAGTAGGATCCTTGAAGGTTTCCTCTCGAGTGGCAATTATGCATAAATAAAATTGTGACCTCCTAAGCAATTGTTTTAATCAGTATTGGTGTGAGTAATTTAAGCGCAAGAATGACTTAATGCATTCTAAAGGTAAACGTTTGCAACTTCTGGTTTAGTTTCCGAGATCTCGATGCTCATAAGAAAGATGATGCTCCTGATCCAGGATTTTTTCAGTTTGTGGGGTCGAACCTACGGGTAGCAGAGGTAATTATTGATTTTACCAAGAGCATCTATGCCAGATAAGAATTGCTTATAAGGGTCTCTTGCCTGTTGAGAATTTTACAAATTTAATTTAAATCTGTACAGTAAAGGTATTAACATATAATAAGAACTTTAGTTTTTTACCATATCTTAAAAATAATGCTACAAAGTTCGTAAAAATGGATGGGTAGAAAACAGGTATTAAGTTCTCGATAAGGCAGATATAGCATATGGTCTTCTGATCGGTGAGATTTTTAATGTCGATAAAAAAAGGATTACAAAGTTGAATGCTAAAGGAAGTTGACCAAAAGTGGAGGATATACGAATAGCTTTGCAATTAGTCATTTAATCTACTTAGGGCCGTGTCTCGTCCCTTTCTTAAATTTAAAGTAGGGATTCAAATCAAAGTTTAAAGCTTTCTTTTAATTTAACATATTTTATTATATGGCAAACCAAATATAAATAATATTACGCTTTGATGGTTCTTTTTCTTATACACGTGCCCATTGTTAATCAATCATCCTCCGGATTAATAATAAAAACTGTTACATAACTGGAAATGACACATCAGATTACTAAAATGAATATCCAATTCATTAGCTTCGCTGCAAAACTATTGCAAATACGATTTTCCACATAAATTAGAAGCGTCGAATTCATTAAAAGCTCAGTTATTTCGCTTATTCTAACCAAAATGAAGGCAACATTTGTGATCGCAACGATCCTAGGCTTTGTGCTCTTGGCCCTTCGTCCCGAATCAGGAGTTCCGCCGTCTTTTGGCAAATAGGATCCGTGGTAGACATTTTGTTAGACATTCGTCTAACAAAAAATGATTTAATTACTGTTAAATAAAATGCGCATTCCGCAGATATTTATTTTAATTCAACATTGATCCAAAGATCGTTTACAGACCCTCTGATATCAGACATGATTCAATATTGAAGAGCAATTAAAAATTAAGAAATAATCAAAACAAAATACAAAGCAGGTATTTAGGCCTGAAAACCCGGAAGTTTTTTATTATTTTTCTATTATTTATTTTTATTATTTATTTTATTATTATTCCAATATATTGTTAGTATTCCCGTCTAACCTTTTCCACTCGCATATGAGTGCTTACTCTTGAGCTTATTTGCTGCGTCCAACACTCGGCGAACTTCTTTTTGTGCGCTTTTGAGATAGTTTTGACAGCGCAGGCGCTTTGGGGCTCATTTTTTTGGGTATTAACTCACTCAAAATTTAGTTGGCCTTTTTTGGTAAGCCTGCAATTTGTAACCCTCCGATTGGGGATGAATGCAATTGTCGAAAGGGGTGAGATGGGGCAAGGAGAGGGGTGGGACAAATGCAGCTAATTGGCAATAATCAGGCATCGACCATAAATTGGCGTTAACAAGGCCAACAAATCAGCGGAACGCTGCCCGTTTGGCAGTTGCAATTGTGATTGAGCTGGCGGCATAAATCAGGCAAATTGAATTACGAAAAAAACACTGGAGCAATAAAATCTAGCAATTATATTTATGCATATACCCCGTTCGTTTGTTTGTGTGCGTTTTTCTGGCCTCGCGACAATTTAATTACAATTGGCCGTGCAGAGAAATTGCAATTGCCGCCACAGTGGCGCCGCAAAATATGCTAATTTATATTTATATGGATATGGAGTTATTCCCTAGCCGACTTTCCCGCATTCCCCGCCCCCTTAGCCGCTTTAACCCCGCCCCCTAAATTTCGTACGAACTCCAGACTCCGAGGCTGGGTGAAATATTTTCGGCGGCGACTGCGGTCGTAAAATTTATTGTTGCCAAATGCATATTTGTCACATTTCGCAATGTGTTTGGCGGCCATAGAACAATTTACAAGCAACTGGGGACTTTGGCTAAAAGCCTTGCCCCCTTGCCACTCCTATATATTTCCACATTCGGAAAAATAAACTAAGTTCAACGGGGTGAGGATGAGGCGCACTAAAAGCGCCTTCGGCTCAGCTAAAATACAAATATTTTAGACATTTAATTGTTGCTTTTGGGCCAGGCATTTGGAAGACCAAAGCTGAGAAAAAAAGAAAAAAGGCGTATAAATGTCCCACAGAAATCACTAAGTTATTGAAATCACTTATAAATCTTTCTAAAAGTATGCAGTAAAAAAACGTCGTCTTCGAGACTTAAAATATATTCATGCATACTTTTAGACGCCTTTAAAAATGTCACAATGATAAGTCCACTATTTACAGTTAATCCACTTTTTAAGAGGTTGTTTAATATGTAAAAAAAATATAATTATCACTGAAATCACGAAGTTATTGAAATTATTTAAAAGTGTAGCAGGAAGTCATTCAATATTCGCATTAAAATATATTATTGCATACTTTTGGACTCTTTTTTAAATTGTCACCCAGGACAACAACCTTTCTACTACTAATCCCTCAATATTCCACTTTTAAGAGTTTTTGATCTGCCTACCTTATTTCAGTAACATCCCCCTGGCTCCAGAAATGTTCATTGCCCTTTCCAGAGGCTCGCTTACTAAACTTCCCATCAACATGATAATTGGCTAGCACTTCCAAGGAAAATATCCATTGCCATTTGCCCTTTGGCTGTCACAACACTCGCACACTCACCCACAACACACACAACACACTTCACACCTCAGAGACTCGCTGAATGGGAATCCCCTGAATGCTCGCTAAACAAAAGAAATGAAGTCATTTGTAATTAATGAGGTTTGTCACCCCAATTTGCCGCAACTTCCAGCAGCACAAAAAAAAGGAAACATCAGACTAC
Source organism: Drosophila lutescens (assembly GCA_037075285.1). Lineage (NCBI taxonomy): Eukaryota > Metazoa > Arthropoda > Insecta > Diptera > Drosophilidae > Drosophila > Drosophila lutescens. The sequence goes on from JBAMCF010001109.1 coordinate 312,091, forward strand.
GAAAGTGGGTGGTCGCATGAAGTTCACCTGCCTGCCTGGCATATTGAAAATCACAGCAAAAAAAAACGAAAAGCATCCACAAAACAATCTAATTATATCGTTAAGCACACCAAAATTGGCAGCAGATCCACCCCAGGAAAAAAGGAGACCTCATCGCTTCACCCCTCAGGTGATTGTGGGTGGGTGAGGAGGAGGGTGGTGACCCCCTTACCGCTGTCACCTTGACAGAAAGGAAGACAGACAGACGGGCAGACGCATGCTTGACCCTGACAGACATGCTGACTTTTGGGGTGACAGTTTCCGTTCGCTTGTTTAATTAAAATTATGTAAATAAATTTATTTAGCTGACACTGCGCCGTAATTAAGTGCAAGGGGAAGAGTAGGGGTGGCTCTGCATCTGTTGCCTGACAAATTTGGTCCACCTTGACGGGCAAAGTTATGCGCTGTCTTCAGCTATTTACACGGAGAAAAAACCAGGCATTTATTAGTTTCTGAAAATATATTTTTAAATGCAATTATATTAAGAGCAAAAGGGTACGAAATTTACATTTTAATGAATAATTGTTCTTCAAAATGTTCAACTAATTTTAACATTTTAGAATCTTTACATTATTTAAATAGAGAAAAAAGTTAGAGAGTGCAAACTCTTAACAATTTCGACAAAATCTTTTCAGTTCGTCTTTGAACTGTAAAAAAATGTAATGCATAAATATATTTTTTAAATATTTATAAATTTAAAGACTTTAAATATTTCTTAGATTTTTCAATTTAGACACCACTAAGAATATATTCTTATCTTAATCGTGCAATTTTTATACAAAGTAACGAGTATATTTTCTCTTTGCACTGCCTTTGTCTTTTCCCGTGTCTATATATGCTAACAAATTAGCCTTGAAATGAGCAATTTGCAGGCCATGGTTGTGACGTGGTGGGTGGAGGGGGGATGTTGGCGGTGGGTGGTTGGGCGGTTGGTTGGGTGGTGCTGTCTTCGCCGTGAATACAAACTGAGCTGACAGCTGCTGTCAGTGGCCGCCCGTCAATTCCGCAACGTCGGGGAGTATTAAATATTCCTTCCGGGTGGCGAGAGGCGTGAAAAAGCAATTAAGTGTGAAGTCCTTAAGGTTCCGCAACAACACAAAAAAAAAACGAAAAAAAAACACAACTTTTTCTTTGTCTCGAACATGGAACCTAAATGAAAAATGATCTTTGTCATGCCAACGGAACTTCTTTACATCACGTACTTTCGGCAAGTTAAAGTTTTAATCAATCCCAATGAAACCCTTGGAACCCCTTCTCAAAAAAGAAGACCTCTCAATCACTTTTTGTAGCGAGAAGCAAATAAATTCCATTTTGACAAGTCGACCTCAGCAATTCGACATTCATGGGCCTTCATAATCCGCATGCAGACTAATGAAATGCCAAAAGTCAGAGGCCCATTTCACATATGTCATCGCCCTCCCTTCTGCACTTTCCAATATTTCCCAGTGATATACAGTCAACTCCACACGTGCTCCATTGACGTCACCACAGTGAAGCCATGTTGACATCAACGTGGGGGAAATTGTTTTGATGAATGTGTCGATTTAATTGATGAATGAGTTTTTAAGCTGGCAAAAAATCGAATGGCATCACGTTTTTCCTGGTAGGGAAAATGGTTTTGGTGCACTTAGAAAAAATGAGAGTTTGATGATGGGAAATGTGTATTATTGCATATATTAAGGTCATATATTTGGTCTTAAGTACAGGTACTTTAAATGTTATTTAAATTATTAAAATATTTTATTAGAATTTTATTATTATTTGCAAAAAAAATAAGTACTATTTCTTCTAATTAAACAAAAAAAATCGATGCCTTTTGATTTTTTATTACTTTCCTGAAAAAATAAAGAAACTGTAATAATTCTTCGTATGTACTTGTATGATTGGATTTATTTCGAGCCGAGGGCCCTTGAAGGACGATCGCCCGACAGGTGAGAGGACCTTAATTGAGTACTCGCAGCGATGCCATAAATATGCTGGAAGGCCACCGGCAAATCAGAGGCCAAAAGTTAAGGGTTAACAAGTCCAAAAAGTGTGCTACACAAATTCGAAAGCCAGAGCGCAACAATTGTAAGCCGCAAATATCAATAAAAAGCGAATACAACATGGAGCTGTAATGTTGCGATTTGTTCGCTCTCCGAAAAACACAAAAGCGCCCTCCGAAAAAGGGGGTTGGGTTCGGCGTCAGTCTCTGGCATGCAATAATATAAATTCCGGGCCACACACACAGCCCTTTAATCGAGGTACGGCGACTGAATGCTGGAAAAAAGAGCAGAACCCGAACACTGAAAATAAAATCCAACATCAAACTATAAATAGAGTCGGGAATAGGGCATAGGGTTGCTCCTTCTGGCCGTGTGCATGTGCTGTTAGTGGAGTGAATTTCTGGGAAGGTCTTGTGGCTTAATCTACAACAGCATGCGGTTTGCTGGCAGCCAGGAACGCCGGCAATAAAAGCCTGCAAACTGCAAACGGCAAACTGGAGCTGAAATGGGAGCCGCATGCAGCAGCGGTTAAATATTTAAAGCTTTCGGCTTACGAAAGCCAACCGATTGGATGGAGGTTAGACAATCAGACAGGCCCAGCGAATATATGAAGAGTTTCATATTCAGCCAGGTGCAAATGTAATGAAAGAGATTAATGAATTATTTAAATAGATTCTTTATCTTTTCCAAGCAGGCAGAGGCGATTTTTGCCACACACAAATGTAACTATGTGTATTGGCTTGTTTAATCAGCCTTTATTAAAAAGATAAACCATAGAAAACATTAAGTAAAACAAATAAAATAGATATTCAAATTAAAATTCAACAAATTCAGATCCTTACTTTTCAGCCAAAAATATCAGTATTTTCACCGAAACAATAAAAAATAATGATCCAAATGTGGAATGTTATACTTCGCTGAACTTTTATCAAATTCCAAAACAATGACATTTAAATTTTTTGATTTTAATTGTTGACCATTTTTTGGAACAAAAAAATTGTTATAAAAAAAATTAGAAAATTAGTGAAATATTTTTTCTTTTTAATTTAATGTAAAAGTCGATCCTCTGGCTGGGATACATATTTTAACACAATTACGACGAAAGATCGCAAGAATGCAAAAAAGCCCCTAAGTAAATATCATTCAAATATTTACTAGGCTTTTAATTAACACCCCGTGTAATAAAACTATGCGATTTCCCAGCACTTAAGATTCCCATCGCTCCGCTTGACCACATCTCTCCCCTTGAATTCATTAAATGCATCGTAAAATGTCTTGTGATAAGATTTCGCCCACATTTCGAGCACTTTGCAAATGTCATATTTCCTGCAACTGTAACTAGGCTCAAGTTAATTATCGGGCTTAACAGTTTGCTAGTTAAATTCATCCCCCATTCCCATCCAGCGCTTCGAATGCGACACAACGTATAAAACTTAATGTGCCGCGTGCGCATAAAACAAAATTTCAACTGCAATTAGTCGTGCAAGGCTCTGAAATACCCCCTCTCCCCTTTTCACCCCACAAGCCACGACGATCCACGACTTTCCTCTGATAAAACCATAAAAATTTTTCCGCCAACATGGCAAATAATTTGGATAACGACATTTTGTAACTAATGCTGGGCAACCGCAGCAACAACAACAGCGATAACCATTAACACGCCCCCTTTTCCGAACGCCCATGGAAATGCAGCAACGGAGCAGCCGGCTGGTCATTAAAAGTCCACCCATAACAGTTTATTGTAATGCGACCGCTCTCGTAGGCCAACTGGACAAGTGGCCAGCCCCGCCCCCTGGCCCACCATTCTGCCCATCTTGGGCGGTCTAACGTATTCCTGCTACCCTGCGTTGCCACTTAATTAGAAAAGTTTTAGCGCGCCACGAGACAAAAGCCATTGACAGCGACGAAAAGTTCGGGGAACGCCCTTGGTCCCGCTCATTTCCTCCATTTCCACACTCCGACGCTCCCCAAACCATCGACAAACTGCATTCCACTGGGCAAAGGAGTTATACGAGGGACCGGAGACTAACAGAACTAGGTATACCCTCTAAATGGACCTTTTCATTGAATATAAAGAATAATTTCCACCACTGAACCTTATAAATATTATATGAATAAACTTTGCATACTACTATTGTTCAATTGTCTGTACATTATAAATTTATATGTAAAATCAATAAAACACGCGCTATATCTTATACTATACCTTATACCACACCTTTTACTATACCTTATACTATAAAAGTTTTTTTTTCTTAAGTATTAAGTATTCATATCTTAAACTATTATTCTTACTTTATATTTTTAAAGAAATGTGTAATATAATTTTTAAAATATATGATTCTTTTATCCAATTGTTGGCCATCCAACAAAGAATTCTACCCTTTGGCAGGAAAGAAACATGCTAAATGTTCGGCTATTAGCAGCAACAAATGACATTTGAGAAAGACAGGACTTTATTTTTTCTGTTTTTTTGCCCCTCTACTTTTGGGAGACAGCAGCTCAAAGACTTTGAGCTATGGAAATGGCAATGACGATGGACGCAGTCGAGTAGAATGGGTGCGAGAATATGGAGGTTAAGTCAACTGAAGCCACCTGGTCCCGCGAACCGGATCCCGTGCTCCATTCAACGCCACTCTATTTGCGCGTTTTTTCCAATTAATTGCTTCTACGTGGGCGTCCGCCTCGCGAATGTCAACAAAAGCCGCGGCCTTGTGCTCCACCGCCCACCTCCTCCCCCTTTCTCTGGGGGAAAATGGAGGAACCACCCGCTGGCAGTGCTGACACAAACATATGTGAAACAAAAACCAAAAAAAAAGACAAGAGCCCCACAGAAGATATAGACCCATCAATGGGTTTCAATTGAAAATTTTTGCACGGCACGGCTTTTCCTCTTGCCTTTCATTTGTTTGGAAATGGGAATTGGAAATGCGAGTGCAGCAAACAATAAGCAGTTACATTCGGTTCGTATATATGGGTGTATATATATGGAAACATAGGCCTTCATGGTCCTTCGGTTTTTTTTTGGGGGCCAGATGTTTGTCGCACAGTTTGCACAGCTGCCGGCGAAATATCTATGCAAAATTTAGCCAATATCCCCTGAATTGGGGTAAGCAAATGCGATTGGCAGTACTGAAGGATGTTCAAGAATATTTGTGCTTTCCATTATTAAGCCGATGAATTTTCAGCTGCCAGCAGGAACTACTATCGCATTTAAAATTAATTCGGTAAAGGTTTCAAGTCAAATTATCAAAATACAAATTTGTAATAGATTTTTTTCGAGGTAAAGCACTTATCATTATGTTGAAATGCTCCAATGGCACTTTAAAACTGATAACAATTGAACTCATGCACAGTTTTCGGTTTTACAGATTAAAATAGCCATTCATAAATGTCAATTGCAGTAATAAACTTATAATTTTATTTTCATATTTAAAAATGTGAATTACTGTAATAAATATATAATTATATTATAATAAGCAAGCAAAGGTTTGTTCTTATAAGTAGCTTTCAAAAATGGGTTACGAAATATATTTTCTAAAATTGTTTTCTTTTCAAATTTTCTTGGATATTCACATTTTTCTCATGACATCCAACTCAGACATTTGTTAGTTTCAATTTCCATTTCTCGTCAGCCATCGAATGAGTTTGCATTTCATATTAATATTGAAATGGGCGTGTCGCCGCCCACTTTCAACACCTACTTTGAAATGACGAGAAAGAGTGGCAAAACACGCGATATTCTAACAAATTCGCGACCATTTATCATTCGATGACACTTGCGGATAGGAAAGCGATATCAGTAGCTGACTGAAGGTGGGTGTCATAGTCATACTCCTCACCAGCTGCCACTCCCCCAACCCTCTTCCCTTCCCCCTCTATTTTTTTTGCTGTCAAAACAAAGACTTGTTTTCCCAGTTCTTTTTTTTGCAATTGCAACCACAAACAAGCGAATTAGCCGCCTGCCACTGACAGGGCATAAAATGGGCGGCAAGGGAGTTCCAAGACTGTCAAAAGCAAGAACCAATCCCAATTGGCGGCTCAGGATCAGAGCGAGGAACAGGACCAGTGGATGCAGTGGAGGGACATCTTCAAACATGCAAGTTGGCGGCAATTGAAAACTCATTGACAATTGACAATGGAAAAAATAATAGAAAAGCAAAACGACAGCAACTGGATGTGTTAGTGGGGAGCCGAAACTCAATTGCAGTTACATTTCAAATTGGTTACCCAGGGTTTGGTTAAAGAAAGAGGGTATATTAACTAAAAAATCAAAGGTATTCTCAATTGATTAAACTATGAAAATTTACATCTGGAAAATAAGTGAAAAGTTAAAAGAAATTTGACACTATAGAGTATCCGTAAAAATATATGATTTGATTTTAAATATAAATTTACCATTTTAGAATAAATTTGTCAAAAGCTAAGACATTTTTATTAGGAGCTAGACTTTAAGGGCTATTTTTCCGATATTTTGAATTTAATTAATTGTTTTTAGTGTTTGAAATGGCTAGCTTTTAAAATAAATTTATGAGTTAGCGAAAAAAAGTACTAAATATACATATATAAAACAAGTTTATATATTCCTTTAAAAGTATGTAATACATATAATGTAAGTATATTGGAATATGGCCTTCAGCACTAAAGGGTATCATATATTTTCCACCATCTCCCCTCAGATTTTCCCCATTTTTTTTCCCCGCAGAACTTTGTTTTGCAGTTTGCCGTTGACAGGCAGCGTTTTGCGTCCTTGCTGTTTTCCGCTTTCCCGCTCCTCGGGCTTTTCTTCTTGTTGTTATTCATTCATTTGTATTGGCATGCTGAGACGTTTTCTATTTGAAATTGTCAGCGGCAATTGATATGCATTGCTGTAGTTGAATGTCTCTTTGTTTTGTCTACCGATTGCGGTTGGCTCTGCTTCAGGAAATTGATTTCCACAATCATACGCCGCAGCTATATTTGGATGTGGGTGCACTTCCCCTACAAATGAAGCCGGCAATTAAAACAAAAAATCAACCAAGAAAAATCGACAATAAACTGCGAGCAGAAATGAATTGCTGCACAGTCGAACGCGCAAACGCCTGCAAGTATGCAATGCTAGAAATGCATTTAATTTTCGGCCAACCAGCGAGCAGGAATTTTTCATTGTGATTTGATATTTAATGCACGTACTCAATGAAGAAATTCCAACAGCAGCGCATTAGTAGACAGGGGCGTTCGGTACCAACGCCTGCCAATTGCTTTTCAACATATTTGATGCGACGACGACTTTCGACATTTTGCAACTTGGCCACGTACAGCAAAAAAAAAAGAAAACTAAGGGGAAAAAATCAAGAAATCGTTGCCAGCAAAGTGCAAAACCAACAACTGCAGCTGCTGAAAAACAACTGTGACTTTGGTTAAGCATACAAACTGTATATAACGCACACAAACCCCTGGCAGCCAAGTGAAGTGAAGTATACGCCATGTTGACCCAACAACAAACATAAAATGTAATCGCAGCTAATAAGAAAACTAAGCAGATCCTGGCTGGTCACGATTTACGCTCGTTTCGCATTCGATTTGCGATGCGCCACCGCTGCACCACTGCACCACTGTCCACAGGGCGGTCACAGTGGGGCAAAATATAGAGCCCTTTAATTATATATTTTAGAAATCAAGGAAAAGCTGTGATAATTATTATTAATTATTAAAAACCAAAAACCATTAAAAATTCTAAAAACTAGAAAATATTTTAAATATATTTAGAAATATAAAATACTGTGCCGTTAAAATAATTTGACTATTAAATGCATTCTAGGAATGCTATTCGTTTTAATATTATTATTTTTTAAAAACAAAGCTCATAAACAAACAATTGTTTATAGTGCATTTTACGTAGTCCAAAAATAACTGTAACTCTTTAAAAATAATTCTAACGAATTCTTATAAAATTAATTATTATTTGGTATTTATTGTTTATTAATATTAATACAATTTGGCAATTATTTTGTTAAGAATATAGTTAGAAGTAGAATGTAATATTACTTTGGTGTTATAAATTAAAGAACTCTTAACTGCTTATTTTATTTCTCATAACAGCCTCTTTTGCCCCACTGTGCTGGTCTGGCCCTGGACCTGGGCTGCCATGTCAATGGACATTTAATGGCGTTCCCCATTATGCGCCGCATCAAATGTGCCAAATACGCTTCGCTGGCAATAAATGCTGCATGGCGAGGTTTCCCTCTTTGGATGCAGCCTTTCTCCTGGCCAAGACTTCGCTCCATCTTGGCCTCATCTGGCCGGAGACCACGGCTTCGTCTTCGTTCCGGCCACGATTTGCAATTTTGTGTGCATCAGCCTGGTAGCCCGGCTATCGTCTATCGTAATTTTTCGTGAATTTCTTCACGTACTTGCATTCCATCTTCATCGCTCCTCGTCCTTCGTCCTTCGCATATATCCTGGCCATATCTTCTGCTCCTGTCGCTCCCATATCTCTTCGTCCTGTCTGCTGGCCAGCTTTCTGCTTTCTACTTTTGGTTTTGGCCCCGGCTGCAGCACTGGATTGTAATGGCATAACCTTTGAATAAAATTAGCATTATCGGAGCTCACTTTGGCGGCCATTCCGCTTCGCCTGTCGTCAGGTGTCTGTGTGTGTGTGAGCGGTATGTCTGTGAGTGTGTGTGTGCGTGTTTGGGGATCAATAAAAATGCTCAATGACTTTTTGAGCGCCATATGATGCCTGAAAAGGCCATTAAAACAAACGCTTAGACTGGGATAATACGGAGGTCATTGAGATTATGCTTCTCCTAAGACTGGAATTTAAGGTGATAAATATATATAAATATTTCGATTTCTGCATCTTTTGTTTGAATTAATAACGTTTCACTTTCGAAGTTTTTAGGTTCTTATTTTAACCAATAAATATGTTTTTTTAAGTTCAATATAGGTAACTATTTAACATCTCTTCTAAAGCAATAGTATACTATAGATTTCATTTAATTCGTTTATTTAAACTAAAAAGTTGAGAAATAAATGTACAAATCATTATCATATCAATTTTTTAAGCCTGCACTCAGTTTTTTTCTTCAACAGATCATCAGTTGAAATCAAAAAGCAATAAATTGAACCTAAAAACTTTCATCTGAAACTCTTTCCACTTTTATCACCCTTCTACCAAGCTCCTTAGTGTAAATGTTTTTTGTAGGCGCTCACACACACACATCAATTACGATTTTCCCACCCAACTCCTGGCCGAAAAACTAATTGGTGGAAAATTAAGTTTTTGCGCCAAAATGATGGCAAATTGAAATGCAATCGGGGCAAAGCGGATTATTGAAAAACTTTCATGATTGAATTCTGCTGGTTGGCCCAACATCGACCATCTACCATCGGCCATCCCCATTCGCCATTATACTTGCGCTCTTTCGGATCCAGTAGCTCCGGCAAAAAGCGCAGCGAGAACTTAATTCTGCTCTGCATGTGTTCGTCGGTTCGGTTCGTTGAGGCCCATATGCGATTGGCAGAGCTTATGGCCGTTGTGTGCCTGCCAAAAAACCAAAAAGAAAATCGAAAACGAAAAAGAGCACGGCAAACAGGGCCAAAAGCGTTACAGCGATTTGTATTTTGCTACTTTCGCTATAAAAAATAAATATGCAATAAAACAAAACGACAACGGGCCCCGCCGACATATGCATTATTGTCCTGCTCGCTGCTCCTATGGAAATATTTGCTGGCGAACGAAGACATAAACCTAAAAAATATATGGCGCATTTGGCAGAAACGAAGGCAGGCGCAAGACCGAAACCAAGACAAAGGCGTTTCTAAATGCCAGTAGCAGTTGCACTGTCACTAAAACATGGCAATAACACTTTCTACCATTTTATATAATTTTTTTTTGTAATTTTAAAGTCTGAATAACAGATTTAAAAAGGTCTAAAAAAATAATAAATCACTTTTAAATGAATTATCCAGCCTTTTTTTTTAATACTTAATTTTTTCTTGAAACTAAAATTAAAAAAAAAAATTAATTACGAGACCACGTGAATATGTTTATTTCATTTTGTAAAATATTTTTCTTTGACTTCAGGCTATTGCCAAATGATTTTTACATTCTTGTAAAATTGGGATATAAAACTTTAAATGTAGACAATTTTAGTTCCCATTTTTTTGCCTTCGCTTTTCTTTCAGTGCAGCGGCGAAAGACCAAGAACAACAGGGCGTATTCGTATCGTATTGTTCTACCAAATTGCGCTCTCAGCTGGCGCACGACTTGACTGCATCTACTTTGGCATTTGGCATGCACCAGAAGAGCAGAGGAGCAGAGAAGTAGGAAAGGGGGCACTTTATGAAGCGCGCATATGTTGCACCCCTTTTCTGCGGGGGGCTAAGAGCCGTATGGGTTGTACCATACAGGCTAGGATAATAAAAATGAAGGACTCTTTGCTATATTCCCCAGGCAAATCACTGCAGTCTCGGTCTCAGTCGAAGGCTATAAAGCAAATCGTTTGACATTTGTTTTGATTTGCCATGATTGCTAAAAATATCTGTGAGACAGCAATGACATCGGGCAATGGAGATGCATAAGTGATGTGGTGAACTAGTAAGAAAATAGGTATTATTAAGAGAACGCCAATTGAGTGAGGGAAAAATAATACTAGAATATTAGTTTTTAGATCTATATTTCTTAGTTAAAAACAAAAATAATCTTAAAACTCTAGTATTTTTATCTCATCAACCTCAACCGCAGATGATACCATAATCTCCCTTAAGCACAAGCAAAATCCTTTTAAAACCCCTCACACACGACCTCATTCCTTGCGCTTTGCCAATTTCAATAATAACCTTTTGGTACTCACTTACCCATTCCCATTGTGGCGCTATCTTCTTCATCATATGCGAGTGAACTGACCCGACTGACCCTTTTAAGTGACTTCCACTCGGCGCCAAACGAAAGTTTCTTCTTATCATAATTTCAAAGACAATTAGCCCGCAATGTGTGCTCCTTCGATACGAAACCCCACTCCATACACAAAAAAACACCGTATCGATGGCAACGAAACTTGGTCCTTGGTCTTCGTATTGTGAGCTACTTGAAGTTTACACAGCCGCCAAAGGGCCGCAACAATGCCAGACAATAATTGGCCAAATTTATTGTAATTAGCCGCACACGCAAGCACCGGGCATTCCATTCTAACCGGCAAGTAAGTAAGTAACCCACCACATGTGTCCGGACCCCAAACACCGTGGTAATTATTAACATTACGAATGGAATGGGGATGGTGATAAGGATGGGATCTCCGGACCTAAGAGCAAGTTGTCACATGTGTGCGTGGCGCTTTGAGAACGCATTTAATTGCACAAAGCCTCTTTGCTCTTAGAGAGTTTTTAAATAATTTAGTTGTGTCGTTAGGCCGTTGGGCGTGGCCACGCCCCATTGTCAAAGGCAGCTGGCAGGACAGGTCGTTCTACGGGGCGGCTACGTAATGCAGTCGAGTCACGTCACACAGCATGTCGCTAATTTTTCTACCTTTTTTTTCGTTGCCTTGCTGCTCGGGCACAAAGTTTCCTTCACTGCAATGCGCCGGTTAAAATTTTCCCTTTTCTTTGGGGGGTGAGGGCCTCTAAAAGGAGGGGGTATTTCTGGAGGATGATAAATTGTGGATAAGGGTAAGGCGGGATTAACTTGAGGTGGCTGCGCATTATAAAAGCTTATATTTTCTTTCAAATTTTAAAGGGGCTTGGCATAGAAATTAAAATATTTAAGATATATCCCTTTGAAGAGGGTTATTTTAAATGGAGAAAATCTTCAGAATAAACATTTGTTGTCTAGTAAATATTAAGTTAAATTGTAATACATTTTTTATAAATAAAGTGATAATGTAATATAACTAAAGCGAATTTTAAACTATAATAATTCTCTCTTTATTATATCATTAATATTATATCATTCTTCTATTATTATAGGATATCCCATTTTCGAATATAGTTTTCCACTTTCCCTAACCCTCACTCTACTTTGAACTTCAAATTTAGCTTTGTGCGCTTAAAAATCCCTAAAATGGCTTTTGTCAAAGGCGCGAGAGGTACAGTCACCACCTAGCGCGGTGAGCACGAGCATAACGGTATAACGGTAAAGCGCTAAGAAGTGCAGCATAGCGCACGGCGCACGTTTCCTTTTTGTAAACTTTATTATTTCGTGTTAAAAGTAAATAAACTTAGCTCCCAACTTCACCACCTCACCTCTGGCCGCCCATGCCATGCCATCTCCTTCTATTTCTCCCCTGCAGATATGTGAAATGGGGAGTTTCTGGGTGGCGGGCACCTTCTTCTGCACATTGTTTGCCATTTGCGGTGGTCGGCGACAAGCTCTGTCAGCCAGCCAGTCCAAATTGAAATTGGACATTAGATGTGAGCACACACACAAACAAACACTTGCACTGGGAGAAATTACAACACAAAGTTTTGATTTTATTCCGTCTTTTATTTAAGGCACTCCAACATCAGTCAACATCAGTAGTATTTTTAAAGAAGCGTCATCCAGTTAGTTATTTCGTTGATGACACCAAAAGCCGGACGCTACGATATTGCCTGCGGTTAGAAACTCGTATTAATATCTTGGTTGATTAATGAATTTCTAAGTGACTACGACCTACGTATAAAAAAACGAGTTGAGGTTCGGTTCTTTTACGTCTTCTTTCGCTGAGAATGATACCTTGTATCTTTCGATCTTTTACGACGCACAGCAGAATCCGAAGTGTGATGTATTTGTTATATATCCACTCTCAACCTGTATTCGCAGTCGGGAATGTCCGCCGTTTTTTTTAGGGATCAGAAGACGAATACGCTTATATTATTCCACTGATCCTATAAAATCAAGGGCGGACATTCCCGACTGCGACTACATGGACAAAGCGGACAAAATTACTTTTTAAATAGTCCCGAGTGCTGTTATATATTCTTCACAGAGAACAAATCTCGACTGACGCACAATTTTACGCTCCCCAAATTATATAGACATGTTTTGGACTGCAACTTAAGATTCATGGGGAACGTGAAATCCCCGGAGAGCGCAATCGGCAGCATTGGGGCTCGTTGTTCCCAAATTCTATTTCTATAAATGTATTATCTACAAATTTAAACAAGAGAGAACGCTATAGTCGGGTTGGTGTCCCGACTATCTAATACCCGTCACTCAGCTAAAGGGAGTGCGAACGCTGTACTCGGGTTGGTGTCCCGACTATCTATTGGGGCTAAAGGGAGTGCGAGGGAGATAGATATATAAACAATTTTGATTGCGTATAACTTTTTAATGAATGGTCCGATTTGAAAAATGTCTTCTACATTTCGATAGGTATTAATAAACACTATAAAATGGCGTTTATATATTTTTAAAATCTTAAAAGATGTGGCCTCCAGACACATTTGAAAATCGTTTATGGCGATTGTGGGCGTTAGGGGGGCGTGGCACCTCGATGAAACAAACTTGCGCTGCGTAGGAAGCCCAAGAATATGTGTGTGAAATCTCAACCTTCTAGCTTTTATAGTTTCCGAGATCTCAGCGTTCATACAGACAGACAGACGGACAGACAGACAGACAGACAGACAGACAGACGGACAGACAGACGGACAGACGGACATGGCTAGATCGACTCGGCTAGTGATCCTGATCAAGAATATATATACTTTATGGGGTCGGAAACGCTTCCTTCTCCCTGTTACATACTTTTGCACGAATACAATATACCCTTTTACTCTACGAGTAACGGGTATAAATATATTACGTTTTAAAAACCACTTAGCGCCTACTTAGGCCACTTATCTCGATTGTCTCTCTTCTATTTTGACCCTTTAATCTATAAAAGCAACACTTGCGGTTAAATAGGAATGCTAATACTCAAATTTCTATGGCTGATAAGAGAATGTGTCGAAAAATATTGAGCACAGTTTCTCAGACTTAAATTTTAAAAGGGGGTGTCTTAAGATATTTATTTCGAGAGAGTAAGACAGGGATATGATTAATGTGCGGAATATAAATAATTTTAAATTTGTTTTAAGTGGTCATATATATTTAAGTTATTCTCTACGGAATTATATTTATGTGGAAGAGTACAATATGACTTATGACTATATTATACATTTTAATAAATTATCGTATAAATGAATATTATCGAAGTATACTTTTAGACTGTCCAAACCATTAGATGTGTTTTATATTACTCATGTATGGATCTGATCAGGTTATGATAATGTATTGGTTTTTTTTTTTGAGTGCACACATATATATTTAGATGGCACATTCTGTCGTCGCCGCGACTGCTAACAACTTGAACAACAACCACATCTAGTACAACAACGCGAGCAACAACTGAACACTAAGGCACAGCACACACTCATTGTGAATGACAACGCCCCTGGTACGTGATTTCATTTCCGTTGTTGCCTTTTGTGCACTGCTCGTAACTTGACTCCTCCTTTCTTTTTTTATCACCCCAGTGGCTTCGCATTCACCCGCCACCCCTGTCCACTTTCTTCAGCTTTCTTTGGCATTTGTGGTTTAATAAGGCAGCCGTGGATGGCCCGAAATTAATATGATAGTGCGTAAAAAACGAAGTGTGAGTATCTATTAGTCGGTTATACTCTATCTATTATGTTTCGCTGAATGGAAAAGAAAATAAAACGAAAAGGCAATAAGTTTTATGAATCACTTAGCTCTTTGCCAAAAAGCGAGAGAGGAATTCAAAGAATTTTACTTCTAAGAAAATTATTTTTTATTTTTTTATAATCTTTCACGACTCCTATACCATGCAATATGGTGAAAGTGGTCATCTCATTTGTTGTTTGTTTATGACAGCTGCAGGAATAAATATTAAATTTCCTGAGTTAGGAAAATTAGGCGAGTATCTGGGTTGCTGAATTCATTCCCCAATCAATTTTAATTAATCGTATTCATTCAAAAGCTTGTCTTAAAAAGACCAAAATGAGCTCATAACCGGTTATATTGTCCATTGAATTGTGGGAGCAAATCGACATTAATATAATTCCAATTTATTCAAACTCCCAGCATATTTAATCCACAAACTAATGGTTCTCCCATATAATACTTCATATTTTCAAACTCAGAAGATAAGCCATTATTTAAGGAGATCTTCGCTTCCGACAACCAAAGGTTATTTGTGGGCAGAACTCGGTAAATCTTATTAACACAAAGACTGCCACTGGCGTATCGGAAAACCGGCTACTATTCAGATATGTAAATTGAATTAATAATTCATATAATCGACCTTTACATGGCTATTTAACAAGTCAATCTTAATGACGGGAAACGAAACTGAGAAATCCCCGAAAATATGGTTTACATACGCCAGAAAATAGTCTACGCAAGCAGAGTCAAGGGAAGACTCTTCGAGTATTTACTTTTGTTTTGCTACCAAACGAGTTATGATGGTTTCCAGTCAGCCATCAAAAGAGTGTGGCTGAGCATCCGAGTGAATAAACAATGGTTTAATTGGGATTCGCCTATAGCAACATCTGCTGATATGCAGAGCCGTAAAAGCGGGCCAAGTAAAAACAATAACGGAAGCCATTTGCCATGCAAATGCTAGGCAAACTCCAAGCTGGCTAGCTGACTTGCTGGCATGTCTAACACGATCGGCATTTACATACATGAAATATAAACAAATGCAGAAAAAGATTTCAAACTAAACGCTGAAAATTAACAACAAGTTTTTAAATGTTTGACTAGATGCGGGCCATGAGTAAATGTGATTAACGAGTTTGCACTCGAAGTCTAAGCCAACACCCCGAGAAAAATCTACCATAAGTCATAAAGCAAATTAAAGATGACAGTGTATCTAAATTAAATTATTAACTAGCTGCAATTCAGCTGGGAGAAATAACGATCCATGTGAAGAGGAGGGGAATAATGGCGGCACGTATCAAGATGAAGAGGAAATAATTTAAGCCGCCGCCGAGCAATGAAGCATTCATAATTATAAACGAAATTAAGGTCCAAGCAATTAACCGAGGTGCACAGAGAAAAAAAACCAAGAACATTGCACTCAAATTAAGAACATTCGTTCTTAAAAACCGGGTAAGCACAAATGTTCTCATTTCGAGTCGAATGTTCTCAACATCAGAACGAAATGGTGTTAGCTAAAAGCCGACGTTCAGTTCATTTCGTTCTATTTTCAAGTTGATTTTGTCCTTAATTCAAGAACATTTTTAAATCAAATGGATACAAAAATAAGTTAATTTGTTCTATTTTCAGAACATTTTGCTCTCAATTCTATAGCATTTTGAGTTTGACTTTAGCTGAAGATAAGAGTCTTTTAAGATCAAAAGTAATTTATAAGTAATATTAAAGAGGTAGTTGTCCAATTACCTTTTCCAAAAGTGACTTCATCCTACACCTTATAAAGGTGAGGGTTGCACTTGACTTCCAGTTAGTGTGGAAGTTTATTAAAGACTTAAGCCAGAAAAAAAGTCTTAAAGTCTCAGAATCTGACTTGGCCTTGGTTCATAACGGGCTAGACCCAGTTGGGAATTATATATAAGACGAAAAGGGCAAATCTAATGGTAAGGTCGTATTGGAGCAAAGGAAAATGGTCTAATGCGTGCTAGATGTCAAACGAAAACATCCTAACGCGTTCTAGGAAATCCACAAAAATTAGAGAATAGAGTTTTGAATCATTTTAAGTTGAAATGCAACTTAATTTTTGTTCTTTCTTTAGTCCTTTTCGTTCTCAAACTAAGAACATTTTGAGATATTGTGGTTTTTGAGAACAAATTCGATTTAATTTAAGAACCATGTGCTAAAATAATAACGATTCGTTCTTATTTCAAGAACATTTTAAGCTCAACTAGATTTTAAGAACCAATTCAACTTAATTCAAGCACATTTAGAACATTTTGAACTTAAAAAAGGCGTTTCTATGTTTAAGAACATTTTCAACTCAGATGAGAACGTCAGAATTCTCTCTGTGTGTGGATCATATAATTATGGACTCTTTGAATCTTTTCCTAAGAAACATGCGATGAAACATTAAACCATAAATAGCCGGACCTTGAAATCATCCAGTGGAATCCATAATTTTAGGCTCAAACGACTTCAGATAGACCCATTTTTATGACCATAATCGTAGGCAACTGGTTTAGGGAAATTGATTGGCCACCGAGGGTTCGTTAGATAACAAAATTATGGACCTAGAAAAAAGGCGCTGTTTGTTTTTGGCAACTTACAGTTTGGATTAGCATAAGGTTAGTTAGTGGGCGCCTCACTCGAGACAAAAGATTCCATTAAGAGCTCTGCAAAACTGCCGAATAATTTGTAGATTCTTTTAATCCAGAACAATGGCTTCTAACCTTTGTCGAACTAGTCGTAAAACCCAACCAGTTTCAGCTTCGTCTGCATTCGTTTCAAGCGATTATTGCAAATTTCCGGCTACACCTGACGCTTGTGCCAAAAATAATGCCCAATAAAATACCCAGATGAGCCCATAAAGTATGCCGTTAGCAGTCTGCAGCGGATTAATGTCATCTAAAAGTCACTATGGGTGTTAGAACCACACATCCATCCATTTATCTTCAACCATCTTAATCTTCGCTCCTTAAATCCAATTCCATCGAGTGCTACTTGATTCTAACGACGACCCCCAAAAACAAAACCAGTAAGAAAATATCTCATCTGCTACGAGATATTCATCTGAATATTCAGAAGAGCCGTTGAGACGATGATCTTCGATCGGCCAGAGACTCAGTTCAAGTTTTTGGCTTGCAGAATTTTGGGCTCGGTCTCGTATAAATAGTTTGCCGCTGAGCCTCTTCAGACAGAAGCTACTCGAACGCTCTTGGAGTAACAGATCGCAGCTGTCATCATGGTGAGCTCACCCACCTGACTAGAGGATCAAGGATTATATCACTAAAGGTTTATTTTCGTTTCTGTAGAAATTCCTGGTTATTGCCTTTGCCGTTCTGGCCTGCGCCTATGGCGATGTATCCCACTTGGGCTACGACTACTCGCCGCCGGCAGTCTACTCTGCACCAGCTCCGGCTCCGGTTTACTCTGCTCCTGCACCAGCTCCAGTGGTGATCTCTGCTCCGGCTCCCGTCCACCACTCCGCCCCAGCTCCGGCTCCAGTTTACTCTGCTCCTGCCCCAGCTCCAGTTTACTCTGCCCCAGCTCCGGCTCCAGTTTACTCTGCCCCAGCTCCGGCTCCCATCAGCATCCCAGCTCCGGCACCAGTGAACACCTACATCCCACCTGCACCCGCACCAGCTCCGGTCTACCAGTCAGCCCCTGCTCCCATTCCCGTGAGCATCCCGGCTCCAGCTCCCGTCTACCACCCAGCTCCTGCTCCCGCTCCCATCAGCATCCCAGCTCCTGCTCCCATCAGCATCCCAGCTCCTGCTCCCATCAGCATCCCTGCTCCTGCTCCCGTGAGGACCTATGTCCCACCTGCACCAATCAGCATCCCAGCTCCTGCTCCAGTTTACCACCCAGCTCCTGCTCCCGCTCCAGTTTACTCTGCTCCTGCCCCAGCTCCAGTTTACTCTGCCCCTGCTCCCGCTCCAGTTTACTCTGCTCCTGCCCCAGCTCCAGTTTACTCTGCCCCAGCACCCGCTCCAGTCTACTCTGCTCCCGCTCCCGTCTACCAGCAAACCAACACCCAGGTTCTGGAGGAGATCGAGCCCGCCTCCAACGATGGCTACCGCTACAAGACCGTGCGTCGTCGCGTCTACCGTCACCGCGTTTAAACTTAAACCAAAGCCCAACGAAAAACTGTTTCCTAACGAATCCCCAAAGGGGAGACGTAATAAAAAATTTCCGCCTTCAATTTGTTAAACAAAAAGAAAAGTCTTCAAATTGTTTTCCAATCATAGCAAATCACACGGGCAACTGGAGGAAGTGGGGGGAGGGGGAGCTCTTAAGTTTGCTCTGGCCATTTGAGTGGGAAATTTATGAAACCCCAAGTAGAATCAACTTGCCATCGGACAGATAGTTCGGGAAAGGGGTGAGTGGGTGGGTGGGTAGATGGAGGATAATAAGGAGTTGCAAGCAAGTTGCGGAACACTCCCCAAGGATTCGATGCGATGGAACGTCCACAGTCCTCGCCACTCCACATTTATCACGAAATTTATGGCCTGGAATGAGCTTTGATGATGTGGAAATTTTTTCTCGTTAGATTCAAAAGTTTCCCGATGCACTCGGAGATCGGAGAATTTATTCAAGGCAACCGATAGAATAAAATATATTAGGCTTTGTGAAAATTAAAATAAATTGTGTCAATATTAGGTGTTTTTAAAAATCAGAGATTGGAGAATTTAGGTTGGACTACAAATAGAAATTAGAATAATTAAAAGAATATATATTATACAAATAATTATTTTATTAATATTTTTTGTATAAACAATATATATTATAAATATTAACTCCATTCCATTCCATCCATATTATTACTCCATTCTATAAACTAGTTATTCAAATTTAAATGTGATTTATGTATAATAGTTAATACAAAAATAAACAAAATATATAAAACTAAAAAAATTTGATAAAAATTATGCTTTTTCAAAAGATAAATGTAGCAATTTAAACTGTACTTGGTAACATACCTAGTTTAATCTTACGCCTTATGTTAACTTTTATCCCATTTAGTTAGCATATCTCTGTCTAACTGTTTAAATTTGATTTTTAAAATTCTAATAATTCAAGTAAAACCAATACCACAGCGAATTTCCTAACCTTAAGTACACTTACATACCTTAATTAGTATGTGACTTATCGGTGATTTGGGCTATTATTTTTGCCGGTGCACCCACACGAAATCGATGAGGCTGGCGCTTCAGCTCAAAACAGAGACGGATCCGAGTGGATTGCCATCATCAGACGACCACTGACCACTTGTGGCTGCTAACAAGTGGCAGAGGATGAAATCGAAGAACAAGGACCCTGCAGAAAATTAACAAGAAAATGCAGCGACAAATGTCTACGGAGGCGCCTTTTCCCTTTTCCCCTTAGCAATTTGATTAGGGAAATGTCTGGCTGTGGCAGAGAGACTTGAATCCCCAAGCCCCCCGAAAAAACCCCAACATCCTAGTCTGGATGGCTAGAAAACCGCAGAGCCACATATTACACTTGCCACTGCGCATACTAATTAAAAAGCACAAAAACAAACAGCGAAGCTACTAAAATTAATTGCGTAATTAAAACAAAATCATTTTTTGTTTCCACCTCCTCCCTTTTTGGCCCAAACCTCACCACAATAGATTGATTGTCCTGGCTTATTTCGTTAATTGCATTCTGGTCAAATATTGGCAGCTCAATTAAATGAATTAAAACACATTTTTGCTTTGTCCGGTGGCTGGTGACTGGTGACTGGCACACCGGTGCATAGAGGAGGATCCCTTATGGGAAGTGCAGAAATGGGGATTACTAAACTCATTTGACAGGCAATTACAATTTAGAGACGATTCGGGCAGACCGCACTCCAATCAGCGGTGATTAGTTTGTGCGGTGTGGAAATTAAATAATCTAATTTTTTCCTAATTTGTGGCAAGTATTTTATTTATTAAATTTAGGTTTTCATAAGAAACACTTTAAAATATTTTAAAAATATTTATTCCAGAGTTTTAAATATTTTTAGTGAATCAATAAATACATAAGAAATAATGTATTAAAACTAACTATGGACTCTTGAAGGTAAGTTTTTCCGAAACCTTTATCAAATGTTATAAAATTTTTAAATGAAATTGAAAATATCTTTTGAATATGTTTAATAGTGATGAATTTGTTCTTTAATGATTTAAATATCTAAGCGTCTGATTCCGCAGTAAATGATTGATACAATTTCAATAAAATATTATAATAATTTAAGGGTGTTGAAATGTCTTCTACACAGAGAGAATTCTGACGTTCTCATCTGAGTTGAAAATGTTCTTAAAAATAGAAACGCCTTTTTCAAGTTCAAAATGTTCTAAATGTGCTTGAATTAAGTTGAATTGGTTCTTAAAATCTAGTTGAGCTTAAAATGTTCTTGAAATAAGAACGAATCGTTATTATTTTAGCACATGGTTCTTAAATCAAATCGATTTTGTTCTCAAAAACCACAATGTCTCAAAATGTTCTTATTTTGAGAACGAAAAGGACTAAAGAAAGAACAAAAATTAAGTTGCATTTCCACTTAAAATGATTCAAAACTCTATGCTCTAATTTTTGTGGATTTCCTAGAACGCGTTAGGATGTTTTCGTTTGACATCTAGCACGCATTAGACCATTTTCCTTTGCTACAATACGACCTTACCATTAGATTTGCCCTTTTCGTCTTATATATAATTCCCAACTGGGTCTAGCCCGTCATGAACCAAGGCCAAGTCAGATTCTGAGACTTTAAGACTTTTTTCTGGCTTAAGTCTTTAATAAACTTCCACACTAACTGGAAGTCAAGTGCAACCCTCACCTTTATAAGGTGTAGGATGAAGTCACTTTTGGAAAAGGTAATTGGACAACTACCTCTTTAATATTACTTATAAATTACTTTTGATCTTAAAAGACTCTTATCTTCAGCTAAAGTCAAACTCAAAATGCTATAGAATTGAGAGCAAAATGTTCTGAAAATAGAACAAATTAACTTATTTTTGTATCCATTTGATTTAAAAATGTTCTTGAATTAAGGACAAAATCAACTTGAAAATAGAACGAAATGAACTGAACGTCGGCTTTTAGCTAACACCATTTCGTTCTGATGTTGAGAACATTCGACTCGAAATGAGAACATTTGTGCTTACCCGGTTTTTAAGAACGAATGTTCTTAATTTGAGTGCAATGTTCTTGGTTTTTTTTCTCTGTGTATGCATATACACAAAATATGAAGAATAAATTATTTGTATCGTTCTTCAATGATTTCAATATTCAAGCAACTAATTCCTTTGTAATTGATTGATAGAATTTCATCTGAGCTCTATATTCACTGCACAATAATGCCCAACTCAACTCACATTGTGATATTGTCGCATTTAACTAATCCCCGCCAGCGATTAGTTTAAATTCCAAATAGTAACTGCAATGTGCCGTGTGGATTGGGTAATTTTCAGCCTCATTGCACTTTGGTCTGCCAGGCAGAAGGACTGGCGATTAAATAAAAAGGAGCCAGGTATGGCGGACGCCCAACAATTGACAGTTGGTTGCACTTCCAACCGCACTTAATTAGCAGTTAATGATGCCTGATTAACACGCATTATGGCTGCGACGACCCAGCGGCATCTCCGCCAGCCAGCCCAATGCCGCCCAAAATTACCCCAACCCCAACTCCAGCCCATTTCCATATCCATATCCACGGCCATTTCCAATCCAACCTGTCCGACAGATGGTCGGAAAATGCGTAATCAATGCTTTAGGCGCCGTGGATTACAAAATAATCACGAGTCGCGAGGCCTAAAAGTATGCAGAAGAAAATGCTACAATGGAAAAAGTGAAAATGCTGTGGCAAAAAACCAAAAATGTCATTTGTTTAATAGCTGGTATTCGAATAGCCGATGACCTCTAATTGTGAGAATATTATAGAGAAAAACTCAAAAATTAACAGGGAGAAATATTTAGATATTTTTGTGTTCAAAAAGTATTATTTGAAATATTATTATTTATTTTACTTATTAAAGAAATGAATTCCTTCGCATTGCTGAGTTATTGTAAAATACTTTAGTAGAATTTTAGATATTCTTTTTCTAATTTATGCAAAATAAAAAATAATACAAAATTAGAAATAGTTGAATTTTTGTTTGTTAAAAATTGTTATGCATTTTTACAAATTTTTTTTAATATTTGTTAAGTGAAAGAAATAATACTTGGAATCAAAAAATACATTTTGAATTCTGCCTGATACATTATACCATTTTTTAAAGAAGATTGGAACTTGTGCAATTTCACAATAACCCCGAATACGACTTATACCCTCTATATACCCCGGCTCACTCAATAAATCGGGTGTAAAAATTGATGGGTCTCTCGAACTCTCGAACGGCGGAATCCCAGTTGTTGGTCGGCTGGCTTACGGCTTTAAAGCCGCCAGTGCGAAATCGAACGTGCGGAGTGCACATGGATATGGGACATGGATCGTTGGGAAATTGACAGTATCAACGTAATTATATCAGCAAATGGTGAGAAGGGCGGAGAGGGGGGTTTCCCAAAACGAAAAACAAAACAGAAAAGCGACAAAACCCTGGAAGGACAAAGGGAAGAGGGAGGGGCAGCCACTGAAATATGCAAACGTTGACTGCCTTCATTTATTTTTACTGTTACTGCATATTGGGGCGACGAATCGAGGGGGAAAACTGGACTGGGATGGAGGGTCCTGGGCAAGAGGCGCGAAAATAATCGTTATCCTGGACAGGTGGGCACTCGATTCCGCTCGCTTTCGATGCCAGCAGTTGCACTTCATTTGCAGCATTAATTTGTCGCCCGTTGATTTATCTGGCCAAGCTATATATATCCATACACACACAGTTATAAAGATATATACCAACGCGCCGAATGAATTTATGAGCTGGTGCTGGGGCCCATCGAACGTCGAAAAATGTGAAAATCGATTGGCGCGAGTTTGTCATTTCCACTTGAAGCGTTCGGCAAGTCAACGACTGGGGTACTTGCATTTATTTCGGAATATTTATTAAATCACTTTTTGCACCAGCAATGCAAAATAGTTATGCAAATATTGTATGCGAATGAATGGGAAAGGAATCTGGACGTTATCTTTGCTTAAATCGAAGCGCGTGTTTCCATAATATCGAATAAACATAAGCAAAAACATATATAAAAGTCATTAGACTGGACCCAGACGGAGGTCTCTGAGGTTCGATGAACCTCTGCTAATATTATAAATGAGATAGTAAGTTATGGAACTAAATGAGAGAAAGACTACTAAAATTTTACATATTTAATTTAAACAGCTAAAAGTTATAAAAAAAGCTAAATATGGAAGGGATTTTCAAGAGCCTGAAAACCTTTATTCAAATGAAAACGGAGAACAAATTGTCCTATGACAATGCAATACTATATTTTCCCCCCTATTTTTTGATTTTTATCCACTTCAAGGGTAACGAACTATATATTTTCCTTTTGCCCTCGGATGACGCCACCATGCACTGCATGTCAACTATTAACGGGCAAACAACTAAATTACGTATACGCAGCGTTGCATGACCAGCATGCCATTGCGGCCATACGTACATAAAGGAATATGTATATGCGATGCTCCGTTAGAGAGTTTGTTTGTGTATTTGCTCGAAATACATTTGCAGTTTCGGTTTATTGGCGCTGCGAAAATAATGGAATTGTCAAAATAAAAGGGGTTAAGTGCTTGTTTGCATAGCTTTTTGACAACACCAACAAACTAGCACCGCTCTCGACTTCCACTCCCCTCGCCTCATATGTGCAGTGCTATGGGTATTTTATTTTTACACGCTGAGGAAAACAGAAATTCAACGAAAATTAAATCACTCCGTCGGCGTCGGGAAGTCTCCGCGGATTTTTGGCACCAACCGGAAAATTGTTCATTAGCAATTTGTGTAATTAAAAAGAGAGAGTGCAGCAGGGTTGTCCTTCACTACCACTACCCTTCTCCTTTCGCCTTTCGCCCACTTTAAGTGGCCCCCGGAACTTCCTACCCCGTCTGGCTAATTTGTTTTCCGCTTGGCAGTGACACATGGCGACAGTCTAGGTGGCGTCATGCTCAACTTTTGACCCGATCGAGAACGAACCCATCGCTGGCTAATTTTGGCGCCCCCCCACCCAACTGCTCGGGTTCTCATCCATAATTAAGCAATAGGCTCTTGTTTTCGGCCACCTTATCATAGCCAATCAGCCAGATTAATGACCATCGACCATCCGAACTCGCCATTCGTCTGTAGACCAAAAAGTCGACGTAGTCCGTAGGCCTCTGTTTTCTGTTGCCAAAAAACTCCAAGATTTGATTTCCAGTTTTCTAGCGGCTTTAGTTTTGGTAGTTCAATTTGATACACTAAAGCTCAAATGTTTTATGCAAATGATATTTAAATGAAGACAATGTCAAAAACAAGCAAGTACGAGTGGAGAGGAGCAGGTTCGGCTAGGGGCACTTTGAGTAGATCCCCTGTAAAATTACAAAACAAATAGAAATGGATTACAAATAAATACTTATATAAGATAATATCTAATATCTATTTTGTGAGAAATGTATAATAAATTCTTATAAATATAAATTAATTATAAGTAAACATAAAATTTTTTATAAAATAATAATCGGTAGTTGATCGAATCTTTAGAAGACAAAATAATTCATATTTTTAAACAAGTTAAGGAATAATATAATTATGATAAACTTAAAAGTTCTACACAATATTTTATGAAAAAACTCATCCTATAAATCCTCCTTCTCTGTTAGAAAAGACAGTGCTAACGTCCGATCGAAACAACTCTTCCTGGTCAGCGTAGGGTATCACAGTTGACCATTGGCGTGGCTCGTAAAATTCTGGTTTCTGGCATATTAAGAGACCCTGATATCCGCACTTCTTCACTCGTATTAATGTTTATCTTTTGCTTCTGCACCGCGCCCAGCTTTTGGTATAAATACGACCCCACGGATCGTTTAAAGACATACTAGAAACCTCAACGTTCCAAGTAACACATATCCAAAATGGTTAGTACACATTAAGAGAGATTAGATTTTGAATCCTGAATAAATGTTAAATTAAATTGCAGAAATTCCTGGTTGTCGCCGTTGCCCTTTTGGCCGTTGCCCACGCCGATGTGTCCCACCTGTCGGGCTACAACTACGCTCCCGTGAGCATCCCCCTTCCGGCTCCTCTGCCCGTGAAGGTGGCTCCAGCCCCTGCTCCCGTGAACACCTACATTCCCCCAGCACCCGCACCAGCTCCCGTCCAGATCGAGGTTCCAGCTCCGGCACCCGCTCCCGTGGCCATCCCCGCCCCCGTGAAGGTCGCCCCTGCTCCCGTGAACACATACATTCCCCCCGCACCCGTGCACGTTGAGATCCCCGCCCCAGCCCCTGCTCCAGTGGCCATCCCAGCCCCCGTCAAGGTTGCCCCCGCTCCCGTCAACACCTACATTCCTCCCGCACCCGTGAGCATCCCGGCCCCAGCTCCAGTTTACTCTGCTCCTGCCCCAGCTCCAGTCTACTCTGCTCCTGCCCCAGCTCCAGTTTACTCTGCTCCTGCCCCAGCTCCAGTTTACTCTGCTCCCGCTCCCGTCCTGGCTCCCCAGCCCGTTCTTGAGGAGATCGAGCCCGTGTCCGCCGATGGCTACCGTTACAAGACCGTCCGCCGTGTGGTCCGTCGCCGTTACTAGAGAGCTAATCCTTTACTAATCCCGACAAGGGAGAAGTTTATTCAATAAAAAGAAAATAGAATTTAACGAAAACAAAGGAGTTTGTGTTGAGTGGTTAAGGGATATGGGTTTTAAGAAGTTACAAGGATCGGATGAGTGTCACCAAAGCTTCCATTTGCATAGAAAACTAAGGGTTTTCCCATTATAATAATAACTATTTGCGTTAATAGTTATAATCGTTATATAACAAGTTGTGTAAGGCCACCTAAATGTCGAATTAAAATTCTATCCCGCAAATACCCTATAAACGTAGTTTAATATATAATAAAAAAACCAAAAACTTATAATGAGTTAAATGTTATTTGTTTCTTAAAAATATTCATTCAGTTTACGGCTTTAAATATTTTTGAATGATAACATCACATCAAAACTAGTTAATTGTCTTAGTGAGATTAAATCAAAGCATGAAGAAACCCATATTGAAAAACAACACATTCAAACGAATAAATAAAAATAATAATAAAATACAAACCTTTACATAAAACATCTTGTATAATAATTTGTTTGCCCCTAACCTTTTTAAGCTATGTGTAAGGATACATCTCAGAATTTATCTGCACCCCACAATTTTACTCCATCACTCCCCCAAAACATGATAGCAGACCAGCAACCAGATGATGCGACGCTGAAATAAACTGTTTTATAAGCCAGGTGTTCAAAAAAGGCAAACCCAGTCCGGACCCCAGTAATTAATTAAGCTCCGACTAGCAACAGAAACCACCGCCAGACATTGTCAAGACTCAAGATCAGCATAATCTAGGCAAATTGAAATTAATTTTGGCATAAACTTGAAACGAAGCCATAGGCCCGGCCGACTGCTAATAATTCGCCCAGAGCAGCTAAAAGCAGAAACGAGAGAACTGAAAAGCGAAAGAAACAAAGTGAAATAATTATGAAAACATAAAACCTAAGACCTAAGCCAATCTTGCGTGTGACCCACGAACATTCATCAAGAGGCCAAGATAAAAATAAAGATACAACCAAAAATGAAACCATTATTCAACATGCAACAATAGATTTGTTTGATCTAATTAAAGAAGCTTTTGCAGTGTCTGAAGACTGAGACAAAAAGTTGACCCAAGTCAAAGCAAAGATAATACGATTTTGGAAACTGAAAACTAAAACTAAAGACGAAGAACAAAAATCGAAAAAAACGAAACCAGAAAACCCGTCAAACCACCTTGGCATTGGAGGCTCGTTGTCGTGTGTTTGGTTTTGGTTTTCGGTTTTCGATTTTCGATTTTGTTATCTTCCGATTCCGACTTCTTCGAGTGATGCTAAGACCCCCATGTGTCATGGGGGCATCATGCAATTAATTTAGCTGCGGTTGACCCGCAGCCCCAAAAAACAATGAGCTATAAAAACCGAAGACACACTTCGACTTCAGCAGCACAAATCAACCGGTGATCCAAGCAGCAACAAGCCAATCTCCTCAAGATGGTAAGTGCAAGGATTAAAAACCTTTAAAAAATATCTAAAAATATATTTTAACCATCCTAGAAATTCCTGATCATCGCCGTCGCCTTCTTGGCCTGCGCCTATGCTGATGTCTCGGAGCTTTCGGCCGGTGGCTACGATTATCCCCAGCCTGCTCCTCCAGCCCCTGTAAAGAGCTACATCCCACCCCCACCACCACCACCCCCACCAGCACCCAAGAACACCTATATCCCACCACCGGCTGCTCCTGCCAAGGCCTACATCCCACCCCCACCACCACCACCACCACCGGCGCCCAAGAACACCTACATCCCACCCGCACCCGTTGCCGCTCCCGTGGAGACCTACATTCCCCCCGCTGCCCCAGCCCCCGCCTACATCCCCCCCGCTCCCGTCCAGGCCGAGGAGCCCATTATCGAGGAGATCGAGCAGCCCGCCCAGGACGGATACCGCTACAAGACCGTCCGTCGTCGCGTCTTCCGTCACCGCAACTAAGTCATCCAATTGTTAACTAATGTGATAGTACCTGGTCACCTAGCTGGGGAATCTGTTAATGTTTTTTAAAGAGTAAATAAATGATGAAGAGAAATACTACACTCTTTTTAATGAATCAAAGATGAGGAAAGCACAGAAAAATTATGATTTAGGATACTAGTAGGAAGGAAAGGTGGTATTCAAAATGTTCCGTAGATCAAAGAATTTTGGTTTCAAAATGAGTAGGCTTCGAAAATGTTCCCGAAAATATGAGCTCAACAAAATGACGCTTGGATAGGGTTCACAAAATCACGTGCCCGCCAGAAGAGGGAGGAGTTCCTCCAGAATGTGCCTGATCAGAGAGAATCGGGAGAGAAGAAAAAGCAATTGTTACGTGATCGGATGGCTTCCCTTCATCATTATCCTGGCCATGTTGGTCTGGTCCTATCACGTCTTGGTCTACCAGATCTGCATTTTGAAAGTCGAGGACTACGTGATCATGGGAATTCTGCTGCTTTTCTACCACCTGCTGCTTTTCATGTTTCTGTGGACTTGGTTTAAGTGCATTTGCGTAGCTCCCGCTAAGATTCCCGATCAGTGGAAAATCTCTGCGGAGGATGTGGACAGATTGAAGCGAACTGAGGGGGCGGAGAATGCAGCTCGAATCCTCAGCTATGCTGCTAGGAATTTACCCATTGCCACCTGTACGCCCGAGGTATCGGTGAGATATTGCAAGACCTGCTGGATCATAAAGCCGGATAGAGCCCATCACTGTCGCACCTGCCACGTGTGTGTCCTCAAGATGGATCACCACTGCCCCTGGGTGGTGAACTGCGTCCACTTCCACAACTTCAAGTACTTCGTACTCTTCCTTTTCTACGCCGAGCTCTATATGTTGTACCTCTTCTGCGTGATGCTCTATGAATTTTACATGATCTGCGGCTTCGATATTAGTTACCTGAGATATGAGCACACATGGAACCTCCTGCAGCATGTCGTATGCATTATCTTCAACATATTCACCCTGGTAATGTACATTTCTAGCGTTTTCAATATATCCCGGAATCGCACCACCATGGAATCGGCGTATCCTTCCTACTTTTTCGTTGGCTGTAAGAACTCGCATGGCTTCAATTTGGGGTGTTGTGAGAACTTTCGAGAGCTACTCGGCGATAAATGGTACCTCTGGCCCATTCCGATCTTCACCAGTCGCGGCGATGGACTATCATTTCCCTTGGCTGTCGATCGATTGAAGGAAGTTCATACGGATAATCAGAGAAAAGATGATGGGCCCACTAGGGCTCAGATAGTCAAAGGAAATGTGACCAGGCTTCTGGGAATTCATCATACCTCTTTCGACTGTGAATAACTAACATTATAAAAGTAGAATGAATATTAACAGTTCCTTATAATTACCTTAATATTTTACGGTATAACAAAAATGGTAATTAATTAATTTAATAAAAAATTACCAACGGCAATTGGTTCTTAAAATTAAGAGATAGATAGATACATCAAAACTTTTAACTAAACTAAACAGCTCAAACTCTTCGATAACAATGAAAATTCCTAGACAATTTGAGGAGGAGTCGCTTCTCAGCATCAAGATCTTAATTTACGAGTCATTGGCAAGTGCATCAGAGCATTGGGACTCCATTCGCTTGACAATCGCAGTCCGCTGGCCATTTTCCCGACCCGCTGAGTAGCCAACATCGATAAATCCTCGGCATTCCGGCTCTCCTCCACCTCGAGAAGTCGTTTATAAAACGCTTAACATTCGTGACATATTTCGCATTTGGCCGCGCGTCGGGCGCAGAAATTTATAGACTTTATCCATTAGGAAAACAATTACGAGTGCAAACAATGGCCAATGTGCGATGTCCAATGGATGGACTCCCCATCGCTAGAGGCGATTCCTTCGAGCAGCGAGCATATGTTGGGATTGTCGGGCGGCAGCGGCCCCAAGTTCATTGTCCTCGTCTATATTTTCTTATTATGCTGTGGCGACTTCTTGACTGCTGCAACACAAATCCAATTACCTTCAAAATAATAAACTTATGTACATACCAAAAAGGAAAAGAATGCCATCCGAAGGCAGAGTCCCTCCATTTACCCGGCTGCCGTACGCACATTTTGCTTTATCAACTGTTGATAGACTCCGTGGGGAATTTTCCGTATGTCACGACAAAGAAGACGCTGCGAATGGAAATGGAAAATGGGAGCTGTCTGCCGTCGGGCGGCATTTTTTTCCTTCCCAGCTCCTGTGCTCTGAAGTCTGACTCCTTTTCCCGCCCTCATAGTGCACTGAGGGAAAATAAGGGGTCCTAATTCTACAAATAGGCGCAAATTATTTGACTATATACCAATTAAAATGTAGTTTTAATGTAAGGAAAAAGTGCCCAACTTTTTTAATTTATAAATTTATAAATAAATTTATAACTTCTTTCAACTTTCAACTTTCTTAGAGATGGAAATAAACTACAAAAATATAAATTCTGTTTTACCAAATTAAAAAATTCTTAAAAATTATTTTTCTTTTTATTTTTTTTAAATTTTATTTTCTTTAAAATATAATCCGTATGTATAAAATAAATCAATATTATATCAAAAGCCTATTCATTTATAGATAATTTAAATGCTTTCCCTTTTTACTTTGCTTAAAAAACCTTAGTTATAATTGTCATAAAGAAGTATACGATTTAATAAAAATCAAAAATGTATTATTTACTTGGAACTTGCTGAACAATTTCTCCCAGTGCTTCAACCATAGCTGCTGATTTCCACAGCTTGTTTGCTGCTCATTATTCGCCTTTGGCTGGTCTGCAGGAGACGGAGGCGGGAAAAGGAGACGTGGCTGTAGTTGGTCGCCAAATGCACGAGCGCAAATAATTTTTGCCACTTGCATGTCATCAGCATAAAGTGAGTGCAAAATATGTGAACGTCGAGCTGGCAGCAGCGGAAATTCGCCTTAGCGCAGAGTCAACAGCAATTGGCCAAATGACTTGTAAGGGTCCTTAAAAGTGGGAGGAGGAGGTCCTGGAGCAGGTCCTGTGCCCAGCCACATGTCCATGTCGAGAATCCCCCTCTTCTTCAGCCAACTCGCAGCTTATTGAATTCGCATATTTTCCCATTTTGCATTATGGGCAAACATTTCCCATTTTTTCCATTTCGCCATCCTTTGTTTTTGCCCTCTGTTTGATTTTGTAATCGAGGATTTGTTTGCTTTGGCTGAAGCCAATCGATTGTTGGGAAGGGGCAGCACTTTTTTACCCTGCTCATTGAATGTTTCAGCAATTTTTGGTTAAGTCAAATTGGTCTAGTCGTCGGTTTGACCTTTTCACTGTCGGATTTTCGCAAAAAAAAAGGAAAAAGGGGAGAGAATCCATTGGAATGCCAGTGTTGGCCAGAACATGTGTTTGGCCTTGAGCGGTTTGTTTAGGCCTTTATGGGTTGGTCGGTTCGTCGGTTGGTTGGAGTTGAAGAGGGTTGGCTAAGAGGGAAAATCGAGGGGGATGGTTATCGCCAAGGAAAACCATTTAAATGGCGACTTTGACATTGCAAATTGAACTTGGTCGATGGGAACCTGTTGATAAGGAGATTGAATTTAAAAATTCCAAGCATCTATTTCCATACATCGACTTATTTGGCGCTACAATAAATTGAAGTTAATCCCGACCAAGTTATATTTATAATAGTATAAAGGTATTTTCAAAACCGGGAAAATAAATAAAAAACTTAGCCCCTTAAAATTGAAATTTCCCTTTTGAAGTAAACCATATATTAAGTTAAATTTTAAGTATCAATCAGATAATAATATATTCAATGGGTAGTATTTTTTCCTGTTCACTAAACTTTGATGTACACCAAAGTAAATACAAGACAACAAACATGGGGGTTCAGTTAAAATTTCTCAACATTTTTTACTCTCCAAGTGAATTTCAGACGATGGTATTCGGCAATTACACTCGAGTCAACAATTTAACAATAACAATTGGCTTCCAATTTAGTTGCGGTGACGGAAGACGCGACGACGGACGGTCTTGTAGCGGTATCCGTCCTGGGCGGGCTGCTCGATCTCCTCGAGGATGGGCTCCTCGGCCTGGATGGGAGCAGGTGGGATGTACTCGGGTGCCGGAGGTGCGGGTGGAATGTAGGTCTCCACGGGAGCGGGTGCAGGTGCCGGAGGTGCGGGAGGAATGTAGGTTTCCACGGGAGCCGCTGGAGCGGGCTGCTGGTAATCGTAGCCAGGCAGCTCCGAGACATCGGCGAAGGCGCAGGCCAAAAAGGCAACGGCAATGATAAGGAATTTCTAAAAAGATTTAACATACATATAATATTAGTTATGGGATTTTACAAAATATTTGATAAATTTTTGAAAGTTAAATGACCAAAAGTATTTTTTAATTGTTGAAAATAATCAGTTAATCAACTTTAAATTATATTTAGGAAAGTTTATTATTATTTAAACTGTGGCCAATTTTTGATTGTATCCAAAAAAAATTAAAATGTTCTTAAACTGTGGAAAAGTAATTCCTGGCTCACGCATTTTCTATTCAATTTTAGATTTCCAACATTTAAATATATATTTTAGTCACAAGAATATTTAATAAACCTTTTTCTTTACGATAAATATTTTAAGTCCAAGTTTAAATATCGGACTCACCATGATTTCAAGTGTTTAGACTGCGCTCAACGAAAGATGTGTGCTGCGGATGCGTTGGTCTCCTATGGCTTTTATATGGCCGAAAACTCTTTGGCCCACTCATGCCGACGGCAACGGAAGCAACATGAGACCCAAATGACTTTGAACTTGATCTGTGATCTGTGGCTGATCTTCAATCGCTCACTCAAGACTTGATCGATGAATCCGAGTTCGAATCCGGGCGAATCGAACCGGTTGGCCGGCTTTTTTGGATGCACAGGCCATAAATCGATGGAAAAACTTTGATCACGTTTCGTGTTTACTTTTGTTTGCCTAATGCATCGCCCGTCCCATTGTCTTTGTGAGTGGACAAATGATGACTTCGTTAGAGGTCGAATTCGAACTGAAAATCTTGACTTGACTTTTGGCTTTTGTTTTGTGTGAAGCTCGAGGCGCAGCCCTTTAATTGATTTGCTTGTTGAACTCGGCCTTGGGTTTCGACCCCCGCATGGAAAATACATGAGGCTCTGGCTCCGCTTGATTAAAACCAAATTTAATTTGCATCTCAGTTTTGCTGGTTTATTTGGTCTTGCTGTTATTACTCGGCTGGGGTTTATTGCTGGACCTAACCCCAATTACAAAACTCGAAAGGGAACTGCAGTTGCGAAGTTTAAGTGGTGAGCAAATGTTCTGTGAAAAGGTATCCAGATTGCACAGTGGGAAAAGTCGCGATAATTAGAGGAAAAATAAAATGTATTTTATATATCGATTCATAATAAATATATTATTTGTACTTTACGATCTACTAAATTTCTTTTTATATTACATCTTTATTTTTTAAATATATTGAATATCGTTCTAAAATATTTTAATAATATATAATGTATTTTATTAATCTTAAAAAACTTATTACTAGTATTTCCTTCTATAACTTATGCATTATTAAATTTTTGTTCATTTTCTTTTCCAATTTAAGTTTGTTTTTCCCCACCTCCCTTGACTATTTCATTTCAATTTTGTATTCTCTTGGCCAACATTTTCATTTCTTCGTTTCGTTTTCCACTGTTGTGTCTGCCTTGTAACTTTTGTAGCTCTTGATAATATTGCAAATAATTTTCTTTTTTATGTTGATTATTTTTTGGACACCCTGCACAGACACCTGAGATTCACCTGGCTTTTGGCCCCCGCCTCCCTTTACAACCTTTTTTATTAACTTCGTTTTCATTTGTGCCGTTGCCTTCACGAGCTCATCATATTTTAATGTGGAAGGGATTCGGCGGCGGATCGTCTTTTGGCTTTTCCAGCTCCCCAACTCTCCAGCTCCTCGGGCTGTTCAGTTCTATGTTTCAAATTATTCTCGAGAGATTTGCAGTTCGTGATTTTACGGCAGCCAAAGAAAAGGGCAGGGGTTGCGGGGTTCGTTATTCACCCCCAGGATTCAAAACGGGGGTTGGAAGCCGCTGCGAGTCAAGACATTTCCCGAATGCAATTGCAGCTTTGGCTTTTAATTACCCCGCTTAAGTCCGTATTAACTCTGGCCTAAGCCTTTTTTAATTTGCCCCCACCTCGCCGGCAGCTGTCGTAATTGAATTAGGAGCCAGGAGACAATGCAGCGTCGCTGAACCTTTCACGCTGTTATCCTTGATAATTAATTTAGACGCCATTGTCCAGTGGACAGTAGACTCCCCTGTTGGCCGAAAGACAACTCCGTTCCCCCTAGAAAATCCTTTGCCATTTCACATCACGTGCGACGCTCCACTCGTCCTGCTGCTGTTACTTTTTTTATTCCATAAATCGCCAGGACACACACAAAGTTGTCCAGCTGCGGAAGAGCAGAAAAAATTGGGAGGGGGCAAGGGAACTACCCAAAAAGATAGAGGAAGAAAGTTCCCAGTTTTATGGCGAAAAAATGAAGCGGCAGTTTTGACAACGCACGTCCATCCTAGAAGAAAGGAAGGCTGCACTGTGAAAAATTAAGGGTAAACTATTAATATATAAATGTGAAAATTCTGAGCCAAATTCCAAAATTATTTAAAAAAACATAAATTTTTTAAGAAGAACCATTTATTGCATCTTATTTTCAAATTAATGTTTTCATTGTTCTAAAGTGTATTTTTTTCTAATTGTTTTTGGCAATTATCATTTTTTTTGGGACAAGTGTAAGGGCCATGTTGGGGTCATGTGGCTTGCATATGGAACTACAATAGACAGGTACAAGATGCACACGTAGCACGCATTGCCAGAGGAGCCAAAGCCCAAGAAACGAAACGAAATATGGAATCACCTTTTGTAAGTTCGGGGCCATGAAATCGAGTTTACATCTTACTCCTCTGTTGGCAGCGGCCATAATTAAATGTCAGAAATGACGCTACGTGCGGAGCAAGCAAATCGGCTGACGAGTGCCGGGCCAAAGTTCACAAAAAACGGTACTTGCCATGTCAAATGGCATTAGAGTTTATGCAACTTTATCCGAAAAATAAACTTATTTTTAGCTATAGAATCACAAAGTTCTCAACGCACAAATTGTTGCATACTTTTGCCTGGCACTACTAATTGCTAGGAAGCATAAACTGCAAGACATGGGGCACCGAGTTCAATTCCGAGTCGAGTACATATTTTTTTTAGCAAGTCATTTTTTTTTACTCACCAAGAGCTTTCTTCACCCAGCCCCAAAACTTGTTGGCAACTTTTCCTGATATCAATTTATAATTTCTATTATCAAGAATAGCCATTTGTAATCGCTTAATTTAGTGCCACAAACTTTTACACAAAACGGAATACAAAATAACCAAAGCCCTGCAAATAAAAAAACGAAATTGCCCCAAAAGTAATTTAACATTGGCGCAGTTTCCCCTTCGCATCCGCCACATTTGCAAAACTCTCGAAAAAGTAGCTGGAACTATTTAAAGTTTCCTTTTTGCCGCTTTTCCCTCAATGTGTATCGTACTTTTTATTGCCATTCGCTATTATTTGTTGCCCCTCTGTCGCTGCATATGCATATTATGCCCCCGAGGCATAGGAAAACACTTCCCCCACCAGCCTTCTCTCTCCTGGCGAAAGCCAGACAACAGCAACGACTCTGCGATGGTTATGAAAAAGTACTTAACGTGCACAAAACTTATGTGCCAAGAGATTTTATTTTTTCCCTCATAGTCGGGCAAAAGTTACAACGACATGCCAATTTTTCAAAGGACCAGGGGGGCAATAGGTACTCCAAGGGAAACACAGGATGGTCTTGGCAAGCTTATAAAATATTGCCAATAATACGTTGTTAGCGGAGACTTGCCTCCCCTAACGCAGAACGCATTTCTCCTGGCGGCCAAACTTTTAATGCACTTCCCCAAATGCACAAACAGAATTGCAGAACTCTATTCGAAGGCGGGCCGAGCATCCTCCCCACTCTCTGCTTAATTTGTCAAATACAAATGGTAACATTTCACACAAATAAATAGCCCTAATAATTATCTAGGGAAATGGTTTGCTGCACAATACAAAATAAGGACCACTTATGACACCGAAATGCATGCTTATGTAAAAAACTTATTAAATATACTTATTTTTGAACCTATTTTATTTTCGTAACAAATTCCGTCGAATACTCTTGAGAAGTTCTCATATTAAATCATTTTAGATCTTCGCATAACATGCATGTAGTCCTAATCATATAACCAAAGATGGTAAGTTCTTATTCTAGTTTAATTCAAATTGATTCGTAAAAAAGGAGCACCACTCAGAATTCGCTCTATCCGTTGTTACCGAGCGATCATCGAAGCCCCGCGTCCAACCGATTCGAAAACCGCAAAGGACACTGGGCAAATCCTCACGCTGCCGAACAGAACGATTCAACTCATCAACGCGGGTGCACTTGGCTTTCAGCTAGTGTGAAAGTATGTGAAGACTGACTACAGAAATGATCCTGTGAAGTATAGTCTTAACTGTTCGCTGTCCAACCTGTGGATCTTGGTGTTGCGTGGGCCAGAACTGCTTGGGAATTACAAGGGTGTGCGCATGAGAAAAATTAACAACTCGTGAGGCGATAAGCAAACACATTGTGAATACGGCGACGGCAGTATTAAAGGGTGGGACTCGGATTCGGTTCTAATTTTGTTGTTTCTTGGGTTTCTCGCTTGACAACTGTTGGCAAAGATCGGAAAAAAATATATATAAAGAAAGAGAAAAAGAAAAAAAAAACTTGGCAGCGGTGGGATTCGAACCCACGCCTCCGAGGAGACTGGTGCCTTAAACCAGCGCCTTAGACCGCTCGGCCACGCTACCTTGTTGCGGCGCATGTCAAATGCTCATGAAGAGCCACGGCAAGGCGTTCTAACATTCTGTCCCTGTATCCGAGTATCTGTATCTCAAACTCTGCGGTTCGTGTGGAACTATTTTTATGGGCGCAACACCTTGTCTTTATTTTTCCACCCACACTGCGACGCATATAAATGCTCTCATTTGGAAAAGGGAAAATGTCAATCAAACGAAATCAATTTCTGGCGCAAGCCTTCCGCCTTCGCCGTTCTGCTGCATTAAAATGTTTATTATATGTATTTTGCAAAGCTGTCAGCGTTTTTGCTCGGCGGCGTCAGCTTAGAAATGCGTTTAAAATTCAAATGAAAATGCGAATTTATGCGTGACAGGCGGTGGTCGTGGTCCCCGCTCACACATGCAACCGCAGCAACAATTTCCCATTGTTGCAAGCCATAAACTGAAGCCGGCATCGGAGTCGAGTTGGCCAGAAGACTCCGCAATGAAATTAGAAAATTGCAATAAAAATCTTTGCACGGGACGCCAGGCAAAGCAAAACAAAACAAAGTCTGCGGTTGCTACAAGGGTGTTCGCTATATATGATGCCAAAAACAAGGGGTTGTGAGGCAGCATTTGCGGTTTCATTAAAATGCCACCGAAAAAGGGAGTAAAAAGTCAGAAGCCGCGTCAGCAGTGCGAATATTTTGCCACACACACGTGGATTTATTCAAATTTAAAGGCGAGCGGCATGGAAATAATTATAAAATTGTTCAATTTCCACGCCAGACAGCTGCTGGGAAAACACAAAAAATCACGTACAACCCAAGTGGACTCCGAGTCACCCGGACAACCGGCCAGGTAAAAACGCTAATGGAGTTAATTGTGGGCATTACCAAGAATGTTGGCCAGCACGCTGCTATGTCGGAATCAAATTAAATTTCAAACAATTGACAAATTGAAATGCCAGCGACGGAAACTGAACAATAGCCGCATTCCGGGCGGCTTAAAGGAGGTTGTCCACGAACGGATGTCCACTTAATATGCTCGCCAGCAAGGAGCAGTAAATGAAATGAATGACTCGACGAAATAGTTTTGTCAAGACCGCAAGGCTGCGAAATTACTTGGAACAGTAAGGGCAGTTGTGGCAGAAATATCTGAAAGCGAAGAAATTCTAAAGTACCAGAATTTCAAAGTGGAAATCACCCTGAGAAATCTAACAATCAACCTTTGTCTTCTCGCTCTGTCTCTTCATGGGCATTTGACATGCGCCGCAACAAGGTAGCGTGGCCGAGCGGTCTAAGGCGCTGGTTTAAGGCACCAGTCTCCTCGGAGGCGTGGGTTCGAATCCCACCGCTGCCAAGTTTTTTTTTCTTTTTCTCTTTCTTTATATATATTTTTTTCCGATCTTTGCCAACAGTTGTCAAGCGAGAAACGCAATAAACAACAAAATTAGAACCGAATCCGAGTCCCACCCTCTAATACTGCCGTCGCCGTATTCACAATGTGTTTGCTTATCGCCTCACGAGTTGTTAATTTTTCTCATGCGCACACTCTTGTAATTCCCAAGCAGTTCTGGCCCACGCAACACCAAGATCCACAGGTTGGACAGCGAACAGTTAAGACTATACTTCACAGGATCATTTCTGTAGTCAGTCTTCACATACTTTCACACTAGCTGAAAGCCAAGTGCACCCGCGTTGATGAGTTGCATCGTTCTGTTCGGCAGCGTGAGGATTTGCCCAGTGTCCTTTGCGGTTTTCGAATCGGTTGGACGCAGGGCTTCGATGATCGCTCGGTAACAACGGATAGAGCGAATTCTGAGTGGTGCTCCTTTTTTACGAATCAATTTGAATATTATAAAGTTAAGAACTAACTGAGGTAGATAATAATATTCGGAATAACTTGGAACTTTGAGTATCTCTGGAATGGTTTTTATGAATTGTAAAACTATTTAGAAAATATTTTATTTTCCCGCCTGTTATGGTAGGTAAAATGGTTGGCTCTTAGAGAAGAGTTGATTTCCAAAATTTTTATTTACATTTGTTATTTAAAGTTATTTAAGTTTTAAAACATTTCCTAGTCCGCCAGTAATTAAGCCACTTTAATTTAAATTAAATACAAACTCTTTAATGCTGCAATAATTGAATATGCGGAGCAGTAAACCTTCCTGGTCCCCAGGCAGTAATATTGTTGTTTCCGCCCGCTCTAAGCTGAAAACATTGTTGCCTCTGTTGTTCGGTGAAGCAATTAAAACAGCACTTGAGGGGCGACCCTTTTGCCGCTCCGCTTGTTGCCAGTTTCAAGTGTTTTTGTTGCACGTTGACAGTCCGTTAAAGGTGACACAGCCGAAGAGCCACCCACCACCCCCCGGAGAATTATAAAACATTTTAGTGGGAAGCAGATTTCCGCTTTTTTGTCGCTTCAAGTGCGCTTCGTGCTCAAGACTTTGGCAGTGAGTGGTCCAAAAAAAACGGTAAACTGTAAATTTGTAATAAAATTTTCGCTAATGGTTTTCGGGGGGCGGTGGAGCCTCTAATTACTTAACGCTGCATATGAATGGCCCTCGAGCGAGGGCGTGATTTTTGGCTTAATTCAGAGTTGCAACGATCTCAATTAGTGGATGATGATGATGGTGACTACTTGGAAGTGCCTTCAAGTGGCATGTCCTTGGCGAACTTCTCCATGTTCGTGTTTTGGTTGGCGAACTTCTTCAGTTCCTCGAAATGGGCTCCATACGTTAGGATATAGTGCATAAATATTTGAGGAGCTTGTCTGCTGCACGCAACAACAATTAAGTGCTGCCTAGTTTTTGTCAACTGTCCCACTTGGTTCGGCCAGGGGGCCTCGTTTTTTGCCATTTCTGTTGCCAAACACGACACAACACGTACTGAAAATTTATTTAAGCAATGCAAAGCAAATACGAGTGGCTGTTTTGGAACAGTGCGTTTCATGAAAGGTAGTTTTTAAAGGTTCTATAAATGTTATACCTAAAATGAGAAATTAATAGTTGTCTACTGCTTTCGGTAACAATAATTAAATGTTTAATATTTCATAAATAAATTATTTGAAATACAATTTATTTACAAAAATTAAGTCAAATAAATGTTTATAATATATTTGTGTTTAATATATTTATAAATTTTAAAATATATGGGCTTGTATATTCACCTATGTAAGTTTATTCTAAACAAAGCACAAACCTTTGATACACACTGTTTCCATTTCGGTTAACTTACAATTGCCGTATTTTTTGAGTGCTTACATAAAAACACATTTGAAATGCGGTTAAAGGGGGAAGAAGAAGAAGGATGTGAAGGGGAAATGGAAAATGGAGCCGAGGGAAAAAGAAAAGCAAGCACAGCAGTCGAGGAAGCGCCACCTAGGGGCCCGAATTGACATCATCATCATGCCCTTCCTGGGGCCAATCGATGATGATGATGATGATGATGATGATGCTGATGGCAATGCGGCTGATGCCGTAATTGATGTCTTTGCGACATGCTTTCCCAAAGTGTTTACGTTGGGAATTACCCATGTGTGTCACTCTGTGTATGTGTATGTGCGGGTGGGTGGCGTTGGGCGGTTGGCCACGCCCCCAGCTAGTTGACAGCCTGCCGTTTACGTGCACTTAATGAAATGTGCCCCAAAATGGAAGCACGTACCGGGCATCTATTTAATGAGCCCGGCAAGAGGTTCTTCTTGCGGAGAAAATTTCAAGAGGGGTTCTGTTTTGGGGGTGGGTGGAATATATATTCCTCATGAAATTTTTAAATGTCGCAGCTTAAATTCAATTTAATTTAGCTGCACTGGCTGCATTATTCAATGGCACTCACACGTAAGCGGCTCAAAGAAAAACCCTCTAACACTCTGGGAAAAAACCTCAAACCTAAAACCCCAACTCCGACCGCAGTTTAAAATTCATGTGAGCTTTTCAACAATTTTCCCAAACAAAATGCCATTAAATGTGCGGAAAATGCTGAGCTCTTGTTCTCGGGTTTGCTGCTCTTGTTGTTGCTGCTGCTGGATAAGCCACAATGGGTTAAGGCAACGTCTTGTTTGCACATGTGTCGCTAGGGGGCGCCACCCTGCTAGCCCCTTAACCCCCTGGCGCCGCTTTGGAAAAGTCGGAAAAGTCGGAAGTTGGAATACATTCGTACACACACATGCCGAAGGTGCAAAAATGCGTTAAACATAACATGCTAATTCCTGGCGCCTGCAGCTTCAATCTTTCACCTGGCCAGGTGGAATTCCCATAGCACCCACCCATGGATGTATGTATGTATATGCACCACCCCCTTTTGGCCCTCGGAGATCGTCCTGCGGCAGGACTCACTCGTTGGCTATGTAATACGAGCGTTTTGTGTGCCATTTGATGCCCAAGTTTTCCTCTATTTTCTGCCATTTGCCTTTGTGCTACGGGCTTATATTCCCTGCCAAAAAGTAGGTTCATTGGCTTATAAGCTATGTCGGTACAGGAAAGAAGAAGAAACTTAGTAGAATTAAATAAATGATAATACAAATATAAGAAAAGCTACTAATTAAATTAAATTAAATTTTTGTAATTTATCTCTTTAAAAAAGGGTGTTTACTATTGTACTATCTATTATCTTAATACCTTTTTTTGGTTTTTCGTACTTTGGAAAAACTTTTGAGGCGTCTGACTTTTAAAATTTCACATTTAAAATTCATTTAATATTAAATTGGAACTGATTCCATCGATCGTAAGTCCCGTATCCCTGGGAATATATACAAAAGCTTTTCAGAGCTTTTTCTCTCTCTTTTTTATTCACGTGCAATCAGTTGATCTTTGCACGCCGCCAGTTTGACGTAGTTTTTGGTATGGATACCTCCAAAAAC
Source organism: Drosophila lutescens (assembly GCA_037075285.1). Lineage (NCBI taxonomy): Eukaryota > Metazoa > Arthropoda > Insecta > Diptera > Drosophilidae > Drosophila > Drosophila lutescens. The sequence continues at coordinate 354,125 of JBAMCF010001109.1, forward strand.
GGCATCAGGGGATCTTCCTTCAAGTACGGACCGGCTGTACGGATCGGAATCGCTGTCCTGGTGCTCCACACCGTCGGCTGGTTGGGTTGGAAGGCTGTGAACCAGGGTGCGGAATCCAAGGAGGCGGCTGCCAATGCCCAGCAGGATAAACTACGAGCGGCATTCGCGGAAAAGTGACATAGCTGGGGGGTGGTGATAAATCAATAGTTGTTAACAAACTGCCTTAAACTAAGTGAATTCTAAGTAATTATATTTTAACCCCAAAGTAAAATGGAAAATCCAAATAATATGTAAATACATAGTTAGAAAAGTATTTATTTTGAAAAGCCGATGCTCAGCATTGTGCTTAAAGCTTTTATCAGATAATGATTGTATATAATAAAGTGAATATGAACGAAAATTTGATAAAACGGTGTTTAATAATAAAACGGAAGTCGATAAAAAGTTGGTAAATAAATATGCAAATTTTAAGATAGGTATCATCCAGTAAACGATCTTATGTGATCATTTGCTTTTTAAAACATTAATGTGTTACTATCAAGATGGTTAAATTTATTGGTCAAGCTAATAAACTTGCAAATAATTAAGAAACGATCGAGAGAGAGAGTAGCTATGACTCTCTTAATTCCACCAAAAACCGCCAGATAAAAGCTTAGCTGGCTTTGAACAGAGAAATCAAACAACTATATGCCAAAGCTTGGCTCGATTCAGTAACGCAGTTCCTAAGCCCGAGGTTACAAGTCGAAACAACTGGAGAAACCCATGGATTTATTACCAAGACTTGCACTGATCGCCTGCCTGCTGATGCTGAGCTGGCAGTGGACCATGGCCATGCCTCCAGTTCCCAAAAACCAACCCATCAACCAACCCATCACCAAACCCGGCGCAGTAGCCATCATGCAACCCGATTTACCCGGAATGGACAACTCGGCCATATTGGTGCAGAGCATCTTCAGCATCGATCCATCTTTGTGTCCCAAGGGCTATATTCGTACTGGCCCCCATAACACGTGTCGCAAGGAGGCCTAAAAAGATAACGACTGTCTGGGAATTCCAGGAGATTAAGTAATATTAGGTCAATAACTGAGCTCTAAAGAGCGGCGTTAATTGAATAACGAATGTCAGACGGGAACGTGCCAAAAGCTGTGTTTTTATTGATACTGATACATAATTTATACACGCGAAAAAATAAATTATATCATACACTTTCAATGACTGCGTAAACAATTTTCGAATTTGTGTTTACTTGTGTTCAATTATCTCATTATTAAAATACTTTTTATGCGGTTTAGTTTACAAGAAATCCATTGGGTTTCGGCATTGATCAGGCTGGTTTCCGGCAACGATCAACGAACAATTGAAAGCCAGATGGACACTTTTTTTCGACTTGGAGCAGTAATAATAGCACCGACAGAGAGAGTAGGTATGCGAATTTTCTAATGTTGATTCCCATCCTCTTAACGATCCAGTTTCCTCGAATTCCGAACCAAAACTAATGTTTCCCGATGCCCTTAAATGAAGGCCTTTCATGTAGGAATTTCCCTTATTATGAATTTGACAGGCGATGTGATTGATTTCATTAGGCAATATAACTCATTGCATATGTACAACCCTGTATTTACCAATTTTACAGATACGATTTTTTACAGAAAACAGATAAATATAAGAAAATTATTATTATTATTATTATTATATAAGAAAATTATATGAAGCACATTTTAACTGATTACAAACGAATTGCAACGCTATAAATCAGCTACACTGGAATACGTAATCTCCTGACTCATTTTTGTTGCTAAAGCGGACTCTTTTGTTTTCTAGTCCCTTTATTTCCCCTAAAAACAACATTCATTGGTAATCTCAGGGAAACTTAAATTACCAATCTTTCATAAACAACCTTATCAGAATAATAAAATTTTTTTTTATATTACTCATAATAACAGATTTATAGATTTATCAAGACAAATGAAAAGCAATCGTTTATTTTTAAAACATTTAATGGGTTACTTTTAAGAAAAAGTTTCTTCTTTTACCTACATTGGCCTGTTGGTTAACCAATATTTACGGATCGACTTGATAAGCTTGGTAAATTTGCAAAACAAATCTGTTAAAAACGATCAGAGAGAGTAACTTTGGCTCTCTCATTCCCACCAAAAGCCCTCCAGGTAAAAGCTCTACTACCTTTGGGCAGCGAAATCCACTACTTATAAACCAAGCTCGCCTCAAATCAGTAACGCAGTTCTCAAGCCCGAGATTACGAGTTGAGGTACCTGGGAAAAACCATGGATTTGCTATTAAGATTTGCACTTATCGCCGGCCTACTGATGCTGAGCTGGCAGTGGACATTGGCCATGCCCACCGTTCCGATAAACCAATCCACTGGAGGATCCAACAGTCAACCCCCTTTTCCTGGAACCTATCCCCCTAGTTTTAGCATCTTTGACGTCGATCCGTCTGGGTGCCCAGAAGGCTATATTCGGGGTCCTCGAAATAGGTGTCGTAAGGAGGCCTAAGAAGATAACGTCTGTCTCGGGATTCCAGGAGATTATTTAATATTCGGCGTTAATTCAATAACGAATGCCAGACGGGAACGTGCCAAAAGCTGTGTTTTAATTGTAACTAAAACATGAAGTACACGAACAAATAAATTATTTCAAAACTTTCTATTTCCACATGTTTTAAATCTTTTCAGCTTGAAGAAGTAATAGTATTACCGACAAGGAGAAGCGGTATGCAAATTCTCTAATGTTGAGTTCCATCCCCTAAGCAATTCACAGTTTTACAATTTTTTACAGATACGATATTTTACTTTACACTAGGTGGAAGCTTAAATACAGCAGAGAAATCCACTACTTATAAGCCAAGCTCGGCTGGGACTAGCAACGCAGTTCTCAAGCCCGAGATTACGAGTCGAGTTACCTGGGAAAAACTATGGATTTGCTATCAAGATTTGCAATAATCGCTAATCGATGCTGAGTTGGCAATGGACATTGGGTACACCCATTTTTAGCATATTTAAGATCAATCCATCTTTGTGTCCAGAGGCCTAGGACGATAACGTCTTCCCCGGAATTCCAGGAGACTGCATATTTAAAATCTTTCGGTTTGGAAAAGTTTTCAATTTACATTGATAATATTTAATTTTGAAATTTATATTATATTTATATTATGTTATATTTTGTATTACTTAACTAAATAAATAAATTACACGTTGATTGAGCATTGATTACATTTAATTAATTATTTCATAATTAAAATACTTTGCGGTACATTGTAATATATCATCTGTCAGGCAGGTTTCCGGCAACGATGGATAAATAATTCAAAGCCAGGTGTACACTTCTTATCGACTTGAAGCAGTAATAGTATTACCGACAAGGAGAATAGATATACCAATTTTCTGGTTTTGAGTCCCATCCTCCAGGCGATGCACTTTCCTCAACTTTCAAACCAAAACTAATGTTTCCCGAGGCCCTGAAATGTAGGCCTCTCATAGGAATTTCCCTTGCTTTGAATTTGACAGGCGATGAGTAGCGTTCATTGATTCACTGTAATAACATTATTCATAGATAAGGATTTTCGCATTTAAAGCATCACTCAAAAACATACAAATTTAATGAACAGTGATGACATCGTATTTTGGTTTAATTCATAATTTCTAATTAAAAAATATTTCAATGCTTAATATCGGCTACACTGGAATACGTAATCAACTGACTCATTTTGGTTGCCAAAGCTCTCTTATTTAAGTCACTTTACTTCCCCATTGGCAATCTCTGGAATACTTGTACTACCAATCTTGCATAAACAACCTTATCAGTTATATATATAAAGATTTGCGACAAAAAAACGTTTGTTCTTTTAATTACTGATAATGTCAGATTTATTGGCACAATGAAAACATTAAATGTATAATTACATACAAAGCAATCTCAGTATTTTCCAGGTATTCGTTTCCTACTCATCCCCTAGGCTTCCTTCCGGCAACGTCCCGCCATGAGTTTGGTTCCCTCCGTGCATTTCGGATCCAGATCGAATAGAGATCGCTGATCCAGCGACTCCGGCTTCATTTCCTCAGCCTCCGACTTGGGATCTCGGTAAGCTCCAGGTGCCTGACTCAATTCGGGCGACAGAAAGTCTTGGGTACTGAAAAGATCTTGAATGTTGTTGCCCACAGTGTCGGCGGATGAATGCTGGCCAGAAGGCTGCTGCTGTCCCGGAATCGGTTGGATGGTCTTGCCGACGCCAGTGCCTCCGGTCTCGTGATCCTGACCAGGTCGTGGCTGCAACGTCTGCGGTGACTGGAAGTTGAACTCAGAGAAGTCCTCGTCTTGGCTACCAGGTCGTGGTTGAATGGGATTATTTGAGGATCCAGGTCTTGGCTGTTGGAATCCACCAAGGTTTTGCTCTGGCTGTTGGAATCCCCCTGAATTTCGACCTGGCTGTTGGAATCCACCTGAGCTTTGGCCAGGTCTGGGCTGTAGAGTATTCTCACCGCTACCTGGCTGCTGGAATCCTCCATTGTTTTGTCCAGGTTGTTGGAATCCTCCTGAACTTCTGCCTGGCTGTTGGAATCCACCTGCGTTTTGCCCAGGCCTCGGCTGTAGGGTATTTCCTCCCTCACCGGGTTGCTGGAATCCACCAGTGTTTTGGCCTGGCTGCCGGAATCCTCCTGGGTTTTGTCCAGGTCTCGGCTGTATGGCACCAGGATAGCTGGGTGTCTCCTCATTGCTGCCTGGTTGTTGGGAGCCCGGTGCCTTGCCTCCAGGTTGCCATCTGTTTGAATCTCCTTCGGGTTGCTGAAAACCTGGCTGACCAGCGGGCGGCTGTTGGAATCCCGGTTGCCCCCTGTTGTAATCCCTACCAGGTTGCTGACCTCCAAAGTAACCGCCAGGTTGGTAACCTCGAATCGGACCACCAGATGGATAATACGGTGGATGACCACCTTGTTGATAATCTGGATAATGTGGAGGAGGCGGTGGGAATCGACCGAAGGCGTTGGGCGGTGGTCCATGGAATCCATGACCATGATGGCGATGATGGTGGCTGAGTATTAGCAAAATCATTATTAATAAATTGTAAAGAATATATTATGTTAACAAAACATTGTTGCCTATTTACGAAACAGCAATACAAAAATTATCACTGATAGATTATTTATTTCTGATTACCGAGAGTTCGTTAGTAAAAAACTCACACAACGGATTTTTATATAAACGGTTTTCATTATATATTTCTTATAACGTTTAACACATTATTGCATGGCTCTACCGATTAACCAAAATATATAAAATACCTTTTTATCTATAATTTTTTACGAGCTCTTTAACTCCAAGTTAGAATGCTTTTAATAGTTCTTTTATCAGGTCTTTAATCCTAAAAAAGAGTTTGTGTTTTACTCACTGGGTGCCTTGTCCGCCACTCTCCACATAGTAAGGATTCTGGGCCTCGGTCCATTGTCCACTGATCAGCAAGATCATTGACACAGCCAAACTCAAAGATAAGAGTTGGGAAAACATTTTCGACTCGGAATCGATCCACCAGGCGCGTTGAATATTCGAAACAGACTGATCCGTTCTCTCGACGCAAAAGATGATCTAGCCGGGGATGGTGTGTATATATTCTGAGCCGCTGATAAGACAGGTTCATGACATCAGATAAGGCATCAGGTTACAGTCCCCAAAGAGAAGGGAATAGCAGTCCCAGCTGAATGCACCGGGAAGTTGTTTGTGATATATGTATGTATACTGGCTCACCCTTCTGAGCTCCAAACTATAATTACTTTGTTTTACATGGCATACAGTTTCCCCCAGAGTTTCTCCCACCATTGTGATGTTAGTTTTCTACGGGGATTTTTTCCATGTGACAACCAAAAGGGGTTGAGTAATCACCGAAAAAAAGACTCGGACCATTAATCAATCGTTAGTTCTATTCAAATATCACTTTATTGGCTAACATCGATCTTAAAGACTAAAGACTAAGCCGGCTTTCGACAGCGTTTGGCATGCACCTCAAAGCCGGGTTTACATTTTGGGGATGTCTCCAGTAATATACGATTGTCTATGGTGGGCTTCTCAGTGGTGGTTCCATTAACCAGCTCCTCAGGAGAACTAGAGATCTCTTCTGTAGAGTTTGTGATTTCCAAAAGCGTTGTAATTGTGGTCGAAGGTGCCTCAGTGGTCGTTGTCGTCGAGTTAACCACGGGGTAAGTGAATTTCGAATGGTGTGCATCTTCATCGCTGTCCTTGGGAAACACAATGCGATCGTCGTTTCCGGGTCGTGTTCTTGCCTCGATAAGGAGGAAAACTACCGGCAGAAGGCACAGCACCAATGGGTTAATGCGAATCGACATTGTCGGGGAGATGCGCGCTTGTTTGCTACGAAGAAGCTTCAAAGACTGAGCGTGGAGGCGACTGACTGGCGATCATCTTTCCATTCACATTCCCATTCCCACCAAAAACCAGATAAAAGATCGCAGCGAACTGATGGGGAACACGAGTGGGAGAAACACTCACGCGCTCTCCCATAAAAACAAAACGTAAACAAAGCAGAAGAAGAGCAACAAGCTTTTTAGATATATACGTACTAGGCTACACTGACAAAAATAAATCATCCAATCAAAGAAAACGATTTTCTCATGCAATAAAATAAATATTGGGAGAATGTCAGCAAATAAGGTTGTAAAATTTTTAAAATATTTTTTCATTCAATAAGAAAAAATTAAAACAGAAAAATGACAAAAAAAAAAGGTTAGGGACTGGAAAAAATTTCTTTAAACTCAAGTTTTGTATTTACAGTAGACCATATATGCTTTAAACTTCTTAACCACATTTTTCCAATTATATCAGTATTTCACAGTACATTTGCTCTTAAGATATTTATTGAAGATCTAGAAGAAATGCTAGGCAATCTTGCGGCAATGGTCATTGACGGTGAGTGTAGTGCCCTCCGGACAGATCTTTGTGGTTTCCAGGACAATCCTTGGTCCAATGATAACGCCTTTGGGATCGGAGACAATGGTGGCTGGGGTGGCTTGATCCCAAGGAGCTGGCTTATCCGATTCGGGTTCTTTAACGAAGGTTACCATCTTGGATTCGCTGGAGGGATGGGTTTTGTTTCCTTGACGGGATGGAAAATCTATCTCCCCTTTGGTTGAAATATTTTGGAGATCACTTATGTTTCCGGTTTGGTTGAGAGTATTTTCTGGTTTCTGCGAGATGTTTTCGATAGCTGTAGCCCGTGGCGAGCCCTCTTTGCTTTCCTTGGGCATCAAGATGGTGACATTCGTGGCTCTGGTCACCTCCTCCATTTGCCGCTCGATTTCCCTGAGTCGGGACTCCAGTCGGATGGGCGGATTATGGGGCTTTGAGTCAGAGGGAAATACAAACTGATCGCTGGGCACTCGAGCTGCACGACTTAGATCCAATGCCAAACACAGACAGGCAAACAAAAACAGCAGCTTCGATCGGGGAAGCCGCCGCGTAATTGCCATCGTAAAGTCGGTTTTGTGTATTTGCAATCGAAGCCCAAGTAAACACGTTCACACTCGCCAATATCGCACTCGAGACTGAGTCTCTCGAGTCTCAGTTTCCGGCCCAGTGTCTCAGTATTTCTGATTCAGTCTTGGATCCACTTCGAGAGACCCAGCAGACACCAGAGACACCACAGAAGTCGGGGTCCGAGAGGCATTAGCGCTGTTAGTTCTACAACCTGCTGGCAATTGAGTGCCAGTTTGTTTGCACGCTGATAAGACCGACAAGGCAGCCAAACGGCAACCGCTTACATAATTAACTGAATAATCAGCGAATCGGTCGAATAACCGCTAGCTAGCCACTGCACTTGCCAATGCGAATAATCAATTTTCAAGGCAACATCTGATACTTTACAACAGGTTGTACTCACTCATTGTACTCTTAACAATTCGAATGTTATCTCCCACATGAAGCGCCAGTATTATCTTATTTTCCACGTCCTATAAAATAAATCACATTTAAAAACATTTTTAAATGGACCATTCAATAAAAAGTTACAAGCTTACAATGAAATGCTCGCTTTGCTGCTTGCACATCTCCATCTCTCACTCCCTTTGGCTGAGTAATGGGTATCTGATAGTCTAGGTATTCGACTATTTCCTTTATTTAAAATTATTTAAATTTAATTATTAATTTGTTATTTTTATGAAGACATACAATCGCTTAGTAAGCGAATGACCATCTACCAGTATATAAGGATGTGTCGGCTTTTACATATTATTACAATACTAACATAATTTACATTTTTTTTGGGATTACAAAAATAAGTTTTGAATAGACGACAATTATATATATTACTTTCCAAATACTACCTATTTTTTCTAAGATTTCTCGTTTTATTATTAGCCGATTGACTGTAGAAATCGCCCTTTTTACACTCTCTTTTTGTGGAATTATTCTCACATAGTTCAAAGCCTACATCCGACAAATCGAAATGTGTGGTATTTATGCTTCTGTTGGATCCAGTGGAGAAATGGTTTTCAATCACCGAAATTCCTCGGTGAATAGATGATTTATTCGGGACTTCGTTCACTTTTGTGGATTCGCTAGATGAATTTCCAAATCTCTGTACTTCCCTTAGTGTGGACATGGAGTGGACGCGGGGCACTTAAGCCGCCTGATTTATATTCAATGCCAGATACAGCCAGACAACCAAGAACAGCAGCTTCGCCCAAGGAACCCGCCGCAGAATTGTCATCGTAAAATTGGTTTTGCGTATTCGCGATCGAAAATCAAGTTCACACTTGCCAATATTGCACTTGCGACTGAGTCCCTGAATCTCAGTTTCTGATTCGAAATCTGATTCAGTTTACGAGCCACTTTGAGAGACACAAGTCGGGGTTCAAAGGGCTTTTGCTAGCTTACTTGCACCCTGATAAGGCATACTTGGAAGACGAGTGGCAACGGATTACATTATAAATTGATTAATAAGCGAATCGGTTGCACTCCCGATTGATCGTTTTTTAGGCAACCGAATATTAATTCTTTTTCTTTGAACCCAAACTTCAATATAGTCTTTCATTTTGTATTTATATATTTCATATTTCATTCTCAAAGCAGTTGCAAACTAAGTTCTTTCGATACGAGTTTTAAGATTTAATTACTCAGTGCTTTGCTTAGGCTCTTTTGCGGCAGTGGCCAATTTGGTAGGTATATCCCGGCGGACAACGTGCAGCGTCGGCAGTCTTCCAGTCCAATGCCACGAACATCCAGGCAATGAAGAGCAGAAGCTTCGGACAGGAATGTCGGTTAATCAGCATTGTGAAATCGCGTTTGGCTTAATTGCAATCGAAGCTCAAGTAGACACGTTCACACTCGCCAATATCGCTCTAGAGACTGAGTTTCCGAGTCGCAGTTTCCACCTTATAGCGGTTTTTAAAATTTCCCATCTGATATTCTACCACACGGAGTATTATATGCCTATACAAATTTAACAGATTGATTGGTCGCGCGTTCATGTATGGTTTTAATTTTTACAATATTTTAATATATTTTTAAATTCAAGTGCTCGGATTGAATAACTATATTCTATAGCTCCCGTAGAAAAAAAAAAGGAAAAAAATTTTTGCTCTGGGTCCCCACTTGTCATTTATAAATTTCTACGCTTATAAATTTGGACCTAATATTTCTTTAGGAAACTATAGAATGAAACTACAGAATATACAATACAATATAGACACCTGGACCCCAAACAGGTACCAGGTTGAAGGAAGCTTTTACGACAATATAAAGTATGTATATATATTATTGATTAGGAACACTGTCCGTCCGTCTTTCTGTATGAACGCTGAGATCTCAAAAACAATAAAAGCTAGAAGATTGATATGAGAATGCAGATGGAGAGCAAGGCTTGTTCATCAATGTGCCACGCCTCTATTAACGCCCACAGACCGCACAAAATAGACACGACACACAGACAAACAAACTATTTGGTTTCATTTTAAAAATGGCTCAAAACGCTTAAAAATATTGTATCTTTTGAATGGATGGTTCGATTGATATTGGTGTCGTTTTACGCGTTTTTAAATACAGAGTACAAAAATTTTAACTAAAAAGCATTCGGCTCCACCGTTCTTCCCAGCTTTTATTTCTCATACCTTCTTTATTTTACTTTCACCTTAATTTCTCCGGTTTTAGTACAATATATATAGTAATCTATATATGTTTCTATAGTAAATAGGTACTCTTCTCAAACACTCCGTTATTATTCTTCCATATTTGGCATGGTACACCCTTCACACATGGCGCAGCGTCGGCAGTCTTCCGATCGAATGCCACGAACATCCAGACAATAAAGAGCAGCAGCTTCGGACAGGAAAGTATGTTAATTATCATTGTGAATTTGGTTTTGTTCTTTTTTAATCAAAGCTCAAGTAAAGAAGTCAGCCCTCGCCAGAATCCCTCTAGAGTTTGTTTGTCCGAGTCGCAGTTTCCGCCTTTATATCGATTTCTAAAACTCACATCTGATATTCTACAACACGGATTACATTATAATGCGCGTTCGTGTATGGTTTTAAATTTACTTTTATATATTAATTTTATTTATGTCTAGGCCATGAGCGGTTCCACAGGGGTGAAATGAGTAATGTATCCCCCCACCCCACTCGGGTGAAAAATTAAAGGAATTTTGGTATTCAAAAAGTATGCAACAAAAAATGGTGTTGATATCACCCCCTCAACCAAATCCTAGAACTGCCACTGGTCTAGGCTAAAACATATGGATATCCTGTATAGTTTTCAATATATTAAAAACAAACAAGAAGTTAAAATATACATATTTTATTATCAATTTACAATATTTTATTAAAGTAAACACATGCTTCTAGGCCATCTTGCGGCAGTGATAGTTAACGGTTAGGGTTGTTCCGATCGGACATTTTATGCACTTGTCCTTTTCCATATATCTCTCCTCCATACAACGACCTACTAAAATATTTGCACCATTAAGAACAAATGCCAGGCCCAGCGAGACAATCAAAAGCAGAATATTTGACCAAGAAAGCCTTCGAAATGCCGTTGTTTAATTGCGGTGTGTATTTCCAAGAACTACATGCGTTCACCTAGTCCAATAACGTTCTAAGTACTGAATTCCACGAGTATCAGTATCTTTTGAAATATAAGTGATGTTATTATTAATTCGAACGTTGACGGAAATGGGTCCTTGAAATCTAAATAATGACAACAGGTAAGCAGGGTGAGTAGGTTCGTGTTTAGTTTTAAATTTTCAATCTATTTTCCCATAAAGTATTTTTGTATTGAACAAGTGCTAATTTGCCTACGTAATACTGAATTTATTGATCATTCATCCAGAATCGCCAGCACAAGTGTAATTTACATCGAGGCCACCGGCACATATATGAGTCTTAAAAAGGAACTCTTTATATGGTTTACATATATATACGGATGTCTTTCTTTCCTTAATTATCGCCAGCTGGCTGCTTTAAGGGGAGGGTAAGGTCTTTGGCACCAAAAATCGACTAACTTTGCGATTTTTTCTATAAAAACTGGTTGGATGGATTTAATTCAAACCTTTTGTATATTATTAAGTGTCATTTAAATAATATCCACTAATTTTTATAGCCGATACCATCGGCTAATATATCGGTGGCAAAGCGATTGCTGGAACACTATTAAAAATACAAAAGCAGATCGATGATAATGAATAGTGTATTTCGTTGCTATTATATCAAATATATCAGGTCTAAGATTATAATTATTGTGTACCCTACTTTCAGTATTAGTCGAACCTGAACTACTTCTTTTCTAAAAGAGTCATATTATTCAGTATACATTTTTGCACATACCATTATGGTTGGAGCTTGCCATTACAAAATGTTCCCCAGTCAGATGCGCTTCTTAAGGATCGATGTAAAAGCCATATCTCATCCCCTAAGTGACTTTTTAGGAAGTAACCTGAGCCCGAGCCGTAACCTGCCTAATAAATGTCAGCAATTTGGGCCAATAATTTTGACAATTCTATTGTCAGCCACCGCAAACGATATACATGCTCCCTTTTTGCAACCAACCGAGCAACCACCCACATCCACATCCCCATCATAATCATCATCAAATGGCCTGGGTGGTTGGCATAATTTTCGCGAAGTTAAAAGAAGAGCAAACAAAAATTGAAACATAAAAATGTCATTTGGCTGTGAGAGTGCTGGGGCACCCAACACTCGGTGCTAAATACTGGAACCTTTTTTTGTGCCGTGTACTACATACAAAAGTACATTAAAATAATGCCTGTTTAGGTCACAGACAGCTGAGGCAGGGCCAAGAGGCTCGTAGAGTCATTTATTTATGACAGCCACCTTTTCCCAGCCATGCGAAATTTATGCTAAACAGGGAAGAAGAAGTCTCTAATTGAGGGGTTGGTAGTTGCGGGCTCTTCGGAGCATTGGAGTGTCCTGGCAAAAAGGACAATGGCTCTGCGTTTCTGCTGTTAATCAGTGCAAGTTTCGGAAAGTAATCAGCAAATATTTGCCCACTTTTGTTTTGTTGCGATTTTCTCAAGCATTTTCTTCATTTTCATAAAAGCGAGGTTATTTTTTGTGTCTGCCGCATTGTTTGCCTTCGCTGAAATGCAAATGGAAATCTATCAGAGCAGATCTGATTTACTTTCAACCTTCGAACGAAAACGAACCAATTTTGGTGTTCAAGAGCCCTTCAATCACGTTGCCTTATAAGCCATTAGCTCTACTTTCACAATTAACTTGGCCAACTGAAAATTGTGATTTTGATTCAGTTCGATTCATCTCTTCAGCGGCAACGATTCAGTGGAATTTATAATGGCATCTTTCCCTGGTTTCCTTGCCTTCTCTGGCCTCTTGCTCATCAACAGCCTGCTACTGGGAACTTTTGCCTTAGACAGCGAAATTGTGGAGGCCAAAACCGGTGGACTCAATGAAACAGTGAAAATAAATTTGGAAGAAAAGTGGAGCTCTAATGGAACGATGCAGGCGCAAACGTACAACATTCTGCAGGCCGGCTGCCCGGATGGATATGTCCTGGCCAACAAACATTGCCATAAGCGTGCTTAGTTTTGAGCTAAAATTAAATTAAATAGAATTGAATACTTAATAAAAACATACAAAACTATAAAACTGGAAGAAATCGATTTGATGTGACTAAGGAATTTTATAATGTAAATTTAAGACCTGAAATCTTAAATAAAAAACTCATGGAACTAAACAGTAAAAGAAAAAGAAAAGAGTTTGATGATTTTCCATGTCAAGATATTAAACCTTTATGAAATTTAAATTTTTACTATAAAAACTGTGAATATTTCTAATAAAATTGTAAAAAGTTATACAATCTTTTTTATACCCGTTACTCGTAGAGTAAAAGGGTATATTGTATTCGTGCAAAAGTATGTAACAGCTAGAAGGAAGCGTTTCCGACCCCATAAAGTATATATATTCTTGATCAGGATCACTAGCCGAGTCGATCTAGCCATGTCCGTCTGTCCGTCTGTCCGTCTGTCTGTCTGTCCGTCTGTCCGTATGAACGCTGAGATCTCGGAAACTATAAAAGCTAGAAGATTGGCATTTTGCATACAGATTCTAGGAGTTCCTACGCAGCGCAAGTTTGTTTCAAAAAGGTGCCACGCCCCCTCTAACGCCCACAATCGCTTATATACGATTTTAAAAATTTCAATATTTCGGAAAAGTAAAAATGCAGTTTTATTGTGTTTATCAATACCTATCGAAATGTAGAAGAAATTTTTCAAATCGGACCATTCGTTAAAAAGTTATGCGTGTTCAAAGTTTTTATCTCGATCTCCCTCGCACTCCCTTTACCTGAGTAACGGGTATCTGATTGTCGGGGCACCCGACTATAGCGTTCTCTCTTGTTTTAAATACAATTTAAGTCAACTTAATATAAATGAAAATCCAAATTTTGCTTGAAAAACTGTGAATATTTCTAATAAATTATTTAAAAGATATACATTTTTAAAAATTATAAAACCTATTAAAAAAGTTGTACTTAGTTCAACTAAATACTCAAATATTAAATACTTTAGCCCACCACTTCACTAAGCCCCAGTTAAATATTGTATCTATCATTATGGCTAAGTGGCTGCTAAGTCATCAAAACCCCTTCAAGAAAATGCCTGTACGAAGAGGAAAACCAAACGTTTTACTCGAGGTAAGAGGGAGTAGACCCCCCTCTCCACTCCTCTCCTTGGTCAACTATCAACCAATATGTTGTGGTCGTTTCCATGTCCAACCTGGTCAAAAGCCCCGCCTCCGTTTGTAGCCAACTTTACCCCGGGGACGAGGTGGCTCGGCTAACCGCATACATAATTTGCGACAGCAACCGCAAAATGCGGAGAACCCCTCTTCCGGGAATCCCCAGCCTCTCCTGACTGATATGCAACCCGGGGGCTGTCATTAGTTAGAGGTCCATTAACAAAAATGCAACCGATGGCCGACGACGATCCAGACGGTCGAACGTCATTTACAGGTAGCAGCTGCATTGACAGGACCCCAAAAGCACACACAGGACTCCATGTATGGGGAATGCGGATAGGACTCCGGAAGTTGGCGCATTAATTCACGAGGAGGCCATGAAATATGACTACACTCGGGGGCTCTGCTCCGCTGAATAATTAAGCGTCTCACGGCCAGAAACATAATTTGAGCTCATTTATCAGCGATGTCGGTTGATGCGCGGTGCATGTAAATTTGGCTTAGAGATGGGAAATGCCAACTCTTGCCCTTTTAAAAACATGGCAGCTTCATTATAGAGTACACTCAGGAAAAAAAGTGCGTTCTTTTATATATCACGTTTAGATATCCTTTGATATGAATGGTAGTACTTAAGTCATAGTAAAACACTAGTTTTTCGTTGTGCAACAATTCTTTTAATTGTTTTCCGTGTACACTCTTTGTGGGGCAAAAGGCTGGTGCGTCTACTGCTGTCCTAGAGGATTGTCCAGCCAGGGATAGACGGCCGGGCACTTGTCGCACACAGTCATGTAGCGCTCCTCGCCGGTAGACATCTTTTGGACATGGCACTGGACCGCTCGACACTCCGCCTCCGGCAGCGCGGGACACTCCTTGAATGGAGCGCCCAGCACGGGCTTCTTCACATACTCCAGCATCCGCGAAATGCCGGTGAAATACACATCCGTATAGGTGTTCAGGTGGTTAATGAATCTGCGGAGTGGAGAGGGAAAGGGAAGAATTTTTAGCTTAATTAGCTATGGAAATTTAACATTCCTCTTTATGTGTTTAGAAAAAATTTCAATTATTTCGCTCTAAAAATATATTCAAGGTGGTTCTTATTTGTAAAATAATAAAAGAAGAGCTTGATTTTTATTATAGCAAGCATATAAAAATGATTTACAATAGAATTTCCATATTACCTAATATAAAATTTAAATTACGTAATAAAAGAATTTGATTTTTTAATCACTAAGGACATGGACACTTAAACAAATCTTATGAATATCTACTTTTCTTTTTAATGTTTAGCAATCCTAACAATCCTAACTCCTTTTAATGATTAATTTCTTAAGATACATGATAATATTTTATTTAAATGTAAAAAATGATCTTTACTCACTTTTTAAAGGCGCCAAAGTAATTGCGACCCCGCGCGAACCAAGCAGCATGCAGATACATCCCGAAGGGCGCCCTGCTCCCCTGGTAGTGCCTGTTAAAGTTATCCAGCATCCAGTCGAACAGCTCGTCCACATCGTCCTCGGGAGGATAGACACAGGCATCGATCATGGAACAGCTGTAGCCCTCGGTGTCGGTCCACGTGACCATGGGATTGACCCAAAAGCCGGGTATCGAGGCCTCTGGGCAAGGACCTATCTGGCAGTCCTGCTTGGACTTGAAATCCAGGGTGTAGGGCCACATGGCCGGATCCTTGAACTGCTGCGTTGGCCAGGAACTGTCGTAACTCAGGCCCAAACGACGGGCTGCCTCGAAGGTATTATTGCCAGAGATCTGAAGGAAAGGTAGGCGCATTCCTTGAATCTTTTTCGGATCCACCTTGGCAAAGGCTTCGAGCATTTTCAGCTGGGCTCCAAACTCTCGTTCCACGGTCGAAACATCCGCCGATCGCCAGTAGTCAGTGCCATCGCCATGGGTCACCGAATGCAGGGCTATCTCGTGACCAGCTCTATAGAGAGCATTGACCTTCACGTAATCCGTGTACTCGTGGGACAAAAAGAAGGTCCCAGCGGCCTCGCAGCCATCCGGATTGGTCAATCCCTCGAAAAGCAGCTCGTACTGGGCGTAGTTTACTGCATTTACAGCATCATCAAAAGTAATGGTCACAAACTGGAAAATCAGAATAAAAAAAAATAATTTATAGGTATCAATAAAGGAAACTTCAATAAGCTTAAGCATATATTATCCATATCATAAATCTAATATCACAATAAAAAGCAAAAAATTTTAATACTTTATAGGCCAAAATAAAAACCTTCTCATAAAAAGAAAGATTAATAGATTTCAAAACTTTCGGATGCAATTTTAAATTCTCTTTTGATGACAGAAGACCTTACAATTACCCCATTCTCACCTGAGGGATCTCGCTCTCCTTGCCCTGGAACTTGGATCTGGGTAGGATGGCATCGGAGCAGCGGCAGTCGGGAAGCTTGCAGTTGGACGGCTTGCAGGGCTCGGCGAGGGGCAGGATCGCCTCTGCCTTCTGCTTGTTCTTCTGCTTCTTGGACTTGGACTTGGCCTCGCCTCCGAGGGCCAGGGCCAAAATAAGACCCAGTATTAGCAAGGTCGAGTACTTCATACTATCAAGCTATGAGCTCTCTGCTCAGCCATCGATGCTTCGTGGGCCTCTTATAACCTTCGGCGGAAGATGATATCTTATCATTAAACATGATTTGCTTGTTCAACACAGGGTGTGTCTTTGGATGGGTGGGGTCCCCACGAGTGACCTTGTTTCATCCGCAGGGCACTACCGACTTCAGTCAACCAAAAAACCGACAAAACTTTCAATTATAGACTTGCCAACGATCGGAGTGGCCAAAGTTTGCCTCATTAGCATAACCAAAGAACTTGCCAGCTGAGATTTGCCGTTGAGTTGTGGTAAAGTGGAAAACTTTTCACACTTCCCACAGAGATCGTCGCAATCGATGGGCGCAGACTGCAGCCCAAATTATGATAGACCATACCCTCCCCTGGAAAATGCACTTGAAATCGTAAACAAGTGCTTGAGAAACTTTTCACAACAGCGACAGGAACTGGGAACTCTCAAAAACAAAGCACAAGGAACCCACACACACACACACACAGCCAATGGAGGTCCTCGAATCCCAACAGGCAGTGCGGCAAAGTCAATACAAGATTGAGGAAAAATCTGCAATTCTTTTGGTGAGAAGAAGGGGGTTTCAAAAGGAGTCAGACTTCCGTTTTTCCTGATTATTCAGGGTGCACGCCCCGAATGCGATTTGGTCACGTTCCGGGGCGTTTCCAACTCGGCGGAGGAGCCAACCAACCGCCAGTGAGCCGACAGGACTCTCGGTAAAGCGGGCGGAAAAGTGGGGTGGAAGGCGAGGACACTCGGCTCCGTTGTAGGGGCAATGCAACATGTTTGAGTGAGTTCGATGGTAGGGTTTTTACATCCATCTCTTCGGATGGCTTCTTCTAATGAAGATTGAGACTGGCTGGCTGCTTTATTGAAACCTGATTGACAGCGAGGTGAAAGCATCGCTCGTTCATCATCTCTCATTACGAAAATACCACCAACGGCAAGGGCGTTGGTGTGTGAAATCAAAGGAAATGGAAATGGAAACCCAAGCCAAGGGCACATGTGGCCTAATCAAACCGCCTCACGTGACCGAAACTGCTCTAAAATGCAAATATTGCCAGGGCTAATAAAAATGTTACTCATATGCGTGGAAGATTTCCCAAGTGCCAAAGGCGAAGCGGCGACCAAAGAGAAAATCCGCACGCACGTCTGAAGCTGAAAACTATTAAGGGGTGGCGGTTTTTCCACCACTGCGGGAGTTTCAGTCGTGTGCCGCCTTTTCTGTTTGCAAATTTTCGCGATAATCACACAACTAATTTGCATAGCACTGAGACCAGCAAATCTAGGCTAATCAAATCAGCCAAACGAACAAACTCAATTTGCGGCTAGAGTTTTAATGCGAGCATATTCATGGTACATATAATTCTTGATGCTCTATAAGAAAAGGGAGGATTAGGATATTTTTGGAAAAATAAAATAAATTCAATAAGTAGTGCATTTTACAGATATCATTTTTTTATAATTTTTTTTAATATACATTTTACTTTTTTAATGAATTTAAAAACTTCAACTGATTATTTTGCACTATTTTGTGATATTCCAATCTTTTATTTTATAATCCATTTTTTGCAAGGGCATTCAAACTTCACCTCAGACTATCCTAGTGTCCTTCTTCACCAGACAGAGATCTCAAATCTTATGAAAGCCCCCAGTTCCATCGCATCCATCTGTTATTGCTTGATGGGACTATGCAAATCTCGGCTTACGAGATGGCCTGGCATTACATTTCATATAATTTTTGGTTGGGGCAAGACAAGAATCCAGGGCAGAGCAGGAAAATTCCAAAATAAATAGGCAAAATTCAAAATTACCGAAGGATGACGCACAGGGAGCGAGGAGGAGCTAAGAAACGGGAGCCCTGAAATCAGTGGGACGCCGAAAGGACGGCCAGATTTTTTGCGGACTTACAGGAAAATGAGGTGCGAACTATGCACTATTTGGGGCTGGCTTACCTGGTTTTGTCCCGTCGCCCAAGGTTGCAAGTGAAAGTTCCTCTGTCCACGAAAAACTACGAGGATGGAGCGAATGTGGGAGCGGGGGAGCAAGGAGGCTCTGCCCTCCAGTTGGTCTTCACCTGTCCCTCGAAATATCCTCTGCAAGTGCCGCACGTGGATATTGTGGAGAAGCGCAATATTAGCGAGTCCTTGGAAAAGGCTCTCCACGAAGAAATTGCCCAGACGATGGAGCAGCACTTGGGAGTCCAGATGATTGTGCCTGTGGTGACCAGGCTGCAAATGGTGATAAACACCGAGGGAAGGAGGCAGCCCAGCCGAATAGTATAAGCAGGTGCTTTCCATGTGGATAGCACCCACATGTCCTCACCTTGTTGCGTTCAAAAATAAATTCTTGGTACTCGAGTGAATATAAGGCATCCTTCGTCATCAGTTTGCTGAATTTATATACCTTTTCAAATCTGAAGTGTACGATTATATATATTCCGTCGATTTACGATTTTTCATAAAAATTATATCTCTGAACTTGCTATGACATCATAACGATTCCGCCTTTCGCGACTCCCGCAGATATTCCTTATCGCTAGCAATCATCTAGTCATGCTTAGAATTCAAAAGACCCGAGTGTTAATAATCTCATCATATATTTTGTAAAGTTAATAATCTCAATTTACTGACTGGGCAATCTCGATTCCCAAGCCCGTTGTTTACAACTTGGCGTTGACGTGGATGGCCAGCACTCCATCATCCTCAGAACTGCCGATGTAGATACTGGCCCGTCCGTCGGATCCCACGGAGACGCTCTTCCCGGTGCAGGAGGAGCCGCTCTTGGAGCCGGAGATGACGTCGCAGTAGGTTCCCGCGGGCAGTCCGGTCTGCAGGGAGCTGTTCAGGTCGTAGTTGTCGTTGTTGAAGGCCACGAATCCCTTGTTGCCGCGGCTGAAGGAGATCTGGTTGCTGCCGTTGTCCCACCAGTTCTGGATTCCATCAGAGCCCACGGTGTTCCTGAAGGCCACCATGTTGGTGATCTGGCGCCACCTGTGCTCGCACACCCATCCTCCGCTGCAGGAGCTGTCGCTATTGAAAATGGGCGAGGCGATGTTGTGGCCGTCGGTGGTGGGAGGACCCTGGTCCGTGTCGGAGAAGGAGAAGGAGGACATCACGCGAGGGGTGCCGAAGGGATGGGCCAGCATGAAGGCGGAGGCCATCTTGTACTGCTTGGGCACCTTGTAGGTGAGCACGTCGGCGCCTCCAGCTCCGTGACCTCGCTGGTTGTCGTGGTTGTCTACGAAGACCAGGGAGCGGTCGGAGGCAGCGAAGCCCCAGGCGGTGCCCCAGTTGGTCAGGTACCGCAGCTGGTCCTTGCCGCGGAAGACCTTGCCGATGGAGTCGGAGTGGCGGAACTCGGTGATGGCGCCCAGGCCGGTGTACTCGCTCTTGCTGATGGCCTCGCCGCCCATGTCGATCACCTCCTGGACGATGTAGGCCTTGGCTCCCGAGTTAAATCCGTGGTCGGTGTTCAGGTTCTTCAGCCTGCCGTAGATGACGCCCAGATCTGCGGGCCACATGTGCTTGGCAGCGTCCACGCGGAATCCGGCCACTCCCAGGTCGATCAGGTGGTCGAGGAACTCCACCACCTTGTCTTGGACGTAGCTGTTGCCCTGGTTGAGGTCCCGCAGACCCACCAGCTCGCAGTTGCGCACCTGGTTGGCGTCGTTGTAGTTGCTGATGGCGCAGGTGGGGTTGAAGTCCAGCGAGGAGTAGGGCACTCCGGGGTAGCTCTTGCTGCTGGGGCTGGCGGTGCTGCCGCCCGTTCCGTAGGTGCCTCCGTCGGCGGCCATGTGGTTGAAGATCACGTCCACGTAGATGCGCACTCCGGCGGAGTTGCAGCGTCTGACCATGCTGGCGAACTGCTCCTCGTTTCCGGAGCGGGTGACCAGCTTGTAGGAGATGGGTTGGTAGCGCTCCCACCAGGGGCGGCTGTCCTTAACGGCGTTCTCGTTGACGGGGGAGACCTAAAATCGTAGGGGGTAGAGTCTTTTTCTTGACGGGAAGATAGAATGGTATCCTTACCTGCACTCCGGCAAAGCCATTGGGTCCCAGGAAGTTCTCGCACTCCGTGGCGATGTCGTCCCACTTCCACTCGAAGAGGTGGACCATCCCACTGCGACCAGAGGCGTAGTTGGTGTCGAATTGGGCGTTGGCCACCGCCAGAAGGGCGAGGCAAACGAGACTCTTGGCCAGGAACATACTAAAGCTGATTTTAGGTGGAAGCTAAGTTTCACTCTGACTGGAAGACTGTTCAGGCAGCTCCTTTTATAGTGGACCCCACTGCTTCCATATCTCGGATTCGGTGCTTCGTGGGGAGTGATTTGTGGCTCCGGGGGATCTTATCGCCCCCAATGGTGCTTTTTTTCACGTAAGGCGGCTGATTTGCGATTAGTTTGTCTTATCGACATTCCAGGCAGACGTATTGACTGGAGCTCGCATTTTTTCACAGATGATTAGTTGGCCAGCTTAATATGGTTATTTCTGTATCATCGGGACAATGCATTCCTTTGATATCAGCTGGGGATATGTATATTTATGGGCCACTTGACTTGCAGGCTGCTAGACGCGTGACAACTGTGAACTTTGATCTTTATGGCGAGATGTTTACCATATTTATTAAAACGCATAATGCATAATATTATTCTCAAAGTAAATGGGTATTATTTTAAACAAGTTAGAAAACATAATTTTCTGTTAACACCTTAACTATTTAACTTTAAGCAATTTTAGAGTAAGTCCCTCTCCCTTTTCCACCCAAAATTCATCGTTCGCAACTCACGCAGGAATACGTGACTTCTGGCCTTGACTGTCGGCCACTTGATCCTCTGGATTCAGGACTCTCAAGTGGCAGAATGCTAACACGTAGGACGACGCATTAATTGGCGACTGCTGGCCAACTTATCTCTGTCTATCCAGGACCTTTTTCGGCTTTGCATGCTCACATTTCCTTCCTGTCGCAGTGCCAAATGAAATTTGCAGCGCAATAGGAAGCAAAAAAAGAAGGAAAACCCCGGCAAAAGCAGAGTGCAACACATGGATATGTGAGCTAGTCAGACTCCTTGGGGCGCATCCTGTTGATCCTTGAGCACATAAGAGCGTCCTGCCATGCCGGATGTCTCTGGGTAATTTAGATAGCTGCAGTTCTTGTTGCTGCCGCTCAAAGTTGCATAATGTCAGTTGGAAAGTGTCGCTGTGTCGCAGGGCAAAGGACATGCGAGCACCCACAGGACATGCAGACATCTTAAAGCTGCGATAAGCCCGCAACGATTTTTTATGAAATTCCTAAGACTGCAGTCGAGCAGAAGCTGTTTGCTTACAGCTCTCCTCCTTTTTTCTCCTTTCTTTCTTGTTTTTTGGCTCTTAGTCAACATCCTTTTTTAATGCGACTGTGTATGCCCGAAGGATTTGTGCGTAATGAAAAACTGTCACGAAGGGCGAGGGATGAGCCTGAGCCATTCAGCCTTTCGCATTCCGCAGGTATGTGTGGCGGTCGAGAAATTGAAAAGCGCTAGCCGAGTTCCGGAGGAGCATTAAAATGGCAAATTTGCGACCAGGACTCGGGACAGGACATTTATGGCCGACAGACGGCGACGACAGGGACATAAAAACGGCGACGCCTGCGTGATAAGCGCATAAATCAGCAAAAGGACGAAGCTATTGGTATATATATAGGTGTCCTTTCCCTTCCCTCAAAGCCGATAGCTTAACCCAAGACGTAACTCCCCCTGTAGACACTTTTTAATACCGGTTGATACCTCAACAGCGGTCTGGGGTTACTTGAGTAATTCATTCCCCAGTTAATTGCGATTTAAGACTGCAGGAAGTTTGGGGAAAATAAAATTGTTTATTAGAGGAGAGGTTCAAAATAAGAAAAACTCATGTAACCTTTAAGAAAAGTAAATCTTAGAATTAATTAAGACATTTTAATGAGACTCGCAATAAAAAACTTTAAATAAATATCATATTAGACAGTAAAACATCTTCTATTGCAATTATATTCATATTTATATTCATATATCAGTATTATAAATATTATAAAGAAAAAATGTAGTTAATATATAATAAATAATTAAACATATCCCCCATAAGGACCCTTACTGTAACAGCAATCACCGTCCTCGAGGATTATATGCGCCATAACAAAAACGCGAGCGGAATCGGTTATACCCAGAAGGACAAAAGCGAAGGACATTCCACCGAGCTCATTGCTTATGCTCGAACACGGAGCAAATTCAAATTACAAATTATGTTTTCGTCATTGACCCGTGCTTTACGAGAGTTTCCGCCCCCGGCCTTGCCCCCTTGAATCCCATAGTATCTTCAGGGTATCTCGTATCCGATGGTCAATGTCCGCGCGGTGTCAACTATTTAGTTTCCGGTTTTAACTTGCGCCATAAAGCGGGCGTTATGTGTCCGCTTTTATGGCTTCTAGCGACGTCCCGGCTTCATTGTTTCTTAATAATCCGACGAGCGTCTTCGGAGTGCACACGTCCTCGCATTAAGGATGTTTATGGGCCAGACACTGTTTCCACTGGGGGGTGGTGACCCCGACATCCACCGCCCCACCGCCCGTTGCATGCCACACATACTTCCGCTGCGTTGCAGTCATAAATGCGCTTAATTGGCAATTTTTGTGTAAGCGTGTTGAAATTTTTACACCCCACCCGACTCAACCGACTCGAGCGACTCCACCGAAAGTTGCAGTCATAAATAGGAAATATGTTCCTGGAGTGCCGGCTCTGTTTTCAGGGGTCGGGGTCTCCGCTTTTATGGGTCATGCATGAATTTGCCGGGATTTATATGCGGGCTACATGACCTGGATTCTTATGGGCCACAACCAGAACCATTCGTTTGGCTAATCAAAAGATATTTCGGCAGCCGCATAGCAGGAGTTGCCTCGGCCACAAATGGACATTATCTTTTTAATACTGGCAGCGATTTATTTTATTATTCACAAACATTTTAGCTCTGCAGTGGGATTACCCTAGAAAAGGTGAGAAAGTGGCCCTAAATAGCCCCAAAATATGTACCTTCATTCTAAATACAAAAAAAAAATCGTAAGAAAATTAAATAATAATTAGTAATAGTTCACTTAGAAATGGATTTTTGAGGTTTTTTAAATTTGTTGTTTATTTATTAATGTGTGATATATTTTGTATAGAAGTTTGAATGGGGCATAGTTCACACTGGTCACGCTTCGAGCAGCCTGCAAGTCAAGTGGCCAATAAACCCCCAACAGCAGCCGATATCAGAGGAATGCACTATCCAATTGTTTACTTATTTTCAGTAATTAAAATTAGCTGCCAGTCAGTACGTCTGCCCTGCACTAAGATAAGACGTCTTAATCGCGATTTAATCAACTCAATATATGACGACGTAGCGCCTTAGGGGGCGATAAGTCCGAGCCACAAATCATTCATAATAGTGGCGAATCTCGTATATAAGCAGCTGCATTAACCGTCTTCCAGTCAGAGTGAAACTTAGCTTCCACCTATCATCAATACTAAAATGGTTCTGGCCAAGAGTCTCGTTTGCCTCGCCCTTCTGGCGGTGGCCAACGCCCAATTCGACACAAACTACGCCTCTGGTCGCAGTGGGATGGTCCACCTCTTCGAGTGGAAGTGGGACGACATCGCCACGGAGTGCGAGAACTTCCTGGGACCCAATGGCTTTGCCGGAGTGCAGGTAAGGATTCCCTTTAGTCTTACCTTCAAGAAAAAGACTCTACCCCCTACGATTTTAGGTCTCCCCCGTCAACGAGAACGCCGTTAAGGACAGCCGCCCCTGGTGGGAGCGCTACCAGCCCATCTCCTACAAGCTCGTCACCCGCTCCGGAAACGAGGAGCAGTTCGCCAGCATGGTCAGGCGCTGCAACTCCGCCGGAGTGCGCATCTACGTGGACGTGATCTTCAACCACATGGCCGCCGACGGAGGCACCTACGGAACGGGCGGCAGCACCGCCAGCCCCAGCAGCAAGAGCTACCCCGGAGTGCCCTACTCCTCGCTGGACTTCAACCCCACCTGCGCCATCAGCAACTACAACGACGCCAACCAGGTGCGCAACTGCGAGCTGGTGGGTCTGCGGGACCTCAACCAGGGCAACAGCTACGTCCAAGACAAGGTGGTGGAGTTCCTCGACCACCTGATCGACCTGGGAGTGGCCGGATTCCGCGTGGACGCCGCCAAGCACATGTGGCCCGCAGATCTGGGCGTCATCTACGGCAGGCTGAAGAACCTGAACACCGACCACGGATTTAACTCGGGAGCCAAGGCCTACATCGTCCAGGAGGTGATCGACATGGGCGGCGAGGCCATCAGCAAGAGCGAGTACACCGGCCTGGGCGCCATCACCGAGTTCCGCCACTCCGACTCCATCGGCAAGGTCTTCCGCGGCAAGGACCAGCTGCGATACCTGACCAACTGGGGCACCGCCTGGGGCTTCGCTGCCTCCGACCGCTCCCTGGTCTTCGTAGACAACCACGACAACCAGCGAGGTCACGGAGCTGGAGGCGCCGACGTGCTCACCTACAAGGTGCCCAAGCAGTACAAGATGGCCTCCGCCTTCATGCTGGCCCATCCCTTCGGCACCCCTCGCGTGATGTCATCCTTCTCCTTCTCTAACACGGACCAGGGTCCTCCCACCACCGACGGCCACAACATCGCCTCGCCCACCTTCAACAGCGACAGCTCCTGCAGCGGAGGATGGGTGTGCGAGCACAGGTGGCGCCAGATCACCAACATGGTGGCCTTCAGGAACACCGTGGGCTCTGATGGAATCCAGAACTGGTGGGACAACGGCAGCAACCAGATCTCCTTCAGCCGCGGCAGCAAGGGATTCGTGGCCTTCAACAACGACAACTACGACCTGAACAGCTCCCTGCAGACCGGACTGCCCGCGGGCACCTACTGCGACGTCATCTCCGGCTCCAAGAGCGGCTCCTCCTGCACCGGGAAGAGCGTCTCCGTGGGATCCGACGGACGGGCCAGTATCTACATCGGCAGTTCTGAGGATGATGGAGTGCTGGCCATCCACGTCAACGCCAAGTTGTAAACAACGGGCTTGGGAATCGAGATTGCCCAGTCAGTAAATTGAGATTATTAACTTTACAAAATATATGTGATGAGATTATTAACACTCAAGTCTTTTGAAAGCGTGGGATGATAAGAAGCTTATGCAACATAGAAATTGATTTCATTTGTTGAATCAAAGGGTAAAGTACAAATTTTGCATTAAAATAGAAAACAATAAGTTGGGGATCTTCCCTATAAATTAAATCTTTTCACATCGAAGATGAGTGTCTCCTCTAAATCTAAAGTCCAATAAATTGCGAGTCTGATCTGAAAAAAGTTTCCCCGTTTTAGTCTCTTAAAATTTAAACAAACATGACGTATTCAAAAAGCAGATGGATTTCAACAGGTTCTGTGTGAATTTGAATATTGACTGTTGACTTTGGCTATACATAAATCACACGCCCATCCCCGTTTTCCACACCCCTTTTGGGGATCCGTCAAGGGACTTGTGCGAACTCGTAGGCTGGTGGTGCAAATCGAAGCTGTCCGGGATGGGATGTTCATGTTCCCAACCAAGAAGTAGAGGCCAAGGCACGCACCAAGTTAAGTCCACATCCGTAGCCCCACACCCGTCGGCAGATTCTATTAAAATTGCCTGTCATTGCCGTTGCCGGCATCGTTATTGTCCGCTCCTTGGATCCTGGATAGAAGGAGAGGGTTTACAGGACCTCTCGCTCCCTCTCTCTCTTTCTTTTTTCGGAATGGCAGACATGCTTAGTCCCTTGGATGGCGGCGTTGTCTTCTGGCAGGACCATTATTCTTCAACAACGTGCATTATATTATCCTTTGGCTGAAGGCATTTGTATGCTGGTCCCGGGCGCGAATTGCATTTGGGATCGGGTGGTTTCCATTCCTTGGCTGATTTCTGGGTGGATTCCCGAGGAACTGAACTGGCCTTTCAGCTGTCGTCAGTGCAATTTGTATTGCCCGTGCCGCCCGTCGGTGGCGTCTGTAACTTGTTTTTTATTGGTTTTCTCGTTTTAAATTTCAATTTGGCGCCCTGTAAGCAAGATGTATGTACAAGGCCGGTTCCCGATCCCGACCCCGTCCAGAAGCGTTCTGCATTTCCTTGTCGCAGAGCACACATATGTTGACAGCGTCAGGTGCGCACCAACGATGGGCGATTTATTTGCGTCAGTGCGCCCAGGTTGACAGTTTCAAGGTGCTGCTGGTGCGACTTGTTGTCCTCCTGGCTGCTAACTGAACTGTCATTCAGCCGGAGTTACCGTTTCTCGTTTCAATTACACTTGGAGAAAAATATTTAAAAACAAGAGAGAACGCTATAGTCGGGTGCCCCGACAATCAGATACCCGTTACTCAGGTAAAGGGAGTGCGAGGGAGATAGAGATAGAAACTTTGAACACGCATAACTTTTTAACGAATGGTCCGATTTGAAAAATTTCTTATACATTTCGATAGGTATTGATAAACACAATAAAACTGAATTTTTACTTTTCCGAAATATTGAAATTTTTAAAATCGTATATAAGCGATTGTGGGCGTTAGAGGGGGCGTGGCACCTTTTTGAAACAAACTTGCGCTGCGTACGAACTCCAAGAATCTTCATGCCAAATACCAATCGTCTAGCTTTTATAGTTTCCGAGATCTCAGCGTTCATACAGACAGACAGACAGACGGACAGACAGACAGACGGACAGACGGACATGGCTATATCGACTCGGCTAGTGACCCTGATCAAGAATATATATACTTTATAGGGTCGGAAACGCTTCCTTCTAGCTGTTACATACTTTTGCACGAATACAATATACCCTTTTACTCTACAAGTAACGGGTATAATAATACAATTAAATAAGAAAATAGCTCTGCCGCTACACGCACAGTATGCTACAGGTATGCAGTTGACCCGTGAAAATTACTCAAACAAAGGATGAACAACAACCGTTGACCGCTGAATTAAAGATTTTAAATATTTTCTGGTTCTAGTAATCCCTTTAAGGCTGATTTTCTTTCCAGTGCCAGGTTATTATGCCATTAGGGGTTAGGGGCTAGCACATTTTACACCGCATTTAACCCAAAACATGCCACTTAACGTAGGGCATTTATCAATGGGGGAGTGGGTATTTCCCTAGCCCTACGTGATTTGACGCCCCCGCATTATCAGCCATCAGGAAGCAACCTCATCCTTGAACGTGCCAGCCTCCCTGCCTCCTTGCTTTTGGTCCACCCCACCTCCTTGGTTTTGGTCCACCCCACCCACACACATGACGCTGCACTCCGTGCGATTATCGAGCGTTTCCGTTTCCGCTACTCCACTCCACTCGTTCTGTGGCTTTAGGCCATGCCCCGAAAATTACATGCCTTTGTTTTTTATCTAATGCCAGGCGGCATTACGCCTAACCCGGGGTCTTAAGGGTGCGCCCCCTTAACCCACCGCCCCTGCCTATTTGGCGGAACGTGTCCCAGGACTCTCCTCGGAATTCAGATGCGCAATTCGATCTTTTATCAGTTGTCATCGTCGGCAAATTCACACATTCGCATGGGCATTTGTCGCTCTGCTTGATTTGTGCCACCGTAACCGGAACAGTGGTCCGAATCTCAGTTTTGAGTGCTCAAAATTAAGAAATACTTTAATAAATTAATAATAAATGAGTAAATATTCCCATCTTATAAATCGATTTTTCATATTTAATTTGCATAAAATGAATATAGTTTGAAGGACATTTAAATTTGTTTGAATAGTATTTTAAATCACTTGGATAAACATAATTTCTTATATTTTTTCTTATAAAAATAGTAATATCCTAATTGTATTGCTTCCTTTTTCTATTATTTTTTCAACACTATTTTTATCCTACTAACTTTTATTTCTGAATCAAACCCTAATCAAACCACTGTTTGCCCAGCCGATTACTCCAACTCCACAGCCCGAGAAGCACATTGTTTCACGTGCCATTTCGCAGCTGAAATTTGAACTTTTTCAAGCACCCGGAGCAAAAGAACTAAACGAATTCACAAATCCGGAGACGAGGCGGCAAATGTTGGACGGATGCTGGATGGATGAAGATGTGTGCTGGATGCGTGCCTAAGTGTTGTGTTGCATTTACATGGGATTGGGATTGGACTGTGGATTGTTGGGGAGATAAAGGCTGGGATATACACATACGAGAGTATATTCGATGGATTGGGGGACAGCACAACTGGCGCTGAGGCGTGAATTGGATACGCACAAATCCAAATGGAGGCGAGTGATCCGTGTGTGGGGCATATTAAGCAAAAATTAGCAACAGTTGTGGCAACAGAGAGCCGCCTGTGTGTCAAGTTAATTTAATGTAGCATGAAAGGGAGCATATCTCCCAGTGACATCTGTGGCGCCCAGCCATCATGTGTTGCCCAACGCCTACGTGCAATAATTTGTGCAATTACTTGGCAAATTTGTTCAACGTCCTCGCAGCCCAACGACGTGCCCCAAAAAAAATTCAAATAAATTATGCCCCCGGCATTCTACAATTCTATTGGAAAATTCTTCTTTTTCTTCACCTTTTTTTTGCGTTCCAAATTATGCATTTAGTTTACTGAAAAAAAATAGCACACAAAAAAACATGTGGAGCGTGTAGAACAAAAACTACGTGAGGGGCATAGTCAAAAATTAAGAACAGCTCGAAAGCCAATGGCCCAGAAATATTGAAAGAGGATGGATGTGGGCAAAATCCTTAGCTCGAGACTCGAGATGGGGGAAATTTTGTAATTTTTCAGCTCTGCGACTTTTTGGCTCATAAAAATGTCAAATCGTTTACATACACGTCACTTTTGTGACAACTACTTGACAGACATTAATACACTTAAGCTGCCTGGTAAGAACACGGGCATTATCCTTTAGCTTTAGCCAGCTTCAGCTTCAGCTTCCTTCGAACATCCAGCTACATCCTTTATCCCTTGAGCAAACGACAAGCGGATGCGATGGCGGCATGCCAACATAAATGACATAATATAATAAACCAACAGCGAGAGCAACCAACAAAATGAGCACATATATGGCAAGGAGATAGGAAAATGGGAACCAAAATTTGCTTAGACAGCAACTCACATGCTGGGAAATTCTCCAGCCAGATGTCAAGGGAGTCGCGTTTTATTTTTTGTGCCCTTTTAACAAATTGCTTTTGTGCAAATTTTGTCACATCCCAAGCACAAACACCAATACACCCCCCACACACCCACACCCAAGGACATGAAAATAGAGCCAGATGGGACCCCCCACCCCCGTATCCTTTTTAACTTCATTAGTGCACTCGGGATTCTTTGATGTTGCAACAAAGTTGGAGGGGGCTATTTTCTCTTACATATTTTTATGCTTTTTTCTTGACCATCAGTTGACCGGATAATCAGGCCATGTAATGTGGGAAATCAGTTTTTGATTTGATTTCAATCGAAGTCCGTCATACAGTGGTTGGGAATAAGTAGAAATAATTTAGATTTTTTAAATATTTAAGAGCATTTTTATGGGCGGCCCTTTGGGAGTATTTGCTGAAATGTATAGTCTACTTTCAGGACTTAGTTGCAAACATTTAAATTAATAATTCAGGTTCGTGACTTCACAAGTGTTTTCTATGAAATTTAACTGTTAACTTTCCAGATAATTTCAAACGAAATGTATTTGAATTAAATTTTGTGATCTCATTTTTTTGTTTACCTAACACTCAGTGATGAATTTTTTCTTAACCGCAGCAGGCTTATTAAATATTAATGATATACAGGCTGTATAATAAAGCTCTTTAAATAATGTACTGTGACATTCCTTGAAATTAACTAAGACGGATCTAAAATCAATTATATTCCATAAATACATAATAGATAGATTTTCCTTAAAGATTGCTTTGAAATTAACGAACTTCCTAATATTTAATTTTAAATTGTTAGTCATTGAGTTTAAACCCATATAACACACTTGCAGAAACCATCAGCATCCTGAGCAGTTCATATTCACATCCTTGGCCACGGTTCATTAGATTTTCGTAGACCGTGACGTGACTTCTTTTCGGGGGACTTCCTGCATAGGGCCGTCATAAATTCTAAATAAATAGATTTGTCATACATTTTTCGGTGGCAGGCACACACACTGTACAGTGTGCACTGTACTTGCGCCTTGTGTGTGTGTGCTGGCGAAGGAGATGAAGAGCTATTTACATTTTGCTGCAAGGACAACAACGACAGGACTTGGCCACTGCAAAGGCAATTTATCATGAATATTTGTCAGGCGACTGCAGCAGCTTATTTTACGCTCGGACAGGCAGCGAGGACAAGAAACGGAAGCGTGGACTACGAAATAACTTAGCTTTATTCTTAGATATCTAAGATCTAGACTTGTGAGTGGATGGGGAATAGATGGAGACATATGGTTTTTGTGTTTGTGTGTTGAGGTGGGGGTCTACGATTATCTACAAGTACTGCCATATCAGCCAGATGGCCACGACCACTCCGAGCACCAAATCCATGGGCAGGCTGAAGGTATTTCTCCTCGCATGTTCGTTCCTCGCGATCTCGATGATCTTGTGGGTGGCCTGGAGCCACTGCTTCACCACCGCCGCCTCTGTGGCCACGAAGGAGTACTCCTCTTTCTTGGACGATCCAGATGCAGTTCCACTTCCTCCCTCCTGCTGCTTCACCAGCAGATTGATGATCTTGTTGGCATTGGAAGAGGCCGAATCCAGCGGCCTCTGCAGCTCCACGTGTTCCCAGTTGTAGTGCTGCCGGTAGGCCAACCGCTTCTTTCGCACCTCCGTGCAGACCAAACTGCGGTCGAACAGGAAAACCTTGGAGCGGTACTTTTTCCGCGTGGGAAAGTGCTGGGCATCGAACTCCGTCGAACGGCGGAAGTTACCCAGTTGCAGGAGGTCCAACTGTGGATAAGATGATAATGAGTTTTTATTTTAAAAATATTCGACCTGAATTTTAAGAAATTTCTAAGCTTAAACAAAAATAAAAAAAGTTTGTCTATGCTTAGAACATTTTTTTTCACAAATAAATAACATTTACTAAGTTAGGAACATTTTTTTACTTTAAAAAAGTAGCCATCATTCCATATCAATAGAGAATTTATAGAAATCTAAATTTTAATAAAAGAGAAACAATTTTAATTTTATGAATTGAATTCAATTGATTTAAATTTCTTTTGAGTTTCAAAAGCTACAAATAAAACTTTAGGAACAATTTTTTAAGCAGAAAATGAATTTAAAAAAATACCAATAATATTTATATTTAATCAGTGCATGACCCACCTCATTGAGCTCCTCGATATTGGGAATCTCCTCGGCCTGATTGACCACATCCAGAGCACGTCTCATTCGTGTCTCCAATTTGCAAACGGCAGTTAGCACAGGCTTGCAACTTATGCCACTTTTGTAGAATTCCTAAAACAGGAAGACGATTAATAAAGAACTCAGTACCCTAAAAAAATAGCTACTTACCGATATGAATTGCTGCAGGAGCAAAGGATATCTGGTCAGTCTTTGGATGGGCTGAACTAGGAAGCTGTCGATGCCCAGCTTGTCTTTTATTTGGGTTTGATATGTCTGAAAGGATTTTAAAAATTAAAATTAGAATATTTTGAAAGGGCTTTCTATAAAATATTTACCTGCAACCATAGTCGATTATCTTGTCGCAGTTGCATGGACGATTTCTTTCCTATCGTGAAGCTCACATAGCAGTAGAAGTGATTTTTCTGAAAATATAAGAACAGCCAGATCTATCATAAACCGTCCTAACTTTGTACCCAGATTTCCTTCGTATTTTTTCCTGGGTTTTCGAAGTTCAGAAAACCTTTGTGTCTGAGCCATGTGCTTCAGACTCACACTTAGCACATCGCTGATATAATATATACACACATACGGTGCTAAGCAAACACATGCGAGTTGGCTGCCTGGTGGCGAAATCATAATTTCTTAAGCATTTAAGTCACGTAACTCCGGACTTGGCAAAGCCAGAGCGAAAATTTGAAATTCCTCTCGCTATCTGTGGCCAATGCCAATGCAAATGTTTTCCCAAACCGAAACTAGTGCAAACTGCTAAGAAAATTGCTTGTCTAACGATTTCCTTTCCATTTTAATTTCATTAGCTCCGCCTGGCTGCGGAATCAGAATCAGAGTCAGAGTTCTGCTGGAAGTTCTGCATTTAGATGATATGATAATCATCTCTCTGTCTCGGCGGGCCAACCATAATATTTCCCTTTCCATTCCGGGGGCTCTGGGTTTTGCATGTCTAATGCGATTTAGGTGGACAAATGACTGCCTCAAACAATTGTCGCCTCGTCGACGGCGGGCAAAAGGTGACAATCTATATTATTTTGCATTTTGCAAAATTTTCTTTGGTGGGCGTGTATTTTATTAGCATGAAATTCCTATCTGCAGTGCATTCCGCCTAATTTAGTCATTTGTTCTGTGTGGCGAGTAGGGTACGTAGAACACATATAATATGTGTGGGCTATTTATATAGTTTACACTCTTTCCTATAAATCACATCTAAATGTCAGCTGGGTTAATGGAGGATAATTTTATTGATCTATATTTTAAAACGATTGCTATATATATTATATTATAGCCATCAAAGCGTTTGCAAATATACACAGCTGGGTTCAAAATTATAGTATAACAGTAGGAAATCTAAGAATATTCGAATGAACTGAACTATTTTGAAGATTGTGATTGTATTATTCTTAAAGTCTTTGAAAGTATTAAACGATACTTGTATTTCTTTGAAGGTTAAACAAATATTTACAATAATATTAAAGTAACAAACTATTTCCAAACTTAGAAAACATAATAACATAAAAATTTAAAAAAAAAAACCTGTCCGTTAGTTTTTGATGTATTATTATTATTCTTTTGAACACAGCTGTACAAATACATTTTATAGCCCGTCAGAGGCTTCCCCATCAATATCATCCTCGTTTGTTTATTTCGCCGCAAACATCTTCAACGATTCGGATCGCCAAAATCGATTGCATCAATCTGAAAATCCCCAACCCCTTGGACCACTCAAATATCCATCCGAATGTGGTAGAACTTTTAATTGATTTTGCGTGTGTGGTTGTTTTTGATTCGATTTGATGGTGAGAAGTCTGATCGACACGCTTGTCACTTGATGTTTTTGGCCATTTAAAGCCGATTAATAAATGAAGGCGACTCTATTTATGGCCAGTTCTTCTGTTCGAGACCAAAAAGTGATTCAGAATAGTGATTCTAGTCAGACATTAATCAATAGTAGGCCTCTCCAGCCGCCACATCAATTGATGTCAGAACTAATCGATTTGGCAATTGCTTGTGAAAAGCCTCATTAATTTGCAAACGACGACGAGTCTGAAAGTCGGAGAGGAAATTCACAGCACACAGAATTATATTTATCAACAAGTGGGGTACACGTCTTTTGTTTATACAACATGCTGCCAAAACTGACCAGGGAAAAGTAAAATTTTAGAAAATATGTATAAACAAATTTTTGAACATTTTGATGATATATTTAGACAAATTAATTCGCTTTTCGCTCTCGTCCTGTGAGTCAGAAATGTTTGTTTGGTTTGGGCCAAAGAGAATGCAAAGTGGTTGTGGGGAGAAGGAAGACCAAAATAAGCAGAAAAAGCATAAATCAGATCCCAGGGGCTTAGCATGTCTGTCGAACATTAAGACGCCAAATCCTCAGGGTGCTCAAAAAGAATGTTACCTGCTTTAAAAACAGTTTTCTGTTCAGCTTACTGTACTCCTTGCTCTGTGCTTAATTTATGTTCGGGATTTCTCGGAACTCTAGAATGACATAAGAACCGACGAAGAATTCCACAGGCCTCAGCCGCAAACAATTTCAATTTCAATTTAAATTGATCACATTTGCGTTGTCAACACTTAACTCGACATGGCCACATGGCCGCTCTCTAGTGGGCCGAAAAAATCATTCCGAAATGAGTACTTTTAACGAGATGATTTGGGGATTTCTATAGCTATATCCGACAAGCCCCGAGCAGCAATTGTCGACTCTCCTCGCGAGAACCGATGACGTCAGCTGCCGGCAAATGGAACCCCAGCCCAGACATAAAAAAGTCTGTTTGCCCTAACAATTATCAACCGATTTTCGTAACTGACTGCGAGCTTTTGTGCCTGTGTGTTGATTTTATTATTATGGCGTTTCGCTGATTACTTCAATCTTATCAGGGGACTTTACTAAGCCAGCCCATTCGTCATCCTGCAAATGATCTGGGATAAATATTTCAATTTATACAGCGTACGCACTGGAATATGAATGAATTCGGGTGACACACTTGTTGCGAGGTGTGAGCAAATTAAATAATAAATGTAAAAAATTATAAAAATAAATACAAACGTGGATTGAAATTCTCGCAGAGCTTGTAGCTTCATTTGCATTAAAACACGAGTGTCGGGCTTAAAGTTATAAAAATAAAAAACCTCAACAAAGCAGAAGGTAATAAAGAAACGAGACACCAATCGCAGGTGTCAAGTTTGAAAGAAAAATACCTATCAACTCTGAAATGTGTAAATATTTGAGGTTGAAATTAGGCACCTCAAGTGCTCGGGGAAGACAAAAGAATTTTGATAGATGAGATGTCGGAACCTGTCTAACGGCTACTTGGCTAAGCGACACGAGTTTGGCTAATGGACCCAGCCCACGCAGTACCCCTCCTTATAAACATACCCCTCAACTCACCTCGAAATGTACGGCGAACTCGTCGAATAGACCTTTGAGGTCCCGCTGATTGCGCAGCATGAGCGGCAGTATTTCCTGCTCATGAAGTTCCAGAATCTCCTCGATATTCCCCAGTAGCAACTTCTGCTTCGATTCGCCGGCTAAGCCCTCTGGCAGGTCCTCCACATCCTTCAGCTTTCCATAGTTCACCATACCCTTCTTCAGGTTATTCACATAGTTAACCTCCGTTTGGATGAGCTCGTCAATGATAAAACTGATCTTCTTGGAGGCATAGATTTCAGTCTGATCGCAGGGAAACAGATTCTCCAGCGACAATGTGTCCTCATCCTCGTGGCTAAGGTAAATTTGAGGTGGGTGGTCAAGAGTCAATTACAAAATCAATTACCAACAAACTGCTAATACGGATGAGTATGACTTTTGTACTTACTACTCATCGCCGAGGGTCTCGAAACTCAGAGTGTGCGAAGGGAAAGAGTGGAAGCCGTTGTGTGTACGGTGTGTTGGGGATGAGTTGGCTGCAGTTGTTGAACAGGTGTTGATGGAACCCAATGAGATGCCGCTGGAAACAGAACAGTAACGAGAACACGAGAACAACAAGCCGTGAATGAGGAACACTTGAAAATGTGGTGGGTATATTAACAGAGAAATATGAAAATACAAAACGAAATATAATCCTAAACAGGTGTAGTTTCTATAATTGAAACTCTGAAGTCTGTAAACCAAAACCAATTAGTAAACTTGTAAATACATTAATTATCATTATCATAGAGTTTCAAGAGTTATCAAACTAAATTTTGTGTTGAAATGGTGAAATACTTTCATTGGCACTTAAAAGGGGAAAGCCACTAATGAATTTAAAGATAATGCTTCAAGTTATAGATTGTATTTCATAAAGAAAACAGCAAATTCTAAGTGCAAGTAAAAGTGCAAAGTAAGGAACATAAAGTTTATATCTAATGGGGATCCCATTTACGATTTCGATAACCAACTTCCTTTGTAAAACTTTTTAGTACATGCAATCTTTTCACAACTTCCTTCCTGCGCTAAAAACCAAGAACCCCATGATAAAAATACTCTGCTTATCTGTGATCAGTCGTGCGAATTAACTCCGTAACATGTTTATAATGCATGTCATGAACCTAGCCACTCCCGACAGCAATTACCGTGAAAAGGCTCAAAAATAACCTGGGCGTATACGTTATCTTATCACGTATACGCACTGTGAGTGGTGTAAAGCAAAGCAAAGGTCGGACATTCAATAATGGACATTTATTTCGATGGAAAAACAGCAAACATCTGTCAGATGGAGACGAGGCACGTTCAAACAAAAACAAGGGTAAACAGAGGGTTAAGTGGTGGTTAAGGGGTGTTTAGCGGGGGCTTAGCCCTACCTATCGTTGTCCAGCAGACTTATTTGCTTTTCCAACTTGCCGTTGGCCGAAGTCGGGGATTTTGGTGGCGGAGTGGTGGAAATGGGTGAACCGGGGGTATGCCCCTCCAGTATCGGACATTCTTTCGCGGGGGCTTTGTCGACCACATCGATCGACTTGCCATTACTATCGCATTTATCGTCGAGTATATGCAAATAAACGTTGAGCACTTGGACGAGGAAAATCACAAGAAATGTCAGCGCCACCGAAATCACATCGAACCAATTTAAGGTGAATATTGTTAGCTCCATAATGGTTGATTTCGTTATTGTCACAGCTTTCTATAGACTCAACCGGCGACGAATTCGACGCATATCGATGGCAAAACTTGTACTATATATGGTAAAATTATATTGTGGTATATTCCGATACCGCGATCCACTGCGAATCAAACGCGAAACTCGACTGAGCGAAATTTCCAACGGAGCGGAGAGCATTTGCAATGTCTCAAAAAGCTTATGAAAAGCTCCTCTGATCATTCTCTTTTTCATTCAGATTCTCTTTGATATAATATCATCAAAAGCTAAGTATATCTGACCACGCGCCGAGCATTTTGTTTGTAAACATCGCAAGCCATTTGAAACTGTGAAACCCATTTCGATTTTGTCTGTCTGGCATTGGAATAGAATTTGAACAAAGTCTGTAACACTTTTGCTTTCATCATTTGCTATTTAATCGTTTATGATTTCATATTTGCATATCAATTAGGTGGCTTTGGCTAATGGCCGGGCAATAACTGTTATTATGGCCCAATCACTACCTATAATCAGGGGCTTCGACTTCGCCTTGAACTTTTGTGGGGCAAGTAAACTGGTTGGCTTTTGTTTCGATTTATCGGGTTTTTGGCACTCTCCAAATTGAGTTATAAATCAGAATAGTTATACGGTTGAATATCACATTTCCTTCGTATATAACGTTTAAGCGTATGGGTACCAAATTCTGAAGTGATGATCTCATACAGATCACCGGAAAATTGTCATTTGCATTTGCGAATTTCGTCATTTAAATTGTTCACATTTTATTATTTACACAATTGATTCTCTTTTTTAGACAATCACCCTACCTCCATTTAAAATCAAAAGAATTCCCTGATGAGGCTGCAATAAAAACAATGGGAATTATAAATAAACATCGAGCATTTCTGAACGCGATTGATGAGCTGCAAGCTGAACGATCAGCGGGCGAACAATAATAATTGCTTATATTTATTTATATGCGCCATTTGTTTATTTTTATACATTTTCTTAGTGATGTCACAGGCGGCTGCAAGTGCCAGTCAGAAACAAGTTGTTTCGCTGGCTGTTTTGAGTATTGCGTGTCGTATCATTAACGATATTAAGAGTGATGAGGTGGATGGAATGGCTGAATGGAGGGAATCTCGGGCAGGGGATCCATAACATCGAACAGCTGCCTCACGTCTGGTTCTCATGACAACGCCGATGGCGTGCGACCTTTTCATGATAGATTCATTTGTTTTGACGTCTGCGAAGCGTGTGATTCCGCTGGCGGAAAGTGGAAGGAAGTGCCTGATTTTCTAAAATATTGTACACAAATATTTCCTCAATGAATAACGGTGGGAATTAGTGATAAAAATAAAATCCGGCTCAAGGGCTGCATCTTTGTCATTTCATTTGTGATGACTTGCTGAATGAATACAACATTTCAGCTCCCTTGAAAAATATCTTTTATTTTTTAAAACCTACATTTTGGCATTTATTTAATTTTGTTTAATTTTATTTAAAACGTCTTTTTCTTTTATAAATATTTACACAAAACAAAAAGCTTATTAAGCTAGGCACAATAGTTCATACGTTCAACGAATTCCAATTTGTGACAACAATAAAACAGGAATATATACAACTTAATTAACCAACTAAACTTATAATTCAATATTTGGTTATTTAGCATTCAAATCGAAAGAAGCTTGCTTCCGATCTCCTATTGCAGGAATTTGAAACAATTTCGCATATTGACTTGGCTGGGCTTAGTGGCCCTTTAAAATTGGCCGCCCCATTACATCTCCAGATAGAATCGGATGGGATCATCCTTACATATCTTTCCAGAACTGACGATTTTTCATAACCGAACAAAGATCCTCTCGATGTCTCACAGTTTATAGATACTTTAGGAGGCCGCATACCAAGTGGTTCTATTGCTGATCGTCTCTTCGTCTGCTTTCGGCATTATCCAGATGTTACCGATTCCGCTATCCGAACTAAAGCGATTGGAGTCGCGATAGAGCGAAAAGCTGGGAGCCTTGCGATGCAGGTGATCGTTCTCGCGGGAGTAGCGCTCCTGCAGCTTCGCTCGCTCCTCGTTGGCGAAGTTATTGATCATATCGCGGATTAAATCCAGCCAGGCGGCAATTTGCACCGGATCCGCGGTGAATTCACATTCCTGCTGCTTCCTGCGCTCGTAGTACAGTGTAAAGGACTTCGTTTTGGCCGAAATGCCAATGTGCTCGCAAGGATAACGACCGTGAAAGATCAGGTTCTTGCCCTTGATCTCAGTGTATATAATGCACTTGTCGAAAATAAAGACCTTGGCTCTGTAGCTGCGCTTTAGCTTGTGATCGAGCACCTGGAACTCGTTTACCTTGCGGAATTTGCCCTGATAGTAGACATTGAACTACGGGGATAGAGGAGTTTAGTACGATGATGAGGTAAGCTCTATTAGTAATGCCCACCTCATGACAGTCCACTATGTCATTGATGATCTCCGACTCATTGGTGGTCGTCAGCAGGGAACGCAGTCGTTTCTCCAGCCGACAGCAGGACTCAATTAATGGCTTCATCACTATATCACGGTTCTTGAAGAAGGTCTACGGGTGGTTTAAACAACTCATTAGCTTAATGGATGAGAATTTTTATCAAGATGTTACTCACATTGATGAACTGCGTCAGGAGCAAAGGATAACGAGCCATTCGCTGAATAGGTTGGACCAGAAAGCTATTAATGCCCAACTTGTCATCGCGTTCCAAGCGAATACTCTGGATGGAGAAGCAAAAAGTAAAGTTAATTAAATTAAGTAAGGTAATATTTGTTAAATATTTTCTAAACTCACTGTAAAGTAATTTTTGTAGAGATCGCACAGTTTAAGGGACTTTTGCTTGTTCATTGTGAAGATAACATAGCCATAAAAGCAGTTTTGCTAAAGAAAACATTATAATTAGTTTAAAATATAGAATTTTTAAAACAAATTAAAAACTCACATCCAGGAATTGCAGGAATTCATCGAACAATCGCTTCAGATCGCGTCGATTGCGCTGCAGCATGGGCAGGAACTCGTCCCGATGGAACTCGGCGATCTGCTCGATGTTGCCGAACAGATCGTACTTCTTGCCCCGAAGGCCCAAAGGAAGATCCTTGCGCTGGAAAATGTTGCCATAGTTCTCGATTCCCGTGTACAGGTTGTTCACGTAGGCCTCCTCCGTCTTGATCAGCTCCTCCAGAATGGGATGCACGCACTTGTCGCTCTTGTCGCGCAGCTCGATCTCTACTTCCTCCTCTCTGGAAATCAGATATTGGATTAACACTAAGTAATATTCATATAATAATCTTAAAAATATATATTTGGAAACTACATTTGGGAATGTTAGGATGGACTTTCACTGTATAGTTATTATACATGATGTACTTTACAATAAACATTTTGTTCTCAAAATATCTATTATCTTATTTTAAAAATGTGTTTTTTAGAGTTTCCTCTATTAACTTTCGGTACTCACTCATCTTTGGGCTGGTAGACCGAGTGAAACTTGCCCACCACATGCTCGTTGGTGGTCCCAATGATTTCAGTCTTTCGTCTCGGCGTAGAACGATAGTTTCTATAGAGGAAGGGAGATTAAAATAATAAAATACACATTAAAAAAAAAACCGGCTATCTTTAGCTCAATGGAAATAACAGCCGCGACAATAACAAAAACAAGTGCAGCAGTGATAACTGTTTAGATACA
Source organism: Drosophila lutescens (assembly GCA_037075285.1). Classification (NCBI taxonomy): domain Eukaryota; kingdom Metazoa; phylum Arthropoda; class Insecta; order Diptera; family Drosophilidae; genus Drosophila; species Drosophila lutescens. The sequence goes on from JBAMCF010001109.1 coordinate 395,068, forward strand.
ACCCCGCCCCCACATGGGCTGAGTCAGCAGAAGGAGGAGGTCTAATGATAAGACCAGTGGCAACCTTTGAGAAGCTTAAAGCACGACTACTTAGATAATGTCAGCAGGGCATAGGCATACATGATTATCACAGGGTAGTGAGTCACACGGTACCCATATTTCGGGGATCTCTTTCGGGGAATTCGTCGAGCCGCCGATTTTCCTCCAACGGTCGTTCAGACGAGAAGATTTGCATGGACTCATCGAGCGATTGGGCTAACCAGGTAACCACTTTCAGAATAAAATCCATTTGGGAGATGATAAACCAGGAGATCATAATGAGCAGTCCCATGGCCAAGGCGGTCACCAGGAAACCCGTTACCTATAGAAGGACTATGCAGTTAGTCTTAACGGAGCTTGAAAACTATCGATAATTTCACAATATCGTATCGATATTTTCGATAAAAAATCTAAAAAATTAGTTAAATTATTTTTATAAGAAAACGTCAGTAAAAACATGGATATTTCCGATAAATAACTATGTTTGAAAATGATCGAAAATATCGAAATGTTGATATTCTTCAAGCTCTACTCTACAGACCCCGGCGACACAGCCATCATCCTGAACATTGAGTGAGGAGGCGGAAATGCGCCAGTGAAAAGAGGAACTGCCAGCTGGACGGTGTTCGCTCTCCTGCTGCTCCTGGCTATCGAGCTTCCCCTCCTTCAGCACTTCAGCCGTATCGTAGTCTATATGTCGAGCCGTGTATATCCTGGTCCTAGACGCCAGATCCCGGCGCATCTCCTCCTCAGAGGAGTAAGTCTCTCGATCCAGGGAACGACTTCGAGGGGTTTTATGTTCTTCGTGGGTCGAGTGAGTGGAGCTGGAGGGGAATTCACTGCTGGCCGATCGGAGGAGGGAGGAGGGTTGTGACCTTGGAGCACTGGCTGTGCTCTCCGCACTCTCGGCACTGGCTGCATCCGTTTGGGACTCCGTTTCACCGCCATGTCTCTTCGGCGGCACCGCTGGGGGTATCTTTTTTTTCTTCTTCCGCGGCGGCAGAGGATCATCCGTGGTACCGGTGCCCTTGGACACTCCAACAGGACTTGTATAGACTATGGAGCGACGCTCACGCTCCACCAGAGCCTCGTCGGAGACATCGCTGCGCACGACATATTCTCCAGAGTTCGGCGGCTGCTGCAATTGGCTCTTCTCCCGCCCGTCCTCGTCCTTTTCGGGATCATCCATGATCGAGCTGCAACTGCTTCAAGGCAACCGATTTCCATTCGTTCATTTTTTAGATTTTTGGCATAGTTGTCAAAACTGGAATAACCAACGAACTGCCTGCTCTGCTTTGGCATTTCACTGGTGGCCAACCGGTTGGCAAAAGGGGCTCCAAAACTCAATTAACACTTCGCCAATTAAGTTTCGACTTTGCCAGTGCTGAGAATAGTTGTGCGTTATTTTATGGGCAAACTCACATTATACGATTTTTTTTACAACAAAAAGGAAGCTCAGCGACCGCGAAATCTAGTTAATTAAGATTGGAGGAAGGCCAGATTTGTCAAAGAGACTTGGTATAATGGTTATCCTATTCAGAACCCTTGGTAAAAGCTGGTTTAGGATATCCAGTTGCTCAATATCTAGTTAAGACTAACTTTTACTTGAAATTCAATAAATTCCTACTAATTAATTTTTTAGAATACCCTTTGTCAGTTCAAATATTAATACTAATAATTTCAGAAAGAGCATCAAAAAAAAGCCTATTGTAGAGTATTATTGTTTATACCCCATAAACAAAAACTGTAAATCAAAAAAAGCAAATTTAATTTGTAGTGTGAGCTTATTAAAGCTTTTTTAATTTATGGATTGTAAATAGAAGAGCTTTTTAAGGTGGATAAAACAGCAATTTTTATGCTTTATAAACTTCTTAAAGGTGAAAGTCTAAACTTTTTCCATAACGCACCTTTAAGGGGTATTCCCACAGAAGAACTTCAGACACTGCTGCACCTGTTTAGTTTTTCGCAATCTAAAGTTCTTGTAAATCCGCCCAACCCGATAAGACTTATCATTATTCAAATATTTACCTGGGGAAATCGTTGCGCATTTTTAGCGGCAAGGTGAGTCTATCTTTGGATTGATCTGCGCTAATGGATCGCTGCACCTGCTGCTGCTGGTTCTTCGACTCCTCATTCTCCTCCTCCTGACTTGAACTGGGTATGACCTCTGAAATGGAATCCGCCAGCACATATTCCTCGGTGGCTGTGGCATGTGGATCCGTTTCAAAGTCGGATATCTGATCCACTTCGTCCTCGGATCGCACCTCGTGTATGCTTTCGCTACCCCGAATACTGCGTATGGAGCTACTGCGACTGCTACCCAATCCCGGTAGGCGTATCCTTCGTGGGGGCGTAGCTGGCGGAGTGGATCGTTGATCCCCAGAATAATCCTCGAAAGACGGATGACGACGGTTCTCCAGTAGTTTGAGACTGAGCCGCTCTTGCTTTATAAAGCAGATGGTGGTTTTCAGGGTCTCGAAGCGATGCACCTTCTGTCGAACATCTAAGAGGGCGGGATCTGGGGTTTGCGGTGACATGGGCGTGGAGTCCTCCACTCCTCCTCCTCCGTTTGTTGCCTCGTGCATTTTGAGCAGAGAGCGTCGCTGGAAGGCACTCTCCGTATCGGAGTTCACGGAGTACGAGAGCTGGAACGAGCTGGAGCTGCTGTTGCTCGGGGAACTGTCGCCTCCGGTCTCCAGTTGGCTACTGACGGCGCTGCTCGAGTGGCGCTCCTGCTCCGCCGCCGCCTGCTGGCTGATCCGGCGGCGAGAGGTTCGCTTGTTGAAGTTGCGGTTGCTGAGATTGCGCTCCCGGCGGAAGGGCAGCGGACTGAGATCTTCGTCGGCCATTTTGCCTACCGATAAACCTTATCTTTGGGTTGCGACTCTCTTTCTACGGTTTTTCTGGGTCTCTCTGGGGGCTTTTCACTTCCACATTATCTTGGGGACTTCTCTTCGAGCGAATTTGCCTGCTCAATTCTCCCCCGCCGCTCCAGTTGAATTCAATTTTAACGAGCGCGTATTTACTTTTGGTGTTTTGTCAGCCCCTCACCAAGTGTATATAATGTTTATCTTATTTTTTATATATTTTTGGTGTTTTTGTTTTGGCCTTTTTGGCTTTGGAACACGTATTCGTATCTCTCTGTTTGTGTTGGCGTCAACTGTTGCGCTTTTTCGTCGCTTTATTGCGCTGCAAAACAGAAATTTGTAATTAAAGCGATTTGTATCGTCAAAGCTCTATAAATAAAGTATTAAAGTCGAGTGTGTACAACTAATTAGACATGTCTGGGGGGTTAAAATGATGACGGAAAGCGAATGCAAATTTTGACAAGGGATTTAAATCATTAACGACTAGGAAATCCGGAGTGGAACCTTGAAACAATTAGATATTAAATAGTTAATGGCTATCAGTAAGAAGAAAAAATCAAAAAAAATTCTAAGAGATGTTTATACCCGTTACTCGTAGAGTAAAAGGGTATATTGTATTCGTGCAAAAGTATGTAACAGCTAGAAGGAAGCGTTTCCGACCCCATAAAGTATATATATTCTTGATCAGGATCACTAGCCGAGTCGATCTAGCCATGTCCGTCTGTCCGTCTGTCTGTCCGTCTGTCTGTCTGTCTGTATGAACGCTGAGATCTCGGAAACTATAAAAGCTAGAAGATTGGCATTTTGCATGCAGATTCTAGGAGTTTCTACGCAGCGCAAGTTTGTTTCAAAAAGGTGCCACGCCCCCTCTAACGCCCACAATCGCTTATATACGATTTTAAAAATTTCAATATTTCGGAAAAGTAAAAATGCAGTTTTATTGTGTCTATCAATACCTATCGAAATGTAGAAGAAATTTTTCAAATCGGACCATTCGTTAAAAAGTTATGCGTGTTCAAAGTTTCTATCTCCATCCCCCCCGCACTCCCTTTACCAGAGTAACGGGTATCTGATTGTCGGGGAACCCGACTATAGCGTTCTCTCTTGTTTTTATTTAATTTTAGTTCAATACCCTTATGATACCTTTTTTTATACTGAATTATAATGATGATCGGCACTTCTGCTTTATATAACCCCACCGCTAGGCAAACATTGTCTTTGAATTTAAATCTTAATTCCTCACCCACTCTATGCAGATGCTCAAATATTTGCATAGAATTTAACTATGAGACAGAAAAGATTTATTTTTATGACAAATGACGTCAAGTTGTCGGAGGTTCGTGACAGAAAGAGAGAGTCCGAATGGGAAAGGCTCGAGAGCGAAAGGGAGGCAATCATTCTGTGTGTAGTTAATTATGTGTGACGTTTGGTTTGTTGTTTCTGCTATTTTATTTGAGCAAAAAACAAGTACAAATCACTCGAAACCGCAAATGAGGCACGACAAAAAGCAAATGAAGAGTGAACGGGTTGAAAGCTTGAAAGAGGAGGAAGTACGAAGTTCCCTCCGAACAAAAGAAAGTAGAAAAAGTCGCAGAAATGCAACATTTCGATTCCGGAATAGCTCCGCATTTGCCTGTGTCTATATCAAAAGCACTTTTTGTGGAAAAAATATAGTGCTTAATTAGAAAAAAATGTAAGATCGTTATGAGGAATATTGTTATAAAGAAATTATCATGTAAATAAATTTATTTTATAAAAATAATGGATCCTCAGAGATCCTTAACATCCTGGTTATTCAAGAACATTTTTTTAAACGAGCTTAGGGTCTTAGGGAAAATATTTGTTACAGATTCTTTTATAAAAATTAAATAGAGCCCCTGTAGAAAAATTCAGCTAAACAAAAACCCATGGTAACAGAAAATATTAATCGCAGTAAATTATAGCCTTGCCTTATATCCAGGTTCATCAATAAAGGGACCCCAACAATGACAGAATAGCGCATTTATGACCCAGTTAGATAAGTTCTAACACACCGAATGGTTTTTCTTTTGCGGATGTAGTCCCAATTCCTGATGGCTTTTATCTAATCTGGGCTCTCATATTTATGTAGTGGTTATAAAACTGTTTTATTGCTGCAATTGGCAAAGTGCAGTTTCACTAAAAGGGTTTTGCCCCTAAAATATAAAAAAGAACCTTTATTATCTCAAGTGATTCAGTGAGTGGTTTACATTACGTGACCCTAACTCAATATTTTGGCTATAGAGATAACAATAACGGATTAATCTGCTTAATAGAACTTCGAGCTTCTTGGGGGGATTTTTCAATCGTTATTAATAGACCGCAAACTGGTTATAGCCGCCTAATTGGCCATTTAGCGTCGTCACATGCAAGTTCCATTGTGTTTTTTGACTACCTTTTAGCTGCCGTGCAACAAAGGGTATATTGTTTTGGTGTTAATCTAAAACATACAATAAATCTTTTACATACAGTAGTACAAAATATTTCGAGTTCACTGAAGCATGGTAACTGGGGAATTTTCATTTAAATCGTTTAGAAAATTTACTGACGATCATTTGCTGATTCATATCCCTTATCTTTGCCCATTCCACCCACTCCTTATCGCTACAATATAATATTTGAATGGGTTTTAAAGCCACTTCTAGGTACTTTCGGGCCACATTAATAAACTCCAGTAATCAGGAATCAGGAAAGGGGAAGTTTTCGTTTTGTGCTAACTGAAATCGAATCGATGAACGGATAGGTAAACAAATAGCTATAGTATATACTATCTATAGAACCTTGAAGTGAGGCCCATTTTGATGATACGTTTTCGCGGCCCATTAGCAAAGTCAGCTACAAAAATAGAGTTTCTAAAGCCGTGTTACTGTTTAGTCAGCCGATTACAGAGATAAAGGCAAACAGAATAATGGCTAAAAGTGGAAAAACCGCTCGTTACTGACACGACTATGTATATAAACCAAAACAGCTTTACGGCCAAACTGATTCGAGGGAAATGTCACATTTTTTGCGTTTATTTGCTTGATTTAAATTAGAGTTTGATTTTCAGGTATTCATGTTTTCAGGCACAGTTCGTTATTTTTGTGGGCACGTGTTAATGAGACAGTTTTATAAGCGCGTGCAGACGTTTCGTTTTTATTTCTTTATTCTTCACTATCTGGCATAACTTGCCAATTTTGGCACTTACATTGTTTGAGTTTTTATCGGTTTTTGGCTTGGCTTAAGGTCACGGCGCACGCTGCGTATACGCAATGCTGGCTATATGGTTCTTGACGGCGATCGCCGAATCGTTTGATATCTACCGACGGTCGGAACGTTCGCTCACCTGTGCATTTGAATTCGCACTGAACGGGGCAATGGAATACGGAATAATTCGCAGTGCAGCAAGTGCGAGAATTATCGCCTCTCCCGATCTGGCCAAGCTCTCTCCTTCCATATCGCTCTTTCTATATCTTTTTACGCTCCCGCCGCCGTCTGGTTTCGGTTTTAACTGTTTGCCCGCTGAGTTAGTTATCATTTTTTATATGCGCTCGCCTTTTTTTCTGTATTATTTAGATTGCTCTCTCGGGCTTAGCGGTTCCGTTCTGTGTCGCATTTTCCACAGCAAATTATTGTCATAATTCCGCCTTGCCTTGTATTTCTGGAGTGCTATTGCAGGCGGCATAAATTCTTAATTAGTCTAGGCCACACGGAAAATTATTTTTATTCATTCATCGTTACTAAATAAAAATTCTTTAAAAAAATGTATGGGACATATTTTCACTCCATAAATATTAAAAATAGAAAATGTTACAATGTTTTTGATGGAAAATACAAGCATTTATTTTATGAAGCATTTATTGAATATATTTTAATTTCATTAAAAATTATCTAAAATGTAGAGTTAGATGTTTAACACTGCATAAAACAAAATATCATATTTTAAAATTAAATTAAATTAAATTTTGTTTTTCAATTTTTTTAAGGAAAAATAAAAACGTTTTCAAAAATATTTAGCTTTTTAAAATTAAATAAATATATTTTAAAATAAAATTTAACTAAATTTACATAACTTTAAAATTAAAAAAAAATAAGAAAAATAAAAAACAAAAAGCTCAACAATACACAACAACTTACACTTCTCTATTTCGTCTTAATACTCAGATAATACATTATTATAATTTTGCATTAAATATCAAGTCCAACATCATCTTTTTTGTCTGTGCAGTATCTTTTTGGTCTTCGTCAAGAAAGAAACGAAAAAGAATGCGGAGAAAATCCCCCACAACCAGGCAGTCTGGCAGAGCAACTTCAAAATCGAAAACGAACCGAAAATTTCCCTGACTAACTTGCAGTGTGCCAAATAAACTTTGGATTTTTCAATCGTATTTAAAGCTGTGCTGGTGAGTTTGCTGCGATTTGTCATATATTTTTTCACCTGTTTCACTCGATTATGCACTCGTCAGCGTGTTTGAAATGTCTGCCTTATCGGCAATGATTGCCATATCTTATCAAACCAAGTCTACACTCGCAATCGAAACCGCCAACACAAAATGAAGAGCTGAATACTCGCCGTCTCATTAAGGCCACAAATTGGTCGTTTTCTGTGGATTTTAACTTGAATCTCCAGAATTGTGGGCTCAGTTTTCGGGGGCTTTTCTGTTTTTGTTACTTTTGCACCGTTTTGTGCTTATCTTTGCACATTTTCGAACGTACTCTCCGCCCCGCCAACACAAAAAGTGGCCAAATCGCATGGAATTCTTCCCTCACAGCTGTGGGAGTCCCATGGTTTTGCAAACTGGTGAAATCGATTGCGTTTTATTGTATTTACTTGGGTAGAACGCAAGATTGGGAGTGGTAAAACCTGGAAATTGTGGGAGTCCCATTAATTGTGTGGCTTTGCTCTCTACCTAAATTTTATTTAAAACAAACTTTAAACTTTTAAAGACGTGCCTAATACATATTTTAATTTGAAAACTAAAAATACAATGATCTTAGGCTTAACATTTTTCTTGAGTTTCGCGCCAGTTTTCAAATTCGCAATTCGCCCTAACTCCTAGCCGAGCTAAGAACCTAGCCTTCCTAGGTTTTCTACCTCTCAAAATGTTACCAAATACCACAACCACAAAATAGAGAGTTGCCGGATGATTTTCTCTTCAAAATGGTCAGTTACATTTCAATTTTGTTATACGTTAGTTTCCTAGTTTCTCTTACAACTGAACTATTTTAAGTTAAGTAAGAACCCTAAAATATTTGTATGCATTTAGTTGAGTTTGTTGTTTTTGTTTCTGAATAGCAACTACTAATACGAGTTGCGACAATAAGAATTGTCTCTACGATTTTATGTATAACACATTCTATTTTTAGGCACCGCAACGCACACCCTTATAATTTCCAAGTAGTTCTAGCCTCTGGCGCACCAATTCCTCAGGCTGGACAGCGAACAGTTAAGACTATACTTCACAGGATCATTTCTGTAGTCAGTCTTCACATACTTTCACACTAGCTGAAAGCCAAGTGCACCCGCGTTGATGAGTTGAATCGTTCTGTTCGGCAGCGTGAGGATTTGCCCAGTGTCCTTTGCGGTTTTCGAATCGGTTGGACGCGGGGCTTCGATGATCGCTCGGTAACAACGGATAGAGCGAATTCTGAGTGGTGCTCCTTTTACACTAATCAATTTGAATAATACTTAAATTAAGAAGTAGTTTAAGAAAAAATTATAATTTTAAAACCTTTTAAAATTCAAATTAGAAATGACTTCAGATTTTTGAATTTTGTCATAATCTGACAACCCTGCGAAGTGAACCTGATGCTTCCCACATAAGTAAACATCTTAGATGCACTCGAATTTCGTCGCCAGGCACCGCCAGTCGAGATCGAACTAAGGCAAAGTCCAGGGCACCGCCATCGAATGTTGGGCGTTTCAAATTTCCTGGCTGCTTTAATTGCCGATTTTCCCCTATCTGTTTATGGTAATAGAAGCAACGGAAATTCCTGCGAATGTGGGAGTGCCATGATAAGATAGGATAAATCCTTTTCCAATACGTATGATATAATGTGGAATAATAAATAAGTTTGGCACTTTGGAATAGAGGTTTAAGCTATTTTATTGATACCTGCAGATTGTACTTATAAGTAAAGACTAATATATAGTACGGCAGACCATTTAATATTTAGCATAAGCTACCTGGAAATATTTGCGCCTCTTACACACGCCCTAAAAGCACAAACAAATATTTACTACCTTTATTTTTGCCACTATACTATAATTGGTTTATAATCGAAATGAGAGGAGAGGAATTTACTGAACCGATAGAGAGGGGGAGAGAAAACTTGGAACAAGAACAGAGGGTGAATAAGAGACTAGACTAGACACTAGACTTATGAATGTGTGAAAAGTAATTGCCAAATTAGGCAGCCAAGCCAAGCTCGTTGGAATATTGCATTCCATCTAATAAGGTAGACTGAACCAAATAACTGGTTAAATATGTTAACTAATTCATTAACTGCGTTTCCTTTTCAACGCCCACTAAAACTAGAACCCTCTCTCGCTCTCTAGACTCTACCTTTAATTCCTCTCTCGCTTAAGCCGGCCGGCAAACACCCATAAGCTTGGAAGAGAGTGCCATTTTGGGGAGAGACCCCGAGTGGGTGAGCGTATAAAAGCAGCGTCGCCGGCGGAAGAAAGTCAATTGCTTGGCAATCGTTGTGGTGATCGTGTGATTTAGTGAGTGAAAGCGTCCCAGTGGGTGGAGAAGAGAGTAGAGAGCAGAGAGAGTAACGGAAGGAGAGTGCGGAACGTACGCTTAATTGGCAAATTGAAGAACTGAGAGGAGGAACAGTGCCCAGCTGGTTTTTATTCTTTCTTGAGGTAAGCTAATGGGATCTCCCTGGAACCTTCGAATTTCGTTCAACTCTAGTGATGTAATTACGCACCTCAGACGAAAGTTTTACCCTTGCCAAAAATTGGAAAACGCTTTTGCGAACTTCGAAGCCAGCCGAATCCGAATGGCGCTCGTCTCGATTCGATTCGGTTCTAAAATTACACCCGTTGGTTTTTTGGCTTCGATTGATTTTTGATTTTTGGGTCAATCGATTCGAAATCGAAAAGTTTTGAACTCGTTTCGCTGAATCGCAGTTCGCGCGGATCTCTCGCCCCGCTCGCAAGCAAATATGTGAAGGACAAAGACGTGAAGCCCTCTTCTTCTGCCACTTCGGAAACCGATCAGTTCGGAACAGAAATATAGAAACGACCATAGCACCACCGTCGTCCGTGGAGTGCGTGAACGTATTTCGAAGCGTGAGGTAGTCGGAATCGGAACTATAATCTTAAGTGTAGTGCATACCCAGAACCTTAAATCGAAACGCAGGCTTATATAACGCCACAATCAATACCTTTCCGAAGGAAAGAATAAGTTAACAATCGAGCAAAGACAATCAGGAATATTTCCGAACTGATAATGGAGTGAATGCCTTGGGACTAGGGGTCCCAGACTTTCGAATTCTAGTGATAACCCCTAACATCGTCTATAGTTCATCTCAGCAAAGTTGCCCATCTGGCCGGGTGTGCACGTGAATTCAAATCCATTCAGTGCCCATTGACGTACTTTACTACATATCCCCTTGGGTCCTTGACCCACTGTGTGATCCCTGCCCTTTCCCATGGATTCAAATTCGACAATTGGATAATCTTGGCGTCATTATCTACGCTAACCTTTTCCCACGATTAAAGTGAAACCATTTCCCTCGATTTTAGTGCCCAAGTGCCAGATCAAAGAGCCAAAATAGATCAGCAAATCGAAATTGAATTAAATCATGACACCAAAACACAGAGACAGACCAAATTAAATTCAATTGAAGCTGTCACGGCAACAAGTGCCAGGAAAAGACAAAAACAAAAAGGCAGAAGATAACGCCGAATCGAAAAGTCGAATCGATTGGTGCAATTTGAGACTCTCCGCTCCGAAAGCGAAAATTGCAGAATTGCAGCGGAAGAGGCGGCCAGTCGGGCATTACTGAAATGAGAGGGGGAGGGGTTCGAAATCTTGGTGACTGACTGGGCGCCCTGCCAAAATCATGGCAAAGGCAAAGATACTTCGGCTACATACACATATCGATCGAAAACTGGTTTATGTTCCACATGGATCCTATCCCACGTTTAAATATTTATCCAGCCAGACGAAAAAGTGTCGACTACAATGGAAACAGAGGCGTAGTACCTCCGGTTCTTCTTCCAGCAGCGCCAACGCCCCGAAAGATATTTAGCCTGACTTTTGCAAGACTCAGCAAAAGCGAAAAAAGAAAATAGGGGGGTTCCAAGTGGGCAGTGGAGGAGTGGTGTCTGTTTCTGTGATGTGCGTGGGTGTGTTGTCTGTGGGACAATCAATGCACTTCCGCTCGGGTCTATAGGGAAATGCTCTTGCATTGCAAGATATATATATACCAAGTATATATATTGCAGTTTTATGGTAATTATCTGTTCTGTCAACTTTTGCCTTGACTGCGCTTGATTTATTGCATTATTCTTGAGCGGCTACCAAATAAGGCCAGCGAATAAATAACTGTGGAGAGCAAACATGGCTTCCAAATTAGACCAACGTTTATATCAGATCATATTTACCCCCAGCGGGTTTTTATATGGTATTTTGTTTACACTTGTACAAACCTATCGTAGAATCTTCTAGTCATTCTTTATCTTGGATCGTAAAAGTTTTACGAACCCTGCGTTATCCTTATCACTCGAGCATATTCTGACCCACTTCACCCACAAACATTTGTCACGTTCTCCTTATCATCAAAACCAGGCTATCGACTGATTAACTGGGTTCAATCTTCTAACAAACATAAACAAAAACTGGAAAAACACAATCTAAGCTATTTCGCCATGAAATGAAATTTTTGGCATTGCTTTATTTATAGGATTTGTTAAATAAGGATCCCGAATTGAAACTCTTCAAACTGAAGTATTTAAGAGATTATATTGTTTTTATTTATAGACAGAAATACAGTTGATTTAAGCCAAACTTTTTCTGATGACAGATAAGGGTTCCACCCAAGGAAGTTCGACTGTACATTAACTTTAAATTAATAAGAACAATGATAGCATACCAAGTGGTTGACTCAACCGATTTCTTCCCTTCCTTTATATTTCACAGGGAATTGCATTGAGAAAGCGCAGAGATGGCCGATGAAGCACAAGCACCACCAGCTGAGGGCGCACCACCAGCCGATGGAGAGGCGCCACCACCCGCCGAGGGAGCCGAGGGTGCCGTCGAGGGCGGAGAGCCCGCTCCTCCAGCAGAGCCCGCCGAGCCCATCAAGCACAGCTACACGCTCTTCTACTTCAACGTGAAGGCGTTGGCCGAGCCCCTGCGCTACCTGTTCGCCTACGGCAACCAGGAGTACGAGGATGTGCGCGTTACCCGCGACGAGTGGCCAGCCCTGAAGCCAAGTGAGTTCTGGGATCAAACCTTAACCATAAGGATCCATATAACCTGGTTTCTCCTCCTCCCCCCAATAGCCATGCCCATGGGCCAGATGCCCGTTCTGGAAGTCGATGGCAAGCGTGTGCACCAGAGCATCTCGATGGCTCGTTTCCTGGCCAAGACCGTCGGCCTGTGCGGCGCCACTCCGTGGGAGGATCTGCAGATCGACATTGTGGTTGACACCATCAATGACTTCCGTCTAAGTAGCGAACAATGTGTGCCTCAGTTTCATGTTCAGTGTCCTTGATTAACTCTGGAATTTTTAATGTATAGAAATTGCAGTCGTCTCGTACGAGCCGGAGGACGAGATCAAGGAGAAGAAGTTGGTCACCCTGAATGCCGAGGTCATTCCATTCTACCTGGAGAAGCTCGAGCAGACCGTCAAGGACAACGATGGTCATCTGGCTCTGGGCAAGGTGGGTGTTTAAAAGTCGATATATGCAGTAGGGTGTTTGAAAGATTCCAGGTGATGAGGGTAATCCTTAATGATTGAGTCTGGGATGCCTTGAATTTTCAGTCCATCTTTTCTTTAGAATATCTAATTTCATATATTGTTCTGCTTTTATACTAAAGAATTCGTAGACATATGCTGAAGAATTCGCGGTTCTATAATACTGTATGTCTTAAACTACATATGACGAGGGATTTTATTGACTTTTCTATCCTTGTAGATAAACCTTATTAAAATCCCTATTTTTCCCACCCACAGCTGACCTGGGCTGATGTCTACTTTGCAGGCATCACCGACTACATGAACTACATGGTCAAGCGCGACCTGCTGGAACCCTACCCCGCCCTGCGCGGTGTCGTGGATGCTATCAACGCTTTGGAACCGATCAAGGCCTGGATCGAGAAGCGCCCCGTCACCGAGGTCTAAGTTCCCGGGACTGGAATTGGGAGGAGGGAAACCATTGCACACCACTCAGAAACAACCGCACTGCAGAAATGCAGAAAACACCACCCACATCTGTACACATTTTGTTCCTTTTTGCGGAGGATCCGGATCCGAGGAGCAGCGGATTTTCGCACGGGGTCATAGACGCGTAGGAGTTTAGCACGTATCACTATGAACAAATCGTATTTGTTTTACTTTCTTGGTTATAATTCTCTTTGCATGGCGCTATATACATATTTCTATTGGGATCCGCCAGCGGATCGCCGCGTTCGTTAGCTTCTTCTGAAATGATGAAAGACACATAATACTTATTGCACAGTTTATAATATTTTGGACTACGTTTAGAACATACATTTAGCGCACCTATGCAGACGCCTACTGTAACTATATATATAAATACAAAATCTACGAGTGGTTCATCTTTTAGACGTATTCTATTATAATTAATTCACTTGGAAGCGCTCAACAAATATTTAAACAAATCCAGCGAAAGCTGAGCATCAATTACAAATTTCATTTATTTTTTGTTTTCTACAAGACGTTATCGCGGCCCCAGGAATTTTCTTCGTCTCATCGATGTTGCCAATAAAGTAAACCATAAAAAAGACTCAAATCAATAGAACCGGGTTCCTTGAAAATTAACCAAGTCAAACGAATGGTAAATCTATTAAAACAGACTTTAACTGCCAAATTTCAAATGCACACAATCACTTACATCAACTTATACATTTTATTTATTCAAATTTGTAATTGTATTTTTTAAATATTTTCACAAAAAACTTTTAAATAAACTAAACACCTAAAAAGGAATGAGCACTTTTCAAAAGCACGACAACTCGTTTTACTTTTTTGTCGTGGAATGATTGGGGAGCTAGGAAGGGATCTGTATTCCAAAATTTAAAAATGGTTTTGTTAGATTTTAGAACAATTACTTTAGGCTCCTTTACTTTATATTTCCGAAACATACAATTGAATAAAATTTAATCAACTTTAACATATCTTTAAAATAATTACAGATCAATAATATATAAACATTTAATTCATACATAACAATTTTATTGTCTTAAAAGTATAAATGCACTATTGGCCAGTTTCGTTACATATTTTCACATCGTAGGTTGTGATTTACTGATGCTTCCAGCTGGGTGGACGCTTCTCAAAGAAGCTTGCGATGCCCTCTTTGGTGTCGCCCAGCTGGAAGTTCTCGCACATCTTCTCCTGGGCAGCAGCAAAGGCTTCCGCCTGGGACATGGCCAGCTGCTTGTAGTAGAACTCCTTGCCCAGCGAGATAACGGCTCGGCTCTTGGCCTTGATGGCATTAGTGATTTCGTCGATCTCCTTATCTAGATCCTCAGCTGGAACTGCTTTGGTGACCATTCCTGATATGTAAGCTTCTTCGGCGGTCACCGGAAGACCAGTCATTAGCATATAGGCGGATTTGGGGTGCGAAATGATGCGCGTGACAGTTACGCCTGGCTGGGAGCAAAAAACTCCGACGCCAGCGCTGAAATGGGATTGATATATTGACTAAGAGGTTCCTCAGAGGTACCTTATACCTACCCCGGTGTGGAGAACTTGCTGTTCTTGGAGCAGACCACCATATCACACGAGACCACCAGTTGACAGCCCGCAGCAGCCGCATAACCATTGACCTTTCCTATGACAGGCACCGGTAGCTGTTGGATGTCGTTTATAACGTCGGTTAGCTTCTGGAAAACACAGGCCTGAATCTTGGGGTCATTGTGCAGCTCCTTGAGGTTGTGACCTGCTGACCAGATCTTTCCCTGGGCCGTCAGGACCACACATCTCAGGTCCACGCTGTCTTTATCTTTGACAAGAGCATCCTGAAGGGCGGACATCATCTCCAGAGATAGGGAATTAAGGGTTTTCGGGTGATTCAGTGTAATCTCCCGCACTCCTTGCTCCTGCTTGACCAGGACTAGGTCACTGGCTCCGCTGCTGGCGAAGCGGAGCACCTGTGGCGTCCATCCTGTTGCATATTTTAATAAGTTCCAGGAGCTTGGCAAAACACGCAACATTTTTATTTTGATCTGGCAACGTTGGTTTGTTTTCGACCCAAGCAGCTGACCTCCGCATATCGAAACAGCTGTTTATCGATTGCCAGAGAGCAGCAGGTATCGAAACCGCTATTAAATAAAGAAACGTTTAAAAGATTATCCGCGTTTTTCAAAGCTTTTCCGCTTCCATAGCTGCCCCACTGTACAGGTGAGTAACCGCTCAGGTGCGTCAATAACCGCTGCCTTTGTTTGTGCCTCAGCTGAGCGGTCAGACACAACAACAAAGTGTGAAGCGGGAGCTTCTTATGTACTTGGTAGTACATAAACTACCACACAAGCAGAACTTTATCAGCCGCCAAAGCCATTTGTATATGTCGCCCCACATTTGCTGCTGGCCCCACAAAGCAGTTAACGATTCGAACCGCGCCAGTGCGGATCCATCCGATCCCTCGATTTGAGCTCTACTAACGGGTACTCCCATTCCATTCCCACAGCTGCCACAAGATGCGTCCGTTCTCCGGCAGCGATTGCATCAAGCCCGTCACCGAGGGCATCAACCGGGCCTTCGGAGCCAAGGAACCCTGGCAGGTGGCCACCATCACAGCGACCACGGTCCTAGGAGGCGTCTGGCTATGGACTGTGATCTGCCACGATGAAAGTGAGTTGAAGAAGGATATTTTCGGATAATATATAACCAAGTTAAGTTAGGGCAGTTCGGGAGCAAGGTCTTTTTGGACAAGTTTCCAGAATACAAGTACAACATAATGCCAAGTCACCACAGTCAGGCGATTCCTTCTATTCCCAAATTGCAGGGCAGGGCACGGCAACTTCCTAAATCCATCAAACTATCTTATCTGCGGGGTGCGTTCCCTCAGCACCTATGTATATAAATACAATTAAATTTCTTTAAAAGTAAGTTAAATAGCAAAACTTA
Source organism: Drosophila lutescens (assembly GCA_037075285.1). Classification (NCBI taxonomy): domain Eukaryota; kingdom Metazoa; phylum Arthropoda; class Insecta; order Diptera; family Drosophilidae; genus Drosophila; species Drosophila lutescens. The sequence continues at coordinate 411,303 of JBAMCF010001109.1, forward strand.
AAAGAAGCCATAGAATGTATTAAATTTAATGTGCATGGATGTATAATATTATGATTCAAAGTTTCTTGATGACTAAGAAATTAATTCTTATCAAAATAGCCAGCCTAAAATATGGATAGTAGGTATATTAAGTTAGTTAAGCGTAAAAATCTTCAACTTAGCATAAAACTTAACTGAGAAAAGTATCTCTAAAGTAAATAGAATACTTTAATCATTGTAATAGTGCTTAAACACTATTATTATTATTATTTACCAATGTCTATACTGTGTACTTTGTTCTCTTGCCTTATATAAGCTTGATCAAATGCCATGCACTCGTTGGGTGCCCTCCCCGAACTTCTGAATTTAATCTATCCACAGATTACGTTAGATTAGAGTTTAAATGTTTGTTAAAGCGTGTAGCAACTCAAAGTCAATGAGATATGCAAAGTTCAACAATGTGAAGTCAAGGAAATCGATAAGATTGAGATATCCCCCATTTCCTATAACATATGTAGTTGTTTTTAAAAAGAATCCATTTAAATGGCCTGCTTAGTACCAAATCTAATGAAATTAGGTAGTTTCCCACAACCGTGACTAATGCTTTCTATTAAGAATGTTTCTGTTTCCTAGCATAGTTTCTTTAGGCGCTCCATGAAACCTGACCAAAGTTTCGTCTACAGCAAAACACGCCATATCTGATATCTTGCAGTTATCAGAGGTATCATATATCGTTTATCAGGCGACAAATTATCTCAATAATCGTTCTTTGTTTTGGGTCTGTTCACCTTAAGATAAACGTAATTTTAGCTTTTATGTTATTTCTTTTTAATTACTCCAGTCTGGTTAAAACAAAGGTTTATTATAGAGAGTTTTAGAGTATTTATCATTCGATATAAGAAAAATCTCAGGGAAAGTGATGATTTAGTTAGTTAAACTACAGCGTACTAATTCAATATCTCCCTTTCTCCCAGGTCTTTACATCCGTGGCAAGCGTCAGTTCTTCAAATATGCCAAGAAGATTCCCGCCGTGCGTCGTCAGGTGGAGACTGAATTGGCCAAGGCTAAGAACGACTTCGAGACGGAAATCAAGAAGAGCAACGCCCACCTTAGCTACACGGAAACTCTACCCGAGAAGGGACTCAGCAAGGAGGAGATCCTCCGCCTGGTGGACGAGCACCTGAAGACCGGTCACTACGACTGGCGCGATGGTCGGGTATCCGGTGCAGTTTACGGCTACAAGCCTGAGCTGGTGGAGCTCGTCACTGAGGTGTACGGCAAGGCCTCCTACACGAATCCCCTGCACGCGGATCTCTTCCCGGGCGTGTGCAAAATGGAGGCTGAGGTTGTGCGCATGGCATGTAACCTTTTCCACGGAAACTCCGCCAGCTGCGGCACAATGACCACCGGTGGCACCGAGTCCATTGTGATGGCCATGAAGGCATACAGGGATTACGCGCGGGAGCACAAGGGCATCACCAGGCCGAACATCGTGGTACCGAAGACAGTGCACGCTGCCTTCGATAAGGGCGGTCAGTACTTCAACATTCACGTGCGCTCCGTCGACGTGGATCCGGATACCTACGAAGTGGACATTAAAAAGTTCAAGCGTGCCATCAATAGGAACACTATTCTTGTAGGGATTTTTATGGTTAATTTAATGAATTTATCCTGATTTCTAATGTAATTCTTCAACTCCAGCTCGTTGGCTCTGCACCCAACTTCCCCTATGGAACCATTGATGATATCGAAGCCATCGCCGCTTTGGGCGTGAAATACGATATTCCCGTACACGTGGATGCCTGTCTGGGCAGCTTTGTGGTGGCCCTGGTCCGCAATGCTGGCTACAAGCTGCGTCCCTTCGATTTCGAAGTCAAGGGAGTGACCAGCATCTCCGCTGATACCCACAAGTATGGATTCGCACCAAAGGGATCGTCGGTGATCCTTTACTCGGACAAGAAGTACAAGGATCACCAGTTCACCGTGACCACCGACTGGCCAGGTGGCGTCTACGGGTCTCCCACCGTAAACGGCTCTCGTGCTGGAGGTATTATCGCCGCCTGCTGGGCCACCATGATGAGCTTTGGCTATGATGGTTATCTGGAGGCCACCAAGCGCATTGTGGATACTGCTCGTTATATCGAAAGGGGGTAAGGCTGCAAAGAAATCATTTTAAAACAAGTGTTAATCACATATTCCCGTTCTAGCGTCCGCGACATTAATGGCATCTTTATCTTTGGCAAGCCAGCCACTTCGGTGATTGCCCTGGGCTCCAATGTGTTCGATATTTTCCGGCTATCAGACTCGCTGTGCAAACTGGGATGGAACCTGAATGCCCTGCAGTTCCCATCTGGGTAGGTGAATCAACTTTTAATTAGCGAAACCATTCTAATAAGCAATACTCCCATTTAAGTATCCACCTCTGCGTGACGGACATGCACACACAGCCGGGAGTGGCGGATAAATTCATTGCCGATGTCCGCAGCTGTGTGGTGGAGATCATGAAGGATCCCGGCCATCCCGTGGAAGGAAAGATGGCTCTCTACGGCATGGCCCAGAGCATACCCGACCGTTCGGTGATCGGCGAAGTGACTCGCCTCTTCCTGCACTCCATGTACTACACGCCCAGCCAGAAATAGACGCCTGGAGCCATCCCCACTCTACTCTTCTCCCACCCCACGGAGCTAATGCATTTCCTGTGCCGTATTTAAACCACCAAAACACCACCCCTTGTTAAACCTTCCTCAAGCAATTCATTCTAGCCTGCAAATAGTGCTGTAATCGAGGGTACAAAACGTCGTTCTACGCGTAAAGGATCTATATTCATCCCGTATATCAACATTCGTCGCTCTTAGAGCTATGTTATTGAACTGTTTTTCTGTGTAACTTGCTAGTGAAATAATAAAATAATATTAATAAATTTTTGTATACACAACTAAAGTGTTTTACGTAGTGAAATGATTAAATTATGTATGATTTCTTGTCATTAATGTATCTTAAAATTCAATTTTATATTTAGAACATAACATTTATACCATTAAATCATGGTTCATATTCTTAAATTGTTTTGCTGCCACTCAAATTCCTAGCATTGATCGATTTGTTACCATTTAATTTATATTTTGTTTACATTTTACCCCTTCAGCAATTAACAATAATTGCTGCTGCGTGGGTACTTGCAATCCGGTCTGATCTGATCTGGCTTCGTCCATATTTCTATTTCTTTTCAAACATTTTGCCACGCGTCGGCGTTTTTTAATTTAGTTGATCTTCGATGCCCAACCGAGTCACGCCCATTTCCTCTTTGGTAATTTATGTAAGTCTCGAATGGCGTGCACAAATTATTTCAAATAAATTTCTATGGCGGAAACATTTATTTTATTTTAAGATGGGGAAAGACGGTTTTCGGGACACGCTTCCGATGTCAAATATTAAAAATAGCCAAAAGCGAGCAACAAGTGTCGCACAAAGGTGGCGATCAATTGGTGGCATCAATTTCACAGGCCACAACAAAGGCGAAACCGAAACCTGTCACATTAAGAGGGCGCCCACGCAGCCCCGGACTTCCTGCCCCTGCCATCTGGAATTTTGGGGTACTACCTCCTCTAAACCGGGCAGCCAGAAAGATTCGGCTCAAACCGGGTTGCCAAAAAATAAATATCTGAAATAAATAAAAAGTCACCTTTTCAGTGATTTCCGACTGCGCAGTCGCCGCCGACATCGAGGCAGAGCTGAGCGAAGGTGGAGCTCATTTTTTCCATTGCTCATTCGCTACGCGCTCGTCGAATCGCCGAGACGTCTAAAATCGCTGCTGCCGCTCGTCGCGGGTGTAAGAAGTTAGGTTCCAAAAAAATAAATATATACAAATATTGGGAAGAAAACCTGATTTCTTAAAAAGTTGCACATATAACACTGCACTTTTTACGGCCGATCTAAGCAGTTCTTATCGAATTAAGGTGGCGCCTGAAAAGGTTTCGACCACCTCCATTTCCGTTTCACCCCTCGCGTTTGTTTGTGCTTCTGTGTTATGATATGATGATATGATATGGAGTGAATTAACCCATCGTTCAGCTGTCTAAGCGGTTTTCATTGAGTGCACATTGCGGAATTTCAATTACTTAGCCACTCGATAGGAAAGGAGAGCACTTCAAGGTAATTTCCAAGCAAACAAAATGTACAGGTGAAACAGTAACTCGATTCCCCCTGGATTCCGTTGATTTGAGAGCGATAAGTTAAACGCCATATTAATAGCCAATTATTTAGTCACCAGCTACAACATCATCATCATCATGAATTGTTCATTAGCAGGTTTTCAGTATCGATAAGGTAAACATACGAGCTGAAATACATGGCACAGTAAATGGGTGGAAACCCTAGTTATAGGAAAGCAAACAGAACTTTGTTTTAACAACCAACGGGTTCTCGAAAAAGGATTATATTATACTTTTATTGATCGGAAGATGATACTTGTATAAGGTATACAGTATAGAGAACTTGTATTCTCTGAGATATAAAAAGTTATTTAACTTTATTAACCATCTAACGTTTGGCTTCCCTAATAATCTTCATATTTCTGACTCACTTATCCGTTATATATATCCATGTATTTCCCAGACAGACTTATCTCAGTCTTAGATTCAACTTATCGTAGAAGAGTTGAGTAAATATTGAAATCCAGTTATAAAATTAATGCGCAAAATATCTATATATTTGTAAAGCACTCAAATCGAAATCTCCTCGGTTCCCATGGCATATCCAAGGCTCATATTATGTTTACATCTTGATATTGCCTAACCCAAGCGAACCGAAGCGATAAGGTTCTCTTTTTTTGTCGCTTTTTGCCGACTATTATGTATTTTATCTAGCCGATAAGATATGACCGCGCACATATATCTCTAGGTTATGTGATGGCTGTCTTGCTCCAATTTCGCGCAGAAACTTTTGATTCGTACGTTGGGTTTTGATGGGTTTCATTGTTTGGTCAAAAGCTGGCATGCAACGGGACAATCAATGGGGCAGCACCCTTTTATACATATGTATTTTCCCCTGTTCGGTCAGATAAAAAGTTTGGAGCTCGTATGTGCACTTCTCGCCATGGCAACCTGCCCGCCAGCCGGTCACAACAAGTATAAGTCCACCACTCCTGGACGGAGTTTTTGTTTGGCACCCAACAACAACGGCAACCCCCTGTCCAAAGGACATTTGTTCCAGCGACTGGCCAGCTGGGTGCGGCTTTAATGTCTGGCGTCATTATACCATTTATAGCCCATGTTTCCCCAGAACTTTCGCTGCTCCTTTCAGTGTTTAATCGATAGAACCCGAAACGAGTGTTGGAAACCCGGGTTTTTCCCATTTTCATGGCTCTTTCCTCCCTTTGCCATTTGTGTGCTAATTGCAGATCGAGGCTAACTAACTGATTTTGGGGGAGGGGGCTCGGTACTTTGGCCACTGGGATGGAGGCTTCACTGTGCAGGCGGAGACCCAGTCACTGTGTGCCGTTTGTTTTGAGCTCGTTAAGTTTGCTGTTAATTATCGTTTGGAATTTCGCGACGCAGTTGAGTACCGAAATGTGTTGACTTGGCAGGTGAACATCTCTTGAATAGCTTAAGGTAAGAGATCAACAATGTATAAGCTGAACATTTGAAATACTTAATGAGATGTAACACGAAAACAAGTAATACAATTAGGATCGTTATAGCTTTAAATATTAGATCACGGCTTAGTTCTATTAGGATGCAGTCTATATCGAAACTATAAGGGGAAAGTCCCAAACCTGTTTATTCCACATATTTCCCTTTACTTTCAAAACTTAAAAATAAATAATATAATATATAAATATTTCCTATTTCCAATCCTAAATTAAGTCCGCAAACAATCCCAAGTTTATGAACAAATGAAATACCCAACCCTCATTATTCGCCTGGAAATTAATTAATTATTTTCCCTTCACTTCCCCAACACCCCTTACATTTTTTTGGAAAAGCAAAAAACGCAAGCCTACGAGTATTTCACAGTCGGTAAGCTATTTGCCATGCATATTTGCAACGCTCCAAAAAGTCCAATAAACGGCAATCACAAGAGGCAGCAGAAAATGCTTTTCCATTGCTTTTGGGAAATGGCAATAGATTTGCATAAAAAGCATATACAGATGGGAACTCAACTGATGTGTATGTAAGTACACCGTACACCGCAATTAACATCAAACTCGAGAGGTTTACATGCGAGTATTATTGACAAAGTCTCTCGTTCGTGTTCGTTCGGTTCCACAAATTTGAAATTGAAATTGAGATCCGAGAACGCCCCTCTGAACCTCAGAAAAAATGTGCCTCGTTTTGTTTCAAGATTCTGGGCAACCTTCGCGCGATCACCAGAGACTCGTAGTGACGTGTTGACGACTTCTAAACAGTCTCACCAAGCTCAGATGATTGCCAAATGACATCAGCGCGGTTAGCAAAGCAAAATGTCTGAGTTCGACTGTGACTACGTTTTACGGCTTTCTTCTGGCTCAGCGAAAGCTTTAAAATTTACCAACATTAATTATGAAAACCTAACGATTCCCTCGATTATCATCTGTGGTTAATCGGTTTTCGGTTTTTGGTTTCTGGTAATTTGAGTGCCACATACTTTGTTTACTAATAGTGCGGTTTTGGAGGGTGGCAGGTCTCACATTTCCCCGGTTACAATCAATAAGTCAGGTTGTTAAAGTGCTGACAAATTGCCCGACAATGCAGCTGCAGAGGGAGAAAAACTACTTTAATTGATTCCGCTGAAAGGCAAATGCTCATGTCGATCGATTAACTCAATTAGCCAATGAGTTTTCTAATGCCGGAGCTATTCAAATGGAGATCTATTATATCCAGTGCAGATAATAAGTAGTAAAATCATGTAAAATATATACTAAATTACTAGATCTTAATTAGAGAGATATATTCAGTTAGATATCTACCATAAGAAAAACATGTAAGGAACTGGATGTTACTTATCCGCAAAATATAAATAAAGATAAATGACCTATCTAAAAGTTGAAGATAAAATATCCATAGCTCTATATCGAAATGAAAAAAGAAATTTCCCACAAGAGGTTTCCCCTTTAAGTAAATATTACTCAACTCTCCAAATAAAAGGATCAACATTTGTTGACTCTTCTGCAATAGCACTTATCAAGCAAAAACTGATAAAAAAATAGGGACAACACACATGTTCGATAAGGAACCCCCTCCCCACAGATCTGTGTAAGCTGACACCTTTTTACAACCAGATTGGAACCCGATGCGACCTTCACCTGCAACAAGAGAATCCACTCATTCTGGGGCCTCGTCTCTGTTACTGTGCCAAATCGAAAGTGATGCAGAATACTATATATATAGTATACATACGAGAGTGCGTTTGTGTCGCAGCCACTTTTGAAGGTGAGCCTGTCCAATTGGAACGACAGTGTTGCACTTGTTAGGCCCCAGACTTGGGGACTTTAAGACTCGGAGGCGACTCGCGACAGCTGTCACAGCTTTGGACAAATTCCAAAGTGGAAACCCAAGACAGAGCTTTTGTTTTTGTTTACATTGCCTCTGGTTCAATGTTCTCGTTCTAGTTTTCCCCTGTGCTATTTTCGTAACTGTCCTAACTAACCGAAACTTAGTTCAAGAAACTCCCATCACTTTGTCATCATTTAAATTGAAATGTGTGAGCTTTAAGCTTGAGTTTTCGAAGCGTGGGAGCTGCATATATGATATTTATATGAAGTAAGATCAAGATAAAGTTCGTCAACGTCTTGGAATGAGTTGAGTGGGTGGCAAGAAAAAATGATGATGAAGATGATAATGTGGCTGGGATAATAATAAATAAATAAATTAGCTTTATATGGAAACCAGTTTGAAAGAGTCACAGCACGACCGAGGTTTTTTGGTTATTTCTTTCGAGAAATACTTATAACTTAATATCAACTTTATGTACGAGCACGGAACCCCAATAACTGAAATCTCAAATGCCATTACTCACTTGATTTTCCGGATGGATTCAGAGCACGTCCAGCAGCCCTATCCCAATATGGAACGAATGACTGTTCCAAGTCACTTCGTATGCATGAATAGAATTTCGAACTGGAGAGGGAGCGGCAAACCTTTCAACTCAAATTATGCACAATAATCTTACATAAATTTTGAGGCCTTATCTATGCGTAGAGCCAGAGACTGGAAAACTGGTAAATTGGTTGGGGTGTGATGGAGGGGCATAAATTAACTCGGGAACATGTAAAAATCGAAACGAGTTTATCGCCTCAAGTGAGCCCAACAATTATCCAACAACAAACTTGTTCTATATATCTCGTGAGGTTTGTCGACTTCTATTAAGATTTATAGATTTAGTTGTCGCCTAACATAGATATAGACAAGCGTTAGATTAGCTTATCGGGATATATAAAGACATCTTCAGGTCGGCGAAAACATCGGTACGGTTAGTCAAGTCAAGTGTGGGTTGAAATGGCAGCTTATTCTAATGACTATTTGATTGCTAATGAGTTATTAGTTATTATAATGGATTTGGCCTTGGTTGTTTCTAATGAGAATGGGTTGCAAATTATCGATTATTATTATTATAATTTTCACATTTTGATTCATTTCCTCTCTTTCGGCACAGTTTATGATTAATGTAGCCCAAAATAAAAAGTTTCTTTCTCAAGACTTTTAATGTGCGATTTTGGAACTTGGAAATTCCCCTTTTTTGTGGGAGAGACGAGTTCGCACACAAAAGATCTTCAATTGCTTTTAATGTTCACTTTCATTTCGCAATTAAGAGAGGCTCAGCAAAAGTTTGGTTCTCGCGGTATTTTAGGTTTTTCAGTCTCGTTTCAACTGCGCAACAAACCGGGAGACATCGCGAATCGAAAGCGAACTTTAGTGGGCTGAAACGAAAAGTTAACGGTAATTAATTGGCTTATTAGGAAAACCAATTCAATCACCCTTACTCTCACTCGGTTTCCCCTTTTTTTCTGTAGTTTTGCGATTGCGTGAGCCAAGCCCCAAAAGCATAAAAAACAGACAGCAATCTAAGTTTAGATGATTTCATCATATTCTCTGCTTTGCGTATTCATTAAATACACGCTCCTGCAGTTGACTGAAATTCACTGTGGACTTTTGCAAATTAGCTAATATGCGCTTAGCCTCATTGGTGAATGTTTGTTTGGTATTTCACAGAAGCAGTAATAATCAATAGATATAACAATCCAAACGACATTTTTGTCTTATTTTTACAAAACGTATATAGCGAAACCACTTCTAAAACAGGTCTAATAAACAATAGAAGAAGAATCTTCCAAGTTTTTAAATCAATAAAGAGGGTTTTAGGTTTTTATCATCATGAATACTTAGGCATATTTTCTTGTAAGATCCAAAATATATTTAAGATAATCAAGACTAGTTTTTTTTTACGACCGATGTCTAGTTATAATGAAATATCCCCCAATCTCCCAAACAACTTGCTTAAAATTCATATCTCACGCTCTGACCTTTTGCAGATATTCATAGAAACAAACGACAACGAACTTTAAAGGGGCGTAGAAGGGGGAACCCAGCGAAAACTCCAATTGCAACTCTCGGATATCCAGCAGCAATTGCAGACTATAATTTTGGGTCTGCTAGCCGCCGCATTTCCATAGGATTTTGGTGGAAACCTGCAACTAACAAAGCGAATTTCAAATGTGAACCAATCATACAATAAAAACGCAAAAAAAAACCAAAACCAAAACCGAAAATAGCGTGCATGAAAAAAAAGATATTGTGAAAACAACAAGAGAAACATTAGGCAAAATTGTTTCCAAAGCCTTTTTGTATTATTTTTTGAAAGTGCAGTGAAAACGAAATATGATTAATTAGCAATGCGGCAAAATCATTAATGAATATTAAGTAAAGCACGTAAAAAAAACACGAACAAAACGGGAAAAGTTAAGAAAAAACTTGCATGTGGAGCAAAAGAGAGTTTGGCGCGCTTTTAAACGCCGGCGACTAAAGACGCGTTCGCGTTTCAACTTACCCAACAAGCGGAAGAGTGATAGCCAAATTAAAAGCGAGTTCGTTGCATAAATTTCGCTAGTGCAGTGTCTGTGTGAAAATGGCCACTTCGGATCCGCAGAGCCTACGATCTTCCAGAGCCCTGGAGCCGATCTTCATTGCCACCCCGCCGCCCACGCCCCGTCTGCACACCCACAACTCGATAACGCGCACCACAACTCCCCGCGAAATGCCCACCATGTACCACTTCGATTTCGGTAAGCCATTCATAAGGCACTTAGGCCAACTGCAACTGTAAACAACCCTAGCGTTAGGAGCTTGTCAATCGATTTCTTACACTACAAGAAATAACTCTATCTTAAAAATGTTGATACTACTAAACCAAATTAGTTAGAAATAAGTCAGTAATTAGTAAAAACGACTAGTAAAGTTCAACTATAACCAATTGTTATCAAATATTATTAAAAACATGTTTCTTTTTTAAATTTAAATGATTTAAATGATTTTAATATATAAAATATCACTGAAAAATGATATTTTTATAACATTTGCTTGGATCTGAATTAGCTTACCTTTACTATATAATATAATATAATATTTAGCGAAGCAATCAATGATTTGATTTGTTAATTAAAATATCAAAGATCATTTTTTCTGTATAGTTCGGGGAAAAATGCATACAATATGAATGCAAACAGTGTGCGGCTAATTCAAAATACTCAAATATTCAATCCACTTCCGCGCAGGCGCACAAGATCCACCGAAAAAGCACTTGGCATGCACAGCCCCAGGCCAAGAAACTCCAGCTGTGTTAGAGGAAGTGTTTAGGCAACCACTTAAGGCCAATAAACCAAGAGGGGGAAAAAGGGGGCGATTTGAATTTATAATAAACTCAATGAAGCATGAAGTCACATTTTATGACCAACTGAGCATAGTATTCAAATGGAAAAGCAAAGAACAAGCTGAGGTTATTAAACGTTTCTGTAAAAACCCATAAAATCGTGAAGTGTGAAAGATTTTAAGGGAACTATCCGCCGGATATAGAAAACAAAATATAGAAAATGAGAATAATGTAGAAAATTCAATAAAAAAGTGGAATCTATAATGTTATAGTCATTATTAAATAAACAAACGGATGTGAAAATCAATTAAAAAAGACCACAAAAACTACAAACTTGAAAAGGTTTGTTTAAAGCTCCTTTCAATAAAAGAAACCGCTTGAATAAAACAAAACCCCAGCTTTCTATCACCCAAAGACCCGCAGATGACATCAGTTATTATTGCAAATAATATATTGTATGTTTTGTGTTGCAAAAAAAAATAAAACAGAAAACGCACAAAAAGCTTTCAACCAAATCAAACACAGAAAACGTGGAAGGCATTTTAAAAAACTGCAAATAAAACACAAAAAACAGAAGCCAAGCAATTGACAACAACAGCAACTGACATATCTATGTCAATTTCCATTTGCAGTAAACAGCCAAAGAAGTCAAAAAAAGAAACAAATAAATTTTAATTAAATTAAAGACAAGCCCCAAACAAGAAACTCAAGTGAAGTGGAAACCAAAATGTGTGTTTTGCGCAGCAATCGAGAATAATTCAATTAAAGATTGACAGAGGCAAAAAGCGTAGCTCAAGTTTACCTACACAGAGAAAAAAAACCAAGAACATTGCACTCAAATTAAGAACATTCGTTCTTAAAAACCGGGTAAGCACAAATGTTCTCATTTCGAGTCGAATGTTCTCAACATCAGAACGAAATGGTGTTAGCTAAAAATCCGACATTAAGTTCGTTTCGTTCTATTTTCAAGTTGATTTTGTCCTTAATTCAAGAACATTTTTAAATCAAATGAATACAAAAATAAGTTAATTTGTTATATTTTCAGAACATTTTGCTCTCAATTCTATAGCATTTTGAGTTTGACTTTAGCTAAAGATAAGAGTCTTTTAGGATCAAAAGTAATTTATAAGTAATATTAAAGAGGTAGTTGTCCAATTACCTTTTCCAAAAGTGACTTCATCCTACACCTTATAAAGGTGCGGGTTGCACTTGACTTCCAGCTAGTGTAGAAGTTTATTAAAGACGTAAGCCAGAAAAAATGTCTTAAAGTCTCAGAATCTGACTTGGCCTTGGTTCATAAAGGGCTAGACCCAGTTGGGAATTATATATAAGACGAAAAGGGCAAATCTAATGGTAATGTCGTATTGGAGCAAAGGAAAATGGTCTAATGCGTGCTGGCTGTCAAACGAAAACATCCTAACGCGTTCTAGGAAATCCACAAAAATTGGAGAATAGAGTTTTGAATCATTTTAAGTTGAAATGTAACTTAATTTTTGTTCTTTGTTGAGTCCTTTTCGTTCTCAAACTAAGAACATTTTGAGATAGTGTGGTTTTTGAGAATAAAATCGATTTGATTTAAGAACCATGTGCTAAAATAATAACGATTCGTTCTTATTTCAAGAACATTTTAAGCTCAACTAGATTTTAAGAACCAATTCAACTTAATTCAAGCACATTTAGAACATTTTGAACTTGAAAAAGGCGTTTCTATTTTTAAGAACATTTTCAACTCAGATGAGAACGTCAGAATTCTCTCTGTGTAGTTTATAGACCATATTTATAGGGCAGATAAATATGCCAGCTGAATGACAGAAATCGGGCGTTGCGACGGATTCCCAATCCATTTTAGCCATGTCAGTCACGTCTGGCCGTCAGATTTGCGTGCCAGTTTTAGCAAGTTTCCGATAATGCTAATAAATAAGTACGAAAAACTACTCCATTGTCGCCCTACCAACTGACAGTAATGGCCAGTCTTAATAAATATATGGCCTAAACGCGAGTCAGTTGGCGGCATTTGACCCACTTCCCTCGGCCCACTCGAAAATGACTTCCCTCTCTCTGAAATCCGCTGCTAATCCGCTGAATTTCCTTGACATTGAACCACATTTAGGTGGCACAAGCTGTTTACAAAACTCTCGTACAAACACAGAATGAAATCCAAAGTCAAAATCAAGTTTTTCTACTGGCATTTCATATAAAGGTGTTAATTGTGCTTCGCGAAAAACCTGTTTTTCAAAATCTTTTGCAAGTCACTTTTCTGTTAGGGATGAGTTCTGCCATTGACCAATTTGTACATTGATGAATAGCAGTTTTCCAATTAAATATCCATTTGAAGTGGGTACAAATTTATGGCCACAATTATTTGCCAGACAACAGACTTTGAAAAAATCCACCAAAATGCAAAAAAGCTTGAAAAAAGCTTTGAAATTTAGCTCTTAACAGTGTTGCCGTGTGAAAAGTAATATACTACTTTTTTTATTTTTCGTAGTATAAAGTTTTGGAATTTCTAATTTGTAATTCTAACAAAAATATACAGATTCTAATTTGAAAAAGTTTAAGTTCGTTTACGAAATAAATATATTTTGATTTAAAATTGCAAAATTAAACAATTTTATAAAGTTTAAAAAATAATATATTTAATTTGAATTCTTTTTAGTTTTTAGAAACTTATTATAATTAAAATACAATTAGCTTAAATCGCCTTCCCTACATGAAATCACTTAAAGCCTTTCAAATTTTAATTTGATTTGCTGAAATATATTTCGAGCCTAAGCGCCTCACAAATTGAATTGCTAATCGTTTGGCTTCACCTATCGATCGAATGTGTTCCAAATCCAATTGGAAATTACCTACCTCAATTAACGGCCCAATTCTCCTCACACTCCAAAATGCAAAACAAAGGTTGGAAAAGCTGAAGACACACACAGAATCGAATTCGATACAAACACAAAAGTATTTCACACTTTCTAAAAGGCAATCAGCAGTGCCAACAACAAACAAATCAACTTCAATTTGTTGCAACAACATTCGGAACTCACTGAGTTACAAACAGAACCGAAGACAGAAACAGAAAATGCCGAGGAAAAATGAAAACAGAGGGAAAATTGTGCAATCTGCAAAATGCGTTCGATGGAAACAAACTTAAACTTAAAAAAAAACAAAAAACATTCAGCGCCAATGAACTGAAATGGTTTCATTAGATGATCGAAGGGGCGATAGGGGGACCCATGGGCGATGGACGACTGGAAGAAATAGAACTTAATTAGTAGAAAATACGACGGCGCTGTGTTGTTGATATGTGAAGTGTGTTTTCTGGCTGGCAGAGGGAGAAGGAATATAGCTCCATTAAAGAGGGAGAGAGAGAGAGAGGGCAGGTGAAGATTCAGGGGCCTCGGAAATGTCGCCAAGTCCGCCGTATAGAAAAGGTCCCTAATACACTAGCAAAACATTTATAGATATCAGGAAAAGATTCCTGATGAGTAATGGGAACTATTTGAACTTGGTCTAAAGAGAACTTAGGGTCTATAAATTTATTACGATCTATTTGGACAATACCTTACAATCCTAACATAAACTTTTTTAAGTCAATATATTTTTAATAAGACAATAACTATTTTGGAGTTGATCATTTTGATAATAATAATAAAGTTACAAGTATTATAGTAAAAAACTAAAAGAAAGTGATCTACCAAAAAAAATTTTTTTATTTAGATGGTGATAAAACTGTCATATTTCGTACAGTGCATAGGAAACATAAAATCTTAAGTTCACTTTGAAAATATAGTTTTTCGGTCGTGTCGCCGCCTTGCCCCCAAAACGCCATCCGCACATCATCTAGATTCTAGAACTTTGACTATTTATAAGCACGCGCCCCTTTTGAGCACACAAGCACATTTCCTGAGGGCTTCCTTTGCTGCACCGTGAAAATCGCCAGAGCGAGATGTATGCAACAGCGACCATATGCAACTGCAACGCATTTTCTATTTTCGTTGGCGCTCTCCAAGCGTGACAATTATAAGAGATTATCCAAGACTCAAAGTCGCGACGCGTGGGCGACCACAAACGATGCCGCCTACACCCCAAAAAGCCACCTTTCCCACCCCCTTTTGAAACGAAAGGAAAGGGAAGTTGTTGGTTCGATAAAAACAAGATATAAATATAAATAACTGAGGATGGGCCGACAGTCAAGTTCATGACTTGTACACATAATTCTCCTTCGCCTTTGGCACGTGCAAAAATCAAAAACTTTTGGTCTTCTGTCAAGGCAACTTGCATAAGAGAGTTCCAACTCATGGTGACGTCAGCGGATGCTGAAATACATATACCGAGATTTATAGCATCAACAAATGGGGATCGTTCCCGAACAGAGCGATACTCAAAAGTGCATTCGCATTTCAATTAAAAACAGCGAAACAGAAACAGCGAAAAGAGATGGAAAGAAGATACGAATGTAGCAAAGTTGATGTAGGCGAAAAGCGAATTTGGAATGCACTGCAAACGGGTGTTAGGCTATATGATCTCAAGATCATACAAACATTGTTAATACCTCTCAAAATCCAGATAAAGATTAAGATCTAATCGGTTTTTTGGGTTTCAAGCTTTTGGGTTTTAAAAAGAACGCTTTTATTTTAATCTCAGATCACATCTACACCTAGTCTTACTCGTTATATCTTATATTTAATCGGATCATCGGATTATATGCAAAAAAAAAAATTCAAAATTAGATGTAACCATGATCTTAACTAGGTTCGCATAAATTTCAATATTAAGAATACTCTTTTGCATATAGTCCGATGTCTACTTGTTACACCTTAAAAAATAAATATAAAATCCAATTTCGTTTTTCAATTTCTCATAATTCTAGTCTTCAGACCCTTTTAAAAGCTTTATTCTCGTCTCCTGGAACACTTTGTTTATTAAGATACCTTATTTCCACCGAGTGAAATGTAATCTCCATTACAAACTGATTCCCCCAGCTGTAAGGCCCCTGATTTATACAAGTTCCTCCGAAAGTGTCTCCAACTCTGCGGCCAGCTGTTTATTTATGTGTAGCGCCTGCAACACACACCGCATGTTGCTGAGGTCGCCAAATGTTGCTGCTGTTGCTGTTGCAGCACCTTTTTTGGCACACTTATGCAACTGCAACAGTGGCAGTAAATGGATGTTTTTCATGCCCCAAAAGTGGACATAATTGCACATGTGTGGGGGCAACACCCAGATTCCCATTAGCCAGGAAATGGCCTCTTTTGAAGTCGGTTAAAGTTAACTGATTGACTGACTGATGGTCGGGTGAGCGGGTGAGATTTCAATTGGGAACTGGGAAGTGGGAGTGGGACTGAGGCAGTCGTTCTTTCACAGAGTGAATAATGCCCAAGTAGTCGAGGGTTCAGCAACATTTGACGTTGCCAGCGGCGGCGGCTTTAAATAAATCAGCCGTAAAGACAACATGGCAATCGGGAGAAGGGGAAGCCAGCCGGTAGACAACTGAAATCCGGCGAGAATCGTGGCCTTTGTGGAGTACAACACAAACAACAGCAACACCCACACTCGGGCCAAAACTGGAGTGCAACTATTTTTAATGCCATGCAAAAAAGGCACAGACAGGGGCAACATGTTGCTGCGGGAGCTTTGTGTTGCTGGCGGGTGTTGCTGTTGCTGCTGGCTGCTTGCTGTTGCTGTTGCTGCTGTTCAGTTGAGCACGAGAAGCCGGCGCGTGAAGTTCAAACGAAATTGGAAGTTCTGCTGTGAAATGGATTTAGTTTTAGATATATACAAAAGTGAATAAGTCCGAAATAAACCGCCTCACGATGAGCAAGAAAATGTGGCAAAAGATTTTCAAATCCAAGTCGCAGAAACCGCAGCCCTTGGCCAAAATCAACAAGCGACACAGTCGCATCGTTTACGAGGAATACCAGCAATTAAACGATCTGCTGGCCGGTGGTGAAAATGGGCAGCTCAATTTCAGCAATGAAAAGGAAAATGAGCATGAAAATGGAAATGGAAATGGAAATGGCCCTGCCTGTGGAAATGGCAACAGCAACGGCAACATTAACGTTTTCGAGCAGCAGCCGCTGCAAAGTTCTTTCAACTCGTTGGAGTTTAGTGAGGCGCATCAGCAGCAGCAGCAGCAGCAACATCAGCCAAAGCAACAGCAGCAACAGCTGTCAACGTTTTCGCGCGTTCGCAACACATTTTCCATCAGACGCAACAGCAACAACAGCAAAAAGCTGGCCAATGCCAAGCCAAGTGAGTCGGTTGCAGATGCAGCATCTGCAGCAGCAGCAACAATTGCTAACGCAACAGCAACAGCAGCAACATTAACTAACAATAAGCCAGGCAATCAACTGCAACGCATCGTAATTGTTGTCAATAAGATCGATGTGGCCACTAACCATTTGCATGTCAATCCTACAGCAGCGACAGAAACAGAAACAGCAATTAAATCAAGTAATTTCCAACGCCAATTAACAACTAATTTCTGCTAAATGAACCGTTTTTAGTGAAAGCTGTGGGGAAAATCGCAGCCTGCTGCCCACATCTGTTCCAATTGTTTAATCTCCCCTCCATTGGCGACCTCTTGGTTGACTTCTTCGGCTTATCAATCCCCAGCTAGAAAATGATGTCATCTTCGGTATTCCTCAATGAAACTGAAAGGAAAACTTTAGTTTAATCGGTTGATTTTTTTGTTTTAATGGCTTTAAAGATGATCCCCAAATCAGAAAAAATTCTTGAAAATTTCCAAATATTTGACAATGAATCATTATGAATCAAGTCAAGTCATCATATCAAGTTTCTATGACAAATACTAAAATTCCGAAAGCCCTTTATTTCGAACTGAGTATTATTCTTAGGTTTTTGGGGTTTTGTAGCTTGTAGAGCGATAAGAAAGAGCTTTTTTGAATCATTTAGATGATTTAAGAATGCTAAATTTAAATATAGGACCCCTCATAATAGTTACATATTAACTTATTTTCGAGATACAAAGAAACTGTGCTAAAAATTCCTGTCTGGTTTTCTTTTTCCAACTACAAACCAGTCTGGTTCCCAGCTTACCCGTTCCAAGGTGCTAGGTCCTCGGTTTTAGTTTCCATGGCCATTCTTTCTCGGGTGTCAATGGGTTGAGAGTTCAAAGCGTAACTAAGAACCTGAAAAGAGCTTCGTCTGGGAACAGGGAAACTGTTTGTATTACACTTTTAGCATATTGCACACACGACCACATTTATGGGCCCACTGAAGACGAAGACTTAAGTGGCTTATGGAGATTGCCCAACAACCAGCCAGTCAGTCGCAAAGACAACAAAAATATGGAAATGCCCGGGACTAGACATCAACTAACAAAATAGAAAGATTGGGCAAGCAGAACGACCATATTCGACTAGATTTAAAGTGGCATTCATCACTCGCCTCAATGGCTTTCAACTTTTGATCTAGTAAACTCTTGACCATTTAAAGAAATCCCTTGGCTCCATCGCTAGAGATCTGCTGAAGATCTGATCGGAATGGTAGGTGGGGGACCTGCTGTTTTTATTTTTAAATATCTCAAGTGGATGCACATAATGCATGTGCATATATCTCATATTCGGAGAGGAGCATCATTAGCACAAGACAGATGGTTGGATAGATAGTACAACTCACCCACTTCTCATGTATGTTTGTGAATACTATGCGTAATACCCAACTTTGCATTGATTTCAATGGAAATGAGACGCAGGGCTCTCAAGATGTTGCGGAAATTCTGCTGCTCTTGTCTGTGCGTGTCGCTGATTGATGTAATCGCTGACTGCCAGTTCGCGGGTGCTGGCTCCGCCATTATAATTGGATTTCCTCCGTCTCTGTGATTAAGTAGTGGCCGCCTCCATTGATGCTTCTAATTAGTATTCCCCAATGCCCACACAATGTAGCGGCAGATTGGTTTTGCAGCACAGTTAAAGAATCGGTCTACTTCTAGCACCGCAACTAGAGAATAGAACGAAAAAAAAGTACAGTCATCTCGATAACGAAAGGCAAAGTCCTTTTTTGTTGATCAGCTTTTTTGTAGAAAAATGTGATAAGAAACCTTTCAGTATCGTTGAGGAATTATAGTAAATTGACGTAAAATATGAAGATTAAGAAAATAGATCAAAAAGATCAAAAGTACAGGATCGTGGGTAGACGTTGGCAGAACCACCTGCCATCCGCGAGATACCAGATATTTGCTCTTCGAAATACAATTCCCGCCCACGTTCCAAAACCAAAGAGTTTTGGCGGAGACCAGCTGCCTAAATTGGACATAACTACATTTCATCAGTCTGCGGCCAGCGGATAAATAACAATTTATAGGCTGATCACCAAAGACGAAGTGAAATAATAGCTATAAATTTGTGGGGCTGGGACTCCATTCCATTGTCTCTGCGTTTTTGGGGAATTTATTGGTGGGACAGACAATATGTCGCCCAAAAAATAAAAACAATCGACCATGAATCTGCCAACCAGAGTTTTTCACTTGGCTGACAGCCATTTTTACTGGGAAAGTGACTGGGATTTTCCTATTGCCGAACTTTCCCTGCAGTAGCCAAACCCTTTTAATCTAGATATGGGGTTTACCAAGCTCCCAGCTACACAGAAGGAAATTAGTAACACACAAAATGTGTAGAAACTCTTTAATGATTTTGAGTTATTTGATATTTTTATAAATGTATAAGTTTAGAAATAAAGTAAATTTACTAAATTAAATACATTTTTCCTAAATTGTAAGGAAATTTGACATTTTCATTAAATTAATGTCGAACTTCTAAACTTTTGTATTTTATGTATTTTTAACAATTTATTTATATATTTTTGTATCCTCCTTTTTTACTGTATCTGTTGATTTGACTTTAAAAACGACTCCCAGTTTGCTACTCCTGACCCTTCTGTTGTTGTTTCGTTAACGTTGGGAAATACTCTTATTTTTTACCCCTCACCTCATCTAACAAACATTGCCAAAGTGCTCGTAGCTAACTGAAACCCCTGTCGAAACTCGGTTCTCAACAAAATACTCTCCATCTTTTCGACACAGCAACGAGCTGCACCACGGATCCCGAGGCGGATAACACGACGGGGGGCGCGGAGGATGACCAGCTGCCCCCTCCGCCACTGACCTCCGGTTCGTCGCTTCCGGTACCGGAGTATGTCCCCGAGCAGGCCAAGCAGCTGACCCCCTGTCCCTGCTGCAGTCGCACCTTCGTCGTGGACGCCCTGCGCAAGCACGTGGTCATCTGCGAGAAGTCCTCCAAGAAGCGCAAGATCTTCGACTCCTCAAGACAACGTCGCGATGGAACCGCTCTATCCACCTACGTGCTGCCCAAGAACTTTGGCCTTCCCAATGCGGAACGCACGGCAGGATTGCCCTCTCCTCCGACCACCAGTCGCGAGGCTATGACCACTTCTGTGACTGCTGCTCCACCAGAGGTGAGTACATTGCTAATTAAATAAATATAAACTTACTACAACTAAATTGATAGAAAAGATCGAGTTTAATCTAACTGGATTTAGATTTCAGGGGATAGTTATATATATATAGATAAACAAATATTAATATTATGGTAAATATTATTAAGTATATTAATATACTATATTTATAAATATATAGATTAAAAAAAACCTAACTTTTGAATCTAATAAACTTATATGTAAACGTTAAATAGAGCTACAGAATTCTAAAGATAGATGGCTTTATCGCTTTTTATTTTCCTAGATAGCAAACGTAACCTTAGTCTCTAGATTTATCTTCATAGAGATTAACTGATCCAACTAAGTTGATTGCCAATCCCTTGCAGCCAGTGAACTCACCTCAGCCAGTTCGTCGAAAGTCGCAAACGGAAATGGTTCGCTCCACTGCCCGAGCCTCTTTGCGGAAGGCAGCCTCCACACTTTCCAACGGCTCGGCGCCAGAGGCTTCAGCTGGGCCACCTGCTGCTCCGGCTGCTCCGCTCGTCCGCGAACGATCGCTGGCCAAGCGGATCAAGGCGCCTGCCTGCGATCGCTGTCCCCACTGCGATCGCACCTTCAATCCCAAGGCCTTTGATCGCCACGTGGAGTGGTGCAAAGAGAAAGCCATCCAGAACAACATGAAGTCGACCAACAGCCAGGAGACGAGCAAGGCCAAGGAGCGTCTGGAGGCCAGGAAGCAGTACAGGCCGCCCAATCTCAAGTAAGTGGAACTTAAAAAAATATCTATGTTTATCGGAAACATCGATATTTTTCAAGGTATAGAAGTAAGCCTGGTTTAAGTTGACACATTCTTCCGATCTCTTTATTAATTCACACACTTTTATTGTTTCCTTTCCTCGTTCCCATTTTGTTTTGCCATGTTTGACAGGACGAAGAGATCTTTGGCCCGCGACAAGTACTCTGGAAACCACGAGGAGCTCCTGGAGGCGGGAGAGATCGCGGCGCCCAAGCCAAATATGATGTCCCTTTCGATGACCTCGTCCGTGCACAGTGATAAGTGAGTAGAAGGTTTATCTAGTAAGATCTTTAAGATCCCTTCAATAGATAGTTAGTCCTAACCCCCGATGCTCTTCTGGCGTTGCTTTGGTCGTCGTTGATTAATCCCGTAAAGCGTAATCTGTAACCATTTGATAGTCCTAGCCACCGTCGTGTAGTTCCCACACACTCTCTGTAGTTAGTCCTTCGATCAGCGATCGTCACTCATCCCCAAAATGATCCTGATCCTCAGCACTCAAGCTCAAGTCGCGAGACCACGAACCTCGGCAGGATCAGGAGGAGCAGGTCGTGGCAAAGCGAGCTCTTCGGTCACCCAGAACCAGGTGAGCCTGTACCATGAGGATCCCCCTTCCTCACCGCCGCCGCCCAGGGAACGTGCTGCACTGCGTCGCTCTAAGCGATCCAAGCCGGAATCCTGCACCGAAATCGATGACACTATGGAGCGTTTGAGGACTGGAGATGCTCGCCAGTTGGCCAAACTCGATTGTATGGAGGCACCAGTTCTTCAACCGGTCAGACGTCGTAAGGGCGGATCCAAAATGGATAAAATCGACGGAGGTGATAAGGAGATCAGCCTGCCCCATCTACCCCAAGTATCCATGACATTCGACGAGCTCAATGGGTTGATCAAGCGCAAAGGTAGGGGGTGAACTTTTACTTTAGGTTTGTGCAACTCTACGGGAATTCCAACTCTTATAAGTGGCATGCAGTTCTGCAATTAACGTGAGACTCTAAAACTTGTAAGATCTAAGAACCCGGAACCATTTCATGATCGTTAATTAGTGCGCGCTTTCGAGAGATCAGCGAAGCATTAACTTCAGGTGCAAGTGCAACTACTTGGGATTTAAATTTGTTCAGAAGCTTTAGAATGAGAAGTCAAGGGTATCGAAGGAGAAATATAATTAATAGGTGGAAGGGCCTTTTAACTTAATTAGTTTTTTGATTTTAGAGTATTATGCCAAGATCATAGAAAGATTGGATCCAAATATTACAAATCTAATTAATTTATCACTTATGTAGAGTATAGAGGATACATTTTATAGATGTAGTGGATTGGAGAAATGAGATATGGTAAATGTTAAATTGTCTTTAAGATCGTAATAAGATAATTTTCAAAAAGTTTCCAAAGTAAAAGTTAGAATTCGTATAAAAATATTGTCAATTCAAAGTAATTTTTAAATTCAAAAGAAGAAAATTGTAAAGGTTTAAAGATCATAAAAAGAAATGATTTATCTAATCAAAGTAGATGGGTAAAAATAAAATAATTGCAGTTCAAAAACCAAGGCTAACCCAACCACCCAAACCTCCTATCCATCATGCTGCTCCCTTCAAGGCGGCACCCCCATTTGCAAAGTGGAAATGGATGAGCAGGAAATGGCCAGTCTGGCTAGCAAACACCACTCCTCCACATCGCTGGTGCAACAGGCACGTCGACGCATTCGCACCAAAGAAAATCCCAATCTTCAGCTGCGTGCCCTGCAATCATGTCCGATGGTTTCCGAGGACGTCCAGTTTGCCTCCCTGGACTCCAGTTTAGTGCCCCTGCAGCAAAAGCAGCGCAAGGTTTACTCCGGATCCGAGGAGGATTCGCCTAGGGCGGAAATCCAAATCAAACTGGAGGCCACAACCATGCGCACAGTTTGTCGACCCTCGAAGAGATCGTCGGGTCACGGCTCCCAAATAATGAGCAGCTCGGAGCCAATGCGTGCTCTGCCCATGCCAGGACTAAAGCAGAGTCTGGAGGCCATCAATCAGTCCATGGGACAGACAGTGCTCCCGAGATTAAAGCTGGGCAATGAAAGGCAGGATTACGAACAGATGGAGCCAGACGAACCGGATAACTATACCAGTGAACTAGAGGACGAAGAAGGAGACGAAGAAGAGGAAGAGGAGGAGGACCTCATGGTGCGAGCAGCTAAGCTCATAGAGCGGGCTCGATCAAGTCCCATTCCTAAACCAGATCCTGAAATGCAGGAGGAGGAGGAGTACCAAAGCGAAGAGGAGGAGCAGGCGGAGAAGGAAGTGGAGCAGGAGCCTGTCCTGAAGCTGCCGCCCTTGATTAACCAGAATAGCAACGTCAGTCGCCGTTTGGTGCTCCTTGAGCAGGATGAGAATGGCACCATGTACATCAAGTCAGCGCCTGGAAACAAGCGCCGTTCGAATAGGTTTGTATCCCAGTTAGGAACCAAGAAATCCCCACCTCAATCCTCCCCAGAGACGACAGCCAGACAGAGCAGAAATGGGTGGTTTATCATCAGCTAACATAACAACTATTCCTAACCAAATGCATTCTTATTTTTAAACAGCGGGCTGGGAGACAAGTACGATCCCTTCCTCTCGGCCAAGCGACAGCTGGAGGAGCTCTGCTCGCCCAGCACGCCGCCGCCGGAGGAGGAGGTGACCACCATCAACACGACAACCACCAGAACACCAAAAACACCGACAGCCACACCCAGTATCGCCATGACCACATCGTTGACCACAGCGGTTAGTAAGCCTTCGCAGAATTCGCAGAAGACCACCACGCCGGCCTCCAATTTCCGACGCACTTCCTCGTTGAGGGGACCCCGTCGCACGCCCATGCTAAACAGTCGTCCCCTGTTCGCCACCAACTATCGACCCACCATTCAGCGCGGTCTCTCCGACGAGGGTCCCATCTCCACCAACTTCCTAAAGCCCGAGGAGTTCGACGAGATGCCTGTGCGGGCAGCCTGCGGCAATGATTTCCACAGTCCACGAGTGGTGCGTCGGGATACCAGTGCCTCCAACCGCAAGCAGCTGCTCAAGTTGCCAGTGGGTTCGAATGATCCTCCATCATCCTCTTCCCCCGGACGCAATGTGGCCAAAACCGACTCCCTGGCCGTGTTCCTCAAGTACGAGCATGAGTTGGAGCAGCTGAATGCCAAGGCGGCGGAGCTGGCAGCCGCTAGCCAGTTGACCAGCAAGGAGCAGAAGGACAAGAGCAACACGCTGAGCAAGCAGAACTCGGCCAAGAGCCTGGGACAGAGTACTCCGACGCAGCTGCCGCCATTGACGCCAACAGCGGTGCCGATATCACCAGGTGGTGTGGTCAAAGAGGTGGTGGTCAACTATCCACCGGTGGCCACACCCCTGCGACTGGAGCCCATCGTTAGTAAGCCGGTGAACCAGCAGCATCCACATCCTCCTCTCACACCCATAAGGCTGGAAAGCATCTTTGGTCCCAGGAGAGAAACGGGCTTGGGTTCGGGAACAGCTTCAGTGGCCAGCGACTACATAGATCCCAAGCTGATCAACGCCTGCGACAATCTGCATGTCAACAGCAACGGCATATCCTCGGATGCCAGCTCCACGCCCCAGCAGTTGTCCCAAAGTCGCAGCCGGAGTAGCTCCCAGTCGACCATCACCCACGAAAGGCGGCAATCCGGCGAGGCCAGGAACCTGCTGAAGCGCAAGATGCGACTGGGACGCAACCAGTTTCTGTACGATGCCTCTCCCGAGGATGCAGATGCCTCCTCAGGCTGCTCGGCGGATGATGAAGCTAATCGCTCATCCATGGAGTACGACGAGCAGTGCTGGCAGCAGCAACAGAAGCAGCTGCTGGCCAATCCTCTGCCGCTGGTCATGCCCATGGTGCACAACGCCATGCCCACCTTCGACGACTTTGACTTCGAGGAGTTCCTCTCCTCATTCGAAAACGAGAATGAAGACGAGCAATTCCCGCTGTTCAAGGACTGTCGCGAGTTCCTCATGAATCGCTCGACGAGCAGGCAACGCTCGTTCCAGAAAGCAGCGACTTCAACACTTCCACAAACGACGACAGCCACACAGAGCCATCTTAGTCACCAGTCCAAGATTAAAGACAATCATCATGCCCACAGGTCTCCACAGGATCTACTGCAGCGTCAGCAGTCGAATGCCTCGAGTGCCAGCAGCCAGGAGGAGAAGCAGAGCCGCCTGGAGATGGAGAAGCGAACAGCAGCCGAGGATCATCAGCAGCAGCAGCAGAAGCGGGAGATCTTCATCAGTATCGAGACGGAGGCCAATGCCCAGGGACGCTCGCCCATTTCGCCCGATTCACTGCGCCACATGGTCGGCAATGCCCAAACGCCCATCGATGTGCTGCACATCGAAAACGGCAACGAGCCGGAGCACGCCAGGTTCAGCAAGATCAGCGACACGGAGGATGCCGGAGATGAGCCCGGGGTTGGGGCCAGCCAGTCCACGAATCGACTGTTGGCCTCATCCTCGAGCAGTGGCTCCACATTGGCGCCCAACGTGCAGCTGAACAATGCCAAGAATCGGATACAGCAGATGCACAGCGATTTCCGGCAGATGGGCGAGGAAATGGGTGCCTCCATGCGGCGCCTGCTCATAGGGAATGGCGGAAGGGCCGAGGAGCAGCAGCAGCAGCAGCGGACGAGCAGGGAGCTCCGGGAACCAAATACAGGATCAGATCAGGTCCAGCAGCATCAACAACATCATCCGGTTAAGGCCAACTCGCCACTGACGCCTTCGCCATCGGCGGACTCGGATGAGCTGAGCAGTCTGGATGGCTATCCCATGTCCTCGTCGCACGGTTCACGTCGCGGAGCCAGCTCCAAGCTGAGCTCGGATTCGGCATACGGAAGGTAGGGTCACCTAGAGATGGTAATGTTATATATATTAATATACTTTCTTTTTATAACAACTATAGCAGCAACTCACCTTATAGCTTGTCGCGTCAGCGCTCCACGGAACTGACGCCTCGTGGCGTCCAGGGACTCCTGCGTCCGCATACGGCCAGTGCCAAGTTGATGGATGCCTCCACTCAGGCACAGATCGATCATGGAACTCTGAAGGCTCGCCAGCGGCTCTTTGCCCCAGAATTTGGTAACAACAATGAGGATGGTAATTTGGATGGGGCCGAGTCAAGCAGTGGATCCGATAACTCCTTTGCGGTGCAAAAGCAGCAGCAACAGCAGCCGACCAGCAACTACAACTATCAACAGCAGCAGCAACAGCAGGCACAATCCCAATCCCAGCCAGCTTACAACACTAACAACAACAACAACGTACCGATGACACCCACCACATCAGAGCATTCTCTAATGAGCACCTCGTCCACGAGCACAAGTACGAAGAGGTCGAAATACTGCCATGAATGTGGCCACAAGTTTATCCTTGAAGCCGAAAACTACTGCATGGAATGCGGTTTGAAGCGGGTTGAACTCTAGATTAACAGCACATGTAGCCAATTGTTATCAGTAGCTCACACCACTCACAAAAAACAGAAATCCTTGAGATCGGAACACACAAAAAAACACTAAAACACGGGAGACACACTCGCCCCGAAATAAGAAGACGACTCCGGCGATGAAGACTGGCTGGATCGATCTTGGAAGGGGGTCTAAAATATATACCAAATGTAGTTGTTAAACGCAAGCAGTTTACGGATAGCGTCTCAACACCGCTTATATATACAGAATAATAATAATAATAATATATATTTTAATACAAACCAAAACATGCAAAACAAACGGTTTTATATCGAGAAAACTTTAATTAATCGAACTAAACTTGGCAATTCCTTCGTAAACATATTTCTCATCTTCGATTGCTTAAAAAAACGAAACCGAAATCGGCGAACAAAAAACGCAACTCAACGTAAACAAATAAACACTTTAACAAAGTTGTTGATTAACAAAGACTGAACGAATTTAAACGATAGAGCGTTGGAAAAAAAATAATGGATTATGTAACTTGACAAGAGCGAAACTATTTTTAAACATTTTTCAAAACCTAACGCAGCAACTCCATTGTATTTGTATTTTGTAATCGTTTTACTAATTATATAGACACTGCTTAAATATATATATATATAATACGATAATGCGCATTCACATCGATTTGGTTGAATATAAAACTTGGTTTAAAACGTCGAAGTTGACTTAACATTCATGAAAACTCATACGTTTGGATTTGATTGGTCCATTTCTTACACAAATCTTATATCGAATGTTTTTCTTCTTTCATTTTCAGGGCATTAAATGAAATATCTTGGGTATTCTTCTTCGTAACGCATAGTCTTAGACTGCATTAAGCGATAAATGTTATCAGAAACTTATATTAAAAAAAAAATACAACATATTCTGTTTTACAGTTGGAAAAAGGCTTAGAAAACTAAGGGCTGTCTAAGCAGGTATTTGCCTTCTCTTCTAGAGGATAATCTCAGGGGCATGCAACTTGCCAATACTTTGAACTTGTTATAGTCTGTCTAAACTTAGTCTTAATCTAGGGCTTATAATTAAGTCTAAACTGACATTTCCTGCAGTTTTAGTTTAGTTATTTTTGGCGCAGCTGCGCAGGCTTTGAGAAAGTTCGAGTGAACAACGATCCGGTCCGATTTCTGTATGGATAATTGGGACAGCTTATTGCTTAGAGTTTCAGTTTCCTTGTTTTCCATGGTCAGACTTATATCCGTCGGCATCCTAGCGTACCAAGGAGTGAGCTCTTCGTCCTCACACTCACTGCTCGACTCCTCATCGGATGTATCCTCATCGATGTCCGGCAGGAATTGCGGTCTCTGCTGCAAACCCTTCTTCTTGAACAAATATGTGCCTTGATTCTTGCACTCCTTGATAATGGCCTTAAAGTCCCGGTGATAACGCAGGGTGACCGGGTTTCCAACCAGGATCAGCAGTGCCTTGGCTCGCGATAGAAGAACATTCACACGGCGAGGATTGCGCATAAATCCCATGTTGGCAAAAGATCGCACCAGGCTGGCAATTATGATTGGCTTCTCGCGACCCTGGTAGGTCTCCACGCTGCCCACCTCCACGTTGTGGTGTCCCTGGCTTTGGAGCAGCTGGGTAATCAGCTTACCCTGAGCCGTATACGGCGCAACTATGCCGATGTCCTCCTGCCGCACAATCTGTCCCCTTCCCAGGCCATCGCTCATCAGTCGCTTGACATACCAGCAGAGCACCTGAGCCTCCAGCTGGTTGTACGAACTGGTGGAATTCTGCTCCCGTTTGGTCACTCCATGGGTGGCCTGAAAGATGATCGGGAATTTTGGATTTGGCAAAAGGCTCCAGTTCTGCGCTAGGTTTACATCTGCAGCCGGTGCCTGAGGAATTAGCTCGCCGTTGTAGTAGAGCTCGTTGAACAGGCGCACAATCTCCGGATGGGATCGATAGTTGCGACGCAGACGCGTCTGCAGGGTGCGATCATAGTTTCCATTTTCGTCCAACTTGTAGCTATCGGAACGGAGGAGCCGCTCCATTAGAGAGTGACTCAGTCCCAGCGATGCAGCCCGATTGCTCTTGATCACGGCGCCCAACTGCTTGTGATCCCCGGACAGGATGACATGGCAATCGGCTGTATGCTTGACGCCCATGATGCCGATCAAAGCCTCCGGTTCGGTGGCAGCGCCCGCCTCGTCGATGAAGATGTGGCTGAAAAAGTTGTGCTTGCCCAGGTTGTCGGTAACCAAGCGTCCCACGGTGCAGAGAGTGGCCACGGTGATGCCGTATTCGAGTATATGCGAAACTCCAAGGTGCTCGTAGATATTCTTCGAGCAATTGGAATTCTTTAGCAGCAATGCCGGCACGGACTTAAGTCCTTTGTGGTGAATGGAGCGCGAAAAGACGCGGATCAACTGGTGATTCGCCTCCGGTTGCTCCTGCCTGGCAAAGTGCTCCCGCAGCCGGGCATTGCTGTGGATATACTCGCACAGCTTCAGGGCGATCGTGTCGCAGGCCGAGTTCGAACCGGCGGTTACGAGGATGCGGCTTCGCGGTTGTTGAAGGCGCAGCTGTAGAATGGCCTCCACAATAGTTGTGGTCTTGCCAGTGCCTATAAAGGGAAGTAGTGATATTAGTTATGGTGAAGGTAGAAAGGTATAAAGAGTTTATATTGGGATTCTAAAACATTTTCTTTTAAAAATGTAACTAATATGAATAGAAAACTCTCTCGTTCAAAATAATATTTTTTAAGCCCTTACTAAATATATAGACATTCATCCGATAGTATGAGCTATTAATTTTGGAACCTAGATATATCTTCAAAAAGTTTATGTTACTTAATTATATTGTAACATAAAAAATGTACACTGTACACATTTAATTTTGCAATTATTCTGTATCTCAAAGTGCAACATGTAAGTGTATTTATTGACGGGACTCATTTCTGCAGACTCAGCAGAGATCCCATGGTCACCAGAGTTGTTGCGCCGATGACTAATAACATATGTAAATATGAATGCAATTCTGAGCTTTGAATATGCATATGTAGGTAAATATCTATTCATGTAAGCCCTCGAGTGTATCAATAATAAGTAGACTGATTTGTTTCTGTTGATTGAGACCTACCTGGTGGTCCGAACAGGATGTAGGGTCCCAGGGGATTTGGCCCTGCGACAATTCTCTGCACCGCCTGCAGCTGTTCCAAGTTTGAATAGATGGTTGTATTCAACAGGCTGATCGAGGTGGCAGGGGCAGGCTGGGATTGTGGCTTCGCCTCCATCCAGCTGGGCAGGATGGCGCAGTCGCGCATCTGAATCATCGACCTGTCCACCATCTGGGTCAACCAGCCGGGGAACGGGAAGAGGTAGCGGCGCATCAAGGGGCTCTCCTGGAGCAGCTTGAGTGCGCGATACATGTAGCGAATTGGAGTGCGCCTGGAGCGGATGATGGCATAGAAGCGCTGGCAGAGCAGTTCCTCTTCCTTGGGGCAGTTGCCACGGCCGAAGCGAATGTGAATGGTGGTGCGGCTCACCTGCTCCACACTAGCCACATGGCGGCGCATGGGATCCTTCATCTCCAAAGCCTCATGCGGATGTGGGAGCAGGGCCAGCACCAGCTGTTGGGGCAGTGGAGAGGCGGCCAGGCTGGATTTGGGCACCAGCACCACATCATCCAAGTTTATGGCCACCACATCCTCCGCATTTACACCCGTGGTGCTGAGGGCGATCTTATAGCGCTGCTTGGAGACACGCTGCACAGCCACATCCTTCTGGATCAGCTGGGCGTACAGCTGCATGGTGGACAGATCCTCGATGGTGAGCAGCGATTGCATCACGGAGCACACGTTGTAGAACTCCAGGCGCTTCGTGTGCAAATACTCGGCGAACACAGCATTTGTGTCGCTGAGATCCTCGTCGGTGAATTCGGTGGTCAGGGCCTCCAGCATTCCGGCACTTGGCGGATAATGCGGCAAATTGCGCATCAGCGCTAGAAGTCTAGAGGGGATTTCCATGAAATGGGATCCTATATAAAACTATACCAAATAACTTACTTTTTCTCTTTCTCCAAGGGGTCACATATCTTAACTTTCTGATCGTCAATATCCTGTGTTTTAGGACCCAAAATAAATGTAGTTCCCTTCTTTTTTAGCCAATTGTCTGCATTCCGAGCTATATAAGATAGCTGGAGGTCCAACTTTAAAACGCTATATTAACGACCTGCTTTTAATATTTAACTAGCTAAAACCACTTACCAACTCCAAATTCTCTGATCCGTGCATTGCTCGCTTGCTAAAAGTAAATCACACAGATTAAATCACATAAATTAAATTGAAAACGAAGAAAGCTGCTCAGCTTTTCCGAGAAAAACACATTCGCGGAGTTTTCAAGTTCCGTTCTTTCGGCCTAGAGATGGACAAATCGTGTTTAAGCTTGCGCGCTTAACAGTGATCTTAAGTTATCGATTATAAGTGCGTGTAATCGATAGTTGCTCTGCTGTGCTAGTCTTGCAACACTGGCTTTGGGCCATCCCTAATTAGGGATGGCCCAAAGCCAGTGTTGGAAGCCGAGCACAGCAGAGCAACTATCGATTACACGCACTTATAATCGATAAAGGGTTTTATGTTTTTGTTCCGCGGAAAATGGGCGATTCGGACTCAAACGAGGTCCTGATCGAGGAAATCGACAGCAACGATGTGCCGGAGAACGAGCTGGAGCAGTTCCAGGAGACGGAGCCGCTGCGCGTGGTGGACATCATCGATTGCGACGCGGATGGCGGCGAACGGCGGAGCTTCGAGGCGGACGAGGAGGAAGGAGCCCTAATCAAGCGCTATGTGCAGGGCGTCCAGTGCCTAGAGTTCCCTGACTTTTGCACCAAACTGGAGGCCAGCGATGAGGACGAGGAGGAGCAACAGGATGCGCCGGCTGCCTCCAGCAGTGTGGAAATGCCCAGCACTTCGGCACAGGCAAAACCTGCGCAGGAACAATCCTCTGGAAGTGGTCGTTCCGGAGGGGGTGGCTTCCGGAAGAGCCAGCTGAGCACCGCCCTGCAGGGCCTCATGGGTGAGGCGAACCTTAGCTTCGTCTACGGACGCTTTGAAACGGCCGAACGCATCTGCATGGAGATCATCCGACAGAATCCGCTGGCCAGCGAACCCTTCTACACGCTGGCCGAGATCTATGAGAATCGCGACGAGGTCAAGTTCCTCAACTTTTCAACGCTGGCCGCCCACTTGAATCCCCAGGATCGGGATATGTGGATACGGGTCTCCGATCTGCTCGTCCAGCAGGGAAACCTCGCCCGTGCCCGCTTGATCTACACAAAGGCCATCAAGATGCTGCCCAAGGTGTATCAACTGCGGCTGCGAAAGGCGCAGCTGCTGCAGAAAATGGGCGAAACGAATGCCTCGATGTTCACGTACTTGAAGATGCTGCCCCTGATGCCGCCGGACGAGTGGAAGATGTGCCTGAACACGGCCAAGAACGTGGCTCGCTACTTTCATGTCCTGGAGAAGCACACGCTGGCCTTGGAGGCCATGGAGGGGGCGTACGCCGTTTGTGGCGGCCGCTTCACCCTGGAGGACATCAACATCTATCTCGAGTTGCTGATTCTGAACAAGCAGTACGCAAAGGTCTTGCGCTGTTTGCGCGAGCGCACAAACTTTGAGCTGGAAAACGACCAGGAGGAGAGTCTGGAGCTCATATACTTTTGCGAGATACCCGACGACTATGTGCCCGAGTTGAGGGCTAAACTATGCGTCAGTCTCATCCACATGCGGGCTCATCACCTGCTCGGTTATCTAATCCAAAATGTGCAGGAGCATATTACTCTAACAGCTGATCGCGTGGAGCTGTACATGGACATCACGGAGGCGCTGATGCAGGAGCACAAGTATGCCGAGGCCATTGCACTGATGAGTCCCATCACCGATGGCGACACCGTCGAGTGCCCCGCCTTTGTGTGGCTGCGGCAAGCCGAGTGCCTGCGCCAGTTGAACCGCACCAACGAGGCCATACAGAGCTATGAGAGGGTCGTCCAACTGGCGCCCTTCTGCTACGATGCCCGGTTCACCCTCTCCGCCCTGCTGAAACAGCAGGGACGGCACGAGGAGGCCGTCCAGGCACTGGAGCAGCCGGGCGAGGCGGAGGGCCAGCCGCTGATTGCACGCCTGCTGTACGAGCGGTGTGTGATGCTGCAGCAGATTGGGCGAATAGAGGAGTTCCTGGACGTGGGATATGCCCTGCTCAGTCGCCACTCCATCAAGCTGTACAATCGCGAGGAGATGATGGCGGCCGCAAACGGAGGCAGTGCCTACAATTCGGAGAGCCTCAAGACCATCATCCAGATGCGCAGCAAGGCGGTTGATAGCTCAGCGGAGCAGGATGTACAGGATCCGGCCAAGAACGCGGCCACTGAGGCCTCCGATCTGACCGTCAAGGATGAATTCAACCTCTTCCAGGAGCTGGTGCGTACGGCCTTCAAGCATGGCATGCACAGCGCCGCCGAGAAGATCTGCTTTGCCATGGTGACCACTAAGAGATTTACCTACTACCATCACGAGATCGAGAGGATTATGGTGTTGACATGCTACTACAACGACGACTGTGCCATTGCCTTCTCGTATCTGCGCGAGCTGATCGCCAAGCAGCCCAGCCAGACGACGCTGTGGAACATGCTGTCGCTGATGATCCAAAAGGGCGATGAGGTTCGCTACTATCGCTACATGCGGCGTCTGATGCAACGCCATCCGGTGGACACCAAACCGATGCGCATCTTCCAGGGTCACTATCACTTGAACTGCGCTTCCTTCAAGTATGCCCTGAACATCTACATGCCCATTCTGCGCGAGAGTCCCGATGCCCTGGTGGCTCTCTGTATAGCCGTGGCCTTTAACCAACTGTCGCTGCAGAAAAAGGTGCTGCGCAAGTCGGCCTCTGTGGCCCAGGCCGTTGCCTTTGCCCAGCGCTACAAGGAGCTGCGATCCGCTGGTCATGACTTTGGCGATTGCC
Source organism: Drosophila lutescens (assembly GCA_037075285.1). Taxonomy (NCBI): domain Eukaryota; kingdom Metazoa; phylum Arthropoda; class Insecta; order Diptera; family Drosophilidae; genus Drosophila; species Drosophila lutescens. Next base: position 444,802 of record JBAMCF010001109.1, read on the forward strand.
CCGCTCAGCAGGAGATCTTCTACAACATAGGCCGGATCTACCACCAGGCGAATATCCTGCACTTGGCCGTCGAGTACTATGAAAAGGCTCTGGCCGTGCCTGTTCACCCGCTGATTGCGGAGCATGAATCCACACTGGGTCTGCAGCACGAAGTGGCCTTTAACCTGCACCTCATCTACCGTGCGCATGGAAACAAGTGGAAGGCGCGCCAGTATCTTATGCGTTACTGTGAGGTCTAATCTCAGTGGAATATATAAGGAATATGTAACTACTCTGAGTAATACGTTTAAATGGTGTAAATAGCTTTGTATTCAAAAGCACGTTCCATAAAAATGGAAATCGGTTTTCTTACAACAAATGATTATTATACCCGTTACTCGTAGAGTAAAAGGGTATATTGTATTCGTGCAAAAGTATGTAACAGCTAGAAGGAAACGTTTCCGACCCTATAAAGTATATATATTCTTGATCAGGATCACTAGCCGAGTCGATCTAGCCATGTCCGTCTGTCCGTCTGTCTGTCCGTCTGTCTGTCTGTCCGTCTGTCCGTCTGTCTGTCTGTATGAACGCTGAGATCTCGGAAACTATAAAAGCTAGAAGATTGGCGTTTTGCATGCAGATTCTAGGAGTTCCTACGCAGCGCAAGTTTGTTTCAAAAGGGTGCCACGCCCCCTCTAACGCCCACAATCGCTTATATACGATTTTAAAAATTTCAATATTTCGGAAAAGTAAAAATGCAGTTTTATTGTGTTTATCAATACCTATCGAAATGTAGAAGACATTTTTCAAATCGGACCATTCATTAAAAAGTTATACGCAATCAAAATTGTTCATATATCTATCTCCCTCGCACTCCCTTTAGCCCCAATAGATAGTCGGGACACCAACCCGAGTACAGCGTTCGCACTCCCTTTAGCTGAGTGACGGGTATTAGATAGTCGGGACACCAACCCGACTATAGCGTTCTCTCTTGTTTTTTTCTCTACTACATCAAAAAGGTACTGGCTTATAAGTAAGCAACGAATTAAGCGAATAGTAACTAATTCAGAAGAAGAAAGTTCTAGAAATCGATCCCTTTTTACAGGTGTATATTCTTTTGTACACGAATGATCGCAGGATCCAGTTACATCAGTCATAAAAATAATTCTTCAGATTACCATATATTTTAATTTCTTTATCACTTTTACCTTGGTTTTTGCAAACTAGATCCCATTTATAATGTTTAAAACTTAAACTTTAAATTAAGTAAGCACTTTAATTTGACTTTACAACTTGGTGTTTTGTAAACGACTGAAGTTGCTGTTCGTACTAAAATGGAACAACAGCTAGGAGTCGCAAATATACCGATAAGAAAACAATATAGGGGAATACCAAGTTTGCGCTGTCTTATCAATTGTAAATTTAATTTTTAGTCATGCCGCTGGTAAAACCGACCATTACTTTGGCTTTTGTTGAGGGACTCTAGTACGTTGTATTTCCGGTAACTTGTTTTTATGGGTAGATTATGATAAGGGCCATTTGATGACAATTTAACAGCAATAAAAGAGCTTAGTTATCTTAAGGAATCTTAAGTTTAAGGAAGTTCAACGAATACTGCGAGAAATTGCAGTGTGTTGTAGCAAAAACTTTATTTTAAAAAATATAATTTTTAAGCTCTCCGAAGGAGTTACATTTACAACAAGTGATCAAGAAGGAGTATTAAGAATTCGATTTGCCCCTAGCACGCCGGCATGGAGCAGGGACGTGACTTGGTGAGGCGCTTGGAGCAAGGCTGTCCGCCATTCTGGGGCTCGCTGACCACATAGCGATGGCTTTCGGAGACTCCGACTCCACATCCAACACTGCAGGAAGACCAGGCGGTCCATTCCGACAGGACACAGCCCTTGGGTTGTTGGTCAGCTCTCGAGGATCTGACGGCACTGCAGGTGCTCAGGCAGTCGTTCTCCGTGAGGAAGTTGTTCCGGTTGCCGCGACATCCTCCGTAAGTGAAGGCGCCGCATCGCTGGCCTTGCGGATCGTAGGCATAGCGCATATAAGTGCCCCTGCAGGGACCCACATCCGGTGGCTGGACGCAAATGTCCTTGGCCTGCTCCGCATTGATGTGACAGTCGGTGGGATTGATGCATGGCTTTTGCTGGTGCAGCTCCAGGCGTCGCGTGCAGTTCTCCTTGTCGGGCCCATTGTCCAGTAGCACCTGGCGGGTGCGGATAGTCACTCCCCTTCCACAAGTCGAGGTGCACGGACTCCAGTCGCTCCACTGGGTGGTGGGACACTGGGGATCGGGCAGCTCCACCTCCTCGAACTTGCACTCCGGCCGCATGCACTTGTTCTTCTCCACCACAATGATATGGGGGCATCGCTTGCGTCCCAAATGGTTGACAAAGGTGCGCGTGCGCATGGTGATCCCAATGCCACAGCTGGCCGAGCAGTCGGACCACACGCTCCATGGTGAGGTCTTGCAGAGACCGGCTCCCTCGCCATTATCGCCCACCGAGGACTGCGAGTTGGCCAGGTTCTCGCCCTCATCTTCGTCGCGATCTCTTTGCTGGGATGATGACCCACTAGGACACTCGGGTATGGAGGCCACGCACATCTCCTTGGATACCAGCTGGCGGGCGCACTTGCTCTGATCCGCGGCAGCGGGATACAGGTACTGGCGGCTGCGCATGCGGATGCCCTTGCCGCAGGTCACGGAACAGGGACTCCAGGCGGAGAAGTCACTCATTCGGCATTCGGCTGGACAAATGAATGATTAAATAGAAGAGATAGTTAGGCTAAGGACACCCAACCCACCTCTGGTGTCCTGCTCCTCGGCATCATCGGACACCTCCAGCTGGAGGGCCTGCAGGAACTCATCATCGCAGCTCCGAGAAATAATCTTCTCACGGCGCAGGTACAACTTGGCCAGCGGCGTCATCTGGCGGCTCTGGGGATTGTAAAAGGGAGCCCTAGGATCCTCGGGATACATGGTGGTAATGCGGTACATCCTTTCAGGAGGTTGTGTTTCCGAATTGGGTGACTATCAAGGAAGATTCATGAAATATTTCAAAGGTCTAAGTATATAATTTTACCATATAGGAGATGCCACTATCGGTGCCCGCATCCCAGGGATAAAGATCAATGTCCAGCGACTCCTTCCAACTGCAATCCTCGGTGCAGAGATCGAGACCACTAATGCCCACCACCCAGTCGGGGGAAGGACCAAACATAGACGCCAGCGACACCTTTGGATGCTTGCGATCCACACGGAACTTGGCGGAGGTGTTCTGGTTGACATGGGGGTACCACAAACCGGCCGCCTTGATCAAAGTGCGCAACTTGGGCCCATTGCCGCGCAGCTCCGTTTCCAGAGCCGTAGGGGAGCCCCATTCCGCCAGGGAACGGAAACCGGCGGTGGCTATGTGGTTCTCGCCCCAGAAGGAGAAATTCGATTCGTGCGAGGCGCCAATGACATCCGAAAAGTGGGTCAACCAGATGGCGAAGGGATAGTCCTTGGGATGGGTTTCATTCGACCAAATGCCCTCGAAAATGAACTGGTAGTGGGGATAGAAAATCTTGAATTCGTAGACATTTACGAGTTTGTTCTTAACTTACGCTATATTTGGCCTCATCGCAGGCACAGCATTCCTTTTGGGCAGCAGCTGCATCCGGTTTTCGCTCACAGATCACGGTGGATAGATTACCATCGTCGGCGAACCAGGCCCTGGGACCCTCGTAGACCATGGCGGACAGGGAAACGCAGCCGGAACCCGCCTCCGGAGCCACCCACATCACCTGGACCTCCGTTTTGGGCAGATCATCGGCCTCGGAAACCGTATTCACGCAACGATCGTTGAATTGGGTCAGCGAGTCACTGAACAGCTGGAAGCGACCCACGCGCCTGGGACTCGCCGCCTGGGGACGTCGTGCGCCGGTGTGAGCCTCCGCGGCGATGGTGAAGTGGGTGAAATGCTGGATTTTCGTATGAGTTCGGGAGCCCAGTAGCAGCACTGCAAACACATTTTAAAATCAAATTCAAATTTCGATAGCAACAAAAAATCGATTAAAAAGTATCGCTGCCGCATTGTGCAACACCGAAATCAACACTAGTGCTCTCTCGCTCTCGCCGCTTATTTTTTGAGACACAACGCGCAATTTTAATTGATTATTATTAGATTTAAACAATGGCTTCGTTTCTAGACATGCTGACGGGCAGTTCGAGCGTCGACCTGAAAAAGTGCGGCGACGTGGTGGTCTCTACTAGCGATAATATGTTGGCGGTTTACTGCCACTTCTGCCGGGACATTTTCACCCAGTTGCCGGAATTTTTGAGACACCTCCAGTGGGCGCACTACAAGGAGGTGCACTTCACCAAGGAGCACAATGTGTACAGCGTGGAGGAGCTGATGTCCGATGAAGAGGAATTCCAGGAGGAGGATGCCCAGTCGGCGGGTGGCAACAGCAGCAGTGGCGGTGATTCCGGGGTACAGGCAGAATCGGAGGAACCTATGGCCTTCAAGGGTTTCCAGGATGACTCCAACGATAGCCACGAAAAACGTAAGTAACTTGGTGCATTTCCTTCAAAAGAATAATTTTAATCCAAATACTTAACCCCTAGTTCAACTTAATCCGCATCAAGAGAAGGAATCTAAAGAGGAACGTCACGGATTCAAAGGACCTCGCAACAAGGCCGAAAATGTGGGAAAATCCCTAAAGATATGCGACTTGAAGAGCCATTCTATAGCCAGGAATTCGCGGAAACAAATGAGTTTCGTAAGGAGCCGCATCCTACAAGCCATTAAAGGCGATTTGGTGGATACACTTCAAATGAAACCTTCGAAACCCAGCTGCAATCTTCCCATAAGCGAACCTCTACAAGAAGACAACATACCCACGCATACCTTTCAAACTCCTCCTAAACCAGCGCCGAAACCATCTAATTTAAGTGTAAGGAAGTCTACTTTAACCCAGGCACAAGTCTCTGTGGCAACCACAATTTCTGCCGTGAAGAAAACAGCTCTTTCCCAAACGAAAGCAGTGAATTTGAAACCAAAAGCCACTTCAACTGTTGAGGATCTTCAAGTTTACACCTCCTCAAGTGTGGAGAAACAAATAGTCTATATCGCTAAACCGGCTAACCAAAGTGAAGTGGTAAAAAAGAGAAAATCATCTCCCTTACAAATAAAACAGGTGAAAATCCTGCCAACTCTTAAAACACTTCCCAAGACGTTATTTAAGGCTAAACATGCCATTAAAAATAGTTTAGATACTTCTAAACCAGAAAAAAGAGTTGTTAAAGAGATTGTTGAACCCCAAGTGGGAAAACTAGACAAAAAACAAAGTCCTTCTGCCCTCAAACTGAAAACACCTCTTAATACACTTCCAAAGACGTTGTTTAATGTTAAAGACAGTTCAAACACATCGTCCAACCCACAACAAACTAACAAACAGTCGATAAAAAGAGTTATTAATGAGAATCACGATCACCAACAGAGAGAAAAAAATATTCTCGGGCTTAAGCAGGAGCAAAGCATCAGTATCAAACCAAATCCAATCAATACCCAAAATAAAATAGAGACATCTAATGATAATACTGAAAACAAAAATGCGAAACCTGACAAATTGGAGGGATTTTTCCAGCCTATACTAAAAAAGGAGGAAACCAGTCTCAAAAATGGAACTTATAATAACTTATATAATCTTTTGAAAAAAATCGGTGTAAGTAATTAAATAATAACACGATTCCCATCTAATATTTTGATCCCTTTTAGTTGCCAGCAATATTAGATGATAGCTATGAGAACATGATAATGATGGACGAGTTGAAGAAATTGCGCGAGAAAGCTGCCAAGTTTAGTAAAATCTACAGCAAGTACGATTCCATTTGGAACAATGGAAATATTAAGTCGCCAGAACTCACTTCTTTTATGGTTTCCGCTCTGACGACAGAAGTAAACTCGGCGATAATGTGCAACCTGACGAACATCGAAATGAAACGCATTATTAACTTGATTTCAGCTTGGCACAAAGATATGAGATATGACATTTTCAAGAAGACAACTCTGCCGGCCTCCACTGAACATTATTTAAGTTTATTCCAGTTTTTGCCAATTAATTTTGCATACTTTTGCGAAAGTTGCGACAAAGTATTTTCCTCTGAAGAAATGTACAAGCAGCATTTGTTGACTCACAATCCCATGCCGTACCGTTGCGAAGTATGCGGTAGATGCTTCAGACACCCGGGATTTTACAAGAAGCATGTGCGAACCTTTCATTTACAGGAAGCAAAGGACACGCACATGAAGGTTCAAAGTTAAAGTTATACTTTTTGAAAGTCAAAAGAAATTCTCTGTTCAAGTTTAAAGCTTAACGTTTCTTTACTGTCAGTTAAAAGTAAAGAAAACGCTGTCAAGTTATATTAATTATACAATTACATCCGTTACAATTGACTATTTTGTAACCATTGTATTCTATATTTGAGTTATAAATAAATAACACCATTTCACATCTTCCATCATTAAAAAACAAATTAAGTGATGAAGATTAGCCACATAATGAATATAGCATTATCAAAACCTGCGTTGAGCTCAGAAGATGGACACCCCATGCTCTGGATTCTCTTATCGCCCCGATGGCTCTTGTTTTCAGTTCTGAAGTGACCCCGCTGATTACGAAACCAGCTGGCTACCTTGCCGACTTACAATTATACGTCTTGCCGGGCACATATCCGTTGGGCCCATCGGCCACAATTAATTTGTATCCATTGTCGCCGCGTGTGCGTCGACCGTGGTTCAAGTGGGTGGGCGCCCGGGGACATGCGGTGACCGTACTAATTGTCAGCCAGACGACGACGATGAGGCGGATGAGCAGCGGCACCGATTGCCCCATCTCCAGTGCTTTGTTTCGCGCGTTATCACTTGACTTGAAATCTGGGCTCAACTGCAGCAAACGACCGTTCCAGGCGAGGCTCAAAAACACACTAATCGAGCCGGAGAGACGATAGAGCAATCTTTTAGTCGTACGGCGACCCGATGCCGGATGCTTCGGGAACTCTGATTACAAACATCACTCGTGAGGTGGTCTTGACTTTCTCAATCCGCCTGTTCCTTGATTAATTTATCTCTCCCCTTGTGATCTTTCCATTTGGTATATATTTCGTGGTATAAATGTTGCCGTACAATTTACAAATAATATTACAATTATATTTTTCCATATCATCGGTAACAGTGTTCACTATCGTAGTTCGTAGTTCATAAATTTGTAGGTTGGCTCTGCGCTCACCGATTAGTTTGATCCGTGAGGATGCGCTTTAGGAAACTCAACGTTGGTCGAGAACAAAGCAAATATACTGATAAACCAAACTAGGAGACTACTGATCACACGGTTGGCATTCGATCGGTTAATAGGTTATAGATGTGAGAACTATGTAAAGCATAGGGTCATAAATCACAATTGCAAATAAAGTTAATACTAAAAGGTCAGAATAGGCGTTTCCCGATGATCCAAGAGGTCTGAAAAAAGAGTTCAATGAGTAAGGAAAGTGATTTGGAAACTGTATTCGAATAGTTTACCCTTTGCGATGCTCCACCAGGGAAGTGTCACATAGGTGAGGAATGCATTGAGTGGCGTCGACTGCTGTCTTCTATTCTCCTTCCAGAAGTGAAACGATTGCGTGAAGCCTCGACTGGTCCACAGAGGATTATAGGCGCCATCGTCGAGTTCTAAAAGTATATAAGGCAAACAAGATTAGTTATGGTAGAATCATAATTGTACGAAACTAAATACATGCATTGTAGTACAAAAATCACACATTGAAAACTCTAAGTATAACCTTTTATTGCCTTTTTAGGCACATCACACCAGTAGTAGATGTTGGTACCATCGGGAGTTCTGCGCTTGGGCACCAAATGCAGCATCTTGCTGACATGCGCCTGCTTGGCTGTTCGCGGAAGGGTGGAACTGTGGTTCGCCTCCTGGTTGCCATTGGCCACATCCAGCATGGGCGTCAGTTCCGTGGGTGAGATCACTTTGGTTACATCGCCCTCCTCGTTCTCATTGTTCTCGTTCGGCTGCAGCGGATGATTCTCCGGCTCCACAGGCGTGCGAACACACTTCTCGAAGCGTTTGGGTGGCGTCTTGGGCGACTCCACCACGGGCAGCTCTTCACGTCCACGGACACTGATCATCAGCTTGCTATCGCTCTCGCTGAGGATGGCCATTTTGGCGGCTCCAGCCCCTTCCGATTCGCTACCATTCAGCGAGGTAGCATCATCGGCGAGCTCGTACTCCTCGGTTTTGGAGGAGGTCTCCGGCTTGGGATTATTGTTATTGACTGCTTTGTTTTTGGCTTCAGCAACCGATTTGCCTTTGTCCTTCTGCTTTTCTGCCTTGTCGCCTTCCTTCTCCTTGCCAGCTTTAAGCCGCTTTGGCGACATCTTGGCCAGAAAGTTGGTGGACGAGCCGTTGACCTTCTGATTCGAGGACTTCTTGTCGTTCTCCTTGTTTTTATCCTTTTCTTTATCCTTCTCCACATCCTTGGCTTTGCTCGTGCGCAGTCTTGGGGGTATTATCTTCTTGGTGGCCACCGGGAGGCTGGTCCTGCGATCAGCGGCGCTCAGGGAGGCGCTCCTCGTGATGCTTCCGCCCTGCTGCTTGCGTTTCCCCTCCGATGGCAGGCGGAAACTGTTCCTTTTGCCAACCACCAGCTCGCTTTCCACACTCAGGATGCTGGTTTTGGGCTTGAGACGGGTGGGCCGCTTGTCGGGCATCTTGGCCAGACAGGCGGGCGACTCGTTGGACGGATCCTCGCAGCTGGGGCAGTAAACCTCGGACATTTCCGGTGTGTCGGTGTTCTTGGCCGACGCCCAGCGCTTCTTGCACTTCTTGCCACCAAAACAATTGCAGCCCGTGGATGAGCTTTTTCCAGATCCATTGTTTTCACCGGCCACTGTCACCTCCACGGCGGCACTCAGGGGCGGCGGCGTAACAGCCGGAATGGCCACTGGAGCGGCAGGGGAAGTACTCTCACTTGGAGACACCTCTTGGGGCAACTTTTCTGGGTCACCAGTCGCTAGTTTGTTTGTCTCGCAGTTCGGATTTGAGTGCAGTTTTGCCGCGGAGGCCGAGAAAGCAGGACGTTGCTGATCTACAAGTAGATATAGATCGGTTTTTGCGTTTTAAAAGCATATACATCGACACACATGTACAACCGAGGATCGGCCCAAGCAACAAAATAGGTAAGTTGGCAACAGAAAGCAGTGGAAACAATAGACCAGAATAGGGAAACACAAAAAGCTAGGTGGGAGGTTGGGTAAGGAGATGCCTAGTGAATATACAATCAAGCCACCACCACGTGAAATATAATTTCTAAAGGGGATTTGGGAATAAAAGGATGGGATTGGGAGTATGGGATGTGATGAACGATTCCCTCCTTTAAACCAACATTCTGTGTCAAAACAAAAGCCAAACGGAATTTAAATTTGGTTGTCCTGAGTGTATTATTTGTCCTGCTTTCTCGGCAATGTCTGGGTGTTCTCTTTATATATATACTCTGGAGTCGTTCTTTAGGGGCACATATAAAGTATATATATAAATTTGATAGTTGGAAGTTTGTAAAAGGAAAATCAATGGAACCACAACACATTACGAGAAGTAAATCAGGAATATGAACGGAAATGAAAGGAGCAAGCGGAAATTAACTACGATAACAAACTACAAGCATTGTATAATTCTAAGTATATCATGCAACTAAAGGATGCTCAAATGAAAAGGAAACTATGGTAAATAATTGGGGGTTAGAACTGACCATCGCGCAGATCGCCGGCCTCGATCTCGGACACCTCGCTGGCCAGCGAGTCCAGTCCCTCGTTCTCCGATCGCGCCTTCGCTCCCACACTGGGACTGGTTCCGCTGCCCACCATGTCCTGGTTATTCGAACCCTTGGTGCGCCAGCCGTAGCGTGAGAAGTTATTGAGATTGGCACTCGGATCGCTGAGACGGCGCTGGTGTCGGTAAGTGCAATAGTCGTCGTTCTCCTCCTCCCACTCATCCCACATGTCGGTGGCACAGAATCCCGGCTCGCTGGTGGGCGTCTCCACTCCGGAGCCCTTTGGCTTTGTCACCGCCATCTCAGCATGGCCCTTTCCCTGCGGTCCCTTCATCCGGACAAACTCACAGCGCGTTTGGACGCCGGCTCCGCTGCTGAAGAGGCCAAAGGACATGCGCTGCGCCACCTTGGAACTCAGACTGGATTGCTAGAAAAAGCCGATGATTAGAATATTTCGATTCTGGGTGAGATTTCCCTCCTTACCCTCGCATCATAGACCTTCTTCAAGGCATCATAGCGTATGGATCCCAAGAAGATCACCCCCTGGACCGCTCCGTCCTTGTCATTGGCCACCAGCTCCACGCACACCATCTCTCCGTCGCGCACCAGGATGTCGCTGAACACCTCGTCAAAGTTGTCCACCATGAAACAGATGTGCGGATACGTGATCTCCTCGCCCTCGCCTTTCGTGTCCATTTTGCGACGACTGGGACTTGCGTACACCCTCTGCGAATGTCTCCGCAGCACTTGCAGCTCCTTGGGCGAGGTCCTGGTGCAAATGGCCAGTGTGAGTGTGTAATCGAACTGGTGGATGACCATGTTGAGATAAACCGTCTCCTCCCAGTCCACATCGGGATCGCCGATGGGCAGTTTGCGCGAGTCCTTGCGGAATACCTCCACCTCAGTCTGTTTTGGGTATAGATTTCCAATAGATAAGTAGAAAAGGGTGGTAAAACCAGATGCTCACCTCAAATTTTGGCATATGGCGCGAGGAGCTTTTCACGTGCTTCTTGCGCACAAAGAAGAGCAAATCATCGGAGTCGATGCTGTGCTCGGGCTCTGTCTGGAAGAGGAAGTGCCGCACGAACAGGTCCGTCCAGTAGGTTGTGCCCTGAAGCACCACAAAGCCGCCATCTGGAAGAGGGGATTAAATAAGATGGTTGTAATGATTGTTGGTAGTTTTAAAAAATATTGTTATGTATTAGCTTTAAACTTTTGTAGTTTATTACTTTTTTTTTTAATGTTCACTGATTTTCTGGATATGAAGTCGAGTAGCTATAAAACTTTTAGTCCAAAATTTTAAAATATGTTTATAAGTATGAATTTATGTAGGTCCTACATTCTATAATATAAAGAAGGTATTTTCAACAAGGAATTAGGTCCCCAAAATTAGTGGATTGAGCTCAAATTTCAGGAAGATACATGAAGAAGTTTAAGGTCTAAAAATATAAACTTAAAGAAGGGGGAATTGCTATAGCATAATGTTAGCATATAGTTATTGAATATTCAATATTGAAGTACTAAACTTTTTATCTCTGAAAATAATGATTATAGATTTCTTTCCTTTCCCCCCTTATAAGAATTGAAAAAACCCTTGAGAACTGGGGGATGCTGTGTTGACCGACAGGTGAACAGCTGTTTGTGGTTTTCCCATCCTGGTTTTCCCATTTGGCCCGATAAAAGTAAAAGCCGCTTATGTAAAGGAAAACAAAGAGGTTGGCCAAAAGTGGGGCGGTTTTCCACAAGCACAAACACACACATCCTTGGGGGTTGCCCTGTGTGTGTGTGCGACAAATCGATAAAGTGCAAATGTAGACAAATTTTCCCTGCAATTCGTGTGGGAAAATCGGGATTAAGGTAATGGATACCAACCGTCTTTGAGCAGCTGGCGCATCTCCTTGGTGCGCTGGAAGTTGATGTCCTCCAAGAGCTGCTGCAGCGGAGTCTGGGAACCCTTCAGCAGGGCGGCTGCGGCGCTGGCGAGGGCCATCCTAAAGGGGGATTTCCACGGTTCCGCGCTGCCGGATGACGAATGTCGATGCGGAATGGTGAGAGATGATGGAAGGTGATTTACTATTTCACAACGTCCACGGCATCACGGCTTTTGCGGGGGGTGCTGGGGGTGCTTAGTTATTTGTTTTTTCCACCATTTGTTGTTGGTCCGCGATTTGTTTTTCTCTTCTTTTTGCAGTTGGAAAATTTATTCCGCGGAGGAGAGCAGCAGCTTATCTCGGCAGCACATGCAAATCGCAAATGAGCGCAACTCTCGAACACCCTTTTTCGCGTTCCTCTTGGGGGTGGTTTTCTCCCTTATCGATGGAGTATCCCCCATTCGCACCATCAGTTATCAGCTGTTCCCATAATTTTCAGGTTTCTTTGTGTTATTTATATTTAATTGCCGAAAATTCCGCTGTTAACTTAACTCTTTTGTCTAGCTCTTGAGCTTTTGTTGTTTAATACAACCAAAAGAAAAACGTAAATAATAATTAAATATTGCAGTGTTGCAAAACCGGGAAATGAAACGATAACACTAAACTAGCGGCTGTTCGACTAGAGCTTATCAGCGGTTATCGAATTCGAATTTGAGCTTATAAACAATGTTTTCAGAATATAAATAAATAATATTTCTCCTAAGTAAAGCTATTACGTCTTTAAATTTTTTATAAATATTTAAAAAAGCTACAATATATATATATCAAAAGCTGTTTCATGTCAAATATTTTGAAAACGAGCTAGCTTTATTTTGATTTATTACAAAATATATTTATTTGAATCAGTCAAACAAACTCCGAAAGATAGGTTTTTATTTCATTTCTTGAATCTCTGATAAATCTTTGACTTGTGGGAGCTCCTCTTAATTTATATATATTTGCTTTGTAATTTTAATGAATAATTTTAAATCATATTGCACCCTAAATTAAACAATACATTAAATAAAAATGTCCAAAATAACTGTTAGTGAATTAAAATCGCACTGCGTCAACTTCAAAGGCCCAATTTTTTAGTGATGTACCAATAGATTCTTGAAGATTCTTTATATCATCCTGCAGCTCCTTGAGCTCTCGGAGCATGGTGCGCGAAAGCTGGCCCTCCGGAGTGGCCAAGGGCTCAAATAGAAGCATTCTCAGCGATTCCCGTAACATGACCTCAACTAGTTCCAGTTCCGCCTGGAAAAAAAGTTATTAGAGGTTTATGTTTAAGAAAAATTTTGACTTTGTCACACCAGCAGATCCCTGGAACTCTGCTCCTGCTCGGTGAACAGCTTTCTGGCCAGTTCCGCCTGCGAGTTGGCCAGTTCATAGAGAGCGATCGATTTTAACCTGGAAATTCCGGGGGCTATGACCTTCAATACCAATAGAATCTCCTGGCACAAGCGAATCTTCCTTTCGTAGACCTTTTTATTTGGTCGAAGGGATATGTTCTGAAGGATCTGACGCAGGATGGAGGCAATGTTTTGTTTTATGTCCAGCATTAAGAAGTGATTCTGGTGGAGAAGCCTTGTCAATTTGGCCAACAGAAGTTCCAACCTGTAGATATCATCTTTGGCATGGAATATCTCCTCCTTGGCTCGCTCCAGCATATTCGATACGAACTCTTGTTTTAAAGTGTGTTCCGGATTAAGGAGGCACTGCCAGGTTCCCGTCTCCGGCTGTCGGATTATATAACCCCCGGAGCAGGAACACTGGCTGCAGATGAAGCTGCTCATGTGGGTGCCCAGCTCGGTGGGATCCTGGCAACGCGGACAGGTGCAGTCAAAGCACTTACCCTCCTTGAGAATATGCCGCCGCTCCTCGCTGCCCAGGAGCATGTTGGTGTAGCAATTGTAGAGGATCTCGCCGGCGGCTATGAACCGATTGGTGAAGACCTTAATCCTCCGCTCGTCATCGATGGCGGTCTGGAGATTGGGCATGCAGCTGTGTGGGAACAGTCCAGCCCTGCGATACAATCCTCTCATGGAGCCACCCTGCTCCGGAGCCCTGATCTCGAAGGCATTGATGTCCAGAATGCCCAGAAGACTCTGCACCAGATCCTCATCCGCTCCATTACTCAGTTGCGCCAGCACTCCGCTTGTTTCAAGTGGAACAAAGGCATGTTCGTTGTAGTTTTTCCAGATTTCCGTGCCCTTCCTAGCCCCCAGTTGGGTTTCCATTTGGGTCATCTCCTCGTACAAGGGCAGCGTTTCTTGGTGCTCCCTCAAGAGCAAACATTTTAGGGCTGCCTGGACTTCGGTATGCTCCTTGCCCTGGAGGACCGCCACCTGCGCCTCCGAGGGATTCATTTCGATCAGCTTCTGGCAATTGCGGGGGTCGTGATCTTCGCAATCCTCACACAAGGCCAAAAGGCGGCACTTTCTAAAGAGCTTACATAAGAATCAGAGATGAGGATGAGCCACTTCTATGGGGTCCACCCACCTGCAAAAGCCTTCGGTTAGCTTGAAGCACTTGGAGCAGCGTCGATCGCCCATTTGGGGCAATACCACAATGGGTTGCTCCAGTAGCAGGGTTTCGCCAGCTCGAAGATTACACCGGGCGACCACAAACCTTTAAGGAAACCCATAAGGATTAAATATAGAGTGTTTTAGGAGGGCCTTAGTTTTAGTTTATCGTAGCACCCACCTGCCCAGCGTGTCATTCTGCTTGATCTCGCACTTCTTAGCAAAATCATCCGTTACTGCAGCCATTCTCTGTTCCCGTTCCCTTTGGCTACCTTTGGCATACTGACAACACAACCGGCGACAAGCTGGCAACTTATTTTTAATTGAACGACAATTCTTTATTTATTTCTTGGTCAATGATTCCCCCACCCAGCGCCTCCCAAACGTTGAACCGTGTCGCCCAGAACGAACACACATTGTAAAAGTGGCAACAGCTGAAGAAGGGAAAGCATCGCTTCCATTTGACTAATCTAATTTAGTCTAAATCTAAAATTCGACGCAGCTACGAACTGCTTATAGGACTCATCTAAAGAAATGTTGGCATCCATTCTATCGTCCGTACTTCTTCAAATCGGAATCAATGCGCTCCAGCTCCATCGAAATCCGGTCCGAAAGATAGCCTTCCGCTGAGTTTTCCGGCTCAAAGCGAAGCAGGTCCATTGCCTCCTTGGCCACCAGACTGGCGGTCCTCAAATGGGCCTATAAAACAAATGCATAAAGGGTTGTGCTAAAATAAAATGTATGATTTTTACTTACAACATATTCTTTTTTGTCCAGATCACTTTCGGCAAACTGCAGCTCCACGAGCTCCACCAGCGCCAGCAGATACTCAAACAGACCGATGGCGTACAGCTTGGAGATGCCCGGAACCACAGCCCGGCAGACGGGCAGAAGGTCGGAGCAGAGTTCCACCCGGCGGGCTAGGAGCTTCTTGCACGGCTGCTCCATCGAGTTCATCAAGGCCGCCGCTCGCAAAATACTGGCAATGTTCTGCTTGATGTCCAGCAGCATAAAGTGATTGGGATGAAGCAGTGGGCCATATTGGGTGAGCAGAGATTCGTAGACCGGCAGCTCACCCATGGCCTCGACCAAAGCAGAACCCACTTCCGCCTGGAGTCCGTGGACCTCGGCAGCAGTTAGAAGAGCTTTACAATTCGGGCAACGCCAATCTCCCAGCCTGCCATTGGCATCTATCTCACATACAGAAAATCCGTCGCACTCCCTGCACTTCATGCTGCTCATGTGGGTGCCCATCTCAGTGGGATCCAGACAGCGCGAGCAGGTGCACTCCAATCGACGAGTCAGACGCAACTGGTGTTGCCGCTGGCTGGTGCCCATCAAAGGATTCGTATACGAGTTGTATATAATATCACCAGGCTGCAAGGGAACAGCCGCATACAGCTTCATGTTGAACTGCTCGTCCAAGGCAACCACCGTATTGGGAACGCAGTGGTGTGGTAAGCTAGCTCCACAAACATAAACGCCCTTCAAGGTATCACCATCCCTGGCGGTCACTTCAAAGGAATTGCTGTCGATACGGATGCAGTGGGCGTGCAGCACATCCGAAGTCAACTGCTGAGTGGGTAGAACCGCCAGTAAACCACTTTCCATCAATGGATGCACCACCTGCTCCTCGTGCTCCTGCCACATGCCTTCTCCATCGCGATAATCACTTAGATTCACCGGCACATCCATGAGCATTTGGCAATCGGCTCTTGTGTGTGGATTCTCCAGCAGTAGGAGCAGCTTCAGAAGTCCACATATGCCATAGTTCTTCACAAGAATATCCTTGCAGATGGCCTTTCCTGCTCCGCTGGCGAAGAACTCGCACTCGAACTCATCGTGCTGGCTGCAGTCCATGCAAAGAGGAAACACCTGGCACCGCCGGCACATCACATAGGATTCTTGAAGGCATTGGGCGCATTTCAGCTGGTGACATTCCCAGTGGGGAGCTACCAGCAAGGGCCGCTCCTCCAAAACAGTGTCGCCCGGTTCAATGTTTATGCCAGCCACCAGATGCCTGCAGAATAATTATTATTATTAATTGCTATATTCTGGAAAAGGAGCTCAGCTTAACTCACCTGCCCAGCTTCTCGTTGTGAACCTGCTGAATATTTTCGCCAAATTCTTGCATCGATTACGTGTGTTGTTGCCTGGCGAGAAAACTATTCAAGTAGTGATTCGATTTGGCCAACGGCGTCTTTTGGCTTCTGGTTCTTTTACTCACCCAAAACGCACTGAGCAATTATAAATATACTCGGCGGTGTTGCTGGTCGAAGAGGAGGAATTTCCCTCTTTTTTAGGAGCCCTGTCGTTTGGCTAAGTACTTTCGCTAATTGCGTGCGTAGCTCGAACGAGATGGTGATTTATTTATAGACTCAGTCGTTTGGAGGAGGTGATGCCGAACTAACGTAGCCGATCGGTTTTTCACTTAATTTTTCCTTCAGGGGGAAAATTCCTCTACTCATAAATCTTCTTGTTATTCCTCTCAATAACTATATTGTTTATTGTTCTTTATAAATGTATCAAACATTGTGTATTTAGCTGATATTGGTTTTAAGTCGATAATATGCATATATATATGTATTTAATTAGTTTTACGAGGGGACATTGTTAGGCTTAATTTAAAGTGTTATCGGTTCTTGTGGAATACATAATAATATTTTAGGAAAACAAATGAAGCTACATTAACAGTAGTAAAAGGCATGCTCTAAGAAAGGCTACTCGTAAAACAAAGACGCCGCCAATTCAATTGGTCAAATGCGTTTTGGGGGGTTGGGAAAACAAGAACAAATATGTATTTTATACAAAAAAAAATTAAACAAGTTTTCTATTCCTCATCCTCATTGCTGTTAACTCTCATGGCTTCCGCTGTCTGGACCTGGCCGCTGGCGCTGGGCGAAGCCGTGGGAATCGGCGTGGGCGTCGGCGTCAGCGAACTGTTGGAAATGGCGTCAATATCATCGTCAAACTCTACATCCTCCGCATGCATCAGCTTCGAAAGATCAAACGGAGTTTCCTGTGGAGGAGAAATAAGTTTTATATTCCAGATATTCCTTAAAGTTCATGTGCGTCATTACCTTTACTTCATCAACTCGCTGTCGATCATGCAGCGCACTTAAAAGCTCGCGAAGGTGTTGATTCTCTTTACGCAATCGCTCCCTTTCCATATCGCGTTCGTTAATTTTTGGCTGTTATAAAGTAAATATTATTTAGAAAACTTCTTTCAATTTATAAATATGTGGATTTAACCTACCAAAAGCATGGAAATCTGCTCATTCAGTACTGTTACAATGCTGCTAAGGGCATGGCAAGGCACACTGGGCTCCAGCACACTAGCATGCTGGATGCGATTCGGCCCACAGGTGCTGCCCGATCCTCCAGTTAACTTTTCCGCTTCTTTCGGCGCTTCAGTGGGTGATGTCTGCGTCGAGCTATCGACTCTGGATACTGCAACTTGATCGATCTATAAGAGAACATTAATTAAAATATGATATTTTGACGGGTTTTGATAAATCAGTTTTGTATTTACGGAAATATCGACGTCCTCTCTGTTTTCCGCCTCAGATTTGTCTACATTTTCAGTAGTTTCCCGCTCGTTGGTCTGGCTTGGTAATCCACCTACTGCTGCTGTTGCCGAGGCCTCATTATCAGCGGTCGTCGAATCAGCCTTTTCCTTAGTATTGTCCGCTTCCACATTTTGCTTCTCTTGATTACTTGATTCACTTGTAGTAGGTAGCTTATCTGACTGCTCTGTTTTGACTTCCTTCTGTTCCAGCTTGTTGTCCGACACCGTCTCGGGTTGTTCCTTCTCGACCAGCAGACCCTCAGGAACATCATCCGTGCTTTGGCGTTTCGTGGCCTCTATGACAACAGATTGTGAAGTTTGCGGCTCAGTTTTGAACGGAGCCAGTGGCGTGGTGGGCCTTTCATGCGGCTTGGACGGAATCGCTGGCAAGCGCAGCTCGTCGATCTCACAGTATCCGTCATCGTCTTCGTGTATGGCAACTTCGTCAAGATCAAGGGTTTGTAGTTTGGGCATCAGCCGCGATGGCGGTATCTGGGCCTGAGCCTGGGCGTGTTGCCTATTTGGCGGCGGCAGCGGTGGCGGCGATGAGGAAAACGATGAGGATGGTGCCACCTTTTTGCGCAGCTTCTCCTTCTCGTGACAGTGGCCACAAACAACTGTGGACACCGCCGAGACCTCCTGCTCCGGCGTCACGTGCATGTATTCATTTAGCATTTTGGTCAGCGTTTGAATCTGATCGTAAGCAGCTAGGGCAATATCTGCACTGTCTTTCGGCGCCTCTGGCATCATGGCAATGTCCACAATCTGGTCGTAGTGTTCCACGGGCAAACGGAAAATATCACAAATGATTTTCTGCTTCTCCAGCAAATCACTCCTAATCGAGGCGTCCAAGCGGCGAAGCTTCTCCCCGGGAGTCAACACAGGTTCCGCGGTGTGAGCGGGACTGATGCTGACCTGGATGGCCGTGGGATCCACCAAGGGGCTCTGCATCAACAGGGTGCGCGTGTTGTTCGAGTTGTTCGAGCAAACAATACTGGCACTGTCGCGTTTTGAGTTACCTCCCACCATGCCATAAGTGGAGTTTCTTTCCTCCCCGCTTGATACTGGCCTAGTCGACTCCCTGGTCGACTGAGAGTGGCGCAAAGTTACGTCGCTAGCCTCTGTGCCATTCGCGGGATACTTATGGTTGGGCTCCCCGGCGCTTCTTATGGACATAGTGCGATTAACTTCATTCTGGCTCGAACGCTGCTTCGGTGTGTTTACGTAATCCGCATCAGATTCATTTGCTCCCACATCACGCTGAGGATTTCGCAGTTGCACTCCGGTAAGGGAGCTAGTGTTGCTGTTGCTGGTCGCTGGAGCCGGTGTAACCGTGGCTATTGGCAGCATTGGTGCCAAAGGAGTGGTAGTCAACGTGGCTGTCGCCGCCATCGGTTGCGGACAATCGGTGGTCAGCTCCAACGACTCCTTGGTGCTGGAATGCGGAATAGCGGTGAGAGCTGGGTCGCTGATGCTTGTGTCATGGCTGTTTGAGGCGTTCTTCGAACGATTCTTTGACTGACGAGCAGCGGCATCCGAGATGTGCTTAAACCATCTGCAAAATATTTAACATTTATAATTAAATGACTTTTGGAAAACGTTGATTACTCACGTCTTGCATTCCGAGCTGCTGGGCGCACGTAGCTCCAGCATTTGTGATGTCTTCATCTTGATGAGGAAAAAGGAATTCTTGTCGGCCGCCTCCTGCCGCACCAAAGTCTCCGCCTCTATGCTCATAATGGGACTGACTGGCTTATTGCTCAACGACTGCGGGATGTGCAGGTTTTTTAGAAAATATTTATCATCCTAGGAGGAAAGAAAGGGCAACCGTTAATTAGCTACTCAACTACTTTTTAAGGGTGCTAACATACCTGCTTGGTCAGCAAAACAATCATGTTTTCAAACAGCAAGCCATGCAGCTGAACGCTAGGATTCTTCTTGATTGTCAGGTTGCCGTCATGGATGAGGTGATGTTGAGTCAGGTCCAATTTCTTAAACTCCTCCTTGTCATAGGAGGATCTGTCTAATTTACGCTGAATGTTTTGTAGTCTGTTTAAAAGAGCGAAAAATATGTTAAATATAAAAGCACTAACAATTATTTCCTTAATACGTACTTGTGAGCATCCTCGGCTGTCTTCACTGCCTGGTTGACCTCGACAAGAATCCTTTTCGAGGACTCCACGGCCCGTTGGATTGCCTCCGCTTCGGTGGTATTTTCCGGCAGCAAGCGCACCGTCACCTTGTACAGGTTCTCAAACAGCAGCGGATACTTGGTGAGTCGCTGCAACACGGTGGGCAACAAGTCCTTTAGTTCGAGGCGGCGACACGCCTTGTGCGACTCCGACTTCCTCAACAACTTTTGCAGGGTTTCATCCTTGTTGCGTTTCTCCTTAAGGGCCTCCAGAGCGATTTGCTGGCGGGCACAGAACTGAGCCGCATACTCGCAGAGAACAACTCCCGACTGGCCGTCAAACATTTCAGCAAGCAGATCTCCTATGGTGTTGACCACGTGGTTGTGCTCAATGCGCCGCTGCTTCAGGCTCTGCTCGAAGGCGCCGTGAATCTCACGAAGCGACAGCAAGGCGGGCGGGAAGAGCAACAGCAAATGATCTTGGGACAGTAATCCACTCTCGTAGAGTGGCAGGAAGAACAGACGATCCAGCAGCTTGAGGGTGCGCACATGGTTGCGTTCAGTTTGATAGATTTCTATTAAGAAAATAATATGAAACTAGAATTTTTAATTACATTCATAATGGGAAATTAAAGTAAAATTACCATTGATAATCTCTTGACGCTTCTTTTCGGCGTCCGTCAAAGCTGCCAGCATCTCGGCGGCCACCATTGAACTCCAGTCGGCCTCGTTAACATCGTCCTCATCTTCGCTCTCCAGATTCCATTGCCTGGGCAGCGGGTGACCGGCATTCCAAAAACTCGAGTTGCTAGCGGCACTACTTCCAGCGCCTCCGGCCAAACCGGCGGCCTGAAAGGAATCCTGCTGACAGTACTGCTGGGCATGCTGCTGGATGAGCAGGTGCGGATGTTGGCTTTGGTTTAGTCCAACCGGCGGCACCTGGACACCACCCGCTGCTCCCGCAGCAGCAAAGTGCTCCATCGAAGTGCTGGGACTCTCGCTGCCGCCAGCTGAAGAGAGACTAGAATTGGAACTGGCCACATAGTTGGCATTTGAAAGACCCAAGTCCAGTTGCTCATCACTGAATCGAAAGATAAGAATGTTTACCATTCAATTTAATTGTATTTGTTTAAGTTTTACAATGGAAAATATTGTGTACTTCAGAAAGGGAAAAATATGGATTTTAAATTTAAAATTGTTTAGTGAAAATCGAGTTGGCAATAGTTAAACTCTATTGGATTGTCAAAAATATTAGCAATTATGTATTTCCTAATCATTAAAATCCTGTAGAGTTACGTTAATATTAATATATTTATTATTATATTCCTACATTAAACACAAAATCTATAAATCATTATCTTTTAAGGGGACAAATGATACTGTATACTGCAAAATCTGCGAGTTTAAAGAATATAATCCAAAAAAATTCATCCAATTGCGATTCGCAAGTCGGAATTCATAACACCCTTTAATTACTTGAAGCTATTAAAGTTAAGAGTCGTCTTGAAACTTTTACTGCGATTAAAGCGAATATTTCTTTCCATTATCGCAGCTCCGATTGATTAGTTTGTAAACTTTTGAGTCGATTTAATGCCGGACCGATGAGTCAATTCCAACGGGAGAAATGCCACTGAAAGGGCAGCTTAGTTGCAGGGCAGGTGTTGGTAGGAAAATATGTCGGAACCAGTGGCTCAAACAGTTTGTCAACAGGAAGCGGAGAGAAGGCGATGGTAGCTGGAAGCCAGGACGCGACCTGGCATTGACTAACATGACCGGGAACGATTGACTGGATGGGACTGGTGTGGCTGTGGCCTACATTGTGGTGCGAAAACGCGGGGCGGACAATATAATCGATGTCAATGCCGGCGTCTAATCAACTATCCCATCCACTTCCACTGCTAAACACATACGTATGCGGTAATAGTCACCGTAAACATTAGACGGGTGGGCAATGGCAAGTGGTAATGGGTAATGACTAGTCGAAGGCTGGATACCCTGCGGGGGCGATTCCATGAAAAGGTATTAAGGCAATGTCTGCTAATCATATCCCTGCCAACTTGAATATGGTTTAATTAAAAACTCAAACTAAAGCGAATCTTTTAGAATAAACACGCAATGGAAAGTCTATGGAAAGTTTGCGCCACAAAGACGCGACAACGGAAGGCAGACGTATAGACATATATTGATTGCATTGCGACGCAGTTCACATTAATTAGTAAAATTAATATCCGGTTACTTGGTCGTCGCAGAAAATAGCAGGAAAATGCTTTAGTTAAGAGGATTTAGGGAGTGGCCTAGCCATTGGACATTAACCATTGGCCATGAGGAATGAAGGAATTTATTCGGTAAGCTGAGACGGCGAAGGAGGACTAGCAGTAAAGGCAGTAGGTCAGACGGAACTTCTGCTCCTGCTCTTCTCCTCAAAGGCAGTGAAATCGATTCTTTAAACTTACTTGGGACGCGACGACAAACTTGGATCAGAGGTCTTGCGGCGACTGTTGCGGTTCCTCTTGTTGGACAAGCGCTCCTTATAGGATTCCGAGCGATTTACCGAGACCGGGGCGCTCTTGTGCTTCGGATGCTGACTGTAACTAGGTGGAAGAAAGGAGAGGAGTAAGTAACCGAGAGTAATATAAATCCCTCGTAAACTCACCGCTCCCTACGCGCTTCTTTATCCACTGCATCCAGAGCGTTCAGCTCGGCAAACACACTCAGGCCTGCGGAAACGGAGCCACTACTCGACGGCGCCGTGGAAGCCACACTCGTGGACAGATCCATGTTGCATCCGGCGCCACCACCGGGATTAATACTGTCGTTGGCGCAGCTGCCATGAAACGAACTCTGCAGGTCGGTGGTGTTCAGCGACGAAGTGTTGCAGGATGTATTGCCATTCGAGCGCATCGATATGTTTCCATCCGGCCGCCGATCCGAGGGCTGACGCACAATTGACGTTTGACCGCGGTCTAATAAATATTTAGAAATCAAACTGCGTAAGTAAATTCAGTTTTTAGTTCGTGGTTAATGTCATCGCACCTGGAGTCAACTCAGCATCCAAATCCTCGTCTTGCCGACTGCGTTTTTCATCTAGCAGGGTAAATAATAGGTTAATTTATTATTCAATTTCCTTTCCTAGCCAATTTTACTTACTTCCAACTACGTCGCTGGTGCGCGGTCGAATTTTGCCCATGAATTTACTGATTTTATCGTTATGGGCGAGACGCTTTGCCTGGGGCAGGGGACCGGGACAACTCTCGTCAACTACCTTCGAGCATTGACGGTGTATATTCAATTTACAGTCTGCATTGGAAGAGAGCAAATCGAACATAATATATGGAATATATTTAGTTGAAATGCAAATTCTAGAGAGAGATGCTCACCTGTACAATGATAACCTTGCGGACTCACACCCCAGATAATCGTCTGACAATGATTGCAGTGCGTCACTTCATAGTATTGACGCAATACCAATGGATGACCACGAACATTCATCTGCAGGGTGATAGATTTGCATTTTTATTTATGACGTAGAATAAACTTAGCATTCTAAATGTAAATCACCTTGCGATTTTTGCCCATTATGCGCGACTTGAAGCTCTTGTCTCTGCTCACAAAGTGATGGACCCGCTCGACAATGCTGCTCGGCGGCGGACGAGTGTTGAAAATTCGATAGATGACGGTGGAAAGAGCCGAGCACAAGGCCACTTTACGCACATCCTCAGGGGGTAAGCCATTCTCATCCTCACTAAATAAAGATATAAAAAAGTAAGTAAAGAAGAAGCTTAGTTAATTTCCTAACTCACATCAGCGCTTGCAGATTGGGCATCAAATATTTGTCGATGATTTGCTCCTTTAGCTTGTCCGTCTTCGCCTCGGCCAGCTTGCTGTCAGTGGGTCCATAGATGGTGCCCAGGCCGGCGGTGCGCTTCTGCTGGAACTCACGCAGTTGCTCGCTGATCAGATCCTTGGCACGCTTGCGACTGCGTAGGAAAACAGTGCGCAGGATCTCTACCTTGTCGAACTCCAGCTGCAGCACGTTGTCCACCTCGCGGGCCAGCGATTCATCCTGGCGATACCATGACAATGGAGCACGCGGCACGAGGAATGTCGAGTGGATCTCGTAGGCCCACTTGCGCATGTCCTTCGACGTGCCCTCCTTGTACAGCTCGGTGATCAGGTAGAAGAGTAATGGCGCGGGATCCGAGTTCGAGATCACGTAGTTCAGGAAGATGGCTAGGAAGGTCACGTTCTCGGCCTCCAACAAACGGGTCAGATTGTTGAACGGTCCGTTCTCGTCGATGAAGGGCTCCTCCAAATCCGAGTTTTCGTCCTCCATCGATATGATCTCCTTCTGCGTATCGTTCGACTGGGCCGCTTGTATGTGGCCGGAATGTAGGGCTATCGGGATCGGAGAAGAGGCTCCAGCCATCGGCGTAAACTGATGCGACTCGATAAAGACTCCGCTTCCGGCTGCTGCAGCTGCTCCGCGACAGTTCTCGTTGGGATCCTCCAGTACGGTCATGTGCGAGCTGGATAAATATGGCGGAGGTGGTGTGCCGGGCGGCGATGATTCACCATCCTTCTCAACAATCTCCCACGAACCCGAAGTGGTTTTCGTTAAACGATCTGTGAATCATTTTATATTTTAGATTTAATTATACGGAAATATGATAATATTGTTCTTACCCGGATGTCGTGGATGCATATTGTCAGGTGAAGAGCCAACACGTCGATGTTTATTTTTTACCATACTCGGTGTCTGCCCCAGAGCCTGTGAAGTTGAATGCATTAATAAATCAAATCTCTATGGGTAACATAAATAAATCCCGAGTAAGACACAAAATAATAAATAATTTGACCTGCAAATAGCTTTTCAAAGTCTACATCTCCGATGCAAATAAAATATACCCACAAATAATACAAGTATTTTCCTGCGTGTTATTCATGTTTAATTAATATACTCAAAAGGGTTTTCGGTTGCTGTTAGTTGAGCTAGCGGGAAGCTAATTAAAATTAATATTATTAACATTGGCAAACTTATGATAGCGTCGATATTAAATAGTTAGAAGCATGAAACAGAAATGTTAGATAATGGAAAGAGTGTGAGAGTTAGAGGATTAAGATTTCGGCAGTGTTTTTGTTGGCAGAGAGATAGAGAGATCGAGTGATTCGATGGCTACTTACGCCTGTGGCCTGGCCACCGCTCAACTGATGATGTTGCTGCTGCTGCTGTTGATATTGCTGCAGCTGTTGGACAATATTGGGCCGCTGTGATAAGGGAAAGGCAATGTTCAGGTTGTCGTTCTGCACCGCCGTGGTGGTGGAAACCAGAGGATAATTGAAGGCAGTGCCCACGGAATTGGGTTGAGCGAGATTCTGACAGCTGCCGCGGCTCATATCCTCCGTCATCATTCCAGGCAAACGAGGCGGCAGCGGTGGTGGACCTCCATCCACTTCGATGGATCCGCCGGTAGCTCCTGCCGCACACGCCGATTCCATTTGCAGGAACATCTGGGTGGACATCTTGGGATCGGATAAGGCCTTGGTTTTAATCTTGGAACGCTTCGACTTGGCATTGCTGGGACTGTTGTCTGTGCTGCTGGGTAACTGCTGCTGCTGCTGTTGCGATCTGTTCAGCTGGGGACTGGTGGCGCGATCCAGATCGGAAACAGGAGCCACCAGATGCGAGCCACCCGGCGATGCATTTCCATTCTTCAGGTCCAAATTCAACTGCCTGGGCGGGTTCCGTTGCGGCAGTGGTGGCGGAACATCCTCCTCGATTAAACTCCTCGAAATCAGGAACTTGTTCTTGCCCTTCGAAGACGATCCGGAGTCCTTGAAACGATGTTGCTGCTGATGCGGATGGAAGAACTGCTGCTGCGAGGTTGGTGGCGTGCTGGTGTGCTGATGCATCGACTGCGACATGGACTCCCCCTGGTGGCTCATCCGTTGCTGCTGCAGGAAGTCCGTCGTCAAACCAAACGGAGATGAAACGTTTAGGTCCTTCTCGATCTTGTTCTTACGCGTGCCCAGCGACAAGGACGAAAGGGAACGCGGCAGGAGGGACAGGAATGCGGGTGAGGTGCTAGCTGCCTGTTGCTGTGGCGGATAATTGTTGTTGTGGAGATTGTGGTGGTGGTGAAGATGATGGAATTGCTGATTGCTGTGAGTGGCGGACGCGGACAAGTGTTGGATTTGGTTGGGCGTTAGTAATGCTGTGTTCTTATTGCCAGCGGCCGCCTGAAGTTTAACAGTCGGTGCATCCTGGGTGTTAGGGTTTCGGTTTCAGTTTCAGTTTCGTCATGGGTGTGCGTTAGAATGCCGCGAAATGGAAAAGAAAGATAGATAGATTATGTAGCATCATTCGTGTTTTAACTTTCTTCCTTTTGGAACTCTTGTTTCATATATAGCGCACAGCTCAAAATTTGTTACGTACAGCGAAAGAGCAATTGTTAGGTTGTATATTATTATTAGCTGGGTTAACAGAGCGGCTGGGCATCTGCTTGCGGCATTAGTTTCATGTTTTCTTGGAACAGGGACAGGATTCCTGGACTCTATGGGGATTTTGCTGACCTAGCTTACCTAGAGTTTGGACGGACACATAAACCCTACAGAATAACACCCCCACTCACCTCGGCTCCCACTTGATGCAGTTGCTCACGCAGCTTACGGATGTTTGCCTCAGACAGCTTGTAGCTCGGATTGTTCTGATCGCTCTTCAAACGCTCCAGATTTAGTTTCTCCTGCTCCAGCATTTTCTGCAGCGTCTGGATCTTGTACGTCTCCATCTCCCTACGTTTGATACTCTGTAACAAATCGGAACCAATTGGTCAAATACATTTCTTAGCTTCCACTTTGAAATACTCACATCCACCGGCTGCGGTCCAGTTATGGAAGCAGTGCGATCTCGTCCAGATAGAATCGGTGTGGAAGGCGTTACCACAGACACCGAGGATGGCCGCGTCATTTTCTGACTTCGTTTCACCGCCAGTTCCACGGTGGTTGAGGCTTAAAAGTTAAAAAGCAAATACAGCTTTGATTAGTTTGTCTAAATTAATAAAAATATATTTTTTCTTATAAATTTCCTTAAAACCCGGACACAATGAACTATACAAAAAAATTCCCCCTTTCAAATTTACAATGATCGTGCACAGATTTATTAAGTTTTTGCTCTTTGCCAGCACCTTTTACTTGGCCAAGGAACTGGGTGTCTGGGACGATCCAATCGAACCGAAAATCAGTAAGCCCAGACTAGAATCTGAAGAACCTGCTGAGACAGAGAGTTCTAATGAGCCACCTGTGGAGAGGGCGAGCCCGGATTATCAGAACACTTTCTTCGATGACGAGGACAAACGAAAACTTCAACGCAAGAAGGAGGATTTGGAGAAGAAGTTTTGCCCCAGGGGAAGCATCTGCGAGCCTCCACCAAAGCCCTTAAGCGAAACCATTGGCGATGCTCTCTATGACACCTGGCTGGCTTTGAAAAAGATTCCTCCCTACTGGAGCAAAGCAGCCGAAAGCATGGCCGCCAGCATTTGTCGGTTTCTTAAGGGGGATTAATAAAGTTTATATCAAAATTACTCTCTAGAAAGAAAGTTAAAATATTACCAAATGGTCTATAACTAAAAACTTAGTAGACTTTTCATTTTGCATTAAAAAAGATGATTTAAAATTCGATAGCATTTTATCAACCGATATGAAGTAGAAAAATTGGATCGTACGTAGTCTTCTCGTTCAAGCGAACCAAAATTATAACCAAAGTTTAAGAGAATGTCTCCAAAATTAATGGCTCGACTGAGTGTGATAGCCGGCATTGTCATGTCTGTGAAGCAACTGGGAGGTGTCAACAAGCCGGTGGAGCAGGTGGTCAATGGCGCCTCTGGGAATAACGCAAAGACTCTACCCCTCCCCTTGGAAAAAAGCGAGTTCAGCTTCGCGGCTGCCAACAACTGCAGTGTGGCCCTCCAGCGGGGATTCTACTTCTCCCTTCGAATGCCCGACTGGGCAAAGGACTTTAGGGAGCAAACCGAGAAGATCCTAGCCCATCGTTTTGAGGCCCCAAGAATGAACACGAAAGACAGCAGAGACTCGAAGCTGTCAAAATACTATGGAGATCATAGTTCCGAACGTTATGGCATAATATTTTCAGAGAGAATCGCTGGCCATTTCTTTGAAGATATCCCGCGAGAAATGCAAATTCCTTCTGATCAAACCAAATCCAATCGCCCAGTGCGATCACCCAAGATCAAGGACGACCTAACGTGCGGGAAGAAAGTGTCATCTTAAAAACCCTGACACCGACTGTCAAAAATTCAAGATCATTTCAGAAACATCACACGGAGATTGGGGTTTCGGGCACTAGCTAAAAATGGTTGTGGGCCTGATTTTGCGGGCGGGCGTTGTCTACGCAGTAGTAATGGCCACCAAGAACTACGGTGTGTGGGAGTCCCCAGATAAAACCCAGGAAGTCTACGACGATACAGTGGAGCGCATCGAACCATACGCTGATCGGGCGCGACGCAAACTGAATATGTGCCCGCCAAGACCGCCGCCGGAGGGCGAGTGGTCCTTCTTTGGCATTTACTACTATAATAAGTTTGTGAAATCCGTCTTCGATGTTCTCAGCGCATTTCCCGCTGGACTGGCAGCGTTTCTGGAGAAGGCCCCCGGCTATGTGACCGCTTTAATCGAGAGCATTAAGCAGATCTTCCGGGAGAGCCAGACCAAGAAGAAGGAAATCAAGATAAGCAAAGAACGACTGGACGAGACGCCGCTTGTCAGACCACCAGGACAACTTGTGCCACCGCATTGCAAGGACAAAAATTGCCCAAAGGCTCCTCTGATTCCACCTGGATGCAATCGAAACCGGGATAGCTTCATCTACGAACCGCGACTGCCCCAGAAGCCACCGTGCGAGTGCTCAAAGTGCAAGCAACGACAGGCGGAGAATTGGAAGGACAACAAACGCAAATGCCCGAGAGTCCCGGACAATGAAAGGAGGTGTAGATGCGGGGAGCAACCCCAACCAGAAGCCCGGTCAGAACCCATCAAGTCCTGCAAAGAGTGTCGAAAGCCACCTAGAGACACCGCGGCCTAGAAATCTCCTAGAAAATATATCTCCATTAACCAAATTTTCTGTATTACAACCTAGACAATACAAATTTGGTTAACCCAGACTATGCTTAC
This sequence comes from Drosophila lutescens, assembly GCA_037075285.1. NCBI lineage: Eukaryota > Metazoa > Arthropoda > Insecta > Diptera > Drosophilidae > Drosophila > Drosophila lutescens. Next base: position 473,924 of record JBAMCF010001109.1, read on the forward strand.
CTTTTATAAGACCCACCACAGTGGGATGTTTCTCTAGGCGAACTTCATGGCCATTAACCTGTAAAGAAATGGTCAGGAATATACAAAACCATTTTTCACTAGTTAAGTTATTATACTAACCCTTAGTATCATATCGCCAGCAACCAAGCCAGCAACTTCGGCCGCACCTCCGGGTTTAACGCTTTCCACAAACACAGGATTGTCACCGGAAACCTGAGGAATATACGAAAGTTCGAGGGAATATTTATTTCTGAGATTTTAAGTCACATAATAGGTTTATTTCTGCTACGTTCAAAGTTTCAAAGTTATTTACACGTTTATAAAATCAATCATTAGGCCGTTTAAAAGCCAATAATGGTAGACTTTAATAGCCAAAGATTGAAGTATGCAACTAATTTATAAGACACTTTGTAGTGTCCATAAAAACAATAGATAAAAATGTCTTAGTAACTTAAGTTAACAAAGCTCATTGTAAATTATACCTACATTTAGTTACTACTATAAGTACACATAGCTAAAAAGACTCGAATCCTTGTTCACAACTACCCACCTTCATTCCGTATCCGTTGCCATCCTTGCGCACGGTCAGGGTTAAATACTGAAAATTTTTTGGTAATGCTAGGCTCGGCGTCGTCGGCGTGGTCGCTGGCGTCGTGGGCTCCTGGGGATGGCCACCGCCGCCCAGCTCCCGGGAGAGCGGTGTCAGATTGAGACTGCTGCGCTCCCCCGGCGGCGCCTGGAGAACGGGATTGTTGGCGTTGTCCGAATGATTCGGATTCGATTGCACGCCCCCGTTGTTGTTGCTCGCATTGTTATTATTGGCGGATGTGGGCGTGGCTGGGGCAGAAACACCACCACCAGCTGCAGTTGTGGTGTCACCATTCATCTGGCTCTGCTTGTAGCTCGCTGGCAACGGCGGCGTCTGCGGTGGCACGTTACTACTGCTCTGGTTGTTGTGATTCTCCCGATCCCGATCCTTGTCCTTGTCTTTGTCTTTGTCCCGATCCCTGTGACCACTTAGGCTGCTGGCCAGGCTGCTCAAACTGCTCGCCAGCGAAGGGGATCGCGGTATCTTGGACTTGTTCGCCACTTGCTTTTGCTTCTGCTTGCTCTTCGAGTTCTTTACAGATTTCTGCTTGGGCGCTGGCAGCTCGGGAACCGAATCCACAACAATTGCTGGTGACTGTGGCGCAACCGCTGACGATGTTGTTCCAGATCCAGTTGCAGTTCCAGGTCCTGACTGACTGTCACCGTTTGAGCTTGGATTACTCGCTGTTGGCTCCGGGGGCTGAATGCTTGACTCTTCTGGCAGCTCCTGAACTTCATCGTACTCATGTTCGTCAGTATATAAATCTATTAACCTGAGGGGGAGAAGGATAAATGTATGTTAATAAATGTGTACATCACTTAGTCAGAAAAACTTGAACTATTTAACAACAGGAGGGAAACTGGACTATCAGATACCCTTTACTCAGTTAAAGGTAGGGCGAGGGAGACGGAGATATGCAAGCAGATATTCTATTATTTGCTTATAACTTTGCAATGAATAGTTCGATAAGAAACATTTCTTAAAAGTATTAATAAACAAAACAAATTCGCATTACACTTTTAGAAAATCTTTTAAGATGTCGGGTATACAAGTAACGGGTATGAATAGTTCCATCTTGATCTGTAGAGCAGCCAAGGCAAAATGATTTTAATTTAAAAGGCCAAAAACTTTAGGGTCTTACAATTATTGTAAATGCTTATCACAAAATGACTAATAAATCATCTTTATCTTTATTCATTTTCACAGATTGGTCAGCAACATCGTTTTCAATAATCTTGTAAGCCTTTTATCGCTTTTTAAAGCGACCCACCGATTGGTCACTACCCATCATTGTACTAAAGATTAATTTATTTTCATTGTTTATTTACTGTAATAAAAGGTTAATACCTAGTAGCCCTTCAACTATTGAATGGAACCTACTGATTGTCAATTCAATCATCTATGAGTGGTAATCAATGCTAAATAATTTCATGACGGAACTGCTTCTGCTGCTCGCCAACGATTCCCATACTGCGGTATGCTGTTTTTTTTTTTCTTTTTTCCCATTTTTAAAGAGCAGATAGCTAGATTAGTGGGCTAATCAAGAAGACCGCGCCGTGAATGCGACAAACATGTAACGAAAGTCACGGCCAAAGCCAAAGCTTCGTCGCTGATGGGTCTCTTTTAATTGAGCTAAAATTAAATCAGCCAGAAGAATAGATACCGTTTAATTGCTGTTTATTTGATCATTTTGCATGTGAATGGAATGGATAGTATGTACATTTCGGACCTTGTCTATATACCGGACTATAATAAAAGCTCATTTCCCGACTGGCTGGCTGGTGCCTGGTGAATTCATCATTATGATGAGATATTTCCATAACAGCCGGACAAGACCTCCAAAAAGCAAATGTTTACATTAACTTTTTTGACTGATTGGCCCATGTCAATAACATGTCTCTCTGTTTGATCTAGCAAAATTCTCCCTCTCTGCCTCTGTCTAAATTTAGCAGCTCAATTTTTGAGGAAATCTCGCTGCAGCCCGATGAAAAGGTTGAGTAAAACCAGTTAAAACCCACAAATCATACGACAAAAACCAAATGAGCAACACCTATCCGAGCTGTTAATAGATTTCAATCATTTGGCATGCTTATTATACAATCCATGGCTTAAAGAAAACACCACCACAAAGTGCACACACCAACGTGCTTAGAAAGTCATTGGTTTCGCCAATCTATTTGGGCTAAAACTTCCCCTGGTGGCAATTAAAGAAATAAATGGTAAAATGTGAAAACTGGCCGCTCCCTAAGTTTGGTGGCGAGTTTATATGTATTAAGTCATCCATTTGGTAGTCGAAACCGCACAAAAACAACCCCAAGCTTGGGGGAACTATTGGTATAAACAATCAGCGGCAAACAACAGTGCGTTTCAGAACTGTGAGACAGCAAAAAACAAACAGAAAAAAGTTTCACCTCGCCAATTGGCATTTTTCAAACAGCGTTAGGTGACTAATCATGGGTCAAATGAATTAGTAATTTGTTACAAAAGTTGATCGGTGATCTAATGCAGAGTTATCTCATATAAATGTGCACATTTAGGCTTGATACTAATGACAAAAATTCTGGAACTTTTGCTAGTAAGACTATTACAAATGTACTACAACCTTTTGGGTATTCTAATAGAATAATTCTATAAACTATTAAAAATACAACAATAAGTTTTAATTCTAAATAAATAAAAATAAGAATCTGAACAAAATTCAAGTTTAGGGAATCCCCTAACTTAAGATACACAAGTTTACGCCCTATTTCCTCTACGATCTTAAATAAATTGGTTGTACTTAGAGAAACTAATGTCGTTTATAGTTTTTAGGTGCCCCTATTGATTTGCTTTGCAATGGTTCGGTTATCTCTCTTAGCTATTGTTTAAGAGATAACTAAAGTTTTTAGTTTATAACTTAAAGACCTTGCCTTTCTCGTTTTCAGATATTCGACTATTATGTTTGACTATGATTTCATTTAAATTATTTTATCCGTCACAACCAGTTGACACTGCCTTCAAAATTTGCATTATAAATGCATCTATACAGTATGTTTATTTGTATAATCGACTGAGGCGTACGAATAAGAGGGAAAATAACAATTATTAAGTCGCTCGAGGACAATGCAAAGCGAAAGATAGCGATTTATCGTAATTCGAGCAATTAAAGCCAGTGAGTAATATGGGGATAGTCGTAGGAAAGCGTTGAACTCAGGGGCGTCGTCGGGGGGGTGTTAAAACCTCTCTGTCGGATGAAATCCTATGCAAAATATGGTTTTCAGAGGTGTTCTTCACAGAATTTTCATTGAAACCCCCCTCCCTTCAACCAAATCCTGGCTACGCCACTGGTTGAACTTACCGTTTTTTGATTGATGGGTCATCCATAGGGTTCTCGGCGATGGCTTCTGCTGGCTGCTGTGCGGGTGCGAAAATGCAAATTCGAGTTCGAATTCAAAGGCATGCGTAAGCCACTCGAAATTGAAGGATTGCGATTCCAGGGGGTATTATTGTTCGCATGGGTTTTATACCAGTTTTCGCAGCTATTTTTAAATTAGCCACTAAAAACGGGCAGAAATGATTCCAGAAGTGATTTAATTGCGTTGATTTTCCGTTGCTTTAGTTCCTTTTTATGGCTTTTGTTGCACTTTTCGAATGGGTTTCATATATATATAAATTTAGCACTGCTACTTTTCACTTAAACCTGTGCGCACACAAAATTCGTTTGAAAACGTTTATGGCCATTAATGCATGTACATTAAAATATTTGTGTGTTTTTTCTTTGGGTGGGTGGTGAAGGGTTAAGGGGGCAGGGGCAGGGGCGTGGGCAGAGAGAGGGTTAAAATGCAGGCAGCGATCTCCTTGCAATTTTATTGTTTTTATTCCACACACAGATAACCGAACAGCACCCACACACTCGCGCGCAAGCCATACATATTCCAATGGCTCTCTCTCTCTCTGTCGTCGCGCTCTCTCTTTATCTCTCAGCTCAGTTGTTGCTGGCTTTATTGTTGTTGTGCTTTTTGCTGACTAGTTTTCACGAAACATTTAATGGATGACGACTTGGTGGGGTGGGGGGAAAAACAAGTTTTTGCCCGAAAAATGAAATACTAATGGGTCAGAGCGGACTACTGGCAGGCAGGAAAATTCCAATTCCAACGATCCCTTCCAGATTCGCCTATTTTCCATTGGAACAGCTGATTGTTCAATTAATCGCTTGTTCAATTAGCGTGACAAAAAAAACTCGCTCCCTCTCTTTCGATTCGCACTGATCTCACTGTTTGTTTACCCAAATAAATCAGATCTTGCAGTTTCACTCCTTTTTAATTAAACGCAAATATTTAATTGAATAAATATGTATACACACAAACTGGGCTGTGTGTGCTGGATGTGGTGTGTGTGTGTGGGGGTGCGAGTGCGATCATCGCCGCAAACGCAAGGCAAAACAATATGGCTGCCGCAAGCCACTTGTTAGAGAAAAACAAGCGATTCGGAGACTCGAAAAGCGTCCAGTTGTTTATCATGTACTCATTAATTCGATCGCCCCCGCTCCCCCAAGCCGCACATCCCTAAAATCGAATTAAAGCCCATGTACTGCAGTTCAAGAGTTCAGCACTCCGCACTCACATATATACACATTGGAAAATAAATACACACATGCCGTCATACGTACGCTGCCCCTATAAGCGCGCTGCGTCTGTCTGCGTGCGATAGGTTAGAGATCATTTTTAGACAAATTTGCGTACAATATTTCCTGGCAATTGCTAGCTCGCGAATAAATGTTTTTCCCGTTGACGAACGTTGCACACACAATGCACAACTGCACTTTTAAATATATTTAACGCCAGTGTGTGGGTGCGCGGAATGTAAGTATGTAAAAAAAGTCTCTTTTTTTTCTTTATTGCTTTTGTTGAAGTGAGCTCACGCGTAGCGAGCTGCGCATCATTCTTTCTCCACTGCCACTCCACTTCGCCACTTTCGCCACGCACTTACTTTAAACGCACTCGTATCGCAAATACTAACTAATTGTATTCCACAAAGCTGCGCAAAATTGTTTTTATTTTATTTTCACTTATCGCGCTCAACACGCACACGACGGTTCTTTTCTTTTCAGCTTGAAAATCGGAATGAAATGACGAGAAAGAGCGCAATTGGCCAGTGTTGGAAAGGGCGGTGGTTGAGGTACGGTACCGTACTGTACCTAAAAATAGTACAGTGAGTACCTGGCTTATGTTTCTCGTACTCTTGGTACTTTAAAAGTAGGTTTTAAACAAAGAAAACTTATCGAGATGAAGAAACGATTGTTTTCTAAGAGGAAAGCTAGATAATTTAGAATTAGAGTTTTCATTTTGTCAACAGTTAAAAATAAAACAAATTTTTAGAACACCAAACATAAGCCCAAAGTTTAATAATCCGAAATACATAAGCCACATTTCTCAACATTAATTGAAAATAATCATTATGATTATTAAGCTTTATTGGGTACTTCTTTAAAACCCTAATCCAGGTACGTACCTAAGCTGGCTCCACACCACTGATATCGATGACGGTGCTTTACCACACTGGCTGAAAACTTTTGCAGCCCTCGATCTAGCGTGCCTAGCAGAAATCAAAACAAACGCACTCACAACCACCCACACACAAACATTCAGCACAAAGAGCAGACAACAAAACCGCGTTTTTCCTTTTCGTTTGTCGTTTATTTGGTGGCGGTTACTCGGGTTGCCAAACAAAAGGCAGGGCAACGCACCCACCGCCCTCTGAGATATCGTACTTGGTCTACATGGGTTGTCTACATTCGCAAATGTACATGTTACATATGTGCCTAGGTCCTAGAACAATTCGGGTCCGAGGAGGTAGAATAGCAATACCACCAGGTAGTAGAGCAGTAGTCCTATAAATGCCATACTGTAGTTTGGGCTTTCCTGGTTCGTGCGCCGCCAAGAGGCGCACCACTGGCGTCATGAGCTGGTCTCCTCCAGCACTTGGCTATTCCTCTCCGGCACCAGGTTGCCCACCACATCAGCACCCTCATTATCGTCATCCTGGACCGCAAGCGGGCTTTCGAGTATCCTGAGATCCTTCAAGTCCTTATACTGCAGCTCTTCGATCTCCTCCAGATCGGAGATCTCCAACGGATCTGGCTCCGGTGGCGGATGAAATCTACTCAACTCCAGCAACTGGAGATGGTAGTAGACGCCCTCGTCGTCTATGGCATAAAAGTGGGAGAACTTGGCATCGGTGAAGAACTGACTGGCTCCATTGCCCACAAATTTTATGCAGGCCAGGAGTTCTGGGCGGATAGCATTGCCACGCTTATTCTGCCAGAGAACATCCTCTCGCTGCTCCGGAATTAAATCGCGGGCCACAAATGTGAGATCAATATCGACGTCCGGCCCCGCAATGGGCGCCGCATCCACAGCATCCTCCTGCGTCACACTGTGCAGCTTGTGGCGACGACTGCGCCGCTGGTTCTGATCCCGCTCCATTTGGTTATTGCGCATGTGCGTCACGTTCCAGAAGCACAGCTGCTCCGCGCAGCTAATCAGGAGCAGCTTGCTAGGCGAGAAGCGCATCTGGCGTATGCACTGCTCGTGGACATCTTTCAGGCTGTAGATCAATTGCACCTGCCTGTTGTCCAAGGCAAAGAGCTCTATAATGCCATTCTCAAAGCCCAGTGCAAACATGCTGCCATCCTCCGTGGCCGCCAAGTAGCTTATCCTGGCCTTCTGAATGATCTTTTCCTCGCAGATCAGTTCGTTCTTCAGTTGGTTGTCGCTGAATATTAAACGGAATACCTATGGGTGGGATATACATTTAGTTAAAACGTTTTCCGAGTTGTATTTTCAAACAAACCCACCTCAATGGTGTTGTTTCCGTAGGCCAGGAAGAGAAGACCGTTCTTCAAATCGAATCCCACAAGCGATTCTTCAGACTCTTCAGGTTTCACAAGCATAGACGGGTTGGCTAAATCCAAATGCTGTTGAAAAATATTAAAATTAGTGGATTTTTAACTTAAATTCAAATCACTTACACAAACTCCGTTCTCGGAAAACAAAATGATAAACTGTCCCCTAAGTAGAGAAGCATACTTTGTGCCCACATCCAGCTGCAATGGCCATTGGTCATCTGTACTTCCCAGCTGGAATATCACAGTCTTTTGCGCACTATAAGATGAAGCCACCAGTATCTGGGGACTGATCTGCTTGAGGTAATCAATGGGCTCCGTTATAAACTGCTGAGGTATCACCGCATCCAGATTAACATCTATGGTCACTCCGTCCACGTAGCCAACGAAGATCTGATCGTCGTTAAGGGCGGAGATGGCAGTTATCCTAGGATTACTGGCAGCATGAGTGGGTGTGATCGTGGACCAGGCGGAAATGCTAGACCGCCTGCGAGCACTTGGATCGGTGGCAGTTTCAATTTGATGGATGCGCTCCTTGGAGTCCACGGCCACTAGTTGCGTCCGCCCGCTGGTCATGTCCATCAGCGATCGCAGATAGACATTGGGCTCCAGGCAAGCCCTGGTCATCACGCTTTTCTCATTTGCACTGTGAACCCAGGCGATTCCCCGATTTTGATGTGGGTCCGAACCGGTGACAGAACGCAACGTGTGCACATGGACCAACTGTTTACCTTTGGCTCCACACAAAACAATGTACTTGTAGACAGGATCGAAAAGCTCGTAAATATCCACGCACTCAATATGTTCACTGACATTGCTACGCAGCACGGGATCCGAGATTCGGAGATCATACACAATCAGTCCCTCGGAGGTGCCCAGCAGGAGGTAGTGTCCGTCAGCCGAACGCTTGCCGCAGGTGATGAAACTGCCCTCCGGCAGTTGCACAGCCTCCGATTGCAAACTAACAGAGGGACCTGGGATGAAATTGAGCCGCCAAACGCTGTACTTGAAAATCAGCAAAACGGTGGCGTTCTGATTCCTCTCGTCAAACGCCTCCAAAGCCAAAGGCAGGTCGTCTTCGACATCAAACCCCTGAAGTTCCGGTCTATCGCCGGAACCATTGGTCAAATCCCACACAGTCAATGCGCAACTGGAGGTGCAGACCACGTAATATTGCTTCAAAACGTGAACAAAACAGCGAATTTCCGTCTGTAGAGTCTTTAAGGTAGGTATGTGCGAAGGCTTGAATATCTGATCTTGTTCTTTCCAGTCTAATATGCTTATATCACCATTGCTGAGCGCCACATGCAGTTGGATTTTTGTATCCGGCAGTGCGGCGTCTTCATTTAAATAGAAAGCCATAATTTTCTGATCCGCGTAGCTGCCAATAAAGCGTTTGATCACGCTGTTGACTAGCTGATGATAGGTGCGCGTTCCTGTGGGCTTTCGAAGATGGGCGGAGGCAGGAGGACGCACCCTCTGCTTGCTGCCACCACTGTGACGCCTTCCTGGACAATCGGGCCACAGCCGCCAGAGCTTCAAACTCCCATTGCTGTGCAGGGTGATCAAGTGCTTCTGTTGGTTGAACACTGACATACGCAGGATGTCACTGCTGTCATTTTCGTCCCTCAGAAGGTAAGTGTCCTCTGCCTCTAGCGAAACATCGGTTAGCAGGAGCTGCTTGCTACCCAGCGCCATCAGGCAAAAGTCGTTGTGAAGGTAGACGGCGTGGCGCACCTCATTGTTACCCAGGTTAATGATCTGCCGGTGCTGGTGGAAGCGACCACTGGAAAAAGGAACTAGTAAGCTACTTTCCCAATGAAGAGCACTTTTGAATACTTACTGCTCTGTAAACCAAACTCGGTCGCCAAAACGCTGCACTTGTCTATGGGCTTCTTCGAAAATCGCCTCATCCTCGGCCATCAAGGCGATCCTGAGGAGGTCTGTAAACTTCGAACGAATAAGATTCTCCTCGATCTTTGGTAAGAAATCCAGAATGGCATTCACTAAGCGCTCATACTTGGAGTCATTGTCTAAATGAAAAAAAAACAGAAAATAAATAAAGTAAATGAGATTCCATTGTTTCTAATCCTTCTACTTACCGCATATATCTGACTTGTAGAACTTCAGCTGCTGCAAAGTGTTTAAAATCGATCCGCTGGCATTCCAAGCCGTTGTATCGTGCCGAATCTTTTGTTCTAAGAAGCGGAAGTCTAGGAAAACCTTGCGAAACAGAAACACTCGCTCGGTGGGCTCAATGGTCTTTAGGTGATGCCCGATGTGACTATAGAAATATTTATCCAGTGAGGGCAGTATCAAGTCATCGTGATCGAAGGCCTTTGTGATGCTACCAAACGAGAAGATACATGAATTTCAGTAAAATATTATATCTTGGAGGTCAATTGATGGAAAATATGACTCAATAAGAAGAATTTTCTAGAGGCTTACTTATAGCGGTCAACGATCCTCCGATGAAGAGCAGGAACATCATCAACCTTTACTTTCAACTCCAAGTATATAGCGGGTATACTAATGGTTGACTCTTTGGGTTGCTTCTCCACTAGCGAATACTTGTGTAGCTTGTTAACTACAACCATTGCATCGTCGCCATCGGATTTGTCATCGAACCAAATCAGCGATAAGAGCTGCACAACAGGAAGTTGATAAAGATAATTAAAAAATATGCTGCATTTGAATGTGGGACAGACATACATTAATGGGTATGTGGGCAGAGGGAGGGAATATAGACAGCAGTCTGTCGAACATTTTTCTGTATTCAGCGGGCTCTAGAACTTTTAAAGAGCTCTCAATGATGGTCGTCAGCTTATCGCAGTTTACTCTGAAAGGAAATAAATCATTTAGTAAGTAACGATACGTGAAATCCCATTTTATACTCACTGTTTCCAGTTGTCCCAAGTGGCCAGACCATCCCGAATGCTCTCGGCAATGATGCTTAGTCTGCGGGGGTTTGTGGTCAGCACTTCTCGGGGCAAATCTTGCGGCCTGCAGAGGAGGTATTTAAGAAACAAAGACTTAACCTCATCCGAGGTAAGCGTCATCGCATGATGATCCAACGATATATGTGTCGTGGTAGCTGCCGAGAGAAAGTCAGTGACCTGCTTGAACCTTGTGGTCAGCAGAATCTTGCAGCTCAGATTAAAGGCATTCCAAGCCTTTGCATTTTGGACATTCAGCAGGACGAGGAGACAATTCTCATAGGGTTTGCTCTTCAGTAGGCGTCGCAATTCCGCCTGGATGCTGTGAATCCGTAGCTTGATGTTGCTACCCTGATCACTACGACTCGTCCAATTGGGATCGATCTGGTGCAGGAGTTTCTGTAGCATCTCTAGCACTGTCTCCGGGCTGTTGCAGTTCTTCAGGTTCAGCCAGAAGATCTTGAAGTCCATCTTGCGTTGCACTTTGTAGGATGAACACACATCAAGGGCCAGCCAATGTTTTCCCGAACCCAAGACGCCATCGATCAAGACATTTTTGGCTGGACGAAGTTCTAGCAGAGCCTGCGTCAGTTTCAGATACTGCAAAAGAGAGTATGTAATACTAATAAATTCTAGTTTTATAAATGAGAGACTATCGTACCGGTTGCAGCCGATTGACATTGTATTTGGTAAACACTTGGTTATCATTATAAAGGCGATCTCGCTGCTCGATGTATGTCCTGGTCTCTCTGCTGGGGTGCTGGAGCTCCTCCTTGATGGCAGCCATAAGGAATTCGTAGTTGGCCGGATCACTCGCATTGAGAACGTCTTCGACAAAGTCCTTGACCGTCTGCTCTCGCTTAGTGAGCAGTGTCCAAAAGAGGCGAAGAGTGGCTGTCCTCGCATCCTTGGACTTGATAATGTGGTCGATCTCCTCCTTGGAAAATATTCTGTGCAGGACATCCTGGACATCCTTGCAGTCGAAATCCTCAACGAAAGCATCCAGGAACACAAACAATATGTCCTTGTAATGGTATTGCTGGACCCTCGTTTCAAAGTCCATGTTGATTTTATAAAAAGTTCTGGATAATACACAAAATTAAATTACCAATTTGGTATAAACATTATTGGTATTGCGCTTCAATTCAGAGCTAATCGATTTCTGAGATTTCTGTGTCATAATAATATTTTATTATTATAATTTAAACAAATTAAAGCTTTTACTATTGAAAGTGTATAATCTATTGGAATTCAGTTCTAACTAAAGAGATATTTAAGTTGGCCTTGACGGGCTTTATAATCAAAATACATATTTAAAATAAACTAACCATTATTTCAAACAACTTTACATATAAGTCTCAAACAAGAACAACATTTTGAACACATTTAAGCTGACTCTTTAAATTTATAAATAAAAAATGATGTCAAGTAAAAAGAATGTAGATATATTTTTTAAAAAATTTATATTATAATGTTTCTTAATCCAAAATGTTGTGTCAAGTATTTAGCTAATGGATTTAAATTTAAAAAAAAATTCAGTCTGACCCACTAAATTTTTGGATCTGCCATATTTTTTTACTTTTTGCTAATGAAACGCACTGTCTGCGAATATATATGGCGATTTTCTTGGCGCCAAGCGGTCTTGACCCACTTTGAACACACCACCGTCGGCCGACAAAACGCAGGAGATCCCAGTACAAGCGAGTGGTGAAATAAGATAAGGAGAAGCTACCGATCAACCCCCAGCCCCTTGAAGAGTTTCCAACTAGAGATCGGTAATTTCACAACTATCCGCCAAGGAGAAGAACGTGATCAGCTCCAAATAACTCGGAGTACGTGAGTGGTGCACTCACTCCACTCGTCGAAAAAGGCAATTCTGGTTGCAGTTCCAATGTCGTAGAACCAAAATCGGTTCGGATTCGGATCCGATCGGACCACCACTATTTGCCCGCTGAATTAACTTCACAGTTAGATAAGCGAGCCGCAGACAGAGACAGAAGATGAGTCACTAAGTCGAGGGGGGTGTAGATGTGCAGATAAGTATGTAGGAGTGTGTAGTATGCAAAAGTATAAACAACAGATAAATGTGAATGAACTTGGCCGCTGTCTGTATGTGTTTCTATATATGTGCGATATTGTTTGACTCACACACGTCACAGTGCCTTGGATATTGCCTCTGAAGGCGGGGAAACACAAAAGAATTAATGGGGAGGTACACGACTAAGTAAAAGAATTAAACAATTGCGAATTGTAGAACGCCAACTAGCGCATACAGGTGTGTGCGTTGTTCACCTGTGCGTATATGCATGTGCATATGCACTGCACGCATACTTACGCTCCGTTTATTTTTAACGAATCGTTGTCCTTATACTTTAGTTTATATATGTGTAAATATTGCACTTTATCCTAATTAAATTGATGCTGCGGCTGCACATGCACTAAGCTAAGTTGGCGATTAAAAACAAAAAACAACAACAAATGATTCGAGTGGTGTGACCATTCGCGGCGCGCTTTACAATACCATCAGTGTTGGCGGCTTAAAAGTATAATAGGCTTTTTCCACCAATCATTCACTACAAAAAGTAAGCAATAAAAAAAACTTGAAACTCTTTTATTTTCTTTAATTTTTTCGCTTTTTCAAATTTTGAAATGTACAGAAAAGTAGATTAAAAGACTCTTCCTAACAAATATCTAACTATATTTCCAACTCTATTCCATTCCTTGTACTAGCCCTTAAAAAAAAATTAATCTTCCCAAATTTCATCGCCTTTGTGGACTTAAGGGCTGATAAGAGGTTTTCACACTATACAAACCCCTATATATTTTTCTTAAAAGTTCTAAATTTTAATTTACTTTTTTTACTGGGCTAGCTTGAAAAAGAAGTCCCCCCATGTTCCAATTACTACCGTTCCACAAACTTAAAAAAGCTAAATTTTTCGCCATAAATAGCTATCCGCTCAACTCTCCCGAAAGTGTGCCCGTTCTTACGGTATCTTCATACTAACCGCCTGCGACCATACTATTCCCCAGACCTGTTATCAACATTAGGAATTTTTTGCCTTGTTTTATTTAAATTTTTGGGCTCGCCTTTCGAACCCCGGTGACCCCGCAGGACATGCCCGATGACACGCAGGATGCCAAGGCGCAGAAGTTGGCCGCGGCGAGGAGAAAGGTGCGCGACCCACTGCCACACACAATTGTTTTGCTCTTGTGACGTGGACACATATCACCTCACATATTGGCCCACTAATATTGATTTTGTTTAACACGCTTATGTGGACACAGCTGAAGGAGTACCAGCAGCGCGCCAGCAACAACAATGGCCACCCGGGAGCGGAGGAGCCGCTGGCCACCGCCACGCAGTCGCACTCGTCCACTGTGAGCATTGCGAGTAATCTTTCCGAGCGCTCCGACAGCGAGATAAATGTGAATGGCGGCGGAGGAGCCGGTGGTCTGCAGCAGCAGCAGGAGCAGTTTGCCCATCCCACAGCCGCTTCCTACTTCGCCCACACCGAACCAGAACACAACGGAACACCACCTGGCGACGCCTCCAATCTGCAGGCCATCCAGGTTATCATTGCCGAGAAGGCACAGCTCAATGCGGAGCTCACAAAGGTGCGTCTGGCCTGCCGGGAACGCGAACTGGAGCTAGAGGAGCTACGCACCCTGAAGGACCAGCAGCACTCTCGTCTGGAGCAACTGCAGCAGCACTACCAGGATCAGCAGTCGACGGGCGAGCAGCAGCGTCAGCAGTTCACGCAACTGCAATCTCAGCTACAGCGATCCCAGGCACAAATCAAGGATCAACAGTCGCATCTTAACGAACTGGAGGCACAGCTGAAGCAGAGTAACCTTCGCCAGGAGGAACTGCAGCAACAGCTCTCCCAGAAATCCAACGAACTGGAGATGGCCCAACTGAAACTCCGACAATTGTCTGACGAATCGAGCGTCAGCACGGACAACCGAGTAGAGTCGCTGGTGCAGACGCAATACATGTACGAGCAACAGATCCGCGACCTGCAGGCCATGGTGGGTCAACTGTCGCACGACAAGGAGCAGGCAGCGGGCCAGTACCAAAACTATGTGCAACATCAGAGCGGCGAGATTGCCAAGCTCAACGAACGTAACACAGAACTAGCCGAGGAACTCAACGGGCTAAGGGAGCGGGAGCGACAGCTGGTGGAGCATGTGGGTGGCCTGGAGCGGGATATACAAAAGAACCTCAGTCTGCAGGCGCAGTTTAAAGAGGCCAACCAGGAGCCGGTTCCCAAGGAAGAGGCCAGCGATCAGGTAAATAAGTTATTCAATTTAAAAAACACATTTTTAACAAGTATTTCCCCATGCAGCAGGCTTTAAAAGAAGAGCTGGCTGCCCTGAAAGAACGCCTCGCCGACTTTGACTTTGAGCGCCACGAATTTCAGCTGAAGATCAAGTCGCAGGACGACCAGCTGCAAATTAAAGAGTCGGCTCTAGCCGAAATGGAGCATCAACTCGATCGCTTGCAGGCCGAGCAACCGGATCAGACCAAACTGTTGGCCACCATGGAGTCGGACAAAGTAGCCGCCTCGCGAGCCCTCACGCAGAATGTGGAAATGAAGAGCCAACTGGACGAGCTGCAGCAACGCTTCGTCCAGCTGACGAACGACAAGGCGGAGCTCGTCATCCGTTTGGATGCCGAGGAGTTTGCCAATCGCGAGATTCGCCAGAATTACACCAGCATGGAGCAGAAGCTGCACACCAACGAGGAGCGCTTCAAGTTTAAGGATGAGGAGATGATTCGACTGTCGCACGAGAACGTGGAACTCCAACGCCAACAGTTAATGATGCAGCAGCAGCTGGACCGCCTGCGACACTATGAGGTTTGTATGGGTAAACAAAGAAATGTATAAGCTTCTAAAAATATTTCATTATCATTCCAGGCCAAGGCATATCATAGCCAAGAGGGAAAAGAAAGTGGCGATGCCCCGGGAAATGAAGCTGGGGAAGCTAAGGATCATGATCACGATCACTCGCATGATCACCCACATGATCATTCTCATGATCACCCACATGACCATACACACAATCACTCACATGAGCATTCCCACGATAATTGCCATGATCATGACCACGATCATTCTCATGAACATGGCCACGATCATTCCCAAGATCATCCGCATGATCATGTCCACAATCACGACGACGACGACGGCCACAGACCGGCAGCTAAGACACTGCCCACCGCTGAGGCCGTGGAGCGACTGCAATCGCGCTTCACCACGCTGATCAGCCAGGTGGCCGACCTGACGGAGGAGAAGCACAGCCTGGAGCACCTGGTGCTGCAGCTGCAGAGCGAAACTGAGACCATTGGCGAGTACATCGCCCTCTATCAAACACAGCGGCGCATGCTGAAGCAGCGTGAATACGAGAAGGCAGCGCAAATGCGACTTTTGCACGCGGAACGGGAGCAGTTGCGCGAGAAGATCGAGGCTCTGAACAAGCTGGTCGTCAGTTTGGGAGTGGAGCTGCCTTCCGATCCTACCGGCGGCCAATCACAGCAACCACAAGCGACGACAAACAATGAACAGCAGGCACCAAACGAGGGTGAAAACTCGCAGCAGATCATTAACAAGATACAGGACATCATCAGCGAGATCAAGGAGAACACGGAGCAGCCGAGCCACAACCATGCAGGCGACCATCTCAACTGCTGCCTGGGCAAGTTCGAGGTGGTCTAGAAGATCCAAATGCCGAAAGCTTGCTCGCAAAAGTGCAATTATCGTCTGCTTACGTAAAAACATTCACCCTTTTTGCTACTGTATTTTATTGTAATTGTGTACTTTGGTCTTCAGAGTCCAAGTCTTTTGTATATGTTTCCAACGATGTGTCCGAATAAACCTAGTTTGCCTCTAAGACGAATCTACAACTTAGCCCCACTAAAAAACGTATTACAAAACAATCAACTTGAACGTTGTCTTTTATTCATAAAACATACTCTTAAGGGAAACATTAAGACGTACACATATAAAAAAGTCCTATTGGCATCTTAGGATTATGATGATGATTAATCTTCCGTTTGCTGGATGAGTTTTACAAGATGTTATAAATAAAATGTATCAGCGAATATTTGGAATTACTAATAACAAAAAAGGGATGATCCTTGATGACTACTTCTTGGCCTTGCCTTTCGATTCGTTGCGCATCTTGACCTTAAGATTACGCTCCACCAAACTGGCGGGCCTGCAGCTTCGACTCGGTCGTCCGCTAGAGCTGAAAAAAGAACTAGACATCTCCGTTTGTTCCGATTTCTTTCTTTCTTTTTCTGCTGCTGAATGTTTGTGCCCATTTGTTATGGGAGTGCTGGTGCTCCCGGCCACCTGGCCAATGCCATTGAACAGGCTCCGTCTGGGCGTGGAGACGTTGACATCGGGAAAGATATCAGACGAGTGACTGGGTCTAGTGACTGCCAGTCTGGCACACTGTATGCTCGGCTCCTGCAGGGAATCCTCTTCAGCGTGGCGAATAGAAGACTTCTTGGGTCTACCGACAGGGCGTTTGGGGCGATGGCTACTCGGCTCCTGCAGGGAATCCTCTATTGCGCCCGGAAGAGACGAGTGACTGGGCCTGGAGACAGTCATCTTGGGGCAATGGATACTTGGATCTTCTTCAGCGCAGCGAACAGAACGCTTTTTGGGTCTACCGACAGGCCGTCTGGGGCGATGGATACTCGGATCTTCTACAGAATCCTCTTGAGCTCCGGGAATAGAGAAGGAGGAGTGTTTTGGTCTACCCACAGCCTTTCTCGGGCGCTGAATACTCTGCTCCTGAACGGAATCCTCTTCAGCCTGTCTGGATTTCACCGCATCCTTTCCCCTACCCAACGAGACTGCCTCCGGGACATTGGTGTCTACTTCCCGCAAAGCCCGTCCACATGGATTGGCGGTACCTGGTTGGCCATTGGTTGGACTACTTTCGATGGTGGTGTCACAGTAGATGGCCTCGCAGGATGATGACTCTTCGTCTGTGGTCTCAGTCTCGCTGTCGTTCTCCTCGATTATGCTAAAGAGGAGCTTGTTTTCAGGGCATCGGTCAGTCTGTGCCTCCTGTTCATGCTCCTCGTCGTTGTTTTCCCCCTGCCTATGCACTGGACTTGCTTCTGTGATGGATTCTTCGTCCGAGTCGTCCTCATCGAACAGCAATTCCCCGGGTCTTCGAGGAGGCGGTGTATGCTTCATAGGTTTCCTTTTCTCTGGCACCATAGTGGCCTCCACTTCGGAATTCGTCTCTGCGCTGGAACGACGACTTGTTGAGGATGTGGTACTGGCCACCGAGGTGGTGGATCTTCTGGGCGAAATGGTTCTAGTGGTGCGAGCCAAGGCGCAGGTCCTTCGAATGTCCCTGCAGATCTCCCTGGAGCTGCGACGCGGTTGATTTGGCCTGCAGACCACCGGCGTGGGTTCCTGGCTCCCGCTGGACTCCAGGCAGTCCGAGTTCACATTCAAACGCTGCATAAGACTCCTCACAGCGCCGATGTTCTCCAGCCGCTGGCGATTCTTTTCCAGAATGTGCTCCTCCCGCAGATCCATGTTCTCGCGCTCCAGCGTTATCACCCGCTTCCTGTACTCGCCGATCTCCAGGCGCTGCTTCTGCACCTGCTCCATCAGCTCGGCGTTCAGCAGCTTGTACTGCATCTCCACTTTGGTCGCCATGCTCTCGGTTGTCCTATTCCATTCACGAAATTTACGAAAACCAGACAAACGACGCCAGGAGCTTGTTTTGAATTTTATTTCAGGGTGGCCATGCTTGGAGAAATATACTGAAATTGACCATTGAATGTGTGGCAACGCCGGTGGACTCTGATTTCTTTTTAAAAACCAGGGACTAAAGAAAAATGTAGCTTTTAAAAAAAATTTTAATTTTTGCTTTGTTAAAAAATAATCTATAACTCAAACAACTTTGACGATACTTGTTTAATTATAAGTAGTTAAAATATATATTATGTGCTTCGTTACTACGTGGACTGCAAGACATAACGTGCTATAATCTAAGTAGCTTATTTTAAATTTAAAATATAATCACTTCTTATTGCACATTAATTTTCAAAGTTGGCAAAAAGTGAAAGCCGCTACAGTGGAAACAGGCTATACTTGCGAGAAGTAAGCTTTAGTATTTTTACCTAGGTGCCATTTACGAAAGCAACGGTCACACTAGCAGCCAGCAGCACAATAAATTTTTTGTTTTCTCACCGATTGCGTGGAAAATCCTGATATCCGAAGCATATAAACAATGCTGCAGCGCTAGGCGCCCAAAACGAGGAATATAGGTGCTTCGGAAGGTTTTGGATACACCTTACAGACCCGGAAATCGCACAAAATCCAAATTCAATCCATCTGGCAGTGTGTGTGCGTATGCGGACGTGAGTGAGAGTGTGCCGTCGCAGTGTGCGTGTGTTTGTGTAAAAATGAAAATCAGTCAAATTTTGCTCGTCGTTTTACGTCTTTTAGGCATTTAGGCCAGACTTTTACACATTTCTACAATTGCTAGCAATAGTGGGAGGGATTTCCCGCCTGGGGCACAGAACACGGCAACACACCACATGCAACACAGCACATACAACACCTGTGCACTCGAAAAACGATCGACTAAACTAGCGCGCGGATTAGAAACTTGGGATTCGGGTACGGATTGAAAATACTCCAGAAAACATTGGGAACCGCCTGCTATGCTGTTATATCTTCCGAAAGCAACGACAATCGACTCACCTGCTGAAAACTAAAGCGAGCCAATAACCCAGAGATCCGAGAATTTCATTCGCAGAAGCAAAAGCCCCAGTTGAAAACCGAAACCCGCTTCAAGGTGAGTTTGTTTGTTTGTTTGTAAATTCAACCCGTTTGTTAAGTTTAAATTGAGTGCATTCAGTATTCATTACTCAGTATATACTCGAAATCCTGAATAAGTATTGTGTACTTATCGCCGTTCTTATCAATCCTATTTCGCCTGGCGCCTGGAAATTTGGTAATTTATGGAATATTCGGACCCCTTTCGGTGCCTGTTCCATATAAGCAATTATCTTATCGCCAGAACCATTTTCGCCATGATATTTGCGCCTAATGATTGTGTGTTCGTAAAATTGCATTTGCCAAGATATGGGTATATCTTACGACCTAGAAGTACACAGAGAACATTTTAGTTTCCAGTAACCATTAGTCAAGTAAAAAATGTTGGAAAAACTTCCGAGTACTCTGCTCTCAACAATTTTTGTCCACGATAAAAGCAAAACCAAAAAAATGTAAACCCAAAATCATAAAAGATAAGAAATGTTTATACATTTAGTATGGTATTTTTGATAGCAGATTACGAAAACGTGGAATTAGTTTCTTTGTACGAACAAAAAAGAATCGATTTAGAAGAATACCTATTTTGGGATTTTTCGGAACTCAGTTGTTCCTCGTTAGAAAGACTAAAAATGCGACTAACAAACTTTAGGTATTTTAAGAAACCATGTTTGACTTTATTACAGAGAGTAAACATATGAGCTTGTTTCTCCCTCTGTAGAAGAACACGAAAAGCCTTTTTCCACCCATCTAACCGGCTAAAAGGGTGCAATAAACCCAGGTCGCTGTGATTTTTGTTCTTGTTCCATCAGCAAATGCACTTCGTTTTGGTTTGCTGTCGCTTTGTCTTAATCACATTAAGCAAAACGGCTGGCACGCGACGCATGACGAAAGCAAGTGCAGCGACGGCAAACGCCACCAAAGACCCCTGGAACATATGGAGCATATAGCCTCCCATGCCACCCCATCACTGACCTACAAAGAGTGCATTGCTCGACGGCCAAACACAACTAAATTCGCTGGCTAGGGGTTGATTCACTTTGCTTCTTGGTTTCTGTCAGATATACAATTGCAAGTGCGAATTGTGACGGTTAAACTTCAATGGTATGACATAATCTGTGGGCTTACTAAAGCTATTCGGATAGCAAAGTAATCCCAAGTGCGGTAGAACGCTATACCCAAAGAATGTTGGTCTTACATAATCTAATCTCAAATGTTGTGTAGTATTAACAGATATATATGGATGATCACTATCACTATACAAAATTAAAATAAAATACCAAATTTGATAGAAAATCTTTTATTTTTGCTGAAGCAAGTATTTATTTTTAAGTTCTAAATATAGATTTTAGCAAAAAGACTTTCCATAAGTTGCTTGAGAAAATGTAAAGATATTTTCACTGTACCCAAAAGAACCCCTCATCTGTAAAATATTTGGTGTGCTTTTTGCACCAACCCCAAGTGTAAAAGAGTTTTAAGCTCGTTTCCGTAATCGTATGCATTGCAGAAAAGGCGCCCCAGTCGCCGGGGTCAATGTCATAGGCCTTTGTGGTAGGCCATGGCAGCATTCCATCCCATCCCATCCCATCCCGTCCAGGAGTCTGCCTGCCTGCCCGTCTATTGTCGAGGCCATTTTCCATCCCCCACTGCAAGTATACTACAAGTACATACAGAAATATCGAGTGCTGCTGCAGTGACACACGCAAAGATTGGGGATCACGGGGGGATTGGGGTGGGTATGGTTACTACTTGTCTATATGGCTGGGGGAACGGGCGGCACTTGTCGGCCTTGTGTGCGGCCATTTGTCAGTTGAATTCGTTGTCATGCATTTTTCGAGCACTGCATCACACGAGCTTTGATTTTGATTGGCACGTAGTGGAGCGTCTCTGCCTCTGCCTTTATTTCCCTGATTTATGCTGCTGTGCTGCACTTCCTTGTGCAACCTGGAACTGAATCATAAAACTGCACCGCCTTCTGACTCTGACTCCAGTTTCCACAGCCCCATGCCGAGGGCTTTCGCTTCCTCGGTGACTGCGGTGACTCATAGTGTGTGTTTGATTTTTGTTTACATCACTTTTTGCCGCTGCACTGAAAAAATAATATCATCTCAAGTCTTATGAAGATGTATATTTTTACCCCGAAAATATCTATCATTCGCATTCCAATTATTTGTAATAAATATATTATTGTTGTTATTTTTTTAAATATGATTCACTTTGCGTCGGAAACAACATTTTTTAAGCAGCGTATCGCTGGTATTTCCAATTGTCTTTATTTTTGTAGCTCGCTATTCTCATCAGAAGCCAAAAGAATGAAGTATTTCAATAGTATTCATGGCTCAGAAAACAAATTTCAAACGTCGAAGCTTGGATGAACATTTTTAGTTTTTACGACGACCAATAAGTGTTTTGACTTATAAGAAAATTATTTTATTAATTAAAGATTATGCCAGTTATTAATACCTAACATTTGTTCAACACTTAACTTATATTACCTTACCTTACCTTAATATTAAGAGTATTTCATTTGACTGAATGTACATCCTGTGATTTATTATAGACATAGTTATTTTGATGGAACCAAATGTAATAGAAAATCAAGTACTAGGATTAGTTTTCTCTATGTGTGGTGTATGCAAAATACCGAACCCAACACCGTTGTTGTCATTGGTTCATCGCTGTTGTCTCCGGTGATGTTGTTGCCTCGTCTCGGGGCTCTCATGATGTGTTTGCGTTAGTTATTTAAGCATTGTGCGACGGTGCTGAAAACCGCATTTTAATAAACCCCGCGAAACAACAGCCGTAGCTGGAATAGCAATAGCAACAGCAACAGCAAGTGCAACAATGCAATATTTATCTGGTGTTGTTTGTTGCTGACGGTAAGTGAATATGTGCCTTACATCACATCACACACTCTTAGTAACCGATGAGGTAGCCGATGGGCGATGGGCTGAGGGGCGGGGCGAAAGGCAGAAGCTTCAATTACAAAATGCAAATGCAAAATGATGCATGGTGAAACGCTTAGATCAGAAGTAATTCAAAACGCAGTGCTTAGGCTGTTAAAAGGCAATTCAATGCGATGTATTCATTCATATATGGGATATAGATAGATATATATAGTTGCAACTGAAGCGATACAAGGTTGCAGGAAGGTTGGGCTAATCTGCGAGAGTAAATATGGAGTGAAGAAAATTGTTTAGAAATTAACAGATGTTCATTTTATTTGTGAAAAAATATATGGACAAATGTTTAACAGTGAAATGCGAAAGACTATTTTACCAATTTAATCTTAGGGTTAAGTTTCAGTTAATATCAGAATCATTACTTATAGATCTTAATTACCTATTTTAGTGTTATTCAATGAATATTCCTATTTTATTATGACTAATATATTCGGAAACAAGTTTTTCACTATTACTGATCAAAGGTTAGAGCTCAACTACTTATGAGTCATTTGAGTGAGCCCCAAGAATAAATTGAAAATGTCGCTTTGATAGAGAAATTTCCATTTGCATAATAAATTGTTTATTATGTTTATTAAATCTCTGACCTTTGCTGCTCTTATGTTTTTTCCATAATAAAATCTGCCTCTATAGCAAAAAAAATACTTTGTGTATCTCCTGAATTTGTTTTCACCTCAATACCATTCACCACCAAATGTTTTTACGTCAGCGGGCCTCTAGTATAAACGGTCATTCACAAAATAAAAATTATAAACAAATTCGCCGTGGATGGGCAATAAAAACATTGGCATAAGAAATGGTTGCGGAGCGTGTTGTCTTCTGCATTTGTTACTCCGTGCGATTTGCACTACGGTCACATATTATTATCGTACCGAGTGGCTTTTGGAATTTCAATGATTTGATGACCAGATTCCCCTCCTCCTCCTCCTCCCTCAGAAAATCATCAAAAGCCGCAGCTGGCACGACTTGCAATTGAAATGTAAATGTTAATTGTTAGTCCAACGGTTTTGGTTTTGGCTTGGGCTTGGGCTTTGTGTAATTGGAACTTGGCCACAGCTAAACGACAAAAATAAATTAAAGAAATTGAAAGCGAAAGTCTTATGACTGGTGAGGCAAATTAATTTACAAGATTGTGTGTGCATGTAAACTGGTTTTTTCCTTAAGAATCATGTAGAACCGAGTGAGTCACAATGCCGTTTGAATTTACATCCCCATCGCAAAACTAAGCAACCTATGAGCTACATATTTTATAGGGAAAATAAATTGTACAACTAATTCAAAGAAAGCCATCTATAAGCTGCATATATTAATTGGAAAAATAATGAATAAATCATGGCAGGAAAAAATAATATTAATTGCTTATACCTTTTTAATCCAAAGCTCGCAAAATCTCTCTCTCCAGAACATCGAATCCCCAAAACCTGTCTCAAAACCTGAAACATTTGTGCAAATTGCCAAGTAAACAAAACGATGAGCTAAACGAAAAGAAAGGCGAGACAAAGAAAACATAAATGAAATGAAGAAAAACCTCAGGAAAATTACCATAATTAAGAAAACTGGGGGGTTTACTGAACTAAACTGTCCCAGCAGAAAACCAACTGGAAGACACTTTGCGGTCTGCCTTATAAAACTTGCGCAATCTTTTGCGGTTACGGGGTGTTTTTTTGGTCTTTGGATATCGGGTATATGTATTGTCTTACCGAGGAGCGTTTTCAATGGGCGTGCTGAACATTTAACACCCAATATTTGACTTACATAATGGCCGGCGATGGAAATGAATTTTGACAGTCGAGCAATTTGTCGTTAGCGTGCCGGGAATGAGAGTGAACTAGGAAATGGGCTGGGGATTTGATTTCCGCGCTTTGATTCAATTTGTTTCGATGTCGTCCCTTCCAAGTCCCCATCCCTTCGGAACATAACACGCCCTTGTTTATAGAATGTGTGCATTTGGGGCAATTAACTTGATGACAGTTTATTGGGGCAATCCGAAAGCGTTTCTCCCGCTTCTTTGAGCTTTTTGGGGATGGGGATGAAAGTGGCGACACACCTCGAAAACTTTAATTGAATGTAACCCGAGGATAAGAGCATGGGCTAAAATGGGATCCCCAAAAATATAGGAACGCCAATTTGGAATCGTTTAAAGGCAGTGACTCATTTTCCATATCAGAAAAAAAAGAACAACGTATTCAATTAATCGATTTGCTGTCGTTGAACCTTTCATATCAATAATAATAATAATAATTGCTTTGGCTGTGGGTGACACACTCATAAAACTGCCCAAAGTTGATAATCCAAATCCAAAGAATGGTAAAAGATCAAATGTACTCGGAAACTGAATCATTCCACATCCGGGATATCTCATAAGTTACCAAATATTTTGTAAGAAGTCATTCATTTATAAGGGAAAAGATATAGGGCTTTTATGCTAAACATTTTGCAAGAAGTCATTCATTTATAGGAGCAATGATATAGGGCTTTTATGAAAAAGTTTAATTTATTTAAAACTTTAAATGGTTTGCTTTTATAGTTATGAAACGCAGCGTTGTCTTTATCATCGCTCCATCAAATTTGTTTTCAAACATGTTTCTTCATTCCTTCGGTTCTTGAATAAATTCTTTTATTTTCGCGCTGTCTGCCCAACCGTAATTCTTGATAAGATATAGTTACTTTATAAATACCTGGGGTCTTATGCTTCAGATTTCCAACGAACTCGCCAGTTTATGAATCATCGTTTGAAGTAAATATTTGATTTGACTTCTAAGAGATTTGCAATGGACAGACAGTTTGGGGAGCCAGTCGAATGAACTCGATAGCATGGGTAAAAATTTGAATGACCAGTCTTTCTTCAAAAATGTGCTTCCACTGGGAAAAAAATATTTCAAATATTTTTGAAGGTCTAGAAATTGTAAACTTTAAATGGATCTACTTTTGTCCACTCAAATAATATATTGGTTCAAGAGATATTTTCTTATAAAGATAGAACCTTGAAAATATTGCAATAGATCGTATTATATCGTTACTAAAATGATACTTTGGTTGATTTCCGTGCAGGGGGGACCATTTTCCCTTCACTACAGCAGCTGTTCAATTAAGCGGCAATCCGTCTGGATGAATCAAGCTGAATTGAGTGATTCATCTGCGTTGGTGGCCAGAGAAGGGGCATCGCTGGTGGACAGCAATTAAGGAGCTGCCGGTTTCCACCAGACCTGTCCCACTGTGCCAGTTAAATGAGTCAAGACCGCCGGGTTTTTCGCACGTTTTGCTGCCTGCCAGGCTTACGGTTTAGCATTTCTTCAGCAGATCTGCAGATTCTTCTCATCATCATTGGGGGCTAGGGACTGGAGACTGGGGACTGCTGGTGATGACAAGTGTGGTCGTCTGCAATTGTGGTTTCTCTTTGTCTGGGCTTCTGGGCTTTGTTTGGGTCGCTTATTTATTTCCATAGACCCACAGAGTGAGAGAGAGAGCTCCCTCCCTGCTGTGACGTCAGAAGGCAGTTAATTTTATTTTTATCAATGTGTTCACTCTGCTCCCCTCGCGATATCTCTCTTTCTCAGACTGGAGACTCTCCATGGGTCTCTCTGCCTTTTCTCTGCTTGAATTTTATCGCTGGGGCATCGCATGCGCAGCCGTTGGAGCTCCGCAGTTGGAATTCAACTTGCGAACTGAGCGCAACGCGCGTTTCACTCAAAAATAAATATATACTCGAAAAGTTATATATATTTCGTGCTTGGCAAAATCACTTTTGTTTACGTGCGTGTGTTGAAAAGAAAAAAGCAAAAAATCAACTAATAATACAACAAACAAATCAGCGGGAAACGGATATTATCAAAATGTAAATAAAAGCCCAAAAAATGTTGATAGTGTTTATCAAGAAATAAAACGATTTCCCTTCGGTTTTCGGTGAAGCATTCAATGGGCGTTGGGCTGCCTTTTTAGATTGTTGGAACACTTAGGTCTGATCATCATTTGTGCGAATTTGTAGCCATAATCGTAGCCACGCCAGCTCATCCAGGTGATCCCGCGACCCGAGAGCTTGGACTCAAATCGGCCACCCTCCAAATATTGGCCATTTAGGTTGCTAAAAAGGAAAAAAATATAAATATAAAATTATAATTCAAAGAAAGGATCTAATTATATTACCTCCTCTCACACTGATCGTACCACCAGGCTCCCACATAGATCCTGGCACATCCGTGACCCAAAGTATCGTGATCAAACGTGGAAAAGGGCATTCCCTGGTGGTATCTCAAGGAATCCCCAGCGTCTCCTGAGTACTTGCCCAGAACCGATAGTGAATAGGACTCGTTTGCATTACCAATGGCAAAATCTTCGTATCGGGCATCATGTACCAGCCCATCGAAATCCTCCATGTAGACATCAAGTTCGTAGGGTTCGGCTGTGGTTAGAAAGTGTAGTTTCTCCAGACCCAGGAAGAATTCTCCACTGAGGTCCCCGAATCCCTGGCTATACTCCTCCCAACAGCGATAGAAGTTTTCACTTCCATCTCGACGACGCTGAATAACAGTCCATCCAGATCCCGCCAGTCGAGTGTCACAAAAGACCGGAAAGGGTTCCAAACCAGGAACTTCAATAAAATGGATGCCATCTGAGTTAATCCCAGCAGCTAGACAGGATGAGGGTTTAATCACAGCTGGAATTGGAAAATACTTATCAATACTTATCTAATTATAATGATTTAAGGGATCTTCCGGCAAATCAGTCGTGATTATCTCAAACTTACCCTCTTCACTCTCATTATGTGTTGTCAAGTCCATGTAGCTTTGTTTTAATTCTTCCAGCTGCGTTTTTAAACTGAAATTTGTTTCTACAATTTAAGAAAAGTTTTAAATCGATTTTAAATGCCCACCTGGAAATCATTTTCTCAGCTTTGTTGTAGACATCATCCAATTTATTGTTTTGGCCATTGGAAAAAAGGCAACCACAGCTTAACAATAAAGCACAAATCATATAAAGCCTCATGATCTTGTTCAGTGCCCTGTTTCTACCAATCTAGATTATAGATTCTGTTAAAAGTTTCCCAGAAATGAATTTCTATACTACATAGTTCGATTGACTTATCAATTGCATTGAAAAATCGTAGGTCAAGTCTGCCTTGAGCGATAGTCGATAGACCCAGCAGGAAGTGGAGAAAACTAAACGATTTCATTGAGAATTACAGTATATTTCGCATTTCTGATTGAGATTCTGATTAATGTGCTAAGCAAAAACGGTGATGATTCAATGGCAACACCTTTTGCATATTAAGCAAGTACATAAGCAAATTGTTTTTACATCGATCTCGAAGCCATTAAACCAAAGGGAGTGAACAGACAATAATAATAATAACGATGTTTTTGAAGAATCAGCGATAAATCACGGGTATATTTCGGCACTTGGGTCGTATTAGCATTTGAGTTATCCTGTATCCGTAGTTGTGGCCACGCCAAGATCGCCAGCACATTCCTCTGGCAAACAATTTCTCCTCGTACTTACCACCCGGCATATATTGACCATTGAGGTTGCTAAAATAATTTAAAAAAGATTACTACATTTAAAGAGTTTATATCGTGTCGAACCAACCTATCCAGACAGGCATTGTACCACCATCCTCCTAGATAGTAAAACGCGCAGTTCCTGTTAAACTCTTTATCGTTATCCCTATCGTAGGTGGAGAACTTCATTTTGCGGTGCGATCGTAGGGAATCCCCCGCAGTACCGGAATATTTTCCCAGTGCATTCAACGCGTAGTCATCCTCTTCGTTTCCAATAGCAAATTCATCGAATTTTGCATGTTTCACTGTGTCATCGAAATCCTCCAGGTGTACGTATAGTTCATGTGGCTCCAGAGCAGTCAGGGCTCGAATCTTTTCGAGGCCAAGGAAATACTCGCCATTTAGATCTCCGAAGCCATTCTTGTACTCTTCCCAATTGCGAAAGAAGCTGAGGTTTCCACTGAATCTCCTCTGAATCACAATCCATCCGGGGCCAGCTATTTGATTTTCACAGTACACTTGAAACGGACTCAAGCCTGGTACTTTCAGTGTATATAAACCATTTTCATTAGCTCCAGAAATCAGACAGGAAGTCGGATATACCCCATCGGGGGATTTAATTAAGCTGCCGTTAGTTTCAATTTGCAAAAGAGCCTCCTTAATACTAAGGAATTTAATAGTTAAAACTCAGTTTAATTTTGTTCTTTATCACTCACGTGGAAAGTATATTTTCCGACTGCTCATAAATAGCCTCCAATTGTTCTGCCACATTCAGAGTCTATAAAAAGATTTGTTAATTTTACTCAAGTCTTAGTTTTCCTATGGAACTCACCTCTACAACACAAAAAAGCATCAAACAAATTGTAAGGAAAACCGAATCAACTGGCAAACCAGAGAACTTCATTTTGACAGCGAATCGATTGGAATATAATGAGATTTGCAATTAGCTAAATATTTTATTGCACACAAAGGAGGAATTGGAATCGACTTTGCTTACGTGCCGTTTCTTATCAATAGCCTTTCAAATTACTTGATTATGATTTTTTGATAATTTTTTAGAGCTTTTAATTTCCATTCACTGAATTCTTGCTGCGAATTTAATACGATTTTGAAAGGCTGCTCGAAAAAGAGCTAAAGAAATTTTAATTGAAAACAGCCATAAATGCGATGAAAACAAAAGCAATACAGACAAATTTGTAAGATCTATTCGGATCACGTGGGTTTGTTTCGGTTTGTTTAAGTGGGCTGTCCCAGTTAATCTAAAACTGTGATGTTTTACGCGCTGTTTGAGCTTGAAATTTCTTATTTTGGTTTATTTACCTTATACATAGGGGTATAATAAACATTAGTTTTATTGAAATTATTTGAGATAAATAAATCCATGCATTTTGAATGTGATGATAATAGTGAAGTAACCATTTAAAGAAATAGAAATAGACATTTCTCATTTTCATAAATTTGCAAAAAAATGTACTATTTAAAAACAAATATTTATTTTTGTCATACTTAAAATATGAAATCTATAAAGTTATAACTTGTTAATGGTATACACTTTTACTAAATATAATAAGCTAGAGAATTTCAGGCTTCGGTGGCCCCACATCTCTTTGGTCTCTTTATCGGGGCGTCAATCTGAAGACAACAGAAAACAAGACATAAATAATAAGTATAGAAATGGTATTATAAACACCCAGCATATGTGAGTGTGACGGTGTGTGGGTGGTGACAGCGGTCTTGGCTTTGGAAGTCGCTTGATCAACGCAAAAGTGTTAGCCAGTCTTAAGCCAAAGCTTCGCAGAGGCGGACGCAGAATTCGTGAATTTCTCAGAGCCCGAAGTTTTGAATCCATCCAAAACACATAGCAGAAATGAAATTGAAACGAAGTTCCAAGCAAAAAGTACATTAGAATGTGTATTATTGCTTAGAAATTACCTTTATTCTTAGTTTACTTTAAATATTTTACATCACCTAAATAATCATCTTACCTTTCGTTTTAGATGGCTATACCGCCACCACCGGGACCACCGCCGCCGCCAGGACCTCCGCCGCCTCCGGCGATGGGTGGCCTCAAACTGGGCGGCAAGGGAGGAGGAGGAGGACCAGACATGCGATCTGCCCTGCTCAGTTCGATCCAGAAGGGAACCAAGCTGAAGAAGACCACCACGGTGGACAAGAGTGGGCCGGCGCTATCGGGCAAAGTGTGTGGGGCAGATGGAGGTGGAGGAGGAGGAAGTGTGGGTGTTGGAGCCAAGAGAACCCTCAACAATAACACTAGCACGAGCAACCACAACAACAGCAGTAGCGGTAGCAGCAATGGCCTTGGCAATGGAACCCCCAAATTGGGAGGCCTGTTCGAAGGCCTCTCCCAAATGCCAAAGCTGAAGCCCGTGAACGGCATTCGCGGTACGTTTACTTTATTTTGTATGCAGATATAAATCGTTGCTCAACTGATTTCCGTTTTCCGCCCACGCAGCAACACCATCCGCCGCCGGTTCAACACCAACATCGAAGTCCACAACGAACTCATCGGTTCAGCAGCGGAGCAATAGCCCCCCAGCCGCGGCGACCAGCAACGGACCCATGGACTTCAACTCGGAGCTCACCAAGCACTTAACGTTGAAGCGCCAAAAGCAGCAGCAACAACAACCCCAACCGCCGACAAACAACACACATATCAATGCAACAGAAGCCAATCTGAGAACAAATCGGGGACCACCACCGCAACCGCCAAAGGTGAGAACACGACCCATGGCGAGAAAGATGGATGGGATGGTCTATTAATAGAATTATGGTGGGAGTTGATTAGCAGGGTAAAGATTTTGTTAGGGGAAAGGAATATTCAGGAAGTAAGGGATCCAAAGACATATTTATTGCATAACTAGGCCTGAAAGTTAATAGGATAAATAGATACAATCAACCAAGGGAAATATATAAATATAGTTATTTCTGACACTCCTTTAAGCATAGGTTAGGAATGAAATTTCGAAAATTAGAAATAGCTGTTGTAAAAGTATATTTTATAGAGTTTTAATTAGGCATCTCGGTAGAAGATCTTCTAAAGTGTCACACAAATTAATTTAATAGTTATTTAATTCATGCTACTGGTTAACCTTTAAGAGACTTTTGCAAGGAATGCTGTTTAGACTTATTGTTTAATTAGAAGCGAGTTGAAGAGGTTTCTGAACTTTTTATCAGCATCAGTTCATTTCTTGTGAATACAGATTGGTTTCAAAAGCTAATTTGACAAATAGCGACTGTGAGCGCTATAAGGAAAACAGTGGACCAGAAAGTGTCGCTCGCAATCCTATTGTCAACGCAACTAATCCAGCCATTGTTCTCCATTTCTGTACGATCGCAGGCAACCAACTCGAGTGATTCAATCTTGGAGCGCATGAACATCCCCCGCACAGCGCCTACCCCCTCCTTTGCCGCCAATTCGAGCGTTAAAGCGGCTTCGCCCACGCTTTCGGACAGCGGCAGCAACAGCAGCGGGAGTGGAGGTGGAAGCGTTAAGAGCAAGGCGGCCAACCTGAAGTAAGTGTCATCCTCCAGCCACGAGCAGCGCATATGATTGGGGTCTGGTTAGTGGGTCTTTACTCTACAGTTCTGTTGGAATTTTGAGATGAAAAGTGGTCATTTAATCCAAATAATTTAAATTTTATTTTTTAGAATTCTGTATAAAATAATTATAAACCTACAATGAGTTTAAAGATCTAGAGAGTTCAAGTACCCTCACATATCTTCTATAGTTTTCAAGTCTTTAGAGATTTTTTAGGGATTACATGACCAATTAATTCTCAAAAAATCCAATTCAACTGCAGAGACCCCCTAAATCTAACATCTGCCTGCCGTTTGGAATGGTTATTTTTGGTTCTTCATTTGTAAATTATTCGTTAAAATTTCTCTTGATTTTCTTCTTTATTTTCGGATTACTTTGACGGGACTTTGTGGTTATCCTCGCACACCAAACTCACACACACACAACACCCACTGTATTCATACCTACCCACAGTATCTCGTTAGGCAATAGTTTTGTAAATAGTTCAAAAACAACCACGAGTGCCTCAACGACGTCCCTGAACTCCAGTCAAACGTCCTCGATGGGATCGATGCGCAGTCTGGCGCCCAATAAATCAACATTGTTCGGTGGTAGCGGTGGTTCTAGTTCCGGGTCAGGTTCTGGTGGTGGTTATGCAACAGTGCAGAAGTCTTCACCTCCCTCGACTGCCGACAGTACGCCCTCGGTAACGCCAACACCGCCAGCGCTGCAGCAGATGCAGCCGATGAAGACGACCATCAGCTTTGGCAAGCCCAATTTTGCTCCCAAGCCACCGGGCCTGAATCAACTGGCCCTGGCCAACGGACAGCAGCGTCCGGCGGTGACCAGGCACCACAGCATGAAGTCGCCCAGGTATACCGATACATATTCAGCCTAAAGCTTAGTAACCCTAAACCAGCACCGCTGCGATCGCTCATCTGCTTTCATCAAACTCGTTTTGGGGTTTGCGTTACGCTTATGCTTTTCTTTTTGCCTCGCAAATTAACTTTTAATAAGGGATCTAAAATGCATTTAGCTAATCCTACGTTTCATTCACAGATCTCCCCCCGCTGTGGGCAGTGTCAACGGTCCTTTGTTTCCCACCCAACAGCATTTGGGCACCATGCGTGGTCCACTGCAGTTCCACGGTAGCGAATCCAACAGCCACAACACCAGCGCCGGCAGCATGCGATGTGCCCCCAATCCGCCAAAGTGTAAGAGTAGTTAAATGAGTAATTTAACTAGGCAATTCTAATTTTCGATATATTTATTTGCAGCCCGCCCATCGGTAAAACCGCCACCACCGCCCACGCCGGCTCGCAGCTTCTCCAACAGTAATCTGAACAACATTGGCGGATCGACGCCATTCAGTGCAGTGAACACGGCTCTCATCCAGAGCTCGTCCACCACATCACAGGCTCCTTCGCCCCCAATTACCCAGCCGCCATCCTCCTCTAGCAGCAGCAGCAGTGTGGCTGCTTTGCGCGACCAATTCCGTGTAGGCGCCGGAATGTCCAATGGGGCACCATCGCCTCCACTGCCGCCGACGCCTGCACCCACCTCCAATTCATCGTCGGCCACCGCCAGTCCCAAATCGCTGCTGCGCGATAATGTCAAGCCGATTATCCTAAATGGAGGTCCTCTCAATCCGCCAGCGCCACCACCGCACCGCACCTGCCCACCGCCACCTCCTCCACAGCGACAGTCGAGCAATGTGAGTAGCCAACGGACACCAATAACAATGGCCCGCAACAACAGGTTGGCCCAAATGCCAGGGGTGAACTTTAATGGACGGTGTTACCTTGGGTGGTTACCTTGGGAGTTTATCATAGATGAGATGAGAGTCTGCCTTCAGGGGTTTTCATCTTTTTTTAAACTAGTACAGACATACTGAATAATTCCATTTAAATTTAGAACTACCATTCATTCATTCAAATGTCCCAAATGAGGTCCCAGGTAAATAATAGAATAGATATTAGGCGAATGGGTATATAATCCCAAGTTTATATTCTCCGGACCTATCCTAAACCTAGCATTCAGCTTTGCGCAGTGCATTTTGCCCCAGTCACCCTTTCCACCCCATCGTTTTCCATTTGATTTGGGGGATTCTCCCTGCGCCTGCGCTTCACCTGGCCTGTGAGCACACTCCTGGCTGCGCACTGCCTGTTCATATCAGTCCAGTTCAAGCGAGTGTTCCGTTTATAACTCACCTATTTTCGTGTTGAGCGGGGTGGATTGATTTTCCAAAACGAGACGTGACCAAAACACAAGGCTTTTGCACACAAACCATTGCTCTGAGCGATTACCGTGGCCCAGTGGCCCGCATTCATGAGCTCCTCCAGCAGGACCGAGTGAAGCGCTGGATGTGCAGGACGCTGTACTCGATTAAGAAGAAAGTCCTTATAGAACGCAGGGAGAAGCACGGTGGCCAGCCAGTCAAGGTTATCAAAATGCTGATGCTTAACAGCAAGCGCAACGTAACTATTAGGCTTTGAATGTTCCTCAAAAAACCAGTGAAACCAATCTAAATGTATTTTCCTTTCTTGCAGGGTGGCTCCGCATCGGGAGCAGCGCCAGTTCCGCCGCAGCGTCACTCCTCCATCAGGCCCAGCGCCCCATCGACGCCACCCACGCACATGGCCAATGCCTCGCATCAGTTTGGCAGCAGCTCGGGATTGTCGTCGGGATCAGGAGGAGCTGCGGCCAGCGTGGGTCGCTTGGTCAACGACTTGGAGACCAAGTTCGGCAAGCGATTCCACAACGTCACCGAGTTCCCCAAGCCGCCGCCGTTTCTAAATATACAAAAAGTCTATCCTAGTCGCACGTTTAAGGCCTCCAATGGTATGTAGTCGAGAGTGTGAGGAGTGTGTTTGTTCTGTGAGTGTTTTAAATTTAGTACATAAACATTTAGAAGCATATGTAACTGCGATTATTGTTATATACATATGCACACACACACATGGAATGCTGTTATATAATTAATTGTTTCTTAAGGCACACGCTCTGGCATTTTACGATCTATACAACGATTCTTATCTCTACATAATTATAATTTTAAAAGTGTATTACTATGATTATAGAATATTGCAATCCAACACACAGCACACGCATATGTTAGAACCCGCAGAGTTTAGGAAACTTTTTGATTATTGTTGTTTATTTAACTGTTAACGAGCAATGAGGTAATTGCATAAAGCCAAGCGGGAGAATGTTATTTTGTATATTGCATAATACTAAAGTTGAATAGCTTTATCCAAACATAATATATATTTTATACATTTTAATGTTATACTTTGTTAAATTTCAAAGGGGAAAGGAAGCTTTCCTATTCGCGATATTACTACTAAGCACACACAATATTATTACGCCTAGTTATAGTTTAACT
This sequence comes from Drosophila lutescens, assembly GCA_037075285.1. Classification (NCBI taxonomy): domain Eukaryota; kingdom Metazoa; phylum Arthropoda; class Insecta; order Diptera; family Drosophilidae; genus Drosophila; species Drosophila lutescens. The sequence goes on from JBAMCF010001109.1 coordinate 508,526, forward strand.
AATCTACTATATACTTTATATGTACGTGTATGTATGTAAACAGAAGCCAATCCATATTGCATTGTATTCCCCTGCGCCCCCATAAACATTTGTTTTACATGTAGCGCATGCTTTTACTTGTACCCCGGCTATCATTTTATATATATTGTACCTACGAACATCTATATATATATACACTCACATATTATATCCGATGAATATTTAATTTTTAGTATGCAACAGGCACATTACGAGTAATTGTTTGTTTTAGTTTTGAAGATATCTTTTGAAGAAACAATAAACCAAAATTTATTTGGATAAAATAATACATGAACATATTTCGTTTGTTTCATTTTGTGTTTTAATTTTTCTCCAGTTTTATGGGCTGGTTTGGAGGAAGATGTCTTCGTTTGGTTATTGGTTCGATATCATTTGTCCGTTAAAAAATGTTAAAACGAAATAAAATTGTGTTTATTTCACTCCGTATAATATTCAATTTAAAGGAGTATATTTTCTTGTTTCAATTTATTTTTAAAGAGAATTGTATATTTAATTTTTATTTCAGCTCGATTTGTTTTATTTCATCATCAATGTGATTTTTCCGCTACTTTTCTTCAGCATTTTGCACAAAAAGTGAATTTTCCTTATCATTTGTACTACGTTCTCGCTATACTTCGCTTGTAAATACTTGATCATAGAGTTCCTGTGAACCTAGCTTACCACATTGTTCAAGCTTCGCTATCCTATCTATCTATCCATGTTTGTACATATATCTCTTTTTCCCTGGTCCTTCGAATCTTCCGAAAACAGCGCCCGGAAACAGCAATGTGAACAACAACAACAGCACGGTGGCCAGTAACAATAATACGACCACGAATCCCAATCCTGGAGGGTCAGCAGCAGGAGGAGGAGGAGTAGCACCAGCAGCACCTTCTGTCCTGAAGCCAGCGTATGCACCACTAAAGAAGCACCGTGCTCCGGCTCCTCCGCCTCAAGCGGGCGTGGCAGCCGCCACGGTGTCAGTCATTCGGCAGTCGAGTTTCCTCTACGGCGGAGCAGCAGGTGGTTCCGGTGGCTCGACCAGTATACGACCACAATCCCAGCCGGCGGGTATTGGGCCAAGGAACTCCACCGTCTACTGATCCAATCTGGGTGGATAAAGAGTGAAGCTTAGTCTTTGATTTTTGTATATAAGTGTGCATGTGGAGTGTGTTTGTGGCCTCGTTGTTGATGTACCAAGTGTGGGAGTGTTATGTGCCACAGGCAATTGTTCAGAAAAGTCAATGGAAAAAGCACAGAATAAACCAAACACAAATGACACACTGAAATTTCCCAGAGAGCTTGAAGAACAGGCAAGAGCAATCTACAAAAAACCCCAAAAATTCGTTGGCGTCTTCCCAGGCTGCAAATAAATAGTTAAAGCAGACAAACAAATTGAACCCCACTCAAAAATTTGTATATAGAACTAGCAGCAAGTTAGTGAAATTATCAAGCAGCATCTATGCCTTTTGTAAGCCGGGTGTAAATGATTGTATGTACTTTTAGGAGCGCGCCTCTTTGCATAAATATCTTACTAGACTGAAAATGTTAAAACCCAACAGCAACAATTAATTAATGTAATTATATACGATATTTAGAATCGATTACTGTACGACTTAATCCCCTAGAGCAATACACACAAAAAAGAAAAAAAGAGAAAAATGTTAACAATGCAATACTGAAGCACAACCGAGAGCATTTCAACGAAACTCGCCACATTCCATTCCCGATTTCTTTATTTCAATGTGCAATACTAGAGTTCGTGTGATAATCTCGAAAGTATTTAGGTATTTATCTATCATCTGTGGTTTTTGGTAAACGTTTGTTAAACTCCTTTTTGGGCGCTAACTATTGGAAGTGAACATAATACACATTAATATTATTATTCTTATTATTAAACTCAATCATTGTTGTTGGACTTGGTGTCATTAGAAGTATTATTCAGCAATTGTATAACATTTTATTCCGAATCAAAATCATTGCAGTTATAAATAAAATTACGAAGTCATTCGAAAATTGAGCAAACTGTTTTTTTCATTGAGTCAACAAAAGTTGGTAGCCGGTCTTCTACAAAGCTGTGTGGTGTAAGCAATATATTTTGAGTAAATGTAAATGCTCTCAAGCCATAACAATTTTAAACTTAATCCTAGTTTAAATATAAAGTAAAGCCTTTTCTTGGTTTGATGTAATAACAAATCGCACTTTTAAACTTAAAGACTAAGGTATGGCTGATACTAGGCGACCTCGTTCTTCTGCTTGAGACATTGCACTGCCTCCTGGAGGCCCTGATCCTCGCGTTTTCTTATTCGTTCACATTTGGGACATGGTTGCTTATCGTTCAGGCATTCTGCATGGAAAACGGCTCCACAGGTCAGACACTAAAAAAAGATATGTTAACCACATAAAAACTATGACTTAAAGCATTTAATAAGTGGACATACTCTGAAAGTTGTACTGATGTGAAACGGATACAGCACCCTTGGACTCTGGCAGATCTCGCAGATGAATCCTTTCAGCTGACACAGTCTGCACTTCAGCACATGCCCTTCGCCCACTTTATAGGCCTTCTGCAGCTGCTGACACAACACACCGCGTTGAATCAGCCCCAAATCTGCTATGGAGTACAGGTGAATGTGCTCGTACAGGTACTCCCTGCCCGCGAACTGATTCTGCAGCAGTTCTATGCTGCTCGGAGCACAGGTGTACAAATAGGCCCTTATAAAGTTCAATCTGATGCGCAAGGATTGCAGCTCAGCCATGGCATCGGAGGCAAAATAGATTCTCGGGTTCAGTAACTGCATGTCCAGGAACGGATGTGAACGGAATTCAGCCAGAAAAGTGGCTGCCCGCTTGCTCACGCTGTACTTCCGGAAATCCCAATTGTAGATTATACGAGCGGGTATCAGTTGCAACTCCACGTCCATGCAGTTGTTGCAGTAGTAGCTACCACTAAAGGCGCACACTCTAAGGGGATATATTGATTTTTAGATTGGATACCTTAAGAGTGATCATTATACTCACTGAAAGTTTGAGTATCCAATGCCCAGCGGATGCTGACAGCTCTTGCAGAGGAATCCCTGGGCATTCAAACCCGGTTCCCGAGCTAGTTGACACAATTGGGCCACCATTTGCTGCAGCTCGACCATGTCAAACTCGGAGGTGAGCAGCTCAAACTCAGAGTTGGTCTAAAACAGGTAAATAAATTATTATTCAAACCTTTTTGAATCGTCTTTACTCACATCTAGTGACTGCAAATCACTCAGGTCTTCCGAAATGGGCGGATCGCTATCACGCTGCGGCTGTGCCACATTCAGGTTGGAGGCACTGGCCCTGAATTTCTCCCAGATCTCAGACCATCCAGCTCCACTTTCCCGGTTGCTCTCATGCTTTCGCAGCAGGGCATTGTAGCTGCACCTGTCCGTGTTGGGTGAACGCAGACTGGCGGCGCTACTGACGCTTACAGAACGCTGGAAAAATCTCGATCCCGTCAAATCCTCAGTGGGTGAGGTGGGTGCGGCTTCCAAGTCACCAGACCATGAGGTCTGCATCAAATTGGACAAAGAGTTACTGCCCTGCGGCAGAAGGCAGGGTGCCTCAAGATCCAGTTCGGCGAAGGAGTTGTCCACTTGACGGTTGGATTTTTTACGGGTCCTCGGCTTACTGCCCGAAGGAACATCCGGCTCGGCAGCTTCACTTGCTTCCGCTTCAGCCCCAGCTGTCTGCTCCTCGTCTATCACATCCATCTCATCGAACTTTTGTATCAGTAGATCGAGGTTCTCACGCTGGCTGAGATCGGGCACTCCGAAATTGCTATTCCTGCTGAAGGGGCTATTCGAAATGGACTCCGAAAACAGCTCGTTGGTCTGCAGGGGCTGCGGCGTCGGTATGGCTATGATATCGGAACCCAGTGAACTGGCCACATCCACGCCGCTGCTTATCTGCAAGGGAAGCACTCAAGTTAGTCAGCTAGAAGTGATAAAGGGCAGCCAAGTTGAGGATCCCTATATATATAGACTACAAAACTTGTGGATTCATGATTAAACGAATGTGTAAGTAATTGACTAGCTATTAAAAGAAGTTCCATATTCAAATAGGGAGTAAGAATTCCTAATCTCTTAAAGAAGATAATATGTGATTCCCCCCTCATACCGGACAGGATTTGAGTGCGGGCGTCCAGAGATCAGATAGCTGCAGTGAGTAGTCCGGCCACTGATTAAGCAGACTGGAGTTGACCGGCAGGTCGAATTGCACGTAGGCCTCCAGGCTCTCCATGATCTTGGCGGCCGTTTCCAGGCCATCGGAGTCTCTAATCAGGGCGTTCCGCTTGTAGTACTGCGACAGGGCCGATCCGTTTTTCCTCATGTTGTTCAGATAGGAGGAGAATACGGATTCATTGAGGGACTGGCGCACCCAGGCGCGGCACTGGCCGATCTCCGAGGTGATCTGGCTGAGGCCCTGGACCTGCTCGATGACCTGCTTGTGCATGAAGACCATGCAGGGCGACCAGAAACTGGGGTCCGGCCTGCGTTCCACATCGCCAGCGATGACATTGAAGGTGGCGGACAGGAACGAGTCCTTCAGTCCGTGCAGGAATAGGGCCTCCAAAGTGGTGCACAGGGCACTGGTCTGCTCGCATAGCCCGACGACCTCTACGGAGAAGAAGTATTGACAATCTATAACCATTTCCGGGGGATCACCCACTCAACTCACCCAAACTCTTCTGCTTCACCTCGAACTCTATCTCGCGGGCATTTTCGTTCAGTGTATTGATGAGCGCCTCCTTCACGACATTTTCGCGTTTCGATGAAAAGTGATTCAGGCTGCGGAACAAGGAGCTCATTTGTGTGTCGATCCTGACCTTTTTGTTGTGTTTTCCTCCGAGGGCCCTTGGAAATTAGCAAAAAAAAACTCTGCCCCCCAAAAGTGTGACCGCATTCGGGACCCCAAATAAACAAAGGAAAATATACTAAAAAAAATTATAGTGAGGGGATTCCCTAAACTGTTGAATTGCTGAATTGTTGAATTTTGGTCAGCTGTTCCATACAAAGTCAACTTTCAGAAATTTCAGCAATTCAACAACCTCGAGGCTGTTGAAAATTTTGTTGAATTCTTGAAAACCAGAGTTTATTTACTAAATGTCATTTTACTAAATGTCATGGCAACTCTGCACCATAAACTGTCATCAGCTCGCATAATTTACTTTTAAATCAAATTAGAACGTCTATTAGTTGTTCTCCTTGCGTTTATAACAATTTTAGACAGTAACTAATAATAAAAAGACTAATTTTACATGTTCAACTTCCGTGAAACTTTTTAACAAATAACAGCTGTTTCAACAATTCAACAAGAACCCTTTAGGTCGTTCCCTCAATTGCTGAAATTTTCTGTTGACTTTTCAACAATTCAGCAATTCAACAGTTTAGGGAATACCCAAATTAATTTAATAAAATTAATTTTATACGTACTAGAACTCATTTAAGCAGTATGAGCAGTTCATATTTTTTTTGAATTTCAAAAGTCCGCGTTCGCCATAACTTATCGATAGGCAACACTGGCCCTACATGGTCACTCTAGAAAGTACAGTGGTCAAAATTGACGTAATTTTGAAATCAGTAACGGTCATCTCACAATTCAAAAATAAATTACATTTTTATATCTGCCAGCAAATCAAACTGAAGCCATTGATACCTGCAAAACTGCGCGCCAAGGCAATCAAAAAGGTCACATCTCTAAGACTTCAGTGGGCTATTCGCTAAGCTACTCAAACCAAACCCGTTCTGGTTATTCTTGACTTTCTTTCCCAGATCAAATCAAAGCTTATGTGTGAATGCTCGATTATAAGATAAAAAAACCCCACGCAAATTAGCAACAAACAACTCTCAGAGAAACCGTCAACGAGACGACAGAATATTAATTGATTTCGCTTGGATCTTTCCTATCGCCCCTTGTTATTGTCTTGTTATTTTGTGTTTGGGTATTTTCGGGTTTTGTTTCAATGAACCGTCATATATATCCTGTACCCCGTGTGACTCATGTGTAGATCTCTTGGCCGCCAGGGAATTTTATTAATGAAAGACCATCCCGACCTGGGGAGAAGCTGAACAAAAAACCCGATGCACGTAGCCCGTTGATATAATACTAAAATCAAAATTTGTGTTAAGGTCACGGTGACCAACAAAAGCGATTTTATGTATTCAACCATGTTGCTGTTGTTGTCAACGCATTTTTTCAATATTTTTGCAATAAAAATTTTGTTGTTTTTACAGAAGATGCGCCGCTGCTGTCGTTGTGAACCAACTGGTTCAGCATTCAAAATGCAAACTGGTCTCAAGCCGCCAATTCGTTTGACTTTTCGGGTGTTTTCGGCTTGAAGTTGTTTTTCAAAAACATATTTTCCATGTGGGCTGCATTCAGCAAATTGCATTTTATTGAATTTTATTGATACGAAACTGGTTGCGAAATCGTTAATAACATTAACAATTTGGCGAACAGTAATTGCAATACATGTTTCGATTATTGTTGGCATTTTTTTGGGATGAGCTTCGGATGTGCTTAAAATAACATTTGTTCAAAACTCGAAAATAAAATATTACAAACCTGATTTGATTTGCGATTTTAGGGAGTTACATTATTGCCTCGGGTAATTTGTGTTTAAATAATTCTTATAAGAACCGTAAACTTTATTTATTATCTTAATATTCCATAAACATATCCCACATCTATAATTCCTTGATATTTTAAGATGATATTTTAATTTTATTTTTAGTTAGACACTTAATAAATCTTTTCTTATTAATATTTTAAAATATTTGCCGTAATTGGTTTTTTTCTTCCTTTAGTGCTTTTTGATTTCCAGAGTCAAGGTTAGAATTTGCTTTAAAGTTTAAAAAATATGAGTTTTTCTGCTCTACATTTGCAAAAACTGACGACCAAAACACAACATGAAGTTTGGAGTTTGAAATTTGCATGTTTACATAGGTGGGCCTTCCCCCCATCGAAACTTTAAGTCGGATTTCGCGCGGAGAAAAACCGTTGGAGTTTGTTGTGTGACATTAATGACGATAAACAATTAATAAGGCGCTTTGCTTTGGGTGAAGGGTCGCGAAGGGGCGACATTTCCCAACTGAGTCGACTCTATTAAAGTAAATAATATGTGGCGCGCATTGTTGTTGCTCTTAGCTGACTTTGCAGTTTCCAAGATGCCAGCGTGTTGCCATTGTATTGTTATGGCCAAAGAAACCCAAAAGATACGAAACGAAACGAAGCTGGCTGAAAATGTATAAAAACGTTTGTTTTCGTAATACAATTTTGATTACTTCTTCGACGCCAGCCGCCCATTGATGGGCATTGTCTCAGCTCGGCCCCTTTTGTGCGTCCCTAAGCGATTTGATTTATGGGCGGAGGTGCCCGCTGATCGCTGCTCCAGTCCACAAAGATCCACAAAGGCACCCAGCTACCGTTGGCCATTTGCCGGGATCGCAGACCATTTGGCAATAGCTTTGTTGTTATTGTAACAATAATAATAGCCGTGATTCCCGACGAGAGCTGACCCCCTCCCCAAAAAACAAAAACCAACTGGGCAATCATTGACATCGCAGAGGTTCCAGGGGCTTTATTTTTGGGGGGATAGTCTTGAATGAAACATAGTGAAGAGCAATCGGAAAACTTTATACACATATCAAACCATTTTAGAGGAAACTAGTTTATTAAAAACTTTTAAATTTAAATGCAAAGTTAATTTAGCAATTGATTTATTAAACTGCATTTAACTGGCACTTAACATGCACTTAAAATTCTTTAATTTTATATGTTCATTAAATATTCAGTTCTAAACAAAATAGCTAGCTTAATAAGTGTTAAAAAATAAATAATTATTTTCTTTTTTTCTTTTAATTATAAATTTGCAATATATAAAAGGGAGAAACCCCCTAGTCCGCCAAAAACGACACCCATTGCTGGACCATCAAGAGGCTAGGAAACTGGCTCTTTGATCGTCAAAAGCCAAATGCCGGTACAAATGCTCAAATGCGGAACCAATAAGCTGACATAATTTTTTGTGATGGGCGAGAAATAAAAGTTTTGCTCAGGCCAAATGATAATTACATTCCAGAGACATCCGAAGATATGGTCACGGCTGGCTTTCGAATGGGATCATTAACGCATTTTAATTTGAAGATGGTTGTTCAAGGACGTTAAAGGAAATATGAGTAATTTAGAAATGTGGGGGTTATTATAATACTCCTTATGTGCAAAATGAGAAAAGAATTTCTTATGATCGATCATAAATAATAATAAAGTACAAGATGGTTATTCAAGGACCTTTAAGGAAATATCAGTGAATTAAAAATGTGGGGATTATTATATTACTCCTTATGTGCAAAATGAGAAAAGAATTTCTTATGACTATCATAAATATGAATATAATATGAACACGAGGCGAGATGATCTAATCACCGGTCGTGTTATTGGCCGGGCGGGATGAAATGCCAAAAGTTCATCGATCACTGACACCGCAGATCAACTCAACGCATCTTTATTGATCTGCCAAAAGTCTGATCGATCGGTTCTCTGACTCAGTCCCCCAGGCCAGTAAAAAACTCAATGCAATGAGACAAATAAACAGACAAGCCTGAAATATGTTTATGTCAACGTCTATCGATCGGCAAATATTAATGAATTGAGATTGAGTCGAGAACAAGAACTGGCCGGAGAAACAGGATCTTGCGAATGTGTGACATATGATACGCATAACTTATGCATTGTTAGCATAATACTTTTCCAAAATCAAGACAAACCTGTCAAAATAAACAAACCGAACGGAGCACATTCGTTTTCAATATCCATTTGCATTTCGTGTGTGTTTAATTTATGCGAAAGTTGTGTCTATTTGGGAACCGCTTAGGCTATTGTCTTGTAAATCAATTGGAGAATAGCACTAATGTTAGGCGGCTGTTAGCTGAATGTTAATATTAACCCCTTGTCAAAATGGGCGACTTATTTGGATCATAATAAAAAGTTTAAGTAGATTGTAATTTTGGATGTTATGAAAAAGTTGGATCAGATCAAAACCAATATTTTAATGACTACAATATAATTCTAATGTTCTCTCTATAGCTTCAATTAATCTTAAGATATACAAATTAATATGATGATTCCTTGGGATACCAAAATTTTGTTGAACTAATATTTCTAGTCTAGTTTGCAGATCAACCTAAAATTTTTTAAATAATTATTTACAAAATATTGAGTTTAAGAACTCTATTCTTGGACCTTTTTGAGATTTTTAAGATTTATCTACTTATTGTATAACTCTTAAGCTTTCTATAGAGGGTTAAGCTGGATGCGATCAGGTTGCTTGGCTGACCTTGAACGTCATTGGCAATGCGTCAAACTGTGGCGACAAACCAGTATGCAAAAAAAAGTTGATCACCAGGCGGCAATTAAGTCAATTATTTTGCACTGTTTTCCGGTCGATAGTAGATAAATAGAAAATAAGAACAGAAGAGAGCGGAAAATTGGGGGCGTTATTTTTTGCATAGATAATACTTTCTCGCTATCGAGATCCACAATTTTCTTATAAGCCAAGTTACCTGGGGGACTCTGCCGCTGTCGCAGTCGCCGTCGGCGTCGCTGCCGGCGTCATCGTTTCAGCCAAGTCAAGCTCCGAGCTCCGAACTCTTGGCCAAGTTTATTGAAAGCGCAGAATCCGTAAGCTACGGACGTGTTTCGCTCGAGCGCATCGCGCATCTCCCGACTTCGACCTACGCTCTCTCGCTCGCACCCGCTCGCCCCGCCTAGCACCCTCTCGCTCTCGCGCACTCGAAGTGATCGTGATATCGTGCCGCGAATTTGGATTTTATTGAGATTTCGATTGAGAAAAGGCGGTGAAAATATTACACATTTTAGTTGTCTGGCTGCCGATTTTGTCATCGCGATCATTGTTAGTCGGCAAGTCGGCACCTACGCGTATATAATTATTTTGCAGCTCTCGTCTAAGACGATCTCGTTTTTTCTACCCCTTTGGGCAATGCCCAATTCTAAATTGTTGATTGCGTGACAAATTCCGAAAGGCCTAAAAAATTATAATAAATAAATAAATACGAAATATCACATCACCCACGAGATAATGCAGTTCGATCCGAAGCCACGATGCGGTGGCAGCGTGGTTAGCTTTACCGTTATGCTGCTGCTGATCATCGGCGCCGATCTCGCCGTTGGAAGGCCTGGTATTAAATTAAACAAAAAAAATAGTTATACTTAGGAAGAAAAAAATCGTAGGCAATTGCATTTGCGATTGCGTTATCGGAATCGCATATTCAATTTGCACCAGCATGTGAATCCGATCTCTCGATCAGTGATCTTTTTCGCTTTCTTTGTCTTTACCTCTTTCTATTTGCGGTTTACGTTTATTAAATGTTATGTGTGCTTATTGCGTATTTTCTGGAGGAAGCTACAAGTTTATGGGTGATATAAAATATATAAATTTATTAAATGTTTGGCATAATTATTGCGCCTGTTTTAGAACCTGTTTTTAAGATATTATCAATTAGAAAAATAAAACGATGTTCTATAACCTAAAGATCACCAGCTCGCTCAACTTAAAGCTTCCTCTTTATCTTTATCTGTATCTTGATCTGTAACTAATTTTACGATTTTATCTCAATCCTACTAAGTTTTATTCTGAACCCAAGTCCCCTTCCCCCTCCATCTGTCTGTCAATATCTGTTAGAAGTTCCGATTCTTCACTCTTCACTCACTCCCATTATATAGCACCTAAAAAAACTCACCTCACCTGCATTTGCATTCCCAAAACTCACCAACTCACCAGCGTACAAGGTTTGTTCTCACCCCGCAATGAACTTCGATCGTGATCGTGATCATGACCCACATCGGTTGGGAGACAAGTGTTATCCCCCAGCTAACGACTAATGACAGTTGCACCAGCAGGCGGAAAAATCAGTGGCTCTGAAGTTAAGTTGAAATGAAGCTAATTTGCATTCAAGTTGTAAACATAGAAAATGCTGAAGAAAAGCAGATAGATAGAAGAATTGTAAGGAAATGTGGGAAAGGTGAATTAAATATTTTTACAGTATGATTCGACTGATTTGAAACATCCTTCACCAAGTAATTCTTATATTTCGATCTTTAAATACAAGCAACAGAAAATTCTTCAGGAAAGAAATTAAAACAGGTGCATCTATAAAATTGGTATCAGGACAATGGGAGATGACCAAATGATTCGAAGCATGTCTTGTATTTTTCGTAGTTCTAAGTGAGATCCCAGCTTTCAGTTTCCTTAAGATTTATATGTAAAAGTATCCACCCTCTATTGTCAATCTAATCCACCTTTGTCATAAAGGATGGTCATTTCTTAAATTGAACAAAGGGAGAAGCATAAATGTTTCGAATCATCTCGTATATCTGTCATATTATATACTGATGATTCATGTAGTATCCTTAAGTTTTCTTTATAAAACTATCCAGTTTCAAATATGAATTTGTATCTATATAGATAAAGCCCAGTTTCCTTGAGAGGTTTACTCTTTTCGGTGATGCATCTTCATTGACACTGCTTAATTTTGAGTGCATTCTCCTAACTTGTCCCGAAGGCTTATGCGTGCAATTAGCCTTCGCTTTTGAAGAGCCTTATAACTGCCGCCTTAAGCTGTTTTTGTTTGACCAACAAACTGAAGAACTGGGCGCCGATCATTATGTTTTTTTTTTGGTTTGGGTTGAAAGCGAAATCAGGTAGCCGCTGCAAAAACAAACAGCGAGGTTCCCAAAGGCAAAGCCGTAAGAAAAACGAAATTCGAGAAGAGCCGAGATGTTGTGAAGAGGCTCCAAAGAAAACGAAATCTGAAAACTGAACGCCGAAAACCCCAAACCGAAACCCAAACTGAAACTAAAACCCAGAGACCCAGCAAGTGGGGGTTACGTAAGCTGCAGATAACGTGACTGGCAAGGCTTCGACCAAGTCGTTGTCGATCCGTCTTCCTCTTGGCGCTTTTGGGGGTGGGGAGGGGGGTGTTTCAAGAAGAAGGGGCTAAACGACCTCTGGCAGGGTTTCCCTAGGGGTGGGGGCTCCATGTAGTCTATAAATTTAGCGACGCTTTTGTCAAGACGATCTGTTAACTAAGTTGTTTACACCAACTAGAGACTAATGTTGTGGCGCTCTTTTTGGGTCATGGGGCCACAAACAAGAAGCCACGACAAAATGGAGAGAAAAAATAAGCAGAAGATTTTTTGAAGACTTCTCAAAGTCTTTGGGCCAAAACCCATTGACCAACTAGTCAACTAGTTAATTGGCCAATGGCAATTAAAGAGCTCATTTGAAGCACCAATGATGGAAATATCATTGGGATTTGCCTAATGGATTTCCTTCGCTCCAAATAGTTTCGGTTTCCATTTCATCAGCAATCAATGAAGCCATCGTAATGAATGGATAACCGTACGTGATAATTAGCGAATTCGCACGGATCTGAAATAGGGAATCGTGCCTCACTTTCGCGTGGCTTGATTTATGATTCAGCCGCAGATTATCGTAATTAAAACACAATGGGATATCAACCAGTTATGGATATAGATGAAGATATGTAGACATGAGCAGCGGCAATTCGATTTCAACACTTGTCTATATATATATTTGGGTATCTATAAAACTGATTTGCCAATCTATTGCGAATTCCTCAAAGGCAGCCGCCGAATGCCAATCGATATAGAACCAATTCTGGGGCCATTCTAAGCCATAAATATGTATTTATTTATGGGAGAGTTCGGCTTTGGGTTTCCGTTTCCAGTCTCACTTCCCCCTTGACATTTCCAAGCCAATCATAATAAAATCATATTTCATTTGGCCATTTCAAGTGCAAAAAACACGCTTTGTTCCCCCAGCCAAGTATAGTTTACAAGTTGCGATTTGGCAATTTGGCACGGCTTTTGACACATTTCGTTAGTCGAATGTCATCCCACACACACAGCCCGATAAGTCGATAAATCCAAGGCCTGCTAGAGATATGATATAAACGAAGATTAATAAAAATCCATTACAAAGCAGCGAAGGTTGGCCAAGTCAAAGTGGAGAAGATGGTAAACAAACTGTAAAATTGGCAAGTGCAAAATGTTTTCAACAGAAATTCCCATTGTCTTTGGGTGGGTGTCGATGTCGTGAAGCCGTCAATCAATTAAAAATTAAATTCAATAAACATAAGCGATGGAGATGGCGATGGAGTTGTCGATGGTTGTGAAGATGGCGTTGGAGACAAGCCAAATTAATTGGCCTGAACTTGAGCAGCGTTCGAGGCGGAAGTGCGGGGAATTTCAATTATTTTGGCATTATCCGAAGAAAAAAGCAGCTCGCCAGCCGTGACGCAAATCGTCTTCAACTATCTCTTGGTCATTCATATTTATGAGAGGCTGAGACTTCGGAGCTGCAGGCGAAAGTTCAGGGCTTCCTGATCTAAACGGCCAAGCCCGTCCCAAAAATGCAAATTAATCTAAAGATCTATAGAGATATATGTATGCACATGTGCTTAGCAGCCGGAACTGACTTGGCTGGCTAAATCAAAGCAACGCCCATCGCGATTCGGCTTAGTCACATACCAGTTAAGTTCACCGCAGAGCAGAAACCGCATTTCCAGAATTCCCCGGCTCTAGACTAATTATAATATTCCATATCTACAGTATATGGCCGCACAATTTATTCAGTTATGCCGCTGCTGTAAACAGGAATCAGAAGCTGGGAGAAGCTGAGATTCATCTGAGAATCTCTCAGATATCCACGTAAATTATTATTAATTATTCGCACTCGGCACGAGCGTCGTACTACCCATGGCGAAAATAACAAAATCGTTGTCAGTGCGATCATTAGCCATTAATTCGGTTGTTGTTGCTGTCAGAGCCACCAGCTGTCACATGGATTCCCCGGTTCCCCGATTCCCAGACCCCCAGCGACAGAACAATGAGTGTCTCGTTTGATAAAACCCAGCCAATAGTTGCAAAGTGCGTTTCGCGAGTATAAGGCTACAGAGTTAATTCGAAAAACAAGAGAGAACGCTATAGTCGGGTTGGTGTCCCGACTATCTAATACCCGTCACTCAGCTAAAGGGAGTGCGAACGCTGTACTCGGGTTGGTGTCCCGACTATCTATTGGGGCTAAAGGGAGTGCGAGGGAGATAGATATATAAACAATTTTGATTGCGTATAACTTTTTAATGAATGGTCCGATTTGAAAAATGTCTTCTACATTTCGATAGGTATTGATAAACACAATAAAACTGCATTTTTACTTTTCCGAAATATTGAAATTTTTAAAATCGTATATAAGCGATTGTGGGCGTTAGAGGGGGCGTGGCACCCTTTTGAAACAAACTTGCGCTGCGTAGGAACTCCTAGAATCTGCATGCAAAACGCCAATCTTCTAGCTTTTATAGTTTCCGAGATCTCAGCGTTCATACAGACAGACAGACGGACAGACAGACAGACGGACAGACAGACGGACAGACGGACATGGCTAGATCGACTCGGCTAGTGATCCTGATCAAGAATATATATACTTTATAGGGTCGGAAACGTTTCCTTCTAGCTGTTACATACTTTTGCACGAATACAATATACCCTTTTACTCTACGAGTAACGGGTATAAAAAGCATGGATTTTCAGAAATAGAGTCAGTAATGATATTTTAATTAATTATATTATTTAAATATCCGATTCAGTAAACCAAAAATATATATATATAATAGATTTTTCAGTAGGAAGAATTGGCCAAGAGAGACATTAATTTTGAATCACCTAAGAATATTAATAGATGTTTATCACTAAAGAGAATTTGCCAATAAATGCGCTTTATATTGCTTTTCCCACACCGATTTATTATTGGCAAAATTAGTCAAATTATCGTATTCAGTGTTTATTTTTAATTGATTACTTGTTTTGTCATTTTACGTAGGGCCTTAAGCCCTTTTTCCTCGCTTCCAATGGGCAGCTGAAACGAAAGACTTAGGCAACGAACTTGATGGTTGCACACCTGTCACACCCACACAAACACAGCTACAACGACACATGCATACACGAACATTGACTAACCTGCCTGGGTAACTTTTAAAATTGAATTTTATCTGGTGGCGGACCTTTGTGTAACTAACAGTAACCATCGCACAGCAGCCACACATTACAACAGCAAGAAAAAAAGGCTAAAAAGCTAAAAAGCAAAAGCAAATGTATGGCCCATCGCAGTCAATGTCAATCAATCAGCCGCCGCGGCAGCCAAATTGCCCAAGAGCCGCCCACAGCTGCCTCATCTGTCACCCAACCACCAGCACCACCAAAACCACCGGCAATGCCACCGAAAAAGCTCCTCACCCACCATTCGGCAGACACCCAAAAATTTCAGATCGCCTTCAATTTACAAACAGCCCTTTAGCTCAGGAAAATGTTTATTTATTTAGCATGAATATTTATTTTCAAGTAGATCGAGGAAGGAGAGTTAGGCGAACATCACTTCAACAATAATTACAATTACTTAAACTCAATCACTAAAACGGATCTAAAACTATTTAACTTAAATGAAAAAAGTCAACAGAACCCTAATGCTTTTTTACCAATTTTATTGCGAATCCATTTAAAAATAATTGCACTCACTTTAAGGGTTATCTGTTTATTTAGAACGTATAGTAAAGTTTCAAAATGTATTCCAGAAATTTGTAAAACTAATATTTAAGCTAAAAACTCCGAATATTTAAGCTTAAATACTGAAACGAACTTAAATTTTTGTTTAATAAAAATGCAATTCAATTCAAAGGCAATTATTTTGTATGAAATCTAAAGAATTCTTAAGGAAAGGAATTATAAGTAATTAAACACTTTAAGTCTTTAATGTAAATTATTCGAATTTAAACAACATACCTTCATAATTTTCGAGTTATATAAAAATTTTTCTGGGGAAGCAGTTTTGCTCAAATATAAATGAGGTGCTTTGAAAGGAGTTTGTTAGGAGGGTGTTAGCTTTCGTGCTCATTCGATCTCTCATTGGTTCACTGTGTCATTTAGCCATTTCTATTTGCCATATCCACTCGCTACTTCCACTTTGCCACCTGCCACTCCCACTTGCCCTTTTGCTTTGCCATGCTCCAAAGAAGCAGCCGCAGCCACAACGAGACCCACCACATTCTGCTCCCCATTCCAACAGATGTGCGCGAGTCGCCCTTCGCCCGCGACTTGCAGCCGCCGCTGTTGCAGCCGGACGTGACCTTCAGCGGATCAGCTGCTGGCGGGGGGCCGAAGGCCGTCGACAGCTATGGCAACCCCATCGACGCCCTGCGACCCATTGACACGCCCGATGGGCGGAAGGTGGTCAGTGCCCAGGGCGTTCAGTTCGAGATACCCACCTATGCATCGGGGATCACGGAGATTAGGCGGCCGGCCGATGACCTTCTGCCGCCGCACATTGGTGAGTTGACAACAACAACAACAAGAACAACAACGAAGGGAACAGCGGCTGCCAGCGGTGCCAAAAGCAGAACGGAAACGGAAACCAGGACGAAACACGAAACAAAAGAAACAAATGCCTTGACTGCACAAAAACCACACAGCACAAACAGTAGAATTAGTAGTAATAGTAATACAAATAGCAGTAGCACCACCCGCACCGCACTAGCCGCACCACCACCACCCCCCATTAGCACCACTAACAAGCTGGCCAAACGCGATTCGCAGGGCGGCCAGTTCCCCATTGCACCACCCACTAACCGCCACGCCCCGCCCGCCTACTCCCTGATCAAGCTGAATCCCTTTGTGGACTCAAACGACTCGCCCATCACCCAGATCGGTCCTAGTCCCCAATCCCCTCTCTGTCCCCCTTCCAGTTCCCCTGCCCCCCACCCAACCGCGAATTGCTCGAAATACTCAACATCGAATACGAATCCTCTCCAACCAGATGCCATCGCTGTGGGCCTGGAATCCACACAGTCCAGTCCAGATCAGAAAACGAACTCATTCACTGGCACAGCATCAGCATCTTCTGCACCACCAGCACCACTTCCAGCCACATCACTAACACCGCCCCACCATGATCCACCACCACCATCAACCGACACCACGACGACGACGAGCGCCGCTGCTGTCGCCTCGGATGTGGAGGTGGAGCAGGCGCAACTGGTGCCACTGCAGGAGGAGCAGAAGGTCGACTCACTGCCCGACTATATCCGGGAGTTGCAGCGCGAGGATGCGAACATTGGCGGACCAGTGGAATGGAAGCCGGCTGCCGATGGGGCACCACTCAGTGTGATTGCCTGGGATCTGTTGCCGCCGCATCAGGATAGCCATCAGCCGGAGGAGCAGCAGCAGGAACCCACCATTATCACGGAGGCACAACAACTGCCGGTTAAGAAAATCCAGGGCATTGTGGATCCCATTACCAACAACATACGGCTCAGCCTGAGCAGTGGTAGTGCCCTAAGTCCAGTGGCACCGCCGGAGGAGCAACACCAAAACGATGGACCAGCGGATCATGGCACCAATGCCCATGTGGGCAGCACCACGCCCAGCAACCCTAGTCGATTTCCCAATCGCCAACGTGGCACAGCCCATTACAGCACCACCAGGAGTAGTAGCACCACCTTGAGACCAAGAAGCAGTAGCACCACCACCACCCAGGCGACAACAACAACTACCAGGAGAAGCACAACAACCACTACAACCAGGAGGCCCACCACCACCAGCACCTCGACCACCACCACTACAACTACAGCCAGGCCAGAGACGCGCACTGCCAATCCAATAACTAGCACCACCTTTGGCACCACCGAGGAGGCCTATGCCTACACTCTGCCCACATGGCTGCAGGACGTCACCGATCCCGATCTGGATGTGGCGGTCACCTTCGAGGTGCCCGAGGACAATGATAAGTACAACCACACGCTGGCCAACGATTTGGAGCCACCTTACGAGCCCTTCGTGGATCTGGCCAACATTCAGTTGACGCCACCACCCACCAGCAGGCCGACAACCACAACTACAAGGAGAACAACCACGACAACAACCACCACTACGGCAGCACCAACAACTACCACCACAACAACCACGCCACGAACAACTACAACCACTACAACAACCACGCGACGTCCGACCACGCAGCGAACCACCAAAGCACCCATACCACCACCAACACTAAAACCACCCACTCAGAGCACCCAAGCGCACCCAGAAGCACCGCCAGTGAAACTGACTTCAACAACAACCACCACCCAACACGCAGATAACCCAACGTCGACGCTGGAGGATTCGAGGAGCACCACGGCGAGTCCCCTGGATGCGGGCAACCCCTTCGATTCGGCCACCATTCCCGCCTGGCTGCGAGACTTTGACTACCCGGACGTGGGTCCCGGTGTGCCCTTCGACCCGGATAACTTTGGACCACCGGCTGGAGCAGCCAGTAGCAGCAACCGTAACCCCACCAACCCGCCACGTCCTCCAACCATCCCGCCCGCCTCCTCCGCTTTTCCATCCAAAGTCACGCTTCCGCTTCCAGGCAGCAGCAGCAGCAGTGGCTTCAGTGGCATCAGCAGCAGCGAGGAACCACCGCTGGTGCTCATCCCGCCAGCTGACCGCTCGGACGCCGCTTCCTCCGACTCCAATCCCAATCCCGGACAACTGACCCATCCCACATCCTTTGCAGCCCGCTTCGAGCCGCCGGCCAGCAGTCCCAGCTCCAGTTCCGGTACCAATCCGCCCACCATCGATCCCTTCCCGCCCAGCAAGGTGGAGTACACCAAGAGCGACGAGGGCAAGGTCATCAGCACACCCATAAACAGCAATCAGCGAAAAAGTGAGTTTTGTCATATAATTTAAATAGTTTAAAGAATATTTTTTTTTACTGTCACCAAACTTTTAAAAGTTGCCTGAGGTCCCAGTAGCATTTGCTTTGTACACTTTAAAAATAATTTTTAAAGACTTTTAGAAATTTGCTATATTTTTATATAAATTATATAAATTTACTAAAAATGTTGACAAATTTTTTTTTAGTGTTTGGAGCAATAGGGACTATGCATTTTATCCATTAGATACAAATGTTTAATTCCTTTTTTATGAAAAAAAAACCGATAACTAGAAATAAATACTTTTCAGCAGTAGTATTTTTAACAATTAATGGTTGAAATGAAATTCCTATGAAGGCGGTATACGTTTCATACTATGAAGTAATAAAATTGAATAACTTACTTACAATAAATAATCTTTATTAAATATTTGCGATTCCCTACTAGAAATTGAGTTTTTTCTACCCTTTTTTTCCCCTTAGCCGAGACTGTGGCCCCTGCTGTCAACACTGGAAAGTACACGGGCGGATTTGGGGCTCCGGCGGGTCTATTGCGTCCACAGTCCGCCAGTCCCCCCACCGGCTCCAGTTCCGGCCAAGTTCCGAGTCCAAGCGCCAACGCCGACGTCTATGTGGCCGGCAATCAGCACGAGTTCAGCACCATCATAAAGGCGAACAAGGCGAGGCCCACCGTGAATCCGGGTCGCTACAACGGCGGCTTTGGAGCACCCACCGGTGTCCTATCGCCCCAGTCCCCGGCGGAGCCGCGACCCTTCCAGCCCGTCCACCAGCAGGCGGAGCACAGGGAGCACCAGACCGGCGGAGCCAACCGGAGGACGGATAGCCGCTTTGGTGGACCACCCGGCATCCTGGTGCCCTTCGACAACGTGCAGCGAACTGGGGGGCAGTAGCCGAAGAGTCCAGCAGTCTCCGCAAATACTTTAAATTATTTATAGCCCATGTACATGTACCTATGCTAGAGCTAAGTAAGTGATGACCACACGGGGTCGCCACACCACGATACTTGCGAAATAAAGCGTCTCAGAACTATCAAGTCGAATCGCTCGAATTTTCGAAACCCAGTTCACTGGGACAAGCAGCTCAGGGGCTCTGAATACTTTGAAGGCAGTTCGACTCGGTTCAGCATTCAGTAAACACAGTAGAGCCCTACGGAACTTGTTCGGAAATATATTATTTTAAGTTCGATTCAAAAATGTGCAATACCGAGAAGTATACACCGGATTGTTGCGCCAGGTTCTATCCGATATGGTGCATTGTGATTGGCTGCATTGGCATTGCCGCAGGAATTTATATGGCAATGCGCAAATATACTGATCTTGAAATTCCAGGAATTATTTCAATTATTGTGGCCATATCCTATCTTTTCGCTGGACTATTGATGATGTTTGGTGTTAAAATGGCAAGTTATTATACATAACACTGTTAACTTACACTATATTTATTTACCTCGATGGATACCATAAAATTGTATTTGCTTCGAATCCCCAATTTGAACTGCGTTTCCCAAAAAGTTCCCAGACACAAGGATTCTGAGATCAATTTTTATGCAGTCTCCATACTCAAAATAATTATAGGATTTTTTTCAAAAGAGAGCAATTTTAGCTGTGGTAAAAATAATAGTTTGCGGTAGCTTTTTTATCCTTCGTGAGGCCCAACGTACTTTGTAGATTAATAAACTTGAATTCTGTATTAGTAATAACCCGCCCTTATACTTGAATCTTAATAAAAATATTCAAATATAACTTTTTGGAGCAATGCAAAGAAAAAAACAATCCGTCGAGGTACATTTTCGAAGTAAAATTTTAAAAAATTTAATAACTGTTTTATAATAGAATAAGCATGGACTTTTTAAAGTTGGAAAAATCCTGAGCTATTTTTGGCCTATTTGGTCAGCTCCTTCTATATATTGTCTAGGTAAGTCACTATCTGCGCACTGCTATCTATAAAGATTTTACTTCCTGTTTCTGAATTTAGTTGTCCACATTTGCGCTGTAAAGAGACTGTGCACTTATGTCAATAATCGCTGGGGATAGATAACGCTGCAACTTTTTAGTTTTCCATTTGGATATTTAGCTTAATGTTACCAGAAAATGACAAGAGATCTTCTTAAAATTGCCTGTGAAAATGTAAATACTTTAAACTCAAATTTACGATGAAATGCCGGCAAAGGGTAAGTTAAATAGATAATTTTTCAACTGTCTTAATATTGTTTTTTAAACAGGAAATTTCGTTTGGACTATATCCTAAGCAATGGAAAGCGGTTTATTATTAAATTATAAGTACAATTTTTGGATTTTTAATAATCAAAATTATTATGTTTTCAATTTTAGAATTAAACTTTCTGGCAGACCAAGTGTTCTTAAGTATTATTAAACATTAAAATGAATTGGGGTATAATTATAATAATAATCTCTGAATATTCATTGCAAAATGCTTTAGTATCCCAGTTTATTACTTAGAATATAATTATTATTTAATTACAACCGGACATGATGTTGTTTTTAACTCTCAGTTAATATATAAAGTTACCCGATTTAGATAAGATTCGTATTAAAAACTAAAATAATCATAGTTATTTAAAAATTTAAAATTGTATTTGCATAAATTTATCTAGTCAAATACTTCCAATTTGGAAAACCTAGTTCACTGGGGAAAAACTGTTCGGTATGGCAAGCAGTACACGAAAAGAGCTACGATATATCCGGAAAATTCATATGTTTTAAATTCGACTCGACAATGTGCCAATGTACTCCGGTTCGTTGGGTCCAGTTCTATTCAATATGGTGCATAGTATGGGGTATCTTTGTGTTTGGGGAGGTATCATATCTTATGTCTATGGAAACCACTGAATTCAGAACGCGGATTTGGTTTGGCATTATAAAGTTCGATTTTTACTTATCCATCTGTGTTGTTGCAAGCTTCATTGGCGTGTCTTATCTTTTCGCTGGGCTACTCATGGTTCTTGGTCATATAATGGCAAGTTAAGATTAATAACATTTTAGCCAATATATTGTATTACTGTGTTATGACAGGACTCAGAGGCATTGTTTAAAACTGGAAAATGCCTAAGCTACGTTTTACCTATGGCAGCATTTATTCTCGTACTTCCAGCTGGTAAGTTGCAGTTTTTGGGTATTGGTATGTATGGTATTTTGCTAATACTAAATACTAAGTGTCATTTATTAAGATTTGTCCAGATGCATATCTAAGTAATGGATTCATTTTCTGTTTCTATTCAGTTTTCCACGCCTTCGCTGCAATAAATCTGTGCAAATATCAGGAACAACGGTGGCCATTGCTATCCTAATGTCTTACTTTTTAAGTAAATCTTTTTTCCCTTTTATGTCACGAAAAATTTTAAAAATAGTTGTATTCGGCTCAGTGAAATCAGTGACGCTGATAACAAAGGTGACTGAAATGTATCATTCTTAACCGTTAGTAATATGTTATC
This sequence comes from Drosophila lutescens, assembly GCA_037075285.1. Lineage (NCBI taxonomy): Eukaryota > Metazoa > Arthropoda > Insecta > Diptera > Drosophilidae > Drosophila > Drosophila lutescens. The sequence goes on from JBAMCF010001109.1 coordinate 530,827, forward strand.
TTGAACAGGAAGTCTTTGTTTATATCGGAGGTAACAGATCCAAAATATAATGAGGGCAGACTGAGTGAAGTTATACTTAATACTCTAAATTTAATGAATAATAATAACTTAGCTGGCTAATAACTTCTCCTGAGTAAAATAATTGAAATGATTAAGATTTTAAGAATACCTAGTAGAAACTTCCTACATTCAAAGGTAATGAATGGGTACCGGAACATCCAGTCGTAGTAATCTTTGAGATCAAGCTCATGAAATTAAAAACTTAAATATTTTTGAATGGAAAAGTCTCCAAGATTATTCTATTATTATCTTTTAATGTGTCGGATCAAATCAATATCACCTGAAGCATGCACTCGCTCTTATGCAATATGGTGTATCACATGGGGGCTTTTGATTGGATGTGGCTATACGCTTCTCCCTATTACGGATCTTTTGAGGCCTAAAGCCAAGTTGGAACTGCTCGAAAAAATTATTTCTATTGCTTATGCGTTAATGGGGTTATCTTATGGCTTAGCTGGGGCTTTTATGTTGTTCGGAATGCAATACGTAAGTCATTGTTGTCAAATTGTTTGTATATATTAATGTAGTTCTATTAGAAGTAGTTTTGTTTTCCCACATATTATGTGTTGGTTAACATTTATGGTTATGCTTACCACTATTTAATTAGTTATCTATTACAGGATAAGCCGACTCTGTTTAAGTGTGGAAAGGTATTAAGCTCTATATTCGCAATAGCTACGTTTCCCGTTTTACTTTTCTCCAGTAAGTTTAAGAACGGTAATACATTTTAAAAAATCAACCATTTATAAAATATATTCTAATTATAATAAGAATGTTTCTAAGATAACACTTACTTTTCTTTTTCCCAAACTTAGTTGTACATTGCTGCAGTATGCATTGCATGTGTCAATATATGAAGGAACGATGGAACAAAGGCTAAGAGTACCGAGATCCTTACATTTTGTTAAGTTAATGTTTTAAAATGAAAATACTTACATTTCTAGAACTTTTATTATTTGTATCTATTCGATCACTTTAATCCAGGGACCGTAACTGTTATAACTTTTATGGATAAAAGTTATTTTTAACGGTTATTTTTCGATTTTTATTATAAAAGTCTTAAGTAACTATTATTTTAAACAGTTACCTATGACTTTTCAAAATAAAAGTCTAGCAAAGACTTTTATGTATTCAATCATGAAATAAAGATTTTAAAGATTTTTTTGAGAACAAAAGTCTTTCAGAAAAATAAAAGTCTTTCAAAAACCAAATAAAAGTCTTTTTGAAACATCAGGAAAACCACACATATTAGAGATACCAATTTTTCATAGAAACATTAGGAGTACTTAACGTTTATATACCTAATCCTATTTTTGCATTAACCCTTATGAGAGTCGCAGAAAATGCGGATACATGGAGTAGAAGTAATTATTTTGCCAATAATTTTGTTGGTCGGCGACCTAAAAAAAAATAAAAACTCTTGGATTATGTAGAATCCTTCTTTGAATTTTATTAAATAAAGGTAATTGTTCTTAATTCAAATTATTCTTGTGTGTTAGAGATGCCTATATCGGTTAAATGATGTCGATTTCTCTTGCTCTAAACTTTAGATGACACAATCTTTTTTTTACTTTTTAACCACTCTTAAGGAAGCGACATTTTTGCTCCTATTACTTGCTCACTTATTAAAGGTATTTTATTGAACAATACAAAAAAATCTACGGTAACTCAAAGAGTAAAACTTTATGCAAACTATTAAATAAAAAAATATTTTAAAAAATGACTAAAGTGAAAAAAATTATGTAAAAATTTAAAAATAATTAAGATTAATCAATGATCCAAATTTGATATCTAAGACTTGAACTGTTAGCGAGATATATGGAAAAGACTTTTATTTACTGCTGTCAAGACTTTTATTTTTTCAAAGACTTTTATTTGATTTTCATTCGAATAAAAGTCTTTGTCAGACATTTATTTGGGACTTTTATTTTTTAAAAGTCATTGATAACAGTTATGAAAGACTTTTATATAATATAAGTTAAACGTAACAGTTACTTCTGAGTTATAATGTAAAAATCATAAATAACAGTTATTTGAGACTTTTAAAATAAAAATTATTAATAATAGTTATAACAGATTTTTATTTTTAAAAGTCGTAAAATTAAAGTTTATTCATAAACTGACTATATTAAGAGGATACAAATGTATCTGTATACTTGGAAATTTCTTGTTACGTTTCCATTATGCTTTATTTCGTCAAGACTTATAAATAAATAACTGTTATTTTCGGTCCCTGCTTTAATCTATTGGCATCAAAAATAATAAGGACAAGTAATTCATTTAGTAAATTATGGAAAAATCCTATATAATCCCATATGTGATTCCATTTGATGTTAGGGCAGATGTGGTGGCCCCATTCGCTCGGGGGCGGACCCATTTCGCATTCAACAGGTTTGGGCGCTTGGTGCCTTGCATGCGAGCTTCTCCAATCTGGAAACGAAGCCATTACAATCGGAGGTCGTGTCTGTTCAATTGGAGTTGTCGTAAACGCGAGTCGGCATTAAGGTCTGGGCTCCTCTTCCCTCCGCCTCCGAAGGGAAGCAACTTGAGCAAATGCAAATATCATAATTTCCGACAGCCCATCTGCAAGGGAATCAAACGGAGGGGAGTAGGCCACAAATGGCGGCCCACCTCCGGTTCCACCTCCAGCTACAGATCCACCTCCTCATCCAGGCCACCGTTACGAGGGCAGGACAAATAAAATTGTTTCGTCACGCCACCGCGAAGGTTGCCAGCCGCTGTCGAAATGAGGCTGGCACACGCAAGACCAGGCCAAAACCACCAACCTCCCGAAACGGAACCACCACCCAGCTAGCCAGGCACAATGAACAGCAGTCGCAAGCCCACCTTCCTTCACGTGCTCCACTCTTTACGACCTGCTCAAACATCAAGCTTATTTATTTACTCTAAAAACAATACCGGAAAATTAATAGCAATTTGTTGGGGTTCATAAATTTGTCGAAATAAATGTCCTTAACTGGCGAATGTATTTCCCCATACCTTTCGTTCGTGGTGCTACGAAATGGGTTTCACCTGCTCCTGGTGCAAATCGATTGTCTGACTCTGCCTTCTCTTATCAGCTGGATTCGGGTGCGTGACTCCTCTGTCCTGAGTTCGGGCTTAATTTTGATTGCTTCAATTAACTGCGTGTAAATGCGGTGGCCCCTCTTTCCCCAGCGATCCAGAGCCCCTGCACAGAGAAAAATATAACCCATAAAAATGTTATGTTGTAACAGCATTCTTATTCCCAAATGGGAGCTCTGAAAATTGCATATACAATGGGTTATATTTAATGAAATGTTGAAATTAAAAGGTCAAAATTTTATAAATATTATTAAACAAAGTGATCAAATCTTTTAAATTTATTGCTATTAGAAAAATGTATCAAAACTTTATAATTTAAGAAAGAAACTTTTCTATTACCAGAAAATACTATGTGTTCTTCCTCTTCATAAATATGATAGATGATCTAATTTGGTTTAATAATAAAAACAATATCAAACAGTATGGAACAGTACGGTTATCATTATTATAGGTATTTCTCCGAGTGCTCAGAAGGGTTTGTTGAGATATTAATGAAACTTTATTGAAGTTTATTGCTGCTTGTCAGCGCATGTAAACTGGCATACAAAGTAAAGAAAAGCGAGGAGCAGGAGTTGGAGTTGGTGATGGGTCGTGGTTTGGCAAGTCTCGAACCGAGTCCAAGTCGGGCCAAATGTAAATTGAAGGCAGGTAACTCAGTTGCTTAACGACAAGCGTCGCGTACAGACGTCAATTTTTCAGGCTGGAAGACTAGTTCCGAGCTCCAAGATGTGAAAAATGTGAAACTACTATTTAGTTCGGGAACTGATTACTTCTATATCTCCGCCACAAGACCGAATTCAAAATGCCGCGCAAGAAACCGAAGGTTGATACTCTCGAAGAGATTGAGACCAACATAAAACTGCTATGCGATCAGTCCAATAACCACATGAAAGTACGGGCGTACGAAAAGGCTCTGTTCGGATATAATCAGGTGCGTCCAATTTCATTGTTATCTCGAAAGAGGTAAGAAACCGTGAACTGTCCTAAAAGACAATGTAAGAAACTGAGTAAACCATAGATTTCTGTTAAATTAATGTTACCCAAAATGTGGTATAATAAACTATATAATCAGCCATATCAATTTATCAACCTAGGTTTAGCATCCCTTAAAAAAGGGTGCCTGAGTGCTTTGCGCAGTTAATAAAATAAAACAAAAAATTTGTCAAATTTTTAATTTTTTTTAAGTAGTTGTTTTGGGGTTGTTCTATGATATTTAAAAAAAAATAAGAGAAAACGCTATAGTCGGGTGTCCCGACTATCTTTTACCCGACTCTCAGCGAGCAGTGCGAGGGAGATGGAGATATAAAACTTTGATTGCGCATAACTGGTCCGATTTGAAAAATGTCTTCTTCATTTCGATGGGTATTAATAAACACTATAAAACTGCATTTATACATTTATACAAAAGATGTGGCCGTCAAACACATTTGAAAATCGTTTAAGGCGATTGTGGGCGTTAGGGGGGCGTGGCACCTCGATGAAACAAACTTTTACTCTACGAGTAACGGGTATAAATATTAAAATCCGTTTAAGGACCCAAATAAGTATGCTTTTGTAAAAGGTCTTCAAAATACTGTTTTGAAACCCACTAAAAGCTCCAAAAGCTTAGCACAGTTATGAACCCACAGCTACAGGCTACAGTTTGATATGCTCGAGGAGGTTGTGTTTTACTGAACTCTAACCTGTGGAGTAGAGTAACGGGTTAATTGATATTACCACAAGTTACATCCTAAAAGTAACAAATAACTTTATTTAATAAAGTGATTAAGAAGTATTTAAGTTTTAATTCAAAATACAATGTACTATTTCAATAGACCTAAGATGATTTGTTTTTATAACCTTTTTTTAGTGAAAGATTTTTAACAATTAATGATAATCCTTATAGTTTAGAATATAGGGAATATTTATAAAAACCACTGTTCCTAATAAAAGAAATCAAAGTTTCAACCAATATTACTTATACGCCACGTAAGCCCATTTCGAATTTAGCTTATGTTAACATGATAAAGTGATAGAAAAAGGATCATTCCCTATAAGGAAGTCTCTATATCTACATCCAGCTTCACCTTGGAATGGGGGGCTTCAAGGTCGCGACCCATATGGAGGCCATTGTTCTTGGCATTCACACCGGCCAAAAACACGACACCTGATATCTAACACCTGGCGCCTGGCACGCATGGTTGTTTTGTTATCGATTGCTAACCCATTTGGAGGCGCCAGTTTCCTGGCAACAGCCCCATCATTGAACCAATCAATCGGCTAGTTATTTGGTCAGCAGTTGTACCTTTACTCCTTGTTCCCAACGGTGGACGTAGGAGATTTTCACCAGCGATTGCATAAGAATACCACAAGAGTATGTCGAACATGCTGAACACCATCCTTGCAGTGGACAAGGAGCAGGAGCTACTGCAGAGCTTTATCCGCACAGGAGCAGCGGCGGAGGAGGAGTCCCAGGACGAGGCCAATCGACGCTCCAAGGGTCGTTCCCAAAAGCCGCCCATCTGGGAGAGACGTGAGTCCAAGGATGGTCGTGGTGGACGAGGTGCCGGACGAGATGGCAAGCAGGCGGATGACGGAGGAGCCGGCGGAGGAGCAGGTGGCGACGGTGCCGGGGGCAAGCGGGGCAATCGAATCGAAGCCGAACTGAAGGCCGCCCGCAAGAAGATCGAGGAGCAGATCGCCAAGAAGAAGAAGCCCAAGGAGAACTTTGTAGACTTTTATACGGACAAGGATCGAGCAGCTGCCGTTAGCGCTGGAGCATTCGACATCAAGCAGAGTCTGCAGATCAAGCAGAAACAGGATCGCAACGAGGCGCTGCTCATCCCCGACGAGGCGGACATAAGCTCGGTGATCGCACTGGGCCTCAAGGAGATCAAGAACGCCAATCCCGAAAATGCCATCCACTTCTTCTGCAAGGTGCTACGGGTCTTACTATTAAGATTATACTTATTCTATGTATTACTAAACAAATTAAGAGCTTTAATCCTGATCCTTCCTCTATCCTTAAAATATGATTAGATCAATATAAAACCTATAAAGACTGATCCTTATTCTCTAATGCCAATAGAAATAATTGCAAATGTCTTACAAAATTTAAATATAAGAGTAATTAAGCAATTTTATGAACACTGAACAGTACAAATTCAAACAGGTAGATATTTGACTTACTCTAATGTTTTCTATTTTTACAGGCCCTAGAGCTAAATAGCACCGACATCAACGCCTTGATTTCGCGCAGCAAATGTTACTTGCTGCTTGGCGAGGCTTCCAAGGCTCTGCAGGATGCGGAAACGGCTCTTGGGGAGGACAAGAACAACATTCGGGCCATCTACCAGAAGGCCGAGTCGCTGTACTACCTGGGTCAGTTCGAGCAGAGCCTGATGTTCTTCCACCGTGGATTGCGAGCCCGTCCAGAACTAGCCCTATTCCGGTTGGGCGTTCAAAAAACGCAAGAGGCCATCGAGAACACGATCGGCACTAAGCCGGGACCGGTGCCAGGAGCACCTTCTGCAACTATTCCCAAGAGTGGTAAGTCCCGGAAATCGGGCGAAGATACGCCCAAGTCTCAGGCAGCAGTGGGAGCAACCGAAGCCAGTGCCAGAGTGCGCCAGAAGCCGAGTCGAGCGGATCTGGAGCGTCGCAACGCCCGCAAGCTGCTGGGCGAACTGTGCGTGGACAAGGAGTATCTGGAGAAGCTGCTGCTCCATCCTGACTTGGTCCGTGCTGACACCCACACGGAGAGTATATCCGCCTACGCACGAGAGGCGGTGGAGTTCCTCAACAAACGGCAGGAGTTCTGGCGCCAGCAGCGTCCTTGCACGGCGCTGCCCAACCACAAAAATCTGCCCCACGATGCTCTGCCCAAGTGGTTCTAGTGGTTCCAGCTATCCGAGACTTCCTGACAGTTTCAGCTTCCGATGTTAAGTTTCTGTTTGAGTTGAGCTGAAATTATGTGAAATGCATTAATTATTACATTTAATAAATGATTGTTAGTTGGACCCTTCAAAAAAGGATTTTCTTTCAATAAAAGTAGTTACATTATAGCATAACTAGTTTTAAATTTTCTCAAAGGCTACAAATCTGAAAGAGGACAAAAACAGTATCGATTGATTTCCAATTAAGACCCAATGATTTTAGCGAGTATGCCGTTGGAGTAGCGACTACAGCGGTCCAACTTGTTTATTGTGTTGTATTCTAATTGGTTTGTCATTCGATTCGGGATTAATTTAGTCTTAGGCGTAACTTTAACGTTTGAACAGAGCAATTTGCAATTTTTTCTCAATTTCATTGATATACTTTTTTAGTCAACTGAAACGCAAATCTAAACGGTAGCCTCAAATTGACCGATTACAACGATAGTTTAACAATGTGGAATAATAGGTAATGTTTTGTCAATAGTTGTTCAATAACAATGGGTACATATTTGTGTAAGTATATCGTTTTCATATCGCAATCCTTTACAGAGCTCGAATTGCTGATCCAGTGTTTATAATTTTATTTCATAATTTGACTAGTACGGCTATAATTCATTTAAACATTACATTTATGCAGAGTAGTTTAATACTTTGTCGCTTAGATATTTCATTATTTGTTCGTCCTCGGCAAAATCCGGTGCAATTGGGTTGAGTACGTCTGGCCAGCGGTAAACAAGTACAAAAAGTGTAACAGAATGGGGTCGTTTGGGCTTTAGCTAGGTGGAACAAATTAGTTTACTTTAAATTTAGTTTGATTCCGGTTTGAAACTATCGAAACAAACAAACAGGTAACACACTAGTAACATAGGTTCCATGCGAAGTGCAGATATTGCCAGGAGTTCTCCTCCACGGGTGGCCCAATATATTCGAGTATATATAACATTAAATACAGCGATTCGGAATGCAATCGGAGTGCAAGACAGCGAGCTAAAAAGACAGACTCATTAGACATAAAATAACGAATACAATAAAAGCTCAACGAACCCCGTGTGCGTAGCCTGATGCTCAGTTGTTGGCGGGTCGCGTGGGCAGCGGTGGAGCATTGCCGCTCCTATTTGGTATGGGTGGTGGGCCCCGTCGATTCGGCAGCGGGGGCGGCGGCCCCATCTGGGCTCCTATCACTGGCGGCGGTCCAGCTGGCGGCGGATGGCGTGGCGCTGGCACATCCTCCTGGATCTCCTCGTAAATGTTGCTGGCGGTTTCGTAGGCGGTATCGGGTGGAATAGGCTCCTTGGGCGACGCCACTTGGCGCGTGGGCGTCGCAACGGGCGTGGCCTGCTTGCTCTGCATTTGGCGAGGCGGTGTCGGAGGTCCGGAGAGCACAACCGGAGCCGTGGGCGATGCCTTGCCTGAAGACGAGGTCGACGAACTGGCCGAGACCAGTTCCGTGGGAGATTGCGATTTCGAGGATGGCGTGTTGTCCATGGCTGGCGGACGAGGCGGTGCCGGTTGAGGCTGAAGCGGCGAGGGAATCAGGGGTTGAGATTGCGGTTGAGGCGGCATCGGTGGCTTCGCCGGCTTGGGCACAATGCTGATCACGCCGACGTGGGGCAGGTGGCGTGGCGAGTTCTTTGGCGACATAGGCATTGGGGGGCGGGCTGGGGGACGTGTGGGCGGCTGCTTGGGACGCTGCGGTAACTCCGGCGTGATGGCCTGCAGGAGCTGCGCGTGCTCTGCAGGATTAGCGCACAGCGGTATGGTGTTGGTGGTGCACAGCTCGATCTCACTGTCCACCAGATGCTGCCAGTCAATTGACTTTAGCTCCAGAACCAAGTCCAATCCACAAACTTGGGTGCTCTTCTTGGAAGCCGCATTTAGGGCCGATTCTCCATCCCGGAAAGTTACCCACATGGTGTCTTCCACATAGCGCACCAAGGTGACCTCCCCCATCTTCGACAGCTCGGCAATCAGAGCTGACATCACGTTCTCATCATAGATGGTGGGTCCATCCTCATCCGTCGACGAGGACTCCAGTACATGCACCACAATCGTGGAGTCCGGTGGACCCAGATCCCGGATAACTTGCTCGAAAACGGCACGTCGACGCTGCTGATCGATCTCCATGATCTCAGCATCAATAATGGCGATCACCGGACGATGATCGCTCTGCTTCAGCTCTGAACGGCCGTAGTGGATCAGCTTGCCGGGATTCCAGGCTGAAGCGGCGAAATCGCCCTCGGCCAACGCCTTCCTCCGACGCCAGAGAACACGGTCCGTCCAGGCGGGCGCACGCTGCTTCTCCGACGTGTCGTAGTCGTCGCTAAACAAGTCATACTTGTAAGTAGGATCAAAGCCGATTTCTCCCTCGAGGAACTCGCCAAACACATTGCCCGCCTCTTGCTCCTTGCGCAACTGATCGAACTCCAGGACGGTTGGCAGATCTCCATTGCGGACGCACTCCTTCAGCTCGTCCTTCTCCATGTCGATGCGGTAGTTGAAGTCGCCACACCAGAATACCCAATCATGGGATTTGAGGGTCCTGCCCATTGGAAAGGCCAGCTTCCGCGTGATCTCCGCATAGTCGGCGTTCCTTTCCGCCACCTGCGACTGCCCGGCTGCAAAGTGGGCGCACACAAAACACATGGAAGTGCCGTGCAGCACAAAGCGAATGGCACAGGCACCCTTATTCCCAGTGGCACCGCCCAATCCCGTCTTCACGCAGTCAATGGCCACGTCCCGGATGTGCGGCGCATGCTCCGGCCGGATGTAGATGTACAGGCACACGCCCACCAGTTGCTGGTACGTGAGCAGCACGTAGTCATTGTCCCGCGAGATCGTCTTCTGCAGCTCCTCGGCCCACAACTTGGCATTGTCCGTGCTGGCCGCCATTATGTTGGATGCGTTTAGATCCACGATCTCCTCGAAACCGATAGCGTAAATATCCACTGGATGGTCGACGTTCTCCGACGGATTGTTGACATCCACGAGTGCCTTGGAGCGGGCCAGAGCATGGCAATCGAGCAGCCAGTCGGCTAGCGAGTCCTTGAACACAATGCTGCGGAAGTGCTTGCCTCCATTGACGTTGTAAGTGCCCACGGCCACGCGGGCCATTCGAGGACGCACATACTCCGTGTAGCGCTTGCACAGCTCCCTCAAGACGGTGGTGGGTGCATGCAACATGTTGGAGGGCAGCAGGATGCGAGCACGATCCGCCAGTTCCGAGCTCAGCGTCGAGCCCACCAACAGCACATCAATGGCTTCCTAAAATAGAGTAGGATCTTAAGTAACAGAAAAGGATTCGAGACTTTTTAACAACATACCTGCTTGGAATTGTCCAGAAGATTGTTTTGAATTGTTCTTGCTGCAGATCGTGCACCGTCCATCAATTTCGATCCTCCCTGGATGGCCCCGGTGCCGGCGTAGATCTTGCTCACCTCGTTGCCATTGTTGATCCACATCTGGCGGAAGATCTCCTCGAAGCGCGAGATGTTCTGCTGCTTGCCACCCATTTTCAGAGCCTCCAGCTGCAAACCCAGCGTCTCCAGTCCGAGATAAGTCTGCACACAGTTCGTCCTGTCCAAGCAGTCCAGGCAATTGGTGCGCACAACTCCGAACTGCTCGCGCATCACCTGACCGCTAGACGCGTGGAAGACCCCGTAGTTGGCCCCGCAGGCCACAATGCGCTCCTTTAGCTTGGCGAGCGCCGAGAAATTACCGCCGCGACACTCCTGATGATAGTCGAACACCACATGCGGCACATCCTTGTGGGCCGACATCCCGTGATGGCGCTGGAACTCGTTGCTCAGCATGGCCTCGCCCTCCTTGCTGCCGACCAGTGAGCTGCCCAGCAGATTGACTATCGTCTGGTAGCCATAGCGCTGCCGCATCATGCTCATGTGGCGATCGAAGGCGGCGGCCGATGTCTCGAAACCTCGCGACAGCTTCACCTTGTGCGAACCCACCTGGACGCCGGGCTGTTCCCAGAAGAGTGGAACTGATCCGCGCGTCTGCACATAACTGGTCACATCGCCGTCCACGTATATCACCTGCTCCGTCTCCACGAAATTGGCCACATAGCCCTCGTCGTTGGTGCCGCGCACATTGAAACGCGTGCCGGCACGCTCACAGCTCAGCCGGGAGATGATGGCCGCACGGGCCTGCTTGGCACCGATGTAGACGGTGCGAACCTCCACGGAGCCGCACATGGCCTGCAGCAGCCAGGACTGGCAGTCGATGCCGAAGCGCATCAGGTGAATGTGCATCATGCGGTTCCAGAAGAACCGGTTGTCCGTCTCCTCCGTCTGCTGGCGTCGCTGGGCGCAGAGCGTGATGTCGAAGCGCTGCGACGAGGCTCCTCCGGACGCCGAGGCACTGGCATTGGTGTGGGCAAAGTAGAAGGTGCCCGAGTTGAGCAGCTTGCGCACCTCGCTGATCTTGTCCTCGTTGGGCGCCGCATTCTGCAGCGAGACGAAGGTGGTCTGGGTGATCCGGAAGATCTCGATGTCGCCGATCTTGCCCATGGACACGCAGCCGGTGACTAGGACGAGGAACAGCACGGTGCTCTCGCCGGCGTTCAGCTGCAGGGCCCCGAGGCATCCGTAGGCGTCGCACACCTTGGTGTACTGCTTCCGGATCACATCAGTCTCCTGCTGGGTGAGCAGGGCCACTGCATGCGACTCGAACAGGATACTGTCGCTCTTGTTCCGGTGCTCCAAGAGAACGCTGTGCGGCGAGGGGGCAATGGACTTCTCCAGCACGCGGATCACCTTGGACATGGCCATCTTGCTGGGATCTCCTCTCTCGGTTACTTTGATTCTGGTTTTTAACGAGTGTTATTGAGTCCTGTGCTCTATGCAGTTCAAGTTTTTTGGGCGATCGCACTAAGCTAAGACATCTGCGGGTGAAATTAAAAAACAATTAAATTGTGGGTGTATTTTACATTTGAAAGGCATTTTCATTGGGTGAATATATTCTTATGGGATTTCCATTGGGTATATCGGTTATATAACAAAGATGTTAATTTTTAATTAATTACATTTTTTACAGTTAGAAAAAAGTTGTTTATCTCTAAAATGTTTGTTTCTTTGATGATGTTCCCGTTTTTCTATTTTCAGAATTTCTTTATACATTTTAAACAAATGGCAGCAATTGGTTTTTATCTGCTTTCTTTGTTAAAACTAAAAAACACATATGTATGTATTTTTCTACATAGTTTACTTGTTCTTTTTCTTATCAGACTTCTTACTCATGTTAAATTTTCCAAATGCCAAACTAAATAACTAAATATAAGCGCTTAAAATTACTTACATTGTTAAATAAAAGAATAGCCTAAATATAACTTAAAAAGCTTGAAATTTTAAAACATAAATGTTTCTTTTACCCGAATTTGTCGGTTTCCTTGAACTTTAAGTTTAAACAAATATAGGTAGAGGAAAATTTGAAAAGTTTAGCCAGCTCAACCGACACTTTGAACTGAAATGGCACTAAATTTTCGGGCGCCTGTTAAAAATCAATGGGCGACTTAAATATAAACAAACCGAAAAGCGAAGGAATTTTTTCCAATATTTCCGCCTCCCACTCAAGTTCACGCACACACATGCCGAAACTCACATGCACCGGCGACAGCTGTGCTCTCGCTCTCTCACTCTCTGCGAGTGTGTGTGCGTGTGACTGATAAACATTTTTTGCGCATTCTATAGATTTTTCACATGCAATTTTCACTGGTTATCAACTGTTTTTTTCAGGAAATCCTTTGATCAGAGAAACTGGCAAACACTAATTGCAGGAATCACGGGAGTTTACAATGCCTTTGACACCTTAAGTTACTTTTATTTGGGTTTTAATACCTTCTAATACCTTTGTTTGCGAAATTTGCAAAAATTGGCCAGTGCGGAATGCGATTAATAATACCATTTTTAGCTTTTGAAAAATTCCAGAAAGACTCGCAATGAACGGTCCCACGCCAGTGCTAGGAGGGTGTCCTCGCTAACTTAGCCGATACAGAGAATGTTCATTCCAGCGATAATTATCGGGCTATCGATTTATATCAGCGCGCTAAACTTAAGATTTGAATTTAAATTGTGTACTGACAAAAACAAAATTGAAGTGTATTGACCACTTTTAAAGATTAGTTTTGATGATTACGCCGGACACTTGAAGATAGCCCGACGCTATGGGCATTTAATCAATGCCGTCCCAATTGGCTGGAATATCTAAAATATTTTCTACTGAACCGAACAAGTGACAAATATAGCCGGTATCTTAATCGCCCAAAACGTCCTCATTTTTAGGCATGACTCTTAGAACTGGGGTTTCTCCAGCACTCCCATAGCTAAATCTACTTTTTTATGTATGTTTCATTGAAAAATGTTTGTCTTTTTCTGAATAATGCATTGATTCACTTAGAATGACAAATTATGCTTGAGATAAGTACTCTCGTCCTCGTAGCAAACAAAACTAAATAAATGCAAAATACCATCCTGTTATCATCACCTTCATTCACGTGCCCATCATGCCTCTCTCAAGTCGATTAGATAGCCCACTTCGGCCATTTTGAGTAATCATACACCAGATTGTCTAATTGTAAATCACAAAACATCGGATGATTCACTCCATTCCGTCTTATCTGAGTCCGGCGGACGTAAATAAATATGAATTACACAGCATTCTTTTGTGAGCTGGGAATGTAAACCAAGTTGTTTCTATTTTGGTCATGACTTTTAGTTTATTCAGTAAATATATTTAAGTTTGACTAGCTCTAAGCTTAAGTTACGAATTTATTTAAAAAATACATACTTAATTACTCTTATACGTTTTCTGTTTTTAGCTTGGCAAGCGAAGCAACAATTCTAGTCGAAGGGCTTTCGCGGTTCCCACAAATGTTATCTAATCGCTTAACTGAAAATTCGAGTGGATCGCCGTGCCTTGGGTACTGATAACGATTGATTAATTTACATAATTCCCGGACCAAGATATGGCCGCATTCGGAATTTTTAGCACACCTTCCCCTCGAAAAAGTACGTCATTCCGTTTTAATTGCATTTTCACCCATTTTAGGCCAGGCGGGTGTGCAAAGAGAAAAAAGGAATATCAGCAGCCGTTTGTAGTGTGTGCCCACCAAATATATCTATCCTCCGCCTAATTGTTATTACTTAATGCGTAAGCTAAAGGCGTTGGCCTTGGTTGTTTCGGTTCCGGACCTGCATCGAGAGGTCCAACTACATACTACATCCCACCCTTGCCTTGATATGCCTGTTCTCCTATCTGCAGTCGCTTAATTCATAAATATGTTTGTGTCGCTGTGTTGTCATGGCTTAAGTCCATTAAGATAAGGGGCTGTGTGGAAAGAAATCGAAAGAATTTTCCCCCAGAGCAATCCCATTCGATCATGTGACTGGAAGGTTCTATAAACAGCATCTATTGTATGCTATAATGGTCTCGCCGCCAGCCTGACCCATCACCTCCCACATACATGACGCGGAGAGATCACTTCTAGCCCCCATTAATAGCGCCCAGAGTCGAGTCAAAAGTGCCATGATAATTAAGCTGGAAGTAAACGTTGTCGATGGTGTGACTCAGCCAAACATTTCCCACCTATTTGGTCAAAATCCCCGCTGACTCAGCTCGCTGATAAGCAGAAGCGATCTATGAAAAAGGGTAATAATGATAAATAAACATCAATCAGAACCTAATGGGTTTCATTCGGACGATCGTTTCGATTCGATTTATTCAATGGCATTCCCTTTCGGCGCTTATGTACAGAAGCTGGGGGACAAACAGAAACAAAACACAAACAACTCAACTAAAAGTAATCATAAGTTTAGGCTTAACGATATAACAATATAACTAGGGGGTGTGCTTGGCCAAAATAAATAATTACAATTCAATAAAGCAACAACAGAAGCGGGGATAACTAACGCAATCATAATGCTAACTAGGGCTTACGTCTGTACAGGCTGGCTACAAAATATGTTCGTAATATATACACACACACAAAGCATCTGATTAACCAGTTTTTGTTTCCACGAAGCCACCAAACTGCGCCCGGGTCGATCTGCTCTGATACGCCTACCATCTAACATCTAAATCTCTGGCGAGCGATCGCAGCGATACGCTCGTCGTCTAATCAGTGTCTCTAAACTAATCTAGGTCCGCCTGCTGCGCCCTCTTCACGTCCAGCAGGAGTTTCGGCCTTTTTACAGCTTTAAGTCTAGACTTACGTAGTGACTAAGGTTCAGCTAATAATACTACTACCAGACGCTAGACGCTAGTTGGTTGCTCACAAGTACAAAATAACAAACTTAATTAGTAGGTGCTACGAGACCAGCAGTCTCTGCTTAGCGCCCGTGCAGATCAGCGTGTCCCCCGTTGATCCCGCGTTGCAGGTGGTGGTGGTGGCCACCGCAGGCTCTAACGTGGGCGCGGGCTGTGGTGCCAGCGGGGCGTTGGCAGCGTCGGAGGCGGGGTTGCTCAGCTCGTAGGCCACTCCACCCCAGTGGAGCTTGTAGGTGCGGGCGCGCCAGCGAATAGCCGGATTCCACAAGGCGTGCAGGAACAAATAGGGTCCGGTTAGCTCCCTAAACAGCCAGCCGACCACGAACTCGAACTTGTGGAACGGCATCGAGCCGTGCTGGACGATGGAGAGCAGCAGCCAGTCGGACAGGAACCAGCAGAGCACATGCACCAGATAGAACACCAACGGATCCCAGCTAAATAGCACCGAGGCTGACCAGGCGGCAATGGCGCCGAGGATCATGCACTCGGAGAGCGGCTCCAGTAGTATGGTGGTGGGCACCATGGCCACGCGCAGCTTGGCCCAGCGGATGAGCCGCGCCTGGAAGCTGCCGATGTCGCAGAGGCCGCTGTTCTGCAGCGCCGGCTGGTTTGAGATGCGCATCTTCCAGCCCAGCCGAGTCACCTCGCGAGCAATGAAGAAATCCTCGGCCAGGTAGCAGCCAAAGGCCTTCAATCCGCCTAGCTGATCAATGACAGCCTTGCGCAGCAGACACGACATCCCAGTGTGGCAGTTGATGCCCAGCACATCCGCCGACAGGTAGATCCTGCTCTGGACCGTGCCGAAGAAGACCTTCTCGAAGGTGGCCGCAAATCCATCGCGGTCGCTGGTGAAGGGCATCTGGTGGACCAAGGCGTGCTTCTCGGACATATTCTGCACCATGTCCAGCAGCGTGTCGTCCTTCATCTTGATGCCGCTGTCGGAGATCATGACAAAGTCGTACTTGGCGGCCATATAGCCGGGATGGATGTTGTTGATCTTCGGGTTGACGCCCACATCGGAGCCGCCGACAAAGAGGGTGGCGTCCACCAGCGGGTACTTGGCCAGCAGCCGCTCCACCAGCTGGATGGCCGGATCCTCCTTGTCCTCGACACAGAAGAGCAGCTCGTACAGCGGGTAGTCCATGGTGAAGAAGGTCTCCAGGTTGTGCTGCAGGTTGGGATCGACGCCCATGAGGGGTTTCAGGATGGAGACACCCGGCAGCGGCTGGGCCTCCGTGGGCAGCTTGCAGGACTTCTTGTGCAGCTTGTAGCGGCCGTAGCAGATGGCTATCACGTGCACCATCCAGGTGCCGAACCAGAAAACCATGAAGAATGCCGCGAAGCCATAAAGCGGCAAAGGTAGGTGTGCCATCTCTGCGGGTGTGTGTGTGGGTGTAGGGGGTGGTGTGTGGGTGTGCGGGCGGTGGAGCTCCCAAAGTCCGTGTGTGTGCGTGTGTTGTGACTCCGAATCCGAATCCAAATCCAAATCCCCGTTTCGTGTGCCTTTGTGTGAGTGTCGCTGGGTGGGTGGGCGTTGCTATTCACGATGGCATTTGCTGTGGCTTTGCGACGTTGCGGTTGCACCAGATTATTGCCAGATCAGATCGAACGGATCAATCGAGTTGCAATCACTGGTCGGCCCTGCCTCGCGCGTTAAACATTTTGCACACCTCGCGTTCGCGTCGCGTTCGTTGGCCAAATAAAATTGCAAATAAAAAACTGCAACTGGTTAGAGGTGGAGAAACATCGATGAAAACATCGATGCATCGATGTTTTGCAAAGTTTTAGAAACATCGATGTTTTTGGCGACAATCGATGTTTCTGCACCTCTACAGCTGATTGCTAATCTAACGGTTTTTACGTTTATGTTATCTAATTTACGTAATACGTACTTAGATAAATTTAAATTAATAATAAGCACGCACAAAATTAAAGCAATCGTTGACCTCGAATTTTGAATTACAGAGTGAAATTTTGTAAATTGTCTGTTTAATTTTATAAAATGAATGGAGATATTCAACTTCCTTTCTCAAAATTCGCAGAACTAATAGTGACAAATAGCTTTTAAAAGTCGAATGTCATCACTTAAGTTTCTGTTTTATTCTTATCATTATATTTTATTTTGTTTGAAACTATGTAATTTGGTGACTAATATTTTTTTTTAACACATATTTTTTATTGAACAGATTGCGAAAATATGTGTTTTTCAAGTCAACTTCCGACTGTAACAACAAACAAGGGAACAAAACATAATAATTTGTTGCTTATATTTTGACTTTTGGTCGAAGATAATTTAAATAGTTGTTTCAAAATGGCATAGCAAGCTTAGAAAACTTGGAAAGTATATTACACATAATGATACATTTAAGGGCCGTCCATATTTCATCTAATCGTCTAGCTGGAAACATGTTCAGATAATGACTCCTGTGGAATAGATTCATTTAATTATATTTAACTAATTGACTTCAAACATTTTTTACATACAGTGGCCTTATAAAATGTTTCTAATAAAAGTATGGCAAATTAATAGATGTTTTAAGAGACAAAATAAATAAAAAACCATAAAATAAATAAATGCAAGCTAGAAACAAAATGTTCTTGGGCCCAAAAAAGTTCGCGCATACATTCACGCATAAACATCACAAAACCAATTCACAAACAGTCTCGCGCATAAACGCAATATAAAGCACGTTAGCCAACACTGCACAAATTGGAACTTTGAAAAATTAGTCAGAAAAACAGGTAAATTTTACTAGAATGCAGCAGTAAACGCACAAAATTCACACAAAAGTGGAAAAACAATGGAATCCTCGTCGAAGGAGAACTCCTCGGAAGCCGAGCAGCCGGAGGATGAACACCCAGCCAAGTCGGACTCGGACACGGAGCCCAGCAAAATATCGCGCTTGCTGCGAACGGAATTCGATGCCAAATACCAGATTGTAAACCTGCCGACGCCTCTCAATGCCTTTATGTCGGGTCACTACAAGCTGAGCTTCGCCTTCCACACCCTCAGGAGTCGCCTGCCCGTGGTCCTGACCAACGTCATAGACACCCTGACGCGGGACAAGACGGAGCTAGTTGCTCAATTCGGTATGGTAATCCCGGCCAGCGTTTCTTAGCACCAACTAAGTAACTAACTTACTCTACAGCTTCCAATGAATTCGCACAGGCAGCCCGCGAGGAGCTTAAGATCATCATTGGACTGATCTCCAGGCTGAAGTACGAGCTGCAGACGGACAAGCCGTTCCACAATTTCACGGGCGAGGGTAAGTTACCCAGGTTCTATCAGCTTATCTTTCACAAATCCCTCCTTTCCCCCAGAACCCGATCGAGAACTCTGGAACAACTTCATCAGCCACCTGCCCGATGGCGAGCGCTCCTTCTACAGGGCCAGCTCCCTCCATGCCGAGTGCTATCTGCACCGAAAACTTCAATCCTTTCTGGAAAACAGCATCTTCCTGAAGTCTTACGATTACTTCGCCAAGGTCAAGGAGCAGGCGTTGACCGACAATATGGAAGATGTTCTGGCCCTGACCAAGTACACGCGACGATCGGAGAATAATCTGAAAGGCTTTGACGAGCTGCTTAGGATCAACATGTGGAGCAACTGCAACGATGTGGCCAGCGATTCGGAAATTCTCAAGCAAACGAACCGCCAGGTGCTGGAGAATGTAACGACCACCGATGAGCATGTACTCGTTAACCAGGCGACGGAGATCTGGAGGTGCCTGGACAATCCAAAGCCAAAGAAACAGAAGCAGGTGGACTTTATTCTGGACAATGCAGGCTACGAGCTGTTTAGCGACTTCATCCTGGCGGAGTTTATGATCGAGAAAGGACTGGCCACCAAGGTGCGCTTCCATGTCAAGGCCCATCCCTGGTTTGTTACCGACGTTACGGAGCGGGATTTCAAGTGGACACTGGAGTATCTGAGTCAGCACTCGGACTACATTATAAGTCTCATAGGCAAGAAGTTTCTGCAATTCCTCGACGAGGGAAAGTTCGAGCTGGCGCCAATCTCACATTTCTGGACATCTCCACATGCTTTTTACAGGTGCGTATGGTAGATATCGCTGGATATTCAATGATTAAACTTTTGTGGTATTTGATTTATAGCATGGCTCAGACGGATCCAGATCTATACAGCTCCCTGCAGTCGTCCAAGCTTGTGGTTTTCAAGGGCGAGCTCAACTATCGCAAGTTGCTGCAGGACGTTTGCTGGAACACCACCCAAGAATTGAGCACTTGCCTGCGGGGCTTCCTGCCCAGCAATATTTGTGTGCTTCGAAGAATCAAGAGCGAAGTCATATCCGGTCTGGCCGAAGGCGTTGGTCAGGCGCTGAGCAGAAAGGATCCACGCTGGATGGTGTCGGGCAGCTATGGGGTCATCCAGTTTGTGGACGGAGCGCGTGAATTTGGATACTAACATTGTAAAGGCTGGACAGTTTAAATTATTGGTAATAAATAGTCGTTACATATCTAGAAACCAAAGAGAAAACTCTTTTAGATTTTGAACTAACCTGAAATAAATTTTGTTTACATTAACCATTTTTCTATTAAAAACTAAGCAAATTCTAACATAGTAACTATTGTATTCTAACATAGACATTATTGTAACCTTATTAGCTAGTTTTCTCATTATAAAATAAAAGACTTTGCAACTTAAATTTATATTTTGCAATATATAATTTAATTGTTACATCTCTTAAATAAACTATCGTCTGTGCAAGTATCGCTAGCATTTCTCATCGCCCCCAAAGCGGCCACACTACGCGCCACATTATTATCAAGTTATAAACTTTCCGCAACAGTTCGGTTTTCCATTCCAAAAACATATTCGACTGGAGCAATAACAGAACCTGAGAGATGGCTGCCGATCCCGATTTTGACACAAAGAATGGAATTGTGGACGGGCAAACCCCACCGCACTCCGAACTGGCGGCCCTCTATAAGCAGTAAGAGTAGGGCTAAATATAGCGCCTAGTATAGATGTTGTCTCTATGGCCCGCCGAGCATATGTAACAAATGCGCGGACTTATCTTCACCCACACACCAGCGCCTGGGAATTGGTTTATTATCATCTTTAATTTCGCCTATTACAGGAGCTTTGCCTACTACACTTTTCGTGTTCGCCTGCCCTCGACCTTGGCCACCATTGCCGATTCCCTGGTCAAGGACAAGGACGTCCTGCTAGCCACATACGGTGCAGTGAGTAGTTGGGCGCACATTATCCTTGACCTTGGGCTAAAACCTTTGATTTCCCCCCTCGCAGGAAGCAGGCGGTGATATTGAACAAACTACAAAGGATGTTAGGGAGCTGAGAGAGGACATCCTGAGGAACGGACCTTTGTTGCCTTTTGAGGGGCAGGGTAAGTACTCAAGGGTCCCGATTTATACATTATTTCATGGTCTGACATTAATTAGAGTTCATTATTTTATGTCCCAACTGAAAGATAAAAAACCTTATTTATCCGATACCCTGTAACTTTGCCCTAAAAATACCATTACAAATTATAACTTATTTAAAATACAATTTTTAGCGATGACAATAGAACCATGTTCGCTGACTCAAGCTATATTTTGTGGTTTTCCGAAAGTTAATGTACTGATAGTAAATTCTATTTGCGGTTTATTTTGAAAGTATATAAAAATCCATTTTTATCATCATTCTCTTAAAAATTTTCATTGAAAATAATTTTTTATTTAATAGCTGCCCACTGACTATATCTGACTATATCTATCTTTTCAAAACACCATGACACTAACACTTAATATATGTATACATATAACCAGGTTTATAAATTCCCCATCCGGAAATATATTGATAACAAAAATTAATCCTTCCTTTAAGATCCCGACACTCAACTGTGGAATGCATTTCTTGAGAAACTGCCCAAGGAGAAGAGGACCTACTTTTCCGCCTGCTGGCTTTACGCCGAGTGCTACATGTACCGCAAAATCTCGTCCATTTTCCGGGCCACTCCACACTTGCCCACCCACGACTACTTCAGCCAGCAGAAGCAAACGGCTGCCAAGCTGAGCTTAGACGCCATGTTGGCGGTGGCCAAGGCGACCCGCAACAATGAGAGAAACTCGGAAACCTTCCGCCAGCTGATCAAGCTGAATCTGTGGGGCAACCGCTGCGACCTGTCCATCACCTCCGGCAAACAGGTTAAGCCCACGGGCAATGCCTTCGACCAGGTCACGGATCTGGAGGAGAAGCTGCTGATTGACGGTACCGCTGAGGTTTGGAAAGCCCTAGACGGAGCCTCCGGCGAGGGCATTGTGGACATCATTTTCGACAACGCCGGCTATGAGCTGTACACGGATCTCATCCTGGCCGAGTACATCATCGACAAGGGTCTGGCGGCCAAGGTGCGCTTGAATCCCAAAGCCATTCCCTGGTTCATATCGGACGTGATGGAGCATGACTACCACTGGACGCTGAAATTCCTGGCCGAGCACCCGGATCCAGCGCTGAGTGAGGTGGGCAAAAAGTGGCAGCGTTTCACGGCGGAGGGAAAGTTTGAACTGGCGCCGCTGGAACACTTTTGGACGAGTCCCTACGAGTTCTATCGCATGCCGGAGATAAATCCTTCACTCTACAATCGCCTGAAGGAGGCACAGCTGGTAATCTTCAAGGGTGACCTGAACTACCGCAAGTTGTTGGGCGACTTCTCGTGGGACAGCACGGAGTCTTTCGAAACCTGCTTGAGAGGTGAGTTCATCTTGTCCAGAGCTCTGCAATTATTTATATTTTATCCTTTTCCAGGCTTTCGTCCTTCTAATCTCTGCACACTGCGCACGGTTAAAGCGGATCTGATCTGCGGACTGGGCGTTGGTGTGGCTGAACAACTGTTTGCTAAGGACAAGGAGTGGATGTTGACCGGGGAATACGGAGTTATACAGTTCGCCAGCAAGTAAAGCAAGAGAACAGGACCAGGACACGCTAATAGTTGAATTGTTGTATTCTTAATTACTAAATAGCTTAATTGTTGAAACGTATAGTGGGTTATCCAAAGGGCGGAAAGTAATTGTACGTAATTTACTCTTGAAAATTATATGTTTGCGGTATTTTATCCACTTTAAAGAAATTCATAAGGTAAAACTTAAATCCAAATTTCGTCCAGTGAAAATTTTGCTTTAGAACTGAATTTTCTTTAATTGTTTTTCAAAGTTAAATTCAAAGTATGATGTACAACAAATGGTCTTGTATATCCTGAAATATATTTAATATTAATCGTGAAGTACTTGAATCAAAATTCTAAAATTGCACGATCTCTTTCCGTTCTTCAGGACCCACTCTCTAAAAAGCCTTTTGCATTGTTATAAAAGCACACACACTCACACTTATGAACGTCAGTTGCCCAGCGGGCGACTGAATATTATAAAAATCTCAATTTGGAATTGTAAAATTGTACTGACAGAGGCAGAGGGTTTCGAAATTCCCAGTTTTCCGCAAAATGCAGAGTGGGGCCAGCAGTCACACCGAAGTGACGGATACCACGATTGTGGACCATCAGGCGGCCATCGAGCAGATGAAGGAGCTCCGATTCAACGAGAAGAATCTGATCATTTACACTCCACCAGGAACGAATGAAGAGTTATCCGCCAGATTTCTGCACAGCTTCGCCTTTGTCACCTTCAAACGAAGATCACCCGGACTTATAAGCGATCTGATCACTTTTCTTCGGGATCGAGAGCCAGAAATTATAAAGGAGTGCGGGGACTATGCCCACTTTGAGTTGAAACGCACCATCCTTAGTCTGGAACTACTACGCGGTGAGATTATCAACAACGATGAGTTCGAGATATTCCGGGTAAAGGCTCCAGACACCGAGAGTTGGAACCACTTTCTGATGAACCTCAGCGAGGACCGAAGGCAGTGGTTCTCCGCCGTTTGGATGCACGCCGAGTGCTACTTGTATCGCCGCATCTGGTCCATCTTCCAGCGCTCGGAGACCCTCGCGAGCTATGACTACTTTGGTGATCAAAAGATGTCGGCCGCTAGGAATGTGACGCCCCAGATGAAGGATATCCTGGTGGCCACCAGAAAACTGGCGCGCGGCAAGGAGAACTTTCAGCATCTGCTTAAACTATCAGCCTGGGGCAATCGCTATGACCTGTCCAACACAGATGCGTGTCCGGATGCCAGGATATTTAAACGAATTACTAGGTACGACAAGGATCTGTTGGTCGATCAGTCGTCGGATATATGGACTGATCTTACGGAGGCCTGTGATCCCGTCTACGTAGACATCGTGTGTGATAATGCGGGATTTGAGCTCTTTGCGGATCTCCTGCTGGCCGAGTACATCATAGAATCGGGTTTGGCTCGACGAGTGCGGTTCCATGTGAAGGCTATTCCCTGGTTTATATCGGATGTTACCCATCAGGACTTCCTTTGGCTATTAAGCTACTTTTGCAAATCTAAATTTCCTGAATTTAAGGCTTTCGGTCGGAGGATACGCGGATATATACGCGATCGTTCGTTTATCCTATGCGAGAAGAGCTATTTCTGGACAAGTGGCCACGATTGCAGCCAGATGAAGCGGATTCAACCTTGTCTGTATGTCTACATCAGCGAGGCTGCCCTAGTGATCTTCAAAGGAGACCTCAACTACCGGAAACTACTCGGCGACATCAACTACAAACCAACTTCTGAGTTTTCCGACTGCCTGCGAGGCTTTCAGCCAACCAGCGTCTGTGCCCTGCGAGTCATTAAATCGGATATCTACTGTGGCCTGCCCGTCTGCACGGTGGAGTGGCTAACCGAAGACAATCCAGAGTGGATGACAACGGGCCAAAAGGCCGTCATTCAAGTGGCCATCAAGCATCGACTGTCGAGCGACTTTCTAGTTTGATTTACAAAAAATTTGTTTCGGTGTTCTTGGATAACTCAATTAACAGCACATATATATATGTAGCTATTGTCGTTTTATTAATTTATCTCCTAAATGGTAGGCGGTGTAAGTCGTTAAAATAAGTATTGCAATCCGTATTATAGACTACAACTAAGCATTATCAAGTAAGTATGAATGGTAGAAAAATATGTATGCCATTTTATAGCTATTTATATATTTATATGTATGATCGCTGCGATGCTTCGAATTGTTCAAGTCTTATCAATTGCCGTTACAAGAAAATCAGGGCAAATATTAAATAAAGGAAAAAAAGAATTTATATTATAATTTCATGCAATTTCTCTTTAGCTTTCAGTTTACACATCTTCTTCGTACCAATCATCTATCTCCTTGCGTATTAATAATTAAATAAAATCCAGTAAACTAAATGGATATTCTGCGTTTCGTTTGGAGGGATTGCTGGCCGCTGGAACTCACAACACGCAGTTGGGATTGAGCTGCTGATATGGCGTCAGATCTTTGGTGATCGAGAAGAGCGCTCCGTCGCGCACCATCTTGCATATGAGGGCGCCCAGGTTCTTGGCATCATCGATCCCAGAGTGAGCCCTTCCCTCGAACGCCAGTCCCACGTGCGACAGGGCGTCGGTGAAGTTGCACGGTTTGTACTTGTACCATGACCTATAGACGGCCCTCACATCGATCCATTGATTGAAGTAGGCCCCCTTGCGCATCCGCTTGCGGGTGCACTCCTTCGCCAAGCAGATGCCAAAGTCCCAGTCCGTCCAGGTGGCGAAGGCGCAGTTGCCCAATATGTTTGACTTGTTCATCTTCGGCAAGGTCAGGTTGCGGGCGCGCAGCTCCTTGCGCAGCCACTCGTGGAACATCATCAGCGCCGTCTGCAATGGCACTCCGCTGTCCACAGTCTTCTGTTGGATGCCCGTCAGCTCTGTACAGTAGGTACTCAGGCGGGGCGACTCAATGGGCAGGATGTACTTGTGGAATTCGGCCTCAATCTTGCCCGTCTTTACGTTGACCAGCACGGCTGGGAATTCTGAAAACAATAGATCAATTTAGTTAGTATTTTGTAAGTAAGAAGGGAATTGATTTGATTTTCTCACCAATAATCTCCGCCTCTCGCCATTGTGGTGGCGCCTGCTTCTCCCAGCAGGTGGCCTCAAAATCCACGGCAATTACATATGTATAGGGCTGCATGGCCAGTTGCTTGGACTTCCGCTTCTTGATTTTAATGGGAACTGTGTTGGCTGCTGTGATTTCGGCTTCGTTGAGCGACTCCTCGGGATCGTTGACTGGATCTGGTCGAGCTCCGTCCACATATATAGTATCAATCAGGCCCAGTTGTCTGCAAAACCAACAGGAAATATAAAAATAAGACCTTTTTTTAATAAGGTTTTATAATTTTTTGCAAGATTTTTGTTGGAAATTTTATAGAAAATAGGTATGTTATTTTCATAACTACTTTCCCACCTGACCTGAGTATACGAACAAACCAGATTGAAGTTTACTACAGCTACTGCTACAAAATAGTTAAAAAGTTTTAGTAAGCAAAAAAAATCGAGAAAATCCTAACCTCCTCCCTGATATTTTCAGTGATTCTATTGCTGTTTGCCGTAGCAAACGATCATGGGTTTGTTGTGCCACAAAAGACCATTGGTTTCGCTGAGGGCTTGGGCTATAGCATGAGGTTCCTCCGCCTTGAGGAAGGTAACGAATGCCTGGCCCTTCATGCGACCCTGCTGCATGACCTTGATTTCCAAATTTTCTGGGGCCGTGTACTTGGCGTAGAGTTCCCTCAGCTGCGGTTCAGCCACGCTCTTGTCCAGGTTCTTAATGTAAAGTTTGTTGCTGGGCTCCCCCGCCTTGTAGTTCTTATAGACGGGCAGAGCTTGAAGTTCACTGATGGTTAGACGCCCTTCTGGCTTCGAGGTGGATGGCCTTAGGGTTTCTGGCAGTTTTAGATCGATTTTGGGCGCATTAAATGTGGGTTTTTGGATTGGATTCTGTTTGGGCTGGGAGTGACTAGCTTGATGGGCAGCCTGCTGCAGCATTTGGCGGGTTCTCTTGAGGATCTTTTCGCTTGAAGCTGCTGGCAGCAATCGCTGTCGCTTGGCCCCCGCTTGCCCCTCATCCTCGCTCTCCAATTCGCTTTCCGTTTCACTGGCTATTTCCTCCGTTTGAGTTCCCACATTTTGGTGATACTTCTGGACCATTAAGCTACTGGTACGCTTTTCAAAGGGAGCCTCCAGATTCATGCGATTCATCAGGTGCAGAACTTGGTTATAGAATCGCGGATTAGTCTGCAGATTCTGCCCGATCCTGGCCAGGATATCGCTGTTGATAGGTGGATAGCTGTAGCTGAGGTATGGCGGCGGCGGCTGTGTGAAATCGGACTGACTATTGCAGGCATATAGCCTGCGAACGTACTTTTCGATTTCCGGATCCTGTTTCTGGGCTGCTGTCGCCGCCGTTGTCTGTGTGGCTTTGCTGGCATCGGTGGTTTCTTCGGCTCCTGGCTCCGGTTTGTGTCGTGGTCCAAACATACTGATGTACAGCGGTTTGTCCAGAATTTCGCTTAGTCCTTGAAGTTGCCTCAGGGCTCTCTCCGCCTCATCGGGATCCTTGTACTCGATGAGCACCCTCTTCCGGCCGTAAGTGTTCAGCGAACGCGGCAGGATGAACTTGCACTCCTGGATCAGCTGTGCCAGCTCGTCCAGGGTGCAGGGCATTCGTCGCATCAACAGTTTGCAGCTTGACACGCTCATCTTCGTCAGAATTTTCAAGGATTTTCGCGAACTTTAATAGCGCATGCGGGAGTTTGTATTTTAAATTGGTGATGTTAAAAACATCGATTCTTTTGCCGATACTATCGATTTTTACCATGTGTTTGCAGACCGCGTTGCCACCTAGTCGAAACTTGATGATAAGACTGGCGGGGTTTTCAAATGCTGGTTTAGTTGCAACAGACTGTTGTTTGGTCGATAAACTCAGGTTGCATAAAGCAAATGCCGACGACTCTAACTTTCACTAATTGCACCGGTTATCTCTCAATCAGATTGCTATGCCTCTATTTTTGTCTGTAGACGAAAATTAAAAAAAAAAAATACATACAAAATTTTAATAAAAAAAAACTTGATATGGCTTTAAATACAACTTTATTGCAATTTGAGAATGTTAAAAAAAGTTGAGATCTAAAATGTTCGTATTCACGTACTAATTTTTTAACATATAATTCTAAACTTTCACATAAAATATTTAGAGCTACTAGAAATCCCAGCAAAATATGTAATGTAATCTTAAAAATTTAAATTTGAAGCGAATCAATGGAGATGATATTTAGGTTTATAACAATTATGCTAATTTACAAAATTTAATTGTTTAATAAAGTAATACATAAAAATGAATCGAAGAAACTTTCAGTTGCAGAATTTCAACTGTGCATCAAAAATGATATCAGTCTGCAACGGGGGACTAAGTAGCGAAAGACAAATAACCGAATCGCGTGCCATCGCCGGATAATCGTACGACCACCGGCACTATACTATAAGTCTAATGCATTAACTACCCGTTGGGGGTTTTCTCGGCTGATTAGATCATTGTTGCGACGCTACTCTCAATTCGATTAGACTAATTTTTCTATTTTCCAAATGCCAGATGCACAGATGCACAGCCTCCGGAGTCAATGCACTTTTGGCGCACGCTCGGCGCATTTAATAAAATTGAATTACATATGAAAAATGCCTGACATGATCTGCTTTTTGATATATGGCACACACAAAGTGGTTATAAAAAGATCACGCACACTCTCAAGCGGCAGATTGCATAAAATTTGCAATGATTAAATGGACAAACAAGAAGAAAGGGGGGCGAAATGCAGGCGGACCTCGTCGCACTTTCGCTTTTACTGGCTTTTTGGGGGCGGCGGTGGTGGTGGACCATATGCGGAAGTCCACTTTCGCACAAACAATACGAAATTGGATGAATGAACTCTGTGTCTCTGGCAGCCTGCACGGCGCAAAAAATAAAAAAGGAAAAGCACTTTTAAATTCACTTTTACTTGCGCCAATTGAAACGAGTCCGCGCTGTCGGCTTTGCATTCTAAGTGACTTTAATGGGTTAAGCTATATTTAGAAAATTGCAACAAATTGCAAAGTAGGCGGAATGCCAGTGGAGCACAGCAATTTGCATGCGGAAAAGAGGTTAACTGGGGGAAGGATCAATTGAAAATGGAAATCGACCAAGACAGGATTGAACAACAAGGATTGCTTTAGTATTTGGTACTTACAGAGTGTAAGGACCTTGGACGTTTGTATATAAATTTAAGGAACTATTTATTTTACAGATAATAATTATACATACGGTTGTTTAATTATTTATATATGTATGAGAAAGCCAATCCTCAAAATTTTAATGTTTTCTTAAAATTTCTGAAGCTTAAATTGGTTTTCACTAGTTTCGATCAATATTTTTACTGCTGAACCACAAAAAGCTGAGCCATTTAAATTATATCTGGCTTTAAAATTTTTCGCATTCTTACTTTTACTAGAGTAACAACCCCTAAGGTTTTCTAGTTTATAGTTTTCCACTTCCCCCGTTTAAATTTCCACACCCACTGGGTGTTTCATTAGAAAGAATCCTGAGTCAGCAACAGGTTTTCCAATTGGTCACCACCTCACCAAATTGTTCGCCAAGTGATGACAAGCCCCTTTTTACACATTCCATTAATTGGCCAACGAAAATGGCAATAAAGTGCAATGTTCTTTGTCGCCAAACAATGTAGCTGTAGTAATTACAAATCACACTACCGAATAGCACTATTAATTAGCTATATATTACCCAGGGCTCGAACGACAACTGACCGAATTGTAGGCGGTATAATGAATCGGCCAAATGAGAAGCGTGCCTTAGCACAATGGAGCTAACAAAATAAAATACCCAACAATTGCCTATAAATAGACCGGGGGTTTATTGCAAGCCTATTGAATGGAAAAGAAAATAACGAAATTTGGAAAATAAAACCAGAAATGAAATTGGCTAGAGCGATTTTTAAATGCAATTTAATACTATTGCATTTTGAAAATATTTTATTTATTTAATACTTGTAATCTATTAATCAAAAATACATCTAGATCATCCTTATTTTCCCCAAAGATTTTTACTGCATTTTAGGGTAAACTGAAGGTCCAGTGACACCAACACAATAGTAAATATTATAATGATTTGCTTAGATGTTGGAGTATAACTCTAAAAAAAAGTTTTTTCTTTCCTCTTAATTATTTCTTGGTTTTTTAGTTTTCTCTTTATTTTTTAACTATGGACTTATTTTTTAAACTCCCAAAATAAAAGCATCCATAGATTTCTTTGGTTACGGTGTCATGATAATGATATGCCATTTATAAATAACGATGATTATGTTCTCTAGAAGCATTTACAGGGAATCAAGAGGCACCTCTTTCATTTAAAACATTATCGTGCATGGCAATTGACTTCCCCTTGGCTCAGCTAATTGCCACTTGCAAAGGTATTTATTTATGTGGGGTATTTATTTACGGATGATTACCGTCAAGGTCCTGGAGATGAGACGACCGACATGACTTGAGGCCGGGCTTATTGCAATTGATAGAAATTAGCAAGTAAATATGGTGGGGAGATAGGGGAACGCCGGGGCCTTTTAGCTGGGGAAAATGATATATATTTATTGCGCATACGCCCCGAGTGCCGCGTTCGAAACGGAGGCGCGTGCATAAAAATTCTATAGAGCCCGAGCCGGGCCAAAAATGAATGACGACCTTCTTTGGCTCTATTCAATGGAGGGAATTTGCCTTTTTCCCCCCATTTTCCAGTTCGTTCTGAATATTATATTCAATATTCAGCTGCAGTATACCCTTGATTTGTTTTCGGTTTTCGACCAGAATCACAGTCGTAGTGGTGGCGACGTTGAATGCAGTTGTATCGGTAGTACATTCAGTATATGGGTATCTGTATCCGTGAGTTTCGTGTGCGCCATGCTCTTGACTTTGGATAAGTTTGGTGAAAACTGCTTTCAGCCGGATTTCCCGCACTGTGTAGCCATCAGAAAACCAGATTCCGATTGCCTGCCAATGTCTAGGCATCGAATTGCTCTAAACGTTCATTGGTCAACTCTCCCCCGAGTTGGCAATCTTCTCGAGAAATACTCTAAGATCGGTCGAAAGATAGATCACATCATTTCCACTGATCATTTCCACTGAAATCACTCTCTAGTTGCTCACAGTGTATGAAGTCTTCGTTGTGCTTTTTTTATTTTTTCAACCAATTGCTCTGTTTGATCTTTAATTTGTGCGCAGCAAATTTAACCGTATGTGTATGCGTTTGATTCAATTGTTCGAAATTATAATCTATAAAGTGAGCAATAATAATAAATTTATTTGATTTCTGCTCCACGCAAACGGGTTTCTACTGTTTCGGCATGTCATCAATTGAGAAAGTTCTCACAGCTTTATTTACGACTATTATAAAACTGACTGCAGATGTGGATCCGTTTTTAGCCATTATGGTGTTGAAACTAAAAGTAATTTTCCTACTTAATAACAGACTGTCATTGTCAACGATTTGGAATCTTGATATACGAGTATTTAATTGAAGAGGGGTTTTGTATTCTGTTATTTAATGGAATTGTGGATGTAAAACTAAAATGTAAAATGAAAGCTCAGGGTTTGATCTCTTGATATACGATAATTGCAGCGGTTATTTTGGAAGCAACCTATATTTTTTTGACAAAGAAATGTTGATTTTCAGTTCAATGTCAATTTTTAAGTGATTGTACTGTATTTTAAAGTATTCCAAAACATTACAATGTAAGCAACTAGGGAAAATATTTGTTTGTTGGGTTTTCCAAACAGGTTTGTGTGGGAATGAAAACTAGAATACGGCGCCAAGTGTGACAAGTTATGAAATTGCAACCGCTTATGGGGGTTACTAAATTTACTCACGAGTGGATAGCCAAGACCTCCCATTGATCGATCAGGTGCATTTTGGCAAAGACAAAGGAAGCGCTCTCCTATCAGTCGGCGATCATTTCTCAAGACAATACACGACTTTTCTGAAGTGGAATGACAATTCGAACTGACACCGATGGGAGACTATTTGGATTTATGGTTAGCAAAAGTATAAAGCACAGATCTTGATTGGAAGCTTTTATTTCATCGCCGTTGTTGTTGTTGTTGGTTCAACGTTTCCATTTATAGAATACTACGCATTTCAATTAATAAAATAGTCATAATTAAATTAAAGAGTCGCCAGCACGAGTCGTATAACAATAAGATTACCCACATACGACGGGCATAGTCAGTAAATACGATCCATATATGTCAGGGTGGTGGTATTTACATAGTAACTCGAGACCATGTCGTCATATAGATTACACGCTTTATCAATGCAGCCTCCCGTTTTACTTTTATTACATTTTCATTGTGGCACACAAAAGTTTCCATTGCACATCTATATGGTACATATTTATACATATATATGTTCCGTATGTGCGATGTGCAAATTGAACTAGCAGGTCAGGCGAGGACATATTGGGGCCATCGGGTTGAGAAACAGTCACAATCTTTGTGGATACAATCTGCTGTTGCACTTCTACAGCTTCCACTTGGGGACTGTCATCCGTCATCTGGCTAGAGAAATCTTGGGGATGGAGAGTCGGAAGAGTGGGGAGTGGCGAAGCCCTCTTTTCCGTTCCAATTACACTCAATTACTAGAGTACCATCCTAGGAACTGCGATCTCTCAATTGCTAAAAGGCTGCAAGTTATTTTTGGACCCTTAATTGGAATTGCCAGGGGATGAGTCAGGCTGCAACTATGGAAAATTCATTAGAAATCAGGTAGAACTGCAGAATAAACCGCTCTGAACCAGCTCCGAACCAATTCGCAATGGAATGACGCTATTAATCCATGCTGTAATCTAAATTGTGTGCGGCACTATATAGCGTGTAGGATAGTCCCGATTTCGCATTACTGATTCCTGAACACGCGGCCAATCAGTCAGCGGGCCATCAATCAACTGATCGCATATTTAACGCCTCTGCGCCGCTTGATTAATTTAATCATGTGTGATTTGCGATTGTTTACTTTGCAAGCGTAAACAAAGTAAACAGCATAAAAATATACACCCGACCGAAGTCAATGATGAATGGGTAATTACGACGACGTTGGAAATTCAATGCCCAGATATCAGGTGCTTATTGTTTCAGTCGTTGTAAATGTTTGAAAAGGCAACAAACGAAATTGAGAGGGTAAATAATTTAATTGTTAATCAATAGGGGGTTATCTTCATTTCAAAATTAATTTCATTAATTAATCATACAATAATATGATTTTGTATTCCTATTTTATTATTATGCAGTTCAGTTGCATTCTAGATTATTATTATCTTCAGTTCTGTGGTTGGCTATTTCTTGATTATATGGTTTGTCTCGATCTCCAAGTGAGAGTGCCTACTTATATTTAGTTTTTACCAGTTTCAAAACTGGTATTTCCAATTTTCCTTGACTATCTTGCCAAATAAATGTGGAGTTTAGAACAGGAGGTTTATTTTTGTATTTCTTTAGTTGAAAAGGTTAGGGAAATCTTTTACGATTTGTATAACATTAATAATAAGATATACTCTTAATTTATCTTTATCATCTTACTAAAAAACTTGATCTGTTGTATCCCACCCCATAGCTATTAATATAGTCACTGATTTCTAGAGTGGCTGAGTACTTTTTGCGATATCTGAAGTGCGTTTCAGGGACGTTAAAGTGCATTGACCAACATCAATATCAACAACTCAGCGCTGGGGAAATAAATATTAGCCTTAAAGTTATTACACGGCCTCAAGCGTTTTGCTGTTGACCAAGTGGCAAAAACAAAAAGGCCAGGGCCGGATTTTCCAGAATTCAGCATTTTCTTTTCGGCGGAAAAGGAAAACGGAAAATGGGGTCAGTTCAGGTCAGGCTGTCAGGATGATGACGGCCAAGAAAAATCAATTTTGGGGGAAAACCCCCTTTTTTAGGGGGAAACTCCGCCCCTGGCTAGCTAAATTGCGGTTTGTTAAGTGGAAAAGCAAAGAAAGAAAAGGGGACCAAACGGAAAATTCCTATATTTAGATGGGCAGGTAATATTATCAAAGACTCACCTTGCCAGTCTTATCAAGGCCATTTTTGTTGTTCGACTTGATTTGATTCCTCCGATGCGATATAATTGACTTTTCTTTTGGCAGGACTCTCTATCTATGATATTCGAAAATTCGACAGTTTATTTATTTACTTTTCCCCCTTTCCGCTTTTTGTTTTTGTTGCTTTTTTGGCAGTGCAAGTGCAAGTAACGGTAACTAGGCGAAATCTCTTTTGTTGTCTGCTCACACACACACACACGCGAGTACAAAACGCACACACACACAACGCACACAATGACAGTTATTTCAGCCGGCACAACAACAACGCTGCGCTTTTTCGATATTTCCTTAGTTGTTTTAATGTTTATTGCTATTTATTTAACTCGTTTGTTTACATTTTCCCACACGCACAGCAGGTTCTTCTCTTGATTCTTTTGTACAACTTTTCAGCCCAGCGCATTTGGTGTATTGTAGGTATTGCAACTGGAAATTGCAATATTATCGCAATATCAACCGGTCAATAAAAAGTGCACTTTTGTTATTTGCATTATGTGCGCCCTGGCAGCTCTGCTTGTCGAGTAGTTTACTGTGGTATTCGATCGCGGTCCGCATTTATTATTCGGTTTCAACTCGCTCGGAGCCCGTTCACAAGTGCAGCGGCATCAAATCGGAAACATATATGCTATAGCTTGATTTGAGTTTGTGGTCAGGCGGCCAGCTGTTTCAGAGTCAGGAACTAGAGGTGGGGAAACATCGATGTTAACATCGATGTCATCGATGTTTTGGAGACATCGATGTTTGCCAAGCCAACATCGATGTTTCCCGGGAAGTTTCGTAAAAGTTTTCTTTTAAATCAAACATACGTATAACAGTACCAATTTGGTCTCTCCCAAGAGTCTTTTCAGTCTTGTCAAGTTATGAATTTCGTTGGAATAATTGGTTAAAAAATGGAGAGCCAAACATCAAATGAACTGTTAAAATCTAAATTAAAACAAGAAAGGAAGCTAGATCCGGCCAGCCGAAGCTTATATACCCTTGCAGATAAAAGAAATACCTTTATAAGTTGTCAGAAATCAAAACGCCTACTTCCTGCAAAGTTACAATGAATTTTCTTATATTTGTTTGATTATTCGTATGGGAGCCTTAAGATATAGTGGTCCGATCCGGCTCGCTCCGACATATGTACTACCTGCAATAGAAAGAAGACTTTTGGGAAAGTTTCATTGCGATAGCTTTAAAACTGAGAGACTAGTTCACGTAGAAACGGACAGACGGACAGACGGACATGGCTAGATGGACTCGGCTATTGGTGCTGATCAAGAATATATATACTTTAAGTGGTCGGAAACGTCTCCTTCACTGCGTTACAATATCTGACTGAAATTATAATACCCTCTGCAAGGGTATAAAAACACCCAAGATATAATTTTTCTACATTTTTTTCCCCGCGTATTCCTATAGGAGCTTTATGATAGAGTTGTCCGATCCGGCTAGTTCCGACTTATATACTACCTGCAAAAGAAAGAGGAATTTTGGGAAAGTTTCAGCCCGATAGCTTTAAAACTGACAGACATGGCAAGATCGAATCGTCTAGTGATTCTGATCAAGAATATATATACCTTATGGGGTCGGAAACGTCTCCTTCACTGCGTTGCAAACTTCTGACTGAAATCATAATACCCTCTGAATGGGTATAACAACTTTTTGATCGAAGGCAACAGTTCCTATGGATGATAAACTTTGAAACCAATTCGCAGACCCTAAAACACGATTTGAAAAAAAAAATTCGTTTGGTATACCTTACATACCTCAATGCGCACCGTATAGGGTGGTGACAAACTGTTGTTTTTGAACAAAAAAAAACATTTAAATAAAATTAACTGTGATAAAAAAATTTTTTTTTTCTAAACATCGATGAAACATCGATGTTTTTCATTGACTACACAGTACCCTTTTCGGCCGCACTGGCGCTTTAAAATCACTTGTCTCACAGAAATATTAGGGGGTTCACCCATGTCTTGGTTATTTCGAAAAATTGTATCTCAAATCGTGGTCACCAGTCGAAAAAACATGGTTTCAAGAAAAACGCGTTTGAAATTTTGTGCTACCAGGCATTCCTTCTCAGCGCTTCCCAACGACATTAAATAAAAAAACATTTTGACCGCACATAAGTTTTAAATGCAATTTATGCAAAAAAAAAGATTTCATTTTTTTATTCAATTTTTATTTTTTTCTCTCTTGCTTTATTTATTCATATATTTGTAAAATAACTATATTATTATTCATTTTAAAAATCAAAGAAATGTTATAGGTATACGAAAACTTTAAGCCCTAGCAAATTCCTAGACTCTATCAAACTCTGCAGAAAACTGATTACTGGAATATCTTTCTTAACCATAGAAGGTTTAATTTCGGCCCTATTTGAAATCCACATTGGCTTCAGATTCAAAGTCATCGTTCGTTGATCGCCAAATCAAAACAAAATGAAGGGCGATCGTTTAGGACTCTGTTCTTATTATTATTCATTGCGGAGTTGGCCACCATTGCAGAAATGCACTTTAAAAAAATAATAAATCAAAGTTGTTTTTGAAGGGGTGATAAATAAACACCCGAACCCAGCGAAAAGAAGGAAATTAATTAACGTATGTCTGAAGAATATCCTAATCAAGTTGGTGAAACGACGGTTGCTACTCTCCTCTTTTCAAGTCCCCTCTCTAGTAAATGCGCTCGTAGAAGAGCAGATAGGCTTGGGCCTTCAGCGCCGTGTCCTCGCTGACTTCCTGGACTCGCGAGTCGGACACGTAGTACCATTTGCCGGGCGGCGCCTGCACGTTGGCGGCCTCTTCCTGCGGCGAGTGCTGCTCCTCCAGCGGCGTGGGAGGCGCATTGCCCTCGTCGGAGGTGGACGAGTTGCTGCTGGAGTTGGTAAAGTCATCGCTATCGTCCATCGCGCGCAAGTGTAGATCTCGCGCCTTCTCCTTGGCAAGCAGCTCCTCCAGTTTCTTGAGTTGGTCATCGTCCTGATCGAGCTCCGCCTTGCTGCCGTGCGGCAGGAACTGCCACCGCTTGTCCTCCGGCGTCACCTTGGGCCGCACCTTTACGTACGCCGTATAGTGGCCTCCGTACATCCCGCCGGAGTGCTCCACAACGCCGTAGAGAGCGTACAACAGCTTCTTCTGCTTGCGGTCGATGTTCGGCAAATTCTTAACCTTGGATCCGCAAAAGGCGGCAATGTCCAGCAGATTGGGATAGCTGACTGGGCGTGTCAGCTTGCGGAAGATGCAGCGCGGTCCTAGCTGGAAGCGCTTCAGGTGCAGGATGAGCACCGCGGGTGGACTGGAGACCAGCAGCTGCTTGGTGGCATTGGTGTTTACCGACTTCGCCTTTGGATCGCTGCCGTTAATGCGCAACGTGCAGCTGTCGCAGCCCACCTTGTTTTGGCCCGTCATCAGCTCGACGCCAGTAAAGTTGTTCATGCAGGACTGCACGGAGCACTCGCCATCCTCGCACTGATAGCGCGGTGCGATCGTAGTGCTCCAATCCGAGTAGCTCTGGGTGCGCACCCGCTTCGCTCGGGCTTGGGCTTGAGCTTGAGCCAAGGCCTGAGCCTGGGCCTCGGCTTGGGTCTGGATTTTCGAAGAATTAATGGTCTTGTCTGGCTCTCCATCCTCTGCTGCTGCTCCATTGGTTCCGGCCTGCTCAGCTCCCACAGAGATCTGGCGGATCAGAGAGGCGCCCTTCTCGGAGAGACCTGCACTGACCAGGCTCGCTGGTGCAGAGGTTTCTTCCAGGGCACCCGATGATCCAGACGATCCGGTTGCGGAGCCCGAATTGTTGTTGGCTATCATATTGGTAGCAGTGGGTGCGGGACTGTTGGCAATGCCCGAGTCTAGAAAAGTACGAAATATTGGTTTACCATGCATTATTATAAAATGAAATTAGGTTTTGTTGTACATTTTAACTAGTAGAACGGCTACTTTAGCAATACCCCACTCACCATTCTCCTCCTCCTCGAGCGAATCCTTGTCCATGTGCTCCGGCGTGTCGTCGCGCTTTTCACCCATCGGCTGCGCATTGCCGTTGCTGTCGGTGTAGAACTTGGGCTGAGCTGCTCCCAAGGATGCGGAGGCGGTCGACGCATTGGGCGCTGACGCGGTGGCTGTGTCCTCCACCAGATTGTCCTCTACATCGGCATCGGACTGCTCCGAGGTAGTCACGCTGGACGAAGTGGTGTCCTCGGCTTGGTCCTTGGGTTGTTCGGTCCCATCATTGGCCTGGCCATCGCCGGCTCCCAGTGCGCCAGTGGCCGACGAAGCGTTTGGCTCTTCGTTGTCGGCCAAACCATTTCCATTTCCGCTGTCATTCCCGTTCAACTTCAGGCTCAGCTTCTGGGCCTGTTTGTGGCGCTGGTGCTTGGCCGCCCGCTTGGCCTTGCGCTCCCGCTCTTTCTCCTTCTTAACCTGCGACTTGGAGGGGCCAAGGGATCCCTCCTGATCAGCGTGCAGGAAGAAGGATGACGAGGGCGCGGCAGTAAAGTTGACACTACCATCCGAGAACTTGGTGTTGATCGTCGGCTGACTGGTGGTCTGGTTGGAGCTGCTAGATGCCACAAGAGAAAGGTCCGGGCTCGGTTTTCGGCGCTGAGGCGGCTGGGGCTTCTCCACCGCCACGGGCAGCGACATGTCCAGGAAGTACTCGTGCCGCGAAGAAACGCTGTGGCAGTCCTGACATGTGAGCGTGGACACGAGGAAGCCACGGAAGACCTGCTCCGGGCGCAAGATGCGGTCGCCGGCCTGATTGCCGTAGATCTTGCACTTCTGTCGCATCTCCTCGGAGACACTGTTGATATCCTGGTCCTTGTAGCCGAGACTCTGCAGGATCACCCGCTGGTAGCGCTTCAGATCCTCGTTCCGCACGCTTTCCAGGAGCTGGCGCAACAGCTCGTGCGCATCATGCTGGTCGCCGCCCGTGAACTGCGGACACTTCAGGCACAGCTTGTCGAAGAGTCGGCTGGGCGTAAAGACACTGCCACCCGCTTGCAGCTCCTCGAGGGCATTGGCCAAGGCGGCAGTGAGTCCGCCCCAAGAGGAGAGGCTACCCTTGATCATGGGCAGCTCAATGTCGCCTTTGTCCTTCAGCTTGAAGGTTCCGCCGGGTAGAACGAATCTGCAGAGGGGAGAACAAGTTAGATTACATACATATTCGCTTTACATCCCAACTTACTCTTCTCCTGGCTCCGACAGCTCCCTTAGCACACTGAGTAGGAATGGCGTCTGGGCGAGGCACTGCATCACCGCATTAAAGAAGCAAGTGTTGCCCAGGTTCGTCAATCCCCGCACCCTGGGCAGTCGCTCCAATTCGTTGCGCGGCATCTCCAGGGTCAGCAGTCGCCTCTCTACTGGCTGGCCAATCCTCTTTGCCATTCCAGGCACACCTGAGGGGGATTGTCCCGAGTTGGGCGGCGGCGGCGGTGGCATCGGAATGGCCACCTGCCGACCTCGTCCTCCCCCGCCTCCGTCGCTAATGGATCCGCCTGTTATGGGCACCATGGGTGTGAGGTGCTCCAGTGTGGACTTAATCTTCTGTTCGATGTTGCTAATCGTGGGCGGCATCTGGGCCAACCGCTTGACCAGCTCCACGCACTCGAGCAAGTTCTTGCGCAGATTGGAGCCGATCTTCGTGTCGCACGCGTAGCACCAGATGTCGAAGGTGCGCGTGTTCATGGCCAGAGCATGCGAGTCCGAGTGGGGCGTCTGGTAGTGCTCCAGGGCGTGCTTGTGATGGGCCCTGCCGCACAGCTGGCTGCCGCACTTGAGGCACAGCCACAGCGTGCTGTCGAACTCGAAGTCACCGGGTTCTCCGCCAGATCCATCGGTGGCTTTCTTGCCCAGCTTTTGGCATTGGGAGCACTCGTAGACCAGGCCCGTCGACTTCAGGAGACGCCTCAACCGGGTCGCGTCCACCGCCTTCTTGATGTGCTGGCAGCTGGCGGCGCTGGGCGTGGCTCCGTCCGCCTCACCGGTGGAGACGAGTGGGTTCCGTTGGTGCAGCTCCTCATCCCCCGAGTCCGTGGAGCTCGCGTGGTCGTGGGTGTCCGTCTGACGCTTTTTCACCATTGCGAACAGATGCTTGGCCTTGGCCTCCTTGAGGGCGCGCTCGGGAATTCACTCGCTGCGAAATTTGTTGCACGTGAATTTATATATTTTATAGTCTCCTCTTTTTCAGACGTATAGGTTATAAATATGCGTAAAATATGCGATTTCAGTTTGTGGTCAGACGGCCAGCTGTTCTAGCAGAGCCCCAAACCCAGGGCTGAGTTGGCAGCCAAGACGCCAACCACCAGAGTTCCCTAGACGTTTTTCGGTTTTCTAACCGAAATTTTAGGATTCAAAGTTATTGAAAAACTAAAAAAAAAACTTTATGTTCCTTGTTGAATTGCTGAATTTTGGTTCCATTCAAAATCATTTGTCAAAAGTCTCTACAATTCAACCACTTTGTGGATGTTTGACTGTTGAAAACCAGAGTTCTCACCTTATTACACTATTAAGTTTTATAACAGTACTTTAATACTGAATTGAGGACTAGTCTTTAACCAGTTTGGAAAGAAATTTGCGTTTTAAAAGCTTTTAATTTATACCATTTATAACATTATTTAATTCGCACTTGGATGTGTGCTCTATATTTACTTAAAAGAACCGGAAAAAACCGACTCATTTATTTTACTTCGCCAAAACCAAATATATCTGACATTTGACACGTATTTTAGTTTATTTTGAGTATTCCCAAAAGTAAATAATTCTTTGGCCAAAATGTGGGAGCAGCTGGCGAGATATCGCAATCACTTCTTGCAGCATGAGATCAAGGATGTGCTGAAACCGACCTCCATAAACAGCCAGCAGAACAAGGGTAACTATGGAAAGGGGGAAATCTGATCATCAGATAATAACCAAATATATGTATTTTAGAGTGGACTGCGGCCATGGAGAAACGAAATATGTGTAAATGCCTTCCGTATTGCTGCACTTCGACATCCACTCATTTGGAGGACAGGGCTCAGTTGGCCTACGGTTGGTTTGCACTTCCAAAATTGTTGAAAGAACTGGATAGTGATGTTCGCCTGACCCATTGGAAGGCAGTCGTCTCGTTAACCGAGTTCCTCTTGAATCCTCTGAATGCCCAGAGAGCCATTACTGAAATGGATATTGTGAGAAAGTACGTTAGAATCTCATTGGTTTTTACCGATCTATCAAGATTTACTTTTTTTCAACAGGTTAAAAAATGCCTTTATGCGGATGAGATTGAAGCTTCACAAAGAGGAACATCAGGAGGGGGAGATGTATCTGAAAATTTATAGTAATTTGAGGATTTCATGAAGGTCGTTACATCATTTTCCACATTTCTATTTTTCATCATAGATATACTCTCGCGCAATTTTGATGGAGCTGAGAATATTGCCAACCGCAAGTGCTTGAGGATCGAGTTTTATAAAATAATTAAAAATCAGGAGAGCAATAAAGATGATCTGGCTTCAGAGATTCTGCGGAATTTGACGGGAAACCCAAAGGGTGAGTTAGTAGATATTCCGTTTAATATATTTTAAAACAATTAAAATTATTTTGGAGACACTTTTTTATATGGTTTTAATTTATACTTCCTTTAAGTTCTGGGAATTTTCTTGGAGGATCCTGAGAACTTTTCAGCCCTGGCCGACATTTTCAAGCAGGATCCCTGCCGTCCACATTATCCCATTCACTTGTGGCACCATCTTTGTCATCTGCTCGAAGTGGCGCCCGAGCAGGGAATCAAGTTGGGTTTTTTCGAACTGCTGCACTCGAGGATCCTGAATCGTTTGGCAAACTTTTGGGACATGGCCACCAAGGCGTTCGCCTTGCTACTTCGCTGTGCGGAGGGTCAGCGACGTTTCGATGCGGTGGATGGTGTAAAACTGCTGTACGATGTCTTCTGCCAGCCTTATGAAAACCCAAGGAAGTTGCTGCCCCGCCAGAAGGTGGAAAACTGGGAGTATACGGTTTTGGCCCTGCTAAATGGCCTACACAGCAAACGGGCCTTGTGGCGCAGCCGGGAGTTCACCCAACTGCCCTGCTACGTGGGTCGTCTGATGGAGTCGACGGTTGACAATCCCCGCCTGCAACTCTACTGCCTCAAAGTGTTCCGAGAACTGGGAGTGATGCCTTGCATTAAACGCTATATCATCGGCAATTGGTTTGAGGACATTTGCAAGCTGTTCTGCCTGGATGCGGAGGCGGAATGCGCCAGGGATTCTTTGGTCGATTGGCTGCGTCGGGACATAGCCGATAGCAGCTAAGAACCTAGATAATATTTACTTTCATTTCAATCTGTTTGCTTGCCACCCAGAAACATCGCATTTCCCCGCATTCGAACCGCTTAGATAAATCCAAACCGTTTCAAAAAGCCACCCCTGATGTCCTAAAAAAAAGCGGTTATAGTAAGGGGTAAACTTGCTTCAAAGAGCGAAAAATTACAGAGAGAGCTTTCTCTTTGGCTGTCAGCTGTTTTTGTCCAGTTGTAAATGAACGCAAATTGCGGTAAATATTTAACACCTCTTAAATCCTAAAATCTATGTCACTTACTCAAAAATTCATTTTTTTTGTTGACAAAAGGCTAAAAATAAATTCCAGTTTCTGTGGTTACGAGTTCGCACTTGCCTTTGATTTATTGATAGTATTGCATATTTATGGTTAGGTAAATGTAAAGTGTGAAATGTCAAGAAGAAGGCAGGAAACTTTTCCAATTTCCGATGGACAATAATGAGCAGTGGCACATCGCAAGGATGCAGGGATGCCAGGATATAAGGATGCAGTGCTGGCAGGACAGCCACCGCAGAAATAACAACAAAAGTGCAAGAGTAACAACCACTGACCAGAGTAGCCACAGTAACCGCAGTTTGCGGTGCCAAGCCTTCAGTGCGCTGTTTTTTACCCATCTACATATTTTAATATCTATCCTACATACATATATGTATGTATATATAAAAAAATTTTTTTCCGTATTATTTTTCTGCGGTGACAAACTTGGCAACGAGTTGCAGTTCCTTTTTTAATTTATTTGAATTGGCGATGGGTTGGAGTTGGGTTCGGGATCGGGATTCCTTGTCCGCGGCCCACATTTCGTATTCAATCGGCAAGTTTTGTGCCTTGTCATCGGCGGGATTCTTCTTGGTAGCAATTTTCCAAAGTCCCTGCTTGCCGAGACTCTTTTGTGAACTTTTTAATTACCGCTGCGAGTTTGCCTTGTTTTCTTTTTGGACTTTTCCTTTTGCCTTTATTTTGGTTTTTTTTTGCTCTTAGCTTTTCCCATTTTTCCAAGTTGTTTATGAAATATTTTATGGAAATTATGCAAAACTTGTTTACCCGACTTCATATTCAGCACTCGCCACTCTCCATCAGCCATTTCGCCATTTGGCGCCTTCAAACAAAGTTCCTCACTTTTTGCCACTCAAATTAATTGCATAACAAATTGTGTTGATGAAGTGCAAGAATGCCGGAGTACATCCAGCTAAAATGTTCTTGGCCATGGGGTCCATTGAGTACGGTTTGTATTCCGGTTAATATCCATGGTTGGTTGCCATGGCCTTCCTCAACAAGTTTGTAGTGCTGCTCCACCTTGGGGAAGTTTTCATTAACAAATAAAGATAAGAACGAAAAGCACTCGATTCATTTTGAATGGCTGATGATAAGCTACAATATTGTATTATTACTTTTTTTAATTCCAGCGGTAATATTTAAATTAATATTAATATAATTTTGTTTAGTAACAGATAAGCAGGCAGTACAAAAATTAAATGTTGGCGAATAAAGAAATAAAAAAAGAAAAAATAAATATTCGTAATAATATTAATAATATTTATTTTATTTAATATTTATTACTTAAAATGTATATTTAACATTAAAATGATTATTGCATTTAATCAATTTAATCTGGTTGATGTAGAAGTATTATTTACTGAATTTACAAAATAAAGAGCTGAACGAAATAAATTCCGAAATTAATATTAAATTCTTACCATTTTTTTTGGGTCTCTTTTCAGTTTAAAAAGAATGAGAAACTATTTTAAATGTAATATCACTTTTATGCGATTTGGTTTAAAATATTTAGTATAAAAATATTATTGAACATTAAGTATAT
Organism: Drosophila lutescens; assembly: GCA_037075285.1. NCBI lineage: Eukaryota > Metazoa > Arthropoda > Insecta > Diptera > Drosophilidae > Drosophila > Drosophila lutescens. The sequence continues at coordinate 574,344 of JBAMCF010001109.1, forward strand.
AGTTCTAAGGTTTTTTTAGACTTCGCCCTTGCCCAGATTTTTTCCAGTCAGCATAAAATTTATAAAATAAAGAGCTCGAAGGTATAAATCAAAGAAACTATTATATTTGCATATGAAATAGGTAACTCCCAGAACTGGTTCTATATTTCTGTTTCCATCACAGACCATCCCTAATTGGCGAACATCAGAAGGGCATTATTGCGAGCATTACCAACCTAACGATGGCTATTATTCCGGGGAAACAGAGGGATACTTTCGGGGACCCTCCGGTCGAGGGATCTATTTCATCGATGGCCCCGTGGCGTTCGCTTCGCCTGAGCAACCGTTACATCAGCCAGCACGTGCACCTCCTGCTGCGCTTCTACCTGGCGCAGTTCCATTACCTGGGATTGATGCGCATCCGCTACGAGGAGTCCCGCAACGAGATGCGTTTGACCTACTACAGTGTCACCGTTTCGAGGATGATTGGCCTTTGGTGCGCCTTCTTCTTCACCCTGGCCCTTCTGGATCCCTATCCCCTGATGCTTCACATCCAACTGCTGGGATTCATCTGCTGCCTGTTGGTCCAGCCAAGAAGTGTGATTGAGGAGCGAACGAGGCTTGTGAATCAAATCCTGCGACTTTCACCGCAACTCTACCGGGTGACCAGGCGAAAGATGAGATTGTCCTGGTCGCTGCTCCTCCAGTTGCTGGTCAAGTTGCTCACCTTCCGGATGTTCTACGAGGGTCTCCTGGGGCCCAGGGACACCAGTTGGAAGCTGCTCTTCATTGTGTTCTTCGTGGTGCCCGTTTCATTGGCCATCTGGGTAATGGATGTCACCTCGCATCTGATTGGTATTGTGCTCGCAATACTGCTCAAATCCTTTGAGCTGGTGAATGTCGAAATGGCAGCCATTGATGAGAGACTCTGTCTGGAGATCCTGCGATCGGATTTTGGAGCAATACGAAGGCTACAGAGACGCCATTTGTTCCTACAGCGACTCCATCGATCCTATGTTCAGGTGACCCAGGAAATGATCGACTGCCTGAGCCCCCAGTTGATTTTGATCGTCCTCTACAACCTGAGCACCATCTACACCTTTTCGAGTGGCGAGTGGCGACGGATCCTGCAGATTGGGGTGATCGTCAATAATCTGCGATCCCTCCTGCACATCCTGGATGAACTGGGGGTTACCACTGGTGCTCCGCAGAACACCTCTTGGATGCACCTGGCCCAGTTACTACAGTTCGAGGAGGTCCTGGCCACACATGGCTGGTTGGAGCGCAAGGACTTCCGTTGGCCGAACCAGGATACCGACACATTTGGTCAGGTTGTGAGGCGATGTTGTGTCCATCGGAGTCTTCTGGTCCTTGGATTGGTTACTCCCAATAGAAGACTCCTCTTTCGCATTGTTTTCGCCTTCTGCAGTCTTTTGCATCTTCATTACATGCTGATAAAATCTGCTTTGGTGGTAGAGAAGGAAATCTTTGTCGGATCCGAGATCAATTTAAAACCTAAACATATTAGCTACTAACCAAAATATGTCTTTAAATTAATGTTAGACTTGGTTAGAAACCGAAAATAAAATATTTAGCTTTTGTAAAATGTTTTTAAGTTTAAGGAGCTTAGAAAAGAATGGAAAATTATATCAAGATTGCACCAATATTTTATACGAATTTCCCCGAATCTAAACTAGAAAATCATATCCAAAGATCTAAAATAAAAGTATTGTCAATTTCTTGAGAGAATGATTTACATCAATTTTATTTTAAAATAAACTAATACTCCTAAAGTGAATGATTAATAATAATAATAATGAAGAAAATTCCTAGGCAGTCAAATGGGTAAAGGAAAGTAGCTCCTATATATATTACATATATGTAAGTTATCCAGTATCTCATTAAGTTTGTGAGTAGGGGAAAATATTTCCTTCCATGATTAATGAACACCAAGCCCTTTGTTTATTAAACGCCATCGAAAGTTGCTCCTCGCGAACACACTTGAACCTTTGAACTGTGCAGTTCCTCCGTTAAGATATGGCCATTTCTCACACGCTTTGATTAACTTTCTGCAGGAACTCTTCGGTCGCCTTTAAGACATTTATCATCTATTTATTGCACTCCAAATATTATTTGTTCAATGTAACACGCACTTTACAAGGTTCAGCTTGCTCCACGGGAGCTGAAGAAGAGCTGAGGAGCTGAAGAGTCTTCTGGCTGCTGGCGGGTAATTTTAAATAATTTATGCATTCGCCCCTGCTGTAGCATGCACAAAAATAACAAGGGATGCTTCCTTATTTTCCGGGCCACCCCGCAGCGAGTTGTTCCCTGATATATGTAATTGCATGGCTGGCCGAGCACTTGAGGTGCCAGGTCCTGGGTTCTGGGTCCTGAGATCCTCGCACTCCCCTCCGATCCTCACACATGCCCCATCCTTCCTTCCTTCCGCTCTGTTTTCGCCATTCTCCCACTCGAGATGTGGGGATGCGGATCCATAAATCATTTTTAAAACATTACCTCAACGAATGCGACTACGTAGAAGTATTTTATGTATACAATTTTGCACCTTGCAAAGCGGCACAAGATTTATAGGAAAGTGCCTCCAGGGACCCACTTCCAAATATTATGCTCTCCAGGATTGTCACACCAAGGTTGATTAAATTTTTCAACTGACTCTGGCACAGTTTTGCCACTTCAATTTATGGCCACATTTCGCTTTCGTTTTTCGCCATCTAATGCTGTTTATTTCTTTTTCTTTCATTGCCGAATAAACATTGAAAATCAATTAAACTTTTATGCACACGAAGACAGAAGAGGAGCATAAAAAGAGAATATTATAGCCATTTTAATTGAATTTAGTGGGGTGATAAAATAAAACATTTTATCGAAGCTTTGACTTTGATTTAAGTTTCGAGTTTTGATTGTTTAGGGAAAACTTTAACTTCTTATCCGACATCTTTTATCTGCTTTGACTTCCTTGGCGTTCTCATTCACAGCATAAGACAATAGAGTGTGACAAGTGGCGAGAAAAGGGGGAAAGTTCTTCCTTCTTACTTGTTGTTATTCAAAGAATTTACATTCTGCTCAAAAGCCAATAATTTTCCTTCGTCCAGCTTTGAACATAATGTAAGTTATGCCAACCACGAAATTAGGCCGCTGGCAAGGAGGAAAGCGGATAAATATATATGTGTATACGTATACAATATAGGGGGAATTCTGGTTGAGCTGAAAATAAGGGAGCAAAGCCGTGGGCAAACGGCTTTTGTATAAATCTCTTTAATTTATTAGATTTCATTAGACATTTTGGCGTTGAGTCTCGCCGCGGGTGGTGCCAGAATTCGGTGGTTCCACCGCCATTTTTATATTAACAAGCTCGAAACATGACTTTCCCTTGTGCCGTCATAAAAAGTAATAATGTGGCCGTAAAATGGTTAGCCAAGGGGCAAGAAAAGGGCGATGATAAAAAGGACAGCGTAATGAAGGTAGTAAGCTAACGAAAGTGTAGCATACTTCTCTGGGCTTGCCTTTTTGCTCCTTTGAGCGTTTATCAAAGTTTTTTTTTTAAGATTTAGCACTACTTTTAATAAATACAAGCATTTGGAGATTTGATGGAAAAATTTTGGAAAATGAAAAGTATATGCATATGGTGAAATATTTTAAAATAAAATTTACTTTATAATTAAATTTTATCATGTCCCAAACTTAAAGGATGCATTTTTTATAAATTTATTAAACATTTTTTTAACTGCTCTTGCAGGTTTCCCTATAATAACAAATTCGGGGTTGGTTCAAAAAGTAAACCACAAATTTAAATACAATTTAAGGACATTCCTGGCCATATCTTTGGCAGTTACGCCACGCACATGCATGTATAATTTAGGATCACTCCAAATAAATTACACACTCAACGATGTCATGCCCACACACACACACACTTTCTGGAAGTCAGGGAGAGGACACGGAGAAAGGCAACAACGTTGTAATCAACAAAATTACACTAAAATACAAAGCAAAAAAAAGAAGGCAGGAGAAATAAATTTGACACGAATGCGTCGACGAGGATGACACAAAAGCGGCAGCGGCACCTACCCAAGAACCCCTTCCAATCCGCCCCCAAACCCCAGTTACCCCACCAACTCTTACCCCCTTTCACCCTTTTTATTTCACCAAACCCCCTTTTCTCCATGAAATGAAAGCCAAAGTAAAAATGGCACAACGCTCGAAGCCAAACAATGTAAAAGTTGCTGCCAGGACATGACGAGGCGAGCAAGTGGCATGCTCCTGTAGGTGTGCAACTGAGCCAGTGCACTGAGAACAAAAATATAGCAAGTCTGTAAGGGAATGGCTTCAGAAAATATTAAATTATATTAAAGCAAAATTAAATCCGTGTAAAAAAACCAATTAAACAAATAAAATAAAATGTATTTCATGTATTTTTTAAAGATTAATTTAAAAAAAGATTATTTTCTGTTTTACACTAATATATAATGTTTTTGTTACTAGAAGAGGCAAGTGTTATTTATTTTAAAACAGTAGCTAATATTATGTTTTTTACTTTTTAACCTGGTTTTAATATTATTTTAAAATGTTAAGAGCTTTTTTTTGTATTCTTCAATAAAAATGTTATTAACTTAAAGAAGCAATTCTGAAAAATATGTATTTTATATGATTGCTTTAAATAAATAAATAGTTGATATATGTATTCTTTAAATAAATATACACCCGTGATACATTTTTTTAATGCTTCATTTTTTTGAGAAGCAAACAAGGTCCTGTGTACGTGGACGAGAGTGTTTGCGTGTGCGGGTGTGAGTGAGTGTGTGTCATGTGCGACACTTTGTAACATATTTTTTCTCATTTGTTTTCACGCGCGTCTGTCTGCGTGTGAGTGTTTGCCTCTTTTTCGGCGTCACTCGTCATGGTCTCCCACACTCTCTTTCCCCTCTTTTCTTCTCTTGTTCTCTCCCCCTTGATGTCACTTCACCTGTGTGTTGGTATGTGTGTGTGTTGCGTGACAAAAACAACTTGGCACACATACACATTGAGGCCCACTTATACACATACATGACCTACCACCCACCACCCCCGCGTATCAATCAGTTAAAAATATTTTACGCTGCCAGAGGTTGCCAAAAAAAAAGAAGTGAAACCTCCCAAGGGGGGTAGCCCCACCTTTGTTGTTGTTGTAATTTTTATGGCTACATTTATAACATTTATTTTGTATTTTTACGAGCTGAATTGTCTTTTGTTGCTTTATTATTATGTCTCACTTCGGCTTTTTATGAGAGTTTTCCTGTTCCCAAACAACAAAAATAAGGGACAGAGAGGAAGAAAGGAAAACCTTTCCCAACTGTAAGCGAAAACCAAATTGCCACGAAGGGTAATGACATTTTAAGTGTGCCCTGAGGGGAAAAGGGGTTTGGAACACCCTTCGTAAAGTCAAAACCATAATTTGGTAATAACTTTCTTCACCTGCCTAAGGGAGCAAATTAATAGCAAGTTTTTACTGCCAAATCCATTCTAGATTTATAAGCAGATTGATATTTCTCAGGTTTTTAAAAATATATAGTTTAAACAATTTTTTTTCTTAAATTTCTTAATGCTCAAAAATTATTTGTAGGTATTTCAATTTATATTTCAACGATTCAGTTGTAAAGTATCTAATTTCTTGCTATAACAGCGTTATTTAAGCTCGCTTAGACAATAGTTGTCCAGCACTTGGAGTTCCTCACTTATCCAGCTTTACTGTTTCACACTCCCTCCCGGGGCACTTTAGAAAATGAACCTAGACCAGGAAAAATCCCTAACAAAGCGAGGCATTTTTAATAACTTTTAACAATGGAATGCTTTGTTTTCACTTTGATTAAAATATTTTTCCATTGCTCCTATATAGTATGCACAATATATATATGGGATAGATTAAATGGGGCGAGGGCTGTGATGGGGGAAAGCGAATCTAGTTATAAAACAAATTATGCATTATTAAAAACACAAGAGACCCGGAAGGGAAAGGGAGTGGAAGGGATGGGATGGGAATAGAAAGGACGAGGAACGTAATGCAATGGCAGTTGGAAGAAATGGAGAAGAAGCACGAGACATGGAAGAACTGACAATGAAGCCGCAAAAACTTGGCACAGCCGGCTGAAAAAAGAAGAATATATAAAAAATATATAGACAAAATAAAAAAGAAACCATGGAACCAGGAACGGAATGTTAAATTTTATAAACAGAGCATAGAACAACAGAGAGTGAGGGGCGAAAGGAGGCACCAGAGATTGAAGTGCCAGCAAATTTATGGAATACGAACATTTCCTATTTTTCCCATTTTCCTCTCCATTTTTTTTTTGTTGATTTACTTTTGCTCTGCGCAAATTGAATCAAATGCAATGGAAAAGGGGGCGATAAAGGAAAGGGATGAGGGGCTGGTGAAAGCCTGTCAAGGATTTGGTTGCCGAGTTGAAAGGCAAACGAAGTTTTGTTCCTGCGACAATTTGTCGTCTAGTTCCTGCAGCCAAAGCTAAAGCTGAATCTGACTCTGATTCTGATTCTGAGTCTGGGTCCTGAACCTGACAAGATGCGAAATATTTTATTATATATAGGTGAGGCACAGCCCGACTGACAATGAACAAAGCAAACACAAACAGAGCAGAGAATCCGAATCAGAATCAGTGAATGTCAAGCATACTTTAATAAGTTTAGTTAACAGAAAGTCAACTAAAAAAGGACAACTAAGAAAAACGCAGAGAATGGAAACAGGAAACGGATGAAGGAATTTCCAAAGTGAATAGATGGGTAACTAAGTCAACTTAAAAGGGGGGAAAAATATTTAATACCGTGAATAAGCAAAAAAAATGGTTACAAATGTAAACGGGAAATTATTTTGAGGAACAACATTGAATTTAAGCATAATAATGTTTATCACAAAATAAAAAAATGGGATCGAAATATTTATTAAGATCGTTATATTTTGTTAAAAATTATCACTTTATTTGCTCTAATTTAACATAATTCTTATTTAAGAATTCAATACTAAATAAATATAAAATTATTATTTTTTTAATATTATTTATAATACTTAAATAAGCCAATTTTGTTTTATTTTTCCTCTCCTCATTTACGGAATCCCCAGAATTATTTTACATTTCTTTTGTGACAGGTGCGTTCCTAATTTTCCGCAATTGTTTCGTTGTTGAAAAGCCCGCATAAAACCCGTGTATATACAAACGAACACCAGCGTTTATATAACAATTCCCTGTCCATTCAACTGAGTAAACAAAACCTGTAACGGTATAGATGCGGCATTTAAATGTTAATTCTCGTTTAGCGTTGCACGCGTCGTATACGTAATATCGGGCAAACTGATTTTTAGTTGTGCCCCGTTGCAGTTGATGCACCACACACACATCCATATATACCCCTAAATACATATAAACACACTCTGCTGACCGACCACATTTTGAAGCGAGTTGATTTTGCAGTTCATTCAGCATGTTGACCAAAATTGGCGCGGTTTTAATGTCCCCCCCCCCCCGTTTCCCTCCTTCAACACACTTTGATATGAAATAAGTTTTAGCTGCTATTTTGGCTATTTTCTTTCTTCTTCATTTGGCAATTTCAGTCGTTTCGTTTCAGTCCAGAATCCAGAGTACAGAGTCCACACAGCTCGAAACAATGTGCGGACTATTAGCCAAAATGTTAAATGACACGTTGAATGGTGGGTGGTAACTAGTTTAGTTTTTGGGGTTTTGTTAGTACATGATTGGGGTTTTAACTGTTTCGGACCATTGCTGTGGGCGCTTAGCTGGTAAATAAAACAGGGTACAGTTGTGCCCTGCAAAACAGTCAATTAATTTTAAAGGATTTTATGTGGAAGCAGAGGAGCGAAGTGGAGTGGAGAATCTGTTTCTCATGCCCCAAATCATTCGCTTTCCCAATCAGATCAGAAATCCGACGGGAATTCCTTTTCAATCTCTCGCCCAGAAATTAAATAGAATTTATCACGGTCTTGCTGCCTTCCTGAGCGTCTCCATGGAGTTGCAGCTGCTTGGAGGTCCTGGCTGCAGGACCTCCTGCCTGCAACCGGGCCAAACGGATTATTAAATTTTCATGCTTCAGCTTGGCTGATAATCCGGCGAAACAAACGAAAATTGAAGTGCAACTGGCAGCACCCGAAGCAGGAAAATAGAAATAGAAAGATTCCGGCGAAGGAAAAGGGTCGATTCCCCAGCCAATCTGCAGCACATGTCCCCAGGGACAACAGATTTGCTGCTTATAATGATCTGTATCTGTGTCTCACTTTGTAACTACACTCAGAGTCAGGCACTCTTAGGTATTGAAAAGGAAATAAGAAGTGCTTAAAACTTAGAACTAGATTTATGAAGAATTAAAAAAAAAAAAAAAAACATTCAATAATTTGTACAAGACAAGTAACGTTAATACATATATCAATAAATATTTCTAAACAAACCATCCGTATTTAAAAATGTGTTTCCTTCTCGATTTTTTAGAATTTTGATCACTTAAAAATAAATGATATTCCAAAATTAAAAAATAAAATAATGTTAAGAATTTATTAGTTAATTAAAATTTATGACGTTAATATAATAACGTTTACTATAAATTATTTCTTTGTTCAAAACTAGTTAGGATTGGCAGTCTGTGGGCTTGCAGTTTCTAAATTTTATAAAAAATGTGGTAGGTTAAAATGTTAAAAACAGTTTAGGGATTTGATCAAATGCTGCAGCTATTCAAGTTTTTGTTATATTTTCGTTCGATATTTAATTTAATTTATACTTTTTAAGTTCAGAACTTGTATTTATCGCGCTCGTCCCGTCCCGAATATTTTTTCTGAATGCATGTGTATATATTACACATTTCATTCTCTGCGAGGCGACAATCCCTGCAAGGATTGCAACTCATTTGAGCCCCGCTCACGGGGCATGTTGCCAAGGTTCTGGTGTAAATTTCAATTTGACTGCCATGGCGAGACTCGCCGCATAAATCATACTTAGTGTCCTAGATGCTGCTGCTGGCTGTACTGTTTCTCTATTTCTCTGGCTGTTGCTGCTGCTCCTGCTCCTGCTGCTGTTTATCCTTTATCCTGGCTGGCTGCTAGCTCATTTGTTGGCAACAGTTTTTGGCCTTTTGCATTGTATGTTCATTGCATTTCTCGTTTAGTCACGCGCCAAAGTCAAAGTTTTCCCATTTCCACCGATGAATTATGCAGCCCGAGCTGAAGGTGTTGCTCCGCTCATAAGCTTGGCGTTTTATTTTCATCTCCGCCGTTAAACGATGATTGATGACGATGGCAATTGCGACTGCGATTGCCAGGCAAAAAGTACACGGCGATAACTTAATTGCTTTGAATGGAATGTAGCCAAAATGCCGATGGTTGGGGAACCGAACGTTGTCATATCCGGTAGCGGTGACCCCAGTTAAAGAAGGGTCACAGGTCGCAGGTCACCATTCTCCCCATTTCCCCATTCGAAGCTGGAATTGAAGTGTCCTCCGACTGACTTCTGGTTATGGGTGCCAGGGTGTTGACCATGGCCATTAACAGCAGCCAAATGATGTTGCCAGGGTAAATGGCCATTAGCCGGCGGCGATTTTTCCTATCTCTGCAGCATGTGGCAATTAAAGAGCGAGCACATGAAAACGGGGGCCATACAAAAGGTTATCCCCAGCTTATGAGATGTAAAGATGGAATTACGTCGATTCCTTGGTAAATATATTGAATACGTTAAATAAGATATACTACTCTGGTTTAATCAGTTGATAAAAATGGATTTTCCTGCAGCTTCTTAATATGCCTTTATAAAATTAAATGGAAACTAGATTTTTTTAATTAATCTGGTAAGGATGTGAATAGATCGATAGATTCCACTATCGATAGTTTCGATAGTTTCGGCTACCGATAGTGGCCATTATCGATACTATCGTAAATAAGTAAAAATAAACAACAAATTACAAAAAATAAAAATTGAATCACTTGAAAATTTCCATCTAAATTTTACCGCGAAATGCTAGGAGAATGGGTTCAAACCATCAATATTTCCTAGACTTTAAAACAATCGATAGTATCGATAATTATATCGATCGTTTTACCAACCCTACGAACAGATGAGTCATTCTGTAAATCCCAAAGAGGAAGTTATAAAAATTCCAAATAAATCCTCCCATATTTGGTAAAAAACAGTTGTGGCTTCAGCTCTACAAGTAAACAGGACTCAAGGCCCAGCTGTTTCCCGTTCCTTGAGCTCTTATATCTTTTTTTTTGTGCGCTGGGTAAATTAAGTAAGTGAGACAATAGAAAAGCAGCTTATTTTATGTGTGTGGACGTGGGTAGTGGGTTTTTATTCCACGCCTTGGGTTTTCCCGCGCTGCGACTAGAACAGCTGGTAGCTGTTACTAAGGCTACTTAAACGGTGCCATGTTTTTGCCTGATGCTCCGTCTCTCTCTGAACCACTCTCCCCGTCTCACTCTAAGCTTTCTTCTCACACTTTTGTGTGTCTGGAGTGGTGAATTATACTAGCATTTTTAGCAAACGTTTAGATGCTTTTAATAGCCTCCACACACATTATAGAGCATAAAGTGCCAACGGAGAGCTAACGTTTTGTCACCGTCTCTTTCTTAATATCTTCGTCTGTCTCTTTCTTTATTGTTTCTTTTCTCTTTTTCCGCTTTTGTGGCCCAGACATTTCTTTAATTATCCAATTACAATGGCACAAACGAGATAGGCCAAAATAAAAGTACGGATGCTGTCAACCTCTTAGTTTTCCACCCCTCTTTGGATTTTCCTTCTCTTCTGTACACTTTTTTGTTTGTTTAAGTTTCCACTTTTGGTTATCCTCTTGGATTTTTATGAGCTTATTTAGTCAAGCTATTTGCGCTACTTGCACCTCAAGTGTTTTCAATTCCATGGGTTCTCCTAATTATTATCAGCTAACGCTAAGTTAAGATACTTTCAATAACTGTTAAGTCCGGGGACTTTGCCCTGGGGAGAAATGCCAGTGTTTTCAGGCTAATCAAAACCGAATTAGTTTTGTAAAATCATCATCATCAACGGGCTTACAGATGGGATGGTATCCTGGCATCCTGGGTGTCCCGACAGCTCGTTAAATCCTTACGCCATTGCCCTGCCTCCGAGAAGGAGTAGATCCGGCCAGACGAGAATTTAATGCCGTAAATTGACTGCGTGAAATGAGGTTAATGCTCAATAATGCATGCGAGTAAATGCAGAAAGCCGACAGAGCTCGATTTTCCAACTGCACCGCTGCAGTTGCTCCTCCCTCGAGTCCTCCGTCCTGATCCCTCCATATCCTGTCGTCCTCTGATCCTTTGACGGCCCCCGGTTGTTGTTGTTGTTTTCGTTCTTGTTCTCGGGTTATCGATGCATTGACACAAATGCTTGCCCGCACATACATACTTATATACATACGAACCTACGTAGTACGTACTCCCAGCTACAAACAAGCACAAAATCGGGAAAAAAATGGTATGGCGCTCAGGATTTTTGCACCAATAACTTTTGCCTTATGACAAGCCACAAACGCACAGTGGTTCAAGATTTATTCGTAATTTATTGTCACTTGAAATAATAAGAATTTACAAAATATAGAGAGTTATATCAAATAAGAAAATAAAGTTGCATTTACAAATTTTAACTTCCGATTACAAATTTCGTATTTTCTTGTGCATCAAAAAAAAAAACGCACACATAAATTTATTTATAAAATATTGAGAGTAAAACACATATATAGGATATAAAAAATATAGATAAGACTTCGAAAAATAAATAGTAATAATTTAGCTTGATTTAAAATTATAAGCTTCTTTTAAAACGCCCTTAGGATGCTGTGATATGAAATAAATACATTTTAAAGTGGATATACACAAAATGATAATAATATTGATGATAAAATAAAATAATGATAATGTATTTTATTTTGAAACTCTTTTTACCAATCTTCCGTTTAGCCAATCTCACAGTGCATGGCCAGCAATCGCGTCTGAAAGCTGAAAGGTAAACCAAAGAGAAAATCATTAATAAAGCAGCTTAAAATTGCATTAACACTGCAAAATGATACATGTACACATCCGTATAGATTGAGCTCGTTCGGACCAAAAGAGATTTAAAAGTGGAGAAGTTAAACAATTTGTAGGGTCAGAGGGAGACAGTCAGAGGCGACAGACAGAGCGAATGAGGACATGGACTACTTTTCGAAGGGCATGCATTTTTCCCGGGGACATAATGTCCTGCAAATTGTAGACATTTTTCAATTTAATGAGGTGCTTTACTCTAAATTTCTCGCATGCATAAGGCAAGAAAAAAGCGGGAGCGGAGGGTTAAGTGCATCACTGAAACCGGCACTGTCCTGCCCACTGGTCCGACTGCCAAGGCCATTAAAATGGTAAATTGTGGCCTGGAAATTGCATCATTCTTTCTGGTCAAAAGGAGGGGATTCGTCCTTCGGCTCGCCATAAAGGCAGTCGAGCAGACGTGCGGCTCTGCAGACAACCCAACTAACTAACTAACATGGCGCATTACTCATACGCCGCGTGCTCAATGACTGTCGACTGTCAGTGGATTGCAGCTTCAGTACATCATTATCCGCTCGCTTATCGCTCCTAGTCCCCCCTCCCCCAGAGACATCATCCCACTCCACTGGCTCTCTCGCATTCCACCACTCGTTTTTACCCAGCCTGGGGCATCTTATCCACAGGCTCGTCAACGTCAAGTGCCTGGCACTCGGTGTCTTTGGTGAATTCTGCCTGCTAAAAGAGGATATCACACGAAGGACTCGCTGTCTGTGCTTGTGTCTGGTCTGAGCTTTTGCATGTGTCAAGCGACTGCTAAAAGTCAGCCGCACCGAAAAGTAGGCAACCTTATGAGCGGCAACTACAGTCAAAGGTCCAATTGGTTAAAGTCCGATTTAATAAACTAAGCAAGCTCAATAAAATCTTTAAAAAATTGATGCATTTATTAAGATTTTTATAGCTTTTTAGGCTAAGGTCTGAGTTAATAAAGTCTAAATAACACATTCAAGGAACATATTATACATCTTTAATTTTAAATAAATAAATATTTGAGACTCACAAGACTATTAAACTTAATTGTTATTCTCAGTATCAGATTGTAAATCAGAATATCTTTGAGCTTTAATTTGTACTTTTAAAACAATAAATATTTGTAATATTAATTTGACTTTTAGAATATTGTTTGGAATTGTACCTATATACATTAGAAAACCATTTTCTTAATTATGAAATTTTTGAAACTTTTAACTTACGAAAACTATTATCTAGAACCGAACAAAATTTAAACTGTTTTTACTTTTAGAGGTAAGACTGTGCTCTCTGGCAGCAGTCGTGAAGTGTGAAAAGTGATGGAGGAGAAAAGAGTGGAGGGACCGTAGCTATGTCTTACTAAATCTTTGTGGAATTTATTTTGCCAGCTATTTTCAGTGATTTACTGTTTGCACACACACGCGGCCTGAGCTCATCTTTCAGTTCGTATTCGTATTCGTATTCTCCACTCCAAACAAACTTCAAGTTGGGGCCACGCCACTCGACAAAGTGTTAATGAGCACCCACACACCCACAGACACCCGCACACACTTCAATATATTGCGCCCTGGTTGCTTTCATTATACGTGGTATTTTCGCAGCCGGGCCACACAGTGCGTATGCGTAATTTTTGTCACTTATGTAGTTTGCAGTTTGACAACGAAACCTCCGACTCTTCCCGTGTGTCAAGTGTTTGCAGCAGATTTTAATTTCGGCCACTTGATGTCTGGCTGGCCCCCGCAGCGTTCGCCCATCACATTTGAAATGTGTGCGAAATAAAAAAAGGAAAAAAATAAAAGACGGAAGAAATTAAATTAAAATTTTAATTAAAACAAGCTCCCGTCTCCGGAATCTTCTGCGAATCCCGAGCACTCAGCGAAAACAGCTTAAAGCTTGGGGCCAATTTAATGAGTGCCCGGGTGTGTGGCTTGCAGATATTCCTCTCAGGCTGTCAGCGAGCCGTGGGAATGCCTCAATTGACAACTGTGCGAGCTCTCCTTAATGTTTACCGAAGCTAAAGGATGGTCATTATGCCCCAAGTGCAGGTCATCCACTTTATAATAGTTGTTCTGCAGCAGGTCAGCTTATTAAAGAGCTGGAAGAGTTTGGTTTCCTTTAGAGAAAGCTATTACAGTTTGCCATAAAATCTTTGGGCTTAAAGTACCATCTTTATTTTATACATACACCCATATATATATTATATTTTGCCTTTATATGTGGCAACTCAATTCTCCGAGAGAGAGAAATCGGCAATGATATTATTTAATATCAATTTTACCCATATGGCATAATAAAAACGATATGCGAATAAATACCAGAAATTTACCATGCGCATAGCGACTTGATCCCGGCGTGTTTTTTTTGTTTGTGCAATGTACACACATGTATACTATTAAACTAGTTTTTGTTGTTTTGTTTTGAATAATTAAATTACCACTGATTGACCTTTAACTCTCTTTAAAAACTATTTAAAGTCGAACATCGATAGTTATAAATGAATCGCAACAAAATATTTAAATATTTAATATTATATTTATATTTTATTTGTCTTTTGGCTCTCCATTGTTCAACATTTTATTATTTATTTTACAGTGAAAGCCATTTTTCATTAGTTGATAACAAAAACTAGCTGCTAACCGAAGAATTTTCCCTTTTAAATAATCCCTATATTACAAAATGTTTTCCAAAACCAATTTGATTGTGGTCTGAGGCCCAGCTGGAGATCCCACCTCCAAGGACCTTGTTGCCCCATGCCAGCCAAAGTTCTGGGCTTCACCGACACCATCATCATCATCATTGCCATCAGCTAATGACCCTGGAAAATGGCCAAAACAAACGATAACCGAGGCAGGCTCAGCAGGGGACTTGGGAGTTGGCTGGTAAGTAACGAGGATTAAAGCCGGCTTCCGGCAATTTTCAACGTCATAAATAATATTTCAATAAATTTATATTTGCCCCAGGCTCCCGTTGAGCCCTTAATTGTGTTAAGATGAGAATGGCTGCAATGGTCAGCTGGCAGTTTGTTTCTATATTGTGGCTGTGAAATCATGTTGCACGTTTCATTAGGACTAAGTTGCTGTGACGGTTGCGCCATCCATTGCACCTTCATAATTCCGCACAATGCAATGCGAGAAGAAAGAGAGAAAAATCTATAAAAAATACATAATTGAATTGATTTCTTTCATTCAGCATTCTTTTTGTGTTTCATCCCCCTTCCTCCCCTTTCAATGAGCTTAGCAGATTTTCTCACTCTGTTCTCCATTCACGTCCTTTGTTTTCGCTTGCCAATTTTTGCTGGCCAGCGAAATGAAAATTGAAAATTGAATATTTCCGGCGACACAATGGGATGGCCGCAACAAAAGCAGCGACAACAGCAGCTGAAAAGCAGTTTTTGCTGACCAAACCACACAACCCTTGCCCTCTCCTCTTTGAATTTTCCACCCCCCTTATTTTCCACCCATTTCGTCGCCTTTTCCAAATTCAAGCGAGCGATTTCTGCTTTGCTTCTTCTTTTTTCGAATCGAAAATTGCATTGCTGAGGTAAAAATGGCGAGCTGCTTTGCAGGAGGGATCAGAAAATATGGCAGCAAGCGGAAACGGAAATAAGCCAAGCGCCTTCAGCTGCTTCAGATTTCAAGAGACGTTGGAAAGCTGTTCGACTTTGAGTCCCCAGTGAGGCGATTGAGAACGAATCCATGAAATTGGTATTCCGAATAGAACAGAGAGGGGGTTTTCGGTTCGATATCAAAATAAATAGATGAAAGCTGTGGTAAAATAAAAACTATTTCACTATTAATCAATTGTTTATCAGAACAATTTGACTAATAATTGTGCGGGAATTGGTTTAAAAATTAGAACTAGTTAACGTTGTACTTTGCACAAATTAAATCAGAATTAAATAGGCATTAAAGCCTAATTAAAATACTTCCGCCATTTAGCGTTCCTTTACCATTTATGTGTAGTGTTAACTCAAAATTCATTACATTTTTAAGTATATATAATGTAAAACGCTGCCCGGTTATACACAACACGCATAGTTACATATCCTAAGTACCCATATCGAAAAGAACGAAGGGGATTATCCCACTTTGGCCACAATTTAATTACATTTGCCGCACAAGGGTGCCCCCCAAAGCTGCCGCAGTGCATTAGAGAACCGCTGGGGCATTGAATTAAACTGACATTAAAATAGATTCCGAATGGGAGCGGAGGAAAAAATGCAAAAGCGACCTCCGAAGTGGGTGGACGATGGGATGGGATCGCTATTCCCGGGGTCGCGCATTAAATCCACCGCAGAAAACAATGCACAAATCCTATTTGAGCGCCGCTTGCAATTAAATACATTCTGGACGGGGGGATGGGGAGAGGTTTGTGGGCTTCAAAGTTGCCAGTGGTTTTTAGGTTGCCCGAGTGGCAGACACACACATGTGTCCCGGGGAGAACCGCCATAGCCGGAAGTACACAAATCGCATAAAACCCAAAGGACGAGTAACACAAGGCCCAAACTGAGTTGGTTCCCAAAAAAGAGTGACGTAAAAAGTAAACAGCGTCGACACTGATTCAAAAATGTATTCAAAATGCGCTCCAAAAACCGGTCAGAAAAGGGGGCGACGGCTATACGGGGGATAAAGGATTTTTTCGAGCGAGAACATAAAACCCTAGATGGCCCAAAATGGTACCATAAAACCCATGCTCTCTCGCTCACTCTTTTAAGCCGCATTACAAGTGCAGGAAGCTCTCTGAATCGGGATTACGAGTAGCCAAAATGCAGCTGGGTCCACGATTCGTGGCCAAAAATAAAACAAAAAAAATAAAAAAAAGGGAAAGGATGAGGATGAGGGGGTTCAAGGGTCAACAGCGAGTAAACAAGCGACTTTGCGGCGCTTTTTCCCTGTTATCGAGAGCGTCCATTTGAATGTTTTTTTGTTTTCGCCAAATTTATGCCAAGTGTCTGATAATTGAAACGGTCGAGGGGCAAAAGATAATGCCAAAATGGAAGCAAAGTGGAGTAGGGAAATGAGAACGGGGCAAGAACTATAGAAGCAAATGGAGTGAAAAGTCTTAACCAAAGCAATTGAGTATTGAAGTGCAGATTGAAGCCAACTTAACTTCTTTAGCTTGGCAAAGAAATGACAATCAGAACTTTACTTTGCTTTTATATGTGAAATCCTCATACATTTCCTTAAAGCCGAGAAACTGGCATTGCTATTTGGCTTTAAGAAAAGCTTAACGAAAAATTTAATACATATTGTGTAAAAGGGCATTTCCATTTCGCTATTTCGAATTTTTATTTTTATATCTAATTCCTAAATTAAAACTAAATTTAAATGAATAATTTCTACATGTTTTCTACATACTTTCTCCATGCTTTCTAGTTGTTTTCTACACACTTTCTACATGCTTCTATATTATAAACAATGGCTGAAATTACATTTCATTTTTGGATTAATCAATTAAATAATTAGAAACTTAAGTCTGCAGCCATTTTTTTTATCTTTTACTTTTAAGAAAAATAAATTAATTTTTATTAAAATAATAAAGGTTTAAATTTTATTTGGCAGCAGTCACCTTTTGGATTGTTGCTACAGGAGAACATTGTTTTCAACCTAGCCGAACATTTTATAAGTCCACACTCGAGAAATAATTGAGAAATAAGGAGACAATGTCCCGCCGTTCGACCAGTTTGTTGCAAGACGGCAAGGATTCCGCCAAGAGCAGCTTGGAAAAGGATGAGAAGAATCGAGTGGCCCACCTGGACGCCGTTATCAATCAGCTGAAGAACCAGGCGCTTGGAAATCGTAGAGCTGGGAATTTAACAGAGGCCACTCTGCAATACATTTGCAGTACATGTCGGGAGTTGTTTCTCACCCAACCGATGCTCCTGGAACTGAGTGCTCCGGTGAAGATCTGCGGGGATCTGCATGGTCAGTTCAAGGACCTGCTGAGGATCTTTCAGCAGTGCGGTGTGCCACCCGCGTCCAATTACCTGTTTCTCGGCGATTACGTGGATCGGGGTCAGTACTCGGTGGAAACCTTGGCCCTGCTGTTGACCTATAAACTCCGCTATCCGGAGACTTTCTTTTTGCTGCGCGGCAATCACGAATCGGCGGATGTGAATCGGGTCTATGGGTTTTTCGACGAATGCAAGCGACGATATAGTGTGAAATTGTGGAGGTCCTTTGTGGATTGCTACGACTGCATGCCGGTGGCTGCCATTGTGGCGGATCGAATTTTCTGCGTTCACGGTGGCTTAAGTCCGGATCTGAATAACCTGGATGACATCCGGCGATTACATCGACCCACAGAAGTGCCCAGCGATGGGCTGCTGTGCGATCTGCTCTGGTCGGATCCGGATGAGACGACCGGCACCTGGGCGGCCAACGATCGCGGTGTTAGCTACACCTTCGGTGCCGGCATAGTGGAGAGCTTCCTGCTGCAGCACAAGTTCAATCTGATCGTCCGTGCCCACCAGGTGGTTGAGGATGGCTACGAGTTCTTCGCCGAGCGCCAGTTGGTCACCATCTTTTCGGCCCCGAACTACTGCAACATCTTCGATAACAGCGGTGCCGTTCTGGTGGTGGACTCCAATCTGGTCTGCCACTTTGTCATCATCCGTCCGAGACCCGGGATCCGACCAACGGGCTTTGAGTCGGACAGTGGATCCACGAATGCGCCGGCGATCGGACCACCGCCTTCGGCCAAGGAAAAGAAGGTGTAAGAGAAGATCTTCTGTTTTCGACGTTATTTTTTAAAAATCGAAAATTAATTATGTTTTTTCTATTTTGCATTAAAGCTCGGTTATTATGTTAATAGTTTTGGTAATTTCGTTTAAAACTAATTTTTTTGTTTAAGGAGGGGTTCTTGAGAAAAGGCATCTGTGTTTTTATACCTGTTACTCGTAGAGTAAAAGGGTACATTGCATTCGTGCAAAAGTATGTAACAGCTAGAAGGAAGCGTTTCCGACCCTATAAAGTATATATATTCTTGATCAGGGTCTGTCCGTCTGTCCGTCTGTCTGTCCGTATGAACGCTGAGATCTCGGAAACTATAAAAGCTAGAGGATTGGTATTTGGCATGAGGATTCTTTCAGTTCCTACGTAGCGCAAGTTTGTTTCAAGAAGGTGCCACGCCCCCTCTAACGCCCACAATCGCTTATATACGATTTTAAAAAATTAAATATTTCGGAAAAGTAAAAATTCAGTTTTATTGTGTTTATCAATACTTATCGAAATGTAGAAGAAATTTTTTAAATTGGACCATTCGTTAAAAAGTTATGCGTGATCAAAGTTTCTATCTCCATCTCCCTCGCACTCCCTTTACCTGAGTAACGGGTATCTGATAGTTGGGGCACCCGACTGTAACGTTCTCTTTTGTTATACCCGTTACTCGTAGAGTAAAAGGGTATATTGTATTCGTGCAAAAGTATGTAACAGCTAGAAGGAAGCGTTTCCGACCCCATAAAGTATATATATTCTTGATCAGGATCACTAGCCGAGTCGATCTAGCCATGTCCGTCTGTCCGTCTGTCTGTCTGTCCGTCTGTCCGTATGAACGCTGAGATCTCGGAAACTATAAAAGCTAGAAGATTGGCATTTTGCATACAGATTCTAGGAGTTCCTACGCAGCGCAAGTTTGTTTCAAAAAGGTGCCACGCCCCCTCTAACGCCCACAATCGCTTATATACGATTTTAAAAATTTCAATATTTCGGAAAAGTAAAAATGCAGTTTTATTGTGTTTATCAATACCTATCGAAATGTAGAAGAAATTTTTCAAATCGGACCATTCGTTAAAAAGTTATGCGTGTTCAAAGTTTCTATCTCGATAACGGGTATCTGAATGTCGGGGCACCCGACTATAGCGTTCTCTCTTGTTTTCTTTTAAAGTCTAGCAATTGCCTTTTAAGGTAATAAATAAATAATAATAAATAAAGGTAATAATTAATAGAATCTCATAATTAAAAACCGCTCTTCGCCGTTTATTTGTTCTTCGTCCAATCAATAATATTGCTTTTAATTGTGGCTTCATCGAAGGCCAATTGAAGGTCACCGAGGCTGAGCGCCCAGCGAAGAAATATGTAATAAATCTTAATTTAAATTTAATTAAAATTCCCAATGACCGAGTGGGTGGGGGATACAAAAGCGGGCGGGAGAACTGGAAAATGGGGACACAAATCGGGCGCCCAGACGAGGGGAGGGGGTTTAAGAAGAAGAAGCCAGGGGGTTCAGGGGTTAACAGCTTGGCAGGTGAATGAGGTGGCGGTGGCAGCTTCTGTTTGACTTTGTAAAATGTCTACCTGGCCACACTTTATGCCAGGGAAAATAATTCCATGAGCAAATATTTAAATGTGGCCGACGGGAGAAGCGTAGTTTCCCAGAGGCGGAGGTTTTGCTTCTGCAGACCCGCAGGCGAAACTCATTTTGTTTACAAAAACCAAGCATCGTAATTTATACATTCATGTGTGTAAACATAAACAAAAGGTTTTCCAAGGCAAGGAAAACCGCCAGCAGGTGGAAAAGGGGTGGCGGCGGGGCAAAGAAAATAACTTTAATAATCTGGGCAAACACAAATAATTACACAGCGTGTATTCGTGTGTTTGTGTGTGTGTAGAAAAACAAGCAACTGTCTGCATAAATATTTATTATGTGTTCAATTGCAATGGCCAAAGGCATTGGCAAAATGAGGGCGGTGGCGTATACGTGATTTCTGATGCACAGCCGGCACATAAATCACATACTTGCGGCCGCCTGCGGCCATTTTGAATTGTAATTAATTCGTAATTTTTTGTACATATTTATCGTACATTTGTAGCCCATTTAAATCAATTGTGTAACGAATTTGTTAAATATTTTATGGCCGGCGTGAATTATTAATTGCAAATGTAGGGCCCCCGAAAAATATGCAACAGTCGTTGGAATTCCTTTGATATTGATTCGCTTTCGATTTGCTGATTAAATATTGATCAAAGCGAGGAAATCTTTTCGCACTTTTCAGATTTGTCTTTCCACACTTCCCCCACTTATAGGGGTCCTAATAAAATTAAAATGAAAGCCGAACGAAGCCAAGACACTTGCCTTTATGGGGCAACAAAAATCTTTATGTCGGCATTTCAACAGGCGTAACACAAAAAAAGGTTGAAATTAAATAAAAATGTAAGAATCGGCGAAATGATATGGGGGCACTTAAAGGTGCCACATGTCGAGGGGACGGCAGATGATGTATAAAAATGTCAACGGCAACAAGAGGCAAACTTGTAAGTGTCAGGCGGAGATGGGGAAAACTTGGCCAAACGGTGTCAAAACATAAAACGAAAATTAAGCAAAAGAAAAAAGGCACATCTCGGGGTTTTTTCCTCGTTTTTTAGTGGCCCTACCTCTGGTCCTGACACCTGCGCACATCCTTGAAGGTGGCCAGGAAATGAGAAAATAAAGAGAGCAGCAGGACAGGACGAAGGACCAGGCAGGACTACCTGCAGCTGAATCTGATGGTTGATAGCTATAAAAAAATACCTCCAGCCTTCCTTCGCGCCATCTTAGAACTCAGCCGTTACCGTTATACTTAAAGGTTATGGGGGCAGGTTCCAGTGGGTGGGTTCGTTCGGAATCCGTGGAGCACTGGAGCAGTGGAGCGCAGTGGTCCGTGTCCCAGTTGCTCCGTTTGCCGCGATCCCCAATCTAATTGGCATGCAAAGGTCGTCGCCAGCTGTCCACGCAAAGAGTCGCCCTTGATGATGACCACTTTGGGCTTGAGTGGGTGGGAAGCCATTCTGGGAAGGCATCCTTTTTAAGGCGATTTTGTTCGTACTTTATTTTTTGCATTTTGTAATCTGTATTTAGTAATTAAAGAACGGGAGTTAAGTCAAATATTTCTTTAGCACATCTAGTTTTTATAGGAATTGCAACGAAAAAAATACATCTTTTTAATTTTGAATTAAAAATAGAATTTCATAAGTAGTACAAACTTTGTGTTGTTAGAGTTAAAATAAAAATCTTGTATTGGATTCGGAAGACAACATTATATTTTTTTTTATGTACATATATTACTCAGACATTTTAATAGAAAATATAAATGTTTAAGATTCGGAAATATACAACTTGAGATTTTGAAATAACAGATATATGGCTTATTCCACGTGAAACGTGACAGGCCCGTTTGGGTCAAATCTCAGAATCAATCGAAACTTTTTTTTTCGATAGAGGAATGAAATATAAGGATGGGTTTTTGTTTTTTTTTTTTTAACTCTTACCGTTTATTTAAAAAAAATTTGTTTATTATAAATGTGTTTTTGGGTTTTTGTTTTTTTTTTTAACTCTTACCGTTTATTTAAAAAAAATTTTTTTAAATAAACGGTAAGAGTTAAAAAAAAAAACAAAAACCCATCCTTATATTTCATTCCTCTATCGAAAAAAAAAGTTTCGATTGATTCTGAGATTTGACCCAAACGGGCCTGTCACGTTTCACGTGGAATAAGCCATATACAATTTTACTCTCAACAAGATTTTTAGATTTTCTTAAAGGCTTATAAAAAAAAGGAATTAAGATAAGTATTAACTACTCCTTATTAACACATTTATAATATAAATTTGCTATGTAAATGGTAAAGATGAAGCATTATTAAAAACAATTTGCTATCAGAATGCCTTTGATAAAAAAAAAAATATAAATATTTTAAATCAACATAAGTTTTTTACTAAAAATTAACATTTTTCATTTAAATTACTATTTATGATTGTTAAAGGCTTTTCTAAAAAAAAACATTTGTAAAAACGTAAGGTATTTTAAAGAACTAAGGACATGGTATCGAATTTCTCCAGTGCACCTTAATTATCCTGTACCCCATATTCCCGTTAACCGATTCAGTTGCTTACATAATTCAAAACCAAAACACGGTCTTTGTTTTTGTTGTTCTCGACCACGTGCAAGGCGAACTGCGAACAGCTGATTAGGCGTAAACAAAAGTCAGATGGTTCGGGAGAGAAAGCCATAGAACATAGAAGAGAGCTGTTACGCACAAATCAGAGCTTTCACGCTCGCCGGAAAAAGGGCTTTACCGTTTCGCTCATTTTGCGTCGGGAAATCAGCTTCACTTTCATTCGGAGCTTCGTTTTTCGGCTCGGTCTCGCCAGAGAAATCACGAAAAATCGCCAGTTTACCGTGGCAAGTCGCAGCCTGAGGTCGCAATCGTCGTGTTGGCTTCAGCTTGGTTTTCCCGATACATATATCTTCAGCGGATTTCGCTACAGCAGCTCTACTCGATTCGCGCTCAGTTCGCCCGCAGAAGTCAGCAGAAGCGGTTCACAATCCTCCGTAACTCCAGTTTCGTCCTGATAGAGAGGGTGTGTGGTGTCTGTGGTGCGTGATTCTCAATTGTGTAATTGTAATGGATGTCCTTCGTCAAGATTAAATATTAAATTTTCAATGCTCCGCGCGGGTGGTTATATCCCTCCCTGACTCCATGGCGGCTACGTGATTTTTTATAAAGTGCCTCTGCAAATAATAAAAATGAAATAAGAATAAAGCAAATATAAAAGGAGAAACGCGTGCCACATCCGTCAATGGCCATCAGAATGTTTCCCTGGCCATTTTTATTTTCGTGCGCGCTTCACTCGGTTAGCTTCAGCTTTTGTTTTTGTTTTCGTCCTTGTGTTATTCTTTCCCAGCGGTTTTTGTCCCTTTTTCGCCATATGCCGCAACTGAATTTGGCCCGATTTTGATTTTTATTGCCGCCGTTGCCTTTTTTGTAGCTCCCCTTCGAAGCGTTTGCATAAATAATTGAATGCGCCTAGAGGTGCAATAAAAACCCGTGCGACCCATTGAAATATTGACCCAGCTGAACCCACAAAAGGACTCGCCACGAGTCCTTCGCCTGTGTGCACCCGAATTGGCCAAGCAGGCATTAATCATTGAAATAACAGCGCAATGGTTTTATATTTTTAATGAAATATAAAACTCGATTGCCCGCGAATGAGAGACGTCTATCAAATGGTTTGCAAAAAAATGCATTTAAAAGTTGAATTGCCCACTTTTTTGCTGTCCATAAACTGCATTGTAAATCATTTAATTTGATAAGAGCAGAATAATATCATAAATAATAATGATTAACGTATCATAGCTATCATGAATATAAAACTTTAAGTGCCAGCTTTAAAAAAAATCGATTTAGCTATTTAATAATGTAAAAATCGTTTGTGCTTTCTGAAATCCTTTCGTAATACCCAA
This sequence comes from Drosophila lutescens, assembly GCA_037075285.1. Classification (NCBI taxonomy): domain Eukaryota; kingdom Metazoa; phylum Arthropoda; class Insecta; order Diptera; family Drosophilidae; genus Drosophila; species Drosophila lutescens. The sequence goes on from JBAMCF010001109.1 coordinate 598,607, forward strand.
CTATTTGCCAGCTCACAAAACGGTGACACCAATTCCACGCAAGGTCTCTTTCAATCTCCACGAAAAATCACACTTTAAAAGGTATTTCAAAGCAAAAAAAGAGGAAAAACGAAGCAAATACGTAACCAAAATATTTCAACCACATATTTCTTGGCTGGCTCACGTCGCCAGGTTGCAGGACCTGCGGATCCTGGGAACCGTGTCCTTTTTGGCTCGTTGGTTGGTTGACCTCCAGGCACCACTAATTGCTGCAATTTTTCAAGCTCCACAGAGCGACGCCGGCCCTTAGTTGGCTGCCAGAAAAAAGTATTTTCGCTTTGCATTCCTTTTTTTCGCTTTGCCCTTGCAAATTTCCATGGAAATGCAACTGTGAATTTTTGATATTTATCAACCTAAAAAATAAAAAAAAAAGAATCGAGGGATGAGAAGACGGTGGAGAAAGCTGTGAAATTTCTGTGGTCGTCCTCGAAAAGTCCTTGACATGTTGGCCCCCATCTAATGAAGAATGATTGCCAACAGTTCGCCTCCTGGGATTTTACTCATTTTTCAGTTCCCGCTGGATTTTCGCCATGACTAATGATGACCAAACAATGAGCCATTAAAAGAGGGCAAGCAAATATTGTCCACGCCTAAAAAAATCAATTATTGAGTAAATTGCTTTTTAATTAATACCAAATATGGCCTACTAAATGCGCAAAAATTATAAGCGAGATTAAATTGAAAATATTTGCAGACATTAAACACTGAAAAGCTTAACAAAAATATTTGCAGAATATTTCACAATCGTTATTTCTTTCTTATATAAATAATATTTTAATAGGAGCGTACATGAAATGAACGAATAAAGTAAAAAGTGCAACCAAGAGATATATTTGTGAAAGTGAAGTGCGAAAACCGAAATGCACCAAAGCAAACGCTCCAGCGAATTGTGGAATCAATACCAATACCTAAACCGAAACCGAAACCGAAACCAAAACCAAAGTCAAGGATCCAGTGGAATCGCCCGTCGTCCGACGATGGGGCGGAACAAAGGGGCCGCCGCCGGATCGGGAGCAGTCAACTGTGGCCTGTTGATGCTCCTGCTGCTCCTCCAGCTGGTGGGTGAGCGCCTGGCGACGCCATCGCCCTCCTCCATGCAGGCGCCACAGAAACGAGGTAAGTGCTGCATTAAACACAGGAACAAAATGGCCTATTCCCTAAGAATTCGCACCTTTTGACTAAATAAATATTTTAATCTTTTTAAAATATTAAAAAAAAAATAGGGTTTTTTATTTCATTACGCCAAGGATTTGATTGCCCCTTAGATCACATCGAGATATTTAAGCAAAACCGTAAATACAAAAAAATAATAATAATTATTGTTATTAATTTTAAAGATAGATGATCTCTCTTAAATATTATTTTAGCTACTTAAGGGCTGAAATTCATTGTCTTTAGAAACATTATAATACTATCCCCCTTTAATTTTATAATATTTTAACATTCATATGTTTACCAATATTTAAAGTACTTATTGCTAAGTTCAACTAGGCCTATTATATTTTATTATATTTATTTTAATAATTTTTTTTTCCGTGCAACCACTGTTGTTTGAAATGGCAAATAAATGTCAAATAACATAGCTCTAACCGCCTCAGCCTCAGCTGCCCCGCATTCTCATATGGCTTGTGTGTTTGCTGTGTTGCGGGTAAATACTCGTAGGCAGGACAAAAGGCGCACCACGTTGCGTATACGCTACGTTGCCATGGCAGCCGCGTTGCTTATGTTGCTGCCATTGTTGCTCTAGCTGGAGCACTAGTCCCCATACCGATGCGAGGCTGAGCCTGGTGGCAGTATTTTATTAACATTACATTGCTTTCAACTCGGCCTGACATAATAGAAAATTGAATTGCCACGATGGGCGTGGTAGGACGAAGTTGGGAGAACGAAAGATGGGAGGACATTTGAACCGAGAACCATCACAACTCAAAGGAACGAGACCCAAGGCTAACCGCTGCCTTCAACCCCCGGCAGTTCTGCAAGTGATGCAATTAAGTGAACAGCTCTGAAGGATGCAAAACATAATTGAAGCCAGAGTGCCATGAGGTCCTGGCATGCGATAATGATGAGAGATGATGGGCCATCGAAATGTTGAGTAGCTGCTGGTGAATAAATCGAAGTTGGGAATAGAATAGTGCTTTAAGATTTGCTATGATTAAGATGGTTTAGTGGTTAAAACAGTCCTTAGACTTTCAATCTTTATAAATAAACTGGCAATTTTACCCTAATCTTATTGTACGTTATATTATAAAGTTGGGAAATTATTAAAACTAACATAAACTCACCATAAAATAGCACAAATAAAATTCTTGGAAATTATCCATAGAATAATGCTTTTATATATTTTTTATGAAGACGTTTTAGTAATATATATTTGAACATTTTACAGTCGTCCTTACACTAAGCCGTCATTATAAAAATACTGGAAATCCTTAAACTACTTCCTTAAGTTCGTTGTCAATAATATTTAAAAGTTAAGAAATGATTACAATTTTAATATACTCCCCATCGCAACAAGGGAAACCGTAGAATGTAAATTCGAAATAAAATTCTTGGAAAATATCCATCAGGGAACTGGATTTTCTCTCGGCCAGCAGCCAGCTTTTCTCCTAGCCTCCATTGCTTTTCCTGTTTTGTCTTGTGAACTTTATTTGCGCGCTGCTCCATTGGCTGCCAGGATACTTGGACCACATTTTGTCCCACCTCCCCCCCCTCGATTCCGCTCCTCATTCCCATCCTGCTCCCTGAACTTTTGCTTTCATTTGACGCTGGGGAACAATATTGTACCGAGTCGGGTGTCCTTTATTCATTCTTCTGGCGCTGCCAGATGCCGCGTCTCGAGAGCTCCCACAACATGCTTCATTTTATTATGCAACAACCAACGAAAAAAAATAATAAAAAATAGGGAAAACTTGCTACTTTATAGGGCAATACATATACCCCATAGAACAGGAATAGAAAAACAAAAACCGGAGCGGGGAAAAAAACTTGACGCGACATTGTCGTAAATAAGAGGCAAAAACTTTGGCTTTGTTTTCGCCAAGGACCCAGGACTAAGAGCCAAGACCAAAGAGAAAGCGGCGGGAGAAAGTTGTGAATGAATATGATAAGTTTCCGCCACGACTGGTGTATTGGCCATGTGTGTGGACAGCCGTCATAAATTTCCAGTGCTAATCCAATGCGGGGCCACACTCTATATAGGTGAAGTGAACTTTATGGATACTTGAATCAGCCCCCCGAACGGAGAAAAGTTTTATGGTTTGTGAAGCGTGAAATATGCAACAAATTGAGGGGAAAGAAAAGCCACAGGGAAAAGCCAAGAATAAGCATTTCTGCCACTTTCTTAAATTTAATGCTTTGATTGCGTTCTTTTAATCAAGCATCTTAGAAATCAGGGAAGTACACATGAACCAATAAATGAAAAGAAAATACGTTTTAAAGACCCAAGCCTTTACATGATACCTACTTACATGAAAAATGTATTTTTAGCAGAATTTAAATTTAAATTTTATAACAAAGATTTTTTCTTTATTTTCTTAATAATAAAAATCATTTTTGTGTTGGTATTTTATAGATTTAAAATATTATAAGTTTTTATTAGGATTACATTTATTTCGCAAAGATCAGTCTTATAGCAAAGGTTAAACCACGCGCCTGACTTCGAAGAAATGCTTCAGATAGTACACCTCCAAGATGGTCATAATTATCAGCATCATGGGTCCGAATATAGACCATGCAAGGACTCGGAATTCCACCATATCGCTGACTTCCAGGTGACCGCGATAGCGAAAGTGCATATATTCCTGTTCCATCTTCACGGCTCCCAGTTTGGAGGACAATTCGTTGATCATGGATTGCACGGTCGCCTGCTCGATGACATCGTCCCATCGATTCAAAGGGTCCTGGTAGTATTTCAAGGCCCTGGCTATATGGAACTGGAACATCAGGACTTTTGGAGTCAGGGTGGACATTTTATTGTCGAAGCACAGCTGATATTGCCCATCTTCCATGGCCGTGAAGGTGAAACTGCCCACGGTGTCCTGTTCCGAGTGGTGGAGACGATCATTTCGGGGTCCCGAGATCTCCACACCCACATCCTTGAAACCGCCCTCCATGACCTCAAAGGATATGGTCACCTTATCGCTGACATTGGCGTGATCGTAGAAGCACATCGTCTCGTGGGCATCCACAGTGATGAGGAAGCCACAGATCGATTTCAAAAGAACCAGGATAACCATAATAACAGACAGCATTTTTGATTTATTTCCTTTTCGCTCCGGGGTTTCTATATTGAGTACATATTATATATATTGTGTGGGCTTGAATTGGGTTGGGAAAAGTAAATGAGAAGACGTTATTCCCCCGGCCAAGCTGAATAATTGAATGCTGTGCTAATTTAACCAGCCTCGCTTCATTATCGAACCGACTTGCCACCATGGCCCACCCCATGGTGCCTCCTCCTATACAAACACCCTTCAAATCAAATTAAGATGATAAAAGCAAATTGCAAATTGTCAGATCCCTGGCCCCCCGCCTTCCGCCCCCAAAGTCGCCCCCTTGGCAATGCATATTTGATGTTATCGATTCCTTGGCCCATCAATTGTCAAAATGTCATGCATTTTTAATGCCATTTGGGCGGGCGGACACACATTTGGATTTTCCGCAAATCATTCTTCTGCTTGCTCTGCCATTCGCCCATTGAATTTATTGCTTTTTGGTTCAATAAATTTTAATGCAAAATGCTGCAGAATTTTTCAATTGTTCAACGCTTTCTCTTTAAAAACGCACAAAATATATCTAGCTATAATTATTTTCGGCTGTAATTTCAGAGTTTTGCTGATGTGAACAGAAATTTATGTAATAATAACACGTAAATTGTTTGCATCAGTGAAATCAAAACTTTTGTTAATGTAATACCGCTAATTGCAGGTTTTTTTTTTGCAAAAATATTTCCCTAGTCGCAGTAATAACTGTTGTTAAAGCTAAAGAAATATTTTTGCTATTTTCTGATTTTCTGATGCTGTGTTAAATTGCATGGAAATGCATACGGCTTTCGATTGTGTTTGCTCATGTGAAGCCACAAAAATTATCGCCGCTTCAGCAAGAATCCAACAAATTGATTCAATTGCCATAAAAATGGACTCCCTTCGACAATTTGTTTATCACCGGGCGATACACAGTTTATGTGGCACCTTAAAACAATTTTACGAGTCGTCAATTCGACGGCGGGGAAACTCCTTCAACTCCACACGGACCCTCAACTATTTGCAAAATGTTTTCACACCCTCCATCTCCTTCTCTCTTTCATTCCGTGTATTCCTATCTCTCTCTGTCTATCTCTATAGAAACATTTTACAACTATTTGCTGTGTGCTCTACTTAAACAATTTTTTCTCCGCTCGCTTCGCCTGTTCTTCATGGGTTTTTTCACCCGACTTCGTTTGTAGCCCGCACTTTTGAATATCCTTTATGATATTCAATTTCAAATTCTAATGCTTTAAGCGATTAAGTACACGCTTTACGCCACTTAACTCCATGTCGCCCGCTTTAGACGGTGTCAGCTGCCCTGCCGCCCCTTCACCTCTCCTTATTCCTATCGCCATCCAGATCCTATCCTGGTCCTATCCAGTTTCGTCCCTCTCCATCCGATTCGCGGTATTTGCCGACTTCAGTTACTTTAGGCGCCGGGAACACTTGATGCCTGCCTTATCCCCTGCCTACTCTGCACTGAGAAAAATCTGGGGAATCGAAAAATCCAAAGTATCATTTGTTTAGTTTCTCTTTGGATTTGTAGGTATATTCTACAGTGCATGGTCATTTATACATTGATGTTACTCAAATCTTTTACATACGGTATTTTAAGGTTATATTTCTAGCGAAGTTTGTGATTCTTCCTTGAAATTATTTTTTAAATATTAAATATTATCTTCAATTCACAGTTCGAAATTTCAAAGTCCCAGTTTGATTTTCAAAATTTATCTTAGTTATTTACATTTTTCATAAGATAATACATTCATTGGATTTCCATAAAACACTTATATTACCCTACTCAATATGAAAAAGTTATTTCAAAAACGAAATATTATTTTTATATGTTGTATGTTAGAGAAAGAATCTTTATAGATTCAATTTTTAAAATCTTGCTTTCTATGAATTTCAATCTATAGTTTCAAACTAGTGGTGATTGTTAACTGATGGTTTATCAGTTTGTATGTGAGGTATGTTTATGACAGTTGATTGAATTAAAATGGTTCAAAAAATAAGGAAGGAAACATTAGTTTTTTCTAGAAAATCATATTTGCATGATATTTTTATAGACTTTATATGCCAATTTCCGCTCAGTGTGCTTCTTCTCCCGTTCCATCTTCTTTTTTCCATGCCACCCGCCGTGTCGACATGACATCGACGCTCTTAAGTGCCAGTTGGAGTTGGCCCCGCCACTGAATTTCCCTTTCTTTTATTTTTTTGTGTGTCGTGCTCAAGGACTTTTTGCTGGATATTTCATGTGCGTGCAGCAGCTTAGGAGCAGATGTGCGTGTGTAGGTGTGGCTGTGGGTGGGAGAACCCCACCAATCCCAATCCCCCATTCCCCGAATGGAATAGATGGGGGGGACAGATTTCGCTACGGTTTTCCCGCTGCCAACGATTGGGCCTGACTTAAAGCGGCTTAAATTACGTATACGCCCAGGCGGTCAGTCAGCCGACAGCCTGTGGATAATAGCCAGGCAATTCCCTCCTCCATTTCTCCTCCCCTTTCCTCACAGTTTTCGCTGTCTTTGTCCCCTTATTTTGCATTTTCTGCAACTATTTTTTGTACACCTTGACTAGTTTCGGCATCTACTCAATTATTATCTTGCCGCTTGGGGGAAAAGTTGCCATAGACTCACGTGCCTTTGGCTTTGATCTACTTCCCAGTACTTTTTTGTTTTCTCTCTCCCATCCCTTGGTTTTCTTCATCAAATCGCTTTTGTGGCCCGGCCGTTCGTGCGTGTTCTAATTTGTTTGCAACTCTACGTGTGTGTCTCTTGTTGATTGCCACTCATGTCCTCCCTCTTCCCGCCCCCAAAGTCACATAGCCGCCCTCGCTTCGGGGTCCACTTTTAATGCCCTTTTAAAGGTGCAAATGATTTCATTTTGGTGCCTTACTTTTTTATATCTCTCGGCATTAGCCCAATTTTTTACATCGTTAAACGTGATGAAATTGGCCAAGCATTCTGTAAATAGAGCCATTAACATTGAAGCCAGTGTCTAATAAAATAAGTTTAGTTGTCCCTAATTATAAGTATTTAAAATACAATTTTTTAAATGTTTTTTAACTTTCCAAGTTAAGCACTCCTATATATTTTTTAAACTCTAGCATTAGATTACTTAAATTAAGCTCCTAAGAATAAACCAAATAATGATTATATTTTATTTATTTATTTGGTGTATCAATTTGTCTTTATTTATATACATTTTATTCCCACTTTTTGTTAAAATATTACATGTGATATATGTACCATTTCCTGCCTTATTGTAAACGTCTCAAATCTTTATTTGGCAAACAACTCAAAGAAATCGGGACAAAAAGAAAACAGTTGAACAAGCAGGCCAATCGAACTGATAAAAGGGGGCCGCATCCTTGGCATAAGCTGCACAGGAATCGTGCTAATCTCCACTTGAAAAACACTTGACGAGGGGTGAGGGAAGCGGAAAATCCGAGGGAAATGGAAAAGCCATGAGAAATGAGCCGAAGGCAGCCTGTGAATGAGCTGTAAAAAGGCTCAAGTATTGACAATGCCTTTGGTCTTCCATGCGATATCTTCCGCCCACTTTCGGATCGCCCCCCTCTAATGGGCTAATGGGCGTGGCAAAAGTGGGACATGACAACAAATTGGCAAATTTCGTATTTTTTCCAGTTCCTTTTACTTTCCATGTGTGTGTGCGTGAGTTTGGTGAGGATTTATTTCAATTGAAAGTGCCGCCATGAGCTGTCAACATGAATTCCTTAGCCAGACTCTAGCAATAAGTCAGCTAACGAGCTTCAATGAGGCATGCCAAGTATTTCCGGTACACACTCACAAACACACACTCACATAAAGAGAGAGAGGCAGGGATGGATACAGAGTGAGATGGAGAGATCAAATAGCTTGCCATTGAAGTTGCTGCTGCATTTTCGTGTCCTCAAATTTTTGCTATGTGTTGGCATGAAATTTACATTAGAATTTCCTCTGCTTTCTGGCTACAATTTCCCCGAATGCACAAACAACCCAGAGAGAATGGGAGAGCATATCTAAGAATATTTTGCATAATTTTGCGCAATTTCCCCAGCTGTAATTTCGACAACATTTTGCTGGCAAATTAAATTGCCTGCCAAACGATCCTGTTAATGTCTGCATTGCCATTTGCATTTGACGTTTGTTTGTTAATTTAATGCCAGTTATTGTTGGCAGATCTGTATGCATATTCCTATTTAACCCCCGTCTAGAAATCAACTGGCTTTGCTAATTGGCATTGGCATCGGGTTTCTCCGGTTAGGCCCACTCAATTAGGCCAAGTTTTTGGGCCAAAGAACTTTCTGACGCTTGCGGCTTTCGCAGGAAAACCAAAACACTTTACCCGCCGGCTCCAATCATTCGAACTCACAATAGCATTGAAAGAAAATTTCATTCGATGAGGTCTGACCTGAATGGGTACCTTAAAAGTAATGAGAATCATAATAAAACTATTGTACTTTTAAAGATAAGAAGGTATTATAATTTTTCAGGGCTTTACAACCATTCCTAGTGATTTAAAACCTTGTGAAAAAGATACAAAAAGTATTCAATCATTTTTTTGGAAACGGAATCTTTTCTTCCATAAGCTTGAACTCTAAATTAATTAATTTTATTTATACTTGTAAATCTAAAAATTCAACAAAATCATCAAAAAACAATGAATAATACGCTTTATCCTTAAACTATATTTTTAAAAATATTAAACTTATATCTCAGGATTTCAATGGCAAAGTTTTTTCCAGTGCACCCACATTCTGGCGTCTATCCGTATCCTTGTGAAGCATTTGACATTTGCAATTTTGCGTCACGCTTGGCGGACAGGCAAAAAGGTTTCTGTGGCTTTTGTGGCTGTCACTTGGCGACCGATTTCGATGGCATTTGGACACTGGACTTTGGCATTCATATTGAGCGGCTCTCGGCCTTGATTGAACTTAAATGAAGCTTGATGCGGTTAATGGGGGGGAAATGCCAGGCCATTGGGGAGTGTGCGTATATCAATTATGCAAAGTGCGCAGTCAAAGAAATAAGGGAATCACAAGGATATTGTATGCGCCTCCCCCTACACCCCCATAATCCTCCATAAATCTTAAATTTCCTAGCATAATACTTCATTTGAATTGCTCCGCACGCACATACATAAGATCCACTTAAAGCATCTCATTTGATGTAGCAATTTTATGCCCTACAGTCGTCACATAAATCAAATGACAAACTCAATGATAATCACTTTTCCAACGGCGCATTCAATTAACAAATGTCGCCAGGCAACAATAACAATAACCAGGCAACATTTAATTAAATATTCCTTAAACAGCAAACAGCAGCAGGATGACGACGACGACGACGAGGAGTGAAGGGAATATATGCAGATTGAATTAAGTTTTATTCTTCACGCCCTTTTTCTGGGTGGCAAAAAGAGGGGTGAGGGCAATGTTTAGCACAAAATCGCAAACGTGTGTGTAATCCACACAAATACACACAGGGAACGCACACACACCCAGACAGACCGACACTTTTGCGGGAGCCACGAAAAATTTAATTTTCTCACATTACTTGTGCATACTTGGAAAAGCCGGAGGCGAAAAACCGAAACCAAAAACCGAACAGAGAGCACCGACAAACCGAAACGAGCACCTACCCCCAAAACCCCCTCCCCTCGTCACCCTGCAAACACAGTCACACTTTAACGTATGCGTGATATTGAAACAATGTGAAAATTGCGCATACGCACAGTTGTGTTACTTCGCACGCATTGTTCTCTGGCTGGGCAGGCCCTTAACCCCGTGGCCCCGGTGAGCAGCAGGACCCATGGCGGACCCCAAAAAAATACTTTATTTGATAAGCAAGTCATTTGCATATGGCAAGTTGACATCCTTGCTGCGGGGAAGGACCTGGGGAAAGGGAGCAAGGATGCCAAGCTGTCAGGAGGGCGTGAAATTAGAAACTTTGTCTGAAATCAGCGTCGAGCGAAATATGTAACTTCTTGCAAAGGGGAAATAAAGTAAATAGCAAATACAGTCGCGCTCTTAATTTATCTAATTAATTGAGAGTGCCACAGAAATAATTTACAAAGGTGCCCAAAAGAATGCAACATTATATTTGAAATCAGAAAAACTCACTTTTCTTACTGCTTACTTTTAGACACTTTCATTAGCAATTTCAAAGCTCTAATAATTTCTTTGTTTCTTAAACAAACAAATTTTTCCACAAAAAAATAATAAACTTACAATACAGAAGAAATTACTGGTATTTAATGTTTCTTTTGTAGGTTTGTAAAGAATAAATACACAACATCCTAAGAATCCACAACAAAAGAACAACAGAATTGAAATTCAGTGCATTTCTCTTTGACATCAACAGTATTTTTGTAGCCCTATCGTTTATTGAGAATTTAGCCCTGAGCAGGAAAATATTTATGGAGGATATTCTATAAAGTGTTTGCGCATCTATCAATATTTTATCGATTATGGCAGCTTTGCCGGACATGCATCTAAAATTCCATTAATCTACTTCTTTGCCGAATCCATTGCTGCAACTAACGCATTTTTTACGACCATTGTCCGATGAAACAAAGCTTCAATAAACTGATACCCTAAAACAACAATCCTTGCTATTTCCTCTACCGAAAAAAACGAAAAAAAACATTCATATTTTTCCAAACAATTTCTCGAAAGATTCACTGTCAACACAGGGTCTAAACCCAACAAGGACGTACATCATCGGCCATTATATAGTTCCCAGTTAGCCAGGCCAAGCAGGCAGCTTAACCAGATATTCCCCCAAATCCACCCCCCGCCCCTTCCTCGCTTTTCACCTCTGCTTCCTCCACTGGCAGTCCAGAATTTTTCAGGGTAAGGGCGACAATATTTTTGCACAATTTCCATTTTATTATTGCACATAACCCAAAATGCCATTTATTTTTACAAGTGCTTGTTGAAGTTTTCTCCATTTCTCTACACTTGCCGGCAGTTACAGTAAGTGGGAGGGAGAGGGGCAAAGCGAGAGTGCGAGTGCGAGTGAGACGGGGAAAGGGCAAAAGGGTAACAACAACAATTGCGATGCCAAACACAGAAATTTATGGTCATTTGGGGAATTTTACGCTTTTTCAGCTTTGGAGCGCCGCATTAAATGCTTACATGTTGATTTAACATCCTGGAGCATGCACAGTTCCCTGGGTCTTGGGAAAGCCTTACCCATTCTCCGCCTTTTCCGCCTTTTCCGCTTTTCCGGCAACTTAAAATGCTACTTTGCATGCACTCGTCCTGGCCTCATTCCTCCTCCTTCCGATTCCTTCTGTTTTGTTTTAGCGCGCTCAGACTTCGTTTTCGGCGCTGCAAATCTTTGTTTATTTGCAGCTAAAATGCAAGGATTTATTGTAATTTTATACACAAGAAGAACCAGAAGCAGAAGCAGAGGCAGAACCAGAGCCATAGAAAGCCAGCCCTCCGGCCGAGCTCAACAAATTGTTGGGAATTATGGCTCAAAAGCCAAGCGCTTTCATAAACATATGGTGGCAACGACCAGATTTGTTTAAAGTTTGCCCGTAAAGTGGGTTAACTTATGCGAAACAAAGAATGCCGAGAAGGCTTCAAGTTTTCCCCGATTCACTTCATTTATAAATGCTTGTGCAGATTGCTAGGTTTTTAATTAAAAACGAAATTCAGGGAAAACAATAATTTTTAGCTTTTAATATGAACGTTTTCCCTTATTTGTTCAACTTCAGAACTCACAATCATTTATTAAAGACCAATTACCTCATAGGTATATATTCAACAACCTTTAACTAAACCTTTACCTAATGGAGCATAGTTTCTATATGGTTTCCATTAAGGATTCTCCACAAAAACACTCTCAGCCGAAGGCTTCACTAAGTCCTTTGTTCTGTTATACGTTTGTTTTCCCGTCCCAGCAATCCATCTTCATTGGAGGGCCACAAATCAAAGTTCTCACAGAAATGGTTTACACTGTATATGGCCAACACACGGGGTTAGGGGCAAAAAAAGAGTGGTATCGAGTGGGAGAATAAGGCAGATGGGGAAAATAGGATCAGGGAGCTAGCGGAGATTTCAAGAGGAAATTGCGCTTTTACCACTCGCACTTTTACTTGGCTGCGTATTTGAATGTTGATTTTTTGAAAGGAATTTCTGCTCTCAAAAGAAATGCCAATGCAGCAGGCAAGTGTGAGAGTGAGTGGGTGCACTGGAAAAAATATCCTTGTTTGTTTTTTAGTTTTGTTTTGGAATGAAATAACTGAGAAAAACTCGAAAATAAAATATTAAAAATAAAAATATTTAAAAATACAAACATATTTTATACAATTTTAATAACGATAAAATAAGTTTTGCTTAAATATAGGCACTACATCTAAGAATAAATAAAGATGAATAATCATTATTGATGTAAACGTTCAGCCTTTTTAACATCTACCACTATCTTTTTTTTTTAAATTATTAGTTAAAGAAGTTTTCTTTCGACTTTAATCTTACTTTTATGATTATATCTATCAATTACCCAGTATTTTTTCTGAGTGCACTCGCTGCGAAAGCCAAAGTGAGCGTGCATTGAGGACCGCATCTCCTCTGTGTGTGTGAGCCAAAGTTTGTTGTGTGTTTAGTTGCGCGTACTGCAGCCATTTTTTGTGGTTAAAAAGCGAACACACCCCGGAGAGAGAGAGACAAATACAAATGAAAAGCTGTATTGGGGGGGTTGAGGAGGGAAATTCATAGGAAAATAGCAGTACGGAGCTATACAAAAGCAGGCGGGCCCATATGCATTTTCGAGTGCCCGACGGCGGTCAAAGTAAAAAGCATCAGGCTTTCGCTTTGGTTTTGTGTTTCATTTTGAATACTCACATGGGTGTGTGTGCGAGTTTGTGATATGTCAAAGTAAAAGTTTGCCTCGCTCCTTCGGGCGCTAGACTGTAATCTCTGTCCGCTGTTTGCCATTTTCCATTTTCACGGCGCTCGCGTCCGTTTTTTGTGGCCCCAAGCCATATTGTTGTTGGCCCGCCTGCCCAGAAAAAGTCACCGCCCACAAGTCCACATGAATACATAAATATTTGCATGCATTACTCGTATATTTGTCCCAAAAGTGCGCTCTTTTTTGGTTTACAAAAAATTAAAAGCGGCAAAAGGTTGGCGGGGCATCCCGTATATTTTTGATGAGTCTCACGGGGACGAGTAAGTCCATGCGATATGCAATATGCTTGCTTTGTTCATTTTTTTGCGTCCTCACTATTTAGTTTGTATTTTTTTAAGTCGCTTGTGGCATTAAAAGTCCAATGACTTATCAAACAAAGTGCTGTTAGGGCTTTAATAATATTTTCAATACATTAAAAAATATTTAAAGATGATTTCTGGCCATTAAATAAATTACTTTTGTGGTATTCAAAATAAAGCAATCTTTAAAAAATTTAAAAGCTAAGCTGGACTCATCCTCTCACAAGATGTGCATTAATAATCCACATAATTTCCACCTGCTAAAAACTATCAAGATAATTTGCTAAATTGTGTGGCTGCCACGGGCAACTGAAAAACCCGAAAAACCCGGAAAACTCATGCACTAACGAAACGAACTTCTAGTATTTTTAGCAGCACCTGGTTATGGGAAAACTTTAAGCAAATTATGACGTTTATTAAAAAGCTTTAAAGCGACTGCCAAACTCAAACGCAGCTCGGTTAAGGCACGTTTTAGCTGAACTGAACACTTTCGGGCCAGTGAAATGTGAAACTTTAATGGCGAACGCATACGCAGACAGACAAAAGTTTTTGTCGGGGGTGCCAAGAGAAGAAGTTGAAGTAATTTGCACAGTAATTGGGTATTAACCTGGCGCACAAGAACGCTGAACAAATGGACGTAGTTTAAGGCACGTCCTGCAGCTCGGTTCGTTTAAGTGCCGGCCATTCACATTGCTCATACGCCGTGTGAGACGGGCTGCGATGCGGTCAGTTTGATGGATATCCTGGCCCTCGGTGGATTTTCCCAGGTTTCGTCCTTTTTTATTCAAAACTTGGTTATCCATTTTCAGTTCTGTTTCAATTCCACCGCTGGCGGCAGTTTCTGCACCATTCCGGGGCCTTTATTTGATATTAAATATTAACAAAATGGCCTCAATGTACAATGTGCAGCAGGGGCGCGCCAAAAGGGAGTCTCTTTAGCGCTTTCCTTTTAATTTTCCACTACCTGCGCCCCTGACTGCTTGTATGTCTGTAAACTTTGCGCTTTATCCTTAAACACATAGCCACGGTGCTGCATGTGTTTCGTTTATAAATTTATATAGATGTTGGCTGCTGTTTGCTCGGCAAATTTTCCTATCCATTTTTCCCCCCTCCTCTTCAGTTGATGTTGTTTATTTGCCCAACTGACGCATTGCTGCTGTTGCCGTTGCAATTGCAGCACGCGATGTTGTGAATCTTCTGGCGGCTACTTTGCATGTGTGGTGGCAATTTCCAGGCACCTGTAAAAGGTTTTTCACCTATTTTCCGCCCCGAGTTGTTTAACTTGATTTCGCTAGTGGGGGAGTGATAAAGGCAGCGGCAAATACATCCATGAATATAACTATCTCTATGGGATAATATATGGTTTATAACTTGCTAAACTAAGAGATAGATTAAAATTTTATTTTTAGGTTTTTAAGTACAAAATATGTTTAGAAAAAAAATATCCTTTTTGAAATATTACGGAATAAATCTCAAACTAAAATTTAATCAAAAACCAATAAATGTTTATATTTATATTTTTTATTTATACATTGAATATAAGGGTTGTAGAATGGTAGCCCAAATAAATTCATAATATTTACAAATAAGTTAATATAGAATACTATCATAGGTTATTAACACATTTATAATTTGAATTTCTGCTTATCTTTCTTTCTCTTAAATAATTTTCTATTTTATCAATTACACACAAAAATAAATTGGTAAAATCAACTGTAATAATTGTCAAACTGGCCCCAACCAGCAAAATTGTCAATTCTACTAAGTAAATACTATTTACTAAATAGTTATTCCACAACAACAAAATACACACAATTAGCAAAGACACACACCCAAAGCAAAAACAAAATACACGTAACTATTTTAATAGTTTTGTGTGTAGCTGTTTTTTATCGGCTTATTTATTTTTTAAAGTTTTCTATATTAGAGTTACCCGAAACGACCTAAATAAAAGCGAAGTGAAAAGTAAATGATATAATTTTTATAAACTCGTTGACTGATTCTGCTTTGTTTGCTATTCTTTGCCTTGGCTTTGTTTTATGTCCTTTTCGAGTGCACACACATGGCAACCCTGGCGTTTTGAACTCCCCCGAAATTCCATCCCTATAATACATATATATTCGGCTGTATTAAGCAGCTGTCGGCAGCTGTTGGCCCAGCACTGATAATCACATTTCGCGAAAGCTTTTTGTTTCGGCCCCAGCTCACTCGCTACCCCTCTCTTTCTGGCCCCCGTCCGCCCTCTCTTTCGCACACATGGAAATTAAGTTAATGTTTGCTTATGAATAAGCAAATAAGCGTCTGCAGTTGGCTGGTTATTCCGAGGGAGCGGCAAAAGGGAGGGAAAATGGAGGAGCAGCCTGTTCGTGATGGACTCGCTGACGTTCACATTTTTGAAATGGCCAACACGTGTTCCTCCCAGCCACTTTGCAGAGTCCGCCCAACTACTAACCACCCCCTTTTCGAGTCCTTGAGGCCCCCGCTCATTTCAATTTGCTTGCATTTCAATGCAAAACTTTTTCCATTTTGGCCCAGGCTTTCATTCCTCCGAGTCCTCGCTCACGTTTCATGCGATTGTGTGCAAAATACTTTGTGTTTTGCTTTCTCCTTTCCCCTGCAATGGTGTGTGTGCGTTTGTCCGTGTGTGTATCTGTGTGTGCCGGCATAATTAGCATTCTCCATGCATTAATATTAATTAGTTAGTTATGCTGTGGCGCCTGGATCCGGATCAGTACCGGTTCCGTGGATGGTCAAACAACGTTGAATATGCATATATATAAGTACATGTATGATAATAGGGCGAAGCTCTATCTGAAGGCAGCTCTTTGAACCATTCTCTGCATTGGGAATGGTAAACTTCCGTATATTTTGTATTCCATACTATCAACACTAACGATAAAGAATACTTTCGGATGATTTACATTCAATAAAAAAGGCATAAGCTTCGGTTTTATAAAAAATACCCAATATATCGGATTAATTCAACGCGATTTTATTATTCTGCCTATTTAAAGTGGAACGGAGCTTAAAACGAAAACCAATAAATAATTTAACGTGGTTTGCAAAAGAAAATAACCTTTGTTGACTCTTATATTTTAACAGTCCTTTTTTTATAAAGAATATTAAATCTATTGTTTTAATGAGTACCATAATAAATTATTCTTTTGTCAGCATTAGGTAAAATAAAATAGAATTTGTTAGCTATTTTCTTTAACGAATCAATCAAATTGAATACATTAATTATACTAATTTATTCACAAAGATATTCATTTGTTTGATAAAAGCTTTGCCTTACAAACAAAAGCTGACTAATATTATTAATTAAAAGGATATGTTAAATTTAAAATTATAAAAAAAAATCTTTGATTACGGTTTTGCTTTTAAAGTTTGCAACAAAAACAGTTTCAGTAAAGGGACAGCATCTATAGACCTAGCTCATGTGCTCAAACCCTCACAAAAACGGAGCAAATTTAGTGCCCATGTGCAAATCCTGTAGTCCAAAGATACCAAACTGCAGTCGGCAAAGTGCAGAAGGTCATTATTCCCCCTTTCTGCTTCTGAAATGTCTGGCAGAGGGAAACTTGGTTCAGAAGACAAAACTTAAAGCTACCAAAGCCGCTTAGGCATGTCCATAGCTTCCGGTGCTCGGGAAAAGTTCGGAGCTCGTACTGCTCTCAAAATCCTGTTGAGGTCCCGGCTACAATGGCAAACAAATAGAAATGTGAATGTAAATTTTATGGCTTCGCCAATAAAATCATTTGCTGCGACAATTTTGCACAAATGAGAGGAAGGGAAAGCATTTAAATAAATAACAAGAAAAAGTATAAATAATAATGGCAAAGTGGCAGGCAAACAGAATGGACCGGCAGAAGCGGAAGAGACAGGCGGACAAAGGACAAAAGGACAGATGGACAGTTGGGAAAACAGGACACACAAATAAATGGACAAACAAACCAAGCCAACAAGGTGCCATGCCAAATGGTCTCCGGCTCACTCTGCGTATGAGTGATATGCCTTGGGGGCGTAAAGCCTCGGGTTTCGGCCTGGTTTTTGGGATCCGAATCGGAATCGAAAACGGAATGGTGCTTTTAATTTATGCCATTGTTGGCTGAATTGAATCCAGGCCAATCAAGTGCAATTTATATAGACATTTGCCAATGAAACGGCTTTACAGTTACAGTTTGCGATTGTCAATTCATTATTTACACTATGAAATGGGGATATGGATGATGATGGTAGTTCGAGGGTCGCTTATACATTTACATTCCATCGAAACTTATTTCTTATATGATTTTTTCCCTATAAGATAACCCATAATCAACTCTCGCTGTTAAACCAACTTTATAAAGTGCACTTTTTCAACTTCAATTCCATTTTAAGAATGTTGCTTAATTGCTTTCTGTTCACATGCCAATTTGCCATGTTATTAAGTGGAAACCGAAAAATACCTTATCGAGGGAGTAAGCAAAACAACCAGGGAGACGCCTTTCTCGTCCCTTTAGAGTGTCCTTCTATCTGTCTCTGCTTTTAATGCATTCCGACATGAAGCTGCCAAACAAATATGCAAATTCTGGCAAACATCTGCAATGCCTTTGAATGTTTTTCGAGCTTCTACTGTAGCTGCTGTCGATGAACATTCAATGGCAATGGCACCGGCATATTGTACCGACAGACAGGCTAATGGCAACTTGGTCCGTTTTTGGCTTCAGTATCTTCCGAAAGGAATTGATGCACTGAGAACAAAGTTTGAACGAAACTTAATCTTATCTAATGTTTGGATAATTACCTTTGCAAAATGTAGGGGTTATGGAAATTACGTAAGCAAATAAACTTCGTTTATAAAAATCTTACATTTGGTAGGTAACTAAATTTGAATTATATTTTTAACTTACACGTTTGTTTTTTATAGCCACAGTTAAAATTTAATTTTCTAGGTGGTTTCGAAGTGTAAGGAATATTTTGTATTCTAAATGACAAGTTTCTTTTTAAACTAAATTAATTTTTGGTAAAAACATTTGAATAAAGTACCTACTTAAAAATGTTGTAATAACAGTTTTTTAAATTTTATGCTGTTGGCCAAACAAAAATATATTCTTGAGAATTTTTAATATTATCTAACGATTTTTAGTAACTTTGATTTTAATGTGCATATTCCGTTACCAAAAAAGGACAAGATTGTTTCGGGAGACTCAACATTTTCACATATCATCTCCCCGATTCGCTCGAAAGCTCAATAACATACTCTGGTATTTTTTTTGTGTAGCAAGCACATATGAGAAGCCAGAAATGGAAGCAGCAGATAGCTGCTAGAGCAACAATATCTAATCAAGTTGCCATGTTTGAATGGGCAGCGTGGCAGAAGCGCTGCTCACAGCTCCAAAGGAAGCTCGTTGTGTTTGCATTGACATTTGGTCGTCGTCGGAGGCCATTGGCACGTTGCCTTTGCATTCGAATTAACAGTTATTTCTGGCACCCTTGTGCTCTCTCTGTTCCCCCATGTTGCCCCTCCCCCACCCCACCACCTGCCTCTTTTCCATTCACCTGAGTGGCGGACAATAGGTAAACCAGGTGATTTCTACTTTGCTGCTTTTGGCCCGAGCTAATCTCAGCACAGTGCAATTTGGCGAGGAATGCTCAGTGCTGATTGCAATTGGCTAGGATTTGGTTGGAGAGATGAAAAAAGCAAGAGATAGCGCCTTATGCAACCATTAAATCGAAATTTTTGGCCAAACATTGATTCTGCAGCCACAAAAGCAATATTCAATATTCAAAGCAAACCTGGAAAATTCCCTCTTGAAATATTCCAGCAAACTCTTGCCGTAAAAACAGAGAATTTCATTTTGGTTATGGCTACAAAGTAAACAGAGAAAGACCAGGTCGATATCGTTTCCAAAACCGTTAAGCAATTTAAGGAAATAATTTTAGGTAAAATCATACAAGCTTCAGGAAATAATTCTTATTAAATATTTATATATTTTAAATTTAAATATTAAAACTATCTTCTATTTTTGGTGCTTTATTTTTTTCGGTGCTGAGGATAGCTGCCTTACAGACACGAGTGAAATAATTCTCTAAGAGATCAGAGATAAGCTCGGGGATAACAAACATATCGAGTACTAAAATCAAATACAAACACGGGGGGTATGGGATGGAGAAATGATTTCGACAAAATTTTAATTAACAAACCAATTAGTTTTGTGTTATTTCAAATAAAAAAAAAGGATGGGTTTAGAGAAAGGCGAACTCAACTCGTTGCCAAAGTTGTAAAAACAAGACAGCAAAGGAAAACAATGGCAAACAAACAGCATTGACCCAAATCAACTTGCAAAAAGGAAGCATGTAAAAGCAAATACGTAACGAAGGCGTAGATAGAGATTTAGATACGGATATGTACGACCATATAGATATAGGGTTTGCCAAAGATGGGGGGAATGGGAGCTCGAGAGTTCAAGCTTAACCGCAGGCCACAAGCTTTGGATCCGTTTTCCACATTGCAGCAGTCTATACGGCAATTTAGATAAACTTGTTCTTGCCATTTTTGTTGGCCCTGTTGTTGCTGCTGTTGTTGCTGTTGATATCCTGGCATTGACCAGGCCAAGAGCACCAGATGCTCACCGCAAAAAGGCAAAAGTCAAGCCCCGAATGCAGGTCCTTGCGAGTTCATAAAACGACAATCTACTCGCATGGCAAAATAAAAAAAAAACTCGGCAAATTTGAGCAGTAATCGACAGAGGTGGTGGAAGAGGGGTGGCGGGAAAGGGGGGAGGGGTTGGCCAAAAGGAGCTGAATTGCAGGTTAGACCACAGGACTTTGATTAGACCTTTGACCTGTGCTCGGGTTTGTGCCTGCTTCTGGCAAAAAATGAAAGTGAAAAGGTTACTTCGTTGATTTCGCCCAACAAACTATGGGGAAATGGATTTTGATTTTAAAATGAACACGATTTTCTGTGCTCTCTGCCGTTCCTCAATCTGATTCGAATTGCAATGGGTTTTGAAAAAATTAATAACTTTTTTGTTTGCTAAGTCTTAAAGGCCAGACAGTAATTATCATCAAAACAGATTATTTTATTAAAATTTAAAAATCACTTAATTTTAATATTTCACTTAAAAAAAAAATAAGGATGTATAATGAAAAAAATGCTTCATATATGTCAAATAAAATAATAATTGTAAGATTTATGTAGAAATAATTTTTTGAAATTATTTTTGACAAAAATAGTTTTTAAATAAGTAAATAAAATAAAATATTTATTGTATTTTGAAGGTTTTATTGATACATAATTTTGGTAAAAATTTTATATTTTCTCTTTAAATAACTCATTGGGAAAATCTTTTTATTAATTAAAATATGTATTTTGTATCTTTTTCAGGTAATTATATTTTTGGAAATTTAATCAAGTCCGATGAAATTATGAAAAGCTGGCGAAGCTGCCTCATCACCGGCTAATGAGACTTCCAGCTACGTGGTCCGCCATCCTCATCATCATCATCATCACCAGCGGCCTGAAATCACGGCTCGTTCTCTTATTTACCCGCCACCTTGTAAGCACCGCAGATTGCACGTGAAATTCGCAAATTATGCAATTAACCCATTTCCAGCGAGATGGCCACATAAAAGGTAACTGCAAGGCAGTTCCAAGGCAAATGAAGTGTGCTCGTGTGAGTGTGTGTGTGTGTTGGCACGGGTATTGTGCGCCTTTTTAACTTTAAATAGCCGCAGGCAGGCAAATCTTTTTCATAAATTCGCACGGCAACTTTTGGCCAAGGCCCAGGAAAAATCCACCGCAGAAACAATGGAGGCCAAGGAAAAAAGCGAGCGAAAAGGAAAGGGAATCTCGGTTAAATTCAAACTGACGCTGCAATTAAGCATAATGTCCTTGCAGGGATAACGTTAAGTGGCGCGTGAAATTACATTAATCATTGAAGGGATTTTTACATGCAACGACGAAGGAGCCAACCGCAAAGGCTGTTGCACCTGAAGGTCCTTTCTCACTCCATTTTCCCAGCCCCATTTTTTTCTTTCCTTTACTTTCTGTTTGAACGGTGGGCGGAATGGGTGGAATGGGTGGCCGAGTGAGTCCTGGTCAAACAGAAGCTTATTTTGTGGGCATTTCTCTGACCTTTTTTTCGTGTTTGTTTTTGGCAAGCAGCGAAAGGAATGAGTTGGCAGCCGGAAAAAAGGTAATTTTTAAGGACTACAAAGGTCGGAGGTGGTGGTGCAAAGCTGACCAAAACGAATGTGCTCCAAATGTTACTTAAACTAATGAAATTACATCAATTTCTTAGCAACCAGAGAAGGCAAAAGATGGAGAATGTGGGCAATTATTGGCATTTTTTGCCTCAAAGATGTCTTACAAAGTCTTTAAAGAAATAAATGAAATCTAGAAGCACCTATTACATTCAATTAAATTTACTTATTGAATTTAACCTTTTTAACCAGGGAACGAAAATAACTGTTATTTTTGTTTTTTCAAACAAAAAAATCAACGACAAGGAAGACTCATAAAAAAAAAACAACTATACCACTGTCATTATAAAACATTGTATTTTACATATTAATCATACTTATGGTGATTAATTTCAGTTGGTAAAAATCTTTAAAAAAACCCATTAGGTCAAATACCATACCTTATTTTTTAAAACATTTTTATGACCTACACAGCCGCCACTAAACGATTTTGAGTTTTATTTTTGATCGAAAAAATAAAACTCAGAGAACAAATTTTATTTTTTGATTTTTATATAAAACTCAAGGAATAACTGTTATTTTCCAAGCGGAAAATAAAACTCAGAGAATAAGTTTTATTTGTCAAGTTTTATATAAAACTCACAGAGTAAAGATTATTCTTTAAGTTTTACTTAAAACTCATGACATAATTATTAAAAAGCGATTTTTAAAATAAAACTCATAACAGTTACGATCCCTGTTTTTAACCTATTGAATCTATTTATTTTCTTCTCAAACTAATTTATAAATAACCTTCTAATATTTCTGTGCCCTTTTAATTGTCCATATTAAAGTTCACCAATTGAATCACCAATATCATGGAGATAAAGGGAATATTCGGAGTTTGAATTTAAGCGCCAGTTGCCTTTTGTTTGAAATGTTTGCTTTACATGTGCATATACGAGTTATTGATGTTTGCAATTTGGATTTCGTGCATTCAGAAACACATTTCGTCAGTTGAGATTCCATTTGTAAACATTTTTGCAATCATTCATTCTTCAATTTCACAAATTGGCTCTCAACTGTGGGCGGAATATGGCATATACCATTTCCCCCCAATTTTCCCATAGATGTATGGCACACACTACTCTCGCGGCATAATCAAATTTTGCAGGCAAGCAACAATTTCATTTTTAGAACCACGCCCACTCATAGCCCTTCCATATCCCTCCATTTCAACCAGTTTTAGCTTTAGCTTTACTTCATATTTTTTGCGAGCCTTTTTCAGGCCACGAAGCGGGGTAATAGAGAGCAGGGGCGGAGGCGGGAGGCACAAAAGGGGGTGGGGGTGGTGCGGCCCACCCAAACTCGGTTAGGAACGAAGCCCTTGAACTATGCAAATTTTGCGAAATGAAACTGGGGAAAAAGGGAGGAGCAGGGGATCCGGAGAACACAACGCATGATGCAAACTTTAATTGCCGCGAATTCTGCTGTGGGAATGGATTTTTTGGCGGCTGTAACTTGATAATTGATTGCTCAAAGTGAGCGAAGACACGAGGGGCGGCATAGCCCCAAAAAAGGGGGCGTAGGATTGTAAGGCAAGGGCTTTTGATCAAAGCATCACGAGTGTTTTCTGCCCGCCAAGCAGAATTCCATTTTGCACTTCGGCCCCAAAAGGAAAGGCAAACACATTTCAATTAGCGCCCCCCTTTCCCCAACGAAAGTGCAACCCCAAAACAAATGCACAGGGGTTATTTCTTTTTCGCCAACGGATTTGGTGGCATTTGCAAATTTAAATCTGCGGAAAGCTGCATTTATTTTTGGGGGATAAAACCCTGTAACTGATATCAAAAATAAAAATATTATTCCAAAAATGTTAAATAAATAGTAATGCTTCACCATAGCTCACAGTCATCAGAATTGCTATTGATATCCCTGGCAGTCAACATGTAAAAGTTGCTAAAATGGACGTCCAAAAATGTTAAATAAATAGTAATTTTGCATCAAAGCTGTGTTATCCAAATTGTTATTGATATCTCTGGCAGTCAACATGTAAAAGTTGGTAAAATAATCTTTAGGCGAAATAGAATGAAAATAAACAAAATTGTTTCAGTTTAAAAATGTGATTAAGGCCAGCAGTCTATGAAATATATTATTGTGAAACTTTTTGGTTCTTAAACCAAACACAATTAAAATTAACGGATTATACACACATTGTTTTAAAACCGTATTTAAGATTAATTTATATTTTTTCTAATAATTATTTTACTTTTTACTGAAAGGCAGAATTTTTATTCCTAAAACCGAAAGGGCTCTTAAATTCAGTCTGTTCGTTCTATTTTTCCCCATTTGTGTGTTCTTTTGAGGCCCAGTTGCTTATATGTAGGTATACATGTACTTATGAACTTCATTTGTAGTTGCTGCTGACTTTGGCTTAGTAAAGAAAACATTTGCGGGTCTCCGCTTGATGATGACGTTGATGTCGTTGCTGTTGTTGTTGACAAAGCATAAAGTGCAGCGTGTTATAGAAAGGACCTGGACCACCTGGTCCACACACATAAAAAAGCATAGAACACGCAGGGAGTTTTTATTATGTCACACAAGTGCTTCCTATGACACACAACTTCCTGGTTAAGGTGCAGGGCAAAAACACAGAAGCAGAAACGAGTGCAGTAAAAGCAAAGCTGAAACAAGGACGGCTCCTTGTTTGTTTGCCTGCATGAAAGTGCACTGCGGAAAAAGTCGAAAAATTAATTATAAGAATTTACCAACTTTATTATTAAATTATAAAGTTATTAAACACATATATTTTTATTGCATTTGTTAAGGTTAGATCAAAATTAGTTTACATTATTATTTTCCACTCTATAAAAGTCATTAATTTCATTGTTTGTACCTTACATAAACGTAACATATTTACCATTTATCCTTATTGCCGTTTAGACTATTTATATTCTATTTATAATCGAAAACCGGTGTTTCTGATTTTTTGCATTTCAAAATATAAACTTTTGTGTGGATTTTGAGATCTTTAATGAAATTCTTATAGGTGTAGCTGCTTCCCCAAGCAAATGCCAAGAAATAAAAGAGTCTATTATGAGTGCTACGGCTTCTGGGCGGCAAAGTTTTTGGCTCCCTTCGCTAGAAGCTGATATGAATTTTTCGGCTGATTCCGGGGCGAAAGTTGTGGGAAAACTTTAAATTTCTTGCCAGTGAGTTATCAATTGCCAGCACACGAGCTTTCGAGGCGGGCTCGAGTCGTTCCGCATGGCGTATACTTAATGCCCGACTCGAGCGACTACAAGAAGCTTTTCCACACTCACTTAACCCTTTCCCGTTTCCCTTTTCCCTACTATATCCCCTCCAATCAGCGACCACACGAAATTCGAAACATTCTCAACTGCTACTTACATAATTGCCAACTCCCCGAAATCCTTTCGTCCTTCTTCGACCTAAACTGTTGCCAAATTCCCGCCGAACTTCATCAAAATTCCAATTAGCGCTTACACTCAATTACAAGGCGCAAGCCAGCTGCCACGCCCACTCGACAGTGTGGGGCGGAGGGGAGAATACAAAATACAAATACAAAACACCGAGCAGAGAACCACAAAACACTGCGCCGAGTACATTAAAAACTTTTCCACGAAAATTGCCAAAGATTTTCGGGTGGAAAGAGTTTTTGGCAAATAGAAGTAGGAAATGGAAAGTTGCGAAAATGGTATGGGGGTAGAGCAAATGGGGAAAACCCTTTTGTTGCGCCTTGTTAAAGTCGTTAGAGGCAGCCATTTAAAGTCAAGCCAAATATAGCAAATGTCATTAAGTTTTGGGGGGCAGGGAGCGCTGGGTAAATATTGACAGCGAGCGAAAGGATGTGGCAAAGGACTTTTGAAGAGGAAAGCCAAAGCCGCCGCAGGATATTGAAATTCATGTGTAATTATGAACACAAACCCAGGCACTCGCACAAGGACCCTTCCCTATCCTTTTGTAATTATTGAGCGCCCGGCGCACAATGTGAAACAATTCTAGCAGCAAATGTGACTTTCACAGCAGCCGCCCACAAAGGCCTCTTGCACATCCACATATAGATTCATCAGCCAATGGGGAAATTAAGCGAAACGGCAGTGGTGGATGTAAGACATTCCCTCCCCCAGAAACCTCTTCAAGTGATTTCATCAACGTAATACGATAAATTTCATAATGAAACGATGCGTAATTGCCCCAGGCCCGTGGCTTGGTTGAATATATATATATGAGAGTGGGTGTACAAAGGGCTTTAACTGGGAGTTTTTGGGGCATTCAGGGATGTTTTTGGCAAGTTTAAATGGGCCTGGAGTTTTGGGGTAATATTAAATTAAAACAAAACATTTGAAATGGCTGCAGACTCATGTATAAACCTTCAACAAAGCTTTATAAAATTGATTTAAAAACCTTGAAAACGTAATTAAATTAATTTTAAGATTTAGATTAGATTTAGAAAAGTAGGATCACCCAAAAAAAAGATAGAGAGAAATACGAAAAATTACATTATGTATTTTAAATAAAATATAAATATAAAATATTTACCATGTGCATATCGATTTGATCCCAGTGCGTTTTTTTTCGTGTAAAATACTCCATATAACACCAAAGCCATCTTAAAAACGTTTAACACTTCAGTTCTCACCTATTTAAAAAGCTTTGAGATTCATTGTATTTTACCTTCCATTAAAATGAATTCAAATTTACTTCCTACCGCTTTTTCGTCTGCCAGTTTTTTGTTGAAACTCCTTGCACAAACTCGATAAAAAAATGCAAGCAAAACCGATGAAAAATATATGAAACACCTTAAGCACATTGAATACATTTGCATGCACGATGTGCGGAATGTATTTATAATATTTTTTAAAAATTTCCAGGTGAAAAAATGTCCAGCGGCGTTTTTGTCGAAACAAAGCATATTTTGTTTTTATTTGCTTTTCGGCATTTCGGTGTTACATTTTTTATGCGTATGCGTGAAATTTGTTTTCGTTTCATTTACAATAAAAATATTTCGCCTGCTCCCCGTTTTGTTGGTGCTCGAAGCTCTGTAATTGTTTTATGTCAGCGACAAATTCAAATGCAATAAATTTTTATTAATTTCTTTGTGCCCCGTGTGTGCTTTGCGTGTGTGCGGTGGGTTTGTTTGCTCTGTGATTTTGAGCAATTTGTTAAAGCAAATATTGAAATAAATTTTGTATCCGTGTCAGCTTTGTGCAGCTCTCTCTCTCAATGTTTATTTGCTCTTGCGATTATGCAGCCTTTGATTTGATTTATTTATATGCACGAATAGCTTTGATTTATGGAAATTTGTGTCACTCATATTTTCCCCCGGATTCCGGATTATATGGCAAATAATGTTGTTAGTTTTCTCTCTCGATGGCTTCATTTACCGGAGTTTTTTCCAGGTATATTTTATATGAAAAATCTAAAGCGGGTATATCATATTAACCGAGCCGCTTTTGGGGATTTTCGCGAGCCGAAGAAGCTTTACAAAAACACTCAGAACTTTGCCATACAGTAATTTCCTGTCAAACTTTCTGCATTGTAATTGAGTGTAAAAGCAAAACTTTGCCTACTGCGGGGAAAAAGGGAAAAATGTAGGAAAACCATCCTGTCTTGGCTCTTGTATCTTAACTATGTTGCCAAAGCCAAAAGCCGCAATTGAGGAAGCTACTCAAAAAAAATAAACAAAAATAAGGGAAAAACTTCCATAAACTGTAGCCAACGCCACAATGGTTAGGAAAAAGGGGGAGGAGCAGGAGGAGGGTCCTTCACATATGCTGCGGCTTGAATTTATGAAGCTTTTGTTTTCTTGTTTACTTGCAGGCAGCAAACAGAAAATAAACAAAATTATGGTTAGAGTTTTAACTTGTTTATTACGCGAAGCTCCCCCCTCTTTACCACAACTTGAAACAAGTTTTTTAATTTAATTTTCATGAAAATTCATGAATATTTCTTTCGCACGTATCAGAAATCTTTTATTAGTCTCGAAAGTTTTCTTTCGGCAACCAAGTCTGAGTTAAGCTCTTCAGTCAACACATCTGCGGAGAGTCTGTGGAAAATTTGCAATTAAAATGCAGGAAAAGAAGTGGAAGCTCCAAGTCGAAGGAGCGAGCTGGATGTGCCTGTGTGGTTAAAGTCCTTAATTGTCGGTTTGGTTTTTGGTTGGTATATACAAGCGAAATATTTATTGAGTAATTAATAGCTGGAAATTTGGAAAACATGCTAGTATGATTAGTGAGATTTATGGATTAATTGGTAATACCTTGGCGTTTTGAAGTAACCCAATAATAGGTAAATTTATACTTATAATATTTGATTGGTTGAAGGTTGGAATATATAGGGGTGCCACAGAAATAGACAGGGTTTTAAAATCTCTCTCTTTTTTTCTAAAAGTATGCTGTAAATGAAGAATAGTCGTCTTCATGTATGAGTTCATATCACTTTTGGATTAAAAAAATATTGTTGCATACTTTTATACATCTGTTTTGACATTTAAAGGCGATTTGAAAATCCCAGCTGTTTCTATGGCATCTCCCATAGTTCGAATTTCATTGGTATCTTAGAATTAAAAATATTTAATTGATTAGTCTTTCTGTAGTTTGAGATTCTTTAAGCTGCTATCAAAAATATTTGACTTTACTTTAAGGATTTTGATTAAAACCCAAGACAAGCCACAAACTAAAGCCAAACTGTACCCAGCTGAAACCATTATCCTTTTGGCAGACTATTCAGCTCGCAGCGCGATGGATGGCGGGCCAAATCAACATTAGCATTGCTCATACGCCCCATTGTTCCGTCCGCAAATTAAACGCCTCGCTTTAATCGGCTGCTTTGGCTGTCTGCTTTCGCAGAGAGCCGTATAAATATTAATAACCTTTCGGATGGCAAACTCTGCCTTCTCTGCCTTCCCGATGGGCTTGTCAAACACATCAAAGATGGCTGAAGGGTTGGGATTTGGGATTTCGGGGGCGGGGGAAACGCTATACAATTGCTACAAATTGCATTCGGCTGGCTTTGCTTTGTCCGCGGAAAGTGGGATACATGTCGAGTGAGTGGGGAGCGGGAAGGGGGAGCAGTCTATGCCAAAACATCAGCCTAAACAACATTACAACATGCATCATCAACATAATCAGCAACAAGCGCGCCTACAACAGCGACAGGATGA
Source organism: Drosophila lutescens (assembly GCA_037075285.1). Classification (NCBI taxonomy): domain Eukaryota; kingdom Metazoa; phylum Arthropoda; class Insecta; order Diptera; family Drosophilidae; genus Drosophila; species Drosophila lutescens. The sequence continues at coordinate 627,471 of JBAMCF010001109.1, forward strand.
CGATGATGAGGACTGTTGTTTTGGTGGGGGAGTTGTGGGAAAATGGAGCTAAGCATCGCTACATGTCGTGTCATTCAACCGATATCGCTTGATCTGCGTGGGGGGCGGTGGGAGATGCGGAGGTACGGGGTTACCTAGTTCGGGGATAAATTTAGACATGTGCGTGCCGTGCTCGACTTCATCATCTGCCTTAGTTCTTTTCGCTTCCTCTACTCGAGCACTGACAAAAATAGTTTTTAAAATAGTAGCTAGAATATAAGACTTTTTAAAAGGTGTCTAAAAGTATGCTACAAAATATTTTCGGTTCCTAAATCGGAAGAGTATGTTAAGAAAGACGATGCTTCAAAACTTTTGTAGATTTCAGTAAAATAATAAATGTAAATATAATAAATACAAATATTTTAGGACATTAAATAATAAATTCTTTTACTTAGTAAAAAATTTACTTTTTTTTTCTCGGTGAAAGTTTTCCCACTCCCCCACTTGAATGCTTTCTTTGTGTGTGTTTATCTGCGTATTAAATTGCAAGCTCGTGCCTTTCCTTGTATTTGTTCTTCGCATCCATTGTTGTTGTTCTTTGCTTTCTCCCTCTCCCTCTGCCCCTCAACTTTCCACTTTCTATCTCTCTCCATTTCTCCACGTGGCTCCTCCTGCTGCCTTTGTCATTTTCCTGCCGTTATTTTTATCTGCACGTGAGTCTTGCGAGTCCATTTCAGTTTACTTAGCCTCCGCTTTCTCCGCTGCTCTCGTTCTTTTTTCCCTCTGCCTTAAATTGTCTGCTATAAGTTTTATTATCTCAGCATGTCCTATATGTACAGAATGGATGAGAGATAACACAAATAACCGTAAAAATAGTCTATCTATGCCAGGGCGATTGATGGCCAGAAATAAAGTTGATTTATAAATGATATCAACTTGAAAACAGCGTCCATGTGCGTGAGAATTTGGTGCATCCATCTTTATAAATCATCCTTATCGACGTCAATTAATCGGAGATTTAACATTAGGATTAATGCGAAAAAGTTGTATTCATAAAGTAAACAAAAAGAAAGTAATGTTTTAACTTTAAGAATATCATTCAGGTTTCTAAGAAAATAAAATAAAATAAAATAGTAGGTGTCACCCACAATGTAATTAAGTAAAGATGGATTATAATAAAGATATAGATAACAATATTTATTGCGAAGAATTGTCCAAAGTACCAGGTTTAAATGCCAATCATTGAGAATTTAATAAATCATCGAGTTCCGTATTTTAGCCATTTCGGCTAAATATCTGACTTTTTAAATTTTCAATTAATTTTAATTTTAAAATATATATGAATTTATATTTTTATTAAGACTTCCTATTTTTATAAATTGTTAATTGAATTCTGGGAAACCTTCTTCCGGCCAGAAATCCACTTTGCTCAGCCAAGAAGACAACTCAATCTCGCCGCCCGGCAACATCTTCACCCGAGTGATCCGGGCCCAGTGTTTGGCTGCTCGAGTTCGTGTGTCAGTGTGTCAGGAATAGGGCCAAAGACAGGATGTGGCCAGGACACAGACGCACACACGTACACCTAAAGGAGCAAATGTCGCCTGTGACTGGCTGACTTGATTGTCTTCTGCCACTCGGACTGGAGGCCTAGAAATTTGTTGCTCCTCCAGTTGCCGTTTTACTGGGGGAGTCGAGTCGAGTCGAGTCGACTCGTTCATGACATGCATGACAATTTTCCGGGCGACTTCGGGGGTTTACAGGCGGTTTTCCAGGGGGTGGCTCGTATATATACACAGACACACACTCGCTCTCACGTAAATTTCATGCAATTTGTTATGTTTTATGTGAGGGGCTGTGATGTTACGCCTGGGAATCTCAAAATGACAGACTTCAATTTATACAATTTATTTTATTAAGTCAAACGTTTGTCTCTGCCTCTGTCCCACAGTTCTCCGTCTCTCTCACTCTTTCGCTCTTCGGCTGCCCGTATGTGCGTTTTATTAACAAATTGATGAAACAATTTCCGCAGCGTTTAATATACGAAGCCAATTTTTATCTCTCTTTTTGTGCCATATCCATCATCTTTTTGGATTTCCGTTCTGAAAAATCAGCAACAAAAAACGCGTAGGATGGGAAAAAAGGTAGTCAATTTCATTGTGAAACGGATGGACTTTCAGATTAAAAACGATGTTGATAATTGTGGAATTAAAATAATATATATCTGCGAAATAAAAAATTGCATTTGGTAACCCGAATATAATCAAATATTTATCAAATAATAATAATATTATTTCTGAAAATGTATCTTAATCAAATCATTCACAAATGTTCTTTAGTTCATTGAAAATTCAACTCATTTTCAGAAAGAAATGTTATGCCCTCATCAGAGATAATTACAGAGCATTCCAATAGGCATTACAGACCGTCCGTCCCTTTATGGGACCGTTAAATTTTCATTTTTAGTGCATACACATAAAAATCTACGAAATTGGCAAATTTCAATTGCTCCAGGACCAGGAGCAATGGCAATACCAGGATGAGGATGCGGATGGCCAAGACCGAGGAGAACCAGGCCATGATGGCCACCTAAGCGCCCATATAAATCTCAATTTATGTTGGCTATTTAGAAATTTCGGGCACGCAGCAGCCATTCCGACTTAGGGCTCTGCTCTCCGGATAGCCGGGTTCGGGCTGTGTGGCATTTCTATGCTTTAGGCCTCAAAATTATTGAATCTAATTAACTTAAATGAAATGAATGAAGAGCAAGCGGAGCCAGGACTCGTTTAATTTATGGATGTGTATATAAATTCATTTGAGGCTCTTTAATTGCTGCCAAATGCGAAAACGTTTTCATGCCTGACCAACTTTGGTCTTTATGTATGTGAATTTTGGGTGGTATTTTGTATGTGTGTAAGCCATTTTTGGGTTGAAGGTCAACAGATTGATTGGGGGGATTAGGCTACGACTTTGGCTTGAAGCAAGATGCGGTTTTTGCTCTCCGTTGCCGTTGCTTATTGAAAATTGTTCGTTACTCGCTGGCAAAGGAAAGGGAAACTTTCTGGGAAAGGGTAGGGGTTTTTCGGGGGCCAAAGTTGCCTGAAATTGATGGGATAACAAAATGGTACTGATACCTTGTAATTAATCATGGCAAATGGGTCTGGCACGAACCAAAAAAGGGGGGAGAGAATGTTTTTAATATTTATAATGCGATTTAGGGCAGATTAGGGAATTGTGTACAGAGCTGATGGCAGGAAGTTTAACAAGAAAAGAGGTTTTCGCACCCTTTACTCCAAGATTTTTGTAGATAGCATGGGAAAGCGGCTTAGAACTTGTTTCTAAGGCTCTTAATATTTCAAGAGGAAAAGTTGAAAGATGGGTATTAAAAATCAATAGGCGACTTTACAGTTGATAAATTGTTTTAAGGCTGTGCATTTCATGTATAATAAATCCTATAAATTATCTTAGCTGATTTTGTGATCTAAATTTATTATACCCGTTACTCGTAGAGTAAAAGGGTATATTGTATTCGTGCAAAAGTATGTAACAGGGAGAAGGAAGCGTTTCCGACCCCATAAAGTATATATATTCTTGATCAGGATCACTAGCCGAGTCGATCTAGCCATGTCCGTCTGTCCGTCTGTCCGTCTGTCTGTCTGTCTGTCTGTCCGTCTGTCCGTATGAACGCTGAGATCTCGGAAACTATAAAAGCTAGAAGATTGGTATTTGGCATGAAGATTCTTGGAGTTCCTACGCAGCGCAAGTTTGTTTCAAAAGGGTGCCACGCCTCCTCTAACGCCCACAATCGCTTATATACGATTTTAAAAATTTCAATATTTCGGAAAAGTAAAAATGCAGTTTTATTGTGTTTATCAATACCTATCGAAATGTAGAAGAAATTTTTCAAATCGGACCATTCGTTAAAAAGTTATGCGTGTTCAAAGTTTCTATCTCCATCTCCCTCGCACTCCCTTTACCTGAGTAACGGGTATCTGATTGTCGGGGCACCCGACTATAGCGTTCTCTCTTGTTTTTTCATAAATTTAAGGTGAGATTTTTCCTTGCTTTAATCCTTGTTTAAAACGTAAACCTCAGGGTCTCTTTTTTCCGTGAGTTTCATTTTATTTCGAATTACTTCCTGCATTAGCAACCAATTCTGATGAACTTGTCAAGGGGAAACTTCAGCATCCTTCCCCACCTTTCACCCTTATCCCATCCTGAATTGTAAAGTTTCCGGCTTTTGACTCTTCTCCAGAAGATTGACGTTCGGGCTGCTCTGCTCTTGACATATTCGATACAATGGATAAATTCGTGAAAATTCGCCTCAGGTACCATTTTTTTGTGTGCTCATGCTGATGAGATTTTTCCCAACCTTTTCCCCATTTAAATCAATGCCAAAAGTTCAAATTGAACCCTTCATTTGGCCAGGAAGTAGAGTAAATAGCCGTTGGCAGTCTGTTGGCCTAGACCATGGATATTTAACTAATGAAGCAAAACCCCAAGTCTCAATCTCAGATTTCTTTTGCCGTTGTCACCCACCAAAAAAAAGAAAAGCGTACAAAAATCATGAAATGTCAAAAAATTGTTTCCCCGCCCAAGGATAAAAACAGGGAAATTCAGCAAGAATCAGCATAAAAAGTGTAAAAGGTCGCCGCACAAATATGGCCCTCGGGTCTGGCCAAATAAAATCTCCAAAAAAAAAAAGGAAGAAGAGAGAAACTTTTACGCATCGCAGCACAAAGTGACCCTGGCAAGGAAGTCTTTGCGCAAAGGACACCCAAATAAAAAAGCACAAACGGAAGAGAACCCCTGGAAAGAGGATCTGAAGAGCCAAGTAAGCCGATACACAGACTTTGCCTGTGGAAATATTTCAACCAAAAACTGCCCGAAAACTGAAATGCGAACGAGAAAACTTTTTAATGGATTTTCATGTTGATAAAATTATCACAAAACAGAAGAAAAGCGTGCACGGGGGAAAATCAAAGCAAATGACCAGGGCAACTTAAACACTCTGAAATAAAATTAAATATTTATAAATATTATTTTAAAAATCTTTGTATTTCGAAATACAATTCAAAAATGTATTAGAAGTTCTATGAAACTTTAATACATTTAAGAAATCGTTTTAACATATTTTAAAGTATTTTTTACAATTAAATAAATTATAATTAAAATATTTGTCGTATAAGGATGTGTACAAAACCTATAATAATAAATAGTAAAGAAGTTAAGGATTAAAATTATTTTTATTTCCTAGCTCTGAAATATCCTCTTTACCCCTTTAAAGCAGAGTATATTGACACCGAGCTCTCGAAAAGTATTTTTGGCTATACTTTATTTTTGTTATCGCTCGAGTTCGAGTTTTGTTTCTGCTGTTATTTGGTTCTGACAGATTTGCCCGGCTTAGGATGCGAATTTACCTCAAAGTGTTCGCTTCAACTTCCCCGCAATTCCCCTGCTGCCAACAACCCATCATTGGGCATTCAATCAGTCTGTCAGCGAGTCAGTGAATCATTCACAGGCTGCGGAGTAGGGAATAACTTGGCTCTCCATTTGGGTGTGAAATTTGAGTAGGCAATTTTAATAATTTAAGTAAATGATCCATCACCGTTACAGTTAATCTATCAACGACAGGCGGAGCATCCGCAGGGGAACTGCGGAATTTTTCTTTCCTCAGCTTTCCTTTTTAACAAATTGTCTTGTTCAAAACTTTTTTCTTTGCCCACAAAAGAATGCAAAAAAGGAAAAAATACAACAAAAAAAAATAAAAAGAAGAACATCGAATGAGATAAAAAGTGACGGGAAAAATGTTGAGAAATGTTTTTGCTCTGATAAGAGAGAATTTGCTGGCTATTAGTATTTAAAGCGTCAGGTCATTTATATTCATTTGACTGCAAAAATTTAATGGGAAGGGAAGCAGGCATTGAGCCCAAGTGTTGATGGATAATCTTAATATCCTTGGAGTGGACAAGCCAACAAAAAGGACCAAGGCACAGATAAATGCCTCAAAGAAAACTTTCTTTAAGTTGCCCGTGAAACGAAATCGTTTATAAGCATTAAAAGAGGATTGGCAGTGTAGGATTTAATAGATAATAAATTTTATATTTTAACTACCTATAGGTAAAGATAAATATTCAATGGCTTATATTTTGTAAACATTTTCCTTACTTTGCAAGGTCAACGTAGAAATTATGCAAATGTCAATCGGTTATTATTCAAATTGGTTTCCTAAGTACCTCGTGACCCTGACAAACTTCACGTATCCGTATTAATTTAATATGTCAATGGATTTCCCAACGCATTTCATCCAATCAAACTCTAGCAGTTATTTCCCTAAGAAGACCCACTTCAATTTTTGATGGCCAACCGTAAGTTTTGGGAACCATTTTTGAGTGCTGCTGTTTGGCAGTTCCTCTTCCAATTTTATGCAAATTTTTTGTTGTTGCCGTATTTTACGAGTTTTTGGGTTGCTCGTTGTCGTCAAGTGGTAAATCACTTATTTGAATAAGTCAATTTCATTTCATTCCTTTCGTCCTTTTTCCCAGGACCTGGCACGGGACCCACATTAAACATCAATCTTTATGAGGCGATGGGAGTTTCGGGAGCAGCCTCAGCTGCAAAATAGTGAAAGCCGCTTTAGGGACGAAAATTCTATTAAAATATTTATGCAAATGCAAAAAAAAAAGAAAAAATATAGAAGGAGAAGAAAAATCTACGAGGCAGCGACAACTGAAAAGCCCTCTCGATCTGTTTTCCGCACTTTTTCCTATTTTCCCATCCGCTTTTCCACTTTTCCTCTGCTACTGCGTATCTGCGTGAAAAATGTTGAACAAACGATTTTCATAATCGATTTTCATGTCTGCCACGGCAAGGCCTCAATGGCGGTTGACAAGGGCGGTGGGCGTGGCTGGGCTGGGTGGAACGCTTGTCAACCTTTATCAAAAAAGGGACACACCAGAATCAGGGGGCGGGGAAAGCCCCAACCCCCCAATTCTCAACCTCCCGAAAAGCCAAAGGAAAGCGGAGACAAATGCGATGTGCGTCTGTTGACAATATATCAACATGTGGCCAAGGACAGAGACAATCAGGCCGGGAAGAATCGGGGATATGCAAAAGACCAGCGACTTTTGAGAATTTTCCCAGCTTTTCCTTAAGCTGCACCAGGAACTAAAGCCGAGGCGGGGAGAAAAGGAGATTGAGTCCACTAGTATTTCCTACTTCGCAGGTCGCCCGAGCGCATCTAATCGATTCGCCTCAAGGATAAAAAGTGGTAAAGGGAGCTAAGAGGAAAAGCTAAAGCCAGTCTACACGCAGAAAGAATCAGAGATAATACATTTTTGCAACGCGAAATATCTCTAAAAAAAAATGGATCATTGGTATTTTAAAATAAATTGGCATCAAAAAATGTAATCACATTATAACAAGCTTAATAATAAATCTTAAATAAAATTATTAAATAATTCCTAATAGAAAAAAAAATAAATCCATTAAATATAGTTATTTATTAAGAAAATTAGAAACAATAAAACCGACTAATTAAAATGTTTAGCACAATGAAAAAACAAAATTAAATGGTTAATTAATTAAATAATTTTAAAAAGGGAGAATTTCAAAAACTATTATAAATCAATCATATTTAATTCATTTAGTTTATACTTGTGAATTTTCCTCTGTGTACTTCTCCTACTTGATATTGTTTTCTAGTCGTTGTTTTGCTTTCCTGCCCCCAACTTCAACTTCTCAATGGGCTTGTAACCCATTGAGTGGGTGTATCGCATGTGACAATAGTTGTGTGAACTTTACAGGACGAAGATTAAGGACCAAAGAACGGGACATCCCAGCTGAGAGAGCCAAGGGAGTACGAGAGCAAGGAGGCAAGGGTGAAGTCAAGTGAAGAGGAGGCTGTGAGCCGACTTAAGGCTTAACAAGTGAGTGAGTGCCACCAGTTGGACTTTGCCGTCTGGCACTTGGCGAGTGTTTAAATCATGGCCCTCAGTCTGCTTTCTTCTTGAACTGCAACTGCTGACGGGGCCAAAGGCCTCGGCTGACTGATGGTTTGTTTTCCTCTCGCTTTTTTGTTTTTTTCTGCAAAATACCGTAAAAACTTTAAAAGATCTTTCATCAACGCTTTCATCGGACATTTGGGAATGCGGAACTGGCTTTATTTATGGGATGGTCTGGTAGATTACCCTCAGAGATTTAATGAGAAATGAATCGGACCTTATTTGTTGAATAAATAAACAAAGTTGTGAATTAAGAAAAATGGTTTAACTCGCTTAAGTTATTATTGAACGAATATTTTGGCAAAAAGCTTGTATGTAAACACATTACAGATGTCTTTAAGTAGAAAATTCTCTTTACAAATACATATATCCTTTAAATTTTAATAAATTGTAAGATTAATTTGTTTGTTTAATTCATACTTCTTAAATTTCTCTTTGAAAAAGGAAGCTTCTCAAGTTTCCATTGTCCCAATTTAATATGCCGTTCCTATCTCCTCGAACTTTCCCTGTCCACCGTTAATTACCAACCAAAAGCTGAATTTGAAGCTACAATCTTGCCGTTTATCTTTGACAGGCGGCCACAGGAAAGTAAGGCGATGGATAAATGAGGCGACACAGCGGGGGGCATTTCTATAGAATGTGTATTACATAATGAAACGCTGATAAATTAAACAGATTTGTTAGACGCCATCTTACCATCTCTCGCCTGTCGCCTTCGGCGATTTCCATCAGGCAGCAGGCAACCCGAAAACCAAGCATTTGGGGGAAGTATCCACCGAGACCCCACCCCCTAATCCTTCTTGATTTCAGCTTAAGGAACCCACAGGACAGGATGGGAATCCTTGTTAAGCTCCAGACCACATGCCGCGCGGGTGATGGCGATATTGGCTGGCGGTTTTAGTGGTTCCGGATGGGTGGTTTTCCGTGGGTTTGCCTGCAGCTAAGCTGATTGCGTTTCGTCAAAATTCTGATGTACGTTCGTGAGTATCGATTTGCACAAAAGGGACGGGTCCCTTTGAACCGATATCCTTAGGTTGGTACCCACCCCCCTCCCATGTGGTTCGCCTCCCCCGCTCTAATCCAAATGAAAGTGTATGATATTTCATTTAATTAAATCCTTTTTGATGTTGATGCGAGCGAAAAGCTCGTCTCATATTAATTAAGTGCCCGATTCAATTAGAGGTGTGACTGCTAAGAATATCCTTCCTTTGACTATAATTATGCAAAGCACACTGAAAGTCGAGGAGGAAAGTAAGAGACTTTCTGTGCCCAACTGTACCCGATAAATTTTCCGTATTCCTCTCACACTTGTCATTCATAATTTAACTGGGAACTGAGAAAAAGCGGGCTAAAAGTTAAGCAAATAATAAAACAGCAAAACAATCAGAGAAATGCAAACTGATAAAAACAAAAAATGTTGGTCACGTAACCTCCTTGTTTGCCAACTCCCACGAAAGCCAACAAGTTCGCTTCTCTGATTAAAAAGTTGAGCACAAGAATATTTTTGCATTATAGGCGAAAAGATCCTCGGCAAGGACTTGCACTCGCCTTTTGGGGTAATTTATAAGGAAGCCAAGCCACACAAACACTCGACGCGAAAACTCGGCTCTCGACACGATTCTCCCTCCCGTTCTCGATTCTCAGTTCGCAGGTCTCTCCTCCTTTCTCAGAGTTCTCCTCAAAATTTTACGCGCCTTGACTGCTAAAGTGGGCGCCGAGGGGGCGTGGCAGGACCTTCTCTCATCCTTTTTTGGTCTTTGTCACAGTCAGGGACAACGACGTCTGCGTCTTTTGCATGTGGGGGTAGGAATAAAGACCATAAGGGGGTGGCATTGTTAACAGCCAGACTTGAATTACAAATTCAGCACAATGTCCTTTTGTCATTTATGCATTTCGCTGTATAAATTAAGCACAATGAATAGAAACGGCCGCAGGAGCTCTGAGCTGGGGTTTCTTTTCGCTTTTTGTGCCCCTAGATAAAAATAGAGGTTAGCGGTGGCTGGGGATTAATAAGCCTAGTCCTGCGGCTTCGCATGCCCACATGAAAGTAACCTGAAATCCCTCGTTGCGATATGCAAAAAGCACAACACATGGTATCTAGCCTGGATATCAAGAGCACGACTTTAGGTTTCCATGGTCCTAAAATGGGAGATAAAAGCGGAAGAGAGAACCCCATTGTTAGTTAATAGGGAAGTTCATCAACAAGATTCTTATCAACAGACTTCAGTTTGGATATGAGTGAATTCGTTCTTTATGTTATGTTAATTTAATCTAAACTGTCAAATGTGAATGTAATTTGTCGGTATCCATAAAAAATATCTGGCATTTAAATCCAAAAAATGTATGATATGTGCCCGTATCTTTCTTATTACAAATTAAAAGTTTAAGTTTGGTCTACTAGGAAAGATTTTATAAAATAACAAAATAAGACAATATACAGTCCAGCTTTCAGAACATCTGACACCAAAAAAATCGTAGTATTAAAGTCATCAAGTTTTAAAACATACCTACTTTTCATAATCTCGAGACTTCGAGATAGGGAAGTTCGACTTTGTTTGACTTTGAATTGTATATCTTAAACTATTTAATTCCATTTCAGCCGATCTAATTATAATACAATTTTAATGGGAATTATTAAAATTAAGATAACAATATGTAGGTACTTAATTGATTAAAATATAATAACTAATTTCTGATTTTTATATTTTTCCAGGTGGCAGTGGCAGCGGTGGAGGCGGTGGTGGCGGAGGAGGTGGCGGCGGTGGCGGTGGCAGCGGCAGCTCGTCGGACGTATCGAGGGATCACTGCAACAAGACGGTGGACATTTTCGAGGACATCAGCTCGCCGGAGGTCAGCAATCAGAACGTGGGTCGTCCGCTGACCTGCTGGTACCGCTTTCGAACCCTAAAAGGAGCTCCACGCGACTTTGTGCTGCGTCTGCGGTTCAAGAAGTTCAAAGTGGGTCAGCTGCTGAACGCGACCCACTGCGATGGAGGCTATTTGCAGGTGGGTGTGGCCACTGGCCGACTGCTGATTTATCTCCGCCACATGTCGGGGGGCTAATTTATATCGCCCGCTAAGCGATGACATATGCGATACACTAAATCGCTCCTCCCATTGTTGCAGATTGTTGACGGCAATGCCAAGACGGATGTCTCGAATCGCAGGGAGCCAGGAATGTTCTGCGGAGAGGCGGAACAGCCGCAGACATTCATCAGCGAGACCAGCTATGTGAAGGTCCTCTTCCACACGGACAACTTTACGGATCAGGTGAGCCGACTTGCCGACAACCCGGACACTTTCTTTCTTTCGGTCGTCATCTCATACAGGATCTCGGTGGGACTTTTCATTTTTGTGCTCCAGCCGGGAGAGAATTCCAATTACTGCCGGAGCAACAAAGACAGGCATCCTTGAAGTTCTGCCGTCTGTTGTCTTCTGTCGCCAGAGTCTTGCCACTTACACTAATAAACAAAAGTCCCCTTTGCTGGTTCCTTGCATATTTCTAGGGCTTTAGATATATATCTGCACGGAGAAAAAATTGTCTGAGTTAAGGGTTTTAGAAATTTAGAATTCAGGAGGGGATCAAAATGTTAATGAGACACTTACATTTTCATGGTCACGATTCTAGAGCTAACAAATTATTTGAATTAGCTTCAATATTTTTTCTAATATTTACCAGTTTTTTACTTAGTAATTTGTGCTGATCATTATTTAAACACAATCTATCATTTTCCTTTCAGAAATCCTCAGTAAATTTTTTGGAAATATTAAGGACTAATATTTAAAAAATAATACATTTCTAAGATGTATATGGATTTTAATTGATTTTTTTCAAAATCTTTGGTTTTTGGAATTTTTTAGAATTTTTATTTAAATAAAGTTTTTTTAGAAAGATTTTTCTAACACTTTGGTATATCTGTACTTGACATGATTTAAATATTCCTCATTCTTTAATTATGAATTTACTATTAAGGCGAATCTATAAGCTAATATGTTCAATAGACCTGACATTTTTTCGCTCAGTGTCCGTATATAAATGTCTGTATATTTTTATTTATCACATAATTTAAGGAAAATATTACAGCACACAAGTCTTGGCAGCCTGTCTTCGCCCTTTTCACTCCTGTCGGCCCCCATTTCCCATTTTCCGCTTTTCCCGGTGCGCTCTCCATTTTTGCTCCCTGTTGGCCTGGCTTGGTTTCTCTGGGCTGGGCTGCTCCTGCTCCTACTGCCATGTCCTGACCCGTGTTGCTCTATCTGCTCGGTTGCATCTATGCAACTCACTTTCGCACTTAGCGAGAGTTATACACACAGATACTCCATACAACTACCAGTCTCTGTGTGTGTGCTTTATTTTTCCTACTTTTTTCTATTTTTCCTTATATTTATTTTTCCCCTTTTCTGTATTTTTGCATGCATTATTCAGGAGTGGGTCGAGCGTCTATGGCGTGGGTGGACTGCACTGTTGTCTGGCCTCCGTCTGTCGGCGTGTCCTGCGTCCTGTCTCCTGCATCCTTTTTGGCTGGCTGGCGCCGTCAGTCTCCTCCTGCTGATATATATATACAAACACACCAGATTATATATATATAGACGCATATCTATGTGAATTTTCAGTTCACAACTTGAATTCTATTTAGCTTTGCCCCCGTTCGCTTTTCGTTGCTATTTTCCCTCTGATTTTCCTCACTTTGTTTTTTTCCTGTATTTTTGTTTTGCTTTTTTGTCAACTGCTTGGCTGCTGCGTTTTTGATGCGGTATTTGCATTTATAAAATGAAAGATAAGTTCTTTATGTCACATAAAGAATTTCAATATTTATAATGGAGATTTTTTTGTCGAGAGGGCGGAAGGAAGGAAGACCCTTGAAATATGCATGGCTTGCAAATGGTAACAGATGGAGGGAATTATACCCAAAAGAAATGAGACAATAAAGCTGGTTATTAGACGCGGAAGTGGCAGAAAAAGTAATCTCTCTTTTGATTAACGTTTCTGAAGGGAAATGTGGTGAGGAAATTGTTGGCTTATCTTAAATTTGAAAGAAGGAAAGGGAATTTATTATATTATATTTTATTTGGAATTATTATCCTAAGGATAATTTATCACAAGTTAGTTCAGAAAGAAAGGGAATTTATAAAATAAATTATCCTAAGGATAGTTTAACAAATTAACTAAGGAAATTATAATTCTAATACCTAATTTCAGTTCAGAATTTGCTTATGCCAATCGCCAAACCAATTTCCTATTGCCCCATTCCATCATAATGCCATAACCTTCAAAATCACATCCCGCTGAATATCCATAACTCCATTCAAGCCTTTCTATTCCATTCAATCCCAAAGCCAAATAGTTGCCCCCTCTTTTCGCAGTGCGTAGTCAATGCAGGCGATTGGCTTTATGGCCCGGCTTACAACAAGTTGCAGGGATGTGCAAACACAAACAACCGACTAAAGCCATGAATGAGTGCCCCAAGCCCCGAGCTCCAAGCTCGGGAGCAGACAAACTGGTGGGGGTGGGATAGGAGGGGCAGGATAGGACAGGCAGGACCAGGACACCCTCCAGAGTGTGTCTTATGCACACCTTAATGGAGTCATAAATATTTATGAAAACTCTCCAAGCTCGCTGGAAGTTGCAAGTTGAAAGTTGGCGGATGCTGCGCTTTGTATTCCTTTTACTCGCTTTTTGTTTTTCCGCCAAGCAGACGGGAACTTTTTGCCACTTATTCGGCGCGAGTGCGTCGGATCGGCGGGTGAGGCGGGCCTTATTCAGTAATAAATAAAAATAAGCGACAGCTCTGGCAATGTAATAACACGATTTAATGAGGGACAGAACAGGACAGGACAGCACAGCGCAGCATTCGCGACGGCGGAGGAAACGAAATAATTTCGCATTCGCATTAACATAAATTCCATGCGAAATAAATCAAAAATAATTTCACAAAAACGGGACGCCAAAGAGCAGGCGGCAACAAATCAGTTTGAAATTTTAATTTATTCGAGCGCGAATTTGTCAGGACATTAACGGTAGGACGACCGTGGACATCATCGGCATAATCTCCACCGCCATCATCATTATCGTCATCATCGAATGCGAATCGGGTTCAGCAGAAATGTGCACAGGAAGAAGTAATGCATGTGATTATTAATAAATATTTTTTGATTTTCTAAGAATAAAAAGTGTTCTTAAAATTAAATGGATATGTTATAAAAAAACTCAAAAGTAAATTAATTAGTTTTAAAAAAAGTGGAATTTTTTTAAGATTTAAATATTTTATAAATTCATATTGTTAAATTCCGATTATAAAAAATATCGAGTTTCTAGACATTTGACTACAAATGTATCGATTTATCTTGAAATTTCCTTGAACTATAACTTAATTTTGGTCTAGTGTTCTATATATTTTACGGATTATAAAAAATTATTCTAAAACCTAACAGACACCAAATTAATTTAGGAATATTTATTTGAAAAATTCGACTTATAGATATTTTCCCTCGGTGTAAACTCCGATATATTGGCATCTACCCACATATTCGAGCAGAGCAGACTGCAGCTTTGGCAGATATTTTTGGGGTGGCCAGAGCGGATAGGTAGCCACGTGAACAGCATCTGGATAAATCGAAACGAGCCTGCGTCTGCCATTGTTCACATCGTTAAGTGGCGCTAACGTCATTGACGCCGGTAACGCATTTAATATTGACATGTGCATTACGCCCCTCCCAGAGGCCCCGACCAATTCCGTTCCCCCCGAACCCGCCGAATACCCCGAATCCTCCTGAAAGACCCCCGATGGAAAATGGCCAACGAGGTTTATGTGGCCATCAAGGCCGGTGGAGCGATTTGGGAACGGGGCGAATTGATAACCATGACGTTGACTTTGCGGCAGGTGGAAATGGGGCGGCGCATAAGGAAATCGCTTTTGTGGCTGTCTGCCGATAATTTCAACTTCGATATCCGTAATTGAAATGAATGTTTTTTGGGGATGGCGCAGCATGAATTCGATTAGCAACCAAATCGAATCAAAGTTCACAAATTGGCAATAATCATTGCTTTTGTTTAGCTTATCGAGTTGGTAAACGGTGGGGAACAAATCGCGTTTATTTGTTTGAATAACTAGTGTTTTATAAAGTTAAATTCATACAGCCATTTCTACTACTGAAAAGATTTTGAAAATATTGCGAATTATTTGAATACAAAATTGTAATTTTTTGTATTACTAGAGCAGCTATAGATCCATTTAAAATAACTTAAAAGGCTTTAAAACTACAATATAATAATTTAAAATAATTTCCAATATAGTTATGCATATCGAAAAAAATATTGTTTGTAAAGTAAAAGACTAATTTTAGGAAGTCTTATGGAAAAACATATATTATGTTTAAAATAAATCCAATAAGAAACAAATAGGCTTTTTTAATCAATGTTATTTGTAAAAATGTTTTCTAAAAAGTAAAAAATAAAATAAAAAAAGGTCGTTTTTTCTTTTGTGTGGAATATCAACAATTGAATTAATTTAAACAATAATTGTGTTAAAGACAAGGGTGCACATAAAAGAGCCGCTTTCAATTAATTGTAGCCATTATTATTCAGAAATATATTTTTCTGGCATCTTGGTTCGTTACCCTTTCGTAACCCTAGCCGTTCTCCCCTTCATTCTGTCCCTTCAGTTCTTTTGGCCATTTCCATTTCCAGCTGTGTGGGCGGTGGGTGCGGTCTGAGGTGAAAGGGGGCGTGGCAGCTGCCTACGTCACTGCAGCACGTCATTAGCGCTGATGAGGCAACGGCAACCGTTGCAGAGGAACAACAGGCAAACAGGATGGCAGAGGCTCAGGGAAACTCACAGTCTTGTGTGGGCGTGGCAGGGCAAATGACATTGCACATTTCCATGTGGCAGGCCATGGAATGAAAAGCGGGCGGAAAAGTGGGCGGCTTCGGGGGCGAAAACACGCAATTGTCTGACGTGGAGCCAAGTTGGAGGGAAATTGACAAAATTCATCAGCAACAATGGCGGGCAGAGGGATGGGAAGGGGAAATGGGTGGGCTCACACTGCGTATACGTGATTTTCTGCCATTGTCCACTCATCCCGCACTTTTCTCTATATCTCCCCATTGCAGACCTACTTCACATTCGATTCACGCGCGGAACAACAAACCGAAGTCTATCTGCGATATGGCCAACATCCGGAATTATATCCAAATCGTCGCGGCGAAGTTGTCCAAGGGTGAGTATCCGAAAAAACGGGTAATCGAATGGGTATCCAAAGAGGATTTTCCGGGGATTTTATAGCCCCGGCGTTAATTCAATTTTATTACACAAATGGGGGCATATTTTGACAGCCCACTTCAGACAGGGTCCTTGTCTTCGATTCGCTGGCACATTTCATAATCATATACGAGTCAGAAAACAGAGGAGAAAATCCGGCAACAGAAGGTCGCATTAAATTGAATTACTTGTGCTTTCTGCACTGCGGCAAACATAAAATTCGCGTGGCGGGAAAAACGAGGGGGATTTTCCTTACGCCTGAAGGATGGCTGAAAAAGTCGGCAATTGAAACCGAAGAGAAGAATTCATTTCGCTGGGCACGAAGCAGTGGAAACACCTCCCACCCGAAACCCTGACAAAAATAAAACTTTGCAGACATTAAATTTTATTTGATTCTCTCTTTGGAGTTTCCATTTTTTTCTGTATATATTCTTTGGCTCTGCCAGTCTAACTTTTATCTTAATAAAATAAGTTGCAAGTTTTAAGCAAAGATTTGGCTGCAAGTAACGAGGCGGGGAGGAATATGCTAGATTTACTCAAATGATATTTGTGCATATGCAGGCAGATGGTGGGGGAGTCTGTGAAAGTCTGTGAGTATAAACTTTTCGAGTAGGCATTTTTCTCAAATAACTTGCAGTTGCAGATGGTACTTGAAAAATGTAGGCATAACGAAGGGAATTCAACGAGAAATAAAATCGCAAGAGCTGTTATTAATTTCTTTTTAAATAGTCTTAAAAGTCACAGCTATAAAATGATTTTCCCTTATAAAATCTTGAAATATTAGACAGGAATAAAATAGTAAAAAGCTACCTGAACATAAATATAGCAATTAGAGAGCACGTAAAGCTATCAATTTACATTGAAATATGCAGAGATATTCGACATGAAATAAAATTGTTAGATGATACAAAAAGCAGGAAATTGTATATAATTTGAATAAAAGTGTGCTTCACTTCAGGAAGGCTTCAAAAAGCCTTGATAAATATAAAAAATATTATCCCAGAATAAAAATCGTGTTGGTGAATATTAAAATCAAAATGAAATAGTGGCTCTGAATAGGAAATTGCCACAAGAATTTACTGAATTGCTGCTCTAGTCAAGCACCCCTACTCGCATTTAAACCAATTGATTGGCCAACATTTTTCCACTTTAACTGGCATCAAGAGCTGGCTCTTTAAGATCCCATCAACGGCGACCACCCCCCTTTGGGAATCGGGGGAATTCCCGCTCCCTATCCCCATCACCCACATGGCCAATATGATTTTTATGCTAATTTTGCGGTCACGCGCGCTTCGACACCAAAGCCAAAACCCAAACGCAATTGAGGAACCAAACCAAAGCAAATTGCCAAAGACAAAGTGAAGGGGGTTGGGGGTTGGGGATAGGGAAGAAGGAGAGGGTCGGGACTGAGGGTAAAGGGAATAAAAATGGTAATCATATTTACGCTTGCCTCGCCTTTGAATGATTTTCCGTTTGTTTTACTTAAACAAATTGAAAATTATACGCACAAAACTCGCAAAGGAAAGGGAATTTTACACAATCTTTTGTTGTAATTTAACAACAATTTTACAAGCTCGAAAAAAACGGCAGAGAAATGTGTGAGCGAGTGGAACAGGAATTTCCAAATCAGTGAACACAATTTTCTGGCTTCCTTGACGCAGTTTAAGGACTGGGCAAACGAGCCCCAACAGTTCTCCGGATCATTTAGGACGCCTTCTGGGAAGAACATTTATCGGGACTGGGCCATGAGTGATACAACCAATTTGAAACAAATTAAATTAAATATTTCCATGCCTGTAATTCAATGATTTTATATATATTTTCCTTCCTCCAACAGATCCTATTGCGAACGAGAGTATCGGGATTGCCGCCTGCAGACCTGCTATGTTCAATCGCCCGCGTATCCCGGCCTATATCCTCGGGCCCTGAACTGTCGCTATAAGCTGCACACCCGCCAGCCGTATATTAAATTGTATCTGCAGAACGAACAGTTCGCTGTGGATGGCCAGAGGTGAGTTCGTAATAGATTGCCGGCTACAAAGAGATATAATAATTTGATTAATGATTATGCGTTTATGTTAATTTGTATTGCAATCGGATTAGCATTAGTGAACAAATTGCAACACGAACTAATCGGCCTGTCAGAAATAAAATTTAAATGGTGTCTGACTTTTTGTCTTTCCATCAAAGGTTTACTAGATTTATGCAAATTTATTTTACCTCCATTTATTCTCGCGGGGTTTTTTTTTTTGGAACGAAATTAGTGTTAAATGCAACACCCTGTAATTTGTCATTTTGGCACGGCGATTGCACAATCCACCGAATTCGACGACATTTGGCCCAAAAACATTGTTGTTGCCACCAAACCGATTGTTGTTGTTGTTGTAATGCATTTGGCATGCTGACAATGACAATTTGACAGAGCGTTCGTCGCAAAAATTGGCACCAATTTGCTGGAAAACGTTGGCGACATGTCCTCGTGGCTTGCACTCACCGTATCTGTATGCGTCACTTTCCGAATCCACAGAATCTGTATCTGTGACTCGGCGTCTCTGCGTTTGTGTCTGGCGAAATTGGCTAAAGGATTACGTTTTGAGTGAGGTTGCCCTCGATTGTGCCGAAAAAAAGGGGGGTGCAGGAGTGGGGAATGCCTGCAGTCATGGCTTTCTTGTATTATTAATGCCAAAATGATGAAATTGTCTGAGGAGAAAGGCGATTTCACCCACCTTCGGTAACATCTTTCCATTTGACTTTTTCAATGTGAACATCTAAGAAATTTTCAATAGTTTTTTGGTGTATTTTGAGGAGCAGGAATCCTAATATTCAGGAAATTATTCCCAGGAACCGGTATACTTTTCAAATCAAATCTTTAAAGCAATTAAGGATGTAATAAATTAAATTAAGGGTCGAAAATGGGTAATAATAAAAACAGTTTAGCTATATGCAACAAAAAATTTGTTCTGAAATCCCTCCCAGAACCAAATTCTATATCCGCCACTGCAGTTAAGCAATGCCTTATTATTTCAAAATTATTTAATTTTATCTTTTAGATATTACAAAATAATTGTTTTACAAACTCCCCTGAAACTAAATTTCGATGTTATAAAAGTTGGATTTTAGAAATTGTTTTAGTAGTTTTTTTCTTGCATTTGATTCTTTGATTCACCATTTCTTGTTCACCACTTCTAGTTAATTTCCAAAATGTTCTGTTGAAGAAACCTTCACCTTCAAACGAATTCTCCCTTGGCCATTTAGGCAAACTCATTTGCTGACGCACCTGCAAAACCTTTTTCGGCTTAAATCAGAACTTTAATATTTTATTACGGGCCGAGAGGGCATAAATCCCCCCTGGACACACCCCTCTGCCCTGTCGCGACAAATACAATTTACATTTGCTTAACCGAAATGACCTTTCACAAAATATTTGCTTTATCATGAACTCGGGGAAACGAGGGAGGGGCCAAAGCTCCTTGCTCCTTCGTTTGGGGATTTTATGGTTGGGTGGGAAAAACCTTCAGCTTTTAACACTTTGCACACTCCCAGGCCAAATGGCCGGCAGAAGTGGCCGAGTATCTTTAAGCCTGTTTGATGTGCAAATTCTGGAGTCAGCATATTTCCCCTGGACCATCCCCACTCCATCTGCCATCTACCATTTACCATTCCGATTCAGATTGCCCAGCCCTGCAGCACGTGCACATCAGGCAACAGCAAGTTGGAATTAGATAAGCAACATTCAATTTATTTTTATAGATTCAATTTGAATATTTACCTTTTGAAAAGTCCAATGGCAAAGGACGACAACGACAGACGCATGTCAAAGTTGCCAACTTTGAGTTGGGTTCCGCAGCTGACTGAAGAGTAGCGGGTTAAAAAGGGGGAAAACTCGAGCTTCAATCCCCCCAAAGTGTGTATTAATTTGCAAGTCTAAGTTACTTTCGGTGTGCAGGAAAGGATTAGACAAACAAGCCTTTTGCCAAGGAGCTAATCATGGTGGAAAGTTGGGATTCTAAATGTTTTTACTGGGAACAGAGAGGGAGAAATTTTACTTAAATGCTGTTTACTTGGGCATTGAATTTCATAGAAAAAGGTTAGGTTGTGATAAATACAATCTTTGAACTTCGAAGGACCAAAAGTATCGAGTTACAATATCAATAATCAAATATTGGAGTTCCTGCCGGCATAAAGCTCTCTCCAGATCTCCAGATCTTAACAATCAACATAATCCGCCTAAGCCTTGTATAAATCCGCCATAAATCCGGTTCATAAAACCCGACCTGTTCGGCTCCGAAATTGATGCCAAGTCAGCAGAAAGCTCCACTCGTGTTGCCGCTATTTTATTTTATAAATCACTTCAGTTTATTGCACAGCTCCTTTGGCTGTCAAAAAATACAACCCACAACAACATTCCTAATTTCTTTGCGCTATACCAAAAATATTTCTGCCATCACAGCAGAAAAATTCAGTCGGCAAAACTTCGACGGCCGGATGCCAAACAAATGCAAAAGTCATCGAGTAAAAAAGTTTTTTAATATGCCAAAATTATTACCAGTCAGTTGATGTTTTTTTTCCTTTTCGCTCCGCTTTTCTTTCCTCTTTTTTGATATGTGTGTGGGGAAAAAAAATAAAAAGTTTTAGCCCCCAGACTAAACAGTCATTTTCTCTGTCCCCTCTCTCTCTTTTGTGTAATCAACTTTCTGGCCAACAACGCATTTATTATCAATAAGTTGGATTAGCTCTTCGCAGACTCGGAGAAAAACTTGCTGACAAAGTGATTAAATTGACTGAAACGAACCGACTAGCTAATAGAAATCTATCTATCTATCTGCTACGTATAGATGGATATAGATACAAAAAAGTTGGTCAAAAGTTTCTTCCAAAAACTTTCTAGCGATTGGTCAAAAAAAGGGAGGAAAAAAGGCAGAGAAAGCAGAAAGGCTCAATGGAACTGTCAATTAAATTGCTATTTTTGTTTCAACGGCCAAATCACATTCAACTGCCTTTGCCTTTGACTCACCGACTGACTGGGTGGGTCTCTATTTGATTAAAGTTCACTTGGTAATTGCCAAAGTTAGCTTTCAATTAGAAAGTTCGCACACACAGGTGAGAGGCATTTCATTTGCCTTTTGAAATGCCCACCAATACCAATCAGTCTGCTCCGCCAGGGGGAAGCAAAAATTGTGAATCCCCGTTCGTCATCGTGGCCATCATCAATGGAAAATGGAAAATGGCCAATGGCCGATGGCCAACGGACGGGCACAAAGGTCACTTTGTCTGGGCCCAGTCCTTCGACCTGGAGAGTCAGGGTTATGTGCCATTCGACCAGACGGCCAGCAAAAAATTAAAAGCATCCTCGACCGTCTGACGCAAGAAATTAGAAAAGGCTTCGAAACAGACGCTTTGGATTTTCCGCTGCCTTTTTTCCTGATTTTTCTGTCAGGGAACTTTCTTTTTTTTCCATTGCCTAGGGCTGGCAAAGTGCAAATGAATGTCATGACCATGGGCGCCGAGCACTCAAGTTATGATGCTCACCAATCATTTATTCAAGTCCATTTTAAAAGCATTTGCTGAAAAGACAAGTCAACTAATCTCTCTAAATGACTGAACTTTGTTAAAGTTTTAATGAGGTTTTTAAAGTCACCATACCATGTATCTTAAAGTTACAATTTAAAATCCCCTTTTGATGAATTAGTTTAAATTAAAATTGTTATGGATTTTATTTTCTAGTTTACACCGCGTGTTTTAATATTTTTTGCTTAAAATTCTGTTAAAGTAAAAGGTTTTTCCCAACTACATATCTCCCCCTTTTAGCCCACACCCCTGTTTCACCAGCATTTTTTCACGGATTTCCGCCGGGCACTAAAAGCATCAGCACTCAGTCAGTTATTCAATTGCCAGCCTTACTCTTTATTCCGTTCTTTTTTCGCCTTTTATTTTCTTCGTTATTTGTGGAACGTGAGTTTTTTAATTGTTCAGTTTTTCACTACACTTTTTTATTGAATTGTCGGCGCTGGATAAATTAAATTTACCCTTTCGACGCTTTCATAAATGCAACAAAGAAGCCAGTAATCACAAAGTGACTCTTCCTCTCTATTTATTGCAGATGTGAGAATGTGATGACCTGCCCGATCAGACCAATTGGTTCGGGTAATGAGCACTGTCCCTACGATTGGCTGGCCGTATACGATGGTCGCGACGAGCACTCGCCGTTAATAGGGAAATTCTGCGGCCTGGGCAAGTTCCCATTCAGCATTATTGGTGAGTACCCGTGGGCTTTGGATAGCGGGAGTCCCAGAGAGTTGATCTAAACAATTTGCATATCCGGCAGGCACATCACAATACATGTATGTGGAGTTTGTGACATCGCCGGCGGGTCCGCTGCTTAATACAGGCTTCCATTTCAACGTTGGCAACTGGCCAGGACATGTGGAGACGGCCGGGATCAAGCACGGCGTCTGCGATTGGCTCCTGAGCTCCGACTCTTTAAAGGACAGCAGCGCCAGCGAGGGCATCTTCCTCAGCATCGCCCACTGGTATCCGCCGAATACGTCCTGCAGCTACCACATCAAAGGACATGTCGGCGAAATTGTGCGCCTCTATTTCCCCAGGTAGGCATTGGGAATTCCATGCATTTCATTGGGCATTCGCCACGAATGTGTGTTAAATTATCTAGTCCTGTCTAGATTTGTCTACATTGAGAGCCAGAAGTTTCCAAAACTTCAGATGATGGCAATATTGGCTTTATCTGGGACTATTTTGGGACTAGAACCACATATATTAATATTTATCTAGTGAATTTTACCTTATTTTACTAAATATCCGTATAAATAATCCATTTATCATATGCCTCTTAAAACAATTGTCTTGGAAATTGGCCAGAGAAGAGATCACTAAACCATCTCTTTAAATGAATTTCGAATTCTTTGAAATTATTACAGAACAATTCTTAAAAATTACAATTCATTTCAATAAGAATTAATAACTTTAGTCTGACAACAAAAAAGTATATAATTATATTATTAATTTAACAATTAAATGATTTCAACGTGTTGTTTCTAAAAAAAGGATTAAACTTTTTAAAACATCTACTTCTCCTACTTCTTTAAAGAAGAACTATTTAATTTCCAGTCCCTAGAGTGGTCTAAAGAAAGTTTCAGATAAAGTTATACTTTTAATCAAAAATCAAACAAGTTTCTTTTTGAAATTATCATGTCTGCGAAAACATTTGCAAACTCGTACCTCGTGTCTCAAGATCGGGGTCACCACTTGCCATTTTGCGTTTGCAAGTTTTTCCATTAAAATTTCCATTTTGAACCAGTTATCCCGACAAGGACTATCCAAGTTGATCCCTCTCCGCAGTCCAAAAATCCTTTGGCCGGCCTTTTCGCTACAAGTGCAAAGTTTTGCGGCTATGTGGGCGGTTTGCACTTGCTCCGTCGGATTCCATCCCTGTCCCTTCTTTTTCTGGGACAATCCTCGGGCTTTCCTCATTGCGTTCTAGCTGTAAGCGTATTTTAATGAAATTTCCCGCAAAGATTTATGTGACATTTTAATTTAACGTGTCGAGTTGGAGTTGTTCTTTGTGTGCATACTCGTACATAAATCCAAATATATATATCCATTTTTACTTTGTCGCCGTTGTCTGTGTTGTTCTCGTCTGGAATGCTGCTGCTGGGGAAGTGTCTGAACTTTTTGGCCGAGTGTCGCATTGATTGTGCATTTCATTTTGAGTATTTTCCACTGCATTTCCAACCATGCGCTGCGAAATATTTTATTGTGCTGCGGTTTTTGGCTTTGCATGGCCCAACGAGTGGCAAAGACTATGGCGAAGTTTTGCGGCTCTCTGACACTTTGAGGGCACATCGATACATGGGAGGAAATCAGGATAAAGGTTGAAGTTTTTAAGCTGAAATTATAGAATGAGAGGTCATTTAACTTAACTAAAATTACTAAATAGCTATTTAAACTGTCTTGCGGTTTATGTACTTGAAGATGATTGAGTTTATATTGTGATTTATTCAGTTCAAAGATAAAAACAACCTCATGGAAATCGAAAAAGATATAATAGTAGATCTTAAAATAATTATAAAATAAACTAAGATTAACAAAAATAAATAACATTAGAAAATAAGGAGTGTTTTGACATTCTTATAAAAATATCTTTACTTTTCCTAAATATTTAAGATTATTGTAGATCTCCCAAGTCTTCAGATCCAATACCCCATGAAATCATTTGAATTCTAATATAAACCTTTTTTCTTGTACTGATGAACAAAATCTTCTCTGAATCACACCCGTTTATGTCCTTCTCTTGTGTAATCTCAAGTCCTACCATTTACACAAGTTCGCTTCGAGTAATCCAGCTGCAATTGCAATGATTCTGGAGCACCTCCTCCGCCTGAAGAAGCCAAACAACCGCTTGATGTTGCAGCTCTGTAATTTATGCAGAAATTGTTACCGAACATTGCCAAGTTTTTGCTGGAAACGGCTAAAGAAAACTATGTGTACAGGGCAAACATCACAACAGCACATGGGGAAGATGGAAGGATCGGGCGGAGAATAGGGGGTGGTTTAAAATATCAAGCAAGTTTTTGCCAAAAGATAAATATTTATGTCCACCTACAGAACGAAAGAGGAGTTCCAAAGGAGCTCCGAGTAACCATCGTAAACCCATTGTGTTGCTGGATAACAGGGCAGTGGGAAAAGTGGGTGGAAAAGGGGATCGGGGTAGGGGATCTGGGGGGCGGTGGAAAAGTTGTGCGCACGTTTACACCGATTGCCATTAAGAGTTCAGAAGTGGGCAACATGATTGCGTGATTACAGTGCACAAAATGCAACCGAATAGGGTAAGCAATCGAAAGAGAGAGCTGTACTCTGAGTGAAAGAGATGGCCAAAGCTACGTGGGTCTTCCCATTCTTTTTGTTTTTGTTCTCTTTTTCGCCAAAAGTGGAAAGTAGACGAAAAATGCAATGGGAAACTGCGTTCGGCACACACCCACAACATTTTTCCTGCTTTTCTGGCCAAGTTTTTGTCCTTGTGGTTGTTGTTATTGCCAATGTTGTTGTGGTTGTTTTGGGTTGTTGCTGCAGTTTGTTGTTTCTGCCAACTTCACTCAAGTTGCAGCCGACAACGCAACAACTACAGAGGCAATAAGAAAGAAGGGCAACTATAAAGATCGAAGCTTGGAATACCCTAACAAAAAGGTGGTCATATGACACCATTTACATGAAATGGTATGCCTTTTATAAACTCTTTTTCTCTTCCCTACAAAATATATATTCCTGTTTTAGTTCCCTCATATTCATTATTCATTGAATAATTAGTAAGAACATTTTGTATGATACAAGTAGTGCATTAATAAAATTTTTTAAAATAACGAAAGATATTAAAAAACTAGAACGATTTGAAATAACATTTATAGTTAACACCATAAGTGATAAGAGCTTGTAGTTTCCGGAATCCCAGTGTTTTTAAGAAAGGATAACCAATCACCTGTGCCTAATACATAATACAGATATACTTTATAGTGTAAGTTACATCTCCTTCACGATATTGCAACTTCGAAGCAAATTATAATATCCCCTGCCAGGGTATTGGCCACAAAGGCAGCCCATTAGGAAGGTTTTCTCGCAGTCCTCTTCGTAACTGTCAGTTTACATTTACCTCGTACACCTACCCCTACTTCCCCACCCACCATCTACAGGCCGAAAGTATCCCACCCACCTAAGTGTGTAGGAGCTGTTGTCCTGCTGCCTGTCGCAGGAGTCCCGAGTCCCGGGTCCCAAGTTCCGAGTCTAGACGCTGTCGACATTGTTTCCAACAAAGTTGCTCATTTAAGTAACATGTCATGGCTTTGCTTTCGGCTTCTCCTGCCCTCCTCCCTTTTTTTTGTTTGCTCGGTCTTTGTCTTCCACCTATCTACTGCGATTTTTTCCAAGTGAGCTGACCAGATGTTGAACTACTCCTTGAGTATATTGCACTTAAGTTTGCTCCTTAGTAGTACGGGGATGGATAAGCAATCCATTTGCTTGTGCAGAGCACACACTTTTCCCAATAATGTTGTGAGTGAAATGGTCGTCGGGGGGAGTTGCCCGTGTACTAGTTTTACTAGCTACTAACAACTCATCAGCGTCTGGTTTAGTGTGCCATTATCCGATAGATTGTGTTACTATTGTGCATTAATGTCCACTATCATTTGCGACGTTCTATTACATTACGTTGTAATGTTCTGCGACTAGAAGAAACAAAGTTGCAATTATTATTTGCTGGGATAAATATTTCTGAGAGCAATTTTCGAGAACCTCCTTAAGTTTAAATTCTTACCATTACCATTACCTCACTTTCCTCTTGTTTTTACTATTTTATTGTACGGCATTCAAGTTCTTTTGATGTTTGTATCTTTTATTACACACAAATGACTCATAAAATCCCTTGCTCCCCTTCGGCAATCTTCCAAATATCCAAAAATAAAATCAATTGTAGCTATCTAGTACGTTTTTTAGCCCACTATCGCAGGGCTATTGGATCCCCAAAAAAACGTAACAAAAATCCGCTTAAAATGCACAAGACATGTCGCATACTTGGGCTATTTATAAGCCTTATGGCCACATAAACTGACGCTCTGGGCCTTTGGCCACGGCACCAATCGACTCCCATATGCACATAACCAGGCTAACCAGTTGACAACAATCCCCCGCAACCCCTCCCTCAGAGATACCCCCAAAATAAACCCGCCCACTGAGTCAGCATAACGGGAAACTCGGACTGGGAGTTCGGAACTCGGGCTTACACTAAGGGAAAGCCGTACTAAAATTCTTGCAGCCATTTGAAAAATATTCTTTATATGAAATATCTCCAGTGTATCATATTTTATGTTTATAGATCATTTTAAAAACTGCAAACCTATAGATTGATTGTAAATAAATTATATATGACTAATTTCACAGGAAATTCAAACGATTTGATGCGAGTTTTTTTTTATATATATATAAAAATTATGATCTCAAACCTGCCTAGTTTTTCCCAGTGTATAAACTGGAATTGGACTAGGCTGCAAACGGATTACGAGGACATGCCGCAGGGTGTCGGGGCTTACTTTTCGACGACGCGTACGTGAATAACGGTATGGGCACGTCGAAAAGCGCCGAGAAGGAGCCGGGGGATATGGGGATATAGTTGGGTAAAAAAATAGTAACTCTGCTCCATTATGAATAGTGAGGGGCGAGACTCACGGGCATAAAAAACAAGAGGGAAACCAAATGAAATTTGTGCCACACTGCTGCCTGCCAGCGACGTAGATTAGGGGGCGTGGCCAGCGCCCCCCGTTCGCCGACCTCCCTTCAAACTGCTCATGATGGTGATTTTTCTCTGCGGCTTCCCCTCACCCCAAAACCTTTGGTCCTTGCCTTTTTTTGGCCAACTTTGTGTGAGTTAATAAAATGTTGTATTATGTCATATTTTTGGATAGAGCCAAATGTAATTGCATAGAATGTATTCACCGCACTCTGAATGGTAGTTATATAAAAGGATATACGCAAAACCTTAACAGGAGTCGAGTTATATAACCATTTGTGGATTTTGCGGGATAAGTAACTGAGAGCAATGGATGTTATTTTTAGGGTCTCTGCAAATGTGTGTGCTAGGACTTTGAAATAAGGGAAAAACATTTATTTTGAAGGTTAAATCACAACTTTTTATATAAATTAGGTTTGTTTTAAAATAACTTCTTTTGAATACCTGAAAATGGTATTCTATCATGCCTGTATTTTTAATATCTTTTCTATAAAGATATTTTATACAATAAATGTGAGTTGTTCATATGATTTTATCGAACCAAATAGTAAGTAATGTAGCCTTGATCTTTTCATTTTGGCTGACCCAACTAGAATTTCGCTCCCCGAAAAGACTGCAGTCACATCAACTAGCAACGTAATGCGGGAAAACTGCAGAAAATTGGCCTTCCACATCAACTCCTTTCAAATATCCTTGGCGCTCTCCCATCGTTTTCGCCAGCCTGCCACAAATAGTTTTGGAATGCAATTTGATGGAGGCAGAAATGCAACTCACATCGCGACCCCAAAAACCCCAACGAGGCTACGTGTGTACGATATAGAGGGCTTTTAGCTGGTGAAAGAACGAGACGGGGCTATTTTTACCTGTTGGCAGGTGGAATTTATATTAAATTGTAGGACGTAAGGACATGGCCAGAATTGCGGCCTGGCAGAGAGCCAGCAGCCGAGTGAGGTGTTTACCAGACGCGACTTATGATTATGCCTGACACTGTAGCACAAAAAGATTTATCAGAAAACTGCATCCGATGTTTTTTCGCAAATTAAGAGTGGTTTTACTCACGGATATAAGTTCTTTTAATATAAAAGTATACCTATACTTATATAACACTTTGTTCATTTAAATCAAGCTCAAAAAGTCTTAATTAAAAATCGAAGTTTGCTGACAATCTTATGGGAATCCTGATAAACTAATGTATTTTGACTTTACAAATATTTTATTTGCAGTTTCCGCATCAATCGTATCGAATCTCCGATCCTGAAGTACGAAGGTGACTGCGGGGAATCCCTGACCATCTACGATTCCGACCACGCCGATCCCGCGCGTATCATCAAGACCTTCTGCGACACCTTCTCCCGACCAATGGAGAAAGTGGACTTTGTGAGCACCAGTCCCTCGCTGTACGTTCAATTCGACTCGAAAACGGGCAGCTACAGCGGCAGCTCACTGTACTACTGGGCGCACTACGATTTCTTCAACAACACTCGCTTCGGGGATCCTGTTCCGAACACCCTTTGCGATGAGGTGATGTATGCTTGGAAGCATCCAGGTGGTCGTCTTCGATCCCCTCTGAACTCCTTGATTTTCAAGCGAACCGGAGGAAGTGATGTCCGCTGTCAGTATAAGTTTGTCACGGATCGAAGGTTATATGCTCGAGCTATAATCGAAGTGAATGCGGTGTCCTTCAAGGAACTGCCCTATAACAGCAATGCCTGCACTCGGTGTCACGAGGAGCGAGTGGATAAGTTGGTGATCTGGGAAGAGCGGGATAAGTACCAGAATAACCTGGCCTGCTTTTGCGATAATATCCCGAGGGCGGTGAGGGTCATATCGTCGGCAGATCAGATGAATCTCGAGATGATTGTGCAGGGCCAGCATGCGATTACATCGTATTTCAAGAACCCCAATCCTCTGTTCGAAGCAACCTATGAGTTTGCCCATGGTCCTTTGTGCGGACCCATTACCCTGGGACCCTCGCCCGATGGTGAGCTAGTGTTTCCCTACAAGAAAGCTTTGGCCATGGTATCGGGACCCATGGCACCGCCAGAGCATCATTATCGCCGGGAAAAGTGCATTTGGGAGCTGAAAGTGGCAGCCCAGCGAGATTTGTGGCTTAACTTGGAGAAGGCTCGCTTTGCGGATCGCAGCTGCGAAAGTGCCAAGATCGAGGTCTATTTGGCAGGACGTCTGGAGCCCAGATTTGTTGTCTGCCCTGAGAATATATCGCTAGCCAGGGACTTACCCATACTCACCACAGCGGAACTGGGAGCCACGGGTGCCGATCAGGAACCCCTGCCCGTGCTCATCCAATACACGGGAGATGGTCAGCCGGGACGCAACATCTTCCGGCTGGTCTGGACGGAACTCTTCCACCTGCCCCGCAATCCCGATGGCAGCTTGGCCGCCTCACTGCTCCAAGACGGCGGCTGCGATTTCCGATGTCCTGGCGACACTGAAGTCTGCATTCCCAAGCATCTAATCTGCAATGGAATAGCCAATTGCCCGAATGTGACGCATACTTCGACTTTGTCGCAGCTTACCCGACATATCGAGTGGAATCTGGAGCAACTGGGACTCCTCCATCATGCTGGGGAGTACCAGCAGTTGGTGCTGCACGATGAATCACCCGAGATCTGCCTGAGACGCGATCTCAGCGAACTGCCATATGGAAAGTTGGCTCTGATAACTGTGGGACTGTGTCTCATGTTTGCCCTGCTCTTCGCCATTTTGAGGCGAATGTGCAGAAGGTCGTCCCAGCAGCAAGGAAGACATCATCTGCAAGAGGATTACTAAGAAAAATTATTTTAGATCGGTTTCTTTATAAAATTTTTTCACTCCAACACCGAAAATGATGTGTAACTCTTTTAAATTTTATTTAATCAATCCAACAATAGAGGAAATATCCTTTGGGAATGAGTTCCCATTGCATTGAACAAATATTAAAAGTTCAAATCCGAAATACTGAAATTATTTTTAAATACTTTGTTTACTTTGCACTGTTAAGAAACCTCCAAAAATGTTGTATTAGTTTTTATATTTGAAAATTTTACCAAATTCTTTTGCGTTTCCTGTAAAAGGACCTTACTTTTTCCACCTACAATACAAAAGGAATAGGATCCCCTTATAACTATGTAAGTAGCTCTGCCCAGTCGAGTCTATAACTTTCGCTCTACGTGACATCTAATGAATATTAATTGAGAATAATTGTACGATAAAAACTATTAAAGCCCTCAAACATATAAATG
This sequence comes from Drosophila lutescens, assembly GCA_037075285.1. NCBI lineage: Eukaryota > Metazoa > Arthropoda > Insecta > Diptera > Drosophilidae > Drosophila > Drosophila lutescens. The sequence continues at coordinate 658,240 of JBAMCF010001109.1, forward strand.
TTTAAAAAACACACTCACACAAAGGAAAGAACTTAAACTGCCCTGAATAAATTAATTAAAACATGAAAAATTGTCACGTGATAATTGTTGAAATAAAAAACGGAATACTTTAAAAGGCATAAAGAAACTAGATTTTAATTAAGGTAGACAGGTAAAATGACAAAACCAAAATAAAGCCAAAACGAAAACAAGCGTTTAATTCAAAGTAATAAGAATAATTAAAATAAACAATTGTTGGTGGTTTTTATTAGTTATTATATCGATAAAATACAATACGAATACATTGTACTATTGTTGGCAAATTGTCAAGCAAAACAAGGCGTATATACATACATATATACATGCATATGTATATAATGTACGATATACAATATATAGGGTATATTTTTTGCACATAGATTTACCTAGTCCATAATTGAATAAAGAACTTCCCCCATGAATTCCACAAATTGTGGCAGGAATTTTAGAAAGGCGAAACCGAAATCGTCAGTCCCCAGAGAAATTGTAAATTGAAACCTGAATAACGGTTCTAGTATTTAAGTCTATAAGAAACGGATTCGAAAGAAGTAGTGCGGCGATGTGGGTTACGAAAACGATCCCTTGTTCACTTACTCCCCCGCAAAAATTGTTGACAGAAAACTCCTCACTGAAACTGAAATACTTCTTGAAATAGATTCTGCACCTCGAAGGTACAGTTGACCCCCAAAATAAGTGTGTAAAAACCCAAAGAAAGAATAAAGCAGGAAGGCCCCAGAAATGAATGGAAGTTAATACCCACAAAGAAATGGAAAAAAAACTTGGAAATTGGGTATTGTACGTCAGAAATAAATGTATAAATAAAAGTACGAAAATAAATAAAATGAGAAATTTGAAAGCGCATAAATACGATTGGAGGGTTTGGGCTCGCGCGAGTTGGCAGTTCCGAAGACAAAATGCAGCCCTGCGTCGAAGGGTTCACCGAAGAAAGAAAGAAAGGAGAAAGGGGGAGCAACTGGGAAAACCAAATGTCATCGAAAGGGAAAGATGAAGAGGCCTGTGGAAACGCGAAGAAAAACCATCGCCGATTTAAATGTCAGCTGACCCAAACTCAAAAGGCCCGGGACCTCTCAACTCCTGTCAATATAATCGTCGTGTCGAGCTGAACAGAACAACGTCTGGAATCGGGCAACGCGAGTGAAATTGTGTAAATCTCTAGACCCAAAACCAGTCGAAAGTTCTTCGCTGCCATTCTTCTCGCCTCTTCGCTTGGTTAGGATACCCGAGTTTTGATTTTCGCATTCCCATAGAATGGAAAGGTTTGGAGTGCCGCGTGGTAAGCGACCCCGGGTGCAAGTTTCTCTGGACGACAAGGAACGAGCCATTGCCCGCATCCGCGGTGGTGAGACCAAGGCCGGTATTTCCCGTGAGTTGGGGGTTCCGGAGTCCACGGTGCGCGGTTGGGTGAAAAGAGCTGAGCAGCGAATGGCCCGCGAGGCAACTGGCCAGCCAGGTGAGTACGGAATGGAGACTTCCTATGCACATGTACACATCATCATTACCGCACAGGAACCTCCAACTATCCCTCGATCCTGGCCATGCCCTTGTCCAAACCGCAAGTCAGCATCACCACGAAATCATCGGCTTCGTCAGTCAATTCGAAATCATCATCCTTATCGCCTCCGCTGGCCTTGAAGTCCCTGAAGCTGCCGCAAAAGCGCGGCATCAACGGTCATCCGGTGCTGCCACCCCACCAGGACATCCAACCAAATCCACCAGCTGCTCCCATTTCCGTTCCCGTGCCGATTCCGATGCCGTTTCCCATGCCACCAACGGTTTCCATCGACAGCCAGCAACAGATCAGTGCCTGGTTGCATATTTTCAATGCCGGACTCATGAACTTCACCATGATTGCCACCGCTGCAGTGCATCAGGCTCGTTCTCGCGGCTTGGCGGATCGCCTGCCGTTGTGGCAAATTATCACGGATTTCGTTGAAGAAGCTGGACGCAATGTGGCCGCCAATGGGGGTCAGTATGTCGAGGCCACGACGCAGGCGATGAAGGGACACACGAGTCCCAGGCAACGAATGGTCCAGGTGCCAGTCCATCCGTATCGCGGAAACGTGAAGGCTCCACCCATTCACATCACCGCCGAGGATGACGAGGATTGCTCTACAGATGCCGACATGGAACAATGATTATTCTAGGGACTTTAGATAGGGGATTATTAAATACATTATTAAAGATATTCTAATGTTTTTTCTGTCTAAACATTTTAAGATATTAAATGGGTGAGGGATTTAAGATTTTTATTCATATATCTAAATTTATGATATTAATTTGATTGAATTTCCAGTCAACCAGTTTTCAAAAATATAAATTTTAAAATGTCTTATACGGATTTAAACACATTTTAGGGTTCACTTAAACCAATCAGATCAGCCATTGCAATGGTTGTGAGAAATGAATCGGCTTTCTAAATCCCTCAAGCGGTTTTCAACTCCACAAAGCCAACACCCACTGCAGGCCGCATTGCAGGATGATTGTCCAACCCAAAGGCTACCGCGATAGCCTCAATATATGCAAATAAAATGAAATGCCAGTCCCTGTCAATGGGATTATGTTGTTTAAAGCAAATAATTGCATTTTAATTAGCAGCGAAATAAGTGCGATAATTGGCCTCGAAGCCGGAGAGTCTGGAATCCGAATCCTGGCCGGGAATCGGTGGAATCAGCGGCATCAGCGGCATCAGCGGTGGGTTCGGTGTTTTCGAGCGATGTGGGTGAACATCTGGGCATGGATGTGGCGGCGCAGTGAGTGAATCAGATGCGGCTGGCTTTATTAACCATATTATTATTTCATTTCGATGCGTGTCATGCAAATTTCTGCATTTCAGCCGCTTTTGCCTTTGTTGCTGTCGGGTTCGCCTGCCTTTTGGCCGTGTCACGTAATTAAGCGGTTTTATTTGCGGCTTTGCCGCACATTAATTGGTCATGTTAAATGTAAAATTTCATTTTCGCAAAAAAACGTGAAACGTTTCCATACATGAAATATATATTTAATTTTTTTGCAGTTTCGGTCCCCATATTTCAGCATTTATGAAAATGATTTTGTAGTGGATTATAGATGAACTCGACTGCGAACTGTTAGTTGTGTTTTGTCATTTTGCCTGGTCTGGCTGGTTTTTTGGGTAAAAAAAAGGATAATTCTTTTTGCCTCTTTGTACATTTATCCTTGAGCGGACCAATTAGTGTATTGTGACAAAAGCAATTGGAAAAGTTGTCTACGCACAGAATGGCTGTTCAGTTAGGCAGGATATTTTGTCATATTTTTTATTTAGCTCTGATTGAACTTTATTAAATGTTTTTCAACAATTAGCATGCTTCTTTTAATTATCGCAAAGCCGTCAACACTAAATGTTTGGTATAGAATAGCCAATTAAAGAGAGTTTGCTGCAAATACCCGTTACTCGTAGAGTATTTTGTTGTGTGTTTTATACCTATCATAACGTAGAAGAAATTTTTCAAATCGTACCAATCATTAAAAAGTTATGGGCGAATAATTGAATTCAAGCAGTGCAAGCAGTCGCTTTGCTCCATCTCCCTCGCACTTCCTCAAGCTGTGTAACGGGTATCTGATAGTCGAGGTACTCGACTATAGCGTTCTCTCCTATTTTATAATTGTTTTAATCGGCTAAAATTATCGCTTTCATTCTTAAAAAAAAATTAATAAATATTGAATGTGATTTATCCCAATTAAATTTTTAAATTTCCATAAAGCCTTTGCTTTATATTTTCTCAATCCAAGAAAGATCTCCTGGTTAGCTAAAGTTAAATTAAATGTATTTTCCATGTTTAATCTAGTTTCACTTCAATCGCAGGGCGGGCATGCAGTTCCATTACCCACCTTTCACCCCAGCTCTATTTACTTGGCCTCAACATCTTGGCCAAACCAAAACACCACCCACAAACACAACCGCAGCCAATGGGCCAAGCTAAGCCAGTGGAAATGGCCAGGAACACGGCCTCGCGATTATCCACACAGTTCATCGACGAGGGCGAGAGTGGCTTTAACATAAACTTTTTCCATTTTCCTCCCTGGCCATAAAAAATATGGATAAGGGACTTTCGCCTTGGCCCCAAAACGTTGGGCGCCTGTGCCTTTTCCGGATTTCTTTTGCGATTTTCCCAATCATTTTCGGCATTTTAATGCCAAGAAGGCTGGGCGGAAAAGCCTACAAGGCAATGCCGAGACTTTGGCCTTTGGAAACGTGTATCAAAGTTGATTATCGTGGAATATTTTTCAGCTTGGATTGAGCCAGAGATTTGTGCCTGTGGCCTGACCTGATTTGCGGCCCAAAAAATCCTAAGCCCTGGGATTTGCGCCTAGATTGGTGGCACTGGCACCTGCTGCTCCTTAGGCTGTTTGTGCTATAACTTATAACTTTGATGATGAACTTGTTGAGGAAAAGTTCGGGGAGTTTTGGGGGGTGGGCAAAAATGCAACTTTAATGGCCACGCTAACAATAAACGCTTAATGGAACATGGAGCCCCAAAGATGCGGCGTTTGCAAGGTGCTAGAAATTGTGTGTTGAAACGGAAGCGGAAACGGAAATCATATGGCGCACGGCACTCGAACACCCGCACACAGCTGCAGCTGCCATAAAGGTGCTTGGCTTTTATGTCCAGCGCGGGAAAGCGTGGGAAAGCGCGGAAAAGTGCGGGGGAAAGCGGAGAACTTTGGCCTCTGCACACAGAAGGACCCAAAATAAACGCATTAGATTTTCGGAATTGGAATTGCGGTTGCAGCTGCCGGCAGAAGCCGAATGCCCAACAAGTCATAAATCAAACACGTTTAATTAAACTTTACGCACGGGGGGAAACCTGCCGTCCGAAAGTCCTTCGTGCTCCTCGCTTTTCCTCCCTCAAAGAGGAGAAGAAACTTTTCGACTCCGCACTAAGTAAAAATGCAATTAGAATTGCCAGACGAAAGGGAGTCGAATGGAAAGCACCGATCTGTGGAAATGGCCACGCCCCCTTCCGTCCCGCCCCTTCCCTTTGACTTCTGGTCACGTGGCGGTACGTGCATAACGGTTACTTGCATTGGCGGAATTGTAAACTAGCCTCAAGTACCCTTAAAGTTGAAGTACCTCCGAAATGCGAAGGTGGTGCTATCACCTAAACGACTGCAATTGCAACCAGCTGCTGTTGGGTTTATTTGGGGATAACAAAAAAAAAATTCATAAAAATTTTAAATTCACAGAGATACTATTCTACCTTTTGGTTCTTTGATTAAAGATTTTAATAAAAGGTATCATAAGGAATACTCCTTACTGAATATAGAACAGTAATTTAATATGAAAGTATTTCTAACGAAGAGGTTCCTTTTTAACCAAGGATTGCATATGATTACATGAAATATGTAAAACAAGGATTTTTATGTTGTAAAATATGGGTTAACAACAGGAGTGCCTAACCAAGATCCGATCTAAGATCTCAAACACCATTTGTTGTACTTCTTTAAATTATAAGCTTCTCTAAAGTTTATTTTTATGAGCCATTGCTAATCCGCTCATTTAATATTTTCTAAATATTAAGATCGATTTTAAGTTATTTTATTTAATGTTCTTTTAAATTATTTCTAAATATTTTTAAGAGCTATAACGTTTGTAAATGCAATCCAAACCCTTTCCCCACAATAAAGCTTGGTATTTAAGTTTAAGAAATCCGCTTACATAATGAGTGCTTCTTAAATTCCTCCAGTTTTGTGCTTTCATTTCATTTGGTATTTCCCAAAAGAAAGCCACAACTTGTTAAAAGCCGCACAAATGCACTGGCAGAAACTGTGAATTATGTGGCAAAATGTTTTCTCGCCACCTTCGCCTTGCAGTTATCACTCGCCACTCAGACCGCACCAAAACACCACCACCTCCCACCGCCCACATCCACCGAATGGAACCACCGCACCACCTAACCACCCACCGCCTGTCATTGCGAAGGAAATCACGCAATAAACTAGCGGCCAAAACAAAACTTTAACTACTTTTTCCGCTGGCCGCAGAAACTCAGTGGGAAAACTTTTTTGAAACAATACAATTTATATTTATGCGCAGAGGCGACGGCGATGACAAAGAGGGTTTGGGTTGGAAAATGGTCGGAAAATGTGGAGGGGGGTGGAGGTTCGGGGGCTTTGCGACTGACCCAGAAAATGGGCGGCTAAAGAAAATGCTGGCCAGCATTTTGGCAAAGAGCAAGCAGCCAAGGCAGGAGAGTTTATTTTAAGTGTTGAAAATAACTTGACCCACATTTGTGTGGTTCCCCTTTCTGGACTTCCCTTCCCCGCTTTTCCTGGTGTTGATAACTGTTTTTCCGACCCCCAAATCCCCCGCAACTCGTTGAAAAACTTGTCCATGTCCATTCAGAGGGCTCAATGTTGAACGAAGCTTAGTCCGAAACTATTGCCAAAACTTTATAACAAATTAATTGCGTTTTAAGGGCATGCAAAAACCAGGGATGCACGAAATATTCAAATTTTCATTCGACTCGCTGGACTGTAATGGGGTTTTCCAGATCCAAATGGGGTTCCCGTACTAATTATACCCCTTACTCGTAGAGTAAAAGAGTATATTGTATTCGTGCAAAAGTATGTAACAGCTAGAAGGAAGCGTTTCCGACCCTATAAAGTCTATATATTCTTGATCAGCATCACTAGACGAGTCGATCTAGCCATGTCCGTCCGTCTGTCTGTTTCTACGCAAAATAGACTCAGTTTTAAAGCTATCGGGCTACAACTTTCCGAAAAGTTTTCTTTCTGTTGCAGGTAGTATAAAAGTCGGAATGAGATCGGACAACTATATCATATAGCTCCCATAGGAACAATCAGGGAAAAAAACTGTAAACAAATTATATCTTGGGTGTTTTTGAACATATAACCTCCTACTTTTGGAAATGCCATTTTTTATTTAAATTTGAATTTCGAATTAAATTAAACGATCGAAGAATTAATAAGAATATAATAGGAAATAGATTATTGCTTCGTTGGTTTTTATTGTATTCTCTTCTATTCTGGGAAAGGACTCCTTTTAAATATTTTCGAGTTTCAATTTTAATTTTATCAAAATCGAACTACTATGGACATCATATAGCTGCCATAGGAACGATCGGAAAATTAATGAGAAATAATAGGAAATTTAACATTTTACGATTTTTAAATTAATAGGAATTATCTGAAAGGTTATATAAGCTAGCTTCCTTTCTTGTTACGTTAAAAATATATTTGTTTTACTGTTCATTTTCGAAAAAGTATTATAATCTATGGAGCAAAGTTGCAAGTAAATTGCAATTTTGTATGCCCTATTTTTGGCCATTTTCATAATTTTCATTTCTGTTTATTACTGTCAAAGGGTTAATTAAGGCGACCCAAAGGAGGAGGGAAAGTGGCTTGTTTGCCAAATAAACTTACCCAGTTTGCTAATTAGTTACCAAAAGAAATCGTGTTTGCTCTCGTTTTGTGGTTTCGGCCATGTCACACAATCGCAATCCCAAGCACAGTTTGCAATCGATACACAAACCTTGGCCAATTAACCCCATCCCATCCCGCCCCCATCTTCAACTAGTTCCGACCCAAAAACAATACAATCAGAAGATGAAGGAGTGGCAGGAGCAATAGAAGAATGATGAAGTAGGAGCTCATAATGACCCGAAATCCTTTCAGTCCAAATGGAAATTCCCCAGTCGTGCGTATAATTGGAATTAATACAAAAAGCAGCTGAGGAATATCGAACCACAAGAGGCGGCAAGAAGCCAAAGGAGTGGGTTAGGCAATCGGATAGTTTTGCGCCCCGCAGGCCAGATTTAATGGCCAAATCCTGCTCGGGGGCCTGACTTCCTGAGAGCTTGATTAAATTTGATTTGTTGCGCTACATGGGATTAACAGCACAGATAGAAAATAATAATACTGATAAAATTAGGATGTCTTTCTCATAATTTCTCTGGTCCGTTTTCTGGTCCACATGTAAATCTTAAATGTAGGCTTTAAACTATGAAAACGTATGCCAATTTGGAATTTAAAACCTATTTTGAATTGGGCTTGCATTAAAAACGTCTTAAAATTTTAAAATTTTGAAGAAATTAAAAAAAACCCTTTATCATTTCATATATATTTTAACTGAACAAAAAAACTATTACAATATGTAAAAAATGTTCGGTCAAAAGCTATCTAATTTTTGTATGTATGTTTCATAAATATAAGATCCTTATTAATCGAAATATTTTGCTCATAATTTCTCTGAGTGCACCCATATGGTGTCATTTTGTATGAGTGGATGGACTTATTGAAATTATCTGGGTTGCATAACTCGGTCTGTATAGCTTTGGGCCGACTAAATATACTACATACCTGTACTTTTTGGCAATCTATGTACACAAACATGCACCTATTTATTTATGTATGTATAATTGATGAGCCATTTGCTTCCACACATACATTATAATAACTTCCTAAGAAGTCTCGTGCTTCCTCTTCCCACGCCATGTGAAACGCCTCTGGTGTTGTTTTTTTGTTGCTCCACGGCGGTCGAAAACACATTTGATTAATGGATTTTAATATTTAATAACCGTAACCGGTATGTGATGAGCAATTAAACACGCTTAAGTTACTTCGATGTAGATTCCCGAGCTTGATAATAAAACTTTTCCGTTTTCCTCGTTGTTTTTTAATTACCACAAAGCGATCGAATCTTACCACAGAAGTTTGTATAGTCGTCCTGCTCGCACTCCTTTTGTGGTGAGTTTGGTGGATCGCCCTTAACGTTTTTTTAAGTTTTAGGAACAATAGGAAAAGAACAAATTTATTATATTTGCAGTCATATAATTTTATCCTTTGAATACAAAATTATTAATGAATAGGTGAGGTAATATATTTTAATATCATATTTTAATACTTTAGTGTCGTTTTTTGGACTTTATTCTTCAGATCAAATTGTACAAGAACCAAAACTTGAACCAGGACGAAGAAAAAATAAACCAGAGTCGTTTGTTTATTAAACACAAATAATCCGCAAACCTTGTAAGTTGCCGGATGGCAACGCAAGTGGTCGGAAAAGAGTTCCAGCTGGAAAATTTGTTTTACATTTTAAATGAATTTTATTATAAACATACTACCTCCAATTGAAAGTCCCTTTTGACCAACTCCAGGTGACTAAATTGCCGCAAGCGGTTTCCCATTTTGAGGTCACTTCTTCGAGTCACGTCATCCACAATATTCATTATCAGAACTGCACTCCAGTAATGCGAGAATACCACCAATTGTCCCAGGATTCGAGTGTAATACGATGTTTCTATGGAATCATTACCAAATTGCACGCCATGATAAACCAGGTTTACATTTGTCACAAACATTTTTAGCAACAGCAGGGCGATGGGGATGTCAAAGGTTTCAAAAACCTTTATTATAAGTCTCTGATTTTCCGCAAAAAGCTGGAAAAGATTGCGCAGGTTGTCCAGGGACTTTCTAGCCTTGTATTCCGATAAAGCTAGCGAGTTACGCTCTTCATGATTTAGGAAATAACACAGATCCTCGAGACCTAAATGAACCCGTTCACTCTGCCAGTGGAGAACTACAAGGATCACACAGATACCCGCCATCATAATGACTATATATGTGTATTGACTGATGTGCGTGGCAATCATTGTTATTTTGCTGAAACCATGATCCGTATCGATTTCCATCAGTATTAAAGTGCCCACCAAAAGACTGAGATTCGTGACAAAGAACATCTGACCAAGTACTCCGCGAATTCTCTTTCGCAGTCGAGCGTATTTTTTGGAATGATCCTCAAGTTTTCCACACTTCAGGCAGTGACTTATTAGATGTTCTCCTAATTGCAGGAGCTTCTTTCTTTTAAACCACATCATAAGACCGCCAGAAAACATGGCCATTATACGGGTTATGTTGGTCAAATTGAAGGCCCATTGAAGAACCAGATTGCTGCTCATGTAGCTCTCATCGTACATGTAGTGGGGAAATGTGAAGGGCAGAAGGACGAGAAGAACTCCGTGCAGGCAGGCCGTGTAGAGGAGGTACCACCTTAGCGAATATCCCGTGAGGAACTTTCCCTTTTTCCAAGGAGCCGGCACCAGACCGCATCCGACTGTGTATATGTAAAAGGACTTCAGCAGCATGACACGGACAACTGCTACCGGCAAAGGACGACTGTCAACTGCCCGGGAATCGATGGGAGCTTCGCTATCCTGCCTGAAATCAGATAACCTGCCCTGCTCATCGCCTTTCCATCAAACCGCGAAGGACTTTCACCTAATTAATTTCAGAACTTTGTCAGTTACCCGGTGACCTCAGCTCCGACATGTTGCATCCGAAACTGGGTCGCGTGATGAACTTGGTCTACTACCATTCCGTTTTCTTTGCCCTGATGGGCACTACTTTAAGGATACGCTCCTACAGGAAGACCATTCGCCTGGAGAAGGTTTCGCGAACTTACCTTATATACAGCTTTATCGTTGGAATCTTTTTCTTCTTGAACATGTACTGCATGGTACCTCAGGCTTTGCTGGATGGATATATCAAGTACAACATAGTCCTGCAGTGGAACTTCTTCGCGATGCTTATTCTGCGATTCTTGGCTATTTTGGGCTGCTACGGAACCATGTGGATGAAACGTCAGGAAGTTATTCAGCTCTACAAGAACTCGCTGATTTATTGGAAGCGGTTTAGCCACGTAATGAAGGCCATAGTGAATCGGCACGATATCAAGGAACTGCAAATATCTCTGACCAGAATAATGGTCCAAGAAATAATAGTGCTCTATGGTGGTTTTCTGTTCTCCTCTCTGATACAATATCAATTACTGAGTGTGATTAACAAGCACAGTTTACTGGCTTTAAGTGCGAGGCTCACGCACTTCCTGCACTTTATCGCCGTTAAAATGGGCTTCTATGGATTGCTTATACTGCTGAATCATCAGTTCATGGTAATCCATCTGGCATTGAACGCTCTTCATGGGAAAAGAGCAGGAAAGAAATGGAAAAAATTGCGCACCATAGCCTCCATGCACTTGGAAACCCTTCAGTTGGCCAGAAAGATCTTTGGATTCTACGATCTAATTAATGCCACTGTTTTTATGAACATGTTCATGTCCACCTTGAATATCCTGTATCATGCTGTCCAGTTCAGTAATCGGACAATCGAGTCCGATGGCTGGGGCATGTTATTTGGCAATGGATTGATTGTCTGTAACATCTGGGGAACCCTGATGCTGATGGAAATGCTGGATAAAGTGGTGACCTCCTGTAATAGCACTGGCCAAGCACTCAAGCAATTCAGCGATCTGCCAAATGTGGACAAAAAGCTGCAAAGGGAGGTGAGTCCCCCGATTAAAAAATAATGAATTTCAATAATTTGAAGTCTTTAATTTTTAGTTGGAGATTTTTACCATGCAGCTTAGGCGCAATCATTTGGTCTATAAAATCTGCGGTCTCGTCGAACTAAACAAGTCCGCTGGCCTTAGTTATATAGGCTCGATCCTGAGCAACGTCATTATCCTTATGCAATTCGATTTGAGACGTCAAAAACAGCCTAACAAAACTCAGTACGTGGCACTTTTAATAAACGGCAAATCGGCAAAGTGAATGGAATTGCTATTTAGATTTACGGAAATATAGTTCAAATTTTACTGGTGCTTTCTAGATGTCATGTAATAATACACAATAAACTTAGGGTCTGTGGCCTTCAGGACTTTACATAAACTATACGGCCCTGTTCTAGTTTTCACTTCCGAAAGATTCACACGGAATCGAATTTCCCAGACCTGTTCCAGGACTCACTTCCGAAAGAACTGCACGGATTCAAATATCCCTCGTTGTTACTCTATTAACTTCCGAAAAATTCACACAAAAACTTTCCGCCAAGCATTTGACAGGCGGACTTAAATCCGCCAGCATGAAATCAAATTCACTTCCGAGTGAAAGCTGGAACAGGCCGGATAAACTGTGTGGCTTCCGAAAGCTTTCAGGACTTGCGCTATAAAAAGGGTATTCGAATATTTATGAAGCTTTCAGGACTTCCTTTATAAAAAGGATTTTCGAATATTTATAAATGTACAAAGCTTTCAGGACATTTTATAAACCGTAAACTGTATGGTTTCCGAAAGCATTCAGGCATTGTGTTATAGGAGGTGTTTTTTTCTAGCGGATAATGTTGATAACTCTCCAGTACCAACATAATTTAAAAAGTCCTTTTTTGGTATTAGGATTTTTACATGTAAAAATGAATAATGTAAGACATACACCAGGTTTAGTTCTCCATTTTTGGAATGGAAAATAATACGTTGTTAATTTACATTTTAAATGTTTTACTAATGTTGTAGAAATTGATTATTACTTAACCATATATTTTATAGGCAATCTGACACAGAACCAATACATTGGTTATTATACTCCTGGACATTTCATGAACTGTTGAATTACTCAGATCGAAGAATCCAACGATGTGGAGGCGTCTTACACGTTTTGGATTCAGTTGCAGCTTGCGGTTGAGATGCAAAATCGAAAACTCCAACTGAATTAAGAATATGTACATAAGTTTTGGGTTAATCAAAGTAATTTCGAGTACTTACCTGTCTAGACAATATCATTCCCTTACTGTTGTTATATTTACTACCCGGAAAATTGACGTCCCAAAGTTGTACCACACGTTCTAGCAGCTCCAACCACTTCCAGCGATGGATCTCAAAGATGGAAAACTGCATTATGACCTCGGCGTGATGAGTGAGAAAAAGAACAACATATAAGATGCCCTTCCAAATGTGAAAAGTTTGGTCAAATTCCAGGTAAATCCACAATCGAAACAGAATGGTTATATTAAAAATATAAGTAGTCAGCAGGTTGAAGAGTAGCTGCCACTGAAAGATATCAATTATCTGGCTGAGAACCTCATCTAAATGGAGGCAGTGCTTCCAAAGTTTTCGCCAGGCGGGAAGGATTTGGCTTAAGCCCATCTCTCGAGGAATGCCCTTTCGTTTGGGCAAGGCCTCCAGATCCTGGATCATTTCCTGAACGCTCTGAGACATGTTTGCCAGCAGCCAATTTCCAGCTACCTCGATCATATAGACCGTCAAATCCACATAACTCATTAGTAGAATCAAGATCAAAGCGTAAACTACGGCTGCCATAAAGTATGGAACCATAGCTCTCCTGAAACTGGACTCATTCTCACACTCAACCAAGGAGTCTCGGGTCAGGAGCTGCTGGGTGAGGAGCACAAATCGGGAGCTGGTCAGCAAAACTTTGCACAGACATCTTCTCCTGCAATCGTTTCTTAAGGCAAAGCGGAACTTGTGCAGCATTCTCATCAGATCATTTCCCAGCTGGTGCAACCGACGTCTCTTCATCCAAACACTGAACATTAGGAGCAGCATGGTCAGGAGTTTGGTCAGAGCCACCACATTATAAACAGCTCCAAACATTCCCATATTCTTGCACTTGTACACATTTCCCGTTAGAAGGGTCAAGGCAAAGGGCAGGATCAAAAGATAGGCCACATTCAGGATGAGGCAGTAAGTGACCGTGGGCACGTGGTAGAGGATAAAACGACAGTTCCGGGAATCGTAGTGCAGATTGCATAGTCCTATCAAGCGACTCACTTCAAAGTAAATGCGGATGAGGGATATTTGAACCATTTTGCTGGAGGATTAAACAGGAACTAAAGCCAACTATATAGATATTGGCATGAAGGGCAAACTAAACGTGCTCTAGGGATTTTAAGTAGTGGGAATTATGATAGGACATGCAACAGGGCCTTCAATATAGTTAGTTATCCTTGACCAACTTAAATTCTTAAATCGACGGAGATACGTGTCGGTAGGTAGGACAACATAAAATATTATTAAACTTTTTCAAGATAGTAAAAATAATAAACATTTCAATTTTTTAAGTATTAAAAAATATATTTTTCATTTTCCAACTTCAAAGCAACGATATAAGTAAGTAATAAATTCATAATCAAAAGTAGGCTAGCCAAATAGTAATACAAAAAATAACAAATTCAAATAAAGAAAGTTTAAAAGCAATTTTCTAAAGAGTATTTAAAGTTTCATTAAATATGGCCTATTGACAACGCCATAAATTTCAGTAGCACAAAGCAAATCAAAGTCGCCTCTTGAAATACTTATCTAAAAATTATTCATTTATTTCGCTATCTTTCTTTTAGCATTTCAAGTGGTTTTCTACAGACGTTGGCTTGTGTGTTTGGTTTGTTCTTATCAAAATACCGCTTGGTTGTTTGGAAATCTATGCTTATCTTAGTAGGTAGTCGGTAGTTTGTTAAAATGTAAGCTTATGCAATAACTACCGCAGCGAAATGATGATGCTGAAGCGTATTGTATCGAATCGTTCTCCTATGCGTTAACTAAAAACTAATTATAAATTCAAGCATATTACATAAAATCACACAACAATCTCTGATGCATTTTCTGCACTCGCTCTTTCTTCGTTGTAAGTGGTACACACTATATGGAATATACACGCAGATAAGTTTATATCTAGGTTATTGTGGGTAGATTTTTAATAAAAGACTGAAGTGGCAAAAAATAGCCAATTTAGGAAAAATATTTCAGATATTGAATATCATTCATTGGTTGGTCATATTTACTTCAATTCAGCTTTTACTTTTGCTTGATATAAGAGAATTAGCCGGAAATGAAAATCAATATTATGTGAATATAATAAAGAACGATCTTTTTCACAACCAAAATATTTGTTAATTTGCAAACGTTAATTTCCGTTTCTAAAATATATCGTCAACAAAAATCCACCCACTTTAAACTAGCTATATGTATGATTAATTATAAGGATGATTAACATTCCGTGTTTCATTTAGCACAATTGACATCTACAGCTAGTAATTAACCCGTTGCATCTACGCCACAATGTGGCTGTTTTTGTTAAGATCGGTGAGCAGCTCGGCGTCGAGATCTTCCGCCTCCAGAAGATCATTGCAGGCGTCGCCGTTCAGTGAATGTGGAATGCTTGTAGACAGCACCATCCCCCGACCACCCCCGCTCCCCGTGCCAATGGAAATATCATCGGGCGGGGAATTCCGACGCCTCTCACGCTCTCTGACAATGTGCGGTGCTTCGTTGAACTCGTCCAACTCATCCATGCCTAGAAAACAAAACAACAAGATGAAATTGCTTAACTATACAATGGGTTAAGCTAACTTACCCGCATATTTTGTGCCCGCTAAGAGCAGATATTGGCCCGCTCGATGTGGCCACAACAGACCCGTCATCACGCAATAGGCCATGCAGTCGGCCGAGTTGGTGATGCCCTGTAGCAACTTGTAGCGCCACATGGGACTGACCTGCAGCGCCACAATGGCAACGATGGGCAGGTAGATGAACCAGACCAAACTGGAGGCGCCCAGATGCAGCAGAAAGTCAAGTTTCTTTGTGGAGTGCTCGTACTTCATTGTGTTGCGCAGCTCGTACAGGAACCACATCATAAAGGAGGTGCTGCAAGGGGATAAAATGTGAGTCAAGGAAGATTTGTGAACTCTAAAAACCTACCGCAGTATTAGGACTATCCAGCCGGGCCAGGTCTGGTATTCATCGATGTCGGAAACCACATCGACTTCCGTCCTATCCCAGATGTAGAGAAACACGTGAAACGCGCAGTATGGCACCCAAATGGACATAAGGATGATCCAACCAGTTCTGCTTATCTGCTGCCTGGTTACAGCCCAACCCTTGGCCAATAGCAACAGGATCAGCATGAAGGTGGTGCGGCTCAGAATGTCCAGAACATCGCCCGCCGCCTGCAATCGCGGCTCCCCCACTCCGTTGGCCGCATAGTGAATCAGATGGGCGGTGATCAGGGCCAAGCTAACGAATTCGCTGAGCAGACTCAGGGTAAACAACTTGGTCACTGGATGCTTCTGCCGGCGCACCGCATAAATTTGCATGGGCAGCAGCACAATATAGACGAGCATGAAGATCAGATACATCTCGAGCAGATTCTGCTGATCGTACGAGTACTGGTAGGTCAGTGGGTGTGCGGCCGAGTTGTTGGGGTGCAAGTTGACCAGGTGAATGTCGTAGTGGAGTGTGTTGAAGAGGTTGCTGCTCAAGTTGCTAAACCTGGGCAGGCTCTCGTGGGCGTGCCACTGGCAGGTGCTGTGGTTCTGATAGCAGGCCACCAGGGAGAGGTACCAGAATCTGTCGAAGAAGGGTTTGAAAGTAAGTTAAAGGAGGGAGAACATCTACTGTGTACTATATAATACATTAATACTAAGAAACATCTTAAGTTTATGAGTAAAGCACGTTGTATTTTAGTCAGTTCAGTGAAATCTTAATAGAAATTGTAATTATTCAAAGTCATGCACAGAACAGCGAATGCATCTTCTTGTTTTTTCTAGAAGTACCTATTAAAAAGCAAATATCTTAGCCCTTTGTTCAGTACAAAATACAGTAGAGTCTGTAAAGAGGGAGAACGTAATAAATAAACAAAGATAACTTTGTTATGGCGGTCTCAATTATCTGGTTTCTGATGTCGGTTTGGAAACAAATAGTATAATACCAAATAATACCGCCTCCAAGGGCTCAAAAATTCTCGTAAATGGAAACCAGAAGGGTCCATTTAAAGGGCTTCCATGACTCATTGAAATACAGTTAGATAAATATTTATAATATTCTCTCAAGAATCCTTCTGATAGAGCCTAGACCCACCTTGGTTCCGCCTCCAGGTTGATTACATAGGTGAACTGCGACCCCGGGACAACGTTTGCGGGTGCATCCTCATCGCTGCACAGCTGATTGTCGGGACAGGGGACGTGGCGCAGGAAGTCCCTTTTGGCACGGGGATTGCACGTCGACTCGTAGGCGATCCTCTGGAGGCGGGAGAACATGCCCGTGCAGGCGGCCTCCCGACTGCGCTGGCTGCGGTTCCCGTAGAACTCGAGGAAGGTGCTCCGGTCCAGGACGACGAGGGTCAGGGGCACACCATACTTATCCGTCGACGTGATGTTGCCGTAGATGTACCCAAAGGCATTGCGTCGTGTGGGATCCGCCTTGTTGAAGCCGAACTTCACCAGGAACTGGAAGAAGTCCTCCGTCTGGAACTGGCCGCTGATGTGGGTGGCGTGGCTCGAGGGCAGGGGAATCGCAATGAGCAGGAGGATTAGGAGTCCCAGGAAAACCATTCCCCGATTGCACGACCACCTTTCACTCCTTATCAGTTGTTGTTGCTGCGTCGCAGCCTCCCCTTGCAGCTGTCGCTCCGTGGGAATCCTGGCCAGATGGTGCTCCATTCCGGATGCCTCGTTGGCAACGCCCACTTGCCAAGGTGGCGCCCCTTTGTGCATCGCTCGCAAGTTGGCCTAGCGAGGCTATTTTTAATTTCTTTTTGTTTTGCGGAAATTTCCACAAATTAGAGATGGCAAACTTTTTGAAAGACCGTTTTCACTTTTTCGAAACATACCTAATATGGTCTAAAAATATACCGAAAGTGCGCGACACGGTCACGCTGAAAATATCGGTGTTGAAACGTACTAACGCCATTTTCCACTCAATTAACGCGCCAAACTTTCACTCCATTTTTTGCGCACTCACTGCAGTTTATGCTCACCGAGAGATCGAAAAAGAGAAATCCACTCGAGTCCTTGCACACTGAGAACAAAAGAGAGGAACTTTTGTTTTCACTCAAGGAGCACGAAGGCCCTTTCAAGTTGGTATTTTTCTCTCAAAAACTATAAGCAGAGACACGAACCGCAGAAACGAACTAAAAGTAAGGACGCAGAACCGTTCAATTTAAACTTCATTTTTGAAAATGCCTGTTGAGAATTCAAAAAGTCAGTCCATTTTTTAAAAAACAACTTTTATTATAACTGAAAAACGTCGGAGTCCCATCCGTTTAATTTAAATAAAAGGTTTTAAAAACTAATAAATACAATCGTTCTTTTGCAAATGGTTCACATACCTTTCGGAAAGATTTTTAAATATATTTCTTTTAGTCAAAAAT
Source organism: Drosophila lutescens (assembly GCA_037075285.1). Taxonomy (NCBI): domain Eukaryota; kingdom Metazoa; phylum Arthropoda; class Insecta; order Diptera; family Drosophilidae; genus Drosophila; species Drosophila lutescens. The sequence continues at coordinate 676,245 of JBAMCF010001109.1, forward strand.
TCTCCAAAAAAATTTATGTTTCTAGATTTGAACGCCAATCGATTGAAAATTTTATTTTAATACAATTCCTTTTACATAAAAAATCTAAAATAAGGATTTTAGTCAATTATGTGTCCTTTTTAAATTTATTCTTCTTGGTTACTTAATTACTTTTTTTGCAAATAATACATTTTTTATTGACATTTTATAATACGAAAAAAACTAAAGTCGTTATTGAAATCGATAAAAGAACAACAGTTTTACCAGCTCATAACATAGGCAAACGATCCACATCAATTTCGGCAGGAAAAATATATGTCTTTTTGGTAAATTTTTCCAAATCGACAGGGATATATAAATGATATTTACACATTAGCATGGTAATTTATTAATTCCCAGCAGAAATTTACATGGAACGACCATTCTAGGATTAACGAACAATGGAACTCTTTAGCGCCTTATCTCTTCTATTTTTAGATCTTATTATATTCTGAGCCCCCCACTCCTTCACTTTGCTCATGCCAATGGCAATTTTGAACAATAAATTTCAATAATTCCCAAATTTATGCGGTAAAAAGAGTGGTTACCCTTTCAGCCCCAAAAACTTCAAAGTGCAAAGCTGGGTGATACGTACCTCCCAAGCCTCAGCACCCTAACCTCGGTGAGCATCCCTTTCGCTTAGTCATTTAAAATGCAGCCGGCGGTGGCGAGAAAAATCTCATGTGGATTGTGGTTTTCCACGCCCCCTTTTTTCCATTTCCACCAGAAAAGGTGCAAAAACACCACACACTTTGACAATTCCTTTGAGATTTGATTGCGGGAGGGAGACAGCTAGAGAGTGTGCGAAAGGGAGAGTGCGGTTAGCATAAAAAATATGAAGCCATTGAAATGTAGATTTCGCCATTGTTATGTGTGGCAGATGAAAACTTTGAATCTTGGGGCAGATCAACCGAAGCTTACAGCAAGTAATATTTCCCCCCCCCCACCCCTTTTTCCGATGACCCATTTCCATTCGACCGTTTCTCACTCATTTATTGATGACGCCGCAAAAACGAAAAAGGAATTGCAGAAAGAGCAGCATAAATTCATGAGCCTTCTTAACTATAGTTTTCGGCATTTGTTGACAGTCACAGTTCACTCAGTTGTGCAAAAGTCAAGACAAATACAATAAATGAGATTTCTAGGGGAGTATATATTAGATAACAGTGAAGCTTCATATAAATAGCCTAAAAAAATGGTATCAAAACAAGAAATTTTATAAAAATTTGGTTTTTAAAGCGTAAGATTTGAATAGATTTACTAATTTTATATAAATGAAAGTAAGAAAAAGTAAAGAAAAATAAATAAGTTCATTTATAGGCCCCTTTTCCTAATTATTGCACTTATAGAACGTTGACTGTACGATTCTCCAAACAAACAATGACTGGAGCAAAACAACTTACTTCAAATAATTCGGCAAATATTAAGCACACATAACATGTGAACACGACGAAAAGTTCATTTCAATGTCTGCCGACGACCCCAATAATAAAATCCGACAAGGTTGGCAAAAATACGAAGGGAGCACAATTTGTCGTCCTTTTCTGACAGGCTCCCACCCTCTCCCTCTCGCTGCCCATCTCTCTCTATTCGATTGAAGGAGCCCACAGTTCATTGAAATGCCAGCGACGAAACATGGACAATGAAGGTTCAATGATGATGAGGTGGAAATATTGGGGAGTTTCGGTATGATTTTCGCCAACTTTGCACAAAGTGTATTTTATTTTTGATTAGGCCGGCGCGACTGTTTATGTTTGGCCAATAAAAAGATGGTGGAGCAGTTGTCGTGATTAGGCAGACACAAGTGTGGGAATATCTCCGTTGTAAGGATTGATAACGCTATGTTACTCCCAAAATACCAGAAGAAGTTATGATCTCAAAAATTGTATGGGTTTTTTTATATCACCCCTTGATTTTTCCAAACAAAAAACAAAGTAGGCTGCGTTTATCTGACCAATTCAGTTAACAAGGCAAACTATCACAAATTATCCTATTCAGAAGGCGTTGGCTTTAACTTCCACAGAATATATTGTGACTATTTCAAACGACGTGGAGTTAAGAACTTATTTATTTTGGTTTGTATTACTTCTAAACTTGTACGTTTTGTTTCGCTGATATCTGAGATCCACAGAAATGGAAATTCCCGACACAAGGTTGTACATGTGTAGCAAGTGTTTTAACAGATGCCTGTGGGACGAATTGTCGGTCAGGGAACACCGTTGCACTCGCTGTCGTCTGCAGTCCAAGCCATGCCTATATTGCGAGAAAATTTTCGAGCCGCTTGACGAAAGCTATGAATACTGCAAGCGATGCACATTCTACATTCAGAGGCATGGAGCCGTTCAGCCGCCTCCGATACCGAATAATCCCAAGGCCACGGAAGGTTTTGGGCGACATAGGGAGGGATCCTCGATCACAAAACGCTGGAGCGAGATTAAGGCGGCCTCTGGCATAGAGGACGAAAATTTCAGTGACTAAGCTGCATCACTTAGAAGTAGTATAAATATTTTCTTCAAGAAAATAATTAAAGATACATGAGTGAACATACAATGTCCCAATCTTAACTTTATAAAATGGTCTTGGTCTTGATTCAATAGCATAGGTTTACTAAGCTTGGTCTTGGTTTTTGCACTTCTAGTGTAAAATTTTGTAAGTTTAAAACATTTTTCAGCTACAGAGTATTTACAAAAATCTTTAAAATAACAAGAGAGAACGCTATAGTCGAGTACCCCGCCTATCAGATACCCGTTACTCAGCTAAAGAAAGTGAGAAGGAGATGGAGGTATGAATGCAGCAAAGCGACTGCTTGCACTGCTTGAATTCCATTATTTTGTCATAACTTTTTAATGAATGGTTCGATCTGAAAAATTTCTACACTTCGAAAGGTATTAACAAACACAAAAAAATTGCATTTATAGTTTTCCGAAATCTTTCCGAAATCTTTACTGTGCCACACACATAATATTTTTTATATAACATATTATGATTTAAGTAGTCTATAAGAATCTGAATGATGTGAGTCATTAGGGATATATTTTCAAAAATGTGTTTTTTGCTAACTTTAGTAACGGAATAAATTACTTTAACAAGTTTATTAATATATCTTGAGTTTATCTGCCAAAAGTGCTAGGCTAATGAAGAAACATGCGTCGCACAAATCGTGCCGTAAAGTAGTACAGAATTTCCGTAAAGCTGAGGGCGCTGCAGCCCAAGAAAAATCCCACAAGGCCACCGATGTAGACTGCAAATAAAGTGGAAAGTGAAATGTGAGTGGACCAAAGTGAGTCCTTAAATATTCGATAAGAGGACGAAACTCACCCAAAACATCTGCGAACGAGAAGAGGACGTCGCGTCGCAGTTGCATCTTTGGGTATTCCACAATGCCCCACTGTAAATTGGCGCCCAGGAACCAGACACGCGAACGCTGAGGGAAAAGCGGAAAAGTAGGGAAAATGCCGAAAATATACACAGATAAGCAGATAAGTGAAACAAAAGCTAAATGAGAACAACATCATCATCATCAGCATCAGTATTCCGATGGTAACAAGGCAAGTAAGCAAAAATTATTATTAAATGTAAAAACTTTCGCCGCACACAGCGCGAAAAAAGTTAAACAAAACTTTTGGTTTTTCCCGCCCCTTTTCGTACACATCATCCCCAAAATAATTGCATATTTCAAGGCGCCCAGTTCCTGCAACTTCTGCGCTTATTATTTTTTATAGCCCCGGACTACAATTTTGATGTTTGTTTAAGGCAAAATGCCCCTCGTTTCGCCTTTGCCCGCTTTTCTCCTCTTTTTTCTGGCGGATTTTCCTCAGTTTTCCGGGCATTTTTCCACTTGAAATGCGCGACGCAGCGGCGTCTGCAGTTGCCACTTAACGAGCGCTAGATGGCGCTTCTGTTCGCCATAAACATTTTTACAGTTAAAGTTTACTTTCTATTTTTTAATAGGCGACTCGCTATTTTTTCATTTATTTTTATTATTATGTGCGATGTACTTACGTAGGACTGCACAAAGAAGTTGGAGTCATCACAGTTGGCCAAACAATTGCAATTGATTTTGTACTTGTCCGATTTCAATGAGATTATCTCGCCTGTGTGGTAAAAGTATTGAATTTATTACAAACAAGTATATGCCTTATTTTAAGTTTCTGGAATATGTTTTAAAAATTCTTCTTTCATCATCTCCATAATAATATTCTTTCCCCTAATAAAACACAAGCTTTTTCGTTCAAAACATTTATCCAGCTTATCAATGTCAACCTGTCCGATAAATTACTTCCACCATTTCAATTACGCAACAGGTTGTCTATTCCAACCTTGACTTTTGACCGCCCCCTGGAAAATTAAATTATGGTCACGTCCTGGGAAAATTCTGTCCATTTTTTTCGACCGAAATAATTTAAATCGAATTTCCGGGGCAGGTTAAATATTTACATGTTCTCGGAGCGGTGGAAATTACTCACGTTTAATTTTGACCAGGCATCCGATGCCCTCCAGTCCGCAAACAGGCAACCTTCGTCCATTTCGCACTGGAAAAACACCAAAAGAAAGAGACGGATGGTGTGCATTGGAGCGAGATAGATAATCGTGCCAAAGTTGCCACTTAAACTACGAGTATTTAAACATTTTACGACCGAATTTGCGCCATAAAACTGGGCAGCTTTGATGCATCCCCGTCCGGCGCATAAAAGTTAACTTTAATGGGGGCCAATTAAGTGCAACTCTGTGTCCCGAAAATATGATTATACCCACAGCGATTGCGATAGAAGTGCGGAATGCAGCCGCAGACCCGAAGAGCGAAGAACATTCTGCACTCTGAAAGGCAGAGGCCAAAACTGTAGATGGGCACCGTCATCATTTCTTCGGCCTCGTAGTTGAAGCGACAGCTCCTCTGCTTGGTGCTGAAACTGCCGGAAAAGTTAAAACTATAATAAAATCAATTAATAACTAAGTAAACATAAGAGAGGTTCAGTACAGATGCATTTTAATGTTACCAGTGAGCATTTCAAAAAATGTTCTAAAGAATTCGCGCATGTTTTATGTTCTGTGCCTGTGCTTACAATGCGAATTCTTGAGATGAGAATGTCTCAATATAAGAATATCAATGTTATTTCGACTCACGCTCTCGCCTCCTCGTTTGTATAGATCTCCAGGGCGATGAGTTCCACTGTGGTGTAGTCACTCTCTGGGAAGGTATATCTCTGTTTCGATATACTCGGCACATCTCCGGCCCCGTGAAAATAAACATCGTAGGCAGTGGAAAGGTTTATAATCTGGGCGTAGATCTCGCCATCCAGCGGATGAACTGTGACCCTGTCCCCGTGGTCCATAAGGCTCCAGTCTCCGGAGCGCCAGTAGCTGCCAAGTAACCAAGTAGACAGGAAAGAGTCATCAAATCAGGGCCACTTCCTGGTCAACAATTACTCACTCGAAGGAATTGTAGCGGGCCACCAGCGAGTTGACTGAATGGCAAATGCCAAACTCCGTATGCGTCTCGTAGATGAACATTTTGACGGCGGCGCCGCTGCTGATTTCCGGCTCGAAGGCCCATTTCAATTCGTAGAGGAGGTCCAAGTACTTGTAACTCGGAATGCCAAACGATTTGTTCAGCGGCAGCGTCTCCAAGTTTTCGTATGTGAGGCTAGCAAGTTTCACAATAAAATCGCGGAAATCCTCTTGATCTTCCTCGGACAAGAACTGGTCGGGATGGGCCCTGTAGGCAAAAAATACACTTTAAATATGATTTTTACATATTTTAAAAATAATCTTTCAAATTTAGTTTTGTAGTATAAAATATAACAAAAATGCTAATATCAAAAAACTATCTCTAAGAAATGGGTTTTCTTTTGTAGGTCTATTATTTATATAGATTTTTGTTTAACTATTTCTTGTTATATTTGGTTTTAATTTTCCTTTCTATCTAGTTCAACATAAACTAATTATAGTCTTTTGAATTTCGGTTTAGGGTTTAAGGGTTAAAAAAATGTCATCATCATTTAGTACGGAAATCCGACTTATTAAGCTATTAGATATAATTAATAAAACTAATTCTCAACTCACAGTATATACTCCTCCACTTTCAACTCGTCGATCCGCTTATGCGGACAGACAGTCAGTGATGGAAAGCTGGTGTTCCAGACCAGCTTATTCCGATCCATGGATATGACCATGGGCGAGGTCTGAAACCGGTGCCAGGTCCGCTTGCTCAACGAGATGATGCTGAATAAAGCCACGCAGATGAATGCAAACCAGAGCATGCTAAAAAAAGAGATGTATAAAAAATCTGAATGAAAATTCCCAAAAATGCGGCAGAGTCAGAAAATGATATATGGCAATCGGGGGAATAATTCGCACTGCTGTTGACTGTGCATTCTGGCGGAGGACATAAAAATCTATTGCGTGTAAATTTTTTTCTTGTAAGCATTATGCGAAATATTCGCGACGAGAGAATTATGGCCAAGTCGAAGGAGGAGTCAATGGACGCATCAACGCGTTAGCAACCCTTTGCTGGCTTTTCTTTCATTTTCTTCCTCCATTTTGTTTGAACCGCCACAAACAAACTGGCAAAGACACAGACAGAAGTCGCCAAAAATCCTTTGCAGAATTTTCCCATTTCGTGCGAATGTCTTCCACAATGACATTTTGATGCCAGCAATGGCTCATAAAGCTTTCAGCGCTGACACACACACACGAAAACACTCGGCTACTTGGCTTTTAATTTTCCCAAACATTTTCCAACTCTTTATTATTTCTGAGTGAAGCTTTCCGCTCTTTCGGTTTTTTTTCCGGAATTTTCTTCTCCGACATCTGAGTGCTGTACTTTGTCTAACACCACAAAATTCCTTTTGGACATCGCATATGACAGACTCATTGTGATTTCCATTGCCATTCCCACACCCATTTTCACATTTTCCCCCTTCTTACCACTGCCATTTTCCATTTCCCAACTCGTGTCAGTCTGGCCTGCAATTTATGTATTTGCTTTGTTTCATCATCTCGACACTCATATGCATAAAATTTGTGCGTGAATGAGGCTCAGTGATGCATGTTTGATGCCACAAATTTCTCGTTTGTAAATCGTGCAGCAAGGGTTGTTTTTTTTTTTTACTTTTTCTGGGATTCTTTGGATATTTGAATTTCTACATACATAGTTCCTGGCTGAGGTATGCCATGGAAATATGTGTGATATGGGATTAATATTGTCAAAAATCTGTAATCGAAATTCCACAATTATTTTTTAAGTTACTGGGAGAAGGTTTTAATAAAGAACTGGGAAAAGAGAAATGTAGTCAAAGGATTAAAAGTTCTTAAAACAAAATTATTTTAAATTATGGAAAATGGTTGTCATTAAAATGTTAATAAGAAGAAAGTTAAAGAACATATGTATTTACTGTATTTTTCTGACACAACAAAATAAATAAATATTAAAGAAATAAAAACATTTTCGTTTGCTTGTGTATTATTTTTCTAAAATTTAAAAATTTATGGAATTTTTTTTTTTTTTAAGTTCCATTTAATAATTGAACTTATAGTTCAAAGAAATTTAAAAATATTTCAATGCGAAGCCCTATGATTTTGTAATTGCTTTCCTGATTTTAAGCGCTCTATTTCGGACTGTTTGTGGAATTTCAAGCCGCCCCCAATGGAAGGGTTTAAGTTGTGACAGAGTTCAGGGCACTCGAAAGCCCGATGCCCTGCCATAGATTTCGGATCCCCCCCTGAAACTCCCCCTTAAAACACCCCCCTTAAAACACCGCCCTAATCCTGTGCGTCCTACGCCGCTGCGTGTTTTGCATTTGCATTTGCAGTTTTCGGTTGTGGATTATGCAATCGTGCACCTGTCGCTGCCACCCAAAAAAGGGGGGCTTGGAGGGCCAAAAGCCCTCATAGTTACCATATCAACGCTTGTGAAATTGAGGTTATCACATGTCAGCGACACAGACTTTTTCTCTCAGGTTTATGCATTTTCACTTCCCTTTTTCCCCAGCTTGTTTTGTATGCGAGTGGGTTCCCTTTATATATTTTTTTCCAGCAATGCTTTAGTTTTTCAGGGAGCGGTGGGTAGAAGAGCTTAAGTCGGGTTTGCAATGGAGTTGTGCATAATCCAGAAATTTGTGCGTCACAAGCTGATTTTTTGCCATGGCAAAGCATATTTTTCCCTTTATACTTCCTATTTTTTGGGCTGCATGGCGAAATAAATCCAAATTGTGCCAAGCGGAATTGGTTAACGAAATAAATTTTCCGAGAAAAATGTTCTACAAACGCCCAACAAATCATTTTCATGAAAGCCCTGGAGGGAAGTGTATTAATTAAAGCTAAGCTTCGCGTGACCTCCTTCCTTTCATCTGGATTTCACCTTTGCCCCCCTGGCCTCTCACTTCTGGCCAACACCTGTCAGTTGGGATTCGGTTCGGGCGGAAAACTAACAATAATTGTAATTGAGCTTCATGATTTTGGGGGAGAGCTCATAGGGTGCACTTTCAGAAATTTTAGTAGACTTTTGACTAATTAAAAAAATGAAATTAATTATCTTTATAGCATTAATCGGTATGCGAAATCTCCGTTACACCTTTGAGAATTTTATATAATATTTAACCTGTAGACTATTAATTTTTTGCGTTTATAAGTTAATATAACAACTTGGGTTCTTACGGAGACTTTATTAAAATAATTTAGAGACAAAGTTTTTAATTGAACATTAGTACCGCATATTTGCTTCAATGTTATTTGTATGACACATGGAAATAAGTTTGAATTAAAAAATCTTAAAACTTAGTTTAAAAATTTCTAAATTATCATTTTTTTTAATTGTTCGAAACTTCAAATTATTTTTATTTAATTATTGTCATCCCATATTATTTTTATATTATGTATAAAACAATTAAAGTTATAAAATTTTAAATATTTTAGTTTCTTGAAACAATATATTTTAAAAATTGTTAATCATTCGAAGTCTGTAAATTAGTATATTATTTGTATAACATGATGGTATAAGTTTGAATTAAAAAATCTTAAAACATAGTTTGGAAATTATTAAATTATAATTTTTTTTAATTGCTCGAAACTTCAAAATATTTTTATTTAATAATTGTAATCCCATTGTATTTTTATATCATGCGGAGAACAATTAAAGTTATAAAATTTTAAATATTTTAGTTTCTTGAAATGATACCATTTTAAAAATTGTTAATCTTTGAAGTCTGTAAATTAGTAGGTAAATTATAATTTATTTTTTAGGTATATATTTTAGGTAGATATTTTCCTGCCTGTCTTTCCTGCCAGGGCCTGCTTGGCCCTGTCCTTGGCCCGGCTGTTATCCACTAATTAACCCTCAGCCGGCAGCCCTGACAGATCTCCCACCAACCACCGCATCCGCATCCCCTGTCCCTTCCATTCGGCCACTTTGGTGGAGTGTTGCCAATTTAAGCCTTGCCATGGCCAACACGAAAAAGAGAAGAGGTAGCGAAAGCGTCGGAGAATTTCCCTCATTTCCCCTTCCCAGGGTTTGAGAGAGTGTGTGTGTAATCCTGTTTGTCATGTCATGTCAGTTTTAAGGATTTATTGCACCGCACAAAAATACAAATTCCAGCAACAAGAATATTACTTCAGACCGCAAGATCTACCTTCCCCCATCGACCACATAAAACGGAAAAATGTATTTGGTTTGGAGAAGTTTTATGTGGGGGCTCGCGGCACGCACTTCCCCTTCAGGACCTTCAGAACGGCTCTGTTATGAATCCGAATACGAATCGGTATCCCTGCACGTGGCCGCGGTCGCTGGATAGTCCTTTTTTAAGTCCCCGACTTATAGTTTTGCATCGTTTTAGTTTGTTCTTTATGGTTTCTAGGGAGTGAACTGAAAGTGAAACCCTGCGTATAAGTTAAACTAGCGGTTTGGTCGTATTGGGGCTTAGCATTAATTTTACTTGTAAATTAATTGAGTGGAAATGTTGGCTGAGTTTCTGCGGCCGCCTAACCAAATATTGGTTTCATAAGATCTAGGTTAAGAGGGCACTTTATATTGGATTTTAGAAAGAGGCATTTTAGGCTTGTATTCAGATTAAAGCTAAATATTGAATTGTAGAGACAGACCTTTCAAGTTTTGTTTTTTCTGGCCATAGTTTACCAAGGTGTTACTTAAAATATTTTTTAATGTTGTTTTAATAATATTAATATTATTGCACATATGTATTTACTTTACACATATTTATTTTACAGTCTGTAGAAAACATAAAATTATGCAAAAGGTGTTTCATTATACTGACTCATTGAAATTGAAATATTTCTCCCAATATAATCATTGATTGTAATAGATTTGTTATTAAAAGAAATTAAAGTTCTTGTGACTTTAATGAACAGTTGAATATTTCGAAAATTACTATTGTACATACATAACCATTTCTGTTCCAATTTTAGGTTTGCGTTGTTCTCCCTTCAAAGGCTGATATTTATACCATTTTGTTGTTTTCCACTTTCCTACTTCGGGTCCAATTTCATTACCCATTATCCAATTGTGAGCCAAAATCCACCCGTTGAAAGCCCCATACAAATCACAACAACTCACCGTTCGACAAAATTCAGGCCGAGCTTGGCCAAATAAATGAAGCCGTGTATGGAGGAGCCCTGCAGGAACTCGATTATGAAGGCCTGCACTTTGGCCAGGCAGGCACCGTGGCTATCCCTCGGATTTGGCCGATCCAGGACCTCCGTCTCCTCTCTCCCCTCCTGCAGTCCATGATCCTGTGGCGGCGGTTGCCATAGCGGCGGACGTCGAAAGGAGCGAATGCTCCTGCCGGTGGCTCCTGGCTGATTAATGGCCACGTTCCCGTCATTAGCTTTCGCAATTGTTTTGCTGCCTGCGTTGCCATTTGGATTATGCTGATGTCTTTGCGCGGTGCCCGGAAAAATCAGCAGTCCAGGACCAGGACCTGCCAACGACCTCCTGGCATTATCCTGCGGCGGTCGCAGCGAAGCTGTCGACGAAGTCAGCAGTGAGTCAATGCCGGATGCGGATCCCTCGTTTTCATCCCAGCTGCTCCTCCTCGACGTCGATGTTGTCCTTGTCGTCCTTGCCGCCGCTGACGGCGAACTGTCGACAGTTTTCGGTTGCATATCCTTGGGCGCTGCTGCAAGACAGGATTTATTGATGCAGTTTTTGAAAGTAAAATGCTAAAATCTGTGAAAATTAGAATTTTGGGAAATTTGTGAAAAGAATTTCTTTATATAGGTACTAAACCTTAAGTCTAATATAATACAAAAAAGAAGAACGCTGTAAGGGCTTTAATTTACAATAATAAAATAAAAATATTTTCTTTCAACTTGATTTTAAAGTATTGTAGAGCCATTAACATCACTAAAAAATTGTTTTCAAATTAGAATACGAAAAACGAATACATGTAAATGCAACAACATTTGAATATTCGTTTTAATTTCAGTCCTTAAATTAAAAACATTTTAAGGTAAATCTGTGTTTTCTAATATTTTTATAAAATTGTTGTAACAAAACTACTCAATTTAAAAATACGATAATTGTTTAAGGTCATGTCAGTTGATTCAGCAATCGCACTTGTCTCTCTTCAGGGAAAACACCGCACACAGCCATCGTCTGTCGATAGGACTTGCCGAATACAACACTGCTGCAGCATGCAGCATTACAGTATTAAACATGTGCAACGAACACCACCCGCACACTGATTACGGGACAAACTTCATAATTTGCCCGCCTCACGAGCATTGTAACATGGTTAAGCTCTGATTTTTTATCACCACTCTCCGGTTCATTAAAATATAAATACGTCGCTTTAAATATGTTTTTGCGGTACGGCGTCAGGTCGCAGGACATGGCCGGCAAGGACAATAATAAATCATCATCCGAGTTTTTAATGCGCTGTAAATTATGCCTGATGCTGGACGCAGTTCGGCGAGAGTAAATCCATTGGATGACACGAAATGCGAGTGTAGTCAAGTTGAATGGGGATCGGGGATATATCCCTCGGCTGCAGCCCCATCATCATTATCATCGTCATCATGGAATTGTGGCTGGGCATTAACTTAGTTAAGGATTTTCATTCATGAGTGGCTGCCGTTAAAGAGATTGCGATTAAGCGGTAATTGGATGGCCCAGATATTAAGGAGCTTTTCGCCGCGATCAGAATGGCTTTTGTTTCGATTATTTTCGATATCAGTGAGTGGTCAATACTTAACGTTTTATTTCAAAAAGCTCGTTTAAAGTCACTATTGTTTAACTATTTATAAGCGGAATTTCATTATTTGTATAGCCTTGGAAGAGGTTTTATTATATTTTTGGTTAGTTTGGCAGCACTTTTTAAAATTTGTTTTTTAATTTAATATATTTTTACATTATACATCATACATTTTAAAAATAAGTATTATCTTTGTGGGGAAAGACTTAAACACCTTTCATGCTATATTTTCAAACATATTTTTGTCTCACAAAAAATTCTTTAGGATTTTTTGTTTTTTTTTTTTAGTTTTCGGGTCACTGAGAAAGGAGATCACTAGGCCTGCAGAAAAGAAGGTCCATGATCAAACTACCAACCAATAAGGTCCCCCGGGGGTAATCAGCAAGATGAGCTGGAACATCAAAGGCGCCCCAGAGTGTCCAACTGCGTCCTTAAAACTGGATTAAAATTTCATTTAAATTTGCATTTAAATGAGCGTCGAACACTCAAAGTAAATGACCCCATTCAGGCCCAGACCTTTCGGTTTGCAACTGGAATCCACTCCACAATTCTGCCGGGGACAAAGGTCCAGACGCGAACTTGTGTTTTCCAGACCCAGACATGGGCGGCGGCTCCCCCCACCCTCTTACCCCCCTTTAAGCCACCATGCACATGGGCAACATGAAAAGGGGTTTTCTCTTTTCTTTTTTTACATTTTTCCACATTTTATTGCGAATGCGACTTCGCCCAGCAGTTGATTACCTTTGGCAGTTGATATCGTAGGGTTTGGCTGGGGGGCGCCGTATTTATATATGCACTGCAGCTTAAGCAGCCAGTCTGCTACTGCCACGTTTAATGGATATTGTTTAAAAATGTAATATTTTCCAATTAAATAAAGGCGCTCGCCTGACCCTCGGCATCACCCGTGGCGACCTCGATTTGAGTCGATTGCCAAACATTGACCAGGCTTTTTATATTTTCTGTTCTGTTTTTTTTTGGTTAAGAATACATGTGCGTTTTACTTGCTGCCTTTTTCATGTTAATTAATATTGCAGAAACGCTTAAAGGACATTTTAATTGGCCTTCACTTTGTGGGCCAAACGAATTGTTATTGAGGAAAGGCGGAAAAAGGAAAGGAGGATTGGGGAAAAATTAAATCTGCAGGCTATGGAAACGCATTTAACTGGGCTGTCAGCCTTTTCTGAAGAATGAGCAGGAAATTGAGAGGCAAAGTAAAAGGGAAAATCGAGAAATATGCGCGGGGATTACATTTTAAGAATGCTGCGTTGTAAAAATGTTCAAGTTCGTGCGTAAATAGCTAAGATAGAAATAGAGGGACGTACAAAATCCCATTAAATCCTATACTTTATCCATAATGCGACAAGCAACCGCACGAACTTCGCCTCAACCGATTCCGGTCAATTTATGCAGAAGCAAATCGATTCCTTTTAGCATTGCAGGTCTCGACAAAAATTTGCCTCGAAACTATTGCCGTTGTTCACTCGTTGAAATAACAAATTTTCCAATTTATTTCTTGATTTATTTTCACGCCAATTTCTTGGCTTTGTGTCCGCCCTCAGCAACATGGCTTGACATTTGTTTATTTATTTGGCTTCATGTTTTGTCTTGTGCCATTCCTCTTCATTGTTTTCCGCAGCTTCTTCGCATTTGCCCCTTTTGCGTGAAATCACGAATGAATGAATGACTGCCCCGGCAAGCGCCATGAATATTCATGGGCCATGCCACCAGACCCAACACGAATAACAACAGGAACAGGACGAGGACGAGGACCAGGACCAAGTCGAAAGCTACAACATCACCGGGACGAAGAGCACAAACAAAAACAATAACAGAAGCAGCTTCGACTACCACTACAACATATAGCTAACTCAGCTTGCATTTCCGCTGAATGCGGCAACAATTCGCAGAGCCATTTCGCTGTCCACGAACAGCAGTTTCTCAGGATACCCTAACCAATCGACAGGGGTTTTGAAGGATATCCACTTGATTGGATGTTTATTCGCAAGTCGATTTAATTATCAGGTTACTTATAATGGCAATAGAAATAAAAACATATTTCATTGATACCCTATTATAGATTCTGCAAGAACATTTAACGGAATATTACAAAAAAGGTTTATTACTTTTAAAAAAACCTCTATGTTTCTCTAACACTAAAAAAATCCACATCTGAAATATAAAAAATAGTAGGTAATTATAATTCTGTATTTTACAGATCATTAAAAATAATTTTTCTTCATAACTTTGGAAATTCTTAATGTGGCAAAATATGTTAAAGAAAAAAAAATTTCAAATGCCCTACTAAAATTTAAATATACGGATTTTTTGCACTTCTTAAAAGTAATATTTTATTTCAACAACGTGAAATGTTTTATTTTAAAAATAATACTTATTTTCGGTACCTATCTGGTTTTTTTAACCGGACCTTATGGTTTATTGCACTTTATGTTTTCGTGAAAAAAGCGAAAAACGTGACTTGAGGTTTACACCTATTTATATTGATATTTTAAAAATTCTAGAGTTTCGTCAGTATATCTAGTTTAATAATTCGTTTAGAGTGTCTCCCGTTCGGTGGGATTTCTGAATTATTATTCTTACTCCTTTGCAGACGGCGCTATTTGTCTGCAATGTGTTTGTGTGTTCGCAGATGTTTCTTGGCAAGATGCTGCAAATTGTTTGGGTTTAGTTGTTGCTCTAGCTGCAGCCAGTGTTATTTGCACTACTTGTGCAACAGTGGCTCCGAGTGGCCCGTTGGTGCTCTGTTGGTGGTTGATGGTTGTTGGCTGTTGGTGGTGTCATGAGCAGCCAACATTTTGCGGCTGCATGTGCAACAGTTTCTTGCCCGCCCGCAAAAGTAGGCAACGCTTTTTGCACCCGCATCGAACAACAGGAAATTTAATTAAATGCACTTTCTCGCTGGCAATGCGAAAATGTTGCGGAAACTTTTTGGACGTACCGCAGATTTACCTTTACCGTTACTGTTTCCTGGTCACTGCTCCCAGTCGACTGTTCACTGTTGGCCAACGAAGCGTTTTGGTTTAAATGGAATCAGTCGACCGCCTACACTTGACTTTTGTTAAGGGTTTACACGGTGGAAAAGGAAGATAGGATATCTTAATTATCATAGAAATTTAAGGGTTGAAAAAGTAGATTTTTCCAAGTAAATATGGTGTGATAAGAATAAATGTTTTATAATTAAAGAGAAAAAATCATTTAGAAATTACAATTTAATTTAATATTTAATATTATTGGAAAAAGTATTTAAAAATCGATCCAATGATCTCTGTATTCATAAAATAAAACACGAAGCTAAGCCCATTAATATATAAATAATCCATCAAACCTTCTAATTATGAATCTATTTTTCTCTCTGCACTCCTCATGAGAAACTTGGCAGCTGCTGGGCGATTTCAGATTTGGTCACTCGGTCTCGGCTTGATTACCCTTTGGACAATTTGGCATTTGTGGCCCGAAACACGTAACTCTGAAACTCTGGTTCCGATTTTGATTTGGTTCTGCCGGCGATTGCTGATTGTGTTGTTCTCGCTCAGATTGTATTGATTTTCCCGGCACGCTAATTACTGGCACTGAGTACGAGAGGAGAAAAATGGGAAAAGTCGCTGGTAGGTGGCAGTTTGTTGGGTAATTGTGGTCTGATAACATTTCAAGCTAGAAATTTAACAGATTTTATGGGAGTTTTGATGGAGTACTTGGGTTATTAAAGGTTTCTACAATATTTTCAATTGAAATAGGCAATGAAAACCCTATAAAACATTTTTAATTATATGAAATACATAAAAATTTTATAAAAATATCATTTAGTAAGCATGACTTCTTGTAACATTTCTAGACACACCAAAATAAGTACAATTTATAGGTTACTTATGACTCCCCCATGAATCACAGCGCAAGTTCTTATTCTCCCAGCTATAATCCAATCAATTTGATAACGCTAAATTAATCATATCCCTGCAGCTGATGGAAGCTGCACCCCCGCATATAATTCGCAACCGAAAAGCTCAACCACCCACTCTATTCAGCGATGTTTCAACATTTGGGTTCGATAATGGGGCAAACACACAAAGTTAGACCATTAGGGTGATCCCGCCCCCACTTTTCGCCCATCGCCTGTTCTTTGGTTTTGCATTCAAGTTGCTTTTCCCCGGGATGAATCAAAATCAAAGCTTCTCTGCACTGCAGCTGTATAAATTTTACATTTGTTTCCTTTCAATTTAACAATGTGTACTTTTGGTATTGTTTTGCTTTTTGGCGTGTAAAAAACCCAAGTGGTTCGGGGGCTTCTCTTGTTAGCCATTTCTCTTTTCGTTCGGTTTTTTCGCCTGATTTCGCAATATTTATGATTAGCAATTTATTATTCATCATTTTCGAGTGTGCAAACAGAGGAAAGAGGGCGGTGGGCGAGTGGAGTGAAGCCATGATGGGCTGTAATAACTCTTGTGAAAAATATCGGCGGTTGGAGGCAGGTTTTGCCCCACCATTAACTTGCACTTAATTTGATTAACAAAAGCCGATGTTTACATGCGACGAATGCGATGGAAATCTATCATAGCTCAACTCGATGGAAATTCGTTGGAATTCGTGGGGAAGTACAAATACATTGAGAGTTGTGTTTGGGCATTTTATGAGGGAGCTTAGTTTGCTTGATTTGTGTGCTTTTGGGAAATAAAAACTGGGTTCTAAGTAGATTTTATTGGCAGTAGATTTATGGCTTTGCAATAATTACACTTTCTAAAATAAGTTTTAAGTGTTTTTTTTTCAAAGTATTTGCATTTTAAAAATCTAGAAAATTCTCCAGCCCCAAAAATTAGCAAACTGTCAGATGCAAATGTCTCCGAAGAAAGGAAATGAGTAATATGAAAACAGACTAAAAGAATCTCGAAGAAGGAAATCTGAATGACGGGAGTGGGAGTGGAACAAATCGCAGCACATGTTGGCATTAGCTTCAAATTACGCACAAGTGCAACAGCGGGACACCAGGATATCAGGACATTTAGACACCCAGGACATCCAAGACACCCAGGACACCCAGGAAAAGAAGTCCAGCCAGGGGCGGACTCTGGCAAACAGAGGCAACATTTTATTGATGTTAATTTAATGCAGAAGAAATAAAAAAGTCAACGGCGACGGCGGCCATGCAACGGAAATAAGAAATGAAACGGAGGCAACAGCGAAATAAAAGATTTGCATATAAACAGTTACTCACACACTCTCATATACGAGGGCAGATTTATGCAGGGAAAAAAATACAGTTAACATACTTTCAGTTTAATTAAATATTTAATTATTATCGTTTATTTTTAAGGATGGTATTGTAGGTATGAGATTAAATTTATAAAATAAAACATGATTAAATTGTTTTAAAAAAAAAAGTCTTTCATTTAATTTTTAATTTTTAGAATCAATTCTTTTTTTTGAAAGGTGGTAAAAACTTTGTTTGCATTTCCCATTTTGTAAATATTTATCAGTAGCGAATTAAAAAAATAATTAAGAATCATTTGGTTGATGAGATATAGTAATAAAACTTGTTAAAAAATCAAAAAATATATTTAAAACAAAAATGGCGATATTATGGGAAATTGTTGCTTTATAAATATTTTAAAATTCTTCATTCTTTATTAATAGCATAAAGACTCTATCTTCCAGAATTTTCTCCCAGTGCCCACATATATTTATATATAAAGATATTTGCATAACAGACGTAGTCCGGATCGGAGCCCAAAAACTGTCATTGCCAAGGTTTTTACATCCGCTTGCCGCAATCATCGTCTGTTGCTGTTGTTGTACCCAAAGGGGCGGACTCTTGAGAACCGAGGACGGAGAAGTGAAATACTACGGGGGGCTGGAACAATTCAATAATATTTATAGCGTCGTCTCATTCTCGAAATGTCCGCGGCAACATATGCAAGTGGATATTGCTCTATTTTCAAGTGGGATTCCATTATAATATTGTTGTAAGTAGCGGAAAGAAAGGGCCTGGCCTGCAGTATAAAGTGAAAAGGGGATATGCGAATATATGCAAATCGGAGGGCTCGGCCGCGTTGACACTTTGTGCCTCGAAATTTATTGGCATGTGCGAACAGACAGAGCCCGAAACGTAAGGATACTTTCGCAGACACCACCCACTCATCCACTCAGCCGCTCGACATCGAAATCGAAATCCACACATGGCCAAACATTTAAATGTAATTGCAAATATTTAAATTCAATGGGCCCCGTGCCAAAATATTGGAGCTTTCAATTTATTACCGCCGTCGCCCGATTGGCAACACAAAATGGGGGAATGGCCGATTGATGGGCTTTTATGAGCGTTGTTTGGAATCCATTTAATAGCTCCTAAAAGGCGCTAATTATTTAGCCACATAAATCAGGGCGAACATGGGGAAAAACCAATCATTTCCAGTTAGCGAAAGGAAAAAATAAATTAAATTATTGGCAGAGTTTTACTAATACATTAATTTGTTAGCAAATAAAAAATGTTGTACATTTAGTATATATAATTTAATTAATTTAATATTTGGACAGAAATACAATATAACACATACAGTTTTAATGTAGAATTCGGAGAAAGCAAATTTGACAGATTACCCATTTTTAAGAACTAATTTTTAATTAAAATATATAATTATTTTCTTAGCTTTAAGTTCAATGGAGAAAATAATATTTAAGCGAAAGAACCTTTTTTAAATGTTTTTTATTATCTCTGTTTATATTTAAAATGTAGGAAGTTAAGTAAGACCGTTCATATAAAGTAAATACAGGGGTATAATCAAAGCTTCTTATCGATTCCAGCTGTAGGAAGTCCTAGATCCTGTCTGGCCGGCAAACAAATAAAAATGGTCATGCAATATTAATATTTATGCACAAATATTGGCTGCAGGGAAAAGGGAATCGGGGAGTACAAGTTTGCTTTATCTAAGTGAAATGCTAAAAGATTGATGACTTTGGCGCTGGGGTTTCCCAGTGTATAAGCCTGTGTGTGTGTGTGTGTGTGTTTCTGCCACGCTTATAAGAATTTATGGCAATCGTGGGCAAGGGAAACGCTGCGTATACGCAATATTTATATTTATGTATTATGAATCAATGCGAAAGGGCCGGCCAAGGCAATAAGAGCAGGAGGAAAAAAACGAAACGAGTATAAAAGATGCGCACTAAAACAAAAGGATAACAATAACTTTTCGCAGAATGCGTGACGTGGTAAGCAGGGAAAAATAAAGGAAAATGGGGAAAAGCCAAGGCGTTCTGGTTCTGGGGAAAGTAAATGGTTTTGCAGCCTGGCACAGAGAGGTCCATTGGGGCGGATTATGAGTGAGATTCTCTCGACGCGCCCCCCAAATAAAAAAAACAAAGTAAAGAACAGCGAATAGAGCCAAGTCATAAAAATTGCATGAAAATGGGGGCAGGAAATTCGGCCGCCCTCGTCCACTGACTCATATGTGCGGGGATTATCCGCCGGATGGGATACGCTGGGGGTCCCCCGTCCTCGTCCTCGTCTTTGTCTTCCTTGTTTATTTGTTTGGCTTTTACGCCAAAAATTATACTATTACAATCAAGTTTACGATTGCAATTCGTTGCCTCCGTTGAGTGCCAATGAATGCGATGATGGCAAAGTACGAACACGATCATAGCCACTGCGTTTATTCCTGATGATGAGGATGATTGGTTGGGAATATACATAAATTCAGCGGGGAACGATTGCCTTCGGGGACGGAGATCTGACCGTTTGAGACTTCTCGGCGAGGAGAGGAAATTGAAAGAGTACAGAACTTCTCTTTGTGAGTAAGACATTTTTTAAATAAAATTTTGTAAAATAAATTATTATAAGCGAGATGGAAACCTAAGACATTATCTTTCCTACACTGATACCAAAATTGAGTGCTGAACATTATTAATGGATATTAAATGCAAATTGTTGTATGCCATTTTTAAATTAAATACAAAAAAAAAATATTTAAAATGAAAAATATTAGAAAATTGCCAGTAAAATTTTCTGTAATAATGAAATCAAAGTTAAACATATTTATTTACTTTCAAATTTAAAATTATCAAAGACCGTAAATTCATAGCGGGAAATATAAAAACATTTATTGATTTATTGAATTTAAAATCTTTGGGTTTATTACGTTCCTTTTTTATTAGTGTAGCCTATTCCTTTTGCCTTCGCGGCTAACGTGTTTGCAGTGCCTAATTTCCCTCGAACTCATCTCTCGTCGAATTCTAATGTGGAAGTTGACTTTGTGCATTCGCGCATTGCCTGCCACGCATTTACCCCTCAACCTCTCAGCCCCTAGCCCTTCAGCCCTTAACCCTCTAAGGCCCCCCGCCATTCGAGGGATGCGGCAACTACAGCCACCGCAGCAACAACAAGGACAACGGCAACAGCAACGCAAACGACAGGATATGGCAAGTGGGCAACTTTGGAGCAGGCGAGTTTAAATTGCCAGAGCTAAAAGGGTTGCCAACAACAACGCCGGGGAAAACGTAACTTTTTTCTGGTTTTTCCCCTATGATTTTCATGTTTTTTTCTCTTTTTTTGAAAACATCGACAAGCGGCTCTTTTGACTGCCATTACCCCCAATTGCCACCCCTCGCAACTTGTTTTTGTGGCACAAAACTTTGCACTTTGACATGCAGCCACGTGTGGCATGATGCTAAGAGTTAAAGGTGTGTGTGTGAATGTCTGAGTGTGGGTGACAGCGCGATTGTGTGCGTGTGAGGTAGTGAATTGAATGAGCTTTCAATGCTGCCTGCCAATTGGCTGACAAACGTGTCTAATAGTTCCCAATTGCAATCAATGATTTGTGATTGAAAGAGAGCAGTGAGTTGATGCCATCTTGGGGAGCATTTTATAAGGATTTGATTCAAAAGCCTCAGGGAACTCAGTACTGCTTAAAGTTAAGACATTGCAAATTGGTATGCTGCATTTGTAGGCCCTTTAACTCATAGTTTTCTTATAATCAAACTTCTATCAATGCCAATGTCCTAGCATCAGCTAAATATCAAATAATATTCAACATAAAATAAATATATTTGCCAAGCAAAATGTATCGTTGCCATCCCTTTGCTTATCGCGTTTAGTTGTTGACTCATTGTCTTAATTTTCTCTGTGGAGTAATCAGCACGCAAAATACAGTCATTATAATCAACGACCTCTTGGTACAGTAAACACCCTCGCATAACGAATCAACGCGCACACGTGCGCACACTTGAAAAAAAATATTTCTACTCGCATGAATATTTTAAAGCTCGCATCACATTCAAATTATGATAATGATGACGATGGGCGAGAGTGGGTTTTTTTGCATATGACTGAGGGTGTGCCATATAGTGGGTGTATGAAGCGCTAACGAGCGCAGGTACACTCAGGAGCTCAGGGACAGGGACCCAGGATCCGAGGATTCGAGGACTACCCCTCTCGCAAACCCATTCCCACCCTAAAACACACTTCCCATCCCCCTCAGAAACGCTTTCGTTAATGCATTTCATTAATTTTTATACAATTCGAATAAGCATTGTATGTGGGAGGGTGTGTGCGTGGGGATAATGAGCACTTTTGTGCGGAGGATTTTCAATGGGGAGGATCGTTAGAAGTCACTTGATGTGGCAACCCCCAGAGGAGTGACGAATGCACTTCTGGCCTTGAGCTTCTTATTTTTGGTTATTCAAGGTGGAGGTTTTGGAAATAAAAAAAATCGATACAAATTTCACAAATTACAAATAAATCAATTTAATAATTTTCGGAATTGTAATGCTTTACATATATTTAAAGGTGATATATGAATAAAATGATTTTACTTGAATTGGGTTGTTATAATTAACATCTAGGTTATGTAGGAGGCTTTGCATGTAAGCCCACAAAATAGTAATTTGAATTCCAATAGTTTATGTATTGAACATTTCTCTAATTGAGTCATAATGGAGGAGGCATTAATAACGGTGGATTCGCCGGAAGTTACGACGGTGGCCCCGGTTCCTGTGATCGACTGGGGAACCTACTCCTTTAGCACCACCGTCGCCACCACCACCACCACCGAAAAAGCAGCGGCGTCTTCGGGTTCAATGGGTGTCGGCATCATTGTGCTTATCGTGTTCCTGGTGCTCCTGTGCTGCCTGTTCGTCATTTGCCTGCCGATCCTCTGCTTGTGCGGCTGCTGTGGATTGGCCTGCTCCGCCTGTTTCTCCTGTGGAGGAGACGGATGTTGTGGTGATGGAGGTGAAGGAGGCGATGGGGATGGATGCTGCGGCGATGGTTGTGGCGACGATTGTTGCCAGGGCGGCGGCGGCTGCGGCGACTGCGGCGACTGCGGGGGAGGGGACGATTGTTGCGACTGCAATTTAGACGATGATTAATCGTATTCGTTAGGACTACGTCTATCTAAAACCCAATAAATTGAATGTGAATCTACTTATAAAAATTGGCTGTACATACCTTTGGACTAAATGTAATTTTTTATCCTAATAATCAAGAAAATAAAATATCTAAATAAGCTAATCTTTGGATAAATAAGTTTATCCAAAACAAAATTGTTATTAGATTTAGGTTTTATCTATTTAAAAATCTATTTATCTATTAAAAATACTTCTAAAGATTTATATCTTGTAATCAAGACACTTGGAATCGAAAACGCTGTTTTTATAATCTTCCAAAGTAAAAGTAAACTCCAAAGATCCCCGAACTGAGAATATAACGTGCGATTCAGTAAGCTGCGACTGCGACCTCCTAAAAATTCAAATAATTTAAAAACATCTGAATGTTTTTTCAATATTTTACCAAACAACGGGCTGACCGAAATTCTTGAGCTGCTATGCGAAAGACCGAAAGACGACATGAATTGAAAACTGCAGTAAGCTATGAGCCATTGTTATGATTTACCTTTCCTTCCGCACAGCTCATCTCTTTTTAGAGGTGTCAATGTAAAACCGCAATTATCAAAATTTGCCAGTTTTCTCCTTTGAGCTATGGACGAGTCGACGCCGATAGCAACGTACATAGACTACGAAGAATTGGAAAGCAATGTAACAGTTGCGGCTCTGAAAACAACCACTTATGCACCGGCGACTTCCGTTGGCCTATGGGGACTTTTGTTCATATTCGTCGTAATTATCCTCTTCATTGTCCTGTGTTGCACCTGCATGGGTCTACTCGTCCTCTTTGGTTGTGTAAAGTCCTTTCTTTGTTTTCGGTGTCGACGTCGAGATGAGCAATAAATGAACGGAGATCCTCGAATTATCCTGAAGTTTCCTCATCGAAACCCAAAATTCTGCTAAGAAAATCATACATCATTTGTGTAAATCTAGCATCTATATGTCTATTAAACGTTATTTATTTTATATATATAAGTAATTAAAATAAATCTTTAGTCTCCGATTCAAGCTACCTTTGGCACAGCCACATGGCCAATGAAATAAATGTGATTTGGATTCTTGATGGCAAAAATGAATGGACGATTGGCCCAGAATTGAACGGGGGAACCCATCCATCTGCCGCCGAAGTCTGAAATAAAAGATTATTTAATTTATTTAATTTATAAATTAATTCCGAAATATACCATTTTTTCCTGACTGATGGCTGAATTCGCTGATTTCGATGAAGCTACTATGCATCATAGTGCTGATTTTGTGACTTTTGTGCTCTTTTCCAGTCATTCCCCTTAAATTCGGATTCATGAATAGGGTCTTCACACCCAGTGGCTTGAGAATGGATTCTAGGGCGATTCTTGAGTGAACTCGAAACTTGGGTAGTTGCAGGTGTACGAACCTTTCCTCCAGACTCCTGCTCACCCACATGAGGTCCACTTTGCTGATGAGGTTGCTCAGCTCGGAAAGACCCTTCTCGGGATCGCGGGGCATAACGATTAGCATGGAGAGCTCGTTGTTTTGATATGGAACTTCCACCACATCCGCATCCAGAGCAGAACTTTCCCCCCACGGGAAAGTGCCAAAGGTTTCCATTGTGTCCACTGGGATGTCGAAACCATTTTCCTGGTAAAATGGTCGCTTTTTGGTATCATTAACCGAAAAGACACTGGCCCACTTGCCATGGAAATGCGCCGCATTGGCCACAACCATCTTGGTGTTCTTGCCGATTCTCGTGGGATGGAAAAGATTGTCCATCTTGTGGCTCGTCGTCAGGCGAATGAAGTCGTTGATCGCATCGCTGGCTCCTTGGGGATTGCCAAAGTGCACCCTATCCGCCTCCCACTTCATGACTTCGGCTACCAGCTTCTGGTAGCCCTTAAGCAGGGGCACATCCCTGTCGACAAACACCCGATTGACCATGGTCACGTCGTCCAAAAATACCTCTCCATGGGCCACCTGCTCCATCACGTTCTCCAGCTCCTGGCAGTGCTTCATTCCAAAGAAAACGGAGCCCAATGCGATGTTGGTCGAAGCTGGGGATAGCACAATATTCCTGTGAAGGTTATTTCTTGACGCCTGGTGGTACAACTTGCTGGCAAATTCATTCGATAGTGACGGTTTTGTCAGTAGAAAAGTAGTGGTAAAAATTAAAACTGCAGCGAAAAAATTTAAATACCATAGTATTACTAACCAAACATAATAAAAATTAAAGAGTAAAGAAAAAGAATTTAACATTTAAAATTTAGAAAATGGTTTCAAATAAATATAATATGTAAAATTAAAAACTAAAACTAAGTTTACACCTTAAACCTTAGAAATGATTAAAACTTAATGGTCCAATGGATATTTTCAACCTTCTATATTAGTTCTATTATATGGGCTTATTGAACTACATTTTAAATTGTATCATTGTCCTATAGTATTTTGAAAATAATTTATGAGTAGTTAATGTTATCTTTTAATGATTAAAAAATTAAATTCCATTTCATTTCGATTTTCTGGAGAGACTCACCAAATTTCTGGGCAACTT
The DNA here is from genome assembly GCA_037075285.1 of Drosophila lutescens. NCBI lineage: Eukaryota > Metazoa > Arthropoda > Insecta > Diptera > Drosophilidae > Drosophila > Drosophila lutescens. The sequence goes on from JBAMCF010001109.1 coordinate 701,376, forward strand.
GCATCTTTCTGTGAGGGTCTTTGGACAGCAAATGGGAGTTATTCGGAGAATCTTTGGCCAGAGTGCCAGTGTGACAAATGTAAACCGATTAGCCACAGCTGGGGCCGATTATCAGATGGCACAAAGAAAATACCCCAGGCCGTAGAGAGAATGCCCCAGGGCAGGAATTTTCCCATTTTCCTCTGTGGACTGTGGACTGAGTGCATAAATTCCGGGCATCTCCTGCAGCTGGAGGAAAGACACAAAACACTCGTCCAAGTCCAAGTCGTAAATGCACTCAGCACTTTGTCAGCTCTCAGACAGGAAATGCAGTTGCCATTTTTCTTTTATCCCTGCAAATCCCGCTCTCCTCCTTCTTTTTCCCCCGCCCCCCGGAAAGTCGTTCTCCAACTGTCTACATTTTTCACTTGCCATCCATAAAAAGTATCAGTTTTAGTTTCAGTTTTAGCTCCTCACATGGCTACAAGTCTCGTATGTCTTCTGCCTGTCCGTTGGATCTGTTGTTTTGCTGTCTCAATTTCGCCAACGCTTCCATATTCAGTTTCATAATTTTTAGCCAAGTTTATCATCCTTTTTGCGAGGCATGACAAAGTTTTCATTGCCGTCGACACAGGGGCTGGAAAAAAGTTTCCTCCAGCTGTGAAGTGCATTAAACAAAGCCCTCATACGATGGGCGATGGGGAAGGGAGCGTGTTATGGAAAAATTGCATTCATCTGGGGGAAGTAAGTTAGTAAGTGGAAGGGCACAAGGAGATAATAGCTTCAATGCACTCACTCACTTTTCACATTTATATCTTACATTTATAAGTACGAAAGGATTGCACTATCTGGATATCCTTCTCTTTATTTTTATTCAATCGACAATTTATTGAGAGTTATGGTTTTTAATATAATCATACAAGAAATTCACAGTTTTTAATATATATATTTATTAATTTGGATTGTTTTGCAATGAAAATAATACTTAATGACATAGAATCATTCCCATCTCCCTTTTTATTTCGTTAAGATAAGGTAAATAAATTTATAAATAATTTTCTTTTTGCAAAAAGGTTGTTTGCTGATTAAGTTCAAGGTCGTAGTGGGTTATAATTAAACCACGAATATTTCTGCTTAGTTTACACACCCACATAAAATGTTTATACATAACTCTGCTTATCTCCTAATGGCCTATCTTATAGCCTAAAAGTCATTCAACTGGGCTCGTCACTCGCTAGTCTCTGAACTTTCCCAGCCACTTGACGAACTCCCTCAGCTTCTCCAATCTTCGGGGACCGCCACGAGTTAGGATCTTTCTCCACCTGCGCTCCACAGCCAAGCGATCCTCTCGATCTATGGACTCCAGGTGCTTCTTCAGCTTTCTATAGATTAGCTTTTGCAGTTGCGCCGTTCGGGTTTGAACAGTTCGCTTCCAGCGATCGAATCCATTGCGCTGCAGGCAAAGTGCAATCAACTGGGTCTCAATACTGGATGCCCTCAGCGGGTCTCCTGTGGTATCAGAATCGAGATAGTCCTCAATCACTTCATAAAAGGCATTTAGCTTTAGCTCTGTGTGATTTGCATTGACGGCTGTGAAGGCATCGAACCGGTCCAAGTAGCCCAGGAGAATGGAGTTCTGGGAGTCCAAGACCAGGAGATCTTCCACCACATAGTCCACCAGTTCAATGGCCTGTAAAACCAGCTGATTGCTTATCGTTTGTAAGGCCTGATCCGACTGTAAATACAATCGATGGCGACTTTGATCTCCATAGGATGTTATCAACGCAGGAGCAAGCTGAAATGATATAAGAGTAGCTAAATTTTAATATTTATAGTATATTGATTATTGTAGCCATAAATGTTAAAAGAGATATAAATACATTTTTTAAACCCTATTTCTTATAGGTAGTTCGTGTTCCTCGACTTTCTTTATTCTTACCATTGCCAAAAGCAAAATTCCTAGGCTATTGTGGAAGCTCATGGTGATCTTGCTCGCCCAAAAGTCGTTCGTCTACTGAAACCCTCTGCTCAACTCAAAGAACTCGGAAGCATGGCAAAACCGTAGATAGTCTTATCTCTCTGAAATTTCCATGTCGAATCGGCGTTTGTCCGAATGATACAATTTATTAATAAACTCATAAAGATGACATATGACGTCATCAAGTCAATGACGTTTCTTCTTGGGTGAAGAACCCGCAGATAAGTGATAGGCGAAGGTTTATTGGATTTAAATTTATGAATGGACGCCGCCAGGGGGTAGACAGTAGTTATCTGCACCGACATAACAATGATTGTGATTCAGGGAAGTGTCTGAAAAAGTTGGAAAAACTCAGCTCTTTATCTTACACAGAGAACAAATAACCCATCAAAAGCCGAGAGATATGTGGGCAAATCTAAATCGCTTAGCAACTGAAGATGGCCAGCAGAGAAAAAAGCCAAAAGCTCGACGGCGAAACTATTCATTGCGTATACGCCGCATGGGCCGTAATAATAGTGAAATAAAAGTCCACTTAGTCAGCAGTCAGTGGGGAAATGGAGGAAACGAAAGGAATGGAATAGTATGGTATGGGATATGAGGAGGTCATTCATTCGTTGTGCTGGGGTTAGACCCTCAGGACAATCGCCTGTTTCTGTGTGTGTGTGCCGTTGTGATAAATGTCTGAACTGGGTCAGTGGCATACGATGATGAAACTCGGCGGGCAAAAAACGGCAAATAAAACGCCGATTGCTCGTATCAGAGTTTCGAATGAAATCCCTTTTCCCCGCCATCCCCACTATAAATGCCTCGCATTCGGAGTTCAGTTTTCGAGTGGCCGACAAATCCCCAATGTGCGCTGCAATTTCAACTTTGATAAGCGAAGTTTAGTGCGGCAAAAAGACCCAGCAAAAAATCAAAATCATTTTCGCCCCCGCCATATGACAATGTTATTAGCGTAGTTTCTGCTATTTTCAGGGATTTGACCAGGTTTTTATGCCCTTTTTGTGCGCGGCTAGCGTTGCGATGGTAACTTTTGAGTGCCGCATGCGAATCCTGATGGATGGGAAAGCGTTGAACCAGACTAAAGCTTAATTGGGTATCTACATTCAGGGGGCGGAATCTCGGGGAATGTTTAAAGTTCCGGCAGCTAAAAAATCAAGGGAACATAATCAAACCCGAAGACTGCCAAACAATTACCTCCTTTGGGGCCGGGGAAATCCCTTACTTTCTATATGGCGAAACAATAACCGAGAAGTTTGCCTCCGGCAGAACAGCCCCCTAAAGAACACAAGTGCTATAAATTGCCTCAACAACGCCTGCTGTTCCTCCAAAATATCCAAGCATTTCCATTTCCCCTTTATCACCCGCCCCGTTGCATGCAAATTTCAATAACTTGTATTCGGTAACCCTTTTTCGAGCAACTGACACTGAATATCAAATATGAGTTGGAGCCAAAAATTATTTGCATACTTTCGGGGATGCCACACCAAAAAACACGCAGAGCGAAACAAAAAGAGTCTGAAAAAAAGATTGTATATACAAGGATTACGCCAAAGTTTGAAGTACTCTACACGATATTTTAAGTATTTTTTCTTCCATATAATAGTTTAAGTGTTTTAAATAAATGAAGAAATACAGCATAAGTAAATGGAAAATTATTTGTGAAAAGACTATTAGGATTTTATCTGGTAAAGTTTTTTAAATAAATAATCCTACTCTACTCATTCTAGTAATTGAATATTATTATTAATAATTCAATTTTATAAAACAATCAATTATTTATATTAAAAGTTTTCAGTAATAGAACATTTCAATTTATCAGAAATAAGAAAGATTTTCTTTCAGGTTTTATGCTGTGATTAAAAAAATCAAATAACATTTTTTAATTTTATTCAAGACTCACAAGAATATGATAGAACCCCTTCTTATAGAGGAGCCCAACCCGAAGAGTAAGAACCCACAGGAACTACAAGCAGACTCGCACATGTGGCGCGCTTTTGGTTTTACCGGGGGGAGTGAAAAACCTAAACAGGAATACGGAAACACACACACAAAAAAGGGGAATCGCTACATGCCTTTGTAAGGGGGTGTAAACAGCAAAAGCAGAACCCCTTTCTTTCCTTTTTTTTTACACCGAAACGAGTTATTTATTGCATTTGCAAATTTTACACAACATTTTGCAGTTACCTCAGTGCCGTAAAATCCCGGGCTCCCTCCCCTTTTCGCCGAAGTTTATCGCGGTAAAAATTGATTCAGTTTATACATATTTGCATGTGTATCGGGGTATCGCGGTGGCTCTTTGTAACACGAAGCTGCAAGTTCAATGAAGCCAAAAGGTGTTGGCTCCCCCTCATCCCTCAAGCAGTAAAATTGATGTGCAAATATTTTCATAAATTTGTATGCCAAAGTTTCAGGTGTCATGTTTGAAAACATCCCGGAGAAAGCCCGAATTTTCCATAAAAAGGAGAAAAGTGTTTCACAAACTCCACTCCTCGCACTTTGAGCGGGTTCTGGAAATTTGATTTTTGCGGTGGCAATGAAATTTTGATTTTTCCCATTTCTTCTTTTTTGGCTGGCTGAAAAATTGCTGCGATAATTTTTGATAGAGCTGTAAATTTTCGTTGGATTTGGTGGAAGTACCTAGATTATTAAATTGCAAATGTAATTTATTGAGTCGTATCTTGGAATTATTTCTGACATTCGGTTAAGTGGAAATGGAATTGGAGGGGATAATATTATAGGATAGAAAAATTATACAAACATTTTAGCTTTTCCTTTCTTCGCCTAGCAACTTTCACTCTCAGAACCCTTTCTGTAGCATTTTTTCCGCAACCATAACTAATTCGCATGTCCTTCCGCTTGCCACTTATCTCAGCTGCTGTTATTTGGTAAAATATGGGGGATGTCATGCCAAATAAAGGCGACCAATAAAAAGTGTGGCCAAGATAAGCAAAGTGGCGCAGACAAAGCCGGCAAAAAAGGGGAAAAGGCAACAGAAACCAGGTTGGAAAACAGAACAAAAGATGGCTATGATTTAAGTTTTCTTTTTCCCGTTTTTTCTTCCCTTTCGCTAGCCAAATTGATCAAGATATATAGGTGTATTTTGCGGGTAACCTGGTTAAGTGCACAGTCCGGCTGTCAAGATAAGTTCCTTGTTTCAGGTTCCCGGCTACACTTTAAGCCCCTTAATATGTATGTCCAACTTTTGTTTAACTTTTGTGCGGATTTCCTCGACTATACAGGTTAGCATTTCTCCTTCTTTTCGTTACTCCTTCGTTACTCGGTAAGATGAATGCGTTTGCTTATCTGGTGGTCACTTTTCCTCTGTCTCGGTTTCAATGCTGGGGATTCCCAATCCCGGACTTGCGGCTCCCGGCTTTGCTAGCCTGTCAAACGGTGTTTTAGTACCCGTTACGGGCTACTCCTGTGTCCACCCGATTATCTCCCAGACTCGCCCCTTGGATGCCCATATCCCCACTTTATCCCCGTGCTGAAAGCGATATGTCTGCACTGTGGGCTGTCCCTTGCCCTCAAGAATGGGATATCTTTCGGCCTGACAGCATCTTAACTAATATAATGCCCAATTTTCTGTGGTTTATGGCTTACAACTGTCAATGCCTCGTCCGACCATCCATCTAAGCATTTCCCTTTCTGGGCTTCGTTGGGATTTTTCTAGCCATCGAAAGGTCGTTATTTAAATTGATATAAATGATATGTCCTCGGATTTTGCTCTTTCTGTTTGTTTGGTCAGTACTGTAAGTGAATTTCAAATCGACATGAACGCTAAGTGACTTTGATTTATCATAGAGCACACGAGTTATTTACACACACCTTTGTGTCTCGACCATTTGACCATTATTTGAACAATTCTCCTTGTTCTTGTCCTCCCGAAGTGCAAACAAAGAGTCCTGTGTATAAACAGCTGTTGGACCCGCATTCTCAAAATGTGGTGCATTTGCAAACAATTAGCTGAAGTGGGCGCTCAGATTTTGCCAAACACACTCCGTATTTTCAATCACATTAAAGCCACCATCGTCTCAGCGATATTTTATTGGGCAGTTTGCGCATCTTTTAACAAATTGCAGGACATTAAGTTTTTATGTTCGCCAGCACTTGGTCCTGTTGTTCGAGTGTTTATCTGGCATCTTCGGCTGTATATATCGGGATCTTAATGGCATCTCTATATCGCCATAACGAAATTTCATTTCACTGGGGCAATTAAAATGCCACTGAAATCGTTATTCAGATGGCTAGCTGCATTTAATGGAAGCCACTCATCCTTCGATTTCCTGCACTTTATGACTTATGCGCAAGTTTTTCCGAAACATTTTCCGAGCTAATTAAAAGCGAGAGAGAGAGAGAGAAAGCGCACAATGTTGCCTCTTTGCCTTTCCTTTGGGCGTTCAGAAGAATAATGTCGAAATATTAATTACTTGCCATTATTTACACGCCTACATCCGTGCGGCTCTCGAGACGCAGACTCAGGTGTTTCCTTGATGCGGTGGGATTTTCAGGGGGTGTTTCGGTGGGTGGTGGCTGGTTGTTGGCTGGCTATATTTCATCCCACAACAAATGCCCCACAATCATTCAAACGCAGACACGGGGGATTTGTCGCCGTCTAAGCTGCGCGTTGAGTTGAACAACTCAATGAGTGGCGGGGAGACCCAGTTTAAATGAAAGTGGGCTCCATTCATGTTAATTATTTAGAAAGCATTCAGATTTATTTGCTTAATTCCATTGTTTCTTCTTTTTGTTTGCGCTCTTGTTGCTCTACATTTTTTATTTGTTCTTGCAGGTGCTTTACCACTAGGGTATCTATGGAAATGCTGTACAGTTCTGCATGGAACTAGTTTATTAAATCACAAAACTTTAACTTTTACATTTTGCGGCTTACGTTTTTGTACGTTCTCTGTCAATTTGTTATATATTTGTACAGCAATTAGAGCAGAGTACACTGTACAGTAAAACATTTCAAGCAGCTAACAACCTAAAGGATCCTATTTTTTTTTTTGTGAAAAATGGCTTAAAATAAAAAGTTCCAGGTTTAAAAGCCAATTGATTGGTTATTAAATTCAGCCTTATTTTGCAAGATGTCGTCTCAAAAACGTATTTTTTAGGGCGTACAAAAGGATAAGGATTTTAGATAATAATACCCTATTTCTTTAGTGGTTTTTTAATCGTAATTCAGTAACCTTTCTGGATTTCATTTAGTTAAGTCGCTGCTGTTCTTAAAACCTCCCAACTTAAAAGTAAAATCATAAAAATAAAGCTGTAAAAACTATCTTTTAAACGCTTTAAATTTTGCTAAGGATTTTTGCAACTCTCTCACACAGTGCAGTTTACATTTGTGTTTTGGCAATTTGAGAGTCGGAAAATTCCTGAAATTGTGTATTTTATTTTACCCAGCAGTGGAATCGTCCTGTGATGCAGCTCAAATTGTATCCCTTTGCCAGAATTTAACAGCTTTAGTGGAGACCAACAATTCAGCACAATTGACTGGGCAGTAAATATTTTACTTACTTTGGTTTACTGAGCCACATATTTGCACCCCCTGCCAACCTACGATTTTTTTTGTTGCCTTTGTCCTGCTGTAGGCGTTTTGGATTACTTACTTATGTGGGCGGGTCTGTTTGTCGAGCACTTGTTTCGGCACAAGATTTATGCCGTTTATTCTGCAGCTTGGGCTTCAGTTCACTGGGGCCACTCCCTTGGCAAGGATATACAAGTATTTTATTTGTTTTACATGGATTTCAGCTTTGCTTCGTTTGCTGCCCAGCAGATTTGTCGTATTTCATGGGGGCAAAAAAAAGGAAACAAAGCCCGAGTTCATCTAGGTAAATCCTTAATTTATTACGGGCTGCACACAAATTTCCTGGTTTTGTTGCCACTTTGTTCCCTTCATTTGCAGTTGATAGTTGATTAGAGTGAAAAGAGCGTTTTTAATTTCATGTTTCTTTTTATTTTCCATCATCATTCTCTTCAGTCTTCGTATAAGAAATAACATTTTTGTTGTTGTTGTTGTTGCTGTGGGTGTGTCTATCATTTAATTAAATATTCTTGCGTATATCATATTATTAGATTTAAACTTACGGTTGTGTGGCTTCTATTTGCCTTTTCCCTTGCTCTCGTTTTGCTCCTTTTATACACAAACTGGTTTTTATTTATATTCAGAATTTATTTTCGTTTTCTGTCTGTTTTTCTAAATGCATTTCGTGTGCATTGCATTGCCTTTTGATTCTGCTTATTTATTTTTTACTTTTTACTTTTTATTTTCGAAATATTTTAACACTGGCTTTTTGTGTGCTCTGTGTGGCTATTTTATGCAAATACCGGCTAGTTTTGCTTTAGCTATTCGCTATTTGCCTTGCTGTTGAAGCATTTAATTAAATTATTATTCGCAAATCAAACTCAACCGAAAAATAACAACAAACGAGCTTTGATTCTGAGTTATTGCTTTTTGGAAATCATTTATTCTTAAATCCATAATCTATGCACTTGACTAATGTTTTTAAATGCATTCCATAAATTATTTACACATAAACGAGAGAGCACTTTGCAAAGTGCCTCGCCATTGAGGATATATATTTACAAATTATATTATCATTTCGTCAACTTTGAGTTCTGGCTCACCAAGATATACATACGTTAATATAGGTGTTACATATAATTTAATTTTTAGTTTTCCGCTTAGTGTTCTTCTTCTTTTTTTCGTATATTGTCATTCGAGATGTTCGCTAAAGTTAGGAAAGTTGGGAATACGGTTCAGCGGGCCAGTGAAAAGGACCTCTTTGGCAGCTGGATTCATTCAGTTAGTTCTAGGCTGGACTGGACTGGACTATTTGGTCCCCATTAGGTTATTTTGCCTGCCAAAGTCTGTGTCTTTTCCCCAATATAGCCCAGGTGCTGAAGACATATTCGGTAGTTTCGTGAATCAAATCAGGAAAATCCAATAAACTCCCTAAGCCTGCACACTCCTCCACACATTTACTCCTAATATATACTTTATATAATATATATATTTAAATTCACTTGTAAGTTGCTTATCCACTAGATGCTATCTATTCGAATTCGAATGCTAAATGCCATTTTAACTATGAGTGGGAGAGAAAGAGTGAGTGATTTGAGTGAGAGATTTTCGAATGCAGCTTAGCTTAGTTTTGGGGCCAGCAAAAAGGTTTCTTTGAAATCGTATTCGTCTCTTAGTTCTAGCGGTTAGTATACATATCTAATATATCTGTTATCTGTATGTTCTAACCATAGGTCATTAAGAGTATTTGTATGCTTGCTATACACGTAGACATATCCCTTGTTTCATTTGACGCTTGTTAAACTTTGTTGTTTTTAATTCGAAAAAAATAGAATCCAACCTAAAGCACTGTGATGGTTGATTTTAGGAGCTAATTTCGATGATTTACAAGATTTCAGAGGGTTCGAATAATACGGTTAGTAAAACGTTTTTGTTTTTCCTTTCAAATATATACTCGTAAGACAGCTGAAAGCCCAGAACTCATCGAAATTTCCCCCTAAAAACCATCCTAATCTCTTCTTAGCCTAACCTCTCACTTTCCCTGTTTTTAGCTCGACCAAACCCCCTTTGATTTGGCCCACTCAGAACTGACCGCTGACCTTGGTGGTCTGTACACAGCCCCTGTAGTTGTTGTTATTATTGTGGTTGGGGTAACCCTGGTAGTGGTTCAGTCCGACCATCTCGATATCCGTATTCAACTGGGATACCCTTTCGCCCACGCCCTTGCCACGCCCACGTCATACGTAGACCACATGCGGCTTGGCCGAGGAGGGGGGAATGGGCGAGGCTCCGGCCGAGGAGGAGGTGGTGGTGGAGTGGTTCAAGGCCGCCGCCTGTTTCAGCTTGCTCATGGTGTGGGTGTCCGGATATTCGTAGTGATCGAACCGCTCGTACAGATGTTCGGGCTCATCGTCCGCCTCCTTGACGGGCAGTTCCCAGGGCTTCAGGGCCCTGTACTCATTGGCTATGGTCTGGGCAGCCAAGTAGCGTTCCAGCTCCAGTTTATCCAGCTGTGGCAGCGTCGTCTGCTGGTAGTCATGATTGTTACCATGGTTCGATTGCAATGGCATGGCCTGATGGTAGTGATGGTGGGCCTGCAGGGTCTGAGCATGATGTGGATAGTTCAAGGTCATGCCCAGACCATTGACATGGTTACCACCGCCCAGGGTCATGCTCATGCCCATGCCACCCAGGCCAGCATTGTGACCCTGCAGAATGCGATCGTGGACATTGATGATGCTCTTGCTGGTCCTCAGAGGACCCCGTTCGTGGAGCAACTTCCTGCGGCGCTTCACAAACCGCAGGTAGTACAGCACACTCACTCCAATCATGGCCACCAGGAGGCAGGTGATCACCGCACACACCACGGTCACAATGTGGGCGGGGCAGGTGATCTCGCCCTCGCTCATCGCGAGCAGTTGCCGCCTCGTTCGGACCTTGTCCCGCCAAATGTCGCAGCCGATCTGCTGGCGATCCATCCGCAGGATGCCCGAGTTCCTGTTCGAGGACGAGGTGGCCAGTTCGTAGGCACTGGGTTCGGTGGTATGCAGGGCATTCACTATATGCTGCTCGGCTATGTAGGCAGCCAAAGCGGAAACTCCGTCGTCCGTGGAGGATGCCTCATCCGCCTGCTCCTCGTCGTCGGCTTCCTTGGCCAAAGCAGCCACTGCTCCGCCGGCAGAGGGTTCCATTGCCGGATCCACTCCCTCGAAGTTCCCGGTCACCAGTCGCCAGAGCCACAGCAGCGAGCAGTTGCACTGCAGCGGATTGTCCCCCAGATAGAGCTTCTGCAGCTGGTCCACCGGGAACTGGGCCGAGTACAGGGTCTGCAGGCTGTTGCTCTGCATGTAGACCTCCAGGATGTTGGGGTTGCCCTGGAACAGGCGCATCGGAATGTCGCTCAGCTGGGGATTGTTGTTCAGGTGCAGCGTCTGCAGGTGGGTGTTGTCCACAAAGGCTCTGGAAAGAGGAGAGAACGGGGAATATTTCAATTAATATGGAGACATTTTTGATTTTTCAAAGGGTAATTAACATAAATGTGTTTGACAAATGCTTGAATTAAATAAAATATCCCATATATTAATAAACGTGATTTTACAAAAGAAAATTAAAAAATGTATGCATTTTTCATTTAATTGGGAACAATGTAGGATAATCGTAGGGTTAATAAACATCAATTTTGCATGATACTTCAAGAGATATGATTAAATCATCGTAAATCAATAAGTCATTGCTAGAACATTATTAATATTATATATCTAAAGTTTACACCTATCCTTAGACCATGTACTTTAAAAATAAATTAATATTTTAAAAATGTACCATTTACTTAAAGTTCACCATCTTTCAGTAGGGAATTAGACGTATATATTTTTTATTTGTTTAGTTCAGTTATCAAAAGATTAAAGAAATATCTAAGGTCTTACGCTAGCGTTGCGGTTAAAATCTATAAAATATATAAATAATATTTAAAATAACTCAAGTTAAACTTTTTTAAAATATAAGGATGATGAAGGAACTCCCACAGTGAGTGCTTTAATTAGCCAGACCGACTATCTTTCTGCGCCATTCGTCCTGACTTTATTTTTTTGCTATTTTATTTTCCCGGCTGCAGAACACTGTTCGTTTTAATTATGCACACTGCACGATGCATCAGCGTTCAACTTAAATGCCAGGCAATGAAATACATGAAAAACATACATACGCTCAGCAGTTTTCCCGGCATTTTCCGGCGACACACTCGCACACAGTCGCAATCGCACACACATGACAACGTCAGAGCTTCGACTTAAGCGACATGGATTTATTTAGCCTGCGTCTATTTCAACTTAATAAAAGAGGAGGTGGATGAATGGAGGGGAATAAAAAGGGGGAGGAAGGGAAAAGGACGAAAGACGAAGACGAGGCAGCAAGCTGACAAGGCTCCATGTTATTCGAGCTCCGTGGAGCGTTGTCGTAAATCCCTGCCAAGTTAAGTCAACGCGCTAAGTCGCTGACTCGGAGGAAGAGGATGAAGGGTTGCAAGGATGCAGGGATGCAGGGCTCCAAGGATGTGTGTGTGCTGAGCAGAGCAGTGCATTACCCGATACCTAAGACCCCTGAACCATCGCCTTCACCAGACAGCTTCAGATGTGGCTGCAGCTGAATGAAATAAGTGCAACGTGGCGTATGAGCAACATTCGGCTAGCAGGCTCCTCGTCGCCTCGACTTGACTTGACTTACTCCGCTGACACAAAGCGAATTTGTCGCTTTTAAGCGTTCTGAAGAAGGCCACATTTCATTTCAATACTTGCAGCTTACAGCTTGCGACTAGCATTTCATCTTAAATGAACGCATTTATTGCACAAGTTGCAGTTGCATTTCCCAAGTTCCCAAGGATCCGCAGACCCACAGAGCGCATTGATTTGACAAGTGGCCACATTTTGTCAACTCCTTCGGGGGCCATAAGTTTGCTGCGAATTCATTCGACTGCAACGGGTGATGAATTCGAATGGCAGTGGCAATGAGAACGAAAATTGTTTGTCAGCTATAAAGGGTGGAATTCATTAGGTTGACTGATGTCCTTAGGGATTGGCGAAAATACACTTTGAAAGTTTGTCCTCCTAGGTAATACACATTTCTGATAATTCTATATTATATCTAGACATCAGATTATTTGCAAAAACGTATTCTAGCGAACTTTGATTAAAGATAAATTGTTCTCAAAAATTCAAAATTAGATTTTAGATATATATAGATATTTTATTTAATAAATAAAAATAAATCCAGTTTATTATACATTTTAATAACAAATTATTTATAGTATTTTTTAAGTATTTAATTCCCAAAGTTTTTCAGGTCCCAAAAAATGGGAACAAAACGGAATCATTCTTAAAACCCCCATTCTACCCTTGTAAATTCTTAAAAATCTATACACCCAGCCAGACACACTTATCACGAACATACAATTCCCACCAAATCGCAACCCTATTTACCTGTACTCCACTACTATCTTTCCACCTTTTGCACATTCAATTTCATGGCAAGTTTAACATTTAACTTAACTACGAGAAAGGAAAAAACTTTGAAAAAAACTCAATTGCAGGCCATCAACGTGAAAAAAATGGGTATTTGCATTACCAAAACAAACTCTGTCTGCGAACGACATAAGCCGAAATTTACCCAAAACAATTTAGCGGGTAGCGCACAAGCCGCACGAGCAAAAAATAAATTCAATTATTTGTGCAAATATTATGCAAATATCCTGGGGAAGGCAGAGCCAACACGAGAACGTGACATCTAAGGAACATTTTCGGGGGAGCCAGAGATGCCACAGGTTGATGATTTTACCTCATCGACCTGTTGTTGCCCGGCCCTCAAAAATGCAACTGCCTAAAAAACCAAGTGACAAGGCAAACAAAATGGCGGTAAAAATGGAGGGGGAAGGGGGGTTGGGGGGAAGATCCACCTTTTTGCTGTTTGGCTTTGGTTTTTGGTCTGTTTGGTGGCGCGATTCAAACTTCATTTTGCATGTTTTATGTTTTCGACTCCCCCGATTTCGGGTTTCCTTTTTTCTCGACTATTTTGTCTGCGCTTGCCAACGTCAAACGTGCGGAAACGGAAATGGCTGCCATGTATGTGTGTGTCTCGTGTGTGTGTTTGTGTGAGGCATAAATGTTTGCCTTGTTCCGATCCTTCTTTTTCCCTTTTATGCAAATTGTTCGTGTGTGTGCGTGTGTGTTTGTGCGAATCTGAATTGGAATTGCTCGAAATCCGATTGAAATGTTTGCTGTCCATGTTCGCTGGGTTCAGTCACGACTCCCAGGACTCCCAGGACTTTACAGAGAATCAGAGTTCAGTCACATCGTCAACTCGCTGGCAGGACGAACGGGTATGTGTATATTCGCCTGTCTGGCCAGTCAATCAGGCAGTCTGTCAAACAGTTTGTCAGTCAGTCATTCCCTCTCAGATATAGTTTTGAATGGCAGTCAATCCTTTCGGTCGCCCAACCTCCGCAAAGCCCCTGCTCTCTCTCTATTCGCTTGATTGACGTTTTAACTACATCAAAATATGAATGGATAGGCACTCGATAAGCTCGGAGGATCCCAGCTCCTGGGTTCAATGAGCTCGCTGAATGCGGCCTTACCTTTTCAATATTTTGCCATCCCGAAACCGATAATCAACTCACACGCACGCAATCTTGAAAAGCTTGGAGACACATTATCAAATGATATGGCCGCGCAATTTGTTAATGACATTTTAAACGTTTTTAAATTACGTATACGCCCCCTAGAAGGTCCTTTAATTTTCCACCCATGCGATACTCAAGTGGGCGTTGTAACAAGAAATTGCTGTTTAGAAAAATGTTAAACGTCCTCCGTTTTTGCCCCTTTAATTTCGCGTTATTATGGTTTATTTACCAATAACAAAGTAAGCAAAAGACTCGGTCAACAATGCACAAAGAAAATTGTATAATTTTATTTACAAAGGCTTGTATTCCTTTAAATAAAATTAAATAAAATTAATTAAATATATTTGTTATCAAGGTAAATTTTTTTAAAAAAAATACACTTCACATTTATTCAGGTACTATTCACAGTTTTTATTGTCAATGTAATTAAAATGCGTAATCCCGTTTAAAAAAATCCCTCAGCCTTCAAGCATCTCTGCCTGCTAATGATGGCAATTTGTCAGTGTTTTTTCGCCCTATGAATAAGTTATCTAATTATGTCACATAGAAAATGTGTGGAGAGCTAATTAAGCTCGTACATCAACTGACGACATTTATGACACACACACTTGGCCATTTTCCTGGTTTGCTTTTATGGCCGGCGACATTTGCAATGTTTCCCATTGAAAGACGAGAGGTCAACGAGTGGCCATTAAACGGAGCTCTCAATACGATTATCAACCGTAGAGTCAATGACTGCCGTTTGCAGGAGTTCCTTACATTTTTTTTTGCACTGCCCTGATTAAGCGAAACGTTGATAAGAAATATGTCAGCCTAATGAGCCAACAACGCAGGGAGAGTCTTAATAAACAAGAGCGGGGTAAATATAAACAAAGGGCCGAGTCAAAAAGTTGCGACCTTTTGTGAGCCAAAAGAATGCAATGCATATTTTTCCAAGAGACAGTGAGGCCAACAGAAAAAATGCAAACAACAAAACGCCGAGGAAAAGACGAAATGAAGGCAGGAAGAAATTACGGAAACAGGAAAACATAAACATGTTGCGAACCCCCGAACCCCCAGCCATATTTCTCCATAAATTATGAGCTGGGAAATATTTCAAGGCGGCAACTCAGGACCCGAGTAGCTATTATGCGTATTTACCAGCAGAAGAAGGACGTCTAAGCCAGTCCGTTTATGCATATGCATGTTCCGCCCCCCTTAACCCACTGGTGCACTTGAATTCGCCTCGCCAAAACGGCGAGAATTTGAATTTAAATAAACCTAAACTTTTGCATAATGAGCCAGCAGCATTCGCATTCGCTACAGGTGAGAGTGATGAAAGGAAACTCGAGCTCCAGAGTAACCTACTTAATTAGCAGTGTTTTTCAAGTGATTCTGTTTAAATGGAAAACAAGACAAGTAGCAATTACCAAGAAATTGGACAGAATACATTATGAAATGGAGAAAAGTAGCTAATGAAGGAGATAATTGGACCTGCTTATGGAAATAAATAATTTATATTTTTGCAGGCCTAATAATAAACACCTCGCATTTTATGTGATGGCAGAAAAAAGGTTAAAGTGGCTAGAAATTTATTGAGGTTTTTTAATGAGTAAATAAGTTTAAGAGCTTTAAATTAGAAATTCCTGGAAATATTTTTTTTAGGATCTATAAATATTTTTATATTTTTTTATAGAGCTTTTAATTTGTTTGATATTTTGGAAGTTAGTATTTTGAAACTGCGAAATAAACCGCTTTGTAAAATAATGTTAAAGATGAACCTTAAGTATAGAAATAATCAGAAAACTCTTCTTTAAAATATGATCTATTTCCTTCATCCATTATACCTTTTCTCAAAGACTTTATTTCTAACCCATTACAGTAATCACAGTCCATTACACTCCAACTTAATTCCCAATTGTCGCATTCAACTCCGGGCATCCATCCTCATCAGAATTCAGAGCGCAGTTAGGAGGTCGGTCCCCAAAAGTTGGGGGCAGCAACCCCAAAGCTGCCACAAAACAAATGTCACACATGACCCCCCGCTCCGAACCCTCTCCGCATAAATTTTAAAACAATTAGTTTCAATTTTGAAATCCACAACCCAATAAACCGGGCAACACCTACCGTCCTTTTTCCCGAATGACTTTCTGCTATTAAGTCATGTTCACTTTCGCATTCCCTTTGAAATTCTGAAACTCCTGTTTCGAAGGGTTGTTTGTTTTTGGAACAAGGGGGTTGAAAGGGGGTGCAAGTGGGAGGACAACGTGCTGCTGCCTAATGAATTTTGCAAGGACTCGCGCTGATTGTTTAGGTGTAAGGATTCCATAATGAGCAGCGATCCGAGGGTTTTCAGGGGATAAGGGAAAGGGAAAGGGAGAGCACACACGGTATTTTGGGGAAATGTATACTGTCGCCCCATAAACTCGACTATCAACGTGTCGCCATCGCTGCTCGTCCTTTTCCTTTCCTTTTCCCTTTCCTCCGCCAACCTGTCCGCATTTCAGATTTCCATTAACGCATTTGCATAAATATTTACATGTATGTCTGTCTCTCTGTCTCTGTCTTTGGGGGTTCCTCTGTCTATCTCTCTTAAATTTAAAATGTTTCTCCTTGTTCTTAGGGGTACAAATGGTGGAAGTTTGTAACGGTAACAATTTGTCTGGCAACCCCTTTAAAATGTTGCATTTTTCCCTTTCCCCCAAAAGAATTTTACATACACTTCTCTATCACATATTATTTTAATCGCGGAAAAATAAAGCATACTACCCTTATTTGTAAAATGTTCCTAAATCACAAGTCCCAAAATAATGTTGCCATATTTCGTTTATAATAATCCTGAGGAATTTCTAAAAAATGTTAGCTATGTTATGTTCTAATAGTTTTGGAAAGTATTTTATTCAGGCATACACACAATAACTTTACAAAATTAGCATAAGGAAGCTAAATCCAGCGAATTTCATTTATCTTTTGTTCGTCAGTCAGTTAGTCAAGGCAAACACGAATTTAGTTTGCAAATCAGTCAACACAGACAGACACACCACGTAGTACTCGTATACATATAGAGCCATATGTAACTGTGTTTGTGCAGATTGAGCAACAATTTCAACAGTCTGCGAACAATGTAGAGGGAAAAGTTTACACAAGACTGAGACAGAGACCAAACAAAAGCCGAACAAAAAGCAAAAGCAATTACAAAGGCCAATTGAGAGAGGGGTGGTGGTCGGAAAGTGGGCGGGAAATGGGGGTGCAGGATAAGCCCGAGCCAAACTTGGGCCAAGAAAATCAAACGAAAATTCCAAATTAAACTCATTTAAATGGCATACGATGCTGTCTGCTTTCCCTTTCCTTCGAAGGGGAGTCCCCCCTCCACTCATCGCTTGTCATGTTAGTCATGTTAATGTCATTGTAAGGCGGCATGTCGCCCAAAGGGGGCGTGGCATGCGGCTGATGTATATCCACCATATATTGCTACCTCTTCCACTGTCGGTGGTTGATTGACATGGCCTCAAACTCAAAGGAAGGCAGAGACGACGAGACTCGTTCATTGATTTGATATGAAAATTGCCCGGAATTATTGAATTAACATATGCTCGAGTTGAGCTCAAGCATTTCTCCCTGCCACGCCCCCATTGCCGCCCGCCCCTTTCGTTGAGAGGGCTTGTGTGTGGTGGCATCTTATTACCAAAAGCGTATTAGGCATGATTGATTGCATTGAGTAATAATGATTTGTCTGCCGCTTAGCTCTGCAGCTGAGTACACGGCAAAATTAATTCACCAAAATGCTCAGAAAGCTCGGATTTTACACAATTGAATTTAAATTCGGCCAACAAAGTCAAGAGAATCATTCAAAATGATGATAAGTCATTACCGTATAAAATACGAGGTCAAACTGATTTTGTTTTTATTAAAAGTTCTGCTTATATATTTTTTTCCATAATACTTTGATTATCATCATCTCATAAAAGGGTCTCTTGTACATACTATAGACTTCTGAGAAATTTCGTTAAGTTTATTATACCCGTTACTCGTAGAGTAAAAGGGTATATTGTATTCGTGCAAAAGTATGTAACAGCTAGAAGGAAGCGTTTCCGACCCCATAAAGTATATATATTCTTGATCAGGATCACTAGCCGAGTCGATCTAGCCATGTCCGTCTGTCCGTCTGTCCGTCTGTCTGTCCGTCTGTCTGTCCGTCTGTCTGTCCGTCTGTCTGTCCGTCTGTCTGTCCGTCTGTCTGTCTGTCCGTCTGTCTGTCCGTCTGTCTGTCCGTCTGTCTGTCTGTCTGTATGAACGCTGAGATCTCGGAAACTATAAAAGCTAGAAGATTGGCATTTTGCCTGCAGATTCTAGGAGTTCCTACGCAGCGCAAGTTTGTTTCAAAAAGGTGCCACGCCCCCTCTAACGCCCACAATCGCTTATATACGATTTTAAAAATTTCAATATTTCGGAAAAGTAAAAATGCAGTTTTATTGTGCTTATCAATACCTATCGAAATGTAGAAGAAAAGTTATGCGTGTTCAAAGTTTCTATCTCCATCTCCCTCGCACACCGTTTACCTGAGTAAAGGGTATCTGATTGTCGGGGCACCCGACTATAGCGTTCTCTCTTGTTTTGTATGTATGTGCATTCAAGCCTTATCATACAAGAGTTCTTATTTGTGTTGATGATTAATCAGCAATCATTGCTTAATGATGTTTAAGACTCTCATCAGATTCTTTAAACGAAAAATTAAAAATATAGAACATCATTTCATTTTACTTTAAATGTCTAAAAATAATCTTTTGAATTATTAAATTATTTCGCTCTATTATTCCTAGTCGTTATTTTGGGTTTCATGATCGAACTGAAAAATACAAACCGAAGTTTATTCGTTGTTATTCTCAAAACTTATTTTTAAGCGTAGAATGGAGAGTTACTCAATATTATGTTATACTAAGCTTTCGAGCTCTCTTGGGATTCTTTAGCGCCTTTGATGAAAGTGATCAGTACGCCAGCTACTTAGTTAGTGATCATCACTTGAACGCAAACGGTTTCGTTTCGTTAGTTCTTATCGCCTTGGTGCTTTTTCCTAATGGCTTGGCACAGCTCCTGGATGATAATTGTAATGGTTCAGACCAGATAAACTTCAGAATAAAGGGAGGGAGTCTCGCGTATACCGCTCCATTTATGGCAAGCTTGTACAATGGTACAGAGTTCATTTGTGGTGGAACGCTTATAACATAGCTGTGATCAAGCTGGCTAAGAAGATCCCAAGATTACATAAGTGGAAGACATAATTGAGCACTTCATTGTAATAAGAAAATCGTTCAGTTCAAGATCTTGAAAACCCGATTTGCTTGGGGGTGTCTGACCATCCATATATGCACCTTATGAGACACCTGGTTCTGCGATTCGTACTATTCAATCGATTAAGGGTGCCGGAAAATATCTCATTGCTGCCATAATAAGCCATACTCAGGATGATGTAATCGTTCATACAAACATTCAAGATCACCAAAAATGGATTGCGAATGAGTTGAAGGATATATGAATGCCTTTTATAATTATTATAAATAATAAATCAAATGAATTATCAAACGTTGTTTTAATTTCGGATTAAAAAATCTAACAGATAATACAAGCGGACTCGTATTGGAAATTACTCCCTAGTTTTTTGTTTAGTGTGATTTCTTATCAGATCCAAAGAGATGAGATTTTCCTATATGAGTACCCTTAAAGATCTCTCACTTAAAAAACGTTAGGCATGGAATAGAAAGGTACTCAATATTGTGTCTGTCGAAAGCTTTCGAGCTTTCTTCGAATTTTGACGGGTCCTCAATGAAAGTGATTAGTATGCCAGCTACTTAGTCAGTGATTATCAGTTGAACGGAAACGATGTGCGGTTTCGTGTCTTTAGTTCTTATCGCCTTGGTGCTCTCTCAAGGTGCATTTTCACAGCTGTTGGATGACAATTGTGGAGGTTTGACGCAGTTAACCTATAGAGCAGTGGGCGGAAGATACGAGTATGTTGCTCCATTTATGGCCAGCCTCTACAATGGCACCGAGTTTATCTGTGGTGGAACTCTCATACACAAAAGTAAGGTTTTTAAGCTCAGGGATGTTTATTAACTCGTACTTTTCGTAGGATACGTTCTAACAGCTGCCCACTGTGTCCCTGATATGGATGAAATGTAAGATCCACTCCGCAATTTTGGTCCAGATTAAGTGTCTAATGATATTTCCACTATATTTCTTAGCAACGTCCACTTGGGAGAGATCGACCGATCGTGCTCGGCAACCAACTGCCCACATGTCCTGCATCGTGTTGCTAAGGTTATAGGTTATCCCGGTTTAAGAAACATTTATGAGCATGACATAGCTCTGCTGAAACTAAACAGGGCAGTGAGTTTCAATGGTAAGTAAATAAAATCACCCTAAGAATATTCACACAAAGAATACTCACTCAAAAAAACATTCCGGTCGGATTTTTTAATTCCCTTTTGGCTCCACCAAATTTAAACTATCTTGAAATTTACCAAATTTCTAAATTGTACAATCCCTGACTTATTTTTTATTTTATCAGAAAATATCCGTCCGATTTGCATCATTCTCGATGAGGAGGAAACATCAGACGAAGTCAGCACATTCTCGGCCCACGGCTGGGGAAGAACGGAGACTGATATGGTAAGTGATCGTCTAAAAACCGTCACACTCTACCGATTGGACCGAAGAAAATGCACATATTCGCGTGGCAGCAACAAAATTTGCGCGGGCAGTGAAACGGCCGACACCTGTGTTGGCGATTCAGGAGGTCCGCTGGCGGCGAACACCACATACCGAGGAGAAACTGTATACGTCCAGCATGGAATAGTAAGCTACGGTCATGGGGAATGCAAACACTGGGGCATCTACACAGATGTGAGTGCGTACAACTTGTGGATAGCCAATACCGTGCTGGATTCCGAACCAAGGCTCTTGACAGAGAACTGCAGAAGTGATTGGGGTAGCAAAGTTCTCATCCGTCTATGGGAGATGCCACTATTTCAGCGTAATTTCAGTGGAGCACTTATCACAAACCGTAAGTGGTGATTTTAACCAGCTAGACTAGTAACTAGTAATGCTTTCTTAAACTTACAAGAATTTGTTCTGACTGTTGCGAGTGCTTTCCCCTCAAATGTCACTAAAATGTAAGTATTAACTTTCACAAGGATAAAAATGCAGTACATTTAGTTTATCCATTTTTATTTTATTACGCAGACAAGTAGAATCTAAATACTTGCATACCTATGATGTTGAATGGTTTCACCTGCACCCCGAGTTCACAGCTTCTCCATCAATAAAGAATAACATAGCTGTGATCAAGCTGGCTAAGAAGGTGCCAAGATCAGGTAAACAATAAACAATACAAACCTCTGTATTGTAATAGAAAATTCCTTTAGTTCAAGATCTTGTTAGACCGATCTGCTTAGGTCTGAACCTGAGTCCCCCAACGACATGGAACGCTTTCCTCTACAGTCTCAACGATGCATTTATGGGAATAAAAAGTGTAAATTTAAAGATGATCGATAATTGCTCTGCGAAGACTAAACTGCCTGTGGAACGCGACCAGTTCTGTATCGAGAAGCCTGACCAATCGAAGTATGCACCTTATGAGACCCCTGGCTCTGTGATAGGTACTATTCAAACGATTAAGGGTGCCCAAAAATATCTCATTGCTGCACTAATAAGCCATACTCAGGATGGTGTAATCGTCCTCACAAAGATTCAAGACTACCAAAAATGGATTGCAAATGAGTTAAAAGGTTGAATGAAATATAATCATCAAAATATGAATTTATTTTTGATTAAAATACCAGACTGTTGAAATGATTTCGTAGTATTTGTAAGTGCTTAATTTGTATATGTGTGGCATTAAAGATGTTTTACTTTAAATTATATCTCTTTAGGCACAGATTGGGGAGGTACTCAATATTGTTGTTCCTTAAAGCTTTCAAGCTCTCTCCGAATTATTTGGGGTCTTCATTGATAGTAATCAGTACGTTAGCTATTTAGTTAGTGACCATCATTGAACGGAGAAGATGTGCGGTTCTGTTTCGCTAGTTCTTATCGCGTTGGTGCTTTTTCATGGCGGGTTATCGCAGCTCCTGGACGATGAATGTGGTGGTCCACAGTTGTTACACTATAGAATAATTAACGGAAGCTACGAGTCTACCGCTCCATTTATGGCAAGCGTGTACTCTCATACCGTTTTTTTGTGTGGTGGAACGCTTATACACAAAGGTGAGAAAATTAGTAGGTATTGAACTTTGGAATATTTATTAGCGTGTATTTATCGTAGGATACGTTCTATCGGCTGCACACTGTTTCGAACATTTTATTGAAGTGTAAGTACCACTCGCAAACTTTTATTTCGCTGAATGGATTAATGTTTAAACCGCCTTAGAAACGTACACTTGGGAGAGATCGACCGATCATGCTCCGCTGAGGATTGCTCACACGTCCAGCGTCGTGCCGCTAAGGCTATAAATCATCCCGGATTTCCACTTTCCGGCCATTCTGACATAGCTCTGCTTAAGCTGTACAGTGAAGTGATTTTTAATGGTAAGCAAATAAAAGCAAAGAATTTGGGGGTAAGGGTTTGAGACTTTTTTAAATCTATATGTTGATCGATTTGATTTAAATCCCACTTTAAGAACGTCTTAAACAACTTTTTGCTGTTTTGAAAAAGGTTTTCAAAACATTAAAATATTTATCATTATCAAAAAGAAATATGACCGTTTTGTTGAAAAAAAACTGAAAAGAAAATAAATATCGATAAACAGATGTATCTTATAAATCGACTTGAAATTTCAAAAATAATATTCTTAAGATAATATTAGTATAAGAAAATCGGACTTTCCACCTCTTCACAATTATTTTCAAATTCTTCTAATTTTCCAGAGTTTATCCGTCCGATATGCATAATCCTAGATGAGGAGGTAACATCAAATGGAGTCGACACCTTCTCGGCCTACGGTTGGGGTTTTACAGAAGAACAAATTGTTAGTGATCGTCTGAAAAGCGTAACTCTGTCCCGGTTGAACGATTGCGCGTACAATATTTGCGCGGGCGGTGATTCAAAAGACACCTGCCGTGGCGATTCTGGAGGTCCGCTGGCAGCGAACACTACATACCGCGGAATAAGTAGATTCGTTCAGTATGGTGTGATAAGTCGTGGAGACGGGAGCTGCACTGGCTCCGGCGTATATACGGATGTAAATTGGTTCAAATTGTGGATAGCCAATACCGTGCTGGAGTCCGAGCCGCGGCTTTTGACTGAGAAGTGCAGAAGTGATTGGGGCAGCAAGGTTCTTGTCCGCCTATGGGAGATGTCACTGTTTCAGAATAAGTTCAATGGAGCTCTAATCACAAACGGTAGGTGGTGTTTTTAATCCACTTGAATGCGTAATAATTTGCGTAATAATTTCTTAAATTTTTCAAGAATTTGTCCTGACCGTTGCGAGTGCCTTCCCCTCAAATGTTGAAAAAATGTAAGTAACTTTCATAGGGATAAAACCTAATTGTAATGATTTTCAATATTTTTGTGTCACGCAGACAAGTTGAATCTAAATTCTTGTTTACCTATGATGTAGCATGGTTTCACCTGCACCCCGAGTTTACAGCTTATCCATCAATAAAGAATAACATAGCTGTCATTAAGCTGGCTAGGAAGGTGCCAAGATCAGGTAAAAAGAAAATACTTGTAATGAGAACTTAGTCGTAATATCCAAATCTTTCAGATCTGGTAACGCCGATCTGCATGGGACTGAACCTGAGTTTCCCGACGACGTGGAACGCTTTCCTCTACAATGTAAGCGATGAGTTAATGGGCCTTCAAAGTGTAGACCTAAGGAAAATCGATAACTGCTACACGAATACTGGATTGCCTGTAGCACCTGATCAAATCTGTATTGAACAACCTGACCCATCCCAGTATATACCTCATGAGGCACCTGGTTCTGTAATAGGTACTTTTCAAACTTTTAGAGGAATGGATAAATATCTCATTGCAGCCATAATAAGCCATACTCAGGATGATGTAATCATTGTCACAAACATTCAAAGCCACCAAAAATGGATTGCGAATGAGTTGAAGGGTTGATTAATGATTTTTATAACTATGGATAAGTAAAAGATGGATTATAAATACTCGATTTTTATACTGGAAGTAACTTATTTTATTTTCTTGCTTGCGTAAAAGTTTTTATATATCGGGTTATCCAGTTTTAACCTGACTTTAAACCGAAAACAATGTGTTGCAAATGACTTTCTTCTTTCCTAGCAACAAACTCCTTAAGGATCCCAAAGTTTCAGACAGCTTGACAGCCTCTAACGCTGGTGTCTTGTTTATTGTTAGCTCGTCCTAAGACGAAAATAGTTTCGTTTTCATCTGACCCACTTTCACTCGAACTTGGGATCACCGAGTTGAATGGTTGGGCAAAAGTTTTGGGCGAGAACTTACCTCGAATCGATGCGCTGCAAATAGTCCAGTCTGCTCAAATGCAATTCGCGTAAATGAAACAGGTTGAGGAAGGCGACGGCGGGCAGCTGGGAGAACCGATTGCCGCCCAGGTTCAAATAGGTGAGGTTCGAAAGTTTCGAGAGCTGTTGTGTGGGCACCATCTGCAATAAAAGAGGCGAAAAAGTGGCGTTTTATTTAGAGAGCATTCAAAATTGAAATGAAAACTTTGGCCCAGCTAGAACTTATAATATCAAATATTAATGCAAACCACTCAACTTTAAAAAGGATTTGTGGTGAAATAGAGAGAGCGCTGTCCTTCAACCCGAAAAAATGAGCACCAAACAGTAAAAAAGGAGGGAATCAATAGAAAAGCGTTGCTTAAGCGACTGCAGCGGAAACGGAAACGCGCGTCGTGTACTTCCCCTTTTTCCCTGTTTTTTGTTTCTTTTTTTTTCCTGCTCCATCACTCGCTGCCCAGCAAATTCGTCTGTGTTTTTTCCCTTTTCAGGGGGCAATAAAATCAATCTTGCAACGAATTTGTTACAACTACTGAGACAGCTTCGAGGAGAGTGTGGCATGCATAAAAGAAGAGGTTTCCTCCTTTTTTCCTCCTTTTCGTTTTCGGAGGGAGAGGGCCAAAAGCTTTTGGCTGTAATTTTGGCTGCCACTTGTGTTCACCTTCCACTCACCCTTTATTCGTCATTCGTCTCCCTTTCTCCCGGCTTTCACCGATTTTCCCGAATTTTCCCTTCCTTAGCGTGTCGGAAGCTACGTGCCGGGCGTCCGGACACGAACACACTCCGCGATAACGTAATGAACTTCTGGGTGGGGGGAAGGAAAACTCCGGGAAAGCGGGAAAAATAAAGAAAAATGGGGAGTGCAAAGGAGGGAAAGAGAGAGAAGGGGCGCCAAGTGTGTGGCAAATGAATTCAAATGCTGGCCAAAAGCTCATAAGGCAGCGAAAATGGCTGAAAATTAAAAGGCATTACGCATACGCAATGTAGGCCATGCCGGGCAATTGTTTAACCAAATGGCAACACTTTTTTAGCCCCCATTATTTATACTGCAGCCCCCCAGCATTTTTTTTCCTTTCCTCTCTGTGGGTGTTTTCATGTTGGCACTGCACTCAAAGGAAAACCGGCGACTGCTGGACTAATTAAAAGGCTTTTCCTCGCCAGTTTCCCTTTCCAGTGAGTTGTGAGTTCCAGCAGAGCAGCGTGGAAAAGGGCGTGAGTGCAAACTGTGGAAAAAGAAAGGGTTGGACGGGACCCAGAAAAGAAAGTGAAATTATATTGACTTTGATTTTTACAATTTAATTTCCTATTTCCTTTTTCGAATGGGAAACTGTATTGGAAATGTGAAAATGAAAGCTAATTGCCAAGAAATTGTAAAAGGGAATCAGTAAATGAATCTGCAGGCAAGTAATATATTTTATTTGCAAAAGCATTTCATACACACACCTGTGATAATTCTCAGACAGAAAACGTACAATTTGCAGTTGTGCAGCCGTACGCAAAATTTATGCAACAAAATACAAACAAAAGTTTGTGAAAAAATGCAAATAAATAAACTCGGATGTACGCTCGCAACAAAAATAAATGCGAAATATGGTTTTATTGAAACTTTATGCGAATTTGTTTTCGAATATTTTCGCAATTATTCCGTTTAATCTGAGAGTTGAGTGCAATAATGTTTGTGTATATTTATGCACCTAATGCAAAATCATAACGCACAACAGAAAGTACAAAGCTCTTCACCATCCCTGCATTCATCAGCAAATATATTTGTTGAAATATGAAAATGTAAAATTGTTCGTATGTTATTTCAACGTGTGTTATTGAAATAAAATTAATTTGTTTGTACAAGTGAAAATGGAAAATGCAAATGCAAATGCATTTTTGGATGCACAGAAAATATTTAATTTTTAGAATGATCAGTCAATTGTGCGAAATATTTACATTTAATAATAATTTCATTTGAATTTTTCACTTTATGATTTGGAAATTGAGCAAAATAATTGGGAGACCCTTTCAATCGGGAGACTAATGATGTATTTTATTATTTAAGTCAGAAGAGTGTTCTATTTAAGTGAGGTGGTTAAATAAAACTAATTCCTATGGCCAATTAAAAGTACATGAAACTGATATTGAGTAAACTTTATTACCCTGTTGGTAGAAACCCCCTGCCTTTGTTTAAACTGCCCACTCAACGCACTTCATAAATCATATTCAACCTTTGCATTTTACATGCTTCATGAGTTGTTCCTCCAGACTCCAGACTGCTGCCCTTCGAGACCCCCCTCTATTTTCCAGAAAACTATGCAGATGCAGACAACAATTTCATGCACTAGCCGCATGCCAAAATGGGGCAGAATGTCTGACGGTGGATATATCCTCTGTGCATAATAAAACAACAATCTGTCCAATAGGAAAAAGAATGCCATTTGAAAATACCGGAACAGGTTTGCAGCAGGAGATTTGGCTTCCTGGGAATATAAAGGGTTTCGGTTGGTGGAATCGGGGGAGTGGTAGGTGGAAAAGTGGGTGGTAGACCGACCATATTTCAGCTACAAAATGCCAAAAGGTATTTTAAGTAGTTTCGAACTGATTCCGAGCGCCATAAATTCCTCCGCACCGTCAGTTGCCGTTGACTACGCGCGGTTGCTTTGGCCGTTGCTGCTGCACCTGCTTAGAAAGTCCTTTTTGCCATCAGACAGGACACACACGCACACTTTATCCCCTCCTAACGACCGAAAGTATATGGGAATACTG
The DNA here is from genome assembly GCA_037075285.1 of Drosophila lutescens. Lineage (NCBI taxonomy): Eukaryota > Metazoa > Arthropoda > Insecta > Diptera > Drosophilidae > Drosophila > Drosophila lutescens. Next base: position 728,763 of record JBAMCF010001109.1, read on the forward strand.
CTCCCCAGCCACACGGACCGAAAGGAGGCGATCAGGAGTCCAGGAATCGGTTGCATTGCATCCATCAGCTTGCATAAACGGGTCCTGCTGTTGCAGCTACAGAGAAAAATTTATTCCAGCCACTATATTTTATTGAATTTGCAAAAGGATAAATAATCAACCTTCATTGATTTAATCTGGAAATTCCAAAATATATTAATAGCAATACAACTTAAATTTAATCTAAATTAAGTTGTCATTCGGATTTCAAATAGAAAAATCTAAAAAAGGGGCATATATTTCTCTCTGTGTACAGGCTGTCTGTGATTACATAAAAACGCATTTCTGGAGACTGGGGATTTTCACATCCCCCTACCCATTTCCATTTTCTGAATGTGGTATAGGGATACCAGCCAGGACATGCAATTCCACCTTTGAGCAGGGGATTTGCACAACTCAACTGAAAGATCCGCTCCTCTGGCAGACTCACCTACAAACTGTGTGTCCTAATGATTTGGTTTGGTCAATTTAAAGACCAAGGTGAGGGCTTGAAATGAACCTCAGCATGGGTGACTTTTGATTGGCAATATTGGGGAACAAAATTAAATTGACTTTGCTGACTGTTTGGGGGTAAAAAGTTAACTAAACGGTTATCTTTAATTTTTGTATTTATTAAATACATTTTTAGTTGATTAAACCTTATTTTAAAGTCTCACTACTCGCTTTTTATCTTCCAAAGCCAATGTGTTTATCAGTTTTATCTGGAATTCGAATGTATATATACAATTTTTCTATCTTTCATCTTAATCCAAAACTCTTTCGCAATTTAAGCACTTGAGTTCGGGACTACATCGATTTTTTCTTCTCCTCTTCGATATCTCGTCTTTACTTCAGCTTTATCTTGACCTCGCTCAATTTAGGTTCACAATTTTTGCACAATTGTCTGCTCGTAAAGTTTTAAGCAGCTTTAAGCTGGCTCAGTTGCTGGACAACGAGTTTATGTATGTGTCCGGGGGAAAAGTGGGGAAAAAGGGGGTGGAAAGCTGAAAAGCAGGCGGCATTTAACAAAACCCGGAGAAACGCTGGCCAAATGGCCGAGGGCCTAAGCAAAGAGAGTGTGCAACAACACCCACAGCGGCGAAGGAGGCGGCAAAAATCAGGCAACACGGACATGTTTGCATGCATAAATAGCAGAAAGGACATGGCCGGCCGAAAGGAGTCCTCGAATGCCGAGTGCGTGGTGTATCCTTGGTCTATCCGCACATCCGCATGGGTGTGTGCGACCGGACAGCAACAACGAGTTATGGTTATTAATTTTGCGTATGCAAAATTCAGCTAAACTCCAGGAAGGACGAACTTAGACGGGGTCCTCTGTGAGGGGGAGGGTGAGTAAGGGGGGTGGGAAATCCGCTTTGGCAAAGTGTTGCTTGCAGGATTTCGCCCTGGCACAGTGTCTAAATTTATGAGACCAGCAATGCTAGTTGCCTGCGGCCATGGTGCGAAAATGCTTGTGCCAGTTCACACTTAGTTTTCGTTTAGAAAAGTGATTTTTTAGACTTTTCAAAAGAGGATTTATTTAGCGCAGGAATTTTTAATTGTTTACCCATTTTTTTACTTTATCTATATAATATAAACTATATAATATAATATAAACTATCACTTACCGTTAAGTTATTATCGGACAGATCCAGATGTTTCAAGGAGATGAGTCCCTCGAAGGCACTTAAATCCAGTTCGCTCATCACATTGCCCTGCAGGCTGAGGGCCAAAAGCTCCTTCAGGCCCTCGAAGCTGTCATTCCGCACAAACTCGACCAGATTCAGCGACATATCGAGGCTCTTGAGGGCATGCAGGTGCCACAGGTTGCTGGCCGGAACGTCGAGCAATCGATTGTTGCGGAACACGAGAACCTCCAGGGTGTTCATGCCCTTGAAGGAGTTGTCCTCCAGGCTGACGATATTGTTGTTCGTGAGATCCAGTTCCACCAGCGAGGCCAGATCACTGAGGGCGGTGGGATGCACTGTCTCGATGCGATTGAAGCTGAGATCGAGCAGCAGCAGGTTGGTCAGACCCTTGAAGGCGTGCTTGTGCAGGGAGCTGACCAAATTCCTGCTGAGGTTCAGGGTTCTCAGCTCCGATTGGTACTCGAAGTTCTTCGAGCCCAGCGTTTCGATGATGTTCTGTGAGAGATCCAGGATCTCCAGCTTCATGTAGAAGGGCAGGGAGAACTCCAGGTTCCGTATCCGATTCACTGTTAGGTTTATGTATTTTGTTTCGGGATTCAGTTGAATGGGCACATCCTCCAGAGCGGCATCCACGCAGAGGGCTCTGCTATTGGCCTCGCCACCCAAACACTGGCACTTCGAGGGGCAGAAGGCGGAGGATTCCCGGGGCAGGATCACGAATATCAGGAGGAGGAGCAGCACTGGGATGGGTCCATTTTGCCATGGCCTCCTCCTTGTCGTTGTGGTCACTTCTGTGTGGTCGGCCATTTTGTGTTGACTACTTGGGGCTCTTCCTCTCGTCTGGATAATTATTTGTTGACCAATTTGTGGTGCCAAAATGTTACCACCCTTTGCTGTCGGACATCTTGGCAACTGAAGAGGCTCTGCTAAAAAAAATATAAAGCAAAAAGCTCGGATTAACATTTTAAACTGATTAAATCGCAGCTTCGTGGCGCTGCCAGAAATTCCTTAAATAAATAATGACATATGGTTAAAGTTCTACGGTGCGATTACGGAAATTAATTTCGATATTTATGTCCATTAATTAAGTAAATGCATAATTAATAGTGCCATGCGTTATCAGTTGAAAAGAAACCACAATGGTAGCGACAGATTTTTCCGCTTATGAAGTTTTTAATCAGTTTAAATAATTCGAATCAATTATTCTATACTTATTTAAAGAAATTGCCCTAATAAGAAAACAAATAATAAATTAAACTGTGGTATTTCAACGTTGTTTAAATGTAAATGTTACCAGAAAAAAAACTCATTCCCATTTTTAGCAACCAAAGTAACTGGCACTGCAAATTAGCGTATATTTTAATGAACATACTTTGCATTTTGAAATACGATATCTGAAAGGACTCAGCGACTGCTCCATTCTTTTCACACCTTTTTTCGGCAACTGCTCTATTCTTCGTTATTTTTTCGGGAAATTCACGAAAAACTTTTGCGGCAAAAGAGTCTCTCTACGACACTGCAAGATTTATGTGCATAAGTTGGTAGCTAATATTTCATAAAAGTCGAGACGCAGACAGAGAAATAAAGTGGGAGAGAGTTAGGTCTCCTGGCGTTAACTTTTTTTGTGCTGACAACTTTGCATTCGAAACTTGCTGACTTACCAGACAGGATCAGAAGGACGAGGGGTTAGAAGGGGGAGGCTAGGCCCAGTCGGCTGCATTTTATGGTTTATAAGTTTTGCATAATGCAGTCGGACCGTCTAATAGTTATGGCCATGATGAGCTACCGCCCCAGGCTAACAAGAAAAAAAGTATGGAATTCTAAATGCATATTCATGAAAATTTGCTGAAATTGTAATCCAATTAATATCAAGGAACTACTGAATTGAAACTGAAATTTTAAAATATTAAACACATTTTTGTTGAAAAAGCCAGATAATTTTCAATGGGATAATTATTTGAGCATACATTTTTGGCAACCCAGAGAATCGAAATTCCCCACAATCTCAACTAATCGCATGTAGTCGACTTAAATTACATATTTGCCCAGCGGCAACACTCAATTAAGTAATTAACAAATTATGGGAGTGTGGAAAGGGCTGAGTGAGCCATTCTATTCCACTTGTGAGTGCCTGTCTTTCGTACTCTGATTTGCATACAAAGCACAGACAATGGACCGAGAAGAAGCAGAATGAAATACCCCCTTTAACTCAGTTTTGACCCCCCTCAAAACACACACACACACACTGGCAACAATAACCTTAACTAGCTGTAAAACAAATAATAAAGAGCCAAACGCAAACTTTTGAGGTTTCATAATGTCAACAAAAGTTAAAAGCTCACAGAGAATTCCCCCCTACACCCTCCCCCCAACATCCTTTCATTCATTCATTCATTCAGTTTGTGGTTCTGGTTCATATTTTACGCCTCAATAAAATTGGCAAAAAAGCCCCAACCTCCGCGGTGGAAAAAAGTGAAAATTGTGAAAAATTCACTCCCGTGTGAATTATTAAGTTTCACATGGCAGTTGCTCTTGTTGTTTTCTTCCTTTTAGCAGAAAAGGAAAAAATATTCGTTTGTGTGTATATGTGTGTGCGGTAGAGGGAATGTGTTTGTGTTTGTTTGCAAAAAGCACACAAAGTTTTTAATAAACTTTCGCACGCCAAGCGAACTCAACTTTGAACCGAACCCAACCCCCTGTGCACCCTCCCTTGCCGTCAAAAAAAGAAGAGGAAATGTTTGAGCCAGGGGCGGAGGCCTACAAGTGGAATAAGGGGGTAGGGGTAGGTTCCACACACAAACAGGCATGATTTCATTGTGGCAAATATTTTGAAAGCAAACTTGGTGGAACGAGGAGGGGTAGGCGGTTGATTGTTGGAAATGGTTTTCGGGGCCCGTCAAAGGCCAACAAGTCGAAAGTTGTGGCCTGCACTTTGGATGCGATGCTCGCTTTTCCACGGAAAGCCAAAGAGATCGAAGTGGGCTGCTCTTAATGGGTTAATTAAATGAAGGCTAACTAACCCTGTCAGGGAACTAACGAAAAGTGCAAGCGATATCAGAAAAAGGGATTAATTCTTGATGGATTTTTAAGGGCATTATTTTTTCTTTACTTATGGATTTTATTAAGTACCAGTATGTTTTTTATATTATTTTGTTGTGCTAAAAATAAATTTATTAATTACCTTTAAAACACATTTAAATTTCCATAGGGATTTTTGGTAAAATAATAGATTTCGTACAATTCTCTACTATTGTAATATAAAAAAAACCTGCATCATTTTTTTAATCAATTAATCTTAAACCCCATAAGGACAGTCTTTTCAAGGATTACAGCTTTAAGCTCATCTCATTTAGGCTTGTCTTTCTCCGGGATTTTTCTGCTACTTTCCACTCAGTTTATGACTGCAGCTAAACCAAAAATCCAATCAACAAAGTTGTATGTGCTTCCCAGGACAGTTTGCCACCTCCTCCTCGAGAATTCCGCCTTCCTCTTCAGTTTTATAAGCTTCATTTAATTATATTGACATTGTGGGAGTCTGCTTATTTTATTTTTTTTTTGGCTCAGGTGAGCAAGCTTGTTTCCTGGGAAAATTCCCAGGCAGTGACACCCGAATCTAGGGTGTCGCATCCTTATCCCACGTTCCTCATTTGAACTTAAATGCCATAAAAATGGGAAAATAATGTCGGAGTCACAAAAAAAGAACGAAGTGCGACGGAGCAGAGCAACAAATGCTGATAATAGAAATAGCGAGAGCTCCCCAAGAAAAGGAAAAAGGAAGGACTCTGTGCGCCACGCATAAAGTTTGCACATAAATTTTCCACGAAAAGAACCGCTGAGCATGCCATTGACTTTAAAGGCCACAAATGGCAATCGAGGGGTCGCGGGAATCTGGGGTGGATTTGAGGTGAGGTCAGGGCTCAGGGCACAAGCAGGGAAGCTGGGAAGCTGGAAAAGCTGGGTAGCGAGTCGAGCAATCAAAGGTGAAAAACTTTTGTGAACTATGCGAAGAGCACACAAAGTCAATATTAATATTCACTTAGTCGTGGGGGAAAAGGGCGTCGGGGCGGGGCAAGCTGACTGACAATGGCCAGGGAAAAGGCAAATGCCAAGCAAATTGAAAATGCGACGAAAAACGTGAGATGCCGTCCTAGCACTCCCCGCATCCCCCTTACACAGGCAAAAAATGTGATTAAGACAAAAATAAAGGCATACAAATAATTGTATTTACTTACAAATTGGTAAAAACAAAAAAATTAAAAAAGATTTTGAAATCCAACGAATTTTATTTATTCAGAATTTACTTAATTTTATAGGAGAAAGAATTTTATTTTTCTAAGGTTAAATGGATACAAAAATTCTAAATAAATATTTTTCTTCACACAATTATTTTATTGAATAAAAAAAAAAGTTTGTAGCTCGTCAAATTAAGTAAGCTTTTCAACTATACTTTTATTGTATTTTAAGTATTTAAAATTTAGTTTGCTTTAGGATTTTTTTATTTCAATATTTAGGAATCCTAATTAAATTTTTATATATTTTGTGTCTATATAGAATTTGTGTATTAATTTTTTCCCGTGCATCAACGTGCCCGAGTGCGTTTATTTTTATCAAGATTAGCATTTGCTCCTCTTCACGGGACCGGGCCTCTCCTGGTCGATTCCCCGTCCACCACGTCGCCTCCACCGGAGACTTATTGGATAGGCAAACACTCGGCGATGGCAAAACAAAGAAATGAATTCCCAGATTTTGCACGCACAAATTGTCTCCGGGGCCTGGGTGTTCATGAGTTTTGCCGGCATTCGCCATCAAAGATGAATGGCTGTTGTCGCCACAGTGCAGCGCTCCAATCTCACCTCCCCGAATTTTGCCCACCTTCTGGCAGCAGTTTTCCAACGTTTTCCATCGCTTTTCTGCCAGCATGTTCACTTCTAAAAAGACTTCACTGCACGCATAATTAATGCAATTGTTGGTCGCCTGGCAGGCAAATAAGAGTTTTGTTGTGTTCAGTTTTTTCGGTCAGCGGAGGGTAAAGTGAGTGGTCTTAGTTTGTTCAATTAGTGGCTGCCAAAAAAGCGACAGAAATAAATGGAAATCTTTTGGCAGAGGATGCTTGAAAATGCAGAAGAATATATACCATTTTGTAAAATATTAAAGGAATTGTATAAAATATTTTGTTATATTTTTACAATTTTTAGAACATTAGTTTAAATTTTAAACCAACAAAAACAAAGGCTTTTCAGATCAGAAGGAAAATTCATCAACTACTTAGAGCTGCAAGTGCTGGCCTGGGAAAAAGAAAAACTTTGCGCACATGTGATATGGCTCTCCGCTGGCCAAGAATTTTAATTTAATTTCGTTTTTTTTAACACTCTGCTTGATTTTGCAACAAAAAAGTGGGAAATGAAAATGGCTTAATAACCAAGAGACCCGAGGCAGTTGCCAAACAAGCAGAGCAGAGCAGAGCACACACATAGCATTATTTCATCCGAGGCGGGGAAAAACTCCCTCCGAAGTCCCCTATTCGCCCCTATTTTCCCCCTTTTCCACTGAATTTGCAGACGCCGTGGCAGACGCCAGACGAGACGCCATGCGGCAAAATAAAAACCGAAATACAACAAAACCGCCACCGAAAAAAAAGCACTCGAGTGAGGTATTTAAAAATATATATATTCCTATACATATATCTGTCGCTGTGTATATATCATTTCGCAGAGTGTTTCGCCAAGTGGCCGGAGAAGTAAGAGAAATAATGCGACAATTGCATTAAGTCTACAAATGCTGACGAAAAAAAAAGAGCAGAGGAGCTGGCAAATGAAATATTTTATCTTTATATGCAGCTTTTCTTTTTTTGGGGACGCTGCGGTGCACTAAATGTTTAAAATGGTTTAGAGATCCTTAACTCGCTTTTATTGTGCCATGTTATGGCCAGGATAAAGTTGAGTTAGTGAGAAGTGGGGCAAGAAACAAAAAGCGGAAGTGCAGGAAAAGCAAGTTTATGCTCCAGAGTGTGTGGCCATCCGCTTAAGCTTCAGACGATATAGCAGCAGTTGCAGCACTCAACCCCCCGAGATCTTTATGGCTGCCGAAGTGGGAGGGGAAAATGAAGCAGGCGCTAAGAAAAATCCAAGAAAATGAGGGGAAGAACTGAAATAACTAATACAAATTGAGATACAAATTACTAAAAAGATGTTGTGGTAAAACTATATGGAAAATAAGTGCTTGTAACTTGATCTAAATATTAAATTCTTCGTCAGTTTAATAAAATAATTATGAAAAAGAAATTATGAATTGGGAAAATAAATAAATTTTAATTATTAATCGAAAAAAAGTAAAAGGTATAAAATAATTGAAAATTCAATCATATTTCCTTAGGTTCCTAACTCATTAAAAATTCAACCTTTTCTCCCGTTCACCGGTAGTTTTCCTACGCCTCGTTGGACATTCTAAGAATCGATATTTTTTGGACAGTCAGCTCCTGAAATATACATACATAGCATGGTATAAAGGAAATGAGTACAACGCACTTTCCGTTTTGGCTGCTGCCCCAAACTCGCCGAAAAAAAGAGCAGGAAACAAATGAGGCAGTTGAAATAAAAAAGGGGCCAACAAAAAAGAGGGAACTTTAGGCCACTGGCACAATAATTTGGCACGCAAACCTTTTTTTCCGCCCTTTGGGGAGGGGAGCACACATACATATACACATAAATAAAAAATGAAGTGAAATACATTGTGGGAGCCAGAGTCCCGAGTTCCGCACATTAAAAAATTGCCAAAGTCAACTCGGAACGGGACCATAGGGATAAAAAGTGCTGGCATTAAAGCGGAAAAAAGCAGATATATATCTGGATTTGGGGCAGGTCCTTCGCTCTCTTAGTGCGGTCATAGTTTGCTTTGCGGATAAACATATAACAATTAGAGACCCGTTTCGCACAGTTCCTTTGTTTTGTTGGATTGCCCACTTGGGGGGCTTGAATGGGTTAAGGGCCACCCCTGCGACCGCCATGTTCAGTTAAATATTTGAGTAACTTTCATATTTAATTCACTTTAAGGGAGTCCGTTTTTTCGACAAGAAGGACTATGCAAATGAGCTCCGAAATTTGGGTCAAAGTTCAGGCGGTGGGTGTGTCCTGGGTGAATATTTATGGGGGGCCATATGTGTGTGCCCTGCTATTCAAGTTGCTCCCCAGACAACGTGTGGGTCAGGTCGGGAAAATAAAGTACAGAAGGGAACAGCATAGTTATAGTGGAAAATGTCGAGTTTAATGTAGCATTAAATTAAGTTTTAAACGAATAGCCTTTAGACTAAAATTAATTCTTAAGAGGGGACTCGGCTTTCCCAACTTTTTGCTTGCTCAACAGTTGTCATTAGGTGCCTGTCACAAATATACAAAATTCCCATTAATCAAAAGGGTTAAGTGAGTTGATTTCGCCCCTGCCCTACGCAAAATATGTTGTAAAAATTTCACAGTCAACAAACATAAATTAATTTAACAAATGAACAGAACTTAACAAACACCGAAATACGACATAAAAGAATCCCAGGAATTTAACCTGAGCACATAAATTTTCTTCACCCCCCCAAAAATTTTCAGGCAAAGAAAACAAATGTTCATTAATATGCCAGACACATCTAGGGCAGCGCAGCAGGGGGAAAATGGAAAAATGTGGAAAATAAAGGGACATGGAATTTTAAAAAAATTTATTAATTGGCAGCTAAATGAGAGGCAGGAATTAACAAGCTCATAATTTTATTAGGCGCACAGAAAAGGGGTTGGGAAATCCAGTTCTGTGGCAATACTTTTAAAATTGTCAAAAATATATACGAAAAGCTTAGAGAAACAAAGAAAGCGTTCTTTAAAATTGTAGAAAAAAAAAATAATGGAACATTTTGCAGATTCCCGAACACCATTTAAATCAATAAATTACATTATAAGGCCCCACAAAAAAATTCAAAACTGACATCGCTTAAAGCCAGCTGTTGGCGCACCATTTCGCGTAATGGCTCCTCGCCTTCCAAGGCAGTCGACAGCTGGCCACGCCCCCTTTCTGGCGCACAGTGGGCGCAACGGGAGAAATGGGAGGAATGGGCGGAGTTTGAGGGGGAGTGAAAGATCTGAATTCATTGCCTTTTAATTGCAGCTGGCAGCGAGAAACGAGAGACTTTTTCGGCTGTCTGCTCATCGATTTGGGGGACTTTTCCAACTGCCATTTTCCCCACCATTTTCTGCCCTTCCCGCCGTTACACATATAAATTCAATTGTTAATTGAAAGCTGGCCAAGTTGAAAAATGGGGTTGACTCTGGCAACCTGTTGAGCGCGCAGCTTGAGTGATTTATGGTTAGGAACTGGTTCACCCGGAAAATGGAAATGGAAAATCGAAGGGAATGTTAATTTAAGCATGACACTTTCTACAGCTGATATCGTATTTACCTTTCCTTAAAACATGCAAATCGATTTAAGTCCGTACATACGAGTCACAGCCTTTTTTCCTTATTTTTGGTAAAAATAAATCAAAAGCAAAATCAATGAAATTCAATGAACTGACTCCAGCAGGCCCCGAAAATGTTCGAGCAATTTATTTATAACCACAAAGAGGTTCCCTTTGAATGCGAAGAAGGGAAGGTCGTGTGCGATAGGATCCATTTCCCCAAAAACGCACATGTGTGTGTGTGGTGCCTATAATTGAATTATTTTTACGCATAAAATTTATTTATTCATGGGCGCTCGTTGTGATTCCCCTCGACTGCCAAAAGAAGCACGTAAATGCAATTTAAATTTATTTAGTCAAGTGTTACCAGGGCAACAGGCATATATTTTATGGTGTAATATTTACCGAAAGCAGAATTAAAAGGAGTTTCTACACAAATCGGCTTATTTCTGCTTAGTTTTAAGTTGCTAGAAAAACTTGTTGCTTTTCGTGGCCCTTTTGACATTCGAGCACGCACTTTCTCCCGCTTGTTTTTTCTCCATGTCCTGACTTTGACATGGATTTAATTAAATTTTTGTCAAAACTTTTGCCAAAGAACCTAGAAAGGAGCAGCGAGGCAGTGGCAACAAACTGTGGACTGGAGTTTTTTCCCCAAAGCGTTTTGGACTTGGACTTCTGCTTTTTCTTTTACTTTTACCGGGATCCCTGAGCCATTTCCCTATTTACCTTTCGCCCACCACCTCCCACATCCTCGTTAGCTTTGCATTTTTTGCGGAAATGAAGAGAGCTTTTGGCAAATTTCAGAGCTCCGCTCTGGCATTTCCGTGTTGCATTAAAGAGTTCTCCTACTTTGTACCTCTCTCCTCGTTTCTGGTCAGGAAATGTGATGGAAACTTCTTTAAATCTGCTCGCAGGCACTGGGAAAACTTCAACAGGTGCGAGGGCCACAAAATTGGTTTTATATGGCATTTCCGCCGTTCAGGGGGAATGGGTAATTGGAACTCACCTGGCTGTAGATGAAGTGTCCTCCAGTGGGAGTCTGTCTGTCTGCCTGTCTGCCTGGCTGCCTGCTGGCAATTATAGCATCGTTCTGAAAGGAAAACACGAGGAAATCTAGGTCAGGTAATGTGTGGAAAAAGTTGCATGGTGCATGAAAAACTCAGACTGGTCTGAGGGAAAATAGAAATGAGTTGAGTTGCATGCAAAATTCTGCCTTGTACGTTGAAGTTTAGGCCTGATAACCGATAACCTTATCGATGGCCCACTCGGTTGTGGCTTCGCCAACCCGCATCTCTTTTTCCCTGTTAAGTAACCAATTTTCCTGGCAACTTTGCTTCGGCCTGTCAGCAAAGTTTTTATCACTGTCAGCGAGGCTAACAACTTAACTTAAGCCAGATCGGACATGAAGTTGCTGTTGCACATGCAATACGCTGTTGCGCATCAACAACATGTGGGTATGTGGGTTCTTAAGGTGCACGCATGCATGATTTTATAGGGCGCCAAAAAGAGAGACTGAGTTTTGGAAAATATATATGCCTATAAAAATATTTGTCCCATTTTTGGTGCTAACTTAAAACCGAAACCATCATTAAATATTAAAAAATTAGATATTAAATAATTATTAAAATATTTTTATTAACAAGACACAGTTAAATGTAACAAGAATATTTTAGTTTCTGTTAAGGAAACTTTTACAGGGCCTAACTTTTTAAAGAGCACTTTATAATCCATCCCTGGGTTCCAAAGGCCCTTAGAGGAACAACCACAGCAAACAGGACACAATCAGGACACGAACTAATCGCCACATCAAAATGTCAGGTGGCATGTTATAGATTTCCTTGTGTTCCCCTTGTGTGCTTGCAGCACTTTTTGCACTAAGCAGCAACATGACGTACTTACTACGTACATATGACCCCCTGTCAGGGGAAAAACTTGGTTTGCTCGGCTGTCGGTTGGGTTTCCGTTTTGGAAAATGCTGGCAAGACTGTTTTGCCAGTTCGATGGGAGGCATGCAACATTAATGAGGAGCATATTCTCGCTTTGCTGCCAAATCAAAGTTACGACGTCTTCGCTGGCGAGGGCGACGTTGCGTATACTTGATCTTGTTACACGCACAGCTAAATGTCAATTTATTTGCCACACTCCAAAACACTAAGCCGACAACCATGGCCACATCATCCCTCTCTCTCTCCCAGCACCCAGCCATCTCTTTCTCCGTCTGATGAGCTGTAATCGATGAGCTCTGTGGCCCTCGACTGACTTACCGACTGCCGACTGACAGACGATGTCTGCGAAATTCTCTCGGCAATTTGATTAAAACTCGTTGCGGGGGCAATCGAATTATGGTGGAAATTTATGCGCTTGAGCGAAACTTTTTAATGATTTTATTCATCATTTATTCTAATTACATAAATCCTTGTAATGAGCGGCAATTGAAAGTGCAACCACTTAGGAGATGTTGGCATTGAATTGATGGTGGATACTTAAGGGTTGACTTTCTTGAGTAATACGCTTTAAAAGTAATAATCACTCAAAAGAATGTGGGCATAGAAAATGATTTTTATTGTGTGGAATACCAAATTCATCAGGTTCAACGATTTTTTGATAACCTTAATAATCTTCAGTATTGAAATGGAATTTAGTGCAATTTTGATCATTTTACTGAGTGTCAAGCGATAATAAAAAGCAGTCCGTGATTGCTTATCAGTAACATTTCATTTAACCTTGCCCCCTAGAATTTTTAAATACCTTAATTTAAGAGCGAGATTAGGCTTGGAAATGGAAAGGGAATTCCCTGGAATTTATATTGCTTTGCAATCCCAGCCAGTGATGATAAGGAAATGTCAATAAGGGCTTTTCATTAACCACAAAGCTATTTTTCATTTAACCTTGCTCTTTTATATTCCACTTTCATCTGTTACAAAAAAAAACGAACCCTCTGCTTTATAGAGGGCTTTATTGTCTGCAGTTCAGGTGCATTTTACACCCTGTTTATGGGGAGCCGTCTAAAAAGGCCAGCAAGAAATCCCCGTAAATTGAAAACGAAAGTTGAAATGCAAACACACAAATGGAACGAGACACAAATGGGGGAAAAAGCCAGTAAGCGAGAAATATTATTTTTATGTAACCTTCTATTTTCCCAGGCAAACCGCAGACGATGCTCCTTCTCCCCGAGACCTGTTTCTTTTCCTTTCTTTCCTTTTTTTCCCTGCTGGTCACAGCTGACGACGATGAGGGCCCCAAGTCAATAATGCCGATAGACGGCAAATAAAAATTCCCTTTTTTATTTAGGTGGGAAGGGCGGTAGCAGGACTAACAGCACGTTTTTCGATTTCATTGCTTTGTTGTTATTGTTTCGGGCCAGACAAAAGGCGTCTGGGGTTACGAAATGAATGCCAAAAGCAGCCACGCAGCAGAAATTTTGATCCAAGGGCCGCCAGCCATCCTTTTGGCTATTAATAAAATACCAAACGATGGCTAGGATCGGGATCCCCCGGTTAAAATCCCTTTTCACCATTTGCCAGTCGCCGATTCACTCCTTTTTGCCAATTTCTCGCCTGGCTTTGACTTTGACTTTGTGGCTTTGTTTTCATTTCAATGCCAGACACCGTTTCCCAGTGGCAATAGTTACAGTTCCCTCCCGAGTGGCAGTTGAAAAGCTGCAGTCGGTGAAAGCGGAAGCGGAAATCGCCGGACAACTAACAAGCAGCGCGAACAATTGTCAAATCTCCTTCTCTTCAAAGTCGCCCGGGCAGACAGAATGGATTCCCCAGCTCTTTGATTGTTTGATGTCCCGTCTGCATTGTCTTCCTTTTGGCCATTCTTTTTCCAGCGACCAATTGGCAATTATTTTAGACAAATAATTGCTTAAGCCAGAAATTGTTTGGGGAACGTGGCTGAACTCCCAAAGCCAGTTAACTGTGCTTGGTCTATAAGTTTCGAGAGACGGAGGGAACAAATATATATCAAAACATCAATTAAGCTTTATAAGCTGAATATTATCTGATTTGGAATTTGGGGATTAAGTTCAAGTATTTGAAAAAAATATCTATCAACCATATTTATTTTAAAAACATATTTCCTAATAAATAATTAGTTTCTTTACCATAAATATAAAGTCAACTATTTTAATTCAAGGTATGTGAATAAAATGGTATATTTTCCTGGGTAATATGAGTAACTCTTTCGCACTCGACAAAGTATTCGGTTACCCCGAGAGGTAAGTGTTTTTGTGACGACGGAAGCCGCTCAACTTAATTCAAAGTTCAGTTCAATGTGGCAGCTAACTGGTTCGACTTGGGGGTCTGGTTCAGAGACCGGGATCGGGATCCCCTCGGTCATATGAGACACTTGAGAAAGAATCCGCTGCTGCTGCCGGTCTTTCAACATGGGAAACCCAACACTCGGTGTGGGTGGAACAAACTTCAAGAGGGACTCTAAGTACACAGAGCTCGTATTTTCAGCTTCATTTGTGGGTCATTTGCTGTGATTTCGTTTGGCCAAAGCCGATGCTAAGCGGATTTTAAATGCCTCTCAAGTGTTTGGCTGCTTTGTTGACTTTAGATGAGTTATGAATGGCTAATTGCTATGATGAAAGCTTGGCATTAGGTGGAGAAATGGGTGCTAAATGAAAGAGGAGATGCAACGAACAATGCGGGGATTACGCACATAATAGTACGTAACTTAATCGGATAAGCAGGGTGTTAAATTGGATCTAATGTTGGTTGCTAATGTAGAATTATTAAATTATTCGAATGATTAAATAAGGTAGGTAGAAAGTGATTATCTTAGGTATATTTCAGCTCCTTCCCAAAAATCTTTCAACTGACAATCGCTGAAAGGCTTTCAGGCTGCCATTAAAGATACAATATATATCTGCCAAGGAGTATTCAATCTTTGGGAGGGGGTGGGGTCGGTGAATTCTGGATGCTGACAGTTGATTGAACACTTTTTGAAATGACAAAAACGCCCCACGGGTGACATATCTCAAAACACTTTACTGCGTCTGCACCGGGTTCGCTTTTCCGCCTTTTCCCCGCCCAGGGTTTTCCCTCCGGTCGGTTAGGTGTTGCAATCTTGATTTACGAGTCAGTTTGGGGAGGCAGTTCGGGGAGTTGGAGACCTGGAGGATACCATTTGCATAGCGTCGGACCAACGGAAAGGAGCCAGCGGCCAATCATTAAAACGTCGGCATGATGAGTTCTCCCGAGTATCTGAGTATCTGCTGCTCCTGCTCCGTCTGTATCCAGCCAGCATCCCGAGGCTTCTCTCGCCGTTTTAAATTACCATTTTAATGCTGCCCAGTGCCGTTGATTGATGTGGTATGATGATGCTGATGCGGATACTGTTTTTCAGGGGCAGCAGTCAAAATGTAAATGCTTCCAAAGCGAAGTGAGGCGTTTTTTCTCCTAACAAGCTTTTGGCATTTTGTCTACCGTTTTCGCTTTAAAGCCATAAAATAGGGAAAAGATTTTTTTTAATGCTGACCATAAAAGTGAGGCTTCTACAGCAGACACACTATACCATACATATTTTTCTGTCTGAGCGACAGACTCACCTATTAACAGATACTTTGGGACACTTCATTTCGGACCCTGCTGCTGTTCGGATGATTTGAGTTATGAGTTTTCCCCCGCCCCCTTTCAACACACACACAAACGCACCCGCCCACGCAAAAGTCCCCATTCTCCATAGGAATTCCTACCCGCTGATTGAGCACAAGTGCCTTACTGACTGACAGACTGACACTTTGGGCTTTTAAATGCCTCGAAAATCCACTTATTTTCGGATTGGCTTTTAAGCAGCTCCCGAAAGATGCACTTCACCCACCTTGAATTTTATTTCTCTGCCCCGGAATCTTTTGAAATGCTGTTGGCAAGTTAGGAACTACAGTTAGAGTCGCTATTCGTATTTCTATAAATTCCTTTGCAATAGGCAGCTAGTTAGAACTTTTTAATTAGTTTTGTAATAAAGACCATATCAGTGCTGAAATGAGTCATTAATTGTCATCCCTGTTATCTCTAGAACTTTGAATTTCCCAGAACCATGAATAACTCAATAAATTCCTAGAAATTCCAGATAAGGGAGACACGCGAATCTATAATACATAAAATACATGATCTGAAACATTTTATTCTTATAAAGTCGCATAAAATCTCTTGGTTCCTCAACTTTCATGCACTCCCATCACAAGTGTCACCTTAAGGGGGGGATTTATTTTGCAGCTCAGACATTTCACGCCCTCAGGCCGTCGACAAACAGGCATAAAACTTGTCTCCTCTTATTTCACTCTGCGAAAAAAAGAAGAAAATGTAAGAAAATAATTTTAATGGCGCCAAATACTTGTAAGTAAGCTGAAGAAGCGACTGAGGCAAGTTGACACTAAAAGTGAAGTTGGGCCAAATGCATTTCCTGCTGGAAGAGGAGACCCACACTTGTACTTCCACTCGACTTCCGTTTCGATTTCATGTTTTGTTGACTGCGTAGGTGTGAAGTGAATTTTCTCCTTGTGGCAAAATTACCCCCATTTCCTTCTCGAAAACTCCATGTTCTATGCATGAAATCATCCTCTCAGTACTTTTGCACTTTGTGTGGGGGGCCAAGGGCGATGTCTTTTCATATTTCTCTTGGCGTTGACATGATTGCTTATAAATGCAATTTTATATATCATATCAATCCCGAGCGAAGCAAAATAGGGGCGCCCCCAGTGGAGGTTATTGCTTTTGATGATTATTATTACAAACAGATTTGTACTCTGCCAAGTGAATGCACTTTTTGTATATCACATGAATTTTTCCCAAGGCTGATAGGATGCCTTTTACAAAACCGGTTATGGGATAATCATTGAAGTCTTCCTGGAAATCATTGACAACGACAATTGGGCTTTTCACAGCGGCCATAAAATAAATACTTTCTCTTATCATCTCTTGATAACCCAAAGAAACATAACGGAAAAGAAAAACGACTTAAAAAAATTGACAAAATTAGTTAAAGATTATATTTTTTTTCCTAGAGTTTTTGTTCAATTTTTATTTAGGTTTATCTTAAAATACCATTTCGCTTAAAATGGTAATTAAAGTATTAAATCATATAATTTATGTAAAAGGAATTAAAAAAAAATATTACAGTTTGATTGTTAATTTAAGCTTTTTTGGAATTATTAATTACTATTAAATTTTTAAGGTTGCGCCAATTTAATCAATTTAATAGCTGAAAAAATTGTCTTTCTTTTTTTTTGAGTGTATAAATTACTCCAATATAAAGAAGGCGCGCTTCGAGGAGATCTCATTCTGCATTGTCGAATTAACACCAACGGTCTAGTCTACGATTAAGCTGCGCTGGATTGATAAGAACACAAGATGATGTGGTTATTTCTGTGGACTTGTATTTTTCAATACATGTTGACAATAAATGCCAACGGGTGAGTTAAATGCCATAAGAATTAAATATAATTAAATTAAATATTCTCTGATTTGTTTCCCAGTATATATTCTGTTTCGAGCCCCGACACCATACGTTCCTATATCGACTACAATGTAGCCGTTTCCGTGCACGGGGCAGATGGACCCAGTCGAATCAGGGTCAGCTTAAATGGACCCTCGTTTGCCAGGACCCAAGAGGTCTCACTTCAGCCCATGTCCACGCAGAAACTTGCTTTCGCCATCCCGAAAATCTTGAGTGGTGATTACCAACTAACGGCCGAGGGAGTTGAGGGGATAATATTCAAAGAGTCCTCCAAACTTTCCTTCTCCGACGACAAGGCCTCCATCTACATTCAGACGGACAAGGCCACCTACAAGCCCGGCGACCTCTTGCAGTTCAGAGTTCTCTTCCTGGACAGGCACACCCTGCCAGCCAGGATCGACAAGCCCATCGGTATACAGATACACGATGGTGAGAAGAATCAGATCAAGGAGTGGAAGGAAGTCAGACCCACAAAGGGAGTCTTCTCGGGAGAGCTCCGCCTCTCCAATCGTCCGGTTCTGGGAAACTGGACCCTTGCAGTCGCTGTTCAAGGTGAGAACACGGAGACCAAGGTCATAAGGGTGGACAAGTACGTACTGCCCAAGTTCGAGGTCAGAGTTCAGGCACCTCAGAATGTGGTGGCCACCGATGGCAATATCAAGGCCACCATTCGAGCCAAATACACCTTTGGAAAGCCGGTTAAGGGTAGGGCGACTATCTCAGTCGAGGGAGGACGAACTGAGAAGACCGTGGACATCGATGGAACTGTTATTGTGGAGCTTCCCTTTGAGGCCACCCTGAAATCCCCCCTGAAAATTATGGCCACTGTGACCGAGGAGCTCACGGATCTGAAGCACAATGGTTCTGCCTATGTAAATCTTCACCAGAATCGCTACATCCTTTTGGCTGTCGATTGGCCACAGAACTACCTGGCTGGAAAGGAGCATTCCTTCCTGGTTGCAGTCACCAATGTTGATGGTACCCCAGTCAGGAAAACGAGAAACAGTGTTAAATTCGATTTTCTTTGCGGTCAGAGAAAACAAATCGAGGTTCCCCTCAGAGCCAGTACAGCCATGGGAAAGATTACTTTTCCGGATAATAGTTGCAGGAAATGCGTGGTGACGGCCTCATTTGAAAGCTCAGCCTCCCTCAATCAGACCATATTCAAGCTGGAAAAGTCCCTCAGAATCGAGGTCGATGCTAAAAAGTAAGTGCTATTAAGGGGACTTATTTAAACTATTATAATCATACTATTTATTATACAGACACGAACTGAGAAAGGACCTGGAGTTCAATGTTGTGTCCACTGAGTACCTGCCCTACTTCATGTTCACGATCGTCGCCCGTGGTAATATCATACTGAATAAGTATGTTCAAGTGCCTAGGGGCGTTAGAAGCCAGAGGCTCTCCTTCACGCCGACTTTCGATATGGTGCCCCAAGCCACGCTTTTTGTGAGCTATGTGGTGAACGGAGAAATGCGCTCCGATGAGGAGACGATACATTTCCAGAAGGACTTTGGCAACTCGGTAAACACACTATAGATGCTTATATCTAAAAAATAATTAATAAATTAAAATAAACTCTATTTCAGATTGAAATCACAGTACCAGCTAATGCAGAACCCGGCGATGTGGTCAACTTGTCAGTCAAGACCGATCCCCATTCCTTCGTAGGACTCTTAGGAGTCGACCAGAGTGTTCTGCTTCTAAGGTCAGGTAACGACCTCAGTCACGAACGCATCCTCGATAATCTCAGCAATTTCGCATCGAACGGCCTGGTAACCCTTACCAATGCACGTATAAAGGAGGAAAGCACGGGTAAGTTAAACGGATTGTATTATTCTTCTATATGGCTAAAAGTATATATTAGATCTAGATCCAGTTAGTTATTTTGAGACATGCGGTGTCACCAGTCGTTTTGCTGAAAAAGCAGGCACATCTCCGAAACCAGGTAAGCTAACTCCTGGCGGTTTAAACTATAACTAAAATTTCTTATAAACAGGCACAAAGTCACCCAATTCAAAGGCTGTACAATCGACCAAACCTGAATTTACACCCCCACCAATTCGTCAGGAGTTCCCTGAAACCTGGCTGTTTGCGAATATAACCGAGTAAGTTATAGGTTCATAGTTGTCAAAAGAGGTTATTAAATCCAACTAACATTACCCACAGCGTTGGGCCAAATGGAGCAGTGCTGAGTAGGAAGATCCCCGATACGATGACCTCCTGGGTTATTACTGGCTTCTCCCTGAACGCCAATTCCGGATTTGCCATGACAAAGAACCCCTCTAAAATCCGCGTGTTCCGTCCGTTCTTCGTATCCACCAACCTGCCGTATTCCGTGAAACGAGGCGAAATCATAGCCATTCCGGTGGTGGTTTTCAACTACTTGGATAGGCAGGTGGAGGCCACCGTGTGGATGGATAACTCGGACCAGGAGTACGATTTCTCCGAGGTCATAAGTGATACGCAGGCGAGGAATGTGGCACAGGCTCGCCGTTTCAAGCGACTCACGATTCCCGCCCAAAACGGAAGAAGCCTCTCGTTCATGATTCGCACCAAGAAAGTGGGTCTAACCACGCTGAAGATCACCGCCCAGTGTCTTTGGGCTCAGGACACCATCCATGAGCCCCTGAGAGTGGAGGCCGATGGTGTGACCAAGTACGTTAACAAGGCCATTCTGATGAAGGCCAATCGCAGGCATAGCCGAAGTGTGGGAGTGCCGGAAAAATCCATTGAGGTCGAGCTGCCACCGGATGTTGTCCCAGATTCCGATTTCTCGGAAATCTCAGTGGGCGGCGACATTCAGGCACCCAATCTGGAGCACATAGACTCGCTGGTTAACCTGCCCTCCGGCTGCGGCGAACAGAACATGATCAACCTTGTTCCCAACATCATGGTGCTTCGCTACCTGGAAGCCACTGGCCGCAAAGATCCCGCCATCGAGAAGCGGGCCAAGGGCTTTTTGGCCAGCGGTTACCAGACCGAACTGACCTACAAGCATGGCGACGGCTCCTACAGCACTTGGGGACCGAGCGATCCCTATTCCTCAAGTAGCACTTGGCTCACCGCCTATGTGATTCGCTCATTCCACATGGCTAAAAATTATACATACATTGACTCGAGTGTCCTGAGCGATGGTCTTAGTTTCCTGGCATCCAAGCAACGTAGAAACGGCGCGTTCCGGGTGAATGGCGTCTATTACGAGGAGATGTGGAATCCCCTGGCCTTCACCTCCTACATACTACTGACCTTCTTTGAGAATCAGGTAAGATTGTTATATTACTATTATACAGAAGGGTTAAATAAGGATTATCCCTTCCAGGAATACCTTCCAGGAATACCGCAATACCAGCATGTGATTGATAGGGGAATGCGGTATGTGGCCAGCCAAGTGGACAACACCAATGAGCCGTTGTCTTTGGCCTTAGCCGCTCTGGTCTTATCGCTGGCCCGAAACCCAAAGGCCGGTGATGTCTTAACCCGACTGGAGGGCATGGCCCGGACTAAGGAGAACTTCAAGTGGTGGTCCAAGGAGCCGGACACCGTGCAATACAGGGACGTGGAGCTGACCGCCTATGTGCTGCTCGCCATGCTGGAGAGCGGATTCACGGAGGATCCCCTGCCCATCATCGAGTGGTTGAATAGCCAGAGGAACAGTAACGGCGGCTTTGGCTCCACCCAGGATACGGTTGTGGCCCTGCAGGCCATCACCAAGTTCTCAACGGAACTGGCTTTGCCCCCCGGGGATATGGATGTTTCGTATCGGTATGAGGAACAGGGACCGATATCTAGCATAAGGGTCAATCGCGACGAGGTGGGAAAAATGCATCACGTTGAGCTCCCGAAGAAAACCGCCCAGGTTTATGTCTCCGGCAAGGGAACTGGGGTATCCCTTGTCCAGCTTTCGTATCGGCATAATGTTGCCACCAAAGAGGAGAAGCCCAGCTTTCGGGTAACCACCACTGTCAAGGATTCGCCCAGAAAGCATCTCAAGCTGGAGGTTTGCGCCGAATACACTCCCGTCGAGGCAGCTGAACAGGGAAAACCCTCCAACATGGCGCTCATGGAGATCCAGCTGCCCTCTGGCTTCGTTCCCGCACCCGAGGATCTAGAGAAGATCCGCTCCTTTGCCGGCGTAAAGCTCGTCGAGACCAAAAACAAGGACTCCATGGTGGTGGTCTACTTCGACAGCCTGACCAAGGGTGATCCCAAGTGCGTGACCGTGACCGCAGGTCGTGCCCATGCGGTGGCCATGCAGAGGCCATCCTACGTCATCGTCTACGACTATTACGTCAAGGAGCGAAGGGCCACCCAGTTCTACCAGGTGGAATCATCCCTGTGCGACATCTGTGAGGGCGGGGACTGCGGACGCAGGTGCTGAGAGATTCGATATTGGATCAGATCATAAGTGAAAATCAGACTAAAGGTCCAAAATATTTTTAGCATGTACCACAAATAAAAAATATGAAAAAATAAATAAAGCTAAAGAATATTTAAGCTTGCTTAAAAAATAAGAACTCATGTTCCTGAAAAAAAAGTAGAAACTTCCCTAACATAGCAAACAGCTTCCTTTTAAAACAGATCACTATACAAAAAAGTCACCAATTTCCGATTAAGTTATTACAAATATATATTTTGTTATAAAATAATTTATAAAAACATTTAGTTTTATATGTTTTTATTTGGGAATTAGTATAGATTTTAAATACAGTCCCAACAACCCAAGTGAACAGAAATCAAGACCGGGATATTTCAGTGAAAAGCATCGCTAAATATAATTACTTATTTGATTTGTCTCCTGAGTTTAACAAATAGTATAAATACAGCATATTTTTAAAGCATTGCCCTTAAATAATCACATTTAAGACAACCATTATAAACACAGCATAAGCTATTTCATTCCTTAGGAAGTATTTCAAGCTTTTCTATTTTCCTCTTTTTTATAAAGTTTGCTAAAATTCTTCAAGCTCAGGCGGAAAGCTTTAACATTTCGCCAGCTTGAAATGCTAATGACCCACATAAGTCATTAACTTGGCCCCGATAAACGTTAAATAAACGTTGGAAAAAAGTTGTGAGAATTTCCGCCTCAAAGCGAGAAGAAAATTCCGATGGAGCAGAGAAATAAGAGAAAAGGAAGGAATGGTTAGCAGCATCGTAAACTTTTCACAGGACATCATCATCATCATCAGCAGACACATGCCCCTCCTCCACTTTGACTCCCTGGATTTTAGCGGGTGGAACGCCTGTCAGTTGCTCATCAAATTGCGTGCCGCCTGCAGGAAATTAAATAATTTTGTGTAATGAAAAAAAAGAACGACGAAAAAAGCAGAAGAGCGGCAGCATTAATGTTAATGCATTTTTTTTTCCTTTTTCTCGCACAGAGCCAAAAACAAAAGCAAACACTTAAAATGATTGTTGTGGGCGGTTGTGTGTGCCACGCCCTCCAGCAAAACGCACATAAAACAAAAAAATTATAGCATAAATCCTCAGTTTGTTGGCTGAATTTCATTGCAAATGTGCGCACATTTTCCAATTGAAATGCCAAACACGAAAAGCGAAAATTTCACAGCTCCCATTTGTTGTTCTTACCTGATGGGCGATATATGTATGTGGATATATTTGTGGATATATGTGAACCGCCATATAAAGGTGGCAACTGCAGAAGCTGAATTTTCTGCCTCTGCCGCTTGTTTGATTTATAAACGTGCCACCATTCTGCACTTGTTCGTTATTATTGTTATTATTATTCTTATTGCCAATAGGCTGAGACACGCAAATAAACAAAGGAAGGCATCCTTAAACGGTTTGAACTTGTAAATATTATACACCGAATTTCGTAAAATTTAACATAGGTATTAAAAAAATAAAAAAATAAAATTATTTATTAATTAATTATTATTAATAATAATACAAATTTAATAGTTTTTAAAACAATTTAATAAATATTTCATACTTTTATAATTGCGTATTTCATACAATTTTATTTTTCTTTGATATTTTTATCCACTTTTATTGGATTTATTTCCACCGCAACCGTTTCCATTAGAAATTCGCATCTCAAATTAATTTTGACAGCCGACGCACCCAAACCATTTAACGCTTTTCCAGCATGGCAGCCCCACACCTCCTTCTGCCCATTTCCACGGGGGGAAAAACCAACAAGAGCTGACCATTTGAAGGGCAAAAACACGCAAAGAGCAAAAAGAGAGAGAGGGACTTGGACACACACCTAAATTATGGCCCCAAATGATTTGAAAATAGCAGCTGTAATTTGTTTGCCAACACACAGACACGCACTCAAACCCACACGCAAACGTCCACGGACCCCAGAATTTTTCCCCATTCGGAAAATCCTCCTCCAGCTCTTTCCCGAAAAAAAACCCCCGCAAAAAATTCTTCTCCGGGAGACTCCACTCCACCGAAAAAGGCGCAACATATGCGAACATTTTTCCATGCACTCTGAGACCTTGGGGACTGCATTATGATGATGGTGGGTGGCTGGAGGCTTTTGGGGTGGCGGAGCGACAATTAGACAAAAGCCGGGGACACACGCAGACATGGCTTCAATTTCATGACATTGTCGGGCTTCAGAACAGGACAAAGTGGCAAAAACGCAGAGTGGGTGCGGCAGCTTTTCATTATTATTTTGAAATTAAAATTCCTCACTCAAAAGTAAAGTCCTCCGGAGCGCAGCATATGTGCATTTGGGATTTTGGCATCTCGTTCCCCAATTTTTAAAAGCGAATCCGAAGGGAGGGGCCAAAAAATAAATGCACGTACTCTCCATTTTTTAATTGATTAAATATGAAAAAAGCAAAAAAGCACGACAAGGATTGCAGTCGGAATGCAAGGGGGAAACCAGAAGCTGGTGCCATGAATATTAAAGACAAGTGCATAAAATTAAAAAATAATATTTAAAGTACAAGGAGTAAAAGAGGAGAATTGTGAAATAAATAAATATCATTCCTCGCTTTATATAAACCGACTATTTTGTCAGTACTGACATGCACATAAACCTAAAATAAGCTAAAATAAAATAGAAATAACAAATGTGCAAGTCAAGCTGAAAAATGCCGCAGATTTCGTTGATGTTTACGTAAAATATCAAAGTTTATTCAGCTGGAGTTCCCAGAGTGATTGAAGCCTGAACTAACTCCTCCGACTAACTGACTCACATCGCTCACTCAATCAGCAACCCTTTTCGGTGGCTCTTTACCCATTTCTTGCCCCTGAAATCCCCACCGACTTCCGGATGGAGTGACAAATTTGCACTTACCCTGGCTTTTTCTCTGCACTTGTTGAGAATCGTGAGCTGCATTTATCTGCTATTGAATTTCAACCGAAAAAAAGGCCATACAAAATATCCTGAATCCGAATTTATAGCTCCGATTTGCTTTCCTCGTTTTTTTCCTTTTCCCTTGATTTGTGGGCGGGGAAAAGTTTGCGTCTCGCTAGTTTACACGAAAATGAATCGCATTAGTTGGGGTTGAGTGATTTGGAAATTGTGGCAACGCCAAATGGCGCTAATTTTCTCCGCAACCTTATTTTCGTGGGCGAGCCTGTCTGCGGCTTAAAGTTTTCGCCTGGTTTTGCTCACTTTAATTGAACTTAATTAAGTTTACCTTGCCAGCGAGGAGCAGGAACTTAAAAAGTTTTAACGTGAAAATAAGTGGGTGAATTTAAATAGGGATTTACAAAAGAGTTGGGCGTATACTTAATATATAAGATATTTAATAGCATAATTAGGTTTTATTTTCAGTTTTACTTGGCTCACCACATAACTTGCCGCATTAACTGCCCCACTTTCAAAATCAATAACTCTGTTGCCGACTACAAGCGATTAATTTAGAACCTTTCAACAAACTCTGTAAGCCAGCAATTTTATCTACTCTGAAATGTACATAATTCGTTGACAAAATAGCTAAATTGAAGCCTACAAGCCCTGCCAACTTTGTTGAAGGGAAAAGAAATCCAGAACAAAGCACTTTTGGGTTCGACAGCGAAATACCCTGTGAAGGGACTCTAAATGTTTTAACTAGACTGAGGAATTTTCTACTCACAGGGTATTAAGAAAATCTATCACATTTGATTTTAGAAGAGCTTTCACCGAATTGACTGCCAGAGTTCACATCATGAAATATTTAAGGCATCCAACTCCTTGAATCAGGAACTGGGGAGCTCATCGCCCAATCGTGTGTAAAGTGACAACTTTATTCCCCGGCTTTTTTGGATCGAAAAGCAACGAAAATGTCAACCAAGTCCGAAACTATTTTCGTGTCCATTCGAATATTTAAAGCGTTTGCGGCTTTCTGGCCGCCCAAATAAAAAATAGAAAGAGCCCCTAACCAGGGATATTCCGGGTTTATTGGTTAGTTGTGCTGGTTTTATTGCCAACACTGTGTCCAGTTTATTCAAACAAGCCCCAAAGTTCGGGAGAGGCAGTCCTGCGGTTGCCATTAAATCCTTAAAAATACCTCAATATATATATGTGTATGTGTGTGGGATTTTCAAAAACAAGGACCCACCTCCGGTCCTGCTGTCAATGCGCCTCATAAATTGTGTATAACATTCTGACCAGTTAATGGATTTAAATTTTCATGTGTGTTTTGCTGAGGCGGCAAACTAACACACAAATGCTTCCATCAGAGGTTTTTGCGGCTTCCCATCGCATTTTTGGCCCTAACAAATTGCATTTAGTTTTGTTTGCCTTTTGGTTTTTTAGCCACTAAATTTCAGCACATTTCTTGGCCTAGTTTGTGATGAATGAAAAATGCCCTTTGTCTTGACACAAATGTAATATATGTTTTCAATCGAAAAACCGCAGGAAAGGCATTTAGTTTTCAGCACACAAAGATGTGGCTTTAAAGAGTATTTACTTAAAGTTGTCACTGGATCTTGCATGGTATTTGACATTTTTATTTATCTTGAGTGACCACTGAAGTGCAGCTGGAATTAGCAACCCAAATGCTTGGCCCGAAAAGGTCATCTCTCGATCTGAATGCCAGCAATCAAAAACTAATCAATATGACTGAATAAACTCACCAGATCGGCCAGATACTCGTTGACTTAAGTTTGAATAAATTCAGCCGCAGATGCTAGGTAAATCGAAGGCCTCCTCAAATTCAAAACCTCATAGTTCAAAACATTTTGTTGGTAAATGCAAATTTATTGCAAGTAGTTGAGGCTGAAAAAGGGGGAGGAAAAGGAGGGGGTGGTGCTGCAAAAAAAAAAGAATTTGCGTATTCGAATCCGAATCGAACTGAGAATACAAAAAGTCTCTCTGCTGCATGTAGTAAAATATGCTAAAAGTAAATCCAAGTTGAATTAATGGACAGCAATCTTTGGATAAATCTTATGCATTTTCAAATGCACACAAGGGGTATGTGTGTGTGTGTGTGTGAGGGGGAGGGGAGGGGGGGTGTGGACATTTGCATAACCGCAGAGCAAGCCAGTAAACCAGAAGGAACTCGACTCCGGCCACAATTTATGCAAATTCAATTGCAACAACTTTAGCAGTCGCCACTTTTTCAGGTTCTCTTTTTTTCCTCTTTTTTGCCCATTTATATATGTGATGGTCAGGCCAATCGATGGGCAGTAATCCCGATCCCCGAAGATAGCTTTGTCCGCAATGATAGCCGGAATTTGTGGCAGGTTTTTGTTTGATTTTCACCCATTAAATTTAATGAATGAATACACATTTCTTGTGTGATTTTTCCTCGAGATAAAAAATCAACGTCTGACAGCTTACACTGATTACAGTTCAATGCCAACAGTTGCCCAAGAGTTTAATCCACCTCCACTCACAACTCCCGCCTTCAATTGCCTTGAGTTTCACCGAGTTCTCAACTCAACTCAACTGAATTCAACTCGCTGCAGACAACACAAATCAACACCTACACGCGCCGAACGAAAATCTCTGGGGCTGCGGCATTATTATGTCTCCATATGCGAAGTCTGGGGATAATAATCACAACTAATGCGACAACTGCCTTAGTTACTTAACTTTGATGTTGCTTTTCCATGGCAAAGTCCGTGGAGCGTATGTACAAGCCCGTAATGCCACTGCTGAGGATAGGATTTTCGCAGGAATGTAGAACAAACTGAATTCGCCTTGAGCTAATGAATGAAAGCAACTTTGGCGGAGAAAAATGTTCGAATGGAGATGAGAGAATAGGGAAATCTGGGCGAAATAAGTAGCAAAGTATATGGAATCGGGGAGTGGGTAGGTGAATCTTAAAGTCATTAGCTTTCTCATTAAATTGTATGTATATCAAATGAAACCTATTACTAAATTGTAATTTTTTTTTATTATTTAACTTGGATTTTTAAGAAGTAATATTCTTGAAGTAATTTAATAATGAAAAAGAATTATAGCTCTGATGATATTTCCAATATTTCTTTGAAAGTTATTTAAAAAATTAAAGTTATAAAAAAATAATTAAAGATACTTCAAAACCAGCCGAAAATTATAAAGTTTTTCTGACAACTGCTTTCGCTTTTCCCTTGCCAAACTTCCGCTTTCGCCTCGAACGCATCTGCTTCACTTTCGTTGGCACTTTGAAGGCGCCCCATCGATGAGGACTCCATTGCCGCTCCTCCGATCTCTGCAGCTCCTTCTGGGCCAAATAGTTGGCAAAGAACCCGGCACAGACAACGTCTTCCTGGATGGCAATCTTACACATGATTGGCTTCTTGGGGGAGTCGAAAGGCGGAGGGAACTTGAACTCCTTCCGCAACATGATTATTTCTTGTTTATTGTTATTTTACGCTACTTTGAGACTCCCAAGTAATCCGCGTCGTGAACTGCTGACAAGCTCGCAGGAAATAGTTTCTCTTTTTTTTAAACTATTTTTCCCAACTCCGTTTCCAACCGTCAGCTGTTGACGTTTCGCCTTATCGGCGAGTCAACTTGGGTGGCGTTTTAAAGTCGCTTTCTGTGTTGGGCTTTTTCGGCTACTGTTTTCACCTTATCTCACCCAGAGTCACAGACCCGGTTAAATTTTCCTCCGACATCATAAATCGATTAACCAACATTGCTCTGGATCATTAACAGCGAGCCGGCTAAAGTTTCAGACATCGGAACGCGACCCATTAGACCCTTTTCAATGTCAGGGCAGCCAAAGGCGCTAATTTGGCTACAACAGCTCTCAGCCAGTTAGACAAAGGGTTGGGCCCGGCAACTGGAAATGAAATCGTTTTTACACTGAAAAAACTATTCTAAACATATAAGGATTACTTCCAAAAAAAAAAAGCTTTTACAACCTATTTATCAAAATTTTAAATTAATTTTAATGGAAACTAATCCTTTAAGTAAAAATGATTCAGAAAATAAATATCCTCATTTAAATTTTCATAAGTTTAACAGATTCATTTTGTTCTTACATTTTTTATTGAAAAGCCTATAGCTGCACAAATAAGTATTTATTTTCTTAAATAAACTTGGCGTTGCAATTTGAATATTAAAACATAATTTATTTTAAATAAATAAAAGTTTGTTGACATACAAACAATGCAATAGAGAACGCTATAGTTGAGTTCCTCGACTATTATATACTATTTTACCCAGCTAATAAAGATTTAAACAAGAAAAGCGCCGCCTAGCGGGAGTCAGTGGTACTATCACTACCAATATACCGTTGTACTCTACGAGCAACGGGTATAACTACAATAAAGAATTGAATTTATTCAGCTCGCAACCATTATATTATTAACTAACTATTTTTTTAAAATTTAATTTTTACATTGAAAGTTAAACCTAGCTAAATTTGTCTCAGTGCATCGACTGCAGTGGACAGCAGCAGGAGTAACAACATTTTGACGCAGACGAAGGCAACGGATTCCCCTGCTCCGTAAACATTTCAATGAAAGCCAAACTCGGATAGCCAAAAGAGCAGCAGCTGTCATATCTGACATTCGGAGCTAATGCATTTGAATATCCACTCAGCCCAGTCGGTTGCTCCAGTCAGCCCCAAGTGATTTTGTAATAAATAGTTTAAGTTTCGGCTTTTGGCACAAAAGGCGTTGCTTTGTGGCTGATTTGGTATCCGGTTTTTCGCCGCCGCCGTTGATTTCGGGTTGGAAAAGTCTCGCCTCGGGCGGTTTGGATGAGTTTTCCCCGACTTGTTGGTCGTGGTGGTGGAAAACATTAATCTGTACATCATTAAGACTGCTTCGGAAAAGGAGTTTGTCTGACATTTGACAGAGGCGTGTGAAGAAACGTTTTCGTGTGGGCTTCCCTGACTTTGGTTAATCACTGACTAATGGAATTTTTTCCAGAGGAGATATGTGAGCGACAGGATGAGTAAGATAAGTGGATGTATTTAATATTTTTACCTATTTACCACTCTATTTGGTATATACCTTTCCTAACTGACTTGTAAATATATCTTGTAAATATATTTCCAGTTACTACCTTCCCCATTTGACACTCCACTTTGATTTCATTCGTCTGCATCACTACTTATCTGATTTATGACAAAGTCGAAACCAAATTGGATTGCTCGCATCATAACATGTCACAACACTCGAATGCCCCTCACACACCCACTCACGAAGTGAGTGAGTGAGTGGAAAATGCTAACTCGTAACATAATTCATGCAAATTAGATTAAAACCCATTCAAAACTCACTTGGGTATCACAGCATTCGTAATTCCGATATTTTAGGCAGATAAATTTGGAAAAAACGTACCTGCAACGAGACAAAGATAACAAGAAAATGTGTTATGTATTTTAGTTGTGGTACAGGAAACTACGGCTAATTATCATAATTTGAATACCATTAGGTGAAATTAATTTTATGATGAGAGGTGAGGTTTTAATGATTTTGAAGAGCGGAATAGAGGGCGTATGAGTAATGCAGCTGCGTTTGGAGGCAGCGCAGCGTGAAATTTTCAACAGCCAAAAACAAAATGAAATTGGAACACCAAATACTCCACTCATGGATACTCGAATACGAATAGATGTGGGTGGACCCCCAACTGCGAATTATTTGGACACAGACGATGCGATAAATTGTACACACCGCATGTTACAATCTCATTTGCATCACAAAAGTTGGCCAAAATAATGTGCTGCTGGGAAGGGGCCAAAAACACTCCCAGAAAAGGGCGTGTTAATTATCCAATAATGTTGTCCAATCTTTGACATATTATGTACTTTATAATGTGTGTATCATTTTGTACGCCCTCCGCTTGGCCTAAAAAACTAATGATG
This sequence comes from Drosophila lutescens, assembly GCA_037075285.1. Lineage (NCBI taxonomy): Eukaryota > Metazoa > Arthropoda > Insecta > Diptera > Drosophilidae > Drosophila > Drosophila lutescens. Next base: position 759,536 of record JBAMCF010001109.1, read on the forward strand.
TGAGCTGGAAACTGTGCCTAATTGATTTATTTTCTTTGGCCTAATGGTACCCTCAAGTTACATAAGGTTTTTGGGTTACGAAACCGAAAGTAAAACGTAGTTCAAGGAAATAGTTTTTGTAAACAAAAATAATTTGATTTTAAATATAATTACTATTAATATTTAAAGAAATATATTTCACAACCTTTTCCTCCAATTTCAGCCCCCTTTAAAATCCAACTTAAAGTCTTTAACTTCTGGCTCTTACAAAATCCATTCAGGCCATTCCGAAAATGACTTTATCCGGCATCTTACACTTCTCACTCCCCAAAGAAACGGAGTTGGGGTCAAGTTTATGGGTTGCCTTTAAATTTTACAACTTAAATAGAAGCATTTAGCCCTCGCAGTGACCAGCGTGTGTCCATTGGCATCTTCGGATTCTTCGGTTTCTTTGGTCCGTTCGGTTCGAGAGCTGCGAACGGATAATGACCCCCTAGTTCCATGGGTCCATGGTGATATAATCAGAGACACACGCCGGGAAACAGTGACTGAAACAACAACTGAAATGCCTGGAAGCGAGTTAACTTTTTCTCATTACACGTTGATGGGTTTCGCTTGATGGCGATGGCCAGGAACTCGACTCCTTCTCCTACTCCTTCCCTTCGGCAGTCGTAATCTACGCTTATTTTCATTGCCAATTTTAGTTGCGCCCCGAGCGAAACTCGCACATTTCCATTGACTTTTGTCTTCGACCCTCATTGGGGTGCTTCCCCACTCACCACTCTTCCCTGCATTTTTCCCACTGATGACACCAAATTCACACTTACTAAACGTATCCTCGGGACACAATTCCCTTTGCCACCCCCTCGCCCGCCTTTTAAGTGGTAGCTCTCTGATTACAAGGCCTCACCTTGCCACGCATCTCGTTAATCGCAATCTTGGAAAACTTTTCTCAACCTGGAACCTGATCCTGAGCATCAACCGCAGGAGGAATTCAGCCAGCCAAGTCACATCCCACACATCCTTGTTGCAACTATCTTAATCTCTGGTTAGTCACTTTTTGATGTTCTCTCTCCCTTGGCTCCCACTTACTTTCTGCTTATTAGCAATTTTCCAAGCAATTAATTTTTATTTAAAGCAAATTTTAGAAATTACCAGAGGAAACACGTGAACTTAAAGTTTGCAGTAAGCGAAGTGGAAGGTAAGGTACTCTTGTGAAGAGCAGAGATTTTTAAAAAGGTAACCATTGCCAATAAAGTGGATTTATAAAAAGATATGGTATAAATAAGTATTTTAACAAATAAAGCAAGATGAAAAAAAAAGTTACATACACACAAAAAAGACAAGTCGAGGTCAAATAGATATGCGCATGGTAAATTTCTGGTATTGCATACGCACATCGTTTTTACCAAAATCTCTCTCTCGGAGATTCTCTGACTACGAAAAAGAGAGAAAGAAGCAATGTGGCGACTTAAATTACGTGAGTGGGAGCGAGAAGTACAAACTCTCTCAATACATTTCGAGCATATCGAATTGAGGTGCCCGCATAACAAGTCAAAATTGATACCACATAACATCAAATCGATCATCGTTTCATTTGAAGTTCTTTTTCAGTGTAGAAACCCAATGTCCCCTAATATGGTTTCAGAAAACTGGCCATTTCTAATCAGATATGCAATGCAATAGGAATGCAATTTCGGTTTGCGTCCCTCATCATTTACCGATTACCGAATCGATAGCTTTATAAATTCCCCTAAATAACCATTAAAGCCAAACCAACTCATCGAAGTCATTGGCATGAACAGCTTTTGCACAAATGAGGGTCTCCCCTGCCCCCGATCGCAATTTCCGCAAAGGCTTCCCCTATTTCCCATTTACCATCTACCATTTCCCATTTCCCCTTTGCCGCAAAGGCACTCCACAGGCCACATCGTTCACTCAGCTTGACCTCATGCATTGCATTCTGCAATTTTCGCTATGCCAAATGTGGCACTTTAAGTGGACAACAAGCAAACTACGAATTGTGGCGGCAACGGGCGATGTTGCAGCTACACCAGCAACATCAACATCAACGGCAGCAGCAGCCACACCAGCTTGCAACTGAAACAATTGCAATTGGCCGAAGGTTCAACGCACAGCTGCATTGCGACCGAAAACCGAAAACTGAAAACTGCAAACCGAAAACGAAACAAAAGAAACACATTAGAAAGAGCCCGGGAGCAAAGAGCCACAAGCCGTCAGCGAGTTCATGGCCAATGGCAAATAAAAAAAGTATATACGAAAAAAACAAAAAAAAGAAATAACCAGCCAACGAGGAAAAACAATTTTGCACGCCGAATGAACGAAAATTGCAGCTAGGCAGCGGCAATGCAGACGCAGACAAGTAACGCAACCGAAGGAAACCGACTCGAAAAATCTATTATTGAAATCTATAAAGAACCAGCAGGGACCAGACCAGCAGCAGAAGTAGGAGGCGGATCAGCAGGAGCAGCCCTGCACTGGGAGAAAAAGTATAAGCTATAAAAGGGATAAGTTTTTGTATAAGTATAGGGAAGTACAAGTATTTTTTCTTTATTTATTTCAAATAATTTCTTACAATGGAACTGAATGTTTAGGACGTGCAATTTTTTAAACTTTAAATTAAATCCCCAGCGGTATATTCCTTATATGTGATATATTAAATGTATGCCATTTAGTTAAATGTAAAATTTAATGAATAATGTTTTCATAACTTAAGTTCTTTAATTCAAAAACTAATATTTTAGGAAACTGATTGTTTAGTACTCAAAAAGTTAATATACTATACTAGATAAATACCCATAAAGTCTAAAAAATTGGTTATTCCAAATTGAATAGTTTCTTATTTGAGATTTACAAATATATATCCGATCCATAAGATGCATTTTAATTTTTGTAAAACCAAATAATGATTATCCTTTCCCATTTAAGGAATAAGAATTTTTTATTTTTATAAACCTTTCCCTTTTTTGGGCAGTGCACAAGGGAGTGGTGGTGGCAGGACCATTGACCATTGGCCATCTCAGCTAGATTCGGTCGAAGGAAGGTTTGTTTAAGAGTTTTATATACATTTTTAATATGGCCAACAGAGGGGAGTACCCCTGCCCCGCCCCTCCCCTGACCGGGCTAACTAACGTGGCCCATAAGGGGTCGAAACCGGCAGATTGCGGAGCGATAACAGCAACAACAGCAACTATTAAGTAGCAAATGCTGTTTTTTGTTTCTTTTTCGGGGCGGAGGAGTGGGCTTTCGAGGTGGCAGAGGTGAAGTTCTGGGCGTTGTCAGTTGACTGATGCATTGAGAACTGAATGGAAACCGAGGAAGCACGCGCGTGGAAAATAGATTGAGAAGTGCAGGGAAAATCGCAGGAGTTGGGGGTGGCGAATCTCTCGACTTGAAAATCTGATAAGGGCGGCAAAAGTTCCATTGAAGCGGCATAAAAAGCAAATGTAGAAACACAAAGCGAGACACACATACAGAGAAAGGAGTTGGGAAAAGCGGAAAAGTGCAGGGCAGAGAAAAGCGACCAGAAACCCTCAAAAGAAACTCAAGACGTCTTCAAGCCAATCCATCCGTAGTTGAAGTCTTTTGGCCAGGAGAAAGAGTAAGCAAGACTGGCTGGGAAAGAGAGGGAAATTGATGATGTGGATGAATGAACATTGAGCAAAGTGATTAAGATTACGTTAGAATGATAACACAGCCAAAAAGGTCAGGGCTCTCAAAGGTATATATACACAATAAAGTAAAGTAAGCAGGCAAAAAAGGGGGAATATTCAAAGAAATTGCATTAAAAAAGAGTAAAAATGCAAGGGACATGGCTGGGTGACTAAAGCAATCTTAAAAATGGAGATAAACTTAAATGGGAAATGAAAAACCCCCAAAGAACTCCATTAATTTGATTTAAAAATCAAGTTCATGGGCAATAAGCAAATGAGCCTGGCTCAAGGACCAAGTGCCATATCGTTTTACACACAATCTGTTTGCAAATCTTACGTTTCCTTTGCCAATAAAGGAAAAGCAAGAAAACCTTGGCCATCATCAATTCTGCATAAAAAGCCAAGTGAATGAATTGACTGACTGACTGACTGACTGACGGACGTTCTCCCCTTGCAGATTTTATGCACTTTTAGTTAACATAAACCCCGAGCTGCAGCCCCTGCATATATACATATCGTTCTATATATATTTAACACTTGACTGCCCCAACAGACACCTAACAAGAGGCTAACCCCCCTCATCCAGAAGCCATTGTATCGGATACTGACAGGCAATCAACACAAATCGATCAAATCAACCGGCAAGGCAGCCGCAGCAGAGGGCTCCAACTCGGTTCTTGAGTCTTTTGTGGCCACAGCCAATTTGGGAAGCGGGTTCAAGATCCCCATCCACGTTACCAGAGTGACAAACAGACAGCCGGGGGAGAAATCCAAGACCAGGGGACACCAGTTGTCCGCGGACATTTTATACTGGCACGCCAGAAACGTCGGGGCCCAGATCAAATAAATCAGCGTAAATTGCATGTGAAATTAATGCAAAAGCGGCGATCGCCTCGGCCGCCCTATAAAGTGCATTTAATGAACGGCAAGTCGTATCGAGTGGCTTTTAAATCAAGTCTGCGATGGCCCCGAGCTCGAACCATTCAGCGATGCAAGTCCCGAAAAAATATTACCATTTTAATTTGCATTTTTTTGTGGAAAAAGTTCTGAAGATGGAGAATCATTTTCTATATTTCACAATCTTCACAATAAAATATGGAACAAAAAATTATTTTTAATTTTTTAGTTAAAAATAATTAGATTTTTAGTTAATTATCTTTAAAATGTGTTTTAAAATAAAAGAAAATTATTAAATTTATCTTTTAATGGAAAAACAAAACCAAAGGCATTCTTTGGTCCCTGTCATCTCTTTTTCAGCTTTCTTTCCTGAGAAATTCCTCAATTTGCGCAGCCCAAAAATAATTATTTAATTTTTCCTCTCTTTTTTTTGGGAATTTCAATTTTATTTGCTACGCTTTTCGTTGATTTCTTTTCGCCCGTGGCGCTGATGAATGTTGCGTGCAACATGTTGCAGCAGGCTGTCTTGCCGTCCGCTCTTAATTTATTGTTTTCCCCCTGGAAGCCAGCGAAAAATGTTAATAAACATGTTTATTATGCGTTCAGTGACAAAAAGCGCAGACAGACAAAAACAATAATAATGTCGTATGGATGGAGGACCAGCAGCGGAGATTCCTTGAGCCCGAAAAATTCCCTTTTCCATAATTTAATATGAATTCTTTTTGTCCGTGTGCAATGTCCTTTTTGGTTTGCAGAGGCACAAAAGGAGCACAAAGACTCGCGAGTTTTAAACGCACAAGCGTTTATTCCACTGGAATTTTGATGAAATTTATATGCGTACGTGCTCAAAATTAGCCAGACCAGATCAATCCTTTGCGGAACAGAACCGAACAGAAAAGGAACCCCATTCACCTCTCTACGTGCGTTGCGAATGCGCCTGCTTAAATTAGACTTTAAATTGGCTAAAAATGCGGCGTAGCAAAAATGTGAATTGTGCCTGCTCGGGATGAGATGAGCAAAGTAGATGGAGATGGTCGATTGGAGAGATGACCATCTTTGGCCCATCCATACTCCCCTGCCTCTATATCGCCGGATCGATCGTTCAATGGCTCATTGACTTTTGGTATGCGCCAAAGTTTTTCTCTCGAGCCTCACGTATCTACTACGTTTGTTGGATTCTTGGCCACCGATTCGGTTTCGGTTTTTTCTTCGATTTTATAGACTTTGGAGCTCCTCGGCGGCTGTCACGGCATTTAGCGCACAGTTGCCGGGGCTAGAAACTGATTTATGTGGCTATGCGCGGCTCGTTGGCCCGTTGGATTCTGATTCTGATTCTGTCTTCCCATAGAATACTCATAAAGTCGCAGAGTCGAATTTCGATGCGTGAGCGCGGCTTTTGGTCAGCCGTTAACAAAATTTGTAAATGCTTTTGGTCATTGCAGGATAATGAATCGCAGCAGAAGCCGAAGAAGAAGCAGCCCAAGATCCGAAGGGGACAAAAATTGACTTGCGATTGACTTTATAATGGAGCTGGAATTGTTAGAGAGCCAATCGATAAGGCAGCTGAAATAATTGAAATTACTAAGAGGCAAAGACAGTAGAATTATCAAAATTATTCATTTGGGTTTTCAGTGACTAATGAGCAGAGAAATAAAATATAACAACGAAAATAATACTTTGAATAATAATATTATTTTATAAAGATTTTAAAATTGAGTTTAAATGGCTTTTATGCGAAAAACACCAATAAAAGTTATGAAAAGTCCGTACTAAGGCGTATTAAATTGTTAAATATTAGTTTTCTGAAAATTCCATCTAAGTACTTTAATATGTTCCAGCCAGTTAAGCTTTCCCCCACTTTTCCCCGAGGGAATTGACAGCCAGACTATCCCTGTCCTTATCCCCCACACATTTTCGCCGGCACACTCAAACACACACTGTCCTTGTCTCTTAGTTTTTAATTTATGAGTAGGAATTTATTTAAATTAGGAACTCATTAGTTGTCGTTGTCGGCGATGTCTGCACAGGCTCTTCTTCCTCGGGAGCGTCTACCTTTGCTTGTGGGGCTTATGGGGGATTTTCCAAACGGTGGGGGATCGGGGAAAAGTTAGGTGGCAAAGGGACTCTGTAGTACAGACTACTGTTTCGTGTTTATTTCTGTTTGCTGAGTGGCACGTCGGCTCCTGGACTTTATTACATTGTAAAGTTCCGTTCGTTCTGGCAAATTGAGTGAGCGACTTGACTGCAATTGAGTCATGTCTCGGCATAAATTCAAGGGGGGCAGCCCATTTATAAGGATTTCGCCAGACGGACTTTAAAAGACCCAATCAAACATGTCATAAATAAAATTATGTAAGAAAACCCTAAACAAACACTTCATGAAGGCCGAGAAAAAACCCTTGACAGGCAAAATGAAAATGGAAAGTTGGGAAATGGAAAATCCTTCCGGGGGGAATATAGAATAGAGCGTAGCATGATAAATTAGCAGGAGCTGCGGGGTCGAAGTTAAAGTGCCCGAAATACTAATTTTCAATTCAAATGCAAACAAAATAATGGAAAACAAGTGAAAAAGGCACAAGAGGACGGCAAACAAAGCCCGAAAAACAAAGCAAAAAAAAAAGGGAGAAGGCTAAAAGTTTTACAAACCGCAAAATTGTGGCGGTTAGGAAAGAATTTTCCCACAACCCAAGGAAGCAGGAGAAAAAGTGAAACAATTTTTTTGGTTTAAGGGGCGGGGGGCGTGGCGCCCTCCCTGTGTCAAGGATACTCGTCGTGTTGTTGTTGTGGTTAGCCTGTTTGACTTGAGTGTTTGCGATGGTCATAAAAAATTAAGCGCCATTTCAATTGTGTGCTCCCATTCTTGTCGTTGTACAACATCAAGTTTAACATAAATATTTGTTGGCTTTGGCTTTAGTTTTCCCCTTTTTTCGCCCCGATTTTAGGGGTTGCTCTCTGGTGGTCAGAAAAATTTGTTGCCCCGAAAACGAAGCAATTTGTAGGCCACCTTTTTACCTCAGTAGGTGGTGGCTTGAAATAAGGTTGGAAAGGAAAAGTTATAAAGGTAAATAATCATTACAGGTTGTCGCAGGTTAGATTTTAAAATCAATAGAGTAAAGGTAGTGTTTTAGGATAGAAGCAATATAATAAAATAATATTATTCCAACATTTCAAAAAATTCCTCTTAAATTTTAAGATACTAGTTGATTGCAACTATGATTTTTCTGAATCTTTTTTAAGTTCAAAAAATCTTATTAAAATATATTAAAAAATCCTTCTACCTCACTTTAATTAAACTTGATTAGTTTATTAGCAGATATGCGACTCTTGCCTCCTTTAAAGACTCTGCTACATCATACCGCCCCAAAAAGGGGGCGTGTCTTGCGGTGTTGCCTATTTTGCATTTCAAATGTGCCGTCGCCTTGTCGTTTGTCTCGTCTACATCGTTGTCGCAATCCCGTGCTCCCGTGTTTGTGTCGTCAAATTGTGCGACATCTTTTCAAATTGTTTAGCTATTTTCGGTGCCCGAGCTGTGGAGACATTTGTGCGGTTTTCCCCGGTTTTCCTCGCTTTTCCTCGCTCTTAGCAGTTGTCGCCCGAGACGCCGCCACAAATTGCGAAAGCGGCACGTGACCGACAAGACAGCCTCCTTTGAGGAGGAAAAAAAATAAGGAAAAACAGCAGGCGACTGAAGGTATTGCCATGGAAAATCTGTCTGCCTCACTCGCCGTCATTCTCTCCCTATATCTTAGCCTACTTATTAAGCCTCATTTATTATAATATATGGTAATAATAATTTTATTAGATAAATTACCTGCAGGCACAGCGCGTCGTCGTCTTTTGTGGCATTTGCCAAATGTTCCTCATACGCGTGTAACAGCTGCTGCGGTTTTATATAGGGGGAATAAGGTGGTCTATAAAACATATCCATATGGCTAAAGACAAGACGGAGTGTGTTTATCTTACGCCAGATATAGAAATTTGTATTCAAGTGGTGATTATTTTAATGTAAGGGAAAAGTAAACCATCTTTAAAGTTCATGGGAACATGAAAAGATTACAGAACAGTACCCGAACCTTAAAGAACTCCCTTTGAACTAATTGAAAGGCCGAAAGCAAGACTTCCCCTTCATTTCACAGCAACTTGAACTCATTCCTTAGCTCAAATCATCTATCACCCAATTTGGAGCTACAGCCCCCATTTTTTGCTCCCCAGAGGCAGAAAATTAGGCAAACAATGGCCCGGAGAAGTCGAAATGGGAGTCAAAAAGAAGCGCACACCAAAATTGGTAAGGCGAGCAGAGGGCAAAAAATAAGAAGAAAAGAGTAGTAGGAGCCAAAGTTTAATGCTAAAACACAATTATACTAGACTTGTGTGAGAGCTTATATGTATGTTGGTTGGTTGGTAGGTAGGATTAACTTCAAAGGCCGCCTTTGACGGCTGGAAATGCGCTCAAGCAGGAAACTAAGCCAACGAGAAGTGGAAAAGGCCGAAAGGCAGCGACGCGGGAGTGGGAAAAGTACATTTCAACCGGCTCACTAAAGTAGGCGAATTAATTCAGCCAGGCAGAAGTAATATATACACACACGGAGGATCTGTGGCCAGGGACGTACATACATACACTTGCATAATGAGAAGAAAAACCCTGACAAAAGGTGGCAACAAAGTCGCCCTACCGACCAAACAATTGCTTTTTTCCCCATTTCTGCGATTATTCTGGGCAGATTAATTTTGGGTCAATAGCATGCTGGCCTCAAAGGAAAATCAATAAATTATTACCTATAGTTTATTGTTAGATAGAAAGTAGGCATTTATCTCTGAGAGCTATTCGGCTCTTGCCTTTATAAAGAAAGCTAATAAGATACTTTAATAAGATTAAAACTAGTCCGTATTAAATATTCGAAAAATATTGTAGGTCAGTAAATTATTTTAGTAGTTAAATATTTAATATTTAAATATTCAATAAATTTTGAAAAATATAAAATGCAGTACAACTTTTTATATAACTAATATTGTTTAATTAAATCAATCCCATTATTAGGGCTCAGCCTGAAATAAACTCTCTCCTTCTAAACATTAAAAAGCTAAATACTGTTTAAATCATTATACCCGTTACTCGTAGAGTAAAAGGGTATATTGTATTCGTGCAAAAGTATGTAACAGCTAGAAGGAAACGTTTCCGACCCTATAAAGTATATATATTCTTGATCAGGATCACTAGCCGAGTCGATCTAGCCATGTCCGTCTGTCCGTCTGTCTGTCCGTCTGTCTGTCTGTCCGTCTGTCCGTCTGTCCGTCTGTCCGTCTGTCCGTCTGTCTGTCTGTATGAACGCTGAGATCTCGGAAACTATAAAAGCTAGAAGATTGGCGTTTTGCATGCAGATTCTAGGAGTTCCTACGCAGCGCAAGTTTGTTTCAAAAGGGTGCCACGCCCCCTCTAACGCCCACAATCGCTTATATACGATTTTAAAAATTTCAATATTTCGGAAAAGTAAAAATGCAGTTTTATTGTGTTTATCAATACCTATCGAAATGTAGAAGACATTTTTCAAATCGGACCATTCATTAAAAAGTTATACGCAATCAAAATTGTTCATATATCTATCTCCCTCGCACTCCCTTTAGCCCCAATAGATAGTCGGGACACCAACCCGAGTACAGCGTTCGCACTCCCTTTAGCTGAGTGACGGGTATTAGATAGTCGGGACACCAACCCGACTATAGCGTTCTCTCTTGTTTTTAATCTGATGTAAGCTAATCCTCTAATTAACTATTGGCTCTTCTTCATTAAACCATCATTCAATCAATGCAGCCCACAGAAGAAAACAGTAAAAGAGTGAGTTAAAGTTGATTTCGCATCCCAGATGCGATGGAAAAATCGGAGGAAAGGGGTACTCACAGAGAGACACCCACAGAGGACGATTTGCCAACGCTGATTAGGGGATTTGTTAATGCGCTTTTAATACACGAACCCCTTTTTTTTCTGACCCGCCCCGCCCCTCCGCCTACTGTGCAGCATTATCGGCAAATCAGCAGAAACTACTTTACTACCGGCTAAAGCTTAGCCCCTCGCTGGGCGGATTGGATAAACGAGCCCCGACGACGACAATACAATTAATTATAAAAATTCGCTACAATTTATTTGCGTTGTCGTTTTTATTTATGAACGGAGCCACGGGAAGGAGTAGAGTCGCCTTTATCCGCAGCACTTTAGCCTAATTATGTTCGATTGTTTCCATTGTTCACGCACCTTCCGCTCGCGATCGCAATCAGTGAGTCACAGAGGGGTCCCGAAAGGAAAGAGACGGAACGAGGCCATATAGACGGGGCCTACTACACACTGCACACTACACCGAACTGGATCCCCAGACGATCGAATTTGGCATTGTTGGTCGTGCTCCACACCGAGTACCATTGTTGTTTTGGGTGTGTTCCTGTTTCGGTTTTCCATTTTTTCTGTTTTTCTCTTTTTGGGTTCGCTTCGGTTTCTTTTGTCGCTCGTTGGCGTCGGCGTGTGTTTAAATTATATGCTTTTAAAAAACGTTTAAGGATTAATTGGATTATATCGTTTTTTTTTGGGTTGCCTACTCTCTTGGTTTTGTTCTGTTTCCCACTGTTTTTTAATGCATTTTGAATGTAGTTTAGAGGGTTTTTTGGATATTTAAAATGAGACTAATGGTTCGACATGTTCCAACTATGGGATCGGAGATAAGCGAGATTAAGAGATCAATTAAGATCGAAAGGGTTTTGGTTTTAGCGTTCTACATGACTTATAAAGCAGAATAACTGGTCGATTATTTAAAAAAATATCAATAACAATATTTAAATATTATCTTATGTTTCAGATTCCTTTATTATTAAGCTCAATTCTAAACCGTTTTATGCCCATTTTTATCCCACCATTTCTATGATGAAAACAAAAGCCTTCGAAGACGTTATTTATGATGCCATTTGGACCACTATTGATACCGATCTCGGCCAGAGTTTATAACTCTTGGCGAACCGCAGACTCGAGAACTGTAAAAATCAATTACAAACCCAAACAGACACTTACCATAAATAATAAGCCATGGAAAAGCGAAAGAAAAGGCCGGCTCAGCCTTATATTTCTTTGGATTCCCCCATTCAACTCTCCCTTCCTCGGCGATAGAAATCTTTACGAGGCAGCAACAAAACTATTTTGTGGTGCCCGGGACGCAATCAAACAAAGTAGCCGGAGGAATGAAGTGAAGGGTATGGCTAAGGGAGGAGTTTTATTTTCTGACCAAGAGGAACCCGCACATTTTTGATTGCATTTTGATCGACGGCAAACAAGAAAAACAGGGCTAACGATGCGTTTGTGTCTGGTTTTTGTGGCTTATGAAATCGTAAGAAAAGAAAACGCTCAGCAAGCCAAAACCGAATCAAAACCAACCGAAACCATATCCAAGACCAAAGCCGAAAAGCGTAACCAAAGCTCAACAAAGATGGAATTCATAAAACCGAAACCGAATCGAGGGTAAATCTGTGAGGGGTATAGGGGCATAGGCCTAATCAGATAAAACTGGCTTTGCATAAGCCAAAAAACACAATTTTTACAGTGGGTGCACAGGAGATATTAAAAGCAAAATACTAGGTTAATAAAGACTAAGATTAATATTCTTAAAAATAGTAAAATGTAAAAACTGGCTTAATATATTTTTATTAAATTTTTTTTTAATTTTGTATAGCTTAAATGTGTTTACCTCTCTTTACATAACCCTACTACACCCAATTTGCTTTCCAACTTCACATTTAACCACTGTAAACTTTGGTCAAATCGATCCATTGAACAGCTTTTACCATTTGGCAAGGCTTTATCTGTCTACCTGCTGGCCAAAATAAAAACCAAGACCCCTCGCCCGAACCCAAACCCAAACCCAGCCTAACCAAATGATTTGTGCGCATATTTCATCGTCGTCTCTCAATCTTTCGGTTTCCCTCGGCAGCAGCAGAATTTAATGCATTTCTATGGAAAAAGTCCAACTGGAGACGGACAAACTAAGCCAGGCCAGCGATTCGTTTCATTTCATTTTGAATTTGCTACGCATTTTCCTCGGATTCGAAGTCGGCTTCGGACTGAGACTCTCTTCAATTTCTGATTTAAATTTGCATTTATATTAAGTTTGGGGTGAAAGGGGAAGGCGTGGTCATAGTTGGGGCCGCAAATTGATTGATTCGATTATGGGTATCGGGAACTAAATTCAGGTTTGGTTTAACAGTGAACTCTGCTTAACTATGGGAATATTTATGGGGGGGAAACTTTAATCAAAAGCTATAATCAGAATAATATTTTTAATAATTTCGAAGTAAATAATATATCTCTTCTATAAAACTGCATACCCAGAATATTCCCATAGCAAAAACTTATCAAAGATGCAGTCTGCGCTCAAAATTTAAAGACTTTTCGCCACGGCTCATCATCATTAATGCACAATATTTATTTCCATATAGCCCCGGCGAAAAGGAGGAGTCATATATGTAGGATTTCTTTGATTATCATTTCGGGAAATCTCCTTCGCCTGCGAGAGTACGTGCCATAATTTTTCATGCCTCGTGAGCGCGATGATCCTCATCAGACGTCAGACGGCTTGAAATTGCCATTGTAATCGACACATCTCGAAAAAACGAGGGAAGTGAGTGAGCCAGCGGATGAAGGAATGAACTCCGGCTCAAAGTCAGAAACTCATCCTCAATTGCTGCCCACGGGTATCTCTGCGTATATATATGATTCTCGGTGCCTTATCAAAGTTTAATAATCTGACATTTTGAGTTTAAATGAGTCGTCGGCTGGGAGAGTGCCTCAATCGCCTCTTCAATGGCCTGGCATTTAATATGCCGCTTAGTGCTGTTGATCTGACTGCGGTTTGACACATTTGTGGGCCGATTCAGTGACAGACAGATCGATGGAAAGGCGATTTATGGATTCCGACTCAGCGACTTAGAGAGAGAGAGGAAATCGAAGCAGGAAACCATAACCATAACGTCTTCGCTAACTTCACTTGAACTCTGACCCATTTAAAGGACTAGTAAGGCCAGTAATCCGACTTCCTTTGGGCTTTCATTTACTTGTTTCCCATGTTCCCCCGGCAATTTTCCGCCGCTCGCAGCTGACAAGTCGCTCCCTCAACTTGGAAAATATGCAAATGAATTCATATTATTATACACCAGGGCCTACCTACCTACCTCAAAGAGCGAAGGAAAAAAACAGCGCTCAAAATAATCAAAACGAAACCTATAATTTGTTTTAACAAGTGAAACGCCCCGAGTTTCATAATTTACCCTCGGCACATATTGAAATGAATCGAGCGACAAGCGCCACACGAAAGTCGGGAAATTAAGGAGGACGGTGAGTCGGGGAAATTTGCATTTGAGTTTCGGATTTTTCGGTCTTTTCGGCCTTTGAAGTGTTTCCGTTTAACCAGAAATCAGACACAAAAGGAGCTGCTCTCATCTGGGGCCAAGAATCTGGACAAGTCGGTCACCATCATCAGGTCTAGACTGCAGGGTATCAAATATCACAAGAGCGTGTCCAGGTTGATTTCAAAACGAGGCAGTGGGCGTGGCCTTCAGGCGGGGGTGTGTCAACCGAGTGTAATTAGTGTTTCAATGCTACAATTTTTTCTCTCTTTTGGGCGGAGTTGTTGAAGGTAAATAAATAGTAGCATTCAATAAAAAGGGAAAAATACAAGGCTCCGAATACATTTTTAATTCGAAAGGTGGACTCTTAAGGGTATTTTTGAATTCAAAGAAATGTTAAGGTAAAACGAAATAACCAGTTATTTTAAATAAATTTATTAAAACCTAAAAATAGTAGAAAATACAGTTTATTATTCTTGACAACAAAAACATGTTTTTGTGATTTAAATCAAGTGGAACTTGAATACAAAAATTTAAAACACATGTCTAGAACTATAAAACGCAAAAAACATTCGTTTAACTAACCATCCATTTGATAGAAAAATCACGAAAAAATCCAATGCAATCGTATTGTTTCCCCTACTATCCAACCCCTGCTAATACTTTACAGGCCCCAACCCCCCACTGCCATTCATGGCTGAAAACTCCCCATTCGTGTGCCAAGTTATCAAATGGCAACCATAAAACTTCAAAAGCTTCTCTCGGCTCAACGTGAATTGGGCCGGCCGAAACATGCAAATTTGTGCGATGTATCGAATAAAGGGCCTCAGCTGTTGGATGTTGGTCTTTCATGACTCTCTGGTCCCCCTCTAGTTTCCCCCGGCTTTTCCTCGTTTTTCCACATTGCCACATTTTTTAATTCTGTTGTGCGGAAAAGCGCTTGCACACGGCCAAGAGCGAGGACAATGGAAAGGCGAAACCGCACCTAAACACATTTGGCAATTAAGCCAAAGCCTGGCAGGGGAAATGGGAGCAGGAACACTCGAGGGGAAACCGGAGGCTACGGGATACAAGAGCAGGAACAGGACCAGGAGCTGAAACCGAAACAGGAGCAGGATGCCAGGACATTGAACAGGCTGCCGTTTGCTTTTGCTTCTGCCTTTGCTATTGCTGGCTGGCAACCGCACGACAGGGCTCAGACACATGAGCTGGATCGCTTGATATATGGCAGAGCTAAATGCTGGGGAACTGAGAACGAAACCGAAACCGAAGCTGCTGGGGCACTGAGAGAAATAAAAAATAATATAACAAAAATAATAACGTAAGAAAAAACTCTGAACTAGAAAAAGGTTGGAATTTATTTTATGTTATAAAAGATTTTAAAGTTCAATAAAGAAGCAAAGATTTCGAATTTAAAAAAAATATTGGACAATAATTTAGTACACAAAATACAGTTTCTCTGTATAAGTTTCCGTTTTAAAATAATTTTTTTTGAATTTGTAATATTATTTATTTATAGTAATTAAAATTTAAATGGCAAGAATGTTTTTAAAATCTGTAGAATAAGTAAGCAATTAAAAATTATAAAATCAATTTAAATTTTAAGGTAATGGTTCAAACCGAGATCTTGAAATATAAAGTACCTGTAAATGGTTCGTATCAAATAAACAAATTTGCCTTTAAAAAAATGTTTAAAATCGATTATAATTTTTTTCTGAGTGTGCAGCAGCCGAATGCTGTTTAGAAAACTTGAAATGGGCGGCAGATAAAAATGTAGCGCTGAAACGCGCAGGGGGACAGCATGAGGACCTCCCCCTACCTTCCACCCACCCCCACCCCCTAGTAACAGCCCCTTCCATTTCCATTGCCTGGCTCCTTGTTCGAACATGTTTAATGGCGTTATTTATGCGGGCTCTTTGGGCGGAAAGGGCAGGGAAATTAGTGGGTGGGAGCTGAGACCGTGTAATTTGTAGAAAACGAGAGGGAGAGTGAAGGGAATTATATGGCACTTGAACCTGAAAATTATTTACTCGTGGATACGCAAGGAAGAAAACCGAAGAGGGGGCAGCATTGGAATGGCGATCCCGAAAAAATGGCAACTATTTAATACGCGCCCTAGACATTTGTTGGGTTTATTTTTTTTCTAATTCTGCCTCTGTTTTTTCTCCAAAGTGTGAGAAGTTTTTTCATTACATTGTCTGCCGAAGTTCGGATTGGGTGGAAAAGGGGGCGGGATCGGGGGATTTTGGAGCATGTCCAGGACTCAAGTGGCGCCCTTGCGTGCCATTTAAATGAAGCTGTTTCGCTTGTTGCCGTTGCTGTTGTGCTTTTCTTTGTTTTTCTTTATTTTCCGAGTGGGGAGCTCCGGAGCTCTTTTTCTATTTTCGTTGTCTGTGCTGTCTGGTATTTAATTTAAAATTGTTTTTTATATCCGTCTGCATGCGCTGCAAAACTTTGGCGTTCATAGTTTCCATGGCAATTGCCCAATGTAGGGGTCTACTTTTTCTGGGTTTATTTAAATTAAAATTGATGTATGCATACCCATATGAGCAGAAAATGCGCCAATTTAATTGATTTGTCAAGTCTTTTTTTGCTGGTTAACCAACAGGATGTTAATAGGCATTAATGAACAGCGGAAGGAAATGCAAAAACTCTTTGGTAACAAAAAAGTATAGAAATATATTTTAGAGCATAACATGCATTAATAAATACCCAAAACGCTTTTTTAATTTAATAAAAATTTTCTGACTTTTATACAAAATATAACATTTTAATTTAAGGGCATCACAAAGGCTAACTAAAAGCCCAAATAAACAAACTTCAGAACAAAGGCAAATAGAAAAGGGAAAAATATGAAAAAACAGCAAAAGCAGGTGATGAATTAGCAGGGTAGCTACGTGATAAACGCGACAATTTCGTGCCATAAACAAATTAATCGACAATTGCACAAAAAACGAACATTCCGGGCGACAGAGAAAGAGAGGGGGAGAAAGCATTAGATAGAGATAGCAGATAGCCGGCACACCAACGGGGTGACAGAGAAAAAGAGCACATCAAAATGGCCATAGTAAATGATTAAATAAGCGTAATTATCACCTTTCCACTGAAGGATCCCCGCATGGCGAACTACGGACTCGGGACCCCCAGCGCCTTTGCAACAATAAAACAAATTTTATTACTTTAATTACTTTATTTACATTTCGCCAAATGGCTGACACGAAACGCCAAGCAACGGAAGTCAACATAAGGACACACACAGCAGTAACAAAGGCGCCGGAAAAGGAAACAAAAATTACTCCATTTTTCGGCTGGGGGGTAAATTCTCTATGTGTGTGTGTGAGTGTAATGTTAATGAGTGTGTGTGTGTAGCCGTAGCGATTTGTGGCTGATGAGCGGCGACATGCAAAGCCACTAAAACGGAGTGGGCCAGAGTGTAACGGTACATTAACGTAGTCATAATTTAATTAAGACTCCACTGTACACGTACACGCAGTAAGCAAGCTTTTGTTAGCCGCGGCTAATGACTTTGGCCAAAAAGAATCAAAGAACGCTAATATGCCCGCAGAGAGTTGGTTAGAGAGTCGGTTTTTGGAAAGGGGAAATATTTTGTTTTATTTTAATGAAATGTTAAATCTTTTGATCTATTTCATTCAGAATTCTAATATACTAATATTTAAATTTGATTTTTAGGCATTATTAAAATTAAAATAAATAAATATAATACGGAATTATAACCAACCCTTGTAAGTACCCTTGTCTATTACTTTTTTGGGTTATATTTTCCATATCCATTCACAAGGTCGAGTGCTTTTCAATTTTCGATAAATTTCAATTAAGCTCAGCTAATTAGTTTGTATAAATATTTAAACTTTTGGCAGCTCAATTTGGGTTCATTATTTTTTTTTGGGTTGGAAAATCAAAGGAAAAGCGGAAATGAGTTAGGCGAAAATCCCCAAAGGTTTCACAATCCTTTTCGCCCCTCCACCCACAGAAATTTCAACGCCTCTCGAAAATATATGGAAATAGAAGGAAAAGAGAAGGGTAAACTGCAAATTAGTTCCACACGCATGTACTAAACGCGTTTTAAATGCGCTTTTAAAGACCATTAACCATTAACTTGGCCATCCCGATGCGATGTTGATGAGCCAAAAACAGGTGGCGGAAAGTTTTCTTCAACAGCCAAATTGGTTTTTGTACGACGGCTTTTGGTCTTTGATGTTTTACTGATGATTGGAGTAATTAGGGAATAGGAGAAAAAAGATGAAGAGCTGGGAACCATGCAAAATGATTATATAATCATTAGTTGGAATTTGATTTGTATTTGATAGTCTGCAAATCATCCGAAAAAAAGAGAACAACATGTTCATCACACCCATATGGAAACCAAATCAATTTTAATTTGATATTTTGAACGGCAATGAAGATTTTAGATGCTGTGATTATCAGTGGGAATAATTCATTTAAAATTCCCCAAACACTTTATGGCTTTGCCAAAACAATTTAAATTTAAATTAATTTAATTACGCCCTAATGACTGCAATTATCACTTCTATCCGACAATAAAATGTCAACAGTTCCGAATGATTTCTAATAACTGACAGCAATATTGATTGTGGGAAACACATTTAGTGGTCCGTTTCCTTTGATGTTATTAGCACAGTTTAAGGTTTTTCCGGCTTGATTCCAAACAAATATGTATTTAATTAGAGATCAATGCAATCAACGAAATTGCCGACATTGTTTAATCCGAATTCCTGAATTTCCGCCGATAACTTGACAAAGAACAATAATGAATATTTCAGTGCCCTCAATTTTGCGTCAAATACCGAATAATGAATCGCACAAATATCCATTTTAGGAATGTTTTTGGCATTAAATTGTGTATAATTTGCCATTAGAATGATTATCGAATTTCAAATTCGACAAAACTTATTTTCCCCTTATTTCCTATTTGTAAATAATTTATGGAAATTCCTAACCATTTCCAGGGATCGACTAAGCCAACTCTTTTTGTTTGTTGCGCTCATTGGGCATTGTTTAAATGCATAAATATTTTGGCCACATGCAATATTCAGGGCCCGACCCCCGATTTTCCCGCTGTTTGGCAACAATTTTCAATTAACAATTATTCAGGCAGTGGCTGGTTTTTCGAGGGGGCGGGATGGTAAAGTTTGGGGGCCTCGAGACTGATTTTGACATCAGCCAAATTGAAATGTAATTGTTTTTGCCAGGTCCTCGATTGTCTGCCGAAGCGGAGCCCTTGACCCCCGACCCCTGCTAACCGAACCCCCTGCGGACGCCCCTGGCTTCATGCTGTTAATGATGCAGCCACAAAATGCCGTTTGCATATGTTACCACTCCCATGGGAGGCGAAGGCGAAACAAGGCCAGATAGATGAGGAAAAACAGGGAAAACGGGAAAGTCGGGGGCGCCAACGCAGACATCAAAGGCGCATTTAAAATCCGAAACATATTTGAAAATTGCATGGCAATGAATTGGAAATTGAATAGCATTTCCATAAACGGAATGCACCCGATATTGATTGCAGGGCAAATATGGTTTTTTCCCCCTCATTTGTTTGTTTTGCCATTTTCGCGGCATTAGCCATTCATTGGAAGCGGGTTTTCTATGGTTTAACTCACGTTTGTATGGTAAATGTGCGGATGTGGATAACAAAATGTATGCTCACCTGCAAAGAAAGGTTTAGAAATTTGGTTAATAATTTTGTTTTATTTTATTATATAGATTAATATTAATTACTGAAGTAATTTATATTTTTTGAATGCTTAGGTCGATCAAAATATATTTATTACACTTTCCAGTCTTTAAATAATTTTACCCTATTATTTGTAAATTATTTCAAGCCCACTTTCACACCTTTCCCAACCATTTTGAGCAGCTGTAAGCTTCATGCTTGACTTTCATTTATTCTAGAGACCTTCTCCACCCCAAAGTACAGCCCACATATGCTGTCATAAATCAACTCGATGTATATCGCCACATAAGTGACCACACTTGATTCAACAAAAAAGAGGAAAACACACCCCCTTGCGACCTGTTTGGGTTTCCATCTGCCATATGTTCCGGCCACACCTCTCCCGAGGGTCAAAGGGCACCCTTAGCATGGGCAGCCAAAAATGCATTTAATTATCGCACCCAATTTCAATTATAGTCGAAATATACGTAGGCAATTTGTAATAATTTTTCGGTTTTTTCTCCAGAACGAAAAGTCAACGAAAAATGTAGCAAATAACTCAACTCAAGATGGATGAAATGTCGGTTTAATGCTTCCAGGTGAGTGCACATTATTCATTACCCAAAACACACCCCTTATATAGACGAGGGAATCCATATGTGGGTGTACTGTATTATCCCTTATATGATGGGGGAACACTTTTCTTTGCCCTTTTTAAGTATTATTAATTGTCTTACATGTTTGTACTCTGCCGCAGGATTTGTTTTCTGTAGAGAGTATCTCTCTACCGTTTTTGATAAGTATCTAATTTGAATTCATATTCATTGCCTGCTTACAGCGAATGGTTTCTAAAAATATGCAAATGGATTTACACAAATTTGTAATATAAGCTGCAACAGTCCCCTCTATTTATTTTAATTTCTCGCACCTCCAACTTTTGCCTTTCCTTTGTCCTATCCATGACACCGCCCAAAATTATGACAGAGTGTGCCTGGAGGGCAGGGAAAACTTGAACTTTCCAATCGAAAAACAGAACGACAAAGTCGTGTCCAAAGTAGGAAATCCCCAGGGCAAACCAACGGAGCAAATGGTTTGGAATTGCTGGAGAAAAAAGCCAGAGCCAAGAAAAACAAAGCAATGGAAAACTGAAGGAAAGGTTCGACTTGAAGCCGAGAGCAATGTGACTGCGATTTACTGGTTCAATTAGCTGGCCAAGGATGATGTTTCGACTTTTTTGGATTTTATTTCTGCCCCATAGCCTCCGGCTATTTTTTCAAGTGTGGGTAGCCATAATTTGCGAAATTTATGCATGCAACCAATGTCGGTCAAGATTACTGGAAATCTTCGCAACGATTGCCGCTGCAGTCAATAATTTAGAGTTTTTATTCCACATCCAGACATCCAGACAACCAGGGGTTCTCTCAACGCCCGTCGAGAATGCTACCATAAATTTGGGCATCCAATGGTCACAATTAACTATCGCTGCCACGATCCGTGCCCCCATCTGGTGTTGTGACATCTCCTAAGTGGACACAACGTAGTGGGGCTACAAATTTATGGGAACTTGTTTAAACCGGCCGAACCCAATCTTGTAGAGTCGGTGCGTTTTAGCCGATAATATATGCCATGCGCTTTCCAATTACACACATGCTGACGCATTCTCATTTAGATTGCGGAGACCTTTTGTACCGCTAATGTCTTCATTTTGAATATCAAAGCAGGTTGGGGGTCTCGAAAATGGGTTATTATATTGGAATGGGTAGTGGAAAAGATCAGACTTCAATCGTGGGTAAGCAGACATATTTGGAAGATTTCTTAAAATTTACATATAATACGATAGGGAGTGGAAAAGACATTTAACTCATATTTCACATACAATATTTACTTCTTTAATCTCCGCTTTTTCATAGCAGTCTAAAAATATTTTAAAATTTACTTGTATTATAATAGTAAGATAAAATCACCCATCAAATATTTCCTCCTTTAAATTGGACTTTAACCAGTCCTTAAACTCTGAATCTCCATAACCATTTAACCTCTTCATGCACTTAAACTTCGTTTTAAGCCACTCAAAAGGATCCGACTTACATCAGATGACTAAATTAATCCCTGTGACACCTGGAACAACTGGCATGTCCATCTTCCGTCAGACTTAATTAGTTATGCAAAACAGTTGTTGGGCCTACTCGGTACGGTGTCCGTACGGAGAGTGTCACCGGCTGCCTTCATGATTTGTCACACGCAATAAATTATGCAATTTCGGATGCCAAAAAATGGAGATGAAGATAAAGTCGTTGCGTGCCATTGCTCAATCATCATCATCATCCACCTCAGAGCAGCATCCTCAAGAAGAAGTCGAATGGAGAAATGGTATGATGATGGGAACTTTTATGCTCACTTTTGCATGGTAAATGCCCACTGACATGTCTCTTTCTCGGTATATAAATAAGTAAACACTATAGTTGGCGCACACAAAAGTTGACTTTTTATGTTGATTGTAATGCTGATGAACCTGGAATTATCACATGTTGTTTGATGGACTGCAGACACGCACAGTGCTATGGTATATACACATATATATATTTATAAGGCAGCCGACTAAAGTCAAGTAAAGTCAAGCGTGGAGGCTGTCTCTATCCCTATTCATTCGCCGTCTCTTTCGACGAGTTGATAATCTGCCTGACACTTTGATGAAATGCTCTCTCTTCTCTTTATTTATGCTGGCATTGATAAATCGTCACAAGTGACAAACAACAGAAGTTCTGACCCCTCGAAAACCGAGCAGCCCCCACCGCTAGATGTCGCCACAGTGGAGCTGAGCTGCCTTATCAACGTGGGCCTCTTTTGACTTTCCGCTGTTGTTCAACTTGCTCTACATACTCGGACATTGATTAATTTCATAGTTAATTTGTCAGCATTAATCAGTATTAACTTAAATGGACATCAACACGTCGCTGGCTTAGAAGTTGCAGTCTCCCGCCTTTCTTTCTCCTCAATTGTTTTGTTCTTTTTTTATATTGTTTGTTAAATTAATTAGATTTTACTTCTGGCTAAGATCAAGTTCTCTTCGTGGGATTATTGAGGACATGGGTCATGTTCAACTCAATTAATTGCTCGAGATTTGTGTAGATAAGAAAGTGATTAGCCTGAGTTAAGGTAGAGCAAGAATAAGCATTTTTTAAGCCTATAATTCTCAATTAGTTCAAGCGGTAAATAACCTAGTTTATGTGCCTGGGATAAAATTGAAGAATATAATTGTAAGAAACCTACCCGGAAGTCTTAGCAAATCTGTAACAGTTCTAAGAAGATTAAAAGGAAATCTAGCCCTGATGACAGAATTTCTGAGGGATGACAGTAATTAGCCTGTTAAATCCACGTTAATATAAACCCACAAGTAGTACCAAGTACAGTCACTACAAAGGCCCAAAAAAGAAGCGCCGACCACTTGGCAACTCTGTAGGCTAGAGTTGCTCCATTTCCCGTGTTTGCGTGCGTGTGTGCGTGACTCTTTGGGGCTGCAAAAAATGTTTGCCAAAGCCCAACTTGCATACACACCCAAACAAACACAAAAACACACAGTTAAAGCACGTTTATGGGTTAAACAGAGCAGAGCAAACATTTGCGACGGCGGCAGAGTTTCCAACTACCCCCGACCACTTCCTACTTCCCGCCATTTCCCGCTTTTCCGACCTTTTCCCACCATTTCCAACCTTTCCTCACCTTTCCCCACCTGAAAAGGCGCTTGCACTTAGGCGTTGTAATGGCCACAAACACATGCGGCGAACTAATGCAACGCGGCGAATTCGAGTGCCGAACGTACATAGCGGTAAACATGCTAAGCGGTTTTTCTGCCCGCCTTTCAAAGACTTTCCTGCTGGAAGGAAAAGCGTGGAAGGGCGAGGAAAAGCAACAGAAGGGCAGCAAAGTCAACGGTAAAAGTGTTTGCCCAAAGCTCTGGTTAACAAAAAAACGAAGCAAACGAAGACGAAGTGCAAAAAGGCGAAGACAAGGCGGCCAGGATAAAAATGCAAACACTTTGAGTACACTGAAAATCATAAAAGGTAAAAAATAATATTGTAAAAAATAATATTGTGTAAAAGAAATAGCCATATTTACTAAAATAGATTTAAATCTCAAATGTTAGAACGGTTGTATTTCATTGTTTTTTTTTTCTTAATATTGCCTACAGACAATTTTAGATCTTAATAAAATATTTCATTTTAACAGGATGTGGAACAAAAGTTTTTGAAGACCGTTTTATAGTTTCCAATTTTTCTATAATATTGTTAAATTTTCCTTTTGTAGTGTCAGAGGCCTGTTTCTGGGACTGGGATCTGGGGCCTAGCCATCCTGTGTGCCCAATTGCGGTTAACAAAACTGTCCCAGCTCACTGGCTCCTTGGGAACTGCCTCCCCAGTGCCACCCCCTCTTCAAGGCAGCTTCTTCTAGGCCCATGTCGTCCTGTCCAATTGACGGCTACTTGACATTTGGCGCTGCTCCCTCAGCTTTTGTTTCCCTTTGCTGCTCCTGCTGTTTGCACAGCCCACACTCAAAAGAAAGAGAGGGGTGGAGGCTGAAAGAAAGAGACGGGTAGACGCGTTTCGGCCAAATGGAGTAGAGTAAACACTTCCTCCTGAAAGTCTATGCCCCTCCCCCGCACACCTCTTCCTGCGGCCTGGAAAAATATTATTTTAGCGTGTGAAAAGTGTAAAGTGCTATAATGTTTGGAAAATATATAACAGTTCCCCCTAGTCGCGCACACAGAGACATATAGCATAGTATAGTACACCGACTTGGACGTTCAACGACCGCACCCCGCCCACTTTTCCTTTTCCAGCCCCCTTTTCCACCCACCGACATGTCGAGTTGACTTGACTTGTTAGCGAGTGAGTGGAAATGCGAAAAAGTGTGAGTGAAAATGTTATTCCTCATTTTGTTTGATTTAAGCTGATCAAGTGTTGCACTTGCTTTTATGGCCAGCGGTACTAGATTTTCTTCTTCTTCTTCGGTTTCTATTGTTTACATTCGAGTTGGCTAAGTGCAAACAGCAGAAGAAGGAGTCTTACTCTGATGGGATCAACTAGAAAAGAAAGGGAACTATATTGAGTGGCTCAAGAAAGGTCCTATAGGAATACTTCCAGCATACTATTACTAAGATTAGATATACCAAGTAAGCCCTTGACTAGACAAGCGCTAAATCAAATTGAATTTCTAAACCCAATGCCATAACTAATGCCTTCCCCTGCAGCGTGTGAACTTTTTTAGGAGTCAGTGTGGGATTTTACGATCAATTTCCGTTGCAGAACAAGCCTATAAAAGAGAAACTGTTTGGAGTGGAGGTGGGGATCGGAAACAGGAGATTCGTGTCTAGAGCGGCAGTCAGACGAAACCACTAAATATGGAACATTAAAAACCATAAATATTAAAACATAAAAATAGCCATAAAACCAAAGAACACCCAACAACTGTTGCAACCACAAAAAAATAACGAGATGAATATTAAAATTACAATGAAAATCCGTTTAGAGGGGAAATTAATTTCCAGCAAGCAGCGGGGAAAACAGCTGGAAATCAATGAGAGCTAAACAAAGCAGCTTCCAAAAACGAACAAGAAAATGCCACCCAACGTCACACACACGCACGAACAATTAGTCGGAAAATGGGAAAAAGGGGAAGGGAGAGTCGAAAAGGTGTTGGCGGGGGAAAATCAATTTTCAATGCTTTATCGAAAATGCATTTCCATTTACAAGGAGTTTTTCACTCCCCTGTCCGCGGCAGTGTATTAAAATCGATGAATAAATAAACAAAAACCAGCGACTATCTCCCACTCCCCTTTTCTTTTTGTCGGGCGGGATCTTTTGTCTCTCGACATATAGTGGAAATTGGTGGGGGATCCTCTGCCTCCGGAGTTGATTTATATTTTCGTTTCGGACCGCATTGTGTGAACGGCGACAGCTATAAAAGCTTTGGCGGCACACGTCTCGCTGTCCGTATTTTTGTCCGTATCTCTGCGTTGAACTCTCGACCTTTTGTCCGCCTGCCAGTGGGATTCCGGAATTTTCTTAACGAAATCGAGGTGCAGAGTCGTGTTTAACAAAAGAAATGGGTATTTCCTTTACTTATTTTTATATTTTTGCAAAATATAATATCTCCTCAAAAATGAAAACTTGATCGAAATCTCCTACGGCCCTCCCTTGAAAACTTTCATTACCAAAGCGACAACTATTTGATTGCTTAATTAGCAAACATTTTTGGGGTCGCAATAAATGAGGACAATTGAAAATGTCAACAGTTGTCCCTTTCGGTTTGCGCATAATTACAAACGCAACAACAAATGTTAATGCTCTGGGTCATTTGAACGGTTTTCCCATAGACAGGAACACAGATCGTGTGTATAGATGAGGGTTGTATGCCTCTACATCATGTTTGTCACTCCATAAATGTGTTAATTAGTCGCAGCCCGCAAAAACTGCATCCATCGCACCCTGGAAAATGTCAAAAATCGAAATTATGAAATGACATTTTCCCTTCGGTCCAATGTTAATTAAGTTTCCGATTGTATACAGACGGATTTAATGTTTTCCAAGGGATATCTGAGTGCAGGAGAAAATTGCAAGGGAAATTCGATATTTATTTCCGAATTTTTACATCAATAAATATTAAATTGATTCAAATTTTGTCATTTGAAATTGGTCAAAGACTTTGATTGATGGTTTGTTATGAAGGCTGAGGGGAAATTGAATTTTCCATGGGAGAAAAGATTCGATTCAGCGAAAGTAATTGGTAGTTGAGTACAAACATAAAGGATATTGTAGTTCCGAAACTCTTTATTTATCTTAATATTTTCAGTATATACATTTTCAAAATGTAGAGCATACCAACAAGACGATTAATCATATAAACAAACGCTTGATCCTATTTTGAGCCTCAACTTGCCTTCATCCTCCACAAATCTTAAAAACTTCAAAGGTTTAAACAAAGAAATAATTAATAACAAAAGTTAAGAAGGCAAAAATCAAAAAAAAACTTTGTCTGTCACGCCCATTTAAGTATAAACAATTTCAAAATTCTAGCCACCCATTCTGCCCTCTTTTGCAAAGAGCACTTGTCGTTGGAAACATTTGTAAAAATTCCCATGGGTCTCGAAAAAAGAAGAAGCAGCGACTATAGCTAAGATAAATAGAGGGAGATGGCTTTAGATATAGAATGGCAGGAAAAGATGAAGAGTGGTCAGCAGGGGGCATCCCTCATCTTCGTACTACTCATACATGCATAAACAAATAAAAACCCATTAAGCAAAGCCAACAACAACTACCGCATTGATGTGTGCAGTGATTAACAAAAGAGGGAGAGGGGTATAGGGCACTAGAAAGAGAGGGGGAATGCAAGAAAGTAGCGGCAAAGCAATTAACAACTACAGCGACAAACAAAAGGAGTGAGGGAGAAAGGAAGCTACTGCTAGGGCTCTGAAAAAATAAAGTATTTTAAAATTAATAATTAATTAAAGATTAATAAAAAATATTTTACATTTTGTATTAATAAAATACTAAAATATATTAATTTAATTTTAAACATTTTGAAAATTAGAAACAAAATTATATTTTATGCTTTAAGTACAACATATAAAATGTTCTCAGTGCATCCATGTGTGGTGGAGTATAAAATCAACAATATCATCCGCAGAGATAAGAGCAGCAGAAGAAAGAGATGACAAGTCCCTGCGAGCAAGAGAGAGAGGCAAAATGTTCGGGGGAGAAGTGCATTAGATAAGCAAAAACTCAGCTGGAACCCACCAAAAACGAAAGATATAAAGGGTCCAGCTGTGTTTGCTATATAAAACAGAAGCCGCTCATCCAAAAATAGTAATCCCCATCTTCCCTTCTCACTTGTGCCTCTTTCTCTAAATGCAAAGTGCAGAGATAATATTTCGTGTGAAATATTTTCATATTTACTTGCACAACACAAGGAGAGGTAATGTATTAAAGAAAAATGTATTTAACACTAAATCCGACTTGGAAATACTCTTTTTATAAATTTATTGTGCTTAAGGATTTAAGATTAGTTTAAAGTAAAATAAAATTGTAGACATTTCTTGAAATCTTACAATGTAATGAAGGCAATACATTTGAATTTAAATAAAATTTGATATCTTTAATTTTTAGAAAAATATTTATTTATACAGGAAATACAACACATCAAGAAAATTAAAAAGAATTCAAAGTTGCGGGTGACAGCGGTTAAAATGTTTCGAGCAAAAAGGCTGAGGGTCTGCGTCAGGGCGATGTGCAAAAATATTCTTCATCAAAGAACAAATGTTCATATGTGGGCGCAGATTTGGTCTTGTCAACTTGATGGATCAGGGATGAAGTTCAAAAGGAGAGTGGGTCTAGGCCCGAGTGCTTGGGGCCGCTCTGCCCCAACCGCTTTTCTGCAGCGCCCTTTGCGGAATCCGTTACTAATCACACGACTTACATTTGTAGCCCGCTTCCTACTTTCCCTTCCCTTCCTCGCTGGAATCCCTCTTCAATTTCCATTCCTCGGTTCAGGGTTGATGCATTCGCAGAATCTCAGCCTGTCACATGCTCGTAAAATCAACAAAATGCAGGCGACTGTTGTGACACTTGCCATGACAACAGGCCCAAACAGCAGCAACAACACTCCGAGTTGCAGTTAGCAAAATGTTTAATGAGTGACAGAGAGACGGACATGCACTGGGAAAAATATCGCTAAAATCGGGTTTATTGGAAAAATAATATTGCGGAATTTATAGAATTTATATAGATAGTTTTCGTACTTAATAAAAATTAATGGTCTAAATAGGTGAACTTTCAGTTTATTTGTGAATATATTTTAATATATTAACATTAAAATAATTTTTTGACAATTTTTTGTATTATATCTAGAAAATTGAATTTAGATATTATTATAATACTAACTTTTTAGAATTTTATTATTTTTAGTGCACTAGGAGAAAAGGACAAAGCATTGAAAATTTGCATCTGCGGTAGGTTTTGGCTTAAGAACTGATTGTGGAAAACGGAGGACTGGGGGTTTGATCCACCCCTTGAGGGCGGGGTGTGTTGAGGGGGTTGGGGGGCTGGCCCACCCACTCGAAAATGCGTCGCTCTCTTTCTGCATTCTATGTCAGCTGTCAAAGCCCAAAACTGAAGTTGCCTTTGTATTTTTTCGTTATATATGTATGCATGGACATGGCCGGAGGGGTGGTGGCCAAAAGGGGGGTGGGAGGTGGCTGGATGATGCTGCCGTCGGGCAAAGTGTCCATTATGTTGATTTGAAAAATAAAAGCAACGGATGCGATTGCTCACACAAAGATGAAGGGCGAGCTGACAATGCGAAGGGAGCTTTAAAAGGGGAGTTTACTGTGGGTGGGGGGATTTATAAGGCGGGCTTTCCCGAGGGGGTGGTGGTCGTTTAGCTGGTGCTTCAAATTTAGTTGATTGAATGGCAGTTATGTGGCTTTGTGATGGTTATTCCTTGGCCGAGATTGGTCAAGAAAGCAGAGTATCCGTTGTTATACACTTCAAAACACTGGAGACAAATAAACTTATGAAAATATTCCCCTTTTCCAAAAAAAAACAATAAAAAACTATAAACAATTCGCTAAAAACAAAAAGAAATCCCTTTTTTCCACAAATTCAAAGTTGCCAACGAGAAATGCTGGTTGAATGAAAATGATGAAGAAGTTAATAAACAGGGCGACAGCCAATAAGACTCGGGCCAAGTTCGATGAGGGCATAAATCTGGACCAGATCATCGCAAAACTAAAGCTGGCGGGGGATCTCGGATCCTTGGTTCAGATCTCCGCCCGGGATATCGAATGGGTGTGTGTGCGGGCGAGGGAAGTGCTGCTAAGTCAGCCAACTTTGCTGGAACTCTCGGCTCCCATCAATTTACTGGGCGATATCCATGGACAGTACCTCAATCTGCTGCGGTACTTTGAATCGAATGGCTATCCGCCGGATTCAATGTATCTGTTTCTGGGCGATTATGTGGACCGAGGCAAGCAGTCGATCGAAACTTTGACCCTTCTGCTGGCCCTCAAGTCGCGGTATCCGACGAAGTTCTTTTTACTGCGCGGAAACCACGAGTGTGCCAGCCTGAATCAGTTCTATGGATTCTACGACGAGTGCAAGAGGCGATATACGGTTAAACTGTGGCGCACCTTTGTCGACTGCTACAATTGTATGCCCCTGGCCGCCATCATTGAGGATAATATCTTCTGCTGCCACGGCGGTCTGAGTCCCAGTCTGTTTAGCATGCAGCAGATAAGGCAAATCCAGAGACCCATTGAAATTCCGGCATCGGGACTGGTGTGCGATATCCTGTGGTCCGATCCGGATCTAAGGATAATGGGCTGGGGCCCCAACGAACGGGGCGTGAGTCACACTTTCGGCTCGGATGTGGTCAGTGCCTTTCTGCACCGCTTCAACCTGAACCTCATTTGCCGGGGTCATCAGGTCGTCGAGGATGGCTATGAGTTCTTCGCCAAGCGCCAGCTGATTACCATTTTTTCCGCCCCCAACTATTGCGGGGAGTTCGACAATGCCGGGGCAATGTTGTGCATCGATGAGGATCTGCTCTGCACTTTTCGGGTTCAGAGGCCAATTGGTGCGGAGCATAAGAAATGATATGGGAGCCCATGATATTTGTTCAGGTGTTTAGGGTTTGTAAGGTCTCGTCAACTAACATTGTAAACTTGTGAGTTTTTATTAAATAATGTATTATATTGCATTTTTTGTTCATACACTCATAAAAATAAAGATTTTTATGGGCTATATAATTATTATGTTCACCTGCAGTATAAAATCACAAAATCCCCACAAAGTAGCGCATATTGCCATTGTATAATTAACTGCTACAATTACAATGCAATTAATCGAGAAATGCATTAACAAGTATTGCATAGCCTAGAAAAAAACCATACCGATTTCTTTGTGTAGTCGTGTAAAAAGTAATATATATTAATTTGATAAATGACAATCATTAATTTCCATCTAGTAAAGTCATAAAGGCAATTAAATTATGGCAAAGTTGGCAAAGAATTTTGTTCAATTCCCCAGTCCCTCGCCGCCATTTTTCTAGCGCCCAGCTCAAATGTTAATGACTGCCCTCAACAAAAGTGAAAAGCAGCTAAAATAATTACTAAAATGCATTACGACACGCACACTCACACAGAGGGAAATGCAAATTGGTGGGGAAAATGGCACAAAAAAAAGGAGAGAAATTAAATGACACTGCAATTTGCAAAGGGAATAAATTAATGGCAATCCATTTCGGAAAATTGGTATGATGCACAGTGGCCATTAATGCAAATGTGTGGGTTAATGAAAGGGAGGGATAGATAAAGTCAAGTACCTTGAACTATATAAACTATATAGAGTCGATAACTAAGTGGCTAGGCCTTATAAAATCATTAAGGCTTAATAAAATAATTCTTAAATTATGTAGTTCAAGAGAATTTCATTTTCAAAGCTAAAATTTTGCTTTCATACCGACTTAAATTTAATTTGCCAAAGGCCAAAGTTTCTGCCAGAGTTGATTTTGCAACAAACACGACAACAGGCAGATTCACTACGATGTTGTCGACTAATGACAACACAAGCATATCAGTGTCGCAACAGCCAAGGAAAACAAAAACAACCGGGCAAATAAGCAGATGTGTGGGGTTGAAGGGACCCCGGCAGCATTAACCCCACAGTGGATGCAATGGATGTCCGAGAAAAGATGGAGATGCAGAGATATTCGGATGGCAAGACAGGGACAGGCGTAAGCTGAAATATCCACAAAACTAATCTGAGCGAAAGAGCCAGAGCTACGAAGGGGGAAAGAGACAGAAAGCGAAGCTGCAAGGATTTACATATTAAGCCATTTTTAATTTACGACTTGCCAAAAAGCTGCCAGGACGAAGGGAACTTTCTCCCCGAGAAACCCACCCATTTTCCCACCGCCGCCTGACTAAACAGCAGATAACAAAGAAGCAAGAAGGAAACCAGGGAGCACAGATGGATGATAAAGCAGCCAAAGGGATAACGACGACCATGTATCCTTACGCAAAAGCCACATAACGGCAATGGAAAGCAGCCACCCATCCATTCTCCCCCTTTCGCCCCTTTCGTCACCCCCACATCCCAACCTTGGACCCAAGGAAGAAGAGGAAGCGAGTGAGCTACAATGACAGTAATAAAATAAAAGTAAATCCATGCTTCGCTTTTTTTTCTCAGCTCCTTTCTCCTTTCTCCGCCGGCTGGCATCTGTCAAAGTTTGACATTGACGTACAAGTCTCGGAAGTAGAGAATCGAGAACTGAGAAATGAGACGCAGCTTGTTTAGAGATTTAGAGATGTTTTCCATGTCGGGAGTAGCCCTTCAAAAAAAAACTGGAAACTGAACGGGGGAGAAGTGAAAGTTGAGCTCAAGAGCAAGAACACTTTTAAAAGGTTTTAAAGGTGTACAACAAAAAATTTCTACTCAAAATCATACATTCAGAAATATTGAAAGTACCTTATTTCTGAATATTTTTAAATTTATAGTGATTTATAATTATGAATAATGTATTCAGCTTAGAAGTTTTTTATTATTTTGGTAAGGCCAGAAAATAGAAAATTCGTTCATCTAAGCTTTTTTTTTACAACCCCAATATTATAGACCCATAATCCCCATTTCCTTGGGGTCTCTTTTTCAAGAAAAAAATAAACCCAACTGGAAACGACAATAATAAACATTATAAGGGATATTTCCCTATGGGCTGTTCCATTTTTATAGAGCTCCATCCTATCGCTGGAAACATCTTCGAGTCTCCGCCTTACACTTCCTTACTTCCTTGCTTTTCAGCAACTTTTCCAGTTTACTGGTGTGACAACAGGTGCAGATGAAAGCCCAAGTGAGGGAGAAAAAAGGGCTATGCATGGACCATAGAAGAACCATCAATCACGTGGGGCTTCGAAAACCAAAGCCAACTCAACTCAACCATATGCCAAAAGGTAGTTACAGTAGACCCTCGAAAAAGCCATCCCATCCAACCGCAAGATTTCCCCGTTCCATACCCTTAATCCCCTCCGATTTTTGTGTGGCGTCAAATGTGACGCTTGCAAAAAAAAAAGAATGGAACTTCAGCCTCCTCCCCCGAAAATCCCCAAATAAAACCTCCTTTAACAAGCGGAAGGAAATGTTGGGCTGCCTGATGCCGACGATGATGATGATGACAATGTTCCTGGCTTCGGTTCTTTAAAGTTTTCGGTTTCGGGGATCCCAGACTGGAAAACCAGTGAAAAGTCAATGTCTGTTGCGGTTTTGTCACTCAAAACACACAAAAACCGCTTTGTTTGCCGGGCGAAAGTGAAGACGGGCGAAAGGAAAAGGAAATCCCTCCCTATCCGACATCGCCTCCATTCTATTGTATCTCTGGGTGTGAAAAGATTTTCACTTGATTTGACTTTGCAAACGATTTTCTTTTTTTCTTCAGTTGATTATAACATTTTCTTACTCGAATCATTTCGCCCGCTTGTTATCCCTTCGCAAAGTTCACTCACCTGCAAAAAAAAAAAACAGAGAGAGGTTAGGAGGGACGAAAAAAGAGTTATGTTTGCTAATTAAAAGATTACAAAGACCGAAACCCTTTTCAAAATTGCAAACTAGCCTGGCATTTAATTAACATCGAAAAAATCAACCACAATCGACCCCGAAAAAAGGGCGAAAAAGGCCAACAAAATGAAAACACAAGTAACAACTCTATTAAAAATATGCCCAGGCGAATGATTTATAACATTTCTGGTTCGGTGAGACGGCAGAAAATAAAACGAGGAAATTATAATGGTAGGACATGGACATTAGCCTGGTCACCTTTCTGTTCCTTTTTCAGGAGAAAATTTAAAATATAAAAAATAAACATTTTTTGACAGGAAAAGCGGGTGCCTTTGGCAGGCCGTGAAAAATGATGACTTTGGCAATGGGTTTTTGGGGAAAAAATGCTGCCAGATGATGATGAGTTGTCTAATATTGATAGAACATCTGAGGGGTCACTCAGGAAATAGTTAAAAAAAAAAAATGCAGGTAGCAGAAAATTAATGACAGTCAATTGTTTTCTTCAATTAATACGATGACTTAAATGATTCGCTTAAATCTATTTGCCAAAAAAATGTTAAGTACTTTTAAAATTACCCTCAAAAATCCAAAAGTTTACCGAACAATGCTTTAATCAAGTTTACCACTTCAAATAACTTATCATTAACTTTTTTTAAGAAAACCCTAATTCAGTTATAACAAGAGAGAACGCTATAGTCGGGTTGGTGTCCCGACTATCTAATACCCGTCACTCAGCTTAAGGGAGTGCGAACGCTGTACTCGGGTTGGTGTCCCGACTATCTATTGGGGCTAAAGGGAGTGCGAGGGAGATAGATATATAAACAATTTTGATTGCGTATAACTTTTTAATGAATGGTCCGATTTGAAAAATGTCTTCTACATTTCGATAGGTATTAATAAACACTATAAAATGGCGTTTATATATTTTTAAAATCTTAAAAGATGTGGCCTCCAGACACATTTGAAAATCGTTTATGGCGATTGTGGGCGTTAGGGGGGGCGTGGCACCTCGATGAAACAAACTTGCGCTGCGTAGGAAGCCCAAGAATATGTGTGTGAAATCTCAACCTTCTAGCTTTTATAGTTTCCGAGATCTCAGCGTTCATACAGACAGACAGACGGACAGACGGACAGACAGACAGACGGACAGACAGACGGACAGACGGACATGGCTAGATCGACTCGGCTAGTGATCCTGATCAAGAATATATATACTTTATGGGGTCGGAAACGCTTCCTTCTCCCTGTTACATACTTTTGCACGAATACAATATACCCTTTTACTCTACGAGTAACGGGTATAAAAATATAAGAAAATGAAACTCAGGGCACTTTCACTGCTTTAGGAACAGCTGCCAGTTAACCCCGCCAAAAAAAACATGATTAATCAGATAAAAAAAAGGAGGAAAACCACAAAAAAAATTGTAACGAGAAAAAAACAAACAAAGTTGCAGTTATGGCTCAATAAGCCAACAAAGGAGAACCTCAGGCCTTGGCCTCCAGTCGATGATAAAGCATTTTCCCCCCGGTTTTCCTTTATTTTCAACGAAAAGCCGCAGCCAACAACAATGGACTTGCATGATGAGCAAAAGGAAAAAATTACTAACCACAATGAAAATTGAAAAATATTTATTAGAAGAGCGCACAGTGCACGGGTAAAAATGTTGTTAATTATTTTGAAGATGATTTCTACCTAAGAAAAGAAGGTAGACAAAATATTGGTTTCTTTTTAAAAATAAATGATTTATGCTCATAAAGTATTTGCAGATATTTTATAGACCCTTTTTAATGAAAAATTTTAGTTCAAGCTGCCAATTTGAAATGAGATGATTTAAATATTATGTGCCGAATTTTTTTATTTCATCATATTTTCAGTGCATATTAAAATAACAAGAAGATGAGGTGCAGAACCACATGTTCGTGAAAAGGGGAAGGCTGAGGCAAAAGTCTGTGGGTTAAGGCGGTCGGAGAGGGGTTAAGGGCTACTGTGCGAGGGCCTTATTTATGAGGGTTAATAATCGAACGCGATTGCCACGACAAGATAAACTCCCCGGGATTATTGTTACTCTTATCATGAGTCGGCAGAAATCATTTTTCAGACTTTAGTTGCCTCTGCGAATGCGGGCGCATCATCATGCAACTCAGTTCCCCTCTTCTTTTCTTCTCTCGCATTTTTCTCCACGCAAAATGATTGAAGTAATCTATTGATTATTAAAATATTCACAAAACCCATCTATTTTGGCTATTCTTTTTCGAGCGTGGGTGTCAAATTAATGAATTATACGGCGATAATCAATCACAGAATGCGCTTTTGTGTGGCACGAACAAAAAGGGAAGATCACCCACGATGTGTTGCTTTTATAAAAGGCAGAAGATTTATGTGCGAAAAAGTGGAAAAAATACAGGTTGAAAAGAAGTGGAAGGTAGAAAATTCAGGGTGTGGGGATTTTATAAATATTATAAACGAATTATTTAAAATGCTAAATATGAGCCAAAAGAACTTTTATGAATTGTTTTTAGGTATTCCAGTTCCACGGTTTTTTTCCTGAAATTCACACAAATCAATCCAGTACATTCACTATTTTTTGGCAAATTCAGCTGACCCCTCGGGAAAAAGCTGGAAAAAAGTCGGAAATAAAGACTGAACAAGAGAGAACGCTATAGTCGGGTGCCCCGACAATCAGATACCCGTTACTCAGGTAAAGGGTGTGCGAGGGAGATGGAGATAGAAACTTTGAACACGCATAACTTTTTAACGAATGGTCCGATTTGAAAAATTTCTTCTACATTTCGATAGGTATTGATAAACACAATAAAACTGCATTTTTACTTTTCCGAAATATTGAAATTTTTAAAATCGTATATAAGCGATTGTGGGCGTTAGAGGGGGCGTGGCACCTTTTTGAAACAAACTTGCGCTGCGTAGGAACTCCTAGAATCTGCAGGCAAAATGCCAATCTTCTAGCTTTTATAGTTTCCGAGATCTCAGCGTTCATACAGACAGACAGACGGACAGACAGACGGACAGACAGACGGACAGACGGACATGGCTAGATCGACTCGGCTAGTGATCCTGATCAAGAATATATATACTTTATGGGGTCGGAAACGCTTCCTTCTAGCTGTTACATACTTTTGCACGAATACAATATACCCTTTTACTCTACGAGTAACGGGTATAAAAACCAACGGCAGCTGGTCAATTACAAAAGAATTACCCGCCGCAAGAGTTTCGCATTGGCATTTCCCCCGACTTTTGTCAATTGCAATAAAAATAATCAACATGCATCGCCTGGCCTGCGATGCATTTTGTAGTTCGCCTCTTGGCGCTGACTTTGGTCTTTTGCTCTTTTCTCGGCTGAAAAACTTTCAGTCGAAGGAGTTGGAGTTGAATTTACGACCCGCATGGGCAACACGTTCAACAAACGGAGAACTGCGAACTGCAAACTGCGATTGCAACTGCATTTCGTTGCCATTAACATAATAATGCTGCGGCTGCAGCCCGTTTATTTGCATTGCACAATTTGAAGCCAAAGTAAATAATCAACTCGCACTAATCTGCAGCCAAACTGCATTTAGCAGAAATGTTTTCTCTGTCTGGGCCATTTGGTCAGTTCATTTTGCGGTCGAGGCGGCTGGCGGAGATATAAAACCGAAGAAAGACCGATGGAGAGAATGGGTTTTTTGTTTGCGGAGACGGAGAGCCCGGCTTTATCATAATTTAACGCAGTTTTCTATTTGGTTTCGGTTTCGAGTGAGGTTTTGCCTTGGTTTCGGTTTTGGTTTGGCTGGTTTTGTTGGTTTCAGTAGCTAAACTCTAAGATCCTGACACTCAACTTGGACGTGAGGCGGATGCAAATTGTGTAATCGTTGTGGGCAGATGGACGCTTCGAATGGCCAGTTTCTGATTACTCAGAAATTATTTCTCTTTGTGGCGGGGAGTCCATAAAAATGCAGTTAACTTTGATGGAAGGTTTTCAGTTTTCCTTCGGCTGAGAAAGAAGTAGTTTGATAAACGTGGAATAGATCATTCCGGCAGTTATTGGAAGAGGATGTGTTGGTAATGGTTCTATAGAAGTGGTTCCTTGTAATAGGTCATTTAGAAGGAAAGAATATCTTATAAACGGTGTGGGAATGGAGTAAAATAGTTGGTAATATTAAGTAATGGATAGAAGCGTATTAGAATAATAAGCAAGCATTTTTATGGATTTTTGATTAGTCTTTAATAAAATATCATAAGAACTGTTGTTTAACTTAATGGAAATATTTATCAAGCAAGTAAATCACCCATATTCATTCGGAACATAACTTTGTATCTTATCTACCCATCTAAACACTAATCCTTCCCATAACCAAAAATACAAGAAATTTGTAAACCAATATCAACCGAAATTTTAATTGTCCCCACGCACAAGCCCATAAAATTGAAAACTCTAATGCCAGAAAATCTCTCGAAAATCTCGACCATAACTCAATCACTCAAAAGATCTGTGTCCGAGTTCCGTGGAAAATGTCACCAGCCTTGCTTTATTATTTATCTGCTAGTTGGGATCTGTAACCCAATACAATGCCCCGAACTCCGACTCAATTATGCAAATTACCGAGACTCAAAACAAATTTGTTCGCCTGTCGTCATCTTTTCTATGGCCGTTGTTTAATGATTTCATATTGGTCAATTCTGGCCATAACTCTGAATGCGTTTATATCTCTGCAGATGGACCACATGTCATGCGATGCTTTATCTGCGAGATATAAATTAGCCAGACGACAGGTGTAGGCATCTGTGAGATTGTTGGGCAACAGCAGGGAAAACTTAGCAGATGAAGGGAAATTTGTTTGGTTTTTAATGCCCACTGACACTGGGCAGACAGAATGACATCGAGAGCCGATGAAGATGACGATACTCCGCCTCCCTTTGTGTCTTGTGTGTTTTCCTGATAAGTCACGTCTCTGGTGTCATCGCATATTTGTCACTGCGTTGGATTCGAGATAATTGGAGTGGGCAGACCAGATATCTATTCCCGTGCGGTGGGCATTAGTTGGGCCAATTAAATTCAACTCGAAACTTATTTAAAACTATTATCTGGCTGCAGAAACTCAAAGCAAACCGCACCGAACATGCCCATAATCAGTTCAAACAAATCAACTTTCCCGAAACGCGAGAGCCAAACGAAACCGCCGAAACCACCGTTTGCAACCGCCGAAATGCAACCACTTGCCTAGCAAAATGTGCACCACAAATGCAGCTGAAAAGCGGGGAAAATCGGGGAAATCGAGGGGCAAGAGCCGGTGAAGGTTGTAATGTGGTGGAATTATTCACATCACAAACGGATTTCGCATTCAAATAGTTTTCGTACTGGGTGCGGCCTGGTCTAATGGCCATTGGCTAAGCAGATAGTTGTAGGTGAACAAATAAAATTCGGTAATTTTTTACAGCAGAAATTAAGGCGAGACCATGAATTCGCCAAAGCGATCGAATCGCTTTTTAAAGGAAAAAAGGTACAAAAGGTATAGCCAAGAAAAGTGTGAAATTTAGGAACATTAAAGTGAACGTAACTCTTAAATTAGCTTAAATAATTATTATAAATAAAACATGGGTATTAAAAAAATACTTAATTGTTAAAATTTAATTAAACGTTTTAAAATTGGAAAACATACAGGATTTTTAAAATTGGTTTTCATGGGAGAAAATTGGATATGGATTGATATATTGTGCTATATTTTAGAAAACATGTTTTGAAAACCATATTAATTCAATAATACCTTAGTTCTCTAAACTGAATTAAAAATGTATTCAAAAGCGGGTTCTGTTTATTTCAACACTAAAGACAGACAGACTAAAGTATTACGCATTTAGAATATCTCTCTTCGATAAAATGCAGCTGTTTACCCACATTTTCCGGGAATAGATCCCCATAAGAGCCAACACCTCTGACACTTTGCCCAACTGCGCGACACTTTTGAGACCCAAAACGGAAGTGCAGCGGACCAAGTACTTACTTAGGTCGACTTAACTCGATTTACTAATGCAGTGCACATCTCATTCACACTTTCTTTTCGGAATTGGACATTTTTTGGAAAGAGGTGGGTTAAGTTGTGTCAGCTGGCTGCGATCCGACACACTTACACAAACATTGCACAAGCCCCAACCCTGCAAGCAAAGAGGCGATATTTCTATCGCCTATCGTCCAGAAGTCACTTCTTAGTGACTTCTAGAAGATAGAAACACGATAGAACACATTTTACAAAAACAAAATATACATCTATCGCGAAGAAGTCACTTCTAAGTCACTTCTGGACGATAGAAAGACGATAGCACACATTTTACAAAAACAAAAAGGGTCGCTATCGTGCAGAAGTAACTTCTGAGGCACTTCTAGGCGATAGAAATGCGATAGCACACATTTTACAAAAACAAAAAGGGTCGCTATCGTGCAGAAGTAACTTCTGAGGCACTTCTGGACGATAGAATGGCGATAGAACACATTTGACTACCTAAAAAGGGTTGCGATCGCAAAGAAGTAACTTCTGAGACACTTTTGGGCGATAAAAAGGCGATAGAACACATTTTACAAAAACAAAAAAAAGAAAGGAATTTGGTTTCATTTTTTTGAATTTTTTGGGGTACAGTCCGCTTTTGGCTCTCTCTTTATACCTGAAAACTACCCTTCTTTCTCTTTGACGTACGCACTTTGTATTTTAAATTCAAGCGTCAGTTCGTTTCGAGATTTCTTTGTGATCAGTGCGATTTATTCTGAATTTCTGTGTTTGTGATGAAATGCGGAGTGAACCCGTTATTTTTTAAATATTACATACCGCGTACGGTGAAATATAAATAAAATACAATATTTATTTACATCAAAAATTAAAGTGATTGGAGAATTCGAGATTTAAGCGTGTACGATCAAGGCTGTCATGCGAAAGCAAAAGGAATTACTTGGCGTGAAACTCTGGGCAAACCGAAAACTTAACTATACTCCACTTATTTAATTATAAAAGGTAAATACCTTCTCCGATTTTTATATGGCAAAATTTTAATTATTTTTCTGTTGCTTTAAACATTTTCATAGACGGAACACGGAACTGGAATTAACTAAAATAATACAACACCATTTCCTACAAGCTTATGGACCGTGCTTACATGCCGCAATGCTTTTCTAATTACTCGTATATATTTTAATAAATGTGTTGAAAGAATAAAAACGAAAAATGAGTACAAAAAACATATATTTTCCTTTTAACCATTTTCCATTTGGGAAAGGGTCTTCTAGGTATCTTCTACAAGTGTCTTCTGAGTAACTTCCAGAAGTGACTTCGGCGACACTTCTACAAGTGACTTGCACGATATCGCATTCGGATCGCCGAAGTCACCCCCGTCGGGAAGAACTGTTCCACTACGGCGGCACTTCTAGAAGTGTCGCCTAAGTCACTTCTGGAAGTGACTTCCGCGATATCGCATTCGGATCGCCAAAGTTACCCCCGTCGGGAAGAACTGTTCCACTACGGCGACACTTCTAGAAGCGTCGCCGAAGACACTTCTGGAAGTGACTTCCGCGACACTTCTGGAAGTCACTCAGAAGTGACTTCGGGAAGTGTCGCCGTAGTGGAACAGTTCTTCCCGACGGGGGTGACTTCGGCGATCCGAATGCGATATCGCGGACGATCGTTTTCATCTTCTAGACGTCACTTAATAGTTACTTCCGCGATAGAAAATGCTTGCAGGGAAGCTAAATATACAAAAAAGGGAGAGATATAGCCGAGGGATCAGAGAGAGAGGGAAGATCGCTAATGCGTAACGTGTGACAGTTGCTGTCATCCGGGATGAAAGAGAGGGAGGATGGGCAGGTAGCTCTCCTGCCTCCCGTCTCTTTCCCGTACCTCTTAACCCCTGTCTGTCAATAAAATTGTGTGGGTACATGGCTTTTCCCCCGGCTAATCTTTAAGTGGAAATCTGTTTGCATTTTGTTGAAAATATTAAAAAGCAATTTCTGTACTCCTGCGTGTTTTTTTTAATTAACCCAGCATTCTCTCTCCTTGATTTTCCTCAACCACTTGAGTGTCCACTTGAGGTAAATTCTTTGCTCAGCGAGAGAGCTGTTTTCCCTTTTGTGCGTAAATACCCTGCAAGCATTTTCTATCGCGGAAGTAACTATTAAGTGACGTCTAGAAGATGAAAACGATCGTCCGCGATATCGCATTCGGATCGCCGAAGTCACCCCCGTCGGGAAGAACTGTTCCACTACGGCGACACTTCCCGAAGTCACTTCTGAGTGACTTCCAGAAGTGTCGCGGAAGTCACTTCCAGAAGTGTCTTCGGCGACGCTTCTAGAAGTGTCGCCGTAGTGGAACAGTTCTTCCCGACGGGGGTAACTTTGGCGATCCGAATGCGATATCGCGGAAGTCACTTCCAGAAGTGACTTAGGCGACACTTCTAGAAGTGCCGCCGTAGTGGAACAGTTCTTCCCGACGGGGGTGACTTCGGCGATCCGAATGCGATATCGTGCAAGTCACTTGTAGAAGTGTCGCCGAAGTCACTTCTGGAAGTTACTCAGAAGACACTTGTAGAAGATACCTAGAAGACCCTTTCCCAAATGGAAAATGGTTAAAAGGAAAATATATGTTTTTTGTACTCATTTTTCGTTTTTATTCTTTCAACACATTTATTAAAATATATACGAGTAATTAGAAAAGCATTGCGGCATGTAAGCACGGTCCATAAGCTTGTAGGAAATGGTGTTGTATTATTTTAGTTAATTCCAGTTCCGTGTTCCGTCTATGAAAATGTTTAAAGCAACAGAAAAATAATTAAAATTTTGCCATATAAAAATCGGAGAAGGTATTTACCTTTTATAATTAAATAAGTGGAGTATAGTTAAGTTTTCGGTTTGCCCAGAGTTTCACGCCAAGTAATTCCTTTTGCTTTCGCATGACAGCCTTGATCGTACACGCTTAAATCTCGAATTCTCCAATCACTTTAATTTTTGATGTAAATAAATATTGTATTTTATTTATATTTCACCGTACGCGGTATGTAATATTTAAAAAATAACGGGTTCACTCCGCATTTCATCACAAACACAGAAATTCAGAATAAATCGCACTGATCACAAAGAAATCTCGAAACGAACTGACGCTTGAATTTAAAATACAAAGTGCGTACGTCAAAGAGAAAGAAGGGTAGTTTTCAGGTATAAAGAGAGAGCCAAAAGCGGACTGTACCCCAAAAAATTCAAAAAAATGAAACCAAATTCCTTTCTTTTTTTTGTTTTTGTAAAATGTGTTCTATCGCCTTTTTATCGCCCAAAAGTGTCTCAGAAGTTACTTCTTTGCGATCGCAACCCTTTTTAGGTAGTCAAATGTGTTCTATCGCCATTCTATCGTCCAGAAGTGCCTCAGAAGTTACTTCTGCACGATAGCGACCCTTTTTGTTTTTGTAAAATGTGTGCTATCGCATTTCTATCGCCTAGAAGTGCCCTAGAAGTTACTTCTGCACGATCGCGACCCTTTTTGTTTTTGTAAAATGTGTGCTATCGTCTTTCTATCGTCCAGAAGTGACTTAGAAGTGACTTCTTCGCGATAGATGTATATTTTGTTTTTGTAAAATGTGTTCTATCGTGTTTCTATCTTCTAGAAGTCACTAAGAAGTGACTTCTGGACGATAGGCGATAGAAATATCGCCTCTTTGCTTGCAGGGTATTTGTTCTGAATCTTTCTTACACAATTTCCCGTCAACTTGACACACACATGCCTATGCAACATACAACTGCTCACATTCACTAATTATTCTCCAAGCACTTGAACTAGATTTTCACCCCCACATATTTTGAAGAACAATGTTCTTATTGTGCCTCAAGATTTTCGAGCGACAGCTTTGGGTTAAGGTGAAAACAGGACCTTGCCTTAGTTACATTTTGATGGCAACATAAACATAGTGGGGAAAAAGAAAATGTTTCAGGAAAATATAGGCGGATTTAAAGCTAAAAGTTATGCCCAAACCTCATACCCTATTGTCAAAATGAATACCAAATATAATAAGTTCAAACAAGAAATGCATGATGAGTATTTCAACTTATCCACTTTAAGATTCTGATATATCTTCCTAACTTAATAGTTATTTATATCTATTTTTCTTTGATC
The DNA here is from genome assembly GCA_037075285.1 of Drosophila lutescens. NCBI lineage: Eukaryota > Metazoa > Arthropoda > Insecta > Diptera > Drosophilidae > Drosophila > Drosophila lutescens. The sequence goes on from JBAMCF010001109.1 coordinate 802,894, forward strand.
TCTCTTCTTTTAATATCAACATAAATGAATTTATACCATTTGTTATGTCTGCATCCATCATTATTCCCCAAGCCTCCATCTCTATTTTGTTTAAACAAATGCCTTTTGGCCACTTGAAACTGTTTCAATAATGTTCGATTTGAGATCCACTTTAAATAGACGCACGTACCGAAAGGCAAACAAAGCCAGCAACTAGAAATTACTGTTAACAACTGCAGCAATAATATTTGTACATGCGTTGCATTTTCACGCCGCATAATTAGACGGTCGGGAAACAGACAGCCTTACAACTGCCGCCAACTTCAATTTAAATTCAATGCAGCCAGCAAGTGCAACACCAACATTCAAATTAATTAGATGCCAACCGCAGTTAACAAAAAACGAAAAAGAGTACCTTTGTACATTTATGCTAATCAAGTTTAGAGGGTTGGGTTCTGTCGAATAGATGGTATCCGAAAAACCGAAAAGTCAAACATGGCTGGCATTCTGAAAGACGCCGTTCCGACCCACTTCAAATTGACCATAAGGCTGAGGAAGTGAAGAGGAGTGGCAGGAAAACTACTGGAAAAATTGCCAGTTTATTGACACTTTCAATGGTTCTTATGGATTTGCATTTTATTTCGGAAGCAGTAATTAATTTTATTTTTTCGTGAGCTTCATATTGCCGTTTATCCAGGAAAATGGTAATTGATTCAAACACCTATGTCCCCAAATATGGAAAACTAACTCATACAATTTTAAAATCCATTTAACCTACTCGTAAATTGTCTGCTTTTTTTTGCTTTGCGCAACCTTAATTGGGATCATGATCGGCACTTACCACCTTATTTGTCCAGGCTAAAACTGATTGACCTAAACACCTTAAAACACCGCAGGTTTTGTAACGGTTTATTATTTATACACAAACTGCTGAGCAGTGCGGTGTATTCTCCAACTCTGTTGAGAGACGTCAATATTGCAGTCCCGTCAAGATACACTCGTGCCTTCCGTCCTATCCGTATACCAATTGTGAGATCTAATTTCTCCCTTCATGAACCATTCCGTGCTTTATGTACTAATTATAATTTATCCTATCAATGTATATCTTTTGAGTCTTCTATTGATTCTACATCCTCCCAAATTTACTGTTACCTCGATTCACTAAATGTATAAATGTATTAATTGTTAAGTTGTTAAGTTAGCTGTTCATAGTTAACTATAAGCCAAATAAATATTCCTTATAAAAATTAATTTGTCTTCTTAATCCAAATAAAACAAAATAAAACACATTTAAAAAGCAACTTTAACTGCAATACATTCAACCCCCTTCAGTTATAAGTTTTTTCACCGATTCACTCACCTTTTAGAGATAAACACTGCAATACAGATATTTCCAACTTTTCCGAACGGACTTTTGAATTTATGTCAAGGAATCTATTTCCGACTCAATTAATCCTTAATGGCGATGGCTTTAATTGCAGTGAATGCGCACTTTGCAACCGTCTTTATAATTATTTCGATGCGGTGCGAAATATTAATTGAAAATTCCTCAAATTTGCACGCTTGACAAAGCGTAAAAAGTGGGGATGAGGCCCCGACTCCTGCTTCCTCTTCACTTATTGAATTCTAACGCACTTTGGTCACTCTTTCCGACAGCTTTCAATACAATTGCTGGAATTTCTTTTGGGCGTTGGGGGTGCGAAATTTGCTGTCAACGGTTATCAATTACACGCACACAAAGGGCCAATAAAATCTTTAAAGCTACGTTCTCTGTTTGAATTTGATTCGGTAACTTTGTTCACTTTTGTTTGCACTTTTAATTGTGTTTTATGGCCCAAGCAAAACTTTTAACTTTTAACTTCCGCTTTTAAAGCCAGCACGCGCACTTCCAATTGGCCAGCGAACTTTACGTAAATTTGTATCTCAACGAGCGCAGATACTCTGTTGGTGAACCGCACCGCCGCCTTGACGAACAAAATTGAACTGAACAGACTGAACAGCAAGAGCTCGTTTTCAACGAACCAACCACTTCTTTTCCAATTCGAATGGTTAACATCTGTAACTAACAGCAGTGTGTTAGCATTTAGCGGTGAGAGAGTGCGTTTCGTATGGAAAAATGCCCGAGCAGGAGATGCTAAAATCGTTTAACAGTGAGCTAACATTGTTCGCTCTCTGGCGCTCGGCTAAAATCGTTTTTATGGGGCGATTTCTCAAAAACTCGCATGCGATAAACGAATACAATCTGAGATTTTCAAGGAGAGGACAATAATAAAAGCCGGTGCATGGGAATTTATAGTGTTCTCCAATTCTAATTGAATAAAACAAGAATTTATTTTGAAAAGTATTTAACTGAATTAGGATAATACATGCTTAAATAAACTACCTTTTACATTTATAGGTAATTCACTAACAACTAGCTTACATTATTCGAAATAAATGCATTCACTTATTAAAATTCTATTATTTATATACGTTTAAAAACTAATACAAGAGCGATATGTAAAATAAAAACAGTTTTCTAATTTTGAACGTAGTTCCATTTAATTTCCTGCATTAAATTCTCACTTGATACTCGCAGTCTTGCTATAAAAATCCCCTTGTTTGGCTGCTTTTTGTAGCAAACAACTCGCTCTCTGGATTTTCTGGCTCTCATTTTGTCTTCGTTTTGCCATCACAGCTGTTTTTTGTTTATTTCAATAAATTCTCTCGCATTGTCTGATAAGCACGTGGATTTTTTTCCCGATCCAAGAGAATTTATAAAGCGGCCACAGGTAGCAGCAAAATTAACAGAGAATGTTAAGTGGTTCTGATAAGACAAATGTCAACAGAAAAATGCAGGGACCGAAAATAACAGTTATTTTATTATTTTTTACCGAAAAAATCATACGCCTAGGATAACACTAAAAATCTGAGAAAAAAATCATAAAGCCAATTTAATGCAGCCTATTCATATCCGCAACGACCTGAAAATGTTTAACTTTTTTAAAATTGGTCATGAACTAACTGTTATTTCAGACTTTTAAAATAAAAGTCAGAGAATAACAGATATTTTCTGACCAAAAAATAAAAGTCCTCCTTAATTTTTTTTCATGACTTTTATAATAAAAGTCTAAAAATAACTATTATTTTTTGACTGAAAAATAAAAGTCCTCCGTAACTCTTATGAGAAGACTTTTACTAAAAAAATCATTAAATAACTTTTATTTGGTGTTCGAAAATATATAAGTCTTAAGTCTCTTATGTTGAAATTTTAAAGGTTGCAATTTGTACTTATACACAGTAATTCTTCAACATAATGAGACCGCGAATTCTTCAGACCAAGAAGTCATGAATGGCTTTGTTGGTTAGCACCAATAAATTTGTGACCATGCTCATTAGTGATTCAAAAATGTATTTGGGATTTTATAACAAACAAATATATTATTGAAATAACTTAAATAAATATTAATATTTAATATTAATTAATAAAAATCTTTAACATTTTAAGCTAACTAGAATTTAAATTATAAATTAATTTACATTCAATTGTTTAATTTAATTTATTCACTGAGCAGGAATTTTTTCATGGGGTAATTCGTTCTATAATATCAAGATCGTTGGAATATTATGTTATATTACATCACATCACCGATCACTTACCAACCTTATCCAAACAGAAACTTCATTTCACTTGACTTTGGGTGGCCTGAGAACAGATTGGTCATACTTTCACTAGGTTGCATAGACTTGCATGAACTTGCACTGACACGATTGGATCGGAGGATTTCACAAGACTAAGTCGTTTAACAAGTTGTTTCAGCGTGGACTGAAATTAATTTATTCACTGTTTTACATTCACTTTCTTTATTAAATTTAATATTGCAGTTTAATGATGTATGTTGAAAAGAGTAAACTATTATGAGAATCGGGGATTTTCCACTAAATATTGTAAAACTTAGGTACATAAAACGATTTAATTTGGGTTTAATCACTAAAGAAAATTAGTTCAGGAGAGAACGATCCTCACACGGCCAAGGTCCAAAACGAAAAGGCCGAATAATTATTCGATTATAATCGATGGCCGCCAGTGTGCACATATTGTTAATCGAAAAAAGTATTATAATTTTTCTTACCTACAAAAATATTATTAGTCAGCGGAATCCATTAATTAAGTAGAATCCAATTAGCTAAATAAATACAACTTCGCACGCCCTGTTGGACAAAAGAAATGACTCGCGGAATCGCTGAAATCATCCACACAATCAATTAAAAATTTTAAAACTCACAAACTAATAAGTAGGCGCCACACACACGCTTAGAAATTATTAGATACTCTCGGGTGGAAGAATAAGTAACCACATACATATATGATATTGCAGGGGGAAAAGTATCTGCCAACTCCCCATATTTGCTAAATCAGCAAATGTGTCAACCAAGAAGGGTGGGCAAAAAAAGTGCACGGGAATTCTGCTTGATGTAGAATGAAACGCATTAATTTGGCTCGTTATGATTATTGCCACGCCATGCCACGCCCCCTTTAGGACGCCCCTGGTTCGAAGCTGAAGGAGAAGATAATACAGGGAGAAAAATGTATGTGTTTACTTTAACTGAATATTAAAAAACTTTTTGATTTTTTAAGAATCTAAAAATGTTATAAAATTTGAAGTGTTGTATTGTACAGTTTGCCAAAAATTTAAATAGTTTATCATGTCATTCAAAATAAATTACTATAAAATATTATTTTCTGCAGATATCATTAAAGTTTTTTAGGTGTAGCTTTCAAGTAGACCATATGGAAATGCCCTGAGTAATATGTTTGTCTGACTCTGCACAGACCAAACTCTGACCCTCATTCAGCGCCCTGCCCCCCGTAGCCCCTCGGTGAGCCCCTGGAAAGGGGGAACCACCGCCAAAGGCGCACGTTAAGCGAATCGTGCACACGCCCCATGACGATGATTAATTACCTTTTTGGCTGCTCCGTTCGGTGTTGTCTCGAATGTATCTTTGTATCTTGTATCTTGTGCACATTTCACTTATGCACGCCTTACGCTCCGAAGGTCGGGGGATCTAGGGGGGTTTTGGGGGGATGGTCCTCGCTTTTGGGGGTTCGTTTGTCGCTGATGAAGTTGTATTATTTATCGTAAAATGATTTTTCGCACTTTCTGCATGTCTTCGGCTGTCTCTCCTACGTCTTCTTCGCAAGGAAAGGTGTGTAAAAAGAACGTGGAGGACAAGAAGTAAAAGATATAACTAGGAAAACGGATGCTACAACTTAAGTGGGATTTAAAATATTACTTGAGCAAGATGGCAATTCCTGAGTACCTATATTTTGTCATACATTCATTCATGAATCGTATTTCATTGTCGGTCGCGTGTAGACGTGTTTTCTTAACGCTCCGGAAAAACAAAAGAAAAACAATCATTCACCCAGTTGAAAACGTTCGAAAATTTAGAACAGTGTGGTCTTGCGTTTCGCGATGCTAATCGCATATTGTAAACTGAAGTTTTAATTAATTAATTAATTAATCTTTACGCACTAACAATAAGCAAATGATTAAGAACGTGGATCAGCGCACTCAACGCCAAAAACAACAAGACGAAGCCCGTGAAAAAATTCAGAGAGAGCAAGACAAACGTCGTCTTTCTTTGGCCCGCAACAATGCTTATTTCCTTTTAACGAATAATACTCTAGAACCGAAAGTGCAAGAAAATGCAAGTTTACTGACCGCCGAAAACCAGAGAGCTAGTTCTTGCTCTCCCGCCCTGCTTCTCAACGCTCAAACGCCATGGAGTGAGCAATGCAAAACCCCAACCGAGCTTCAGCCACCTAGTGCAACAACAACAGCAACTACAACGGCCTCTGTCGCCAACACTGCAATAACGACTCCACTCTCTTCTTCTGCAGCGGGTAAAGCAACAACACAATTAAGTGCAAAAATGACAAATCCGCAAGCGGGTTCGGCCATGCAGACAGGCATGGATCGCTACATAAATATTTCCAAGCGCAAGCTAACGCCCTCAAAAAATTCTGACGGCAATAAGCCCAAAGTAAACCGTACCAACAAAGGCCCTGAAAATCTCGGGCCACTAAATGAAAATAGATTTTCCATTCTGGCGGAGCACGAAACAGAGTCTGAACAATTAGCCCCAAGGAAACTGAAGCCGCCACCTATCTTTATTAGGGAGAAGACCTCGAATGCCCTAGTCAACAAAATAGTTGAGCTAGTCGGAAAAGATAGCTTTCATGTTATTCCGCTTATGAAAGGGAATATAAGTGAAACTAAACTGCAAACCAGAACTGAAGACGATTTCCGAGCAGTGTCAAAGTACTTAAACGATGCCAAAAAGAATTACTACACGTACCAGCTAAAAAGCTGCAAAGGCTTGCAAGTTGTGCTTAAGGGAATAGAACCCGATGTGACCCCCTCCGAAATTACAGAGGCTTTGAAAGAAAACGGTTTCTGTGCAAAAAATGTTATAAACATTATGAACAAAAACAAGAAGCCGCAACCATTATTCAAGGTCGAGCTGGAGCCAGACAGCAGAACTTTGAAAAAAAACACAGTGCACCCGATCTACAAGTTGCAGTACCTGCTGCATCGTAGGATCACAGTAGAAGAGCCGCACAAACGGAACGGGCCAGTGCAATGCACGAACTGTCAGGAATACGGACACACCAGGGGTTACTGCACCCTCAGGTCAGTATGTGTAGCTTGTGGAAACATCCACGACTCCGAGCCCTGCCCTGCCAACAAGGAAGACTCCCTCACTAAAAAGTGTGTAAACTGCCAAGGAAACCACACAGCAAACTACAGAGGCTGTCCAGTCTACAAGGAGATGAAAAGTCGGATGCAACGAACGACAACGGCACGCTACCAGAACACACAGAACAACTACATGAGATCACAAACGACACCGGAAGTTTTCTTCGCAAAAGCAGCCAGGTCTTCATTTGGCCCTTCAATTACCACCAACGGCATTTCTTACGCCAGTGCTCTAAAATCAGGCACAGCTCACATAGAACCGAAAATGGATAACATCCCGCAGGCCATGGGACATCCCCAAAGTGACGTGGAAACTATGATGATCACTTTGCAACATAATATGATGGAATTTATGTCCTTCATGAAAACCACCATGCAAACCCTTGTGCAAACCCAAAACATCTTGTTAAAAATACTTGCAGCTCAGCAGTCCAAATAAACTATGCCTAGTCTTCGAATAACTTTGTGGAACGCCAACGGTGTTTCACGGCATAAACCTGAAATAAGTCAATTTCTGAACGAAAACCACATCGACGTTATGTTGCTGGCAGAAACGCATCTCACCAGCAAATATAATTTTCAAATACGGGGATACACGTTCTACAGCACAGATCATCCAGATGGTAAAGCACATGGCGGAACCGGAATCTTAATAAGAGACCGCATCAAACACCACTTTCACCAAAGGTTTGCAAAAAATTATTTGCAAGCTACATCGATAAAATTACAGTTGGGCAACTGCAACCTTGCCATTGCCGCTGTTTACTGCCCACCCCGTTTTACAGTCTCCGAAGACCAATTCATGGACTTCTACAATTCACTTGGGGAGCGATTCATAGCAGCAGGAGATTACAACGCCAAGCACACACACTGGGGATCCCGCCTTGTGACCCCCAAAGGAAGGCAACTATATAATGCACTCATCAAGACATGCAACAAACTGGACTACGTTTCGCCAGGCAGCCCTACATACTGGCCTACAGATCCTAGAAAACTACCTGACTTAATTGATTTTGCTGTGACAAAAAATATTTCTCGCAATCTAATATCTGCAAAATCGCTTTTGGATCTATCATCGGACCACTCACCAGTGCTAATAACTCTTCTTGAAAGCCCGGAATTAATCGAGCACCCTTGGAGGCTGACGTCGCATCGAACCAACTGGCTGAAGTTCAAAAAGTACGTAAGTTCCCACATTGAACTGACTCCACAGCTCAACATCAAGGAGGACATCGACTGCTATGCCGATGCACTGGAGTCTGTACTCGTCGCAGCAGCCAAAGTCTCTACACCGCAAGGGAGGGATGGGCGCACACACCAACACAAAACTAACTTGGAAATCGAACAGCTTGTTTTGGAGAAAAGACGTTTGAGGCGTGCTTGGCAAACCAGCAGATCGCCGTCCTCGAAACAAAGTCTTAAGGAAGCTGGTCGCAGACTTACCAGGGCCCTAAGGCACGAAGAAGTAGAAGCACAACGCCAGTACATTGAGAAACTTTCACCCACCAGCACCAAGCATCCCTTGTGGAGGGCCCACCCAAATCTAAGTGCGCCGTCCGAAACAGTAATCCCCATAAGAGACTCTTCAGGCAGCTGGGCCAGAAGCGACAAAGACAGAGCTTGTACATTTGCTTTACACCTTCGAAATGTCTTTCAGCCAAACCCTGCAACAAATTCATTCGCACTACCGTCGCCGCCAATTCGAATCGAAACTGAGACGGACCCAATTCAGTTTCAACCAAACGAAGTTGCAAAAGTCATCAGCGAGCAATTGAAACCAAAAAGGCCCCAGGCGGTGATCTAATAACTCCCAAAATGCTAATTGAACTCCCAAACTGTGCAGTTAAGGTCATTTGTAAACTCTTTAACGGGATTACACGACTTGGCTACTTCCCAAAAAAATGGAAAAAATCGGTAATCATAATGATCCCAAAGCCAGGAAAAGATCACACAATACCAGCTTCATACAGACCGATAAGTTTACTCTCGTGTCTGTCAAAACTGCTCGAAAAATGCCTTTTGACGCGCATAATCCCATATCTGAAAGAGCACAACGTTATTCCGGCACATCAATTTGGCTTTCGAGAAAGCCATGGAACAATAGAGCAAGTCAACAGATTAACAACGGAAATACGGTCTGCATTCGAATATCGAGAATACTGCAGTGCGGTATTTCTTGATGTTGCACAGGCTTTCGATCGAGTCTGGCTTGATGGCCTTATGCACAAAATCAGAACTATTCTGCCGGAAAACACTCACATGATACTTGAATCGTACCTTTACAACAGAGAATTCGCCGTGAGATGCAACACTACAACATCCGACGATTACACTATAGAGGCTGGAGTTCCCCAAGGTAGCGCCCTTGGTCCAACTCTATTTCTCCTTTACACCGCAGATATTCCCACGAACGTCCGGCTAACTACTTCCACATTCGCAGACGATACCGCGATCATAAGTCGGTCCAAATGCCCAATTCAGGCAACAGCACTACTAGCTGATCACCTCGTGGTAGTGGAGAGGTGGTTATCAGACTGGCGTATAAAAATAAATGCGCAAAAGTGTAAACACATAACGTTTACTCTTAACAGACAAACGTGTCCCCCGCTAACTCTGAATAACACGCCACTTCCACAAGCTGACGATGTAACGTACCTTGGCGTTCATCTAGACAGGAGACTTACATGGAGGAAACATATCGAAGCTAAGAAAATTCATCTAAAACTTAAATCCATTGGCCTCCATTGGCTCTTAAATGCTCGCTCCCCCCTCTGCCTGGACTTCAAGGTCCTGCTCTACAATTCAACGCTTAAGCCCGTCTGGACATACGGCTCCCAGTTGTGGGGAAACGCGAGCAGCAGCAACATTGACATTATCCAGCGAGCACAATCAAAAATCTTGAGAACTATCACTGGGGCACCTTGGTATGTTCGGAACGACAACATCCACAGAGATCTTGGCATTCTGCCCGTAAAAGACGAAATATCAAAACAAAAAGCGTCCTACCTCACCAAGCTAACTTCTCATCCAAACCAGCTCGCCAGGGGCCTAGCCAGGGTCTCATACCGGACCCGATTGCAACGAAATGACCTTCCAGCTCAGCAATAGTTATTAGAGCCCTTTAATCTCGCGTCAGTCATCTTGACTGTTAGTTAGCTTTTTAATTTAAGATTTTATATACTTATTGTTAGTCTCAATTCAGAGAAGATCCAATAAATAAAATGCATACGTAATAAAAAAAAAAAAAAAAAAAAAATACATTTTTGCTACCAAATATTTTAAAATTGGCTTTTGAAATAAATGTTCCTTCTGGAACTACTTTCATAATTTATTTTAGGTAATACACCATAAATATTGCACCACCACCTCTAAAAATTTACGAACCGTGCCAACCACAAATAAATTCGAAGCCCAATGATCTTTACAGATCCACTTTAGATATACTTTTAACAACCATAACTTCATGGAATAATTTCGCCTGTAAATATACGACTTCGCCGTGGCCATTCGAATAGCCTAGCTCATAACTCTAGATTGCATTATCTTCCGTAGGATCAGGAAATTTAAGAGACACATGTGTTGCGCTCTCCACTTTCGGCACTCCCGATTCCTTTCGAACCAAAGTGAGGACATATCAAGTTGCCCTATTCGAGGACTGCAAATCGATGGAGGAACCCTAGAGGAGTTTCTGGGCAAGGGGGCATTGGGTATTTCACAGAAATTCGAAACCGCGCAAAGTCAATGAACCAAAACAAACGAAAACAAAAGGGGCCACCACCAAGATGGAAAGGAAAACAAATACAATGGGAAAAGGCAACAGAAAAAATACAAAATGCTCAACAATTTGACATCTGTTTCAACAATTTGGTAGAGCGAAAAGGAAAAAGGAGTAAAAAGCAAGGATGAAAGGCATGTCGCGTAGATTGACTTGTACGGCAGACAAAAGGAGCCAGAAACTTCAACTTGGGATCCCATTGAAAACTCCTTCAACTCAACTTAAAAAAACGAAAGCAAAACGAAATTCCCCTGAGTTCGTGTGACAAATGTCAAGGGTTAATGAGATCCCTTTTGCCAGTACTGTTCGGAAATGGAGTTGTGTTAATTATCATCAACGAACGGGAGTTTAAACGCTTCATTAGACAAAACAGTGCAGCCCAGAGACAAAGAACCAAAAAGATACGAGGGGTGAAAGCGATACCAAAAAGTGAAATGAGTTTGAACATATTTAGTGAAAAATTTGTGGACACCGAAAATATCAAATTACCAAAACCCGGGAGTTGCCTTCTAGTCTTAACGGGAGTGGGTTTTTTAGAGCACAAGCGATTGAGGGTCAGCGAAAATGGGGGAGCATTAGACCTTCAATTAGTCACTTTAAACATGGGTGAGAGATTGTAGATAAAGCAAGGAGATATTATACATTTTTAGTTGAACTGATTTCGTTCTTGGAAATTTTTTACAAAGCGATTTGGGAAAAAAGATAACTTTCATTATTTAGTATTTACAAATTCTTTTAGAAACATATTTTATTTATCAACCCATTAATTTCTTTCCCTTTAGCGATTCCCAGAAATCCTCTTCCTAATGAACTTGATTGTAAACTCGTTCAATATGTTTAATTATGGTTTTTCCCAAGAAACAGATCAGCCGCATCATTAATATGCATTGTGTTTTGAAAAATGATTTTTCTGCATGCTATATGCCAAAGTGATATTTTAGCCGCTAATTGTCAAAGTCCACCACCCTTTGGCCCTTAATATGCAGTTCCTAAAATTGGGGAAAATATTCATTTATTTTAATTAGCTCAAGCTTAAGGCGAAGAAAAAGAAGAGCAGTCAAACAAGTTCAATGGGACCCCAAGGTTGGCCTTTTGGCATGTGAAATGATTGATGGATTGAAGCTCCATTGTCTCCGCATGAGTCATTCAAGAAAGAGCAGCTCATAGAGTGTATCACTGGCTGCAGTGACGCACTTCGGAATGAGGAATTTAATCGAAATTGAAATCGTGATCGTAAAAATGCAATTGACAGGGAAAAGGGCGGAAAACAGCTGGGAAATTCGGGGGTAGAAGGTCGTGCTCGGTCCTCTTTTTATTTTATTGCTTGGAAAACAAAGGCCTGAAAGGAAAACCGCTAGAGTAGCGCCCCATAAACCATAAAAATGCATAATCTACGACCACTTGACACGCATTAAACAAAAACAAAACAAAATTGTGGCGGCGGCATCTTAGCATTTATGTTTTATGAAAATTATTCTACAGACGCTGGATATTAAGCCGATCGACGGTTATCATTTGCCCAGATAAGGAGTACAATGTCGAAATATAAAACTGAAACCGAAACTCGTGTAGTTTTTTTTATGAATTCATATAGGGCTTCCGTCACACGACTAACTCAAATCATAAAAAAAGCACAACAAAGAAAACTTTTTTCGTTCCGCCAAAAGTGAGAGCCACAAAAAATAGGAAGCAATGAAAAAAGTAGTGGAGGTTTCATTGTCAAAATCACGTGCGTGCTGGGATACTATTTTTTTCCCCCAAACTGGACTTGTAAATTTATTCGTCATATACAGCCGTCGTTCTTGTTATGCAGCTTTTCATGGGCTGCCCTATGTTTTTCACAAGGAAATTACAACTTTGTCATCAAATTTGGACCCGGAGAATAACAATTCGCGCAATAAAAGAACAATAAAATTGGCGGAAATATTCGCAAAAATTAAATGAGCAATGAAATACATTATTTTAGTAATTTATGCAGCAGTAAATGATATAAGAAATAAAGATTAACAGTTAAAAGAAAAAGTTATTGCTAATTTATGCTTAATTTAATGCTTTTGGATTAAGGTTCTTGAAAATTAAATAATAAATATAAGCACCGAAAAATAAAATAGAGTATTACAATTTGTCGGTGTTATAGTCTTTCTCCACCTTTTTATTTTAATTTACCCCTGGTGACACGTGAAATTATTGTGTAAAACTCCTGATAGTCGGCATTTTTTGTGCCTCCACCAAAAATATTTGAAAACAAGAGAGCGTTGATCCAAATAACGAACATCAGTCAGAATAATTTGGTGAATGCGCAATGGCCGCCTCATGATTAAAGGATGTTTATTAAATATTCATATAAATGTCAATTTAAAGCCACTCTTATTCAGCTATCTCTCTCTCTCTCTCTTTCGGACTCATTGACTGGTTATAGACCAGTTGAGTGTCAATGTTGGCGGCTTTTTTGTTGTCTCGGTTTGGATCTGCATTATTATCGATATGGCTATAGCCCATGAATCCCCAATTGAAAGGCTTCCCTTACTTTCCTCTTTGAACTCCGCCGCCCTTAGGAACAAAGGGGTGGGTGAAACAACAGGGGATTTTGGGGGTATAAATAACAATAGATTTATTGCAAACAATACATGAAATGCATTCAAATAGAATGAAACGGGCTTTGTTTCGGATTTAGGGTTTTTTCTGCTCTGTAACTAAAGCTGATTTTGCATAACTTTAATTGGCCAGAGATATTTACCTTATTTAATGTAGTAAATTAATGGAACAATACATAATCTTAATACTTTTGTATTATAATAAAATAAATTTTAAAAGGTGAACATTTTAAAAGTGTGGTTATAATATAGTTTTAAATATACTAATGTGCATGTTTCGAATAAGTTAATAGGGACTTCTACCTCCAAGTCATTGCTTAAATTGTAAAGCAACTCTAATTAAAACACCCTTAGCACGAAAACCTTCCAACACTTTTAACGAAACGAAAACAACTCCAATCCCTTTCTAAAGCCAGACAACTCTATTCTGATCCCACTCTGTCGGTTGTCAGTCTAACTATTTTTCTGGCTTGCTCGTTTGTACAAAAATTCGACTACGCCCGGCTAAATCTATATCTCAAAATCTGTATAATCAAATGAACTGCAATGTCTAGGAACCGAACCAATCAGCGCCGCCAACGAAAAGTGAATGAAAATGGGGGGCAATCGGCTGTCGAGGCGGATGAATTCGCGGCGACAACAAGTCGGGAAAATGAGGAGTCAAGGTCGGAGGAGTCAAAATTGCTGGACTTTCTGGACAGCAGGGAAGATACGCTGGAGGAATTCGCAGCAAGTCCGGTGCGAGAGAAAAAACCCCTTCGTCTGGCGGTAATAACTAATTCCGCTTCCAATTCCAACATCGATCAAGAGGCCGTGGAAAACCATCGAAGGATCTATCGACAATTGGGCATTCATATCCCCGAATCGCAGCCAAAACATCCGCTAATGGGTTATCGCTTCGTCCTGAAACTTTTCCTGGCCACCGATAGTAAATATGTGGATTTTCTCAACTGGTCGCAGAAGGGAACCCAACTGGAGTTGAATTATATCGGTTTGCAGGAGCATTTGTCCAGCGGTCGCTCGATTTTCCACTGCCGGAATACCCTGCAATTTACGGCTCAGCTTTTGGCCCACGGATTCGAACGTATATGGTCGAGGGAAGAATCTGAATCTAAAGATTTTGTCTCGCCCATTCTGATGTTCTATAAAAATCCAAATTTCGTCAAAGGTCAGCTGGGGAAGTTGGAGAGAATAAGGGAGGACTATTCAGACCCAGACAAGAAGGACTATCGATTGCCCCCTCTGCACCTCCCGAACTATGCTCATATGGCCAGGATGATCCGACGGGGAGATCTCTGCTCCACTTCGTTCACCTGTCGATCTCCCCTGCAGATAGCTCGATGTCACTTTCAAACCCTTCTGGATTATCAGGCAGACTTGGGGGTCCTGAAAGAACACAATAATCACGATATGTTGAACCAACAGATAATGACGCAAATGAATGTGAAGCGAGGACGTAGTGATCCCAGTAATAACACCCTGCAGGATCCAACGCCCAGCCAAGTTTCCCAGGCGAAATTCGTAAAGCCCCACGAATCGGTCATCAATATAGGCATAGGTCAGGCGCCTGATTATGCGGGATATTATGGGAAAGTGGAACTGTCCAAGGTCAACGACTTCTTCTCGGAATATCTTCCCCGCTATGGCAGCAAAATCACCGGCTACAAGGATATCGTAATGGATGCCACCAACAAATCGATTGGTTTCCAGCAGAATCTGCCCATCGGCATGAACTATTCGGATGACGAGGACGATGTTTTGGCTCCGCTTTCTTCCGGCTTGGAATTGGACTTTCTGCCATCCACCTCGGCGGCGGGAAAAATGAAAACTTCTGGTCACAAGACAGTTGTGGAGGATTTCGATTACGAGCAGGCTATGCAGGAATTATGTGAGGGATCCAATCTCAATAAGGACGAGGATGATGATGACGATGATGTTCCACAGACCAGCAGCAGCAGCAGCAACAAGTTGAAAGCGAAACCCAAGCCAAAAGCCAAAGCCAAGCCCACAAAACGTGTGGCCAAACTGCTGGATTCCAGTTCTAGCGAAAACGAAGAATCGAAGGTGATTGAGGAGACATCGAAACCCAGAAAACCAAAGAATATCAAATTGAAGACAGAGGAAAATGGTATCTCCTATGTGGTGAAAATCGAAGTGGACTCCGAGACTCCGGAAAACGAGGAAACGACGGAAAAAAAGGCAAAGAATCTGCAATACGACGAATATGAATATGACGATGAGGATGAGGAAGAGGAAGATCAGGATGAGGAGGATGATGACGATTATGTTGACAAATATGTACAATACAGAAGTGCTCCAGAGCCGCCAAAGAGAAGGCGTTATGATCTTCGCAACTCCAAGCGAAACCCTCCATAAAATGATTAAAATATATCTTAACGAAAATAGGAACCAAAAATATTTAGTTAAATCAATTTTAAGCTAAATCTAATCTGCAAGACTGAATGAAAAGTTCGATTGCTTAGATTTTCTCAAAGCAATAAAACGTTATTTAATCCCTAAAAAAATTGATTATTTGTGGATTTTAGATTTTAATTAAAGGGTAATGCTAATTTCATTTATTTATTTTATTTTTGTTTTTTCTTGGCTACAAAATTTATTGTAATTTTATTTAGGTCTAAATAATTAAAATCTTAAAAGTTCGCATCATTTTTTTTCGGTGCCACATTTCTCATCTCCTCCTGACCATTCACCTCAGCCATATCTTTTGTTTATTCAACTAAGACCCCGTTCTTTTAACCACCTTCCATTCGGCATATCTAAACCTTCCATTATAACAGCCTTTGTTGGTCTCTTCCGAAGGCAATAAGTTTGGACATATGGGCAATTAAATCGCCTATCGCCCTTTGATCTCTCACGCCCTCAGTGCCCCATTACCGTGGCCAATCAAAAGTGTAATATCATCTGGAAATATCTTACCAATTCGAACCGAGCACCCACACAGACTCACCCAAAAGCAGAGACAGAAAATAAAGGAGAGAGCCAGACAGAGGCACAATCAGTTGGATGTTTACAAGTTTTATGAGCCACCAAATAACAAGATGAACAACAGGCAACCGAAAACGAAACCGAAACCAAAACCAAAGGCGAAACCTAAACGATACTTGATTTCGAAGGGATTCGGATTTGGATTCGGTTTTGGTTTCGGTTTCGGTTTTGGGTCGGGACACTCGAACATTCGCATTTGCAAGAGGCGCAAAAAGTAAGCGCTTTTTGTACATAACTCAGCGTGAGCCGAGACACGATTTTTATCGTCTTTAATTTGCTTTTTATTTGATATCATATTTCAAGACAGCCGGACGGCAGGGCGAAGCCGTTCGGGCTCACTCCCCAGAACTTTGAAGCGATGAAAACAAAAGCCGGTATCCTCTGGCTTACCTCCACTCCCCCGAAAATCCCACCGAAAGCGATTTTTCGGTTGGCAAAGCTAAAGAGGGAACCTTGAGTCGGGACGTCATAATGTCATAAAAATGTCACATACTTTTAATAACTTTATGACAGCTACAAAATCATAAACAAAATGCTCTGACAGCAGCACACGAAGGCGAAATGAGAGAAGCCGAGGGATTCTGCGGTTGAGTTCTTTTGGGAGTCGTCATAATGAGATGTGTCATGTTTTGCCTTCTGAGAAATGTTTCTTGTCCTCCATTCCGGTGGCTTTTGCCATGATTGCCCATCGAGCGGCTCCTCCCGATGGTTGGGAGAATGGGTCGGCTGACCAGGCTGCCTGCGCCCCCAAGAGTCTCAATTATAAACATGACAGCCTGATTATTAAATTTGATGTTTAAATGATGATCCGAACAGAAGGGATATTCGATATTAGGTGGGGTGTACAACATGTGCGTTAGGAAAAACATCTACAGAGTAGCTCTTGGGGATAAAAATACCATTGTGTTATGAGAATAACATGAACTTGATGACTACATGAAAACATGACATTGAACAGTGTAGGAAATCGTTAAAAAGTTAATAACTAAATTATATTAAATTGTTTAAATGAATTTAATTTTTGTATTTTTAAATTCGTATTTAAAATATTTAAATTTAAAAATATTTTGATAATTCTTATACCAAAATCTTGTTCTTTTCTTCTCACGCACTTATGTATTTAATATAATCCATACTCACACGCAGAAACACACCTTTTGTGGCCCAAGGCTCGCAATCTCAGCTTTAGTTTCAACACATAAATTGGGTTTGCGACAAAGCGAGCAAGTATTAAATTATGGAGCCGGGAATAAAGTCGGGACTTTTGCTGCATTATAATGAAGTCAATGGTAAGGGCAGGGGGACAGAGAAAGGCCCTCCGAATGCAGAGTTATTAAATGCCAAGTTATTTGTCGTTTAGCTGGAAATCCATGCAGGTCGGCAGTACTTTAACTTCTGAGACACACAAACTTTTTTCGAGACTGCTTTATGGTTTTGAGTAGGAAATCTTTACGAGTTTCTGGTGCGGAGACAAATTTATTGGCAAGGCATTAATGTTTTCTTTACTGGTCTCCTATCTTTTATTTTTCCCGTTTTCGGTCTGACTTTAATATGAAGTCGTAAAGATTTTTAATGATTCAAAGCGATGGTAAAACTATTTACATATGTATCTTTATGCTTTATGGGGGCCAACACGAAGAGATCTCTCCCTAAGGTTTGACAATTTGTCTTCCGATGGGAAACTGCCAAACGAAATGAGGTGTTGAGTGTGGGTTATGCGGTTATAAAGCAGGGGAATATCAAATAGGTGGGAGTGCAACAGATGCTGAAGCTTGGAAAATGCATTTTACAAATATTATCATCACTAATTGGGCCTATCATTGAAGAAAAGATCACTTAGCCATCAAGTTTATATTGCTTGTAATACATTTTACAATGCCCCAATCCAAATTCAAAACTCTTATTTTCCCAAAGACTAACTTACTAACCTTAACTCTCGATTACCAGCAAATCGAAACTCAATTTACCAGTTCCCCCGAGTAAATAATTTGTTGTACATTTGTTAAAAACTTTCCGCTTATCTATATGCCTTTCCCGAATCCAACTTTATAAATAAGCTATGCACAGCTATGGACTGTAAAACTAGCCACCAATAGCAGTGAAACTTGCTCCTGTAAGTTTGGCGTGTCCTTGGGCTTTCTTTCCATTTTTGCGAGCAGGCAGAGGGTTATTTTATGATTGCACAAATGCAAAATGCAAAACGCATAACAATCACAATTGCACAAAATATTTCGCCAGCAAATTGGGATTTATATGTATGAGATATGGCCTCGTTCCATCTGCTCGGCAAACTTTCCTCCAAAGAGGTAAAGGGACCGAGGCACTTAGCTTACCTTCAAGTGTTGTAACCCAGTTTCGAATTGCTTTTTTATTTGCCAATGGCTACAGTTAAGGATGTGGTTATGGATATGGATGTGCTCCCCAGGGGATGAGTAAGGCGAGTCCCAAGTAGTTTATGCAACATTTGCTAAAATCTACCCGAAAAGTTGGCGTAAACTTTTGATCGATGTGCTGGATGGCTGCTACTATGTGTGCACTTTGGAACAATTACTTAAAAGTTGAAAATATGATAATTTTTAATTTAAGGAAATAAACCGTTTCGATCTCGGGTAACCGGCACCGAAGTAAGACAAATGTTTTTTATATTGAATGAAGAGAAATTGATCTAATATATATTTGTACTAATACAACATACGAACTTCTTCTACTTCACGAATGCCATGTAAACAACATTTTTATTAATCGTGGTCTGGTTTTCTAATAACCAAGCCAATACGCACAGATGCTGCTTATCGCAGCGAAAACGGAAGATCACGCAATTTTCGATTATTTTCACCCCTTAATCGTAAAGAATTAAAAGAGTATTACAGTTACAGACATCGACTCCCGATACTCCCGACGGGACCACTTAAGCGACATAGGCTACTCACTGGATGACATCACGGAGGAACTGGTGGATCTGTCGGAGTCACTCAATGTGTCCAGGGAGCTAAAGGTGGCACAAAGACTATACAATGCCTGTTTGGGGGCTAATCTCTCTGTGTTCCCTGCTGCCCATTCGAACTGTTAAGGCTCATCCGATCGATCGGAGGATTTCCCGCCGTCGATGGTGCAGCCTGGAATGCCTCCAGCTTCAACTGGTTTAACATGAGCGCCCATCTGACCAATTACGGGGCACGGGGTCTATACAGTGAGGTGCTACCAAATTGTGGTAAATCTGAAGTGTCCTTGGTGGTAAATGATTTGGGGTTTGACGCCACCGTTAAGTTGGGCAACTTGAAGAAAAGCTCATCCTGGGCCTACAAACGCAACAAGCAGCCCATGCGCAGATACTTAAGATCCTTTAACCTGACAGAGGCTAAAATTGCAGAAGTGATCGACGGGGTTTTTGAGTTCTGGCGATAGGCACTAGAGGCGGAGAGTTCACTTAGGTACACACAAAAAAATTTGCTTTGTAAAATTTACCAACAAAGATAGTTACGTAACTATTAAAATAGTTACGTGTATTTTGTTTTTGCTTTGGGTGTGTGTCTTTGCTAATTGTGTGTATTTTGTTGTTGTGGAATAACTATTTACTTAGTAGAATTGACAATTTTGCTGGTTGGGGCATGTTTGACAATTATTACAGTTGATTTTAGCAAGTTTTTTTTTTTGTGTGTAGTCTAAGGGATATCAAGAACCAAAGAGAGGATCCTAAACAGAAGATGCCAGGACTCGACCTGCTGCCTAATCAGCTCTTCTTTCTGGGATTCGCTCAGACGGTTTGTTACGACTTGAGGGCGCCAGCCGAATTACCAACTTCTGAGTGACTTATCCAACAGCGAGGGCTTCTTCCAGGCCTTCAACTGTCCCGTAGGATCTGGAATGCGTCCTACGGACAAAACTTGCAACGTGTGGTAATCTAAAGTTACCTTTATCTGTCAAAACTTGTCACCTATACTTATCGCTTATGTATACAGTTTAATACAGTTTAATAAAATGTTTTCGGATTAAAATAAAACTAAAATTCATTCAGTAATCCTCCTCTGGATACGGCGTACAGTGGCAAGCTCCCGGGGTATTGGATCCCAGCCAGCGAAGATATTGATTGACCCTGGTGTAAACTCCCGGCGATTGGGGTCTGGCACATCCGACGCCCCAGGACACGATCCCAGCCAGTTGATATTGCCCCGGCTGCTCGTCGAAGGTCGTCTGAAGGGGACCGCCACTGTCGCCGCTGCAGGCGTCCTTGCCACCCCCCAAAATATTCCCGGCACACAGCATATTATCCGTAATTTGGCCGGGTTTATAGGAAGTTCCATTCCGGCAGTCCGAATGGGGCAACACTACAACTTGAACCTCCTGAATTTTAAATTATTTATAGGGAACGTTTCTCATTAAAAATCTATAATTTTACCCGTAAAGTATCGGAGCCAGGTCCTCCTTCCCTCTGAGATCCCCAACCAGTGACTATGGCCAATTCGTGATCAAAACTGTCGGATTGTATGGGCAGACAAATGGGCCTCAGTCGGCGATTCTCCATATCAACCGGCTGATTGAGGTGCAGAATGGCTATATCGTTGTCGAAACTTCGCGGATTATACAGTTCATGTACCTTTACCCTGGATACATATCGCTTTAATATGATATCTTCATTGGAATTACTACGATTGTGTTCTAGAAATCTCAGGGTAATTAGTTCTGGCGGAACTCCCTCCACACAATGTGCTGCTGTCAACACATATAGATCATTGATTAGAGATCCCGAGCAGTAAAAGCGATCGTAGATCAGAATCACAGCCATCCAGGGATATTGATGAACTCGCGTCTCCTCGCCGCCCACGATTTTATATAGGGTATTAATCAGGCCACAGCGACAGGAGACGCAATCCCTATCTATAGGAAAGTTGGCTACTGTGGGTCTTGAAGTCGTCGTTGTTGCTGTTGTGGTTCTCCTGGTTGTAGTCGAAGTTGTACTCGATACTGGGGTAGAAGTCGTTGTTGTTGTTGACGTGGCAGGTGGTAAAAATATCGAACCCAGCCACTCGAAAACATTTCCCTGATTCGGCCGAATTCTCTTTTCGTCTAGGCCAAAACACAAGCCGCAAAGTAAGCCGATCAAAATGAACTGAAGCTTCATCTTTCTTGGACAACTCTCTTCAACTAAACTGGATACTCTAATGGATCATCCATTTAAAGCAGAAAATCAGGCTGCTAATCACGTTTTATTCTAGCATCGCCTGGCTGGGCAAGTTTTCATTTTGGCACCACATTTTCCGGACTGTCGCACAAATGAATTCATGAAATGTTTGCCAGCAGAGTGTAAATGCCTCGCAGGTTAACTAACAATCAGGGTTTAAACTGACAGGCGAAGGGGCCATATTTGCCAGGGGTTTTCGGGGGAAAGTCAACCAGGAGGTTGTACTTTTCATTAATGCTAAATTAAAGTGGAATTTAAGTTAGTCACAGAAATTTTGTTATTATATAGTACCAAAAAAGGTCTTTCTTTATAATAATCTATTTCCTATTTTCCCTAAACACCACAAAATCCCCTAATTGACAACTTTAATAATTTTCCTGCAGACTTTTCCAACTATTTGTTAAACATTATGCAAATCAGCCGCCCAATCAAGACTTGACACTGCACACATTGTTGGCATCACATAACGCAAGTTTCCAATTTTCCCCCCATTTTCCCCCAGATTTTCCCGCCACTTGTCATTTGCGTCTGTGTAAGCTGGCACAATAATCTGTAATAGGCTTAGGCATGAAATATTGACGCTTAGTGACCGCTTAGTGGATGCCAAATGACTAAGTAACATCAGCTCGGTGGAAGAACTCCGTCCGAAAAACTCCAAGTGTAATTAGAAGAGCTCTGAAAATTAGTGAAAGCATTTTCATAACAATTTTCGTGTGTGCGACTGTGTTTGTGTGGAAAACTAAGCCTCTTATGCGACTGTGAGCAAAGCTTTTCGACTTTGACTAATTGAATTTGGGGTATATCCATTGGGGCGTAGCTCTAACCCCAGCACACGACTTCAATTCCGATGGGCACGCCCACATGGGGCAGTACGTTTCATGCTTCGACGCCTAAATGGTAACATTTTTCCCCCAGTTACATTTTATAGACTGCCATCCGGACTACCGAACTTGATGAGCTCAATTGGAGAGTTTAGAGGGGGCCTTTTCAGGGGCAGCACCTCAGTAAATTGTCCAATTATAAAACTGCGTAGGCCAGGTAGCCAGTTCGAAAGCCAGAAGACCAGAAGACCAGAAGCCAACTCAACTCAACTCGGGGAAACTCGAGACGCATCCACATGTTTCTGTCACTTTTGATAGTCGCTCCTCTAGCTTAATTGATATTTATGGAAATGGGATTCTGCCGGAAAGTGGAGCACATGTGGGGAGATTTACAAGCCACAACATTGAACTTCATTTGCCGGGGACAGCTCATTAGAGAGTGGGAGACACTCGCACACCCGGACACTCGGAGAAACAATGCTGGAAAGCCTCCGAGGAGTAATCCACTGACCCACAAATGCAGGCCTGCAGGAAAAACCAGTAGAAGAAAAGCAGCAGGAGAGCTGCCTTTGTCCAGAAAATATATGGCTTAATTGTGGCCAAGTAATAAACATGTCCGGAGTGGGTAAAAAGTTTTGGTTGCCAAGAACTTTCGAGCGTTGTTTGTGGTCGCTAGACGCAAAAGAAAACCAATTAAAATGGCAGAGCAGCAGAAGTCAGAAATTAGACGAAAAAGAAATAACTGACCAGAGTTTCAAGGGGAGAAAAAAGAACAGATAAACTAAAAACTTTTCTTAATAACAATGAACTAGTAAAATTTTACAACAAATCAATACAAATCAGTATTTAACATTTATCTCGAAAATATATGAAATATTCTTAAATAAATTCCATTTACTGCCTAATAAAATAAAATAAATAATCACACTTAATTGCCTAACGCAAGTCTCCCTTTCACAATTCAAACATTCAATTGCGAAATATATTTTTGAGTACAGGGAATTTATGTTTATCTCGATGAGAACCGAAAGTTTCGCATTGCGTAGGCTGATCGGCGTGAACATGATTTAATGGCAAAAGACCGAGGAAATACTTATGCACAAACACACAATATCTTGACTTGTGGCAACTACTTAGTTGTCGAACATGAGCTCTTTGGCCGCTATCGTGACAGGATCGGGCTTTAAAATACGGCTTACAAAACAGCAGGCAAAGCAGCCAAAACATTCCAACAACATTCAAGCGGCTGCAACGACTTTTAATTAAAAGCAACATTTTCACAGGCCGCAGAACAAGCTTATTAACAGTTACCCGACCCGAACTAAGAAAAAATAAAATCCAAAAAAAAGAGGGAAAACAACGTCTGTCAATTGATAAGCAAGTCAACTGTCACTTAGGCCCAGCATTGATAGCGACTCCAGCGAAGCGGCCAACGTTAATCAGGCAAAGTGTCCGGCCAATCCGAAGAGTCCTGCTCGAGGACCGGATCCAAAGACCCCGACTCCTGCTGAAAAACTCCACTTGTTGCTGCCGGCTGATGGCGATAAGCAGCGACACATGTCACAAGATCTTTCTGCCTTTCTGCCCAGTCTCGCTTTTTCGCCTTTTGCCTTTCGTTTTTCCTTATTTTTTATTTTAATCAAAAGTGGAAATTAAACGCGGCTAATGAAGATTTTAATTGCGTGCAACGGCCAAATGGAGTTGCATGTGGGTTTCGTGGCTGTCTGGCCAGCATTACAACAATATCTTTAAAAGTGTATATATAAACGCAGATACATAGAGAGTGCATGCAACACATAAACTTGCAACTTAGGATTTACATGATCAGCGTTTGTTGCAACACGCAATCAATGTGCGAAAGAGATGGCTTCTAATCAACTTCGGCTAAGCCGCTTATGACAGTCCATAAAGGACAGTGGGTAAAAAGCAAAAAGGAGCGGGCGAAAGGGGAGATACAGTGGGCTTTATGTTGCCAATAACAATACTTGAAGTGCCTGCTGATGAGGATTCAATTTTAAGCCACTGACTTTGCTTCTAAATGATGATATGACAAGCATTTTTGTTACCTTTCAAGAACTTAATTAAATTTATTTATTTATTTTTAAGAATTTAAATGAATATTATTGTTTTCAAGTGGGATATTAAAATAAAATAAATAAATAAAATCTTTAAGAAGTTTTCTACAATAATATATTTTCTTTACATATAAAATCTTTTTGACTTTTATAATAACATTCGATTCTAAGTCTTTGTATTAAAAAAAAAAAAACAAAATTATACTAAAAAGTACTATCCAGTAGTGAAATCCCTGACAGAGTATATTATGCAGCTACTTTTACCTCAAACAAGTTACATTCCATCCACTTAACCCCATACACCCGTTCATTCTATTGATACACATGCTATCAGCCAGTTAAAGAGCAATTGATTGCTCAGAAAACATACACATCAAAATCCTTTGTCATGCACCCAATTTACATAGAGCGGGTTTTCCCCCAACTCCGTCAACCTCCCAACAATTTCCGCCCCCAACCAGAAAAACGAAGAGAAATGTGAAAAATGTCACGCTTCATTTGCTTTAACCGTTCAAACGGACACCTGGCCAAAAGGTAACCCTCAAAGGAGATAGAAAGAAAGAGCAATATGGTAGATGAAAGGTATGGTATGGTATGGTATGGAAAAAAGTCAACACGGCACACAAATTCCATGAGAGACGTGGAAACAAATCGAATCGGACAGATCGATTAGGCATACAAATGTGCAATTAGAAGTGGAAAGTTCACTTCGTCCACTCGAGATGGATATGTGTGCCCGATATATATATGCTCATATATATATGGCGGATATATAGGTAGCTACCCTTTGCCCAATAAGGCGTTACAAATTGTTAGATAGATGACAGGAATAGGAATTGGAACAGGAAGCGGAAGCAAACAAGCAAACAGCTAACGAGCCATGTAAAAGAGATGACAGCCAGGTTATCTCCATCGCATTTCCCCGATTTTCCGCCTCGGTCTCAATTAATTAAATTTAATTTTGAGAGTACATTTTTTTTTGTTCGTAATTTACGCGCCATTCGGTTAACCAATGTCTGACGCTGGCCACAAATTTCAATAATTACCGACAGTTTTTAATTATCCAACAGAATGGGAAATTCAGCCGAGTGAGGGCATTTTATTGCCCAAAATAGTTTGAACAGCATTTAATTATTATTTATGATTGTTTAGCGCATTTTTACTGAAATTGATTTATGCGGTTTTCTCGTGTCTGGTCAAGTTTATTAATTTGTTAAAGCCAGCAGCGATTTGACACAAAGTCCCCAGCACCGCCCACTTTCGGACTGGAATACATGTGGGCCCATGTCATGCCGCCTGCCCATTACAATTACATATTAATTAATATCAATTTTCTTTCGGGGGCGGGCGTTGAACCATGTAAAGCTACAATTAACAAATATTCGATTTCGATTTGGGGAGATGAAATTATGGCAACTTGCCATGTGGAAAGTGTTGAGAAAAAGAAGAATGAACAAGTTCTTTATAGCCACTTTAATAAATTAAAGTTGTATAGTTTTAATAGGATGTGTGAATTTTCAAAAAAATTGTATAAATGTTCAGCATAAATATTTTTGTAAATTTAAGAATATTTACCTACAAAATTCCAAAACAACGACAACTAAATGGTTTTGAAAAAAAATATAAATATTTTGTAAAAATTGTAGGCTTTGGCATGCCGCCTTCAAATTTTTTACAAATTCCTGTTCACTTCAAAATATTAAAACAAGAAACTAAAAAAAACACTTGTTAAAATTATTATTTTTATTGATTATTTATTTAAAAAAAAAAAAAATGTTGTTGCAAGCATATAAGCATATAAATAAATGCTAATAAAATATAGAAAAAACGATGCATATCCGATCTGACTTAAATGTCTATTCCTCTCAAATTGGGTTAATTTAAGTGGCCAGCCCCGAAAGCAAACATTTCCTGCTTTCGCCGGTGCTTTTCTGCTTTCCCCATGCTCAAAAAGATCCCCCCTCCTGCCCCGCCCCCCTCGTCTTAACCCACTGATGGCAGTGCAAATAGCCAGACAGCAGAGCAAACCCAATGAGCAACGCCTGCGTGAAAAATGCAAATCAATTCAATTAAAAAAGAACAAGAGCAACGTGCAACAACGAGCAATGCAGCAACAATAGCCAGGACGCATAGCCGCGAGGTGGAAGAAACATACGATCCGATGCTATATGCTCTCCTCCAGCTGAAGAAAAGCCCCGACAGAAATGAAAAGAAAAGGAAACGAAACAAAACACGCTCCATAAAGATCCCGGACAGCAGCAACAACAACAACAACTACAACACATGCCACAAAAGTGTTGCAGTTACAAGAATTTTAATCAAGCGTTTAACACTAAACGCGCCACAAGTCGCAGAAGGCAAAAGACGAAGGCGACTTTTGCGGCTGCGCAGACGCATAAACAATTTCGAATTGTTGTAGCTGCTACAGTTGTTGTTGTTGTTCCTGTTGTTGTTGTTGTGTCTGCCTGGCAGCCTTTTATTGGCATTGTGTTGTTGCCGTGCCGCCGCCTGTTGTTGCTGTTGTGCATAAATTAACTTGCCGCTTGTCTAGCCCCGGCAACAAACATCAACCTCTCTGGGCACAGGAAAAAAATCATTTATTTTCTTCAATTTTTGGATCAACGGTTTTTTTAATATCCGATAAACTTAAGGCATTTTTTCCTGATATGGTATTACAAGTTATTTAAAGCATTGAAAATATGCCTCAAATTAGGTTTTGCATATTAACAAATTAAATAAATAATTTAAATAAGTAAAAAGGTATCATTAAAATTTCTGGAAGATGTTTGACTTATCAAATCTGAAGTGTAGAAAAATGTTTCCTAATTTAATATTATTACTCTAAATTAATAAACATTTTATACCGAAAAAGGCAATATTTATGCATTCTTTTTGGAAACTCCAGAAACTGCAATCATTTTTACCATTTTAGTTTATACAATTATAAAAATAAATACGAAGACCTACAAAATCCCATTTTCTGTGAAGA
The DNA here is from genome assembly GCA_037075285.1 of Drosophila lutescens. NCBI lineage: Eukaryota > Metazoa > Arthropoda > Insecta > Diptera > Drosophilidae > Drosophila > Drosophila lutescens. Next base: position 830,055 of record JBAMCF010001109.1, read on the forward strand.
CTTCCACTAATCTAACTACTAAACAGTTCTTATTTAATATTTAATTTGATATTTTTAAAGTCAAAAACTGATTTACATACATTCCAATCAGCCTTCAAACTGATCTGGTTTTTTTTCCCGTGTGACGATTTTTGGTTTGTCTTTAGCTTTGGCTTTTCTCCATCTTATTCCTCTCCTTGGGTTTTGGACAAATTTAAATTTGCATGACAGACGCACATTGATCATATTGGCGCTGGGTTAAGGGAGGGGCACGGGGCAGGAGGCACGAGGGGGTTGAACATGCCACAACGAGCTCCAACTGTGCCAAAAGGAGTCTTTCAATTTCATTCGATTCAATGCTGTTTCTGTTCCTTTTTCAATTAACCAAACATGCGGAGCACTCAAAATGTCATTTGGTTTTGTCAAATGTTTTGTGTGCGTCTGTCTGTCGGTTTTCCATGTCTGGGGGAAACAGACAAAAATTTAGGCCAGCAGCATGCGTGAAACTCCAATAAAAAATCATTCAATAAATCACAACAAATTAACATAAATCTTGTTCTGTCGTCGGCGCTTTTCAGCTAGGGGATTTCAGTGACTGAAGGGCGGGGCAACTCAAGTGGGGTTCCCTCCTCCACCCTCCGCCTTCTTCCTAAAAAGCTCCTCTGGTGCTATACTCCCGATGTTGATGATGATGTCGATCGTAAATCGTGAAAATTTTGACAAATGCCCAAAAGCTTCCACGCACTCAAATGGGCAATAAAAAATTAAAAAGTAAATATATTGAAACGATGCAGCCTTCGTCGGGCCACAAAGCTGAAGAAAAAAATCTTTATTGCATCTTTAACAGCAGCAAAAACACGACGCAGAAAAAGAACATGGATATTTCTCAGCGAAGAGGGAATACTCTAGATATTATACGACCTAATTCAAAATTCATCATTCAATATTTAGAGAAAATTATTATCTATTACCTTAAGTTAGTAACTAATTCTAATGCTGTTTTATAATATATTTATAAATTCAGATTAATACAATATTTTAATCGATGGCCTATGAGACCATGTAATAAGAAGGGTGTTTAAGTCGTGTGTAATATCATCTTAAATCTAACCTAAACAGATGCACAAATTCTCTGGGTCTCTTCGCACACACACACACGTGCACTCCCCTTAGATGACACAAATGGCACACAAAATGTATCTTTTAAAACGCAAAATGAGCACCATAAATGCGAGGCAGACAACAATGTGCGGCAGATCAGGGGGGGCAGGAAGATATGGAGTGTGGGACTCCTAAGGGAGGGACAACCGCGCACATGTCTGCAAAGTGTTAATGTGAATTTATGATGCATTACGCGCCATCGCTACTGGAGAGCCTCATATTCAAACTCATTCTCCATACTCCATACTCCAACTCGGGTACCTAACTGTCGTCTGGCTGCCCTTTCGGCCAAGATAGATAGCTTCTTTTGCTCCGAGCTTCAATTTTTCTAGTAGCGTAATGAAAAACAGATTTGAGAAAGTTTTACGATTTTTTCTCATTCGACTTGCTTGATTTTTCGGTAGTTTTTATGATGGAAATTTGGAGTGAAGTTTTATTATTGTAATAAACAGAAGAGTGCTGGAAGATCAAAGCATTAAGTTGGGGTATTTTGATTATAATTAAGAATGTGAAAATGCTGGAAAGGATTTTTATAGGAAGGGTAAGATGATGTAAGAATATTTCGTACTTTTCTTTTAACATTTCCCCTTTCTTTCTCTAAATTCCCCATTTCCCAAATTTTCTTCACAGCTGACACTTATTGAATTATCCCGCCCCTTGACTAATTGAAACCAGAAATGGTTAACCCCAAAATGCATCTCGCGGTTTTCGAGGGCCACCCCTGAAAAAGTCACACCTGAAGTCCATAACCAAGTTAATTAAAGGCCTCTAATAAACTTTCAATTAAGACAAATACCCAAAAATACACCACTTTATATAGAAGTGGGGTTGGATATGGATATGGTACCAAAAATAGGAGGCGTCTGTGCGTGCAACGCCCATTGAAATGCATTATCGAGGGGTGCGGCAGGTCGGTCAATTTTTGAAGTCTCGGCAAAGACAATTTGCTCCAGTTCACAATTGTGGGCGGGTAGAAATGGGAATGGGATCGGATCGGAGAGAAAAAGGGGCGGACGGGCGTTGACAGCTGCGCCTGGTGGCCGCAAACTATACGAGAATCGTATAATTTATGCAGTTCCACAAGTTTAGACAACCATTTCGGGCGGAGTTGGGGAGTCGGACTCACCGCAATGAGCATGACAAATTTTTGTTCGGGGCGCTCGCTCGCTTTTGAAGTTCTCTTTCTTTTCGCCAAACTCCCCGAGTCACCTTCGCAGATGGATCTGTGCGCCTTATAGCCCATATAGACTGGGTGCTTAACCCCCATCCACGTTCTCCTGTTGGCGGCAGCTCGTAAATAAAATCGTAAATTGCCATTTTGTTTTATTGTCGTCCAGCCAGCCCGGTCGACAGACAGTTTTTATTTTTATTGAGCTCGTTTTGTTGCTGAAGAAGGAGAAGGAGGATGAGTACGGGGATGAGGAGGAGGCTCCTCTGAAGGAGGCCTTGTGGGATGCAAAAGTTATCGTGGTTGCCACGACATGTCGTTAATGAGCCATAAAGGTGTGCAGCAGGCTCACCGCCAGGTATTGAAATCGAAAAGCCGGGGAGGTACGCAGTACGTATATAACTCCCAGATGGACAAGTTGAGGTGGGAAATGGGAAATTGGGCACTGAAAGTGTTTCTCGATTTCCTTCTCTTGGGAATTTATGAGCGGGGAAGTTCTTTATTTTGATCTGGCATTCGAGAGTGATTTATAGATGGGGGAATATATCTAGACATAAACCTTTCACTTTGTTCGGAAACAGTCACTATGAATGGTTTATGTCTATTAGATGTAATATAAGGGAAATTAAAATACAATCCTTTTAATGCATATCAGATATTATATTTATCTTTTAGGATATCCCTCCTTTCCTCTTAAAAACGTGTTTCTAAGGAATCCACTAGCACTCCCTCAACCATTTGCTGATGTGTTAATGCAAATTCTGGTTCCTCCAGTTGGGATCTATGATATATGAGGTCCCAGCCTGATGCTCTATAGAGAATTACAAATTGCACGCACAGACAGCTCCACAAGAGCAGAGGGAAGAGGGAAGGGAAGTGGTGCTTCACTTAATGATTAATGTAAGTCGCGTACCAGAATCGAAGGGAGATGATGACGATGGCACTGTGACGGAGCTATTCTTTCCTGGAACCGAGCACAATGGCCATTGGCAATGTCATTGCCTGACTGACGGAGTGACTGACTGAGGGACTGACTGGCCAACTATCTCCGGCCGACTGACAGTAAATAATCTATCAATAATTAAGAAGGCCTCTTTGCCTGGCCCTGGCATTGGCATCACTGGCATCATCGCCAGTCGAAAGAGGAGCGGCTCGTGCTATCGGATCCCCAAATGGAACCCTTCTTGGACCACACTTGGCGACGCTAAAGGATTCCGACTCCGATTCTGAGTCCGATTCCCTCCTCCGATTATTCTCTTTATGGAGCCAAAGTCGTTGATAGGCTGTCCTCTCCTGTCCCCGCTTTCCTGCCTGGAAGTATCTCCTGGACCTCCGGAGTCCAAGAGCCAACTCCTCGGAACGCATCGCTTTCATGGCTGACTGAGTTTGCGCTCGATTCGATTATTTATGTCATTTGCTTTGACATTTATCATTCCACGATTTCACGATTTTTTGCCCCACTCCTTGAATGTCTATAAATGCACTGAAAAAAAATAGTAAATAAATTATAATAAATTTGTAAATTTATAGTTAAGACAACCGTATAGTAAACCAATATTTTTATTAAATAAAATAATCACTAGATTTAAATTTATAAAATTAAATTACTCGGAAATAATTAAGACCATTTAAAAAACAATTTAAGAGGAACTAGCACTTCCAGTACATATGATCTATTTCAATCTACCAATTTTTTATTAAATATTCTTTTAATTTTTATCAAAGAAATTATATTACTTTTTAAAATACAAATAGTCCAAAAATAGTCCAAAAATAGTACAAAAAGTCAGCCAAAAATCCTCACATTAATATCTAAATATATTTAGTTCAATGGCAATTTTCAGTTCCTAGCAAGAATTTTCTCAGTGCTCCTTGATTTTTTTCCTGCTATTGTCAAGGCCAGGAGATGATGACGACGCTGTCCGATAGCCACTCACTCCATCGTCGCTTTTGGCTATTTATGGGCGCGCTACTTAACATAAATTTTATTGCTCTTGCTGTTTGCTCATTTGGGGCTAGGCTGTAGGACCTCAGAACTCGGAACTTGGACCTGTGTATATATCTGTGGCTTACTCACCGGGACGACCAATGGGCAGGATGGATGCTCTCATCGAATCCGAGCTCCTGCTGTCTATGAATTGATGAGGATTCATTTATTGTATGATTAGTTTTGCCTCACTGCGCTCCTCTTTATTTCCCTTTGCTCCTTTTTAATGGAACTGAGTCGCCAGTCGCATTAGCCGGCCATATACTATATAGAGCTTGCACACTTAAATGAAATTATTATTCATCGCTGCATTCCCTGTACCTGCATATACGTGTAGTTAATTGAAAATTATTCAACAGCCAGGCAAACTCCAGCCACAGGCCATGTACCAAGGACCCAGAAACAGGTTAACTCGGTTAACTCGATTCCATGACTCATGGCGACCAGAAAACGGGGTCAGAGGTGCGGGAGGCACTCAGATGTCAATCACTCAGAATGCAGTTTGCAGTGATTTACCAGGAAATTATTGATGAACGAGGCTTTCTGGGTCTCATGATGATGCCCCAAAACAAAACTAATGACTTCGATCCCATCCCTTGAGCCTGCCACTAAGCAATTTCCGAAAGTTGCCAAGTCAGACGGAGGAGAGCCAACAATTAAGTTGCCCCACTGTCAAATGCAAATGTTACTGCCCATCAGGCAGTTGGCTTTGGGATGGGGTTTCGGTTCGCTTCGGTTTGGGACTGGGTTTGGGTTTGAGTTTGGGTCTCGGCCACATGCGAAAACCTGCCGAGTCACAAATCGATGCGTAATTAATTGGCCTGAGCAAGTTTCGCATGCCACATGCAATTAAAAATTCATATTCAAGTTCAATGTCTGGAAACTTAGACAACCGCTCTCTAAGTTGCTTTCAACAGAACGCCACATGTGGTGAGGATAGCAAATCGAGGCAGTGGTGGTGAGGAGTTCGGGGGCTAAGCGGCGTCACGGTGCAAATTTTTAACCATTCAGCCGCATACACTGAGCGAAACAGCGCACTACGTTTGATTAAGATGGTGAAGAAGAATTATCGTTAATTACATTTATATTATTAAGCGATTCTAAGGGGATATTAGGTTGCCGTATTTAGATTTGAATCCTTTTTTAAACTTTATCTACCCAAAAAATATTAAATAATATTAAAGGTTAATTGATATAAGCAAAACTGTCTTAGCCTCTTCAAAAAACCAGTCTGAAAATTTAAAATTTGTGTTATCGGATTACAATTAAAATCTTTTTCAAGGTATGTGTATCTAACTTATTTAATTGTTGTATTTAAGCTATTTATTAGGTATATAACCCGTCCAAAACAAAAAACTTCATATGAAAAAAACGTAAACAAATTTTGTTTCATATGAAGTTTTTGTTTTGGACGACTTTTTGTTGGGTTGAGTACTAGCCCTTAACTTATAAATTTTGGAATAAACAGATATATAGGTATAACTAAGTTCATATGATGATTAAAATTGTATTTTAATTTCCTTCCGTGTACATGGGCATGCATCCTTCGGGTCTGGGGGACTTGTTTTGACCATTCCCATCCGAGTGGCTGGCCTGCCTTACATAGTTGCTGTGTGTGGGCTCCTCAAGGAGGCGGTGGTCGGTCGCAGGGGGTTAGGCATCTCGAAAATATATGGTCCGTTGATTACCGCTTGCTGTGATTTTTGATTATGCAGTTTCCGTTTCGTTTTTACTGGTTTTTCATTCACTCATTCATTCTTTCTTCGGCTTTTTTTCTTCGCATTTTGCATATGTAATTTTGAGGGCAACGCATTTCAAGGACTGTTAAATGCAGCGTTCTTGCAGTGCATAATTAGTTTGATACGCTCACTCGTAAAGTCGGACTATTAACATAACCGTTTCATTATGATCGAAAAACCAGTCAGGCAGTTCTTGAGAACCAAGTTTATTTGCTCTTGAAATGTAATTACTAAATAAACCCCACAGTCTTAAGTGTTAAGCCGCAAGGTAACAACTTTATTTTATGTTCTACATTGGCCCAAAGCAAAGTTAATGAGTTAATCTGCTGAAAAAACACGTAAGGAATTCTTAATATTAAAGGCTATTCAAGTTCAATCAATTCAAAATCCTATTCAACATATGTCAGGAATAAATAAAGATTAACTCCGATATCTAACAATGTCTGCGAAGCAATCTCATTCTTCAATAATCCACCATGACTAAACAACAAAGCTTTTTGGAAAAAAACTGGAACCTTGTTGGGCGATTAACCCCAAATAATGAAGTCAATTAACCAAAGTAGACAACTCAATAGGAACCGGCACCCCAAAAGTTAAAGAAAGAAATATTGAATTAATAAATTACCAGAGAGAAACTCTTTTCGGGGAGCAACAGGTTCGAACAATTTCCAAAGCCAAACTTTGTAACTCCGACAATGACATCATTTGGCATCAGTGTCAACTTCATTGTTCTCCCCCCACCCCATTGTATTTTCCCCTTTCTAAGAGGAAAACCCACCGTATCCACAGTCCCAGCAGAGTCCCATCAATTATGCGCCCCATAGACTATGGTCGAAAAAGGTAGCCAAATGAAACTGGGCATTCGTTTGATAGATTTTGATGTATCGCCTGCAATTTGTTAGGCCCGGCAAAATGCTTTCGGATACGGGAAATTACCGACACGCTGTGAGCGGATCATACAAATTAATTAAATACCGGGGAGATCGATTCAAAAAAGAGAGAAAAACACTTTAGGGAGTCCATGTCAAAGATCAAAACCAAACACGATTCGGTTATTTAGGCTCGAACTGCTGTTTGTCTTTCGTTTTACACGGTTCGCCAGGCGGAAAACAAATATAAAAGAGCTAAGGTTGGTGTGTAATAAATAGTTTAGCTCGTGGACCGCATGTGGTTTGCCTCTAACCTTTTGTTACTTGTTTTCTGTGAGTGGGTGTGTTTTTTGAGTTATTTGGCCCACCGAACTCCGCATTTGCATATAAAAGCTTTGGCAGTACTGATGGAAGTACCACTAAAGTTGAATGCGTTGGAAAACGAATCAAAGGTTGTGCACGTCTTGTTTGTCACACTCAATTTATTAGATTTTTCAGTAAATCACTGAATATTTATTTAAATTTTTTAATGCAAATTTTAAAATTATGGCAGTCATACAAATAAAAGAGTTATGGGAGAATGCATAGTAGCATGGGTCTTAAGAGTCTAAAGTTCCACAAAGTATACCCTTCAATTTGTCTTTGTCCTTCAACCGTCAAAACATAAATTTTGACCCACAAATATATAATTCTGATTATATGCAAAAATGATGAAATGCGTTTAATAAATGCTTTGATATTTATTTAATAAGTTAAATAACAACTTTAATAAAAGCTTTGATATTTATTTGGTAAGTTAAAACAGAACTTATTATTTTTTTTCCATTTATTCAGCTGTGTCATTATTAATTCTTAAATATGTCAGTTTCCAAAATTATATTTAGCTATCTCTATGTTCATGTGGCAGCATGCCAAATCAAATTAGTGGTTGACTGAACCCAACAAAATATATAATTTCTTAATGGTTGCTAAAACGACCCAATTTGATAAGCGCGAACATAAAGATTTCCATAATCTCGTCTCGTGAAGCGTGGCTGGCGCTTGTTCTATTTTTAGAACACGTTTCTCTTCGAGTCTCTCTTCTGAGAGTAAGGGCTTGAGTCATAGGGGTAAATTTTCTCATTCAATTATATGGGCGTTGGTGGTGTAATGGTCAGCATAGTTGCCTTCCAAGCAGTTGATCCGGGTTCGATTCCCGGCCAACGCACAAGTACATTTTTTTTTTTTTTATTTAATTTTTCAGTAACTTTAATATATTTATTAGTTTTTCCTTGTTACTGTCTCAAATTTTAACATAGTAATAGGAATCAGAATGTACTCAAATTAATAAATAACATGTTCAAGAGAGTCTTCTTATGCTAATTTATTTACTCGCAAGTCCAATTGAGTATAACACCTGCTTTCAATTAATTTTATAGAGTCTAGCCATTTAATTCCTCGCCCAACTGTCTGAAATCAAATATTTGCATAGAAAATTTAATTATGCTGACATTGTCTCTGCCCTCAACATGTAAATATTTAAGCTTGTAATTTGGTGTTCGCATCTAAGATGAACATCTTTGGCCAGGTCCAAGGTCAATGAACGTTTCCCTGGGGAGGGGTATATATATACTAGAGCTGGGAGTAATTAGTATGCCGTGTGCGTTTAGCAAAGCGTTTTGTTTGCACTAAATTCTCAATAACAGATTTTCAGAGTACCAAACACCCAGGGAAAAATGTTGGCATTATGATAGGGTGTTACCCAAGAATAAAGATTTCCATTATAAAAAGCAATAGAATCTAATTCAGAATTGAAATAAAATTTCCACACTAAAATAAATAAATTGCAAATAAACTGTTATATTATTTCCGGATACCAACATTTTAGCCTGGCTTTTTCTCTCCTTTTTATCCGCTTCCTTGGCAACTCATTTGCTATTCATTTCGCTGCTGTCCTGTTCTTGACTTATGCGTATTACTGCAAATATCAATTAATGCCGAAAACGTGCGTGAAATACTCAATACGATTTTTGGCCTGGACACGCACTGACCTTGGATTATAATCAAGCCCCATGTGGAGTAGTGTGGCAGATAAGGACTCGCAGACGGCTAACATAATTGATTTGGAGCCCGATTTATGTGTCTGCCAGCGGAGGGAAAGGGTCAAAGTCACGCACATAATCGGAAATTTCGACTTGCCCTCGGATAGCCCTCAAAAATTGTTCAAGTTGCTGGTTGGCCGACGATGTTGCTGCTGTGTCGTTGTGGTTGCTGTCGTACTTGCAACATTGGAGTATGCAAAGCGTGCCTCACTGCGTTTGTGAGCACTTGAGTCATCATTACGTAAATAGCAAGCTGCCGCAGAAGCTTGCAACACCCTCGAATGGTAAATCTGGGTTAACCGGAGTCGGAACTATTTCACTTGATTTGGTTTAGGCCAACCAAATTTAGAGATTTAATAACCCTAAACTGGAGACTATTTATTCTGCTTATCGAAGATTAAGAATAGAACAATGATTGTAAACTGATTTTTATTATATATGACCAATTTATAAATTTATTCATATTTTGATTTATCCAAGTTCTTACTATTTTAATTTGTAAAATTTACTTTGCCGGGAGTTTCTTAGTTCTAACTATTTTATCGGGAGCGCCAAAGAATAGCCTGAAAAACGAACCATTTGTAATTGTAATTTTTGCCACATGCGCATAAATGAATTCTCGAAAAAAGGTTTTAAAATAAAATAATATTTTATCGACTGACACAAGGAAAAGTTTTTCTTTGCAAAATAAAATGTAAATTTTGTGGAGTAAGTAAAAGTAGATTAAAAATCTTTATTTAGAGTTTTGTGTTTACAACTTTTCTTTATACAACCATCTACATTTTTTGTCCAAAAATGGTTGGCTAAATAATAATATTATTACTTTTAGTATAAGGTACTCTAAAATATAGCTAACATAAAAACTAAAATAGCCTTGAAACCCCTTCTATGCGATAATATCTCTTCCGATAACCAGCAATCACCAGATCCAATCTTCTCCCGACCCCACACACACACTCCCCCAGATCAATCGCTGTCATCTCATTCTATTTCCACATCCATTTAGCATCTGCTTCAATCAGCCGCTCAATCGCCGGCCAAAACTCTCCGCATTAATGTCTCTGTTAAATTGCCAGCTAAAAGCCAACGAGCTGTGGAGTTTAATTAAAAAAGGAGCCTAGGCTGCTCCCGCCTCCCATCACATACACACATACCATATGTATATTCCAGCATACAGGCGCATATCAATTACGCAGGCGATTAAGCCAAACAAACTGCCAACTGATTGGCGATGCATGCCAATGCCACAACCAAACCTGAAAGAAGCGCACAAAGATGAGACTCTCAGAGGTACACTGTAAAAAACATTCTTTCTGCATAGAAATTATGAAAATTTGAAGTCAAAAGTTGTATGGAAGAAATATATATATTTTTTCTTTCAATCCTTACAACTTTTGTTTGATCCTACAACATTTTTCAGGAATTTCAGAATATTTTTATCATCAATATCTTAGAAGTAATTTTATGTCTTCGATGTTTTCAATCTGACTTAACCATATATCATCATAGAAACTCTCCTAACATTTTAAGGTGTACTTTCGTGTCGTCGATAGAAAAATGGCCAGAACCCAAGTGACGGGGTCTAGACCGCGTTACGCACACGAATTGTCAACTGGTTAAAGGAAACTGGTTAAGAAAATTGCAGCCTTGATTGCATGTGACTGCCAGCAACACGCACATACACCATATAGCCATAGAGTAGAGAATGGCAATCGGAAGACGTCGAAAGAGACGGGGTTTTAGGCCAAGTAGAGCCTGCAACGGGGCCTTAATTTGGCTTAAATGGCCGGCCAAATTGCATGGCTACCTCAACACTATGCAAATGCATTTTCCACTCTCTGTGTGCCTGCGTGTAATAATTTTCCAATTTCATGCAATTTAATTTCCGTTGTCATGCGGCGGCCGAAGAATTCCTCGTTATTCAGGCCTGAAATTTCACAGCGTCGCTAAATTGTCGCGGGGTTTTCGGCTGGTCATGGTCCAAGATAATTGCATTTTGTTGTTAATATCTAATTCTATAGCTTAACCGTTATTTGCCGCAACCGTTACGGCGACGAGCCGATCAAGCAGTAAGTTGTGGGTTAAAAAAAAAATAAATGTAAAAAGTTTAAAGGTTTTGGTGAAAGCAAAAGCTACATAATCCAAATATTATTTAAACTTTAACGAGTTTAATATTTTGGAGATTAAAACTGTTAGTTGCTATATTATTAGAATGAAAACCGTAGGCAAATAATACATTTATTGAATTAAGTAATAAATATAAATGTAAAAGTAAAATATAAATAAATACAAACAATTTCTACAATTAAAAATAAATTTCCAAAATATTCCTAAAATTTAAACATGTTAAATTTTCTCGTCCAATTAAAAGTCTATAAGTCTAGCCTGCATACCTCGGGCCTCAAAAAAGAAAACAATGCTGAAAAACACGGCCCAAGACATTGTTGCCAACGGACAAAGAAAAAACAGCACTGGGCCCAGAACATCCCATCGAATTCCACACATCCACAGTCACCCACTAAACTCGTAAAGTGGACAATTCATGGCTCCGTGGCGGCGGCAACAACTTCGTTCTCACCTTGATCCCAATCAACCTTTGGTGACATCGGCCACCTCCTGGCGACTCCTCGATCCGAACATGGCATCCACATAGCGCTGGGCCTCTCCTCGCTTACTTGGCCAACTAATTAGCGTGGATAGAGCAACAAGGCTGCGATCCTCTTGGCCCGAAAGACTCTGCCGTAGCAGCTGCAAAATGTACACTTATGTATATGCGGAGCGAGCGACAAATTTGCAGAAAATTGCTCATGTGGTGCACATTCTAATTCTATTAGCCAAAGCACCGCAAGGCAATTATGAAGCCCAAGTGGATGATGCCCGGTTGCCAGTTGTTCATGGCCTGATGCCTTTAATTTCCGCACGCACAGCTTGAAAATGTCTGAGAGGTGGCAGAGAGGACTATGGATCCCATGGACCCTGGCCACTGGCCACTGGGGTAAGCAACTGTCCGCTTTTGTAATTTACTACTCGAAACTCCCCTCTGGGGTCCCACAATATCCCCTGTCCAACTTTGGCTTACGCGCATATAAATAAATGGAAAATAAATAATGCCGCAGCTTCGTGGAGTAAACTAGAAAATACCCACTACTCATAATATCTGAACAAAATATTTCACCTCCCTGCAGACCCCTAAAAGTATGCCAAATAATCAACGAGTATTAATTAAACAAAACCTAATGGAAACATCGTTAATCCCTAACCTACATACCTTTCGATTACTTAACCCACTGAAAGCATAAAGTTACAAAGCAAAAATTTGCATGCTATTATAAATTATTCTTTCGCCTTCCCTGTGAAAAAAAAAATGGAATCTCAACCAGCAAAATGTGCGGGCAAAATTAATATAAATACGTATTTTGGGAAATATTTAATTAAAATTGTTTATTAAGGCCAGCCACAATGGAAGTTTTATGCACATATTAATTTTGCCATGCAGTATGCGCATTTTAATTTTAGTGCTCAACTTTGTCATCACTTTTGTATTTAACTTGTTTAATATGAACGGCATAAACAGTTGATGAAACTATTTACATATCCATCATCTCAATCGCATAATCACACAATGGCTCATCCCATTGTTTGATAATTAATTAAGAGTGGGTAGAAGTTTAAGTGCAATTTGTATACACTTTAAAAAAGAGGGAAGCATTATTATTATTAATTATTTATTATTGTAAAGTAGACCTTCCCTTATAATGCTTAAAATATTTTTAAAGAAATATGGTATGTTGCCATGTTGATATTTACATTTTAAAAATTTAACTTTTTCACATTTAAACTTTACTTTTCCTGCAAAAACTATGCAGAAATACAGCAAATTAGTTGGTTTAAGATGTTAAATGAAGCTCTGTCTACCAACACCTTATAGACCCTTTTGAAAGAGCATCAAGCATACCATTAGTAGTAAACTTTGCCTGCAAAATGTCTGGCGATGACGAGCTCAAGTCGGAGGGCATAGGCCAAACATGGCCTTCGCTGATTATAGAGGAAAAGATGAGCCGTGGAAAGGCGGGAGGGGAAATAACTCCGTACTATCTGAAATGCAGATGATTATGATATTTGCCAACTGGCAGAAACTTTTTTAATAAGTTTGTCAAAAGCAAAGTCTGGCAGGCAGCAGAGGCAGAGGCTTTTTTCGCACAGAAAACTCGTCGTTTTCCGCCTGTTCGTTTGGCATTTGGAGCCGTTGAGCAACTTTGTCCACAGGCGGTCTCTGTCGAACAGAAAACCCATTGACCTCTGACACCTACGCAACACCTACATGGAGGTTGAAGAGGTTTCCACACCGCTTCCACACTCTCGGTGGTGCTGGGCAAACAAATTCCTCCAATTACTCTCAAAGCAAATAAGCAATCATCATAAATATCATTTTATTTATCTTACGGCAGCCCATAAATTTTTAAGATTTTTCCAATTTATAATGGAATAACACGCAATGTCTGAATTCAAACTCAAGTGTTTTACTCAAATGATTTATTAATTATTATTGTCGTAAGCAATTAGTAATAACTTGTTCTATTTTTAGACTTGAAATTTGATTAGTACAGCTTAAACCGAAATTCTTCCCCTTTTTCATATGCTTATCTCTTTTAGCATTAGTTCAGTTATTTTCTCACCCCCCTCATGGTGGCGTCGGTGGTGTAATGGTCAGCATAGTTGCCTTCCAAGCAGTTGATCCGGGTTCGATTCCCGGCCGACGCACAAGTAATTTTTTTTGTTTTGTTTTTTTTTTTTAATAATTGTTTTTAGTTTTTTAATTTTACTATGTTTTATTAGCATCTGTTAATCGTGTTTTTGCTGCTGATTTTTTTTAGTGTTGCACCTAGTTTACCAACTTAGAAATTCAGACATTTTCCACTCCCACGGCTTTTTCATAATTTCCCAATAAATTTATGGAAATTGCTCAAATCATCGGGAGTCAAAGAAGCATAACTTTTTGGTCTTCATTTCCGCTGCGATTTGACGTTTTGCATTCGAAATGTGATTGAGCGGCCAAATCAAAAGTTGGTCGAAACACAAATTATCCATTAGACGGCACATCAGCGCGGTCATAATGGGCAGTTTGGCTATTATCAATTCAAGGCGATTAAACGTTTATCGATTGACACAACATGGCTGGTGGTCCCCCCCTCCCCCACCATCCCCAGTCTCTTATAAGGCGCATATAAGTATATCCCCATTCTCAATCCCAATCGCGATCCCCAGCGCGGCTGTCAATGCTGTCAACATAATTAACGGCAAATGTCTGCGTCCGACTGGCGGCCAAAGTCTCAGGGCCATGACAAGAAGTTATGCGACGGATTGTGAGGACGATGATAATAATGATGATGATTGCGACGAAAGTGCTGATGGTCGGTGGCCCATCGCTCCCGTTGTAATTTCCCCGCATAATTACACGAAATATGTAAATGAGTGAAGGCGTCGCCAGCGCTTGACTTTGACTTTGGCTTTGGGTTTCTTCTTGGGGGTTCTGCACAGAACAAAAAAAATATATTTTTAAGAAAAAAAATATTAAGGATTTCGTAATAATTATAAAAAAATATTTAAATATTATAAAAATGATATAACTAATTAGTTTATCTATCTATCTCCTCAGTGCAACCAGTCCACCCATTTCCTGTCCAACCACCCATCCTCCTCGGGCGCCAGTGGGTATCATCAAAAATTAGCTTGTTTGACGGGACGGGACAACTGAGGCGGGAGAAGGAGAAGGAGCTGGAACGGGAACAGAAACCGAAACAGGAGCAGGAGTAGTTCGCCGACCCCAAAACACAATGAGCTCATGTGGCTTTATGTCAATTTCGTACTCTTTTTAATGTGACCAAGCAGCATACATTTTCTCCAGTGTGGGAGTTATGTTCTTAGCTTCCCCCGCTTTTGTTGTTCGATTATTTATACGAAAGGTGATTACGCGCAATTAATGCATCAATGCAATGTTGGATATATTGAATATATTGCATACTAATGATGCGCACACACACACTCCAGATAATTGCGGGCCATAAATTGCAAAGTCAGGGATGCGATAGATGCCAAAAGGAGCCAGATTCAATGACTCGGGCCGGAGGGCAGCCAACTCCGGTCCAACTACTCGTCTAGTCGATGTCATTGGCTGCAGACGTTCTCCAGACAGACAGACAGCCCGCCCTGTGGCCATATCTCATTGTCATAACGGACAGTGCTGACAGTAAATAATCCATCAATAATTGCATCCTCCAGTTGGTTGGGATCTGGGATCTGCTGGGTATGCTGGCTCTGCCGTCGTGTCTCTCAGGTTCGAGTTTTTCCAGTTGGCCTGGATGGCGATGGCGATGGCCCTCGGCGATTTCCACTCTCGGCCATGGCCAATGCTTTATGTCAATTGTGCTGACATTAATCATGGCAGTTTTGATTGCCCGATGTCGCGTTCTGCTTAAAATTGCCCACCCAAGGGTTTGACAACTAGAAAAATCCTCTAATAACTCTCTTTGGGTGTCCGCTGGAACTGGTTTCCCCGATGGGGGATCTCATCTTGATTAAACGCATAATGTCTATTCGTGGTCATTTGATTAGAGTCCGCGTGGAATGTTGCTTTTATTAATCCAGTTGGCTAACCGGTAGGAGTTGTAGCACTTTAGGTAAATAAACTTCTAAAGATCTTAACTAAAGAAAGTGGGTATGGTAACTCCTAAGTAATTAATATACTCCTATATTTGATATCTTGGAAAACAAGATTACTTTAAAAATAAATTTTGTGACCTATTATTAAAAAATGTAAATAATTTATTCGTAATTTTTGCGTCTTAATTAGTTTAATATTTTTAATATAAATTTTTCGATGCTAAAATATATATTTTCCTTAAAAAACGTTTAAAAAATTGTTTCACCTGTGGAAATATCAAATGAAAATCCCCCAGTTTTCCGACTGGATTGAGATATACAGACAGCCGCTGAAGTGGTTCGTTTATATTTGTTTATGTTAAATATTGGAGTGCATGTGGAAGCCACTAAAAGAGAAGAGTTGAGCGCCACTTGAAGCCATTTTCAGGTCAACTAATGGTGGCATTTTGGCAAGAGCAAAGGCGGTAGGTGAATGGTGAATGGCGAGGGGTAACAGGTAACAGGTAACTTGCAACTGGCAACCGAAGGGGGTAGCACATGCATCAGTGGCAACAACAACAACAAAAAGGCGAAGAACTTTTTACTGGAAAAGTGGATTTTCTTTTGCGCCATTTTGCGGTATTTCACGTTTCTTTGGCTCGGTTTGCTTCAGCTTCTGCTTCTGCTTTTCCATCTCCTCGTGGCCGTTTTGTTTGTTTGCCTTTTGCTTTGGCAAGTTATTTACGTTTTGCTACACACCGCACAGCAAACTTAACCCATGCCACCCCACCGCCAAACCGCTCGACACAAAGTGGTGCTTTTGGCTGCGTCCAGGCGCAAAAGTGTTTGTAGCCGCCGGCAAGCTTATTTAGCCGCTCAAGAGCCTCTGCAGACTTGGTGGCTTGGGGGTTCTTCGGGTGTTCGGGGGTTCGGGGGTTCGAGGGTTCCTTGGGGGCTTTCGAGGGGCTTGAGGGATATGGTGGGCTATCTGGGTCAGGGTTCAGACTCAAAGATTGTACCTGACATAGAAAATCTTGGGCTCGAGGGTTAAGTGAGGGAAGCCAAGGAAGTGAAAGGATGTGGCGCTGGCAATCTGCTAATTTTTGAAAGTAGTTTGCGGCTACAAAAACCAAATCAAAGGTAAGCAAATCAAATGAAATGGGTAGAAAAGATATTCGTTACTTTATGCTTAGCTTTTTGTACATTTGATAAATAAAACCAAGTAATTTACTTCATTTTTGAAAGGGGATATTTAAAGACGAATAATTAATCTCTATATAACAGTCCCCATTTATAAATGGTTGTGCACAATCCCCAATTCGCAAATGCCAAAACGTAGTCCAAACACCGAACAATATTCAGTGACAACCGAACTACAACACCAGCAATCAAATCAGCCAATCAACTGTCGATTACTTAAGCCATTTTCAATCAACACGGCCAAAACCAAACCCCAACTGGCTAGCACACACACACACTCGCGAGTATACACAGATAGGCAGATAGGAACGCAGATACAGAGGCACAGCCATCGAATTACAAATCTCAAACGCACAATAAACGCAATTACACGAGTGTGTGCGAGTGAGAGGGGCGGCGGGAGTGAGCGGGACGGGGAGAAGGCGGACCGCAGGCCAAAATAACGTGGGCCAAAAGGAAATCGAAAGGCCGGGCGCCAAGGATTTATGCAATTTTCGGCCCAACAACTAACCATTGCTGGGCTCCATCAATCAATCAGCAGTCAATACATATGGCCAACATGATTGAAGTCAATTGTGAGAGAAACAGCATTTAAGATAAGTGGAAAGGGGGCCGGGGGAAGTGCCAGTGGGAGTGATATTATCGTGGGCCCATTTCCATTCAGCAATAGATTAATTTCACCAAAAACTATCTAGCTTCATTGACAGTGGATGTCAAAATACAATATTAATACGGCAATAAAATAAACAATAAGCCTGAAAAAATGTTTATTTTATTTAGACAGGAGGTTGTAAATTATGTTGATAAAAAGATACCTTAGAAAATGATTTAAATGATTTAGAGATTGTAGAGATAATATCCATTAGAACCAATTTTTTAAGAAGTCTGTATCCTTTTAATTCTAAAAATATATATTCAATTAAATATTTTCCGTTTCTTAAGATTCCCCCTAATTCTAAAAAGCCAGCTAAAATATTATAGCACATTTTTCCCATTTTAACCGAAGACAGGAGGCAATTTTGTCAGTCTCGACCAATTGGCTGATGTTTTCTCCCCCCTTTTCACAAACGATTGAAACAAAAGTTTTGTTTCCATCAGATATTTTCGCACTAACACTCTCGCCACCGCACATATACAATTGAGAAGGCAAACAAACACCCATAAATTTATATAGACAAAGTTCGATGCATAACAAATATTGTATCTTATGAGTTTGTCTGGCAGATATCTTGCTTGTTGACATTGTATAAATAGGATAAATACTTGCAAATTGTTTGTAGTAAATAAATCAAAATATATTTGAGCCATTTCTGGTTGTAATGAATCTGGGGAGGTGTAATTTCCTTGCCTTACTAATTCATAGATTGAAAGGCTTGCTATCTTGTATGGGTTTGTCATTTGTGGTTTAGGCTAAAACGTAAATGATTTTATTTATTATCATAGCTACAAAACCTTTTATAGACCCTAGACTTGAACCGAATAACCAATTTATTCAGGTCTGTTTTGGTCAACTATCTCTAAAAGCTTTTATTGTCAATCAAAAGTTCTAAAATGCAGGAAGATTTCAGCTGTCGACTTTCTTCAACACTAATGGCTAACAGCTTCGAGATAATAAAAGTACCCCTGACTCAGTTCTAATCACCAGTCAGATTTGTAAAGAAACATTTGTGGATGGTCGTATCGCTCAGTCATGAATAAGTTCTGCTTGGAGTATGTTGGCGCAAAGTTGTTGCCTTCAACTGCTGATCCTCCTCCTGCTATTGAAATCCCCCGACAGCATTCGGAAAAAATCCCAAAAATACCATTGGAATACGAAAATGCGAGAGAGAAAGATGTTCCAAATGCTCGGGACCAGAAAGTCGGAGGTTCAACCGCTGTTGATTAGCACGTGGAACTATACGGATGCCAATTTGCAGGCGTGGAGTGTTTTGAAGCAGGGACCTCGTAGGACTCGTCAGGCGGTGATTCAGGGATGCCTGGCCTGTCAGAACCAGCGATGTGGCCGCCTTTTGGCCGGAAGATTTGCTCCCGATGCGGAGGGAACCTTGACCCTGGAAGCAGCCATCATGGATGGCCAAACTTTAAGATATGGCGGAGTTGCTGGACTAGAAGGAGTTCGCAATGCAATCCTAGTAGCAGATGCAGTCAGACGATACACCAAACACTCGCTACTTGTGGGCAAAAGTGCAACGAGATTCGCCCGATCCATGGGTTACAAGGAGGATAATCCTTGGGCTATGGGCAGCCAGGATGTGTTGAAAAGGTGGCATTCAAATGCCTGCCAACCGAATTTTTGGCGCGATGTACGCCCTTCACCGATGGAAAACTGCGGTCCATATTTACCTTTACCCCAGCATCTACTGAAGCATCCAATGCACCCAGAATATCCCATTGCACCGGGTCAACATGATCAGCTGGCCTTTTTGGCCCTGGATGCCGAGGGTCTCTTCCATGTGGCCAGCCAATCGAGTGGCGTCCCATTTCGAATACCCGGAAGGGTGGGTGATTCAGCGGTGCCTGGTGCCGGGATTTATGCGGATAATGAAGTGGGTGCTGCGGTGGCCAGTGGCGATGGAGATGTCCTCATGCGTCACCTGCCCGCCTTCCTAGCCGTCGAGGCGATGAGAGGGGGTCAAAAGCCGGAAAAGGCCGCCGAGTGGGTGGTGCAACGCCTGCTGAGACACAACACCGAGTTCAATGGCGGAGTGGTGGTGGTCAATCGACGGGGCATCTATGCCGCCGCCTGTGCAGGACTCGATGAGTTTCATTTTGTGGTCAGCGGGGGCAGGGAATACCTCAGCATGGCCCGGGTGGAGCGGATCAAGTGCCTGGAGCGGGAAATTGAAATCGTAGATGGCGGACCCAGGGGACTATTTCGAACGAATCCGGAAAAGCTGGTGGTCCCCAGGGCGAAGAACAAGTTCAGGTAGTTGAGAGGTAGTAAATAGTCTTAAGGTTCTTAATAAGTATCTCCATATGAAAGTAAGGCCTCAAAAACAAACAAAAAAGGTAGGAGAAAAAGAAAGTATCTTAAATTTAAGTTAATTTATAATGTATGCATTTTAAACAACTATTTCTAGGCTTTAACATATCTAATTAATCTTAAAAAGTAATATTTTTATGGTTCTTTAATATACCATTAGCTTAAAGACGATGTATACCTGTAGTACCTAAACTTTATCCTCAAAATTTCTTGGTTTCCATTTATATTTACATTTCGGTAGATTTTCCTGCATCTGCAACAATATTGACCCGCTCTCATTTTCTTTTGTGTCATTTGCCTTTCCCTCTTACCAAGGCTAAAAACTTTTCCTTTGCCCCCCCAAGTAAGCTCCCAATTTTGGTGTAACGATTTCAGTTTTCCCGCTTTCCTACATTTATATTTTCCTTCACGCATTTTTATCCCCAATTCATCTGCTTTGCATATTTCTTTGTTGTGTTTGTATTATTTTCGTTTCCTTTTCCATTTCTCCATTTTTTCTGGATTGTGTAACGTAATCCCCTCGTGTTGGTTGTAAGGGAAAATCTGTTGTAAATGTATGCAAATAAGTACAGCTGTGCTTTAATTTTCCTGGCCAACCAAGTTTGACCTCAGCATTAAAGTAGTCTTAACTTCGCCTCTATTTTGTAAGAATTCAGTATTATTCTATTTAATTGCTAGATTTAATTTGAGTATAAATACTGGAAGTATAAAACCATAAATAAATGTTGTACTAAGGAAGTCAAAGTCAAATTAAAAGCACAAATGTCTTACTCGGTCGTATCTTTTGCACAGTTAGATTAAAAGCCCAGGTGTCATAAAAATTGATTGCCGTAACTCACACCGATCCGAACCGATAAGTTCCAGATAACCGGAGGGCAAATAAATTATCAAGTGACCGGCTATGGGCAATTTAAACCCCTTTCACCGTCTTAAAAACTGGCAAAATGAGATAGGAAACCACCGAAAAATAATAACAAATCAAATCAAAACTAATGCTAATAAATAATTGTTAATTAAAAAGTTATAATGAGTCACAGCAGGAAAAATCCAAAAACATTCGTTTACATTTTCATCATTTGTCAGGCATAAGCCAGATAAGATTCCTCAAGGGCCAAGCAAACAAATCGTATATTCCGTGATATAAGTCCAGCCAGAATACTAATCTACAGGGAAACATCTTGAAATTGCTTAGCACAACAAGTACTGCATTGTAATTTCGTTATCAGTCGGCTGACTGATTAATGTGAATTTTCTCAAGTGTCGCAAAACAATTGTGGATTTTTTCGATTTTTTCCAAATTAGTTGCAGCTTAGTTTTAGTTCTATTTGGTCGCCCAAAGGTGTTGGAGGCTCGAAGAAAAAAAATGCAGCAATCGGGCATGTTTTTTATTTTGCTGGCTTTTCTGCTGGCCTCTCAAGAGATTTCTGGAGAAATTTCCACTGAAGTCCAGAATGCAGTGGATTTGCTTAAATGTTTTAGCTGTGAGGGCATTAATTGTTTGAGAACTACCCTCCAGAATGCCACCATAAGCTGTTCCGATAAATTGGATGTCTGCGTTACCATTTACGAGGATTGTAAGTATAACTCAGGAGAATAATAAAATATTTATTAAAAGAGAATTTATTTTTAGTTGCTGTCAGTGAGCGGGGCTGTTTCTCCCAGATTTCTTTGGCTGGTCAGGCAAAATGTGCGGCCAAGGACAATCAATGTCAAAAGTGCAGTGGTCAGTTGTGCAATAATCAGGGACGCAGGGACTTCAGGTGCATTCAATGCAAAGGTTCAGATGTAAGTATAAAAATATATATAACCTAAAATATATTATATATATTTTAAAATTACATTAACAATTATTTGTATTTATTTCTATTTAATTACTATATTTTTCTCCCCAGTCAGCCTCGTGTAACAAGGGTACTACCTCCTCACTGACCGCCTCCCAATGTGGCCTTCCCACCTCCGCCAACTCCTACTGTTATGTCAAGGTCGTCGGCGATAAGAAGGATAACCTGCAAAGAGGTTGTGCTCTGTCTGTTAAGGAACAAAAATCCTGCCTGGAGGACTCGGAATGCTCCCTCTGTCTGCCGGATAACTCCAGTGATTCCGTGGCCTGCAACAATTTCGATTTGGAATTGGGCTCAAAATCAGGAGCTGAACAAAGTCAAAAGTTCATGAGTTTGAGCTTTGCTTTCTTCTCCTTGCTACTGCTTAAAATTTTTAACTGAATTTTTAACAAATATACAAAAATAAAATAAAGAATCACTTGTTTGCCAAATGTTTTGTTTTTAGCTTATCTGCTTTTTGGATTGTTTTCAATTTTTTTTTGCGTCAATTAACATGTGATTCCTGGAATAATACCACAGTTCAATCACAGGGGAATTCTTTGGCCGACAGTTTATTTTGGAGGGCACTTCAATATGGCTGCAATATACAGTCGGGGTGGAAAATATATAGCCAATATTAAAAATAGTTCGTTTTTGTTGAAAACTACTAGTATTTCATATTTAATCCTGAGACAAACTCTAGCGGAAAATTTGGAATATGTGTTGCCGCGGTTTTAAGGAAAGACATAGAAAATGGTAATTTTATCTCATGATAAGAAATGGGCTAGCATCCAAGCATATCCTTTAATTTGATATCACATGAATAGAGGGGAAAGATGGAGGATAAAAAGACATTAAAGCTAAATGTAGTATTTCCATTTTTAACCTATTCACTTATCTTGCTCTGCTGCTTGGACTTTTTGTTGTTTTATAAAATTTGTTTACAAAAAGATATACATTTAAAATCAAGATTGTTCAAGTGTTATCGTATCGATTTCAATTACAGTAAACTTTTACTTATTTTACCTAAGTTATTATGAGGTTATTTCCGGTACCTCAAATTCCTGATAGACTTAAATCATCGAGCAGATGAGTAATGTATTTTATCTATCGCTGTACATATTCAACTGTCCCCTGCTGTCGGTTCTTCATAGAAGACTCTCAAGTGTTTGGCCATTTCCATGGACGAGCGCACACTCTGATAGAAACCGCTCTTGAGGACACTTCAGTGGAGCGTTTGAAGTGGTCGGCGGTATAAAAGCCGATCGCATTGGCCAATTGCCCGTTAGTCGAAGCGAAAAAATGAAGGCCCAAACATTTGCGAAGGTGGTGAGTGCGGTGGTGCTGGTGGTTCTGGTGGGTCATGCGGCTGGAAACACGGTAATCAGTTGCCACAGTTGCGAAGGAGCCAATTGCCAGAGGGTTCAACTGGCTAAAACGCAGTCCTGTGTGGATTCCCTGGATTATTGTGTGACCATATATGATGAAGGTTTGTACGGAACTTAATTCAAACAACAAAACAATTTTAAAAATATTTTTTAATATTACAGCCAAGGTCCTGTTCAAGGGTTGCTCCCTAGAAATTCCCTACGAGTTGCGCTCCAAATGCGAGGATAACCGCTCTTGTTACAAGTGCAACACGAAGGAATGCAACAATGTGGGTTCGGCCAAATATGCCTGCATTCAGTGTGATTCGAGCAAGGTAAGTTGAAAGTTTCTATATCCCGAACCCTATCTAATACTTAAAGTTATAATTCCACGAAAGGACTCAAACTGCGCTTCGAATGCCGCCACTTTGGAAGCTGCCCGCTGTAACGCGCCCACTGCTCCCAACTCGTATTGCTATGTGAAGTCCTCGGGTGGTTCTATTCTGAGGGGCTGCTCCACCACCGAAACCGATCAGCAGACTTGTCTGAATGACGCCAACTGTTTGCTGTGCTCACCTGGCGATATTAGGAACTGCAATGCCGCCAACATTGTCGAAAGCTCTAGTGTAGGAAATCGCTTTATTCGTTTCCTGAGATAACTTTAATATTGTATCTGAAATACAAATAAAAATGATAATCACTAATAAATAAATAAACCAAATATATGAATCTTAAACTGCATATGAGCCGGGTTTAATTTTTCGTCGACAGTTTATGTTAAATACAAAAAGTAGGTTTTATTATAAAATTAAATATAATTATTATAATTTAAATAGATTTAAATATATAGAGATAAATAAATAAATAAACTTCAAAAGTTACCCTTTCAAAACAATTTAATGACTATTTCTGTAAGATATGAAGGGCTAAGGGCCCTTAATAATAAGAATAACGTCAATGCTAAATAATATTAAAATATATTTGTTGATTATTACAGAAAATATAGTCTTATGCATTTACTTTGTTAGTCTGGATAAATAAATATCTTGTTTTAAGTCTATTCTTCAAATACCTAACATTGAAAATGAGTCCCAATGTCGGATATTAGGTGAATCATTCACATTCTATTGATAACACCGATCTTGATCAATAGCAAACAACCTACAATAGGACTCATTCAAAATTATCTGAAAGGCAGTTGATCTAATTCGTTGTCTAATCTAAGTAGATAACCGATTAAAGGCAAAAAATTCCATTAGCGATGTAAACTTGTTTATTTACTTTTGACTAAGGAACTACTTTAAAAGCTGCCCCGCACAAGAACTCGGACACTTGAGTGCCATTGGGCTTAAGGAACCCCACAGAAACAACAGAATTGTTTATGCAATTTCTGAAGAGATGGAGGACTATCACTTAACGAGCTCACACACTTCAGTCGGCTATCTACGAAGAAATATCAGAAACATCCTCTTGAGCAACCAGAATTTATATAAAGAGATGGTCAGCTATTCAAAGCTTTTCAATGCTAAATGTTCCTTCCACAATGTCAAACTTAAATTTCCCTCAACTCCTGCTGGCACTACTTTTGTCCAGCAGTTGTGTGTTGGCTTCGGAAAAATGTATTTTTTGTCGGGGCATTAATTGCCAACGGAGTACTTATGAGGCCGATGAACAATGCTCTGATAAGTTGGATGCCTGCGTGAGTGTTTTTCAGGGTGGCATTATTCAGGGCCAAGGATGTCTGGAAAGTCTGGAGGATGATTGGAGAGGAAAATGCCAGGAAGAAAATAGAAGATCTAATATTAACTGCGAGATCTGTGTAACTGAAAAATGCAACAATGTGGCGCCCAAAATAGCCAGCTGTCTTCAGTGTAATAATACTGAGGTAATTATTATTCAGAAATTATTTCGATCTTAAAATTGTAAAATTCTTTTGTTTTTCTCTAAGGACACCCAGTGTGCTGAATCTCCCGAACTGCTAAAAGCTGTACAATGTCCAATTGCAAGATCAGGTAGAAGTTTTTGCTTTGCCAGTTTGCAGGGAGATCGCTTGGAAAGAGGATGTTCTCTGACACTTTCCGATCAAGTTAATTGCCTGGCCGATGCTAATTGCCACTTGTGCGATCCCTTGGAACAACCCCACTGCAATGATCAAATTATAAAAGCAGACGACTCCCCGACCACTGAAGATCCAACGGAATCCACAAGTTCATCAACGGAGTCTACCCCTACTTCAACAATAACAACAGAATCAACTTCGAGTTCTACAACAAGTTCAACAACAAGTTCTTCAACAAGTTCTTCAACAAGTTCATCAACTAGTTCCTCAACAAGTTCTTCAACAAGTACAAGTACAACTACAAATTCACCAGAAACCACCCAATCCACCACGGAACCGTCGACAACTGAAGAGATCCCGACCACAACTGAGAAACCAAATTCGGCATTCGGTTTGCACCTTTCGATGTTCCTGATCTTTGCTCAATTGGCACTTTGTGTTTATAACGTACTTAAATGAGCTCGGAATTCGCCTTTAGCTTTAATTCCCACGACCTTCTCTTCAGAACGACTGTACGACTGTTATTAAAGTAATTTTTATGACATGACCATAAATTATTTGTCGCGATTAATTGCAATCTCTTGGGTTTTATGCTTGTACCAAATTTTGGTGCGGGGTTTGTTATGTCACCGATTAAATATTGATAAGCTACGATTATATGACGAAAATCCACTAGTTCACAGGAGAGCCTATTTATATAATCAACAAATTTAATACTAATGATTTGGCAATCGTTAAACAAGATCAACTTTAAATTCAAAGTGATTTATTTATTTTCTATTTTTAGTCAGCTTAGATTACTTGTTTTGATTTGAGGTAACCAAGGGTAATCGAGATTATAATCAAATTGGGCAATTCCATTTTCGTAACAATATGAACAATAAAGAATTCCCATTAAAGTGGCTTGAATGGTGAATCATTTTCGATATGATTAATATTAAGTATTTATTTATTTTGTAGTACTCATTTAAGGCAATTTCATGACATGATAAAATCGCTTGCTGAAAGTCCAATAGGGCCAATAAAAGTAAGCAGTATACGTTAAGATTAAGTTCTTAGGAAAAGCCTTTAACACAAACTGGGGTTTTCCAAAAAGCACTATGTGATTTACAATCGCCAATACATAAGCGCCATCTGGATGATAGATTTGTAACTATCGATTAACCTAGACTAGGCTATCGATCTACCATATGAAGCTTTAAGCCATTTCTCCTTCGCAGATAGTTATTGGAGTGCAGTGGTGATAAGAAACTACGCCAAACTGAATGCAATTGGAAATACAAATGTTTTACTGGCAATGCGAATCGATGGCCTCCATTTAGCCGCTTTTTATGGACCAAGTTCTCTAATCAGTCAACATATATTTCGGCTGTCCATCGTTTGGAAAACCTTATCGAGAGGTGTAAACGTGTTCACGACTCCATTTTTTGCCTGATTATGGTCGGCTTATCTGGATAGTTTTTGTTGTTTTTTATGTTAATTCCCCTCCATCGGTTATAAATAACGAAGCTTTATCGGCCATATAGCTATGGCAACAGCGCCATACAATATAATCGCTTTGGGCCCCTAATATAGAGCAATAATCAAGCGGGCCCGATAGGACCCATCGATCGATCGATTGCCCCGAGCTTGTCGCCGGTCGAAAATCTATAAAAGGCCGCACTTCATCCAGCTAAAAATTAGTTGCCGGAATCCATTTTTGTGGCTAATACGGAAATACGCCAGTCGCCGCGATTGAAGTGGCCCTCAAACGATCATGAAATCAACGGCAGCAGGAGTAGCCCTGCTACTTCTAGTGCTAAATCAGTCAAGTGGTAGGTTGAACGAGTACCATCAAGGACAAAGGACAACGCAAAGTGAAAGTGAAAGTGGACTACCACCAAAAAAGTGCCAATCATGAGCCAAAAAACAGAAGAAACTAAGAAATTAAAAAAAAAATAACCAAGTTATATAAAAAATGGTGTGCAATCATAAAGGACAAAATGCAGAAAACACATTTAAAACCGAAAATGGAAATAAAATAATTAAATTCATTATTTATTTAACAAACTATTAAATAATATCCATGTTTATAAAAGAAGAAAAATTGGGCTCCTTAATATTTTTTACCTACGTTACGTAAACGTTACCTACGTTACGTAAACGGAAATCAGTCAATCCACTAATAAACTTTTTACTAAAAGTGAAAACGAAGCTAAAATGTACTTTGGAAAATCCGTTGAAGAACTAAGAACCAAAATGTATAAAAAGAAGATTGACCTATCTTATCTACCGATAGTACGAATCTGCTTGTGTTATTACCCATCGGACAAAGAACAAAATAATTGCATGTCCGTCAATCGCGCCGACTTTTATGACTCATACACATGCTTTTATATGGGCTATATGAAAGCATTATCTATTGTCAATAAAACAAAAAAGTACTCATGATGAGACGTAAGCGTGTAACTAATATTGATTATAAAAGGCGTGTCATTTACAATAGATGGTTCACAGTAAAAAATGTTTAATCATATTACTTTTCTGGTGTTAATCAAGTTGCGAAACACTTGCAATCAAAATTTTCGAGTGGTTAGGAAATCCACCAGACTTGATTTATATGGATTAACTCAAGGAAAAGATTTGAAGTGGATTTTGGACTTTGCTAAACGGAAACCACACTTAACAAAAATCAGTGATTAAGTTAATTTCAGTTGAGTTTATAATATTCGGCCGTTTATGACAGAAAATAATCTATTAAACAAATATATACAGTTGGTCTTGAATACAATATATGTTAATAGTTCTTCTAAGGACCGTTTTCTCGTCTGCATGTTAAATGTAGAGTAGGTTTGAAACCTTAAGAACGAATCGTAATTCAGAGTTTAAAGCGTACTTTAAATATCCCGCAAAATACAAAACATTTTTTTATAAATGAAATAACAAAGGAAATAACCTCTAAGTAAAATTATTTAAGGGATTACCCTCTTTAATACTCCAACTTTCCCTTTTCCCTCTTCATTATACAAGAACACGCTTCGTTATAGATTAAGTGTGGCGAACGTCATTGAATTGGCTTTTTATGGATTGCAAAGCAATTAATAATTTATTAGCTGATTACGGGGAAAAGATCGCCTCGATGTGGTAACGGCAGCCATCGGACATCGGTAGTCATAAATAAGGCGAAATTCGATTATCGTGCGGACCATAAACTATTTTATAAGTAACAAGCCGCGTACTGCCAATGGTTATAAATTCAATAACGGGGTTTCCAAAGCGAATTTTGTTAGCTTTTGAAATATTGTTATTCGAAATAATATTTCTGTTTTGAATAAAATTTAATTAAATTATTCAAGAAAGTTTTATGTTGGCTTTCAAAACGTTTAAGTTAATTTTTTAATTACTTACTTGCAGATGCCTTTATCCACAACTGGCATTCGGGCCCCATCAATTGTCATGAGTGCGCCACCCTGGATGAGTGTTCTGCAGGCTCTGGAGCCCTACGGAAATGTCTGGACAACGAAGGTCAAAGCTGTGTGGCCATTTTCAACAGCAATGGGGCTGTGATCCAAAGAGGTTGCAGCGATACTTTGGAATCCGTCTGCACAGAAAGTGGGGACAATTGCTACGAGTGCCGATCGCACGGTTGTAATTCCCTGAAAACCACTGAAGATCTCGTCGAGTGCGTTTTGTGCGATGCCCAGAGCGATGATAATTGTGTCTTCGACATTGAACTTGTGACTGAGCGAAGGAAGTGCAACCAGCAGTGTATCACAGCACTCTACGCAACCAATAGCGAAGTGGGTGCCCCGTTGGAATTGGTTCGCACTTGTCTGGATGATCTCGACTATGATGATCGGGAGGCATGCGCCGAAGGATCCCTCGAAAATTGTGTAGCCTGCAGTTCGGCCAGCTGTAATACCGTCGATTTGGGAGTCCGAGGAAGTTGTAATTACTGCAAGGGAGATTGCAGTAGTCCCCAGTCGACCACTTGCCGGGCTGTTCCATCTGGAGATAATGTCGAGAGCTGCTTCATCGAATTCGATACTGCGGGTACCATCTACGAAATGGGCTGCCTAAGTCAGTACAATGTGAGCGATGTTACCTTGATGGAGACCAACAAGCAGTTGTGGTACTGCTCTGGTGACAACTGCAATGTGGCGTCTGCTTTGCCTAAGGCACAAACTTGCAAGTTGTGCAGTTCCCGCACGGATGAGGATTGTGCTGTAGCTCCGGAGGATGTGGATACAGATACCGCATGCGAGGGTCCTGCGAATACCGATTGCTATTCGAGAATCCTGGATAACGGACACACGGAGAGGGGTTGTCTCACCAGTTTGGAGGGCGAGGATTACCTGGAATGCCTAAAGGACACCAACTCCACAAAGTGCTTGAGGTGCTCAGGAGAGAATTGCAACCAGCAGGTGGGTGTAGTATTGCTTAAAAAAGAATTTAATATATTATTGTCCAAAAATCTTTCACATCCGATTAATTTTTGAAAAGTTGTTGATAAATTTGAACATTAACTTTATTTTCCAGCTGCAACCCAGTGAGCGTTTGACCTGTCAGATTTGCGATTCCAGTGAGGATGCCTCCTGCGAGGCCACGCCCACCGCCTCTGCCCTCTGTCTGCTGCACACCGCCAATCAGCAATGTATAACTGCCATAGATCTCTCGGGAAATACCCAACGTGGATGCAGTGCCTCGCTCGAATGCGAGTCCAGTAATCCCAAGAAGTGCCAGCTCTGTTCGGGAGCCGATTGTAATGCCGGAAATCTGAAGAGGCTGGAGGATGGTCAGCCGGGTCTGTGGGGTCAGGACTTGCCCCTCAGCTGCCAGAGTTGCACGGATGCCGCCAGCTGTGCCGCCAGCGAACTCACGAATGTCACCTGCTCCAGCGACTCGGAATATTGTGTGACCGTCTTCAGTGCCGAGGGATCCGTTTCCGCCAAGGGCTGCAGCCAGGTGGTGGAGCAAACCTGGGCCACCTACTGCGATGCCAATGGAGGCAGCTGCCACAATTGCAACTCCAATGGATGCAATGGTGCTAGATCCCTAGATTCTTACACCGAATGCATCTACTGCGACCATGAAAACGAGGATTGTGCCAGTAATGCGGCGAATGTTAAGTCCCGTCGCCTTTGCAATGGTCAATGTATGACTGCCTCCCGCCAAAGATCCAGTGAGAACTTCATCTTTGACACTGTGCGAGGTTGTTTGGACGACAAGGAGCCGGAGGATCAGGCAAGCTGCATTGCTGGCACTGATGGAGCTTGCAAGGCCTGCTCTGGAGCCAACTGTAATGTGGATACTATTTCCGAGATAACTCAGACCTGCTGGAAGTGCTCTGGAAATGAATGCGATGATCCGGTTTCCAGTCTCTGCAGCCAATACAGTCCCAATGATCAATGCTATATCTTGTTTAGCTATGATGCTGATATCACGGCCATGGGTTGTAAGTCCGATCTGGATGAGGAGTATGTGGACGAAAAATTCCACTCCCTGCTTTTCTGCGATGACAATAATTGCAACTTCTTCGATAACCTGCCAGTACCACACAAGTGTTACGCCTGCGATTCCGAGGAAAATCCCAACTGTGCTACCGATCCCTCAAAAATCGAACTGGTTGGAAACTGTGGAGTCTTACCCTACAGTAGTTGTCAGACGAGAGTCAAAAGTAGGTTCTTTACCAGTCTGTATTGTTATCCTTTTGTAATCCGCCTCTTTTTTCCCAGATGGCTTCACCCAACGTAGTTGCCTGAGCAGCTTGCCTCGAGAACAACTGGAGGAGTGCCTCGCTGGCACTGGAACCTGTACGGTCTGCACAGGTGATCACTGCAACATTGACATATATCCCGCCGATCGTCGTCGCTGCCAGAGGTGCAACTCCCTGACCGATCCGACCTGCTCATCAGGTACTGGCGAAGCCGAGGTGTGTCCCTTCTATCTGGAGAACGAGGGATGCAGTGCCAAGTTGGTGGATGGGGAAACCTATCGCGGTTGCCAGCGGGAGTTCACCTGCAACGATTCGGACAAACAGCACTGTCGCATGTGCTCGGGCAAAGATAACTGCAATGTGGCAGATCTTTTTGAGTCCTACATTGGTTACCCTGGCAAGTGGTCCACTCCGCCAGTGAACTGTTACACCTGCAATGGCACCGAGTGCCAGGGATCCAGCTCAGGCACTTTGCGCAAGTGTACTGGCAACGATGAGCAAAACTGTGGAACCGTTTTTGATGCCTCCGGTGCGGTGGTCTTCCGAGGTTGCTCCGATACTCTCTACGAAGACGAAGAGCTCCTACAGTATTGCGATGAAAACACGGGTAACTGCAAGTTCTGCAAGTCGACGGGCTGCAATAACGCCAAGGAGTTGAGTGCCTATGTGGATTGTCTGTTTTGTGATGGTAGCGATGATGCCAATTGCGTCCGGAAGGTGGGAGATATTTCCCGAACTCTATCCTGCCAGGGAAGCTGCTTCACTGGTCTCTATCCCCGCAATCGATCGGATAGCAATCCCGTTTACGATCTAGCTCGCGGTTGTTTGGATGACCTCGAGTACGATGATCGTGAGGCATGCGCTGCTGGAACCTTGGAAAACTGCGCTTCCTGTTCGGGCGCCAGTTGCAACACTGCTGATGTGCCCGAAGATCGTCTCAGCTGTAATGTCTGTGAGGATGCCGAATGTGAAACGATTACCAGCCAACTTTGCCTGGGCTATCGGTCCGGAGAGCAGTGCTACATCCAGGTGGACGATCTCAGTGTCAAGGCCATGGGTTGTGCCACCGATCTGCAGGATTCATTCCTGTTCACCAACCGCAGGGATCTGTATCTTTGCTCTGGTAACGATTGCAACACCAAGGACAAGTTGAAAGCTGGCGTTTCCTGCAATTACTGCAATTCCACTTTTGATGACCGTTGTGTGAGCGGTGTTAATGTTGGTGTGGCAGTTGTCTGCCAGCACCAAATCAATCCAGAGTGCTACAACTATTTGAATGAAGGTGAGTGTTTATAGGAACTGTAGCTGTTCTACCCTCTACCTTTAATCTTTTTCAGATGGCGTTTTGGTGCGTGGTTGCCTCATGGACACCGAAGATGACATATTCGATGAATGCTTAAGCTCCGGCAGCTCCAACTGCACCATTTGCAGCACGAATAACTGCAACAGTGAGGTCTATCCCTCGGATTGGCTAACCTGTCTGCGCTGCGATTCTTCCAGCGATGCGGACTGTGCCCTGAATCCCTCCAGCTATTCGAGCTATTGCCGTACCTATTCAGAGGACGATGCCTGTGCCACTTCTTTGAGCAATGGTCGAACTCGTCGTGGCTGTCAATCGGAACTAAACTGCGATGCATCCGAGGCGGGAAGTTGCAGAATTTGCACCGGCGCCGATTGCAATGATGTGGATCTGCAGTCGGGCTATGTTGGCGAACCAGGGAAGTGGACGGATCTCCCCTTGAGCTGTTACGCCTGCAATGATGCAGCCAGTTGTGCCTCTGTTAGTGGCGAAGCCACAAAGTGTGAGGGTAACAACAAGCAGACCTGCTCCACGGTCTTCAACTCCGAGGGTCAGGTGGTGTCCAGAGGATGCAGTGATGCTGTCCTGGCTGCTCATACGGATTACTGTGATTTGAATAAGGATAGCTGCGTGCAGTGCAAGTCGGATGGTTGCAATAACGCACTGTCCCTGGATGCCTATGTGGATTGCTACTTCTGTGATGCCGAAGATGATGTGAACTGTGCCTGGGAGAAGCCTGAGACGACCAGGAAGTGCCAGGGTCAGTGCATGACGGGATTGTATCCACGCAGCTCCTCCTGGGACTCCGCTCTGCTGCCGACTCGCGGTTGCTTGGATGATCTGAACGAGGCGGAACGCACTTCCTGTGCCGCGGGAACTCATGCCAATTGCACTGCCTGCACTGGATCCCTCTGCAATGGAGGTGATGTTATTGTCAATCCACAGGAGTGTTATGCCTGCAAGGATCCCTTCTGCGAAGACCCGGAAACCGCCAAGTGTGTGGCCTACAGGGAGCAGGACCAATGCTACCTGGCCTACGATGACACCGGAGTGGTTGCCATGGGTTGTGCCAGTGACTTTGAAACCCAGGTGATCCAGGAGCTGGTGGCCCAACAGCGATTGCTTCTCTGTTCGGGACAGAAGTGCAATGAATATGGACTGACTCCCGATCCCCAAACTTGTCTGCACTGCAGTTCTACGGATGATCCTCGATGTGCCACCAATCCGAATCAGCTGCTCACCACCGACATTTGCTCCAAGTTGCCCTACACAGAGTGTGTGACCCAGATCGATGCCAAGGGTAATACCATTCGTGGGTGTCTTTCCAGTTTGGCTAGCGGAGAATTCTACGAGTGCCTTACTGGTGATGGAGAACTCTGCTCTACTTGCACTGGAGAACGTTGCAATGGTCTGGCCGTATTCCCTGCTGATAGGAGGAAGTGCATCCAGTGTGATTCTTCAAGTGATTCCAATTGTGCTACCTCACCAGCAAGTCTCACCAGTACTGTGTGTCCCATTTACTCCCCGGACGAGGGCTGTGTGACCACCTTATTGGATGGTGTTACCCACAGAGGATGCAATTCCTCGCTCACCTGCTCAAACCCCTCAGATTCCACAACTTGCCGCGTTTGCACTTCCGCCGATGGTTGCAACACCGTTAACTTGGAGCGAGTTGGCGAGGATGGCTTGCCTGGAGCCTGGCAGGATGTGCCCATCGAGTGCCTGGAGTGCTCAGGCACGGCATGTGCTTCTGGTGGAGGAACCCTAACAAAGTGCTCGGGATACGACAACTGTGTAACCGTATTCGGCGACGCAGGATCGGTTACCCAACGAGGTTGCTCGGAACCCGTCTTTGAGGCCTCCACCTACTGCGACGAGAATCCCACCTCCTGCCCACGTTGCAATTCCAATGGCTGCAACTCGGCCGACTCCCAGGATAACTACGTGGAGTGCATCGTTTGCGACTCCAGTGTGGACTCAAACTGTCTTACTAATCCCACCCAGATCACCAAGACTCGGCAGTGCAACGAGCGTTGTGTCTCGGCCTTCCTGCCCCTGTTCAACGAAACTGAAGATCCCAGCTATGCGCTGATCCGTAATTGCTATGATGATCTGGAGAAGGAGGATCGTGATGCTTGTACCGCGGGCAGCAAGAGATTCTGTGCCACCTGTGAGGGTGCCAAGTGCAATGTGGAGGACCTGGTGGCCAGTCGGCATAGCTGTTTGGTGTGCCAAGGTGATGAGTGCCAGAAACCGGAGGCTAGCAGTTGCTCGAATTACAGGGAGAACGATGAGTGCTATATTCAGTTCGATGAGGAGAGATCCGTGTCTTCGCTGGGCTGCCTGAGTGAGTTGAGCCACGAGGATATCTATCTGCTGAGACGCTCCAAGAGATTGCTGACCTGCAGCGATAACGATTGCAACACCATTGAGTCCGTGCCGGAAGCCGAGAGTTGCACCTTGTGTAGCTCACGTACTGAGGCCAATTGTGCGATTAGTCCTTCCAGTGTGACCAGTTCGACAAATTGTGTCCTAGGGGGCTTCCCTGAATGCTATTCCCGGATTCTTTCCGACGGACACACCGAGAGGGGATGTCTCTCCAGCTTGGAGGACGACGATTTCCTTTCCTGCTACAATGGCACTTCAACCTCTTGCAGCTCCTGTCAAGGAAACAGTTGCAACAAGCAGGTTTACCCCACCAACCGACGATCCTGCCACGTCTGCAACTCCGATACGGATGCTAATTGCGCATCCAATCCCTCAAGCCTCACTGTTTGCTATCTGTACGAAGCAGATGACACATGTGTGACCAATCTGAGGAACGGAGTGACCTACAGGAGCTGCTCCTCCTCGCTCAGTTGCGAGGCGAATGCCAAGACCTGTGTCCACTGCGAGGGAGATGGCTGCAACCAGGTTGATTTGGCGGCCAAGTCGGATGATAACTACGGAAAGTGGCAGGATCTGCCTTTGGAGTGTCTCACCTGCGAGGGCGCTGCTTGCCAGGAGGAAGATGTTCCCTCCGTCAAGTGCCAGAGCAACAACGAGCAGGATTGTTTGACCGTCTTTGGATCGGATGGCGTGGTCACCCGACGTGGCTGCCAGGATGAGGTGGAATCGGACGCGACCATCGCCACATACTGCGGTTCCAACGCCGCCAGCTGTCCCGCCTGCAAGTCCAACAGCTGCAACAACGCCACCGCTCTCAGTCAGTACACCACTTGCATATACTGCGACTCCTACAAGGATTCCTCCTGCCTCTGGGATCCCACGAGTACCACGCACAGGACTCGCCAGTGCCAGGGACAATGTATGACTGCTCTGTACGGCAGCAGTGACTCCGGATTGGATCTCATTCGCACCTGTTTGGACGACAAGGAGGAGTCTGATCAACTGAACTGTGCCAGTGGCAGTGATTCCACCTGTTCCGCCTGCTCCGGTGACTCCTGCAATGTCCAGAGCTTGCCAGAGGATCGTCTGAGCTGCTACACCTGCGAGGGCGACGAGTGCGAGGATCCGCAGCCCAAGACTTGTGCCATCTATAAGCCCGAGGACAGCTGCTTCCTGTGGGTGGACGAGGATAACGACCTGAAGCAACTCGGCTGCCTGAGCTCCTTCCGCAATCAGGATTTGGAATCGATTATCAAGACGAAGCGCATTGCCGTGTGCAATGGCACCAACTGCAACGTCCCCCAGATTCAGTCCCCCGTGCGATGTGCCGTCTGCGATTCTCGCGAGGATCCCACTTGCGCCACCAATGCCGAGGCCGTGGGAGTCTTTGCCACCTGCAGTCAGTTGCCCCACACGGGATGTTTCACCAAATTGGAGGATGGTGAGTTCAAGGTTGTCTAATTCCTACAAATTCCTAACAAATATACCTTCTTTCAGATGGTTCCACCAACCGTGGTTGCCTGTACGACCTCGGCCAGTCTGATTTCGCCGCCTGTCTTCTTGGAAACGATGCCAACTGTTCCGTTTGCTCTGTTGATGGTTGCAATCGTGAGGTAAGTAGATAAGACTCTACCCCTACTTAAACTTCTTACCTCATACCAAATCTCCACCCTTTTTAAAGGTCTTCCCTGCTGATCGTCAAGTGTGCTATTCCTGCACCTCTGCAGATGATTCTAGTTGTGAGTCGGATCCATCGTACACCTTAGCCTGTCCTTGGGTCAGCGAAACGGAGACCTGTAAGACCTTGCTCACCGGAAATGTCACCACTCGTGGTTGCAGCAGCCTCGTGGAGTGCGATTCCAGTGACTTTAGCAATTGCCGCAGTTGCTCGGGAAGCGAGTGCAATGCCATCGATCTGGCCAACCGGGTGGATGATGGTCAACATGGAGTGTACCAGGATTTGCCTTTGAAGTGTCACACCTGCGTGGGCGAACATTGTCTGAGTTCGCTGGGACCTGCGGTCACCTGTACCCTGAATAAGGATCAAGATTGTAAGACCGTCTTCGAGGCCGATGGCGTGTCGGTGAGGAGGAGAGGCTGCTCGGATGATGTGGATGACTACGAGGATCGTTATTGCCGTAAGAATCCCGCTTTGTGCTTCACCTGCAAGTCGAATGAGTGCAACGATGCCTGGTCCACGGAGGAGTATGTCAGCTGTACCTTCTGCAATTCGGCCAACCTATCCACTTGCATCACTGATCCCAAGGAATCGGGCTTGACCCAGCGCAGTTGCAAGGGTCAGTGTCTGGTGGCCCTGAGTGGCGAGGACTTGATTCGATCCTGTCTGGATGACAAGGAACTGTACGATCGCTCCGATTGCACCACCGATGAGAGTGGCACCAACTGTGCCGCCTGCTCGGGAGCGGAATGCAACACCTTCTCGTATCCCGCCGATCGTCTGAGTTGCCACACCTGTGCGGATTCCACTTGCTCAAGCAGCCAGTCGCAGGCTTGTTTGGCCTACAAATCGGATGACTACTGTTTCGCCAAGTATGCCAGAGGCGGTGCACTAGAGCTTATGGGTTGTACCAGTAGCCAGAATAGCTCCAGTTTGGAGGAGTGGGAGAACGCAAATCAATTGTTCTCCTGCCGGGGCAGCGAGTGCAATGAACTGAGCCGTCTGCCCGGCGAAGGCGAGTGTCTGGCCTGTGACTCGAGCAAATCCCTGGAGTGCGCCCAGGATCCCACGGCTATAACGTCGACTATTATCTGCAATGCCCCCAATTCCGAGTGTATTACGCGTCTGGAGGATGGTCATACGATCCGTGGATGCAGAAGTGCCCTGAGCTCCAGCGAGAGCAGCAGCTGTGAGGCCAGCGGCACCTGTGCCGTTTGCTCCGGCGCCAAGTGCAACGCGCAGATCTTCCCCTACAACCGACGACGCTGCCACATCTGCAACTCCACCGCAGACTCCAATTGTGCCAAGCAACCCAACAGCCTGGCCGTGTGTCCCATCTATGCGGATAATGATATCTGTGTCACCTCCTTCAACGATGGACTTCTGAGGAGGGGATGCGCCAGTGAGTTGGACTGCGAGATCGACAACGAGGACCACTGCAACAAGTGCTCCACGGATGGCTGCAACACCGTTGAACTTACTGGATCGGCCGGTGGACTGTCCGGAATCGGACTGGGTCTCACCCTCCTCGTTGCCTGGCTGATTAGCTCCACTCAGCGACTGTAGTTCCATTTCCTCCATCTAGTTAAGTAGATTTATATAGAGTAGAGCCTTATGTAATTAGATTGCTGTGCTGAGGGCGATGGGCCGTTTGGACCATTCGCACGATCTACAAACGATTTGTAAATAAACCAAACGACAAATTCGAACAAATATGAAGAGTTTTCATTTTGGGATATAGACAATTGGCTAAAGTGTCTTTATTAAAATAAATATTGGATAATTACTACGGTTTACTGTGGTTTACTACGGTTTACTATCGAACGATTTTTCATTCCCTTGCAAAACTAAGAGTTTTAAGGGTTTTAGATCTATAAATATGGAAATTCAGAGCTTAAAAGTAACTATTAGTTTAGGTTAAAACGAACCTAAGTGTGGAATAAAAATTGATACAACTTTAAATAAATAAATTTCACTTTAAACATATTTTACTTCTTTAGTGTGTCTTACTAATAAACATATATTTGGATACTTTAGTTTTCTGAGAGAAATATTCTAAAAAATTAGGCATAAAGAAAATATTCCATAATAAAATTTAAAATAGATATTCTGCAACTTTGGTTGATCCCAAAGAATTTTACATTTTTCAAATGAAGTCTAAGGATAACAAAAATCTCGTTTTTACTTCTTTAGTGTTTCTGTAATACCATATATTTAAAATGTATTTCGTTTTCGTTATTTTGGCTGTCCACACTTGGTTGGTCTGTTTAGGAAGGCTTAACGCCTGTCTAGCTTCAAACTCCTTCAGCGTCTACACCTTTTCTTCGCTGAGATATGCCAGACAGATTTTCCCCCCTCACCGACCCACTATTTCCACGTCAATTTTTCGCTCGAATAAAGTTGAAAAGTGAAATTGCCCTCTCTGCCCGAGAAAACCAAAAAACAATGGAAGGGAAAAAAGTTGCCAAGAAATTGCGAAACGCAGCCATTGGAAATAAAATGCAAATGCAGATGGCGATGCGTTGTGTGTTTTGCTTTAGTGGAGTTTAAGGCAAATTGAAATTTAGTTTCCGCATAACAAAGAAACGCAGAACTTAACCCCAGACTCCTGCTGGGAAATAGAGTTTTGTCGTTCCAAAAACTGCCATCAAGATTGCGAACCAATGAGAAAGACAACTTTCTGTGGCAAAAAAAGTGGCCGCAAGTCCATTTGATTTGCTTTTAATTGCCGGCATTTTCGTCCTGGGCAGCGATAAGCAATTGCGTTTAAGATTTATAGCGAGCAATTAAGTGGTTGACAACGATTTAATGGCAAATTACACAATAACCCCAAGACATGTAGGCGGTCTCTGAAGAGATTCGAAAAGTGGAGAGAGCGGAAAATAGAGGCAGTCGTGAGTAATGCGAAATAAATGAACTTATTGATGGCTCAGTTGGCTATTTTTATTTTTCCAGTGAGTTAAAGACTTTTATTTTCCCCCAAGTTGTTCTTAACTTTCGCTATCCCCAATACAATTTTAGAAAGATATCTTTAATGCTTTTATTTTATATTTTCAACGTTTGGTAATTTTATGTACAAAATAAAGAACTATACAAGTTAAATAAATATTTTTATAAATTTGTATATTGTTTATGTGTCGGTCTAAAGATATTTTAGCCATGTTAAAAAATGTTAACAATTTTTTTTAAAGGGATCATATTATTCTGACTAATACAATAATTTTTAGCTGTATTAATTAAAACTTTCTTCCCTTTCCAAAATTATCCCAAAAACTATCGATCTAACTTAGCATTTTCATACAAAACGATCGTGACTTTCGTTTGAATTATCACAGCTTCCAGGGCCAAAAGTCTGTGGCGAATTTATTGATTACACGTATTCATCGATCACTTTGTAAAGTCGACAACCTGTTGTTTTTGTTGTTGTTGTTGTTTTGTTGCTATCGCCTTGCAGCTGTCACAACAAACTGCCCGTTAACCCAAACTGCAAGTTGACCAATTTATTTCGCCGCGTTTATCACGTCGCCTAACTCGGCTTTCCCCGCATTTTCCCCTCTACGGACAACTTTGGTTTGCTGACAGGGACAGCCGCTTTTAAAATCTATTAGTTTGCCAACTGGCGGACAACAAGGAAAATAGCAACAGCCACTGCACGGAGCCTGTTTTCAGCGCCAGAGCAAACAAAATTTAATAAACCGCTCGCCGGCTTCCACTGCTCTGTGAGTTATGGGCCACAAAATAAATTATTTTCGGGTTTGTCATTTGATTAAAATGTTTGAACGCCCGACCAATGGAAAATTAATTGCAGCCCTGCTTCGTGGTGGGTGGGAAGTGTGTTTACATTGGGCTTTTTAATTTTATGGCGATACGGAAATAGGAAAAAATACTGAATGAAATTAAAAAAACAAAATATTTATTTTATCTTCGAATTTAAAAAAAGAAATCACATAATTATGATAATAATTAGTTTATTAATAGTCACAATATTTAAAATAATATTTATATTTCTTAAAAAACTATTATTTTTACTATTGCATGAAATAACAACAAATATTCTTAACATTACCTCTGATCTGTGAACTGCTGACTTTAATTTTTAAGAGAATTCAATTAATTTCCGCACCGACTCGTTTCTGCCCCAACTGTCACTTCAATTTACTCGAGGAGATTGCAACATATGTGGCAGAAATGGAGGACAAGACACATAAAAGTAGACGGTGCAGCATTCGGGAATCCCACACGTCATCTTCAGCGTTTCTGGATGTCAGAGGTGCGTACGTGTCTCTGGCGTTTTATTAGGCTTCGATGGACTCGCATCGTGTCCGAAGGAAATTAAAATATTTCAAGCGGCAAATTCAATTTAATTTTAGCAGCAAGTAAGGGAAATATTTAAAGGAAGAAGAATAAATATAGCCACAGCTTAAAAAAGGGACTTGCTGACTTGTAAAATAAATGTGGTCATGTACTAACTTAAGTTGATATAAAAATCATGTATTTAAATGTTTTCTTATTCATTCAACTTCCATGCATTTAAATATAAATATTTAAAAAATATAAAATGTATATATATTTAAAGTCAAATAAATTTACAAACCTCCGACTAAAGCAACAACGAACATCTGCCATTTAAACCAAATCCAGACAATTGAATTCGTTCTGCCACAATACACAAATAGAGATAGATACATATATTCGCATGCGAGATTATTTTTTATGGAGCCGCGGCATTATTTAAATTGAATTTGTACGAAATTAAGTTGATTGTGCTACAAAGAGAGAGAAACAGAGTGCAAATTTATATTCTAGGTTGGTCTCCGGGCTTATGCGATATTTATTTATGGCCGCCAACTTGTTTGTTGTCCCTACGCCCTATTTCCCTTCCCGCAGCACCGCTTTCCCCTCATTTTCCGCGGAATCCCTAACAGCATTGGGCTTATATTTTATTTATTTTCCTACGGAAACAATTGAACAATTGATTCGCGTGCATTCGAATTTGTTACAGGGATTTAAGTTGAATGATTTATGGTTACGTGGATTCGATACACTTTTAGCATTTCATTTTTTTAAGAGGCTGCATTGAAAAATTAAATTATTGTGGGAGCGTTTATTTAAAACGTAGAATATTATATATTCCCTTTGAATTATATTTATTTAAAAATAGACAGAATTCGATGCTATCTTTTTCGGTTCATTAACTTTTGAACTAAAACAAATCACGCATACGTAGTGTTATCCAACAAATGTCACCAATTTACATTGCACTTGGCAAACGTTTAACAATTTTTGGCGCATCGCGTCTAGTTGGCACCATTTGGTCAGCGCCAAAGAGGAGCAAAAGCAAAGTTGAATAAAATCGAGAAGGACAGGCCACATTTGATAAAACGATGCCTTCAAATACCCTGGAATAAAAATACCTATTCTAAAAATATCATCATAAATCAAGTAAAGAATTACATGATTTATTTTAGTCTAAATTGTAAGTACTTAACATACTTAACTAAGTTATTAAAAGATATTATAGGATCAATATGTTTTTTTTTAATAAAAATTATATTAATCAAGACTTACAAGTGCTGAAATTAGAAATGGGAAAGCCAGAATACCTCGTACTACCCTCTGAAAATCTAGAAAAATGTTTAAAATATATACAAATAAATTAAGCAATCACATGCAATAAAAACGGACGGAACGCAATGCGGAGTGGAATTCTGTGTGGCGCCGACCAGGGTTGCCAGGCGCCACAGCGACGGGGCCAACAACCCTGGCGCATCATCGTTTTCCATTAAATCCGTTGCTTTGGCTCCTTTTTTTTGGCGAGAGTTAGATAAATGTAAATAGGAAATGGAATGCATGACTTGCGCTAAAGAAAATGTCTACATTTTTTGTAGCTTCATTTTTTTTCCGTATGGTGACCCGGTCAATGGTGCAGATATATAATAAATGCTAGCAAAAAAGTTTTGGGAAGAGGTGTGAAAAATTGTGTTAGTCGGACAGGCGGCCCCGGGGACTCCTTTTTTTTCAGATTTTTGAATAGCTTTAAGGCGAAGGCCCATTGTCACGTAAACTGTTCCAGCTTGAGGGAATTGTTTTATACTCTAACCTTGCTCTCTCTCTCTAATAAATGCTGTTGCACCTGAGAGCAAGGACATGTAATGCATTTGGATGGCCGCTTAATTAACCAGCACGTACTCCTGACCCCCAACTGGTGTCAGCTGCTGCAAATATCACTATGGACGGCAGTCCATGTAGTGACGAAGCGCACAAGGAGAGTGTGCGAAGGCGACTACTATTATATAGCCGCAAAATTGAAAATCTGCTGTGATAGTCCGATCGTAATGAGTAATACACCAAATTAAAGGTATTGCCGAAACTTAAAGGATTGCATACCAAGACCTCAAGAAAATCAATTGGTTTTGGAGAGAGAGCGGTGAAAGTGAAAAAGTAAAAATTTCGAAATTTGGAGCTGTTGGGGCCGGTGGGGATAAATGCCCCCTCGCAATGTTTTAGTTGTGTTCGTATTGAAAATACCCGTCGAATGAGGGGTCATATGATAAAATCCGACGCTCCGTTCAAAAGTTATAGCCAAAATAAGATTTTCTTCTTCTTCCCAAAATGAAAATTTAATTCTGTTTGTCAGTTTGTCCAAAATATGTTTTTTAAGTTCTGAAAATTTGATATGACGTTCATCACATCGATATAAAAAACTTTTGTTCTACCACTTTTGGAAAAACCCGCTAGTTTAGCGGGAAAACAGCTATAAATAGCTAAGATTCGGAAAGCCGTAACTTCTATACTACTAAAGCTACAGACTTGTGCTGCATCTCGTTTGAAAGGTATTTTTAAATGCTATAAACGCCTTTTATATGCAATTTGTGTAAATGTAATAGTTAAAAAGATATGAACAAAAGAAAATTTGTTTAAACTTTTGTTTTAGCTTTTTTTAAATTTTCTCAAAAACGGCTCTAACGATTTTCTTTAAAACTTTAAACTGTATAGCCCTTGAGATTCCTTAAATTTTGGTATATAACACATTACTGTAAAAAATCACGTTTAAAAGTTATTAAGAAACGAAAATAGCTCTTTTGCCAGCTCATAACAATGAATGCTGCCTAAGGGCCGTTCAAGCCAAACAGATTTGGCCAAAAAAAATTTTTACATTTTTGATTTGCCTGAAACTTTTTTTACATGTTCTATTCGGAAAATGAGCAATCACGTGTATCAGGATTTGTCCGAAAAAAAATAATTTTTTTTGTTAGAATTTTTTAAAGTTTTCCAAAAATTGACAAATTTGAAAAAGTACCCTCTCATTGAAAATCTTTATCTCCGGTTACATGAATCCGCGTGACTTCATGTGTTTTGATTTAATTTTTCTAAAACGTCTTCTTTAAAAAAATTTTTTTTTTAAAAATAAGTTTTTAGTTTCTTAATAATAAAAAACAAATTAAGATTCTAAAAAATGTTGTATTTAAATTTTTTTGTATAAATCAATATATGCGCCGTATTGTTAGTTACAATCGATTTTTGTAAACGTTTGGAGCCATTTTTAGTTTTTAAAATATCGAATTTTTTTTAACATGGCCTCTGCTTTTTTTTATGAAAACACGTCGCAGCAAGTAGGGCTACTCTCTCACTCTTATCGGATCCTTATGGAATTCATGTTTTCTCATCGTTTACAAGTCCTTTAACAATTTTTAATGATTAAAGTTAAGTTTTAAGTGTTTTAACAATAACTGAATGACAAAAAGTAATTTTTTAATCTTTAAAAGCATTAAATTTTGTATGTGCATATCCAAACTGTATTTTAGAGTCAAGGAATCGGTAAAATTGTTTTAAACCGTTCCATTAATGCAATTCTTAAATAAATAATTAAATTTAAATGTAGCAATATATTAGCTCCTATGAGAGCAAAAGTAAACAATACAAAACATCTGATATCAAATAAAAACACCTCTTAACGAGGTAAAAAACTAGTGACGATCGCACCTTCAACGTACAAAAGTTCTGATATCAACATTTGTGACGAAAAATTATTCCACTCGTCATTAAATACACTTTCTAACATTTTCTCATTCGGCACGCTGCAATAGAAAATGCATGAGAATGTAAAAAGGCTGGAATAGTATGCTAGGGCGGGCCGAATGAGAAAATGTTAGAAA
Organism: Drosophila lutescens; assembly: GCA_037075285.1. NCBI lineage: Eukaryota > Metazoa > Arthropoda > Insecta > Diptera > Drosophilidae > Drosophila > Drosophila lutescens. The sequence goes on from JBAMCF010001109.1 coordinate 874,324, forward strand.
GTGTATTTAATGACGAGTGGAATAATTTTTCGTCACAAATGTTGATATCAGAACTTTTGTACGTTGAAGGTGCGATCGTCACTAGTTTTTTACCTCGTTAAGAGGTGTTTTTATTTGATTTGGCATGTGGCGCCAACTCTGCATTCCACTTAATTAGCATTTCTCATATATAAATACCTGTTTATGCACGGAGAAAAAAGCCAGGAAAATTGGTTTTATGTAACATGTAAGTCTTTTAATTTTATTGGATTTTTATTCTATCTAAACCTTAAAAAATCTATGTATAGTAATTTGATTTTATATTTTCCAAATCTTTTCGATAGTTTATTATTTACTAATTTTAAAAAATTAGATTTTTTAATGTACATACATATGTGGTAGTAAATCATGCTTTGCTAATTATTATGTTATTTTAATTTCCCTATAATTATTTCTTCCAGTGTACTTTTAATTTAATGAAATGCAAAACACGCTCCACTCTCAGTTTAGTTCAACCGTTTAGTTACTAATTTATGTTGGCAAATGATAAAGTAAATAGCCAGCGATTACATGGGGTCGCATGTTTGGATCTCAACGGGGACGATAATGGCCATGTGGGACTGCTATAACCAACTGACTTCAACTATCCACTAACTATGTATTTTTTGTTAAGGCGACGATTTATTGAACCCTGCCGACTTATCAACGACAACAGAACTGAGCCAAATGGAGCAACCCTCGCACTGAGTCAGTTGGTCAAGGCAACCACCCTCGAAAAAGAGATCCTGCAGGAAGTTAAGCGTAAACGATGCTGACACTGACACAGATACTGAGAAGCCAGGACTAAAACTAAGGGGGCGGATGGATAAGTTGTGGGAGGAGTTCTGTTGACTGGTGCCAATTTTCTGTTGATTACAACACTCGACCGTCCTGTCTTTGACCCCGCACCTTGGGCTTTGGCATTCGGAGCAACCCCCTTTGCAATCGCTTGACAAGGGTCAAGTGAAAGTTCTGAAGGGCAACTAAAGCTAAACTGTGGGCCACCCTTTCTGCTCTTCCCTCTGCCCTTTGGTCCACTTTATTTATTTTTAAGTTTAATTTGTTTAGCTGTCGCCAAAGGAAAAGGAAGGTGTAAATACAGCACCAAGGAAATTGTTCCAAGTGGGTTAGACAAGCAAACCTGATTTATTTGGACCAGAAAGGATAGAAAAGTGTGAGTTAACAGCTAATGGAAATCGAACTACCTGCTAGTGACATTGTCTAATATTAAGTGGGGATTATTTTTAAAGCCAACAACTTATTGGTGCTGTATTTCATTACCATATCCTGAAATAAATTACGTTTCTCTTACTCAGAAATACAAAATTTAATTTAAGTAATATGTAATATGTATATGTATAAGTAATATTATTAATTTAATTTTACAACGATTTATGAGGGATTTTAGAGGGCTGAATTTATTAGTTATTATATTCTTAAATATTATTCACAATTTTTTAGACATAAAACTTTTCATAATATTTTGAAAATAAAATAGAAACAGTTAGTTATGATTGCCATATTTTGAAATAAATGTAATATACTGAAGTTATACTGATTTTTCCTAGCCTCTTTAAATCCATAACTTTATCAATATTTACTACCCAACTTTAATCGCTGCAACTAGCATAAAGCAGCTTCAACTTTACTGGGAAATATATCATAGCTTGCCAAGAATGGTCCACAAAACCCAAAGCTCTGCACTAAATCTTCCGCACACAGCAGTCTGGAAGGGAGGGGAGCCCATGGAGCCCATGGAAAAGGAGACTGACTACTGCCCCCATCAGGTTTTTGGCATCGCTGCCAAAATCATACATCAATTTGGGGACATTCGTCAGTGCCAGGCCACAAATGTGACATGGACCAAAAGGCAGAGGTTTGCGCTTGCCACGCGGAATATTTCACCACATCCACATCCAAAACCAAAAGGGGCGGGGGGCCAAAGATGGGCCCATGGAGGTACATATACGTATGTAGCTGCAACATTGTCAAAACAATTAATCATTGATGAAGAAAATGCGCAGGGAACCAGCAAATGGCCGCTTGACTGCCTTATTTGTACCGAAATGTCAGATCCCAGACATCGGAGGACAGAATGTCATGGCAGAGTCTGGCCTACGTTGTGAATTATGTAGGGGACAAGACCACAAATTAGACAAATTTTCGCATGATTATTTCAATTAGTTGTTGGACAACTAAATGAATTTCAATAGAGCCAACGCCTCAAGAGATTTGTGATTCGAACAATCTATAAACCATAACTACTCAGAGGAAAATCCAATTAAATCCAAGTTAGTCAATCAATGAAGCTTAAAATATTAAGGTTAATATAGTGTTTTAACAATAATTTCTTCTTGAAGGATTTTTCACAATTAATTTGTACTGAGTAGGCTTTGCATATTTAATCACTAAAAAATTTGATATTAATACCATTAGATTTTTTTATACCAATCTAAGTTTTTATAAGCCAAAGATTCTCGAAAAATGCATATTTATATTATTTTCTTTAATCTCCGTGATATTGCATTATTTTTTTTCATTTACAACTTAATAGTTTATCTTTTTTATTTGGATGAAGTTCCTAATGATTAACAATTAATAGTGACTCTTCTTTTATTGCGGTTAACCCATTTATTGTTCGTATTATGGTTAATGATGCATCGGTTCAATTAACCTGTGGTGACAGCGCAATGAATTCAATGAATTATTAAAAACCCCGTTTAAGGTATTTGTATTTATATAATGTTGCAAATTATGTAGGCTATAATTTATGACCACAAACTGTGTCAGTTGTCAATAACAACTCAATATTGCCATCGACTTTGTGGTGTAATAAATACACTTGAATCACTATTCTTACATATCATCTAAAAAAATAACAGCTATGAAAAAATATAGTCTAACGTAAATAAAGAAGTATGAAATTATTTTTCCAGTTTTTAGTAAAAAGTTTATACAAAACAAGTTTGTTTGTGATAGTTCCGTAAACATTAAAAATAGTACTTCGATGGAGGTACTTGTATTTGTTTTTGCATATATATATTTTTATCAGCTAGCTCTTTGAGTATGATATAAAATGGATTCCCCTTGCGACAATTAAATGAAATTCTGATTCATTAAGTGCGGTTTGCCATTTTTCTCATTGTTGGTTTGTAAATTTTTAATTTTGGTTTAAATATGTTCATCAAGTTCCATTTTGTATGCAAACACAGCTTACCCTTTTTCGTTAAAAGTGATTTTTACATGCACTGCTAATTTTTAAACTCAAGAACTTGTAAACCGGTTGAAGTTCCCACTAATTATCAATATCACTATGGACGGCAGTCCATGTAGTGACGAAGCGCACAAGGAGAGTGTGCGAAGGCGACTACTATTATATAGCCGCAAAATTGAAAATCTGCTGTGATAGTCCGATCGTAATGAGTAATACACCAAATTAAAGGTATTGCCGAAACTTAAAGGATTGCATACCAAGACCTCAAGAAAATCAATTGGTTTTGGAGAGAGAGCGGTGAAAGTGAAAAAGTAAAAATTTCGAAATTTGGAGCTGTTGGGGCCGGTGGGGATAAATGCCCCCTCGCAATGTTTTAGTTGTGTTCGTATTGAAAATACCCGTCGAATGAGGGGTCATATGATAAAATCCGACGCTCCGTTCAAAAGTTATAGCCAAAATAAGATTTTCTTCTTCTTCCCAAAATGAAAATTTAATTCTGTTTGTCAGTTTGTCCAAAATATGTTTTTTAAGTTCTGAAAATTTGATATGACGTTCATCACATCGATATAAAAAACTTTTGTTCTACCACTTTTGGAAAAACCCGCTAGTTTAGCGGGAAAACAGCTATAAATAGCTAAGATTCGGAAAGCCGTAACTTCTATACTACTAAAGCTACAGACTTGTGCTGCATCTCGTTTGAAAGGTATTTTTAAATGCTATAAACGCCTTTTATATGCAATTTGTGTAAATGTAATAGTTAAAAAGATATGAACAAAAGAAAATTTGTTTAAACTTTTGTTTTAGCTTTTTTTAAATTTTCTCAAAAACGGCTCTAACGATTTTCTTTAAAACTTTAAACTGTATAGCCCTTGAGATTCCTTAAATTTTGGTATATAACACATTACTGTAAAAAATCACGTTTAAAAGTTATTAAGAAACGAAAATAGCTCTTTTGCCAGCTCATAACAATGAATGCTGCCTAAGGGCCGTTCAAGCCAAACAGATTTGGCCAAAAAAAATTTTTACATTTTTGATTTGCCTGAAACTTTTTTTACATGTTCTATTCGGAAAATGAGCAATCACGTGTATCAGGATTTGTCCGAAAAAAAATAATTTTTTTTGTTAGAATTTTTTAAAGTTTTCCAAAAATTGACAAATTTGAAAAAGTACCCTCTCATTGAAAATCTTTATCTCCGGTTACATGAATCCGCGTGACTTCATGTGTTTTGATTTAATTTTTCTAAAACGTCTTCTTTAAAAAAATTTTTTTTTTAAAAATAAGTTTTTAGTTTCTTAATAATAAAAAACAAATTAAGATTCTAAAAAATGTTGTATTTAAATTTTTTTGTATAAATCAATATATGCGCCGTATTGTTAGTTACAATCGATTTTTGTAAACGTTTGGAGCCATTTTTAGTTTTTAAAATATCGAATTTTTTTTAACATGGCCTCTGCTTTTTTTATGAAAACACGTCGCAGCAAGTAGGGCTACTCTCTCACTCTTATCGGATCCTTATGGAATTCATGTTTTCTCATCGTTTACTAGTCCTTTAACAATTTTTAATGATTAAAGTTAAGTTTTAAGTGTTTTAACAATAACTGAATGACAAAAAGTAATTTTTTAATCTTTAAAAGCATTAAATTTTGTATGTGCATATCCAAACTGTATTTTAGAGTCAAGGAATCGGTAAAATTGTTTTAAACCGTTCCATTAATGCAATTCTTAAATAAATAATTAAATTTAAATGTAGCAATATATTAGCTCCTATGAGAGCAAAAGTAAACAATACAAAACATCTGATATCAAATAAAAACACCTCTTAACGAGGTAAAAAACTAGTGACGATCGCACCTTCAACGTACAAAAGTTCTGATATCAACATTTGTGACGAAAAATTATTCCACTCGTCATTAAATACACTTTCTAACATTTTCTCATTCGGCACGCTGCAATAGAAAATGCATGAGAATGTAAAAAGGCTGGAATAGTATGCTAGGGCGGGCCGAATGAGAAAATGTTAGAAAGTGTATTTAATGACGAGTGGAATAATTTTTCGTCACAAATGTTGATATCAGAACTTTTGTACGTTGAAGGTGCGATCGTCACTAGTTTTTTACCTCGTTAAGAGGTGTTTTTATTTGATTTATAGATTATTGGCCATTTCGGGCTATTTTATTATTCAATTTTAACGTCATTTAAATATGTCAACAAACAAGATTTTATGGCACCGATTTATTTATGGCCTTTTCTCCCCCATTTCGTGTAATAACGGGTCAGTTTTGATGACTTGTTTACGACGCGATTCCAATAGAATTAATGAGTCGTTATGGGAGCATAAAATATGCAATCGATTGAAACGAGGGCAAGATCCGAAGTTTCAAATCAGAAATCTCAATCACCTGTTGCCAGCATACAAATTGAATTTTAAACATTTTTTTTTATTTTTCATAGTAGGAATTGGGTATGGGAACGGTGGTCATCTGAGTGTGTTACAAGAGCGTTTAAAAATTCCATTTAATGTTCCCATACCTATTTCCATTCTCAAGTGAACCGGACCTCCTTGGGTTCGATTTTAATGTTTGCTGTTCATGATGGTCAAACAAGCTCTCAAAGTGCTTAAGCATGTAACGCCATTGAGGCCCATCTTTGGTCAAATGGAAGTCACCAAATAGACGTGGCTAATTGGTTTTACTGTGGACAGGTGGATGGATTTTTAGATAATACTATTTACCTGCAGCATTATAAAGAAAATATATAATTTCACAGATATAAGAGTTAGTTAATTGGTGCTTTAAATCTTTATAAAATATTCCATATAAATAAATACAAACTGTATTGTACAATTCTTGAATATGAATTGTTTGCAAAGCTGAAACTTATAGCTGCAAGATTGTATGCGACCTGTCTGGGATCCAATTACCCTGTAATTAATCCATTATTGCGCCTTGCGTGAGAAGTGTCCATTGCATGCCACTCGAGGGTCGCATGCAAATTATTGCAAGTATGTTGAGCATGCCCAAAAAATCATTACACATTTTTTTAGCTGTTTTTTTTGCGGGTACCTTTCGTTTTTTATTCAGCTCTTTCAACAAGTACAAGTCATAATCGGCGTTTGGTCGAAAAAAATGGAATCGCGTGCTAAGGTTGCAAAATGAAACTTGAAACTCTGGCTGTTGCATGAAGTTCCAGGTTTTTCTTTGCGTGAGTTTTGATGCGATTCTGCTGATTTCCCAGCCAAGGTGTGGAAACTCTTGATCAGATATTCGTGTCTGCTTTTTTGGTTATTTTTTCTGTGGCCCCTTCGCCCATTCATTCACAGTCCAGCGGACAGACAGTTTCATTTTCCTTTCGCGAATCCTTTGGGTTAACCGGAAAATGAGAGGTAGCAGTCTGAGTGGCCGCAATGAAAAGCGAGTGTGGCGCGCAAATGGAATAACTAATTAAATTTTCAACTGCAAATGAACAGGAGAGCCAGGAGAGCGAATATTCCAGGATATAGTTGCCAGCTTCCCAGCCGGCTAACTACCGGCTTAATTAACTTGGCTGATAAAATTTTATGGCAGCCGAGCAACGTGCATAGCAAAACATAATCTATTCGCTGTAATAGCCATTCATGGCCCGAATGGTTGAGTGGCTGAATAGTCCTCGTTGCCCTAATGGTTGTCTATGCAAATATGTTGCAATATCCTCTTCTATGCTTCGATGCCCCCAAAAACTCCCACCAATTTTATTATTGCGATAGCTGCTTCAGGTTCTCAAAACTTTCCCAGTTCTGGTATGTTTTTTAATACATTTCTTTCCTTTTTTTTTGAGCAAACACCTTTCCACGCCGCGCGCATAAATCAAAAGTGAAATTTTTTACACGCACCCAACTGTCTGTGAAAAATTTTCCATTTACATGTTCACTCGATGTTTCGGCGAATAGCTGGGGGTCAGGTCATGTCAGACAACCACCGACTGCCCAACAATTTTGTAATTGTTTTTTGTGGTCGGCTACGGGAGTTGTAGATCCTTAAAGCTACATAAAATTAAGAGATACATCTCTCCCGAAGGGAATTTTTTATTAAAGCAGTCGATTTAAAGTAAGGATTCTAGTGTTCAACAAAAAATACCTCAAATCGTATTGCGATTTCATTTCCCGATTTTTATTTATTTAATTTTTTTGGTTATTTTTATTTCAGTTGCGTGGAGAGTAATTCCAAAAACAGTTATTGAAGTTTAAAACCTAGGAACATTAACGATTTAATCTATCTTGAGACGACATTTTGGGTATCCTACCCAAGGGAATCCGAGTATAAGGAATCCGAGAATATGGTATCCAAGTAGAGGGTATCCAATACGATATCCTAGTATTTTGAATCCGAGTAACATACTGCTGTTTCAATCAATCTATGTACGAGTGTTTGGGTGTCCTAATCGTAGGAGAGTTCAAGTGTAGGGAATCCAAGTATATGGTATCCAATGTGGTAGAGGGTATCCAATAGGATGTCCTAATATTTTGAATCCAAGTAACAGTGTTGAATGTTTTTCATGATATTCAATATGATATCCTGCTATTTTGAATCCGAGTAACACAGTGTTCCAAGTTATTTATGTTAAAACTATTATCATCTGAAACTAGGAATCCGATTAAATGCCAGTTTTAAATGTTGTGAAACCAAATGCTTATTTTTGAAGAGGCCAGGAATCCTTCACGCGCTCAAGGAACCGCAAGTCTGGGATTCCTTGGGGAATTCTTTTTCCATGACCATCTTGTTAAACTAAATATATACATGGACAGTTCTATGTTCCTCTCTCGTTTCGCTGTCGGTTCCTCTGGCAGTTGGAGAATCCGCAATTCCGGCAACATCCGTTGCAGCAACTGCAGTCCTGACAATTTCCACACGGACAGGTGCATCCTATCCTGTCTGCAGCACCACTGCCATCAGATGACTTGGTTTTGGGGACACTCTTAGTGCCCCTCGACGAAGCACTTTTCTCATTCGGATACATGGCAAAAGTGATCTGTAATCGAGGTGTCGTTGGAATTTTATTCCTTTATACGATTACTTTTACTCACGTGTTCGAATATATTCAAATACAACAAACAATTTTGAACTTTCATGATCACTTAAACCAAAATCCGAAATCAAAATTCCAAGAAAAACATAAAACTATCCCATTTAGGTCTGGTGTATTGGGAGAGTGATGACTAACTGAGGAATTGGGATCCCGTAGATCCGAAAAGGCAGTTGACAGTTGTTAAAATGTGGTACATAGCCTACTGAAAATCTCTCGAACACACTTTCAGTTAAGACATTTTAGAAATTTGTTTAAAATATTAAAAAAACAAGGAAAAATGTTTAAAAAAAAGGTATAAGTTCTCTGCGATATTATATATTTTCAAAGAAAATAATTTGTGTATCAATTTGGTCATTTGGCTAAGAATAATAATAAGAATAATAATATATCGTTTGGTTATAATTTTGTTCCATAAGAAATCCAGAAATATTTCCTTTTATTTACTCTCTTTTGGTTTATTAATTACATTAATGAGTTCTTGTTGTTACATTCTTTTTGAACTTATTTTTTTGCTTAAGAAGTTTCCTTTTATTTAGCATAAGAAATCTAGAAATATTCCCTTTTATTTACTCTCTTTTTCCATAAATTATCCTAATTATAATACATAGAGATACAGCAAACATGGGACTGGCAATCTGGTTTCATAATCGATTCATCTACCCTCAATTTATCACTTGGCACCCCTCCTGGGTGACTTTTTGTGCCATGTACCATGTACCTGCCGGCAGTAATTGGCCGAGCATGAGCTTGGGCTTGTTTAATGAGCGCTTAGTAGTTGGCAACATCTAATGTGCATATTACAATGCCAATTAACATATTTTGCCATCGGGTCCAACAGAGCCAATCTGCCAGTGCCAGTTCTTCAGCACAGGCAATCAGTCGCAGAGTCACTCTGTTGGTGGTCACGTTTTACCGGAGAGTGGGCCTTGCATAATTGCGTCGCCAAGTGCAGGTCCCTTCCTCAGGATCGTAAATAACCCCAAACCCCAAACCCAAGCCCCACTCCCATTTAACATATAGATGCGCTCACACATGCAACTTGTGTTCGCTCGTTTTTTTCCCGTATTTTTCATTCGGTTTTGTCTAGCCGGGCATTATGCAAATGGCACTTTGTTTTAACTGCGTGCACTGCGGTTGGGCAATGGATCTGGCCATGCCTTTGATGGCTGCCCACCAGTGATGCTAACGATCTATTAAAATAAAAGTGAAAAAGCAACATACAAAACACGAGAGGAATTCAATTAAAAGCCCCTGCCAATTGGTATTATTTTAACATTATTTTTGTTCTAATGGAAGAGTGCAAAATTTATTCAGTCTTTCAGTAGAGTTATCCATGAAATATTATCCGTTCTGCAAGTAAAGTATAATTTATTGATTAATAATTAAATCAAAAATATTTTATTTTTATTAATAAGCTAGCCTAATTTTTATTTATTGATTTTTTCCCAATACAGAGATTTATTTGGACAATAAAGAGAGACAAAATAAAGTATGTAAGTAACATTTAACCCTGAATATATTGTCATTAAAAAAAATATTTTATCTAAAATACATATACCTATTTCCCGAAATACAGAAAATTTGCATCTCCAGTGCCCAGAGACCAACTGACATTAGTTCGTCATCATCATCATCAGTAATCCCCCATCCAAAGGCAACTGCAGCTCCATGTAAGTTCACTTGAACTGCATCTGCCTCCAACATTACGCGGACAATTAATATGCCAAGTGTTATGTGTGCGCATACTAATGACTCTTCCAACTCCCGACTCTCGAAAGCCCTCTTCCGTTTTTACCATTTTCTCTTCATTTTTCAGGGCAGACCCTCGACCATCCATCAATTGCCGGCCATCCGAATGGCGCAGGCGCAACGGCGCCGCCTTCGCAGCCTTACAAGTTGTTTTTAATGATCCCGTGGGATGTGGCTACTTAGGCCCATGACCAATATGACTCACGACTGCAATGGACACGTGCGGATGCCACAAGTCGGCTGCGTCTTTAATCTCCCCGCGAAGGAAAGTCCAGGCTGACAGATTCATGTCTTTGGGGAGGTCATTTTCGCTTTTATGACAATTGCAGTTGCCTGGACTGGTTTTCTTGGGGAAGCTAAACGACTGAATTGTTTTCAGCTAATTCTAAAAATAATATTTCTTAACACACTGTTTAAAAACTACTCCAAAACAGTTTTCTAAAGATATATTTAGATATTATTATAGTTAAATTTTAATACATATATATCTTCAAGGATCGGAAGAAGTTATATCTTAAATAGAAGCAGAATAAAACACAAAACATTTTATTAGAATCAAGTTGAGATCATTGATCACCATTTTTCCGCATTTGCAAGTTATTATTATTATTAAAATTACATTTAAAGTTCTTATAATTTTAGATAATTAATAATCAAACTTTCTTAATATTCATCTTGATAAATTTCTTATTTTAACCTATAAATTCACATTTATAGCTATTTCAGATCTTATTTCCCAATGAATATAGTTTTTATCCCACACATCACCCTGTATAAAATGCCCCAAGCTCCATGAGTCGACCGAATTGGCAAAGCCAACCACGTAAACGGTGTAAATGTAAACAGTGCCACAAATTTATTATTGTCACCGGCATTGTTGCTGCTTTTGTTGTCAGCTGTTATAGCTGTCGACACACAAACGAAACCACATCGTCCCACAAAATCGCCGAAAAGTAGCCCCAATAATATAAATCAAAAGAAAGTAAAATTACGACGCGTCGCCGATCAATCGATTGGATAGAAAAGAAGCAAAAAACTCATTTCAATAAGTATTGAAGCGAGAAAAAAACTTTCGCTACTTCAGTGGCGCAAAAAAATATCGGGAAAAAAGGCAACAAAAACTCTACTTTTGTGGATGAGTGGCTCCGATTTTGTTTTGTTTTGCTTGGTAGCCAACCGAGTGAAGTATCATGGTCAAGAAATGTATAGTGTGGATGCCCTGAGGCGCCCACGCATGCGCAGAATACAAATGCAAATTAAAGGGGAGTGCGAGGCTGCACAGAAAGAAAATTCTATAAGAAATCGAAATATTTACATATTTGTTCCTAAAAACAAAGTACACAAATAATACAGATTTAATTAAAAATGCATAAAAAATGTAGCTTAGTTAAAAAAAATGTATTCATAAATTTGTATTATTCATAAATAATTAAACAATTTTTTTAAACTATAGATTCTTAAATTTTTTTAAAGCATTGACTAATTTCCTTGCCAATTTTTTTGATTAGAAGATTCTAAAAATAGAATAGGTCTTCAAACCTTTCTTAAGTACATTTTTGATTATATGAGAAATGTTGAATATTCATAAATAAATCAGTGTTTCTTTCTGTGTGGATTGGATTGGCAAAGTGGACGTGCCACCGGCCAGAACCACTTTTTTCTTTTTTTGGGTGAAATGCCGCTTTCAAATGCTGGCCAAGCGGCTGGCCGATCAGTTCGCCGAGAGCCACGCGAGTCGGTGGTGTCGCTGTGGAGAAAGCCGGAAAAAGTCTAGAGAAATGAGTCGAGGAGCCAGGTTGTGTCTGCTGCTGTTCTGCCTGGTTTTGGCCAGCACTCTGAATCAGGCCAAGGCCCAGAATCAATCAGTAGCCCAGGTTCAAGGAGCAACCGCGAATCAAGCAGCCAATCCCCTGCTGAAACAATCCCAGAACACCTTCATCCAATGGGTTCTCTCACTTTTGCCCCAACGTCCCGGAAGCTCGGACTCGGAAAATGCCACCCTGGCCACATTGAGCAGTAGTTCCGCTCCGATGCCGGAGGCCTCATCCACCACCTCGACCACCACACCGGCACCCTCGTCCAGCACCACCACCACCCCGGCACCACCCACCCTGAATCCACCGAGGAACTGCAGCGATTGTGTCTGCGGTATAGCCAATATACAGAAGAGGATCGTGGGTGGCCAGGAGACGGAGGTGCATCAGTATCCCTGGGTGGCCATGTTGCTCTATGGCGGAAGGTTCTATTGTGCCGCCTCTTTGCTAAACGATCAATTCCTCCTGACCGCCTCGCATTGTGTCTACGGCTTCAGGAAGGAGAGAATCTCGGTGAGATTACTCGAACACGATCGCAAAATGTCGCACATGCAGAAAATCGATCGCAAGGTGGCCGAGGTGATCACGCATCCCAAGTACAATGCTCGGAACTATGACAACGATATAGCCATCATCAAGTTGGATGAGCCGGTGGAGTTCAACGAGATTCTCCATCCCGTTTGTATGCCAACGCCGGGCAGAAGTTTCAAGGGCGAAAATGGCATTGTCACCGGCTGGGGAGCTCTCAAAGTCGGTGGACCCACTTCCGATACTCTTCAGGTAAGACCCGCCCCTAAAATTAGTTTAAAAACGTGATTAAAAAAAGGTAAAGAAAATTGTAGTTCCTAAGATTATTAGAAATTTTTAGGGAATTTTAGATTACGTAAAACATTAATAATGTTCGTATTATTATTAATTTAATGCATCATGATTTTGAAGTAATGCTTAGGTCATATAAACTAGTAACTAGTAACTAGTAACTAGTAAATGTACATTATTATAAAATAATTATTTTCTTATGAGTAGACAATTTTTCTAACCTATGATCCAAATTTTGAAAATTAACGGAGTATTTATAAAATTCTTGGCGAACTCACATTTGGGTGTACCTACAAAACATTAAAATGAAAATTGGTTTACATTTAGTTTAGTTTCTTTAAAAGAAGACATAATATAAGAAGATAAAAAAACAGGATATAATTAAAAAGTTTACATTTTTTATTTATTAACTTAAAAAACTTTTTGCTACTATGTTATTTAAGCTCTTACTTAGATCAGTACATTTTTAAAATATTTTCCTCTTTCAGGAGGTTCAAGTGCCCATTTTATCGCAAGATGAGTGCCGGAAGAGTCGATATGGCAACAAGATCACGGACAACATGTTGTGCGGAGGATACGATGAGGGTGGCAAGGACTCGTGCCAGGGCGACAGTGGAGGTCCTCTGCACATTGTGGCTAGTGGAACGCGAGAGCATCAAATCGCCGGCGTGGTTTCGTGGGGCGAGGGCTGTGCCAAGGCCGGTTATCCTGGGGTCTATGCCAGAGTCAATCGCTATGGCACCTGGATCAAGAACCTCACCAAACAGGCTTGCCTCTGCCAGCAGGAGACCAAGAAGATCAAGTAGCGACCATCTGGCTATTTCTGTATCTTTTAATAGTTAAATACTCTTGCTTGGTGGGCTGGCGAATTATAGAGAATGAGGGCAAATTTTATATCTCCCCTGCAATGTGATACTTCTCAATGCCTTGATACTTTGAATATATTTATTACAAAAAGTTTCCATAAAATTTGCTCTTATTTCTCCTCAGTTTAACAACACATTAAATTCTTAACATGCAATAGAAACGATTGAAAGACAAGTTTTCTTTAAAGAAAATGCTTGTTATTTTCAAAATCACTAATCATATAACCCAAGAAACAAACTATTTTCGCTGAAAATAGTTATGAACTTTCTAGGGATATATGTTTCAGGTCTTTTAAATATTATTTAACCCCCTTGCAAGAGTATGCCAACTTCGGCCTTGTCGAAGATCCTAATTCTCAAGCTGTTTTATATTTATTGATTAAAAGAAAAGTTTCCACAAAGTGCGCTAACCTTTCTGGGGAGCCGGTTTCCTTGGGTTATTCTGGTCTAGCCAGTTCTTGGCTTCCAGTTGGGAAGTTCTGGTTCTTCTTGCTGGATGTGGCCAGGATCCATTTGGTTAGTTGCCAACTGCCAGTTGGCCAGGTTAGTTCGCCATGTGTACTTATCGTATTCTACTGATTGCTGCAATAGCGCTGGGTGATTTGGCCTGGGCCACGCCCTCTTTGCGTTCCGCCTCCGAGCCGGAGAAGATTTTGGACAACCTGACTCAGTTGAGGCAGAATGGCTTCCTCGACTGGGTGCAATCGATCCTGGGTCCCGAGGTTCCGGCCGAATGGAGTTCCCCCGCCAAGAGGGAGTGCGCCGAATGCTCCTGCGGTAATATCAATACCCGTCATCGGATTGTCGGCGGTCAGGAGACGGAGGTCCACGAGTATCCCTGGATGATAATGCTCATGTGGTTCGGCAACTTCTACTGTGGCGCCTCTTTGGTCAATGATCAGTATGCCCTGACCGCTGCCCATTGTGTGAATGGCTTCTATCATCGCCTGATCACCGTTCGTCTGCTCGAGCACAATCGTCAGGACAGCCATGTGAAGATCGTGGATCGCCGGGTGGCCAGGGTGCTCATCCATCCCAGCTACAGTACCAGGAACTTTGACAGTGACATTGCCCTGATTCGCTTCAATGAGCCAGTGCGTCTGGGCATCGACATGCATCCCGTTTGCCTGCCCATGCCCAGCGAAAGTTATGCGGGTCAAACGGCCGTGGTCACCGGCTGGGGCGCTTTGAGTGAGGGGGGACCCATTTCGGACACCCTCCAGGAGGTGGAGGTGCCCATTCTCACCCAGGAAGAGTGTCGCCAGAGCAACTACGGGGAGTCGAAGATCACCGAGAACATGATTTGCGCCGGCTATGTGGAGCAGGGTGGCAAGGACTCCTGCCAGGGTGACAGTGGTGGACCCATGCATGTCCTGGGATCCGGAGAGGCCTATCAGCTGGCGGGCATAGTGTCCTGGGGCGAAGGGTGCGCCAAGCCAAATGCCCCAGGTGTTTACACTCGAGTGAGCCAGTTCAACGACTGGATTGCCGAGAATACCAAGGATGCCTGTTCCTGTGCCCAGCCAGAAGCTCCAGGCGAAGCGGCATCACCCATTAACACCACCGAGCAGGGAGAACAGGAGCAGGAGAACACCACAGCCAATGGGTCGGCGGAATCTGATCCCGAGGTGGAGGAGGCCAACAAGATTTAAAATTCATGTTTCATCGCTAATAAAGGCTTTTACTTTACTTTTACTTTAATAATGAAATAAAACATTATAAAATTTTGCTTAAAAACGATACAGAACTGGAATAAAAAATTCATATAAAAAAGTCGCTTGTCAGGGAGCGAAATGCGTGTAATCCGGGATAGGGACAGATCACCACAGGTGGCAAGTGATTTCCGCAGGACGCATTCCACTTCCAATGGGACAGTTGAAGGCCTGTATGAAGTCCTCGCTGTTGGATAGGGCACTTAGAAGCTGGCTTTTCTGTCGGCGATCCCATTCGGTATTGTGCTTGTAACAAGACATCTGAGCGAAACCCAAAAAGAAGAGCTGTTCTGGCAGCAGATCGAGGCCCGGCATCTCCTCCCTGGTCACACTCTGTTCAGGACTCTCCAGGAGCTGCTTCCTGTGCCTGCGATACGCCTCGAATGCCTGACTCAACCCGCCGGTGTCGTATAGTGTGCTCAGTTGGCGATAAAACTTCGGTTTCAGCTGCTTACTGAAGGTATTCGCAAGGCACTCTTCACGATTTCTATATATCAGATTAAAATTTTCCCATTGCCCCATTAGAAGAAGTTTGGTGAGTTGCTGGCCAACGAAAAAACCCAAGGTACCGAATTTCAAAGAATGCGGCCAAGAGTGGTGGTAGGCAGGTGGATGAAGGTTGCCGGCAAAGATGGTTAAGTTTGTATTCATCGAAAACATCCCCTCCTGGGTTTTGGTGTCGCTAGATCGCTCTGTAGAGTGTCGGGTGCTGAATCGGTGTATGTCAACCTTGAGATGAAGCAAATTCATATTGGTCGCAGCGTAGTTACCGTCCACTACTTCCATATGGAGAATCTCCTGGACCAATCGATCGGTAAGTAGGGTGTATTCGTTTGAGCCGATGAGTGTTGGGAAGGACGATTCCTCGAGCAGAGCCTTCTGTCGAGATTCCGAGTCCAACCAATCCACTTCCTCAACTAACCTTCTCCAGCTATTTCGGACTTCCTGCACAATTTCAGACAGTTCCAAGCTTTTTTTATCACTAAAGTTATCCTGTAAGCATAGAATATTTCAATTTATCATATATCTCATCTATCGTTTACCAAACCTACTGCCAAATAGAGTTTCTTGAACAGGGGCCACATGGAGGATCTCATAGTGGCAGCACAATAATCCCTTTGGTACTTGATATCCTGCAGATTGGCATCGAATGCGTAGAGCAGCTGCATGGCCAGATAATTGGCCACAGCCTCAGGATGTCGGGCACACACCTTGTCTAATTTCTCGAAGTTGGTATTGTGAGACATTTCCTCCTCGTCCTGGTTCCATGCTATCTTAAAGTAACTAGTAATATCGAAGTTTTCAGATGAGTCATAAGCATTTTTATTATTGATCGCCACTTCTGCATCACGCCAAAAATCTAAAACACCGTCGATCACTTGCGAAATTTTATTTCCTTTCAGGTCAAAGGATCTGAGATATCTGCGCATGATCTTCAGATTTTGTTTTCGAACGCTGGAAGAGTTCTTTTGTTTCATATTTTCCGCCTGACCAATGAAGTCAAACCCCAGTTCCGCAGGACTCAAAATTGGTTTACTGCCCTCAAAAGCGGATATTTCCTCGTGGATCAGACCCCTGGCCCCGTAATTGTTGAGATGGGCACTCATGTTGACCCAGTTGAAGTTTGAGGCATTCCAGGCTGCACCATCCACGGCTGGAAAACCTCCGATCGACCGAATGAGATTTAGGTAGTTGGAATCGGCAGCAGGGAACGGATGGAGATCAGCCTCCAGGCAGGCGTTGTAGAATCGTTGGGCCACCCTCAGTTCCCTGGACACATTGAGAGACTCCGCCAGATCCATCCTGTCCAGCAGTTCCTTCGCGATGTCATCTAGTACATAGCCCATGTCCCCCAAATAGTTCATTCGGGAATATTGGTACAGTTTCAGCTGTCCATGGTTACCACAGGCGTACTCGTGGAAATTGTCACAGGGGGCAGCACTAAAGTTCATGTAGGATTTCATGCGATTCGCATGACAGGTCAGATCACTTTTGCAATCCCTTATCACATTAAGTTCTTCCGCCAAGGTCAGTGACAAAATAAGTAAGAGGAAGTTAATCAGTAATCCGACCGAACTAATCGAACACCACACTGGTCCCATCTTAATCAGCGGTCTAGTTTTTTCGGAATAATGAGCCTTAATGACTACTTGATTCAGAGCGCGATCTTGTACTGTCAGCTAGAACCAAAACAAAAAGGGATAGTGGTGCCCTGATGGGATCTTTCATTTGTGTTTGGTCGATTGCGTGATACCCAATATTTTATTAATGGGTAAATTACTATTGCATTTTTGACCTAATCACATTAGGAAGAGCATTGACAGTTGTAATGTAAGGTCCCATAATTTCGCTCTGCATAAGTTATATACATAAGTCTAAATCTTGTACCATAAAATATTATTTTATTTCGCTTCAATTAAAGAGTATAAATACGCGACGCGGAAACCAAAAATTATTACAGTTTTGGCTTGGTTATCAAGAAACCAGAGCACATGAATGAAAAGCTGACCCCCAATTCATAAATATTTTGTTTTTAAACTTAGAACAGATAAGTATGTTATTTGCAAGTACCCACACATTAATTAAATAACATTTCGCAGCAAAAAAGTTAGATGGACAGTGTAACTGATATCTTGAAAAAATAAAGCTTTAACATGTACAACATAAAATCTTTTATTCTTGACAATTATTATTATTGATCGAACTTCTGGATCAAAACAAAATATCATATTGACCAACCCAGTTGAAAGTTTATGTTAGGTAACGACAGATTACCACACGTGGCAAGTTTTGTCCGTAGGACGCATGACAGATCCCACGGGACAGTTTAAGGCCTGGAAGAAGTCCTCGCTGTTGGATAAGAAACTCAGAAGAAGGTACTTTGGCTGGCTGTAACAAAACATCTGAGCAAATCCCAGAAAGAAGAGCTGATCTGGCTGCAGGTCGAGTCCTGGCAGCTTCTGTTTAGGATTCTCCAGAGTCTGCATCCTGTGGCTGCGATGGGCCTCGAATGCCCTGACTATTGGTGAAGAACAGGAAATGATAGCTTTATGCAAAAACGATAACCTAACCTGTCATGCGGAACTCATGAAGACTTATTTGAACTAGAGTGTGGCACCCTGTGACGACTTCTACGTGATGCCGGACCGAGACTCCCGAAGGGAATACTTGGGCAGCGCAGGCTACGTACTAGATGACATCGCGAAGGAACTGATGCACAGGATGGAACTGTGTCCAGGGAACTGAGGGTGGCCCAACGATTCTACAACGCCTGCCTGGAGGCTGATCTCCATCCGTTTCCTGCTGCTGAATCTGTTACGACTTAAAGTCGACATAGAGAGTCGAACCTCCTAATTACCACCGTTCATGCCCGCATTCCCTGAAATTCGGCACATTGGGTTTCGAGGTCGGCCACTATCTCACCCCAAACCTTCAGTAAACACCTATAAGCAAGTAGACAGATAGTCCGACCGAACGTAGGCTAATCGAGCACCAAAAAGTGCTTTGGAATAATCCCATGCCTATCAGCGTATGTGGTGCGACTATTTTTTACGAACTGAAGGCCCGACTGTGTAGCTGATTAAATGTGCCTCTTAAGTGCTTCATTTGTGTATTGCCGACGGCGGGATACTTCATAATTTATTAATTTAATTATAAATATGTCGTCTCGTTAATTGGTTAACAGCAAATTTTGTAATTGATTTCACAATAATTTAATTTTAAAACGTCTTGTGTTCCATTTTAAAGGAGAACGATATAGTCGCGTGCCTCGACTATTAGATACCCGTTACCTAGCTAACCAACATTAAAACAAGAACTAACGCTTACTCTGTCGACCAAATTTAAAATGGGAGACGCGCCGCCTAGCGGAATGCAGTGGTACCACTGGCCATGCAACCCATTAAATCTGTTTTAGCATGAAAATATTCATGAATCGAGGTAAATAAATAATGGTTTAATTTTTTAACTCAGTGCTACTATTCTACGAACTGAAACTGAATCTCAGATTGAGTAATATACTTTTTCACTTTATTAAAAATCATTTCTTTATTTGAACAGAAAGTGTTTTACAGATCACCAAATGTAGCAATTGTATTTTGAAGGACGCATTCCACTTCCCACGGGACAGTTGAAGGCCTGGTTGAAGTCCTGGCTGTTGGAGAGGGCACTCAGAACCAGGTGCTTCTGTTGAGCCCAGTTGGGATCACCGTAACAGTACATCTGAGCGAATCCCAAAAAGAAGAGCTGTTCGGGCGAGAGGTCGAGTCCCGGCATGTGCTCGGTGGTCACATTCCGTTCAGGATCCTCCATAAGCTGCTTCCTGTGGTTGCGATAGGCCTCGAATGCCTGTCTCAATCCGCCGTGCCCGATAAATAAGTAAAACAGGCGAACGTACTTCGGTTTCAGGTGATTACTGAAGGGTTTTGCTAGGCACTCTTTATGCAACGAATATAGCATTTCCAAATCATCCGTATCAACAAGGGAACTGGTGAGAACCTGGCCAAGATTGTAACCCAAGGTTCCGTATTTCAGGGAATCCGGCCAAGAGCGGTGGTAAATAGGTGGATGAAGGCCGCCGGCAAAGATGGTAAGTTTTCTATCCATTTGAATAACCCCCTCCTGTGTTCTAATGTCGCTAGATTGCTCCAAAGAGTGACGGGTGCTGAATCGCTGTATGTCAACCTTGAGACGCATCAAATTCATATTGGTCGCAGCGTAATTACCGTCGACTACTTCCACGTTGAGAATCTCCTGGACCAATCGATCGGTAAGTAAGGTGTATTCGTTTGGGTGGATGTTTGTCTGCAAGATGGATTCCCGGCCCAGTGCCTCCCTTCTAGTTTCCGAGTTCAAAAAATCCATTCTCTCCAGTAACTTTCGCCAGCTCTTCCGTACCTCCTGCACAACTTCAGACACTTCCATCCTTTCTTCCTCAGAAAAGTTATCCTGCAAGCACAAAATATTTTAATTGATCATATTTCTTATCTTTTCTTTACTAGACTTACGGCCAAATAGAGTTTCTTAAACAGGGGCCACATTGAGGATCTCATCGTTGCAGCACAATAATCCTTTTGGAACTTTATATCCTGCAGATTGGAATCGAATGCGTAGAGCAGCTGCATGGCCAGATAATTGGCGGCAGCCTCAGGATGTCGGGCACAAACTTCGTTCAATTTCTTGAAGTCGCTATCGTCAGACCTTTCCTCCTCGTCCAGGTTCCATGCTATCTTGAAGTAGCTAGTAATATCGATTTTTTCAGAGGAGTCATAATAATTTCCGTCATTGATCGTCACTTCTACGTCACGCCAGAATTCAAAAACACCGTCGATCACTTGTGAAATTTTATTTCCTGTCAGGTTAAAGGATCTAAGATATCCGCGCATGAGCCTCTGATTTTGTTTGCGGATGCGGGTAGAGTTCTTTTGTTTCGAATTGTCCGCCTGACCAATGTAGTCAAACCCCAGTTTAGCCAGACCCAAGTACGGTTTTTTGCGAGTAGAAGCTGATATTACCTCGTGGATGAGACCCCTTGCCCCGTAATTGGCCAGATGGGCACTCATGTTGACCCAGCTGAAGTTAGAGGCATTCCAGGTGGCACCATCCACGGCTGGAAAGCCTCCGATCGACCGAATGAGATTTAGGTAATTGGGATCAGCAGCAGGGAACGGATGGAGATCAGCCTCCAGGCAGGCGTTGTAGAATCGTTGGGCCACCCTCAGTTCCCTGGACACATTGAGAGACTCCGCCAGATCCATCCTGTCCAGCAGTTCCTTCGCGATGTCATCTAATACGTGGGCTGTGTCGCCCAAAAAGTTCCATCGGGAGTACCGGTATATGTTCAGCTGATCATGGTTACCGCAGGCGTACTCGTGGAAATTGTCACAGGGGGCTGCACTGACATTCATGAAGGATTTCATGCGATTCGCATGACAGGTTAGATCACTTTTGCAATCCCTTATCACATTCTGTTCGTCTGCCAAGGTCAGAGAAAACAAAAGTATAAGTAACCCCACCGAACTTGGGCTAATCAAACACCAAATAGTGTTTTTGACTAATCCCATCTTAATCTTAATTTTTTTCGGAATAATAAGCCGACTGCTTTATTCAGAAAGCGATTTTGTACTGTTAGTTGGAACCAAACCAAAAAGTGATAGTGATGCCCTCTGTATACATTATATAAGTCTTAATCTTGAATCATTAAATATATTTTTACTTCGCTACAAGTAAAAGGGAAATAATAATCCAAGTTGTGTGATCTTCTTGGTCCCACACACAAAAAAAAAGTTGGTAAAAAATTGTCAAACAGTCCCCAACCACAAAAATGTTAAATTCTACCAATTAAATAGGGTTGTGTCTTTGCTAATTGTGTGTATTTGTTGTTGTGAAAGTAACTATTTGATTGGTAGAATTCACAATTTTTGTGGTTGGGGACCGTTTGACAATTATATTGGTTAATTTTACCAAGTTTTTTTTTTTGTGTGCATTGCGATAAGTGGCTTGGGTATCACAAAAACAGAGCAAATGACCTTGGTGGTACGAGCTCACGTTTAAGTTTCAAATTGTGGGATGTTAACATAACTGTTAAGTGAACGTATCTCTTAAAAAATATAGCTTTTAATATTAATTTTTCATCAACTACAAGTTATTCCTATTTTTTCGGTTGCAATCCTTAACCATCTACTTGTCGAGGAACCTATAAGAGGTGCTAGGATCTGTCTAAAATTGGCTAGCCAATAAAGGAAGATAATTCGGGGCAAGGGCAGTCGTAGGACTAAGTTGAATTCCCCCAGGAATCTCCTTCTGGTGGATAGGATAATGAATGATCTGGAACCGGCGATCACCACTTCCATGCCGATTTCTCCGAGGTGTTTTTTTCACTGCACATTGCCAGCTTATTGTTCCAGTTTTCGGCTTGTTAGCTCCTCCCTCTCACGCTTGCCTCAATTTCCGCCTGTAATCTGCTTGTTTTCAAGTCTACCCTCGGGGCACTCTGCAATTTTTGCTACACGAAATTGCCACTAAATCAAAAAATGCTCATGCAAAAACGGCAACAACCGCAGACACCTACACTCGATTTCAGACGACTCTGGTTTGGGGGCTTTCGGTCTGCTGTGCGTGCCTGTCCCATTGGGATCGAACCCAAAACCCAACCCAGACCAAAGACAGAACATTGATAAATAACTAAATAATAGAATAAGCAGCTGGCAAAAGGTGCTAAAACTTTAAAGGCGGCAAAAAGTTAAAAAAATAAACAGGATTGGAGGTTAAAGCGAAGTATTACATACCCTTGCTTATTTAAAACGATATCACATTTATAACTTATGCTAAAACTACTTCAAAGTATTTTGGCAACCAATACATTTTTATGTTACTTTTTTTTTCTAGATTTCTTATAAAAAAAATTAAAACAAAGCAAACAAAAAATTGAGAGCATTTTAATATCCAAGTAGAATAGAGAATTTTCTTATATTTTAAAAACCCTAAATAAAAAACTGTTAGCAATCGATATAAAATATTTTAAAATATATTTAAATCTTTGAACGGTTAACTTAACCTCTGTTTTAAAGGACCCTCTCCCGAAGTGTATTAAAAAGGCACCAAAAATTATATTCATCCTCGAGCGCAGTTTAAATTTGTGCAGCCAAATTGGCTTTTGTGGTAAAAATATTTATTTTTCTCGCTGCGCTTCCCCTTTCCACAATTCCTTTTTGGCCAGGCGCAAATTTGCTGCAATTGAGCTGAGTTCTGGTTTATTTTATTTTTGGTTTTTTGCACTTTTATGTTTGGCCAGCCGCAGGTTAGAAAAGTTTATTGGGGCGTAAAATTGTTTGATTGAATATTAGTGAGCGGTGCCGCGTTTGAGTTTGAGCCCCCAAAAACGACCCCCAGCCAAAAACTGAAAACTGACGGACAGTAATGGCATAATAAAACGAAAGGCGAATAATATATTGAGAATTTTGGAGCATACAACAGAGTCGAACATGGATCAGAAAACCGAAAGTTAGTGGGGGCAAACTGGAGCATCAGGCGATTCCAGCTCCTTGGAGGGCGTTTCCCACAATATTCGTGAGACCCAAAACGCAGAGTAGCGAAGACACCAGTACTTTCTCAGTCAAAACTAAAACCATATCGGCAATATTCGCTGCGGGCTGTTGTAATAACGAATAAATAATCGGAAAAAGACAGATGGTCACTGCAAGTGCTTACCTCCAGAAATGATATGGTCATACTGAGGGTTTTTTGGGCCAGGATCACGCTGAGGCCGATGCAGGTGATCAGACCCATTATGGTGATCAGGGTCAGGGTCTCCACAAGACGCACGGCCACTGGCATTTTTCGGACGGAGCTTCTGTTATCACTCGCACCGATGGAGAATTAAAATGGAATTTTGGGAGATTTTTTAGTTACTTTTGGAGACTATTTTTTGGGGGGGAAAGCCAAAAAGAATTTAAACAATGATGTTTAAGTCAAAGTATTTTAATTAATATTTTAAAATATAATTGTAGTATATGAACACGAGGTTATTGTTGGATATATTTAAAAAAAAAATAGTCAAGCTTTTGAATATAAATATAATATGTATATATATAATGTAGGGACTCACATATGATTTCAGCTATACTCTTAAAAGAAAATTAGTAACATTACTATCATTCTCCATTACGATCCCATTTAGATATGTCTTTTATTCCAGCTTTCATAAGCCGCCATACAAATTATAGTTTTTCAATCATATTTTTTTTGTGTCGTACGCGACATTTTCCAATTACGCTATGCAAATGCAATTTGTCTGGACTGCGTGCAATTTAGGTTCTCACATAAAACCCTGCTGCCACGCCCCCTTTTTTTTATTGAAGGAGCCCCAGTGATGGGCGCTGTTTTGTCTGGTGTGGCATAGATTGCTTTGAATTATGGCACTAAATGGCTAGACATGTTACATAATTCATTTAGTCGGCACGGGGACAAATTCCATGATATGGAACATGTGTCTCGCTCCATTTTTCAATGCCTCTCTCTCGCCGCCGAACTCTCCATTGTACTGGATTTATTTATTATTTCACTGGTGTATATAGTGAGTGTAGAGCGATATGGCGAATTCAATTAGCGGCAACTGGGACAAAAAATTAATTGATTTCCATGCGCACATTTTAAACTCAATTGTATTGACTCTCTCGACGTAAGTTGGTTTTATGAAAATATTTTCCTGCTGTCTAGCGAATTTTCCTGTTCATTTTGCTCACTCCAGCACTCCAGCTTCCCGAAGAATAAGAATCCAAGAATAAATATTTACACACGCTGTCTGGGTAGACAGACAGCAGAATAAGCGAAAAGTTTTGTCGCAAATCCTTGGCAAAGACAGCGCCTGAGGGTGAGCCTTCCAAAAAGGCAAGGGCGAAATTAAAATAAAATATAATAAAATAAAATATAGCTACTTGTTTGTGAGGGACGACTAAGGACTTATGTCTTACATTGTACACATACATTCATAATATTGTATTTGCTTTTTACTGTGATGTCAGAAGTCAAAAACCTGATATTAAAATCTGCTGAAAAAAATCTCTGTGAAAGTTCTAAAGGAATAAAATGAAGTAATGGAGAAAATACTTTAAAACTTTACATAAAAAAGACGGGAAATCAAAACTAAAGACCGGAAAGGCCACCTGTTATTCGAATACAATATATCAAAAACCTGCTCCCTGTGATATCGAGTGCATGCCGGCAATGCCAGTCAATGGAAATAATATGTCGCCAGCTTGCCAGGAAGTTCCATCGCATTTGAACGCTTCAATAAATCATTTTTACAATGCGAAAGAAGTTTAAATGTTAGGGGGTAACTTTAAAGGCAGCTGGTAAAGTAATTTTAAAACTTTAAATATTTATTTTTAAATATTCAGTACCATTCTCTTTTTTACGTCCACCAGACAGCAGTGAAATAATTTCTAATTCAGCTAACGAAAATTGCTCGAAAAGCTCATTATGATTCCCAACGAGAGGCGAACGGCAATTTTCCCAATGTCCTGCGACTCCAATTTTACCATCCATCGTGTCTGGCCCCATTGTAGGTCCTTTGTAACTGTCTCTGTTGTTTTTATTCCTTTGATTTCATTATTATTTTTATTGCTTCGGACTTTTTTGTGTGTCCGACTGACTGAATTCGAGGCTTCGAGCCAAAGCAAAAGGCGCATTTTAATTTTATTATTTCTGTTTGGTTTCGTTTCGTGCTCGCTGCCATCCCGCCAAAGAAAAATCTATGGCATTCCCATAAAAAAGAGTATTTGAGCCAGGGCATTCACTGATTGTGAATGTTTTTTGTTTTCTTTTTTTCTGCGTTTTCTGGCACATTTTCAAGGCAGCCATAGACACACGCCCCACTGGCCACATTTTTTATACAATTTCTGTTTTTGTTTCCAGTTCTTCAGTGGCCTCTTTGCATTCCTCGCCTTCTTATTAAGAATTAATAATCTTCTTTTTACCATAAGCTAGCTACAAATTTGGCATTTTATATTTTTTACGATTTCTTTTCGCAACCAGTAGGCGAAGGGAGGGGCACTAGAGCTCATGAATCATGGTTATGCCAGCTATAATTTAGTTTTAATAGCATTTTCGGTGACATTTATGCTGTCAGCGCGTCATCCAATTTTATTAATGTTCAAATGAGCCTCGCTATATGTGATACGACTGTATGATATCATTATGAAAAGATTTAATGTCTTTGCTTGTCTTTCTTCCAAATTAAGTTATGGGCGCGCTGATTGTAATTGAGGGGGAATGAGCTTTTGAAGGTCCTATTTCTATTTTCTTAAAAAAAAAGTGGATTGCAAAATTGTAAAATTTTGTTTTGTAAGTGGCAAACAAATATAATTTAATTTAAATCGAGATTTGGAAAAGTAAAAATAATATTTTATTAATTTTATCAATACCTATCGAAAAGTAGAAGACATTTTTTTGCAATCAGTCGCTTTGCTGCAAGCATTTCTCCATTTCCCTCGCACTTCCTTTAGATGAGTAAGGGGTATCTAATAGTCGAGGCTCACGACTATAGCGTTCTCTCTTGTTTCCTATCATGGAATTGAACTAATTTTTAACCAGCAAATCCGGTTGCTTAAAGATATTATTACAAGTTAATTCTTGTTTACACCCACTCAAAGCCTTTCTTTTCTCTCCGTTACCCGTTTTTCTTTTGCTTTTCCATTTTCAATTTCCCTTAGTCCGGTGTAGGAACTCCGTTTTAATGAGTCGCCGCTGGGCAAACTGCTGCAACTGCGGCCAAAAGCGAACCTAATCATCTCTGGCTCACTTAAGTAATAAAGCAATTTACCGCCTTTCAATATCCCTTAACCAGTTTTTATCTTTTTATCCGTTCTGGACCTGGTTCTTGGTTCTTGGTTCTTGCGTCTGCGGAGCCTCCTGCCATGGAAATCATCCCCTTGGGGTGGTTAACTCCCACACAAATTATTTTCCCGCTGGTTTTCCACTTTGTCGTTACTTCTTGTTCAGCGCAGCTCCTCCTTGACTCTCGCATTTTATTGTTGGCCAAAGAAGGCTGGCTCCTCGGAGCCTTGGACTTGTCGCCTCACGTTGCCGCTTTTTATATCCCCGGAGGAGCTGAGCGGAAGGATCAGGAATCGGGAGGGGAGGTGCAGCAGATTGGTCAGACGCCTGCGGTGTTTCCTGGACCCGTTTGATTTTAGTACCAGATTGGCAATAGGATGGGAGGCAAGCTGACTTTGTCCTGCTGCTGGTTCTTCTGTGTGTAATGATTTTATTACACGATTTTCTATCGAATTTTATTACCTTGGTGCATGGCGTTGCGCCAGGATTGCGCCATGTCCTTTATGCCCTTTTAGCCCTTGCGGGCCATCCGAATGGAATTTACGCACTCATAAAATTTCGCCCCCTTTTGAATTGTGTGGGAATATTTCGAATGGCCAAGTAGCGAGATGCTCCCATTTGCCCTGGCCATCATAATTCAATATCATAAAACGTTTATCCAATTAATTTCTCTGGCCGATATTTATGATCGCTTCGTGCGGGCGAAACGAGGGGATATTTACATAGATATAGTATGCATGTTGGACCTTATAAATTGCTCACATATTGGCTATGGCATAGTTCGGCGTTCGAGTTGGTTATAAAACTGTTCATTGATCGGAATGTGTGAATATTGAAAGAAATGGGTTTTTATTGGCCGTTAGGGAAATTAATGGCGAACAAAATTATAGAGCTTTGTTCTTATGTTTTTATGACAGTGCTAATTTTTGTATGAATCTATAATTTTTGCTAAATATATTTACATTAGTTTAGTATACTTCTAAAATATTTTTATTTTACATTTTTTTGAATACTTATATTACACTCCTTAGTTCAAAGTATTAATTGGCTCATGTTTGTCATCGAATTTGTGCTGATTTATCTATAACAACGAACTGTCATTCATCCATCGCACTGAGTAGAAAATTGCCGGTTTCTGATCTACATTGATCTTGAAAATCTATCCAGCAAATGTATGGAGGCACGCTTCATTGCGTTTTGTATCCCGCCTCTCTAACCATTTATACAGCTGACCTAATCGAGTTTGATTTCCAATTACGATTATGCTGCTGGCACTTTTGCTAATGAGCCACCCATCTCCCCCCATTTTACTCGCCCCAAAAACCAAGCTTTTATTTTATTTATTTTGCTGTGTTTTATACTTTAGCTTTAGTTTGTTTTTCCGTTGCGATGGTTTCAGTGTCAATGTCATGATGGCCATGATGTTGCATGCGATGTTTCAAATGGCTGCATGCCAAAACTAATGGGCTTCCCCACGATGACGATGATTTTGCGGGATTGCTCACAAAACAAACGAGATACCAAAAACCATACGTAGTTAAATTGCGAACAACAGATTTTGAATTCATATGTGGGTCGTGTTCACTCAGAGTCGAAATTATGGCTTCGTTTTCCATATTTTCATTCCCCTTTTTGGATTTGGCAATGCATTATTTTATGGCTGGGAGGAGGAGGCGAGTTCAGGGTTCAAACAAAGCTCTCATTAAATGCTTGTAATGGGTGTGAGAAATATTTTATAATGGTTTATTGTTGTGCGATAAACTGGATGGGTTAGTGCTTCCTTTTCGCATTTGTTTATAGAGCAACATTTGTTTGGCCTTCGACGTACACTGAAAGAATTTTGTTTAATTTTGATGTTTTCTCAAAAAAATGTTTAATCACAAATAGGGTGTTTTATCAAATAAAGAAATAAATTATTGAACTTTACTCTTTTCAAATAATCTATTTTTCTACATTTTTTTAAATTTTATCATAAAAATCTTAAAAATATTGCTGTACTTAGCCATTTAAAATCTTTTAAATTGACATAATTTAATGTTTAAATCCATAAAATAAATTTTTTTAAATTTTAAAAATAAAATTAAAAAAAAAACATAATTTGTATAATTTGATTTTAAAATCCCCTTAAATATATCTGTGTTCAGTCATTAAAAATTATTTCAAATTTACATAATAAAAACATGTTTATCTCCATGAACTAATATAGATCATTTTTTTCTCAGTGTACCATTTGCCAATTCGCTTCGACAACAGCAATGTCAGTGTTGTCTCAAAATGAAAAACTCATTAAGTGACATGCATACGTGCGGGAAATAGATTCAGCTTTGGATTTGGAATCGCTAGTGGATATAGCCGAGATCGGTGCTCACTACGCTCGTCTCTGCACTCTCAGCTTTTGGCTTTCATAGATATTAACTCTCGATCTCCGCCCTCGTCGGGCGGCCAATGACGTCAGTAGTGAGCGAGCTTCTGAACCGCATCAGATATCTGAATATGTACCTAACAAGCCACCTACCTACCTACCCATCTATCCGTCTATCTATGTATCTTTTTGTATCTGGCCAGTTCATAGTTAAATGATTCTGTTTGCCGTTTCAGATATTTGCGTTGAGCTTCAGTTCTCATGCGAACGTCGTGGCGGGCAAATGTGCGCACTCGAAGATCGAAAGGACCTTAAGATGGGCCTTAAAGTTTTGTGCCTCGCTGTACTGGTTCTCCATCTTGCGGATGCCGTGGTGCAACATAGATCCCTGGAGGAGGCTCGTCTGGAACGCCAGAGATTGGTACACAGGTACATTAAGGTCCTGAACAAGGAGGAGGGCGCCATTCGACTGGTGGGTGGAGATAATGAATACGAAGGTAAGGTTAGGTTAATATGAACGTTACAGGTCGTCGTAAAACAAATTCTAAATGATCTCGTTTCATCACAATTTCATTTATGGGTAGATCCGCAATGTAGATTTACATTTTTTCACTCTTTTAAAGAGTCTAATGTGGTTTAGCCATAAAATAAGATAATAAAGATACAATATAAGTACAGGAACTGCAAATAATTATTATTGAAGTGTTTCTTGAACACAAAAATCGACATACAAGGAATAGGAAATAGTATATTTATAATCAAAACATGGGATTTTTTATCAAATTTTGAAACAAACATGAATTAATTTTTATTTTGTGGAATATGAATGGGAAGATGAGAATTAATCATGTTTTAGAGTTTCAGTTTAACAATGCTATTTGTAAAATTCTTGTGTTAGCTGATTTGAAAAGATTATAATTAATTATAGTTATAATTATTAGATAGAAAAACTCTTTTTTTAATATTTTATAATATCTTTTCAGGCAACATAGAGGTCTTGCACAATGGCAAATGGGGCGCAGTTTGCGATGACGAGTGGGATTCGGCAGAGGGGCACATTGTGTGCCGCCAGCTGGGTTTTCCCGGCATGCAGAGGTATACGAGAAGTGGTTTCTTTGGACCTGCTCGACGTCGCTTCTGGATGGACAACCTCTTCTGCGAGGGTCACGAACAGGAGTTGGTCAACTGCCATTTCGAGGGCTGGGGCGAGAACGATTGTGAGCCCGGTGAGGCAGCTGGCGTTGTGTGCTTTCCCCCGGAAAATGCCCTGATCCCTGCCCCAGCGCCCATTTTCAGAGATGAAGATCTGCGAAAATACCCGATTCGTTCCCATTCCCGTTTATATGTGAGATTGCGAGGAGGGCGATCGAGAATCGAGGGTCGAGTGGAGGTCAGTTTGGATGGCGGTCGATGGGGCAGTGTTTGCGCCGATGGTTGGTCTCTTTTGGAGGCCAATGTTGTCTGTCGGCAACTCGACCTGGGCTATGCCAGCGAGGCCTTCCAAACGGATTTCTTTGGGGGCTCCAATGTGTCGAGACCCGTGCTGAGTGGCAGCGAGTGTTATGGCAACGAAACGGAACTGGCCGACTGCCTCCATCACGACGCCGGCCAGGGCATTGTGAGCTGTCATGGCAATCGGCAGCATGTGGCCGCCGTGATCTGTGACTATATTGCCCCCGATCTGGTCGTGGACTATCTGGAGATCGAACAGACGGCCCATCTGGAGGACCGACCCATGCTGCTGATGCAGTGCGCCATGGAAGAGAATTGCGTGGCCAACGAGGCGTATCAAATCCAGCGGGATGATCCCCACTGGCGCTATCGCTCGCGAAGATTGCTCAAGTTTACGGCGGCGGCGATCAATGCGGGAAATGCCGATTTCCGGCCGTTTAAGGAGAAGAGCCAGTGGGAGTGGCACATGTGCCATATGTGAGTACACCGAGATAAATTCGTATAATAACTATAAAATATTTACTAAATATTTCTTAGAAATAACTTAAATTATAAAACAAAAAATTACAACATTCTAAATCAATTTGTTCTCTGATATTATATTTTAGAATAAATATGTAATAATAATTATTAAATTAAATCGGAATATTATATTCTCATTTAATTGAATAATATGTTTATTATGAATTAATATATGTTTAAAAAATTTTAAATTAAATGGATTTATATAATTAATCTATTTTTGCAGGCATTTCCATAGCATGGAGGTCTTCGCCACCTTTGATATCTTCGACTTGAGAGGACGGAAGGTGGCCCAAGGACACAAGGCCTCTTTCTGCTTGGAGGACAGCAATTGTCTGCCCGGAGTGGCCAAGAAATACAATTGTGCCAACTACGGAGATCAGGGTAAAATTAAGAACACGATTACCCTAATATTTCATTGTAATTTATGTATCTACAATATCTGTTCTCAGGCATATCCATAAATTGCTCGGATGTGTATCTGTACAATCTGGACTGCCAATGGGTGGATGTTACGGACCTGAGTCCCGGTTCCTATGTCCTCAAGATAGCCATTAATCCGGAGTTCAAGGTGGCCGAGATGAACTATGATAACAACGCTGCCATTTGCGATCTGATATACACTGAAAACTTTGCCAGGGTGCAAAACTGCCAGCTGGGAAGACCTTGAAGGGTGGATGTTTAGGATTAGGTGGGCGGTGGACTGGAACCAAATCAAAAAGTGCCAAATACTACAATTAACCAAAGGGAGCTTTCTACATTTCTATATTTAACCTTAACTCGTATGCGAATGAATTAAAAGTGCACACCTAAAGGTCTTGGGCTGAACTTGAAAATCAGTGGGATGTAAATATGTCACCGACATTGAGACACCAAGATTTTTGGAGCCAACCAAGCATTTATCAAGTGTCGATAGACGGGAACTTCTGGGGGTGTTGAAGTGGAACTACAAGTGATATAAGTCGAGGCAAGATAAAGAAATCTGACTAGGGTTGAACATGAAAATAGGGCGAATGCTGATGGAAAGGGTACTAAAAAGTTAGGATTATAATTGGATGAAAACAAAATACCAGATTAAAAATATGTTTACCAATATTAAACTAAGAAGAGAGTTTTTGGTGTTGGAAGTAATAAATCTGCATACAAAATTTAAAATTAAAGAAAATAACAAAAATGTAAAAAAAGTTAAGAAGAAATAAATCACTTTATTCTAAGCTCTTTAGAAGTAGTCAACCTACAATGGCCCCTATTAACCCCTCCATACATTTTCAACTATCTCAGGAGGCATTCGGTTATTGATTACTCAGCTCTTATTTAAAGAAGCTTTGGCAAGCAACTAACCCCACTCATCAATATAGTAAAATGTCGACCCCTCAAAGACTTAACCCCTTCGTTTCTTCGTTTCAAAAATGTAAATACATTTTCCGTTAAACTAAGTTGCGAAAGCATAACAACAACAAACAACCGGAAGGACTTTTACTTAAGACTTTTCTTCGGATTGATTGATTGCGGGAAGAGCTCTTAACTTGGTACATTGAATAACCCCAACAATTTAATTAACATAAGCGGTTTATGCGGGTTCTTGGAGTGGAGCCAAAAACAAAAAGCTTTTAATTTGTATTTCGTTTGGAGATTAACAAATCAATCAAAGTGCGAAGAGGGCAGATTTCCATTCCCGACCGCCAAGAGGTGTTTTGCAATAACTTTCTGGAACGCACTCAACTATCATCAAATCAGTCAAAGTCCGGCCAAGGGAAGCAAAAAATAAATGATAACCGGGAAAAGGCAGTCAAGTGTTAGAGTTCTTCGTGCTATCAGACACGTGCACACACACACACAGGGGAACCCCCCGTAATAACCATCTAAACACCCAACCACCCACGCAGATCAGAGGGCGAGGGAGGCAAACAAGCATATAAATAATTGAAATGTTCACTCACTGACCCCGCACCGTCACACTGAGAGAAAATATAGCCGATAATTATGATTTAAAAGATGATAATATCATAATATTAAAACAAGTAATTTTAAAACCATGTTTGACAATTTTCAAAAAATTTATAAATATTAAATAAGTACATTTAATTTTTAATAAAACAATTTTTTTTTAATTTAATTTTTGTTTATTTTGCATTAAATTTTATACTTGAATGACTTACTTATGCGTTGTAATAATTTAAATCATAATTGTAACTTTTCGTTAGTAGTGAAATACTGATTTAATCTGGTATATAACAAATGATTTGTCGTACATCTTTTTTTTTATACACATATTGTAAAACAATTTTTTTCTGTGCACTCTCCTCTATAAGCTTTCTCCTGGTACTTATACTTTTGCGAAATTGCAGCACTTCTTTTGGGTGGGTGTTGCCCAGCCCGAGCGGATGACCCTTAGTCCCAGGCATTAAGCAATCAAACGTTTGATTTTCATTTATCGTGTAATCAAGCGTAAAAATAGCTTCGTGACCAAAGTGACTCATCATCGTCATCCTGTCATGTGTGCACGTGTGTGCGAGTGCGAGATCCTTTGGTCCTGCTGACCACTTATGGCTGGTGTTGATGACATTACGACCATTTGATTGCCTCACATGCAAGCCACCATCGCCATCCATCATCAGAGGACGAAAAATCTTAGGTCTGGCCTGAAAAACCACTCCTGATAACAGCTAACGTCCCTATATGTGGCACTTTAATTGGAATCTCTCCACAGCGGGATTTGCACTCCAATGTGTGAAGCAATCCCAGTGCCGGCAATTAACCCATTAGTGCACACCCATTCTATTACCTTTCTGGCTTTTAACCTTTTCCGCTTCATTGGTATATTCAAAAAGCTGCGCATCGAATTAATTGTAATTAAAAATTAAAACGAATTTAACATTTTTAATTATGCAATTTGCTTTTCATAATAATTAAAACAAATGTTGGCCCCATTCCAAAAACAAATGCCAATGAATGCGCACACAAATGAGCCAACAAGCTACCCGTCTCTTACCATCTACCCCTCTCTTTCGCTCGCCATCTCCCCTTCTCTTTCACTCACCATCAATGTGTCGCACCAACCATGAAATTGATAACAAGCCAAATGTGCGATGAAATTCGCCGTGGAAACGTTGGGAAATGTTTAGAAATGGGAGTCGAAATGAGGGGTGGGGGGTCTGCTATCATCAGTTCGGCACAAGGACGCTCCATTCTCGTATGTGTGTGTTTGGTGAAAGGTGGTTTGAAGGGTGGTTGCCTGGCGTCTAATGAGTTTATTCCCAATTAGCCGCATTTAAAATTCAAAACCTTTCCCAAAATTTCGGTGGCAACACAAACAACAAGCATATGGAATGTCAAAAATTATACTAGGAAAACTGACGAAAACTGAGAATTTAAAGGATATTTTTTTTGTTGGGTTAAATAAAGGTATATTATTAAAGCTGATATTTATTCATTTCTGATGTATATTTTAGATACATTTAATAACTGACATCGATACTATAATATGGCTTGGTTTTCATTAACACATGATAAATTACTTAGTTAAATTTTTAAAATTTTATTTTATTTTATGGTGAACCAACAAACATTGGTTTCGTAAATATTTTTAAATTTAAACCCTTTTTAAAGTTTTACTAAAGGCATAATTATCTCTATCGGTCAATTCAACTTAAAAACCGAGAAAGTATCGAACATATTAATTTCATATCTCAATAATAAAAGTAAAATACACCACTTCAATCAAGACACATTTCCCTTAGATTATTACCGCACCTATACTTCAGAACCACAAAACTTTAGCTATTAAATGTGGTTCAAGTTGCCGCAACGAAATAAGTGTAAATTCCGGCCGCAAAGGACCAACTTAAACCAAATTTACACTCGTAGAAAATTGGTTTCAAAACTGTCATAAAACTGCAAATGGCAAAGGACGATTGCTGGCCAAATGCAATATACAAATGCAATATGTGTGTGTGTTCCTTAAACGCTGCACTTTGCCGACAACAATTTCATTTGTCGTCAGTTGCGGAGCTCCGGATTCCTAAAGTCCGAGGACATCGATTCTCTATTGTTGTTGGTGGTCTGCAGGCAGGACTCTTGGCCATATGTGTGTCACTTTGACCCACTGAAGCACCTCCCAACCGCCCCCCTTTTGCACACCCATGGCCATGTCGTTTTAGTGAAATTGCACAAAATTGTTTTCCGTTTCGTTTCATTGGGTTCGGTTCGCTTCTTTCATTGGAAATGTGCATTTAAAATTTATTGCAGTCACAAGCACAAAATTAACTGCATATATGGGGTAGTGGGAGTGCTGACAATTGAAATAACAATTTGCTGGGGAAATGAAGTCGCCCAGGATTTCGATAGAATTTGCAGCTGACCAACATTTTGTAAACATTTTTGCTTGCCCAAAGAGAATTTCGAATGTAAAATGAAGACAGCTTCATTTGTTGATGTCTGCAATTATCGTGTTTCGAAAATCAAGTGAAAGTAAAGCCATTTCTGGCCATATACCCTTCGTCACCATCATTAGCAACTAATTCATCTGGCTCAGAGACGAAGAAATGTGGAAATGTGCAAAATCCGTCGTTTGACATGCCCTTATCAAATCCTTTATCTTGGCAAAAAATTGTAAGTCTTTCCGCCTTTGATTCCTTAGCCGCCGGCAAGTTTCCTGCTCTGACTCTTGATTACACAGCAGAAAACCCCTGACATCCGCACCACTTGACGTATACGTATTTAAGCTCACACCCGAAAGTCGAACGCATTGAAATGTGACTACCAGTCACATTCGCATTCGCAGTCACCAGTCACAGTTCACTCCCACTCACGCGAGGGCAAACAACACCGCAGGGACCCATATATCAAAAATCAACAGCTGCAGAGATGAGGAAAAAAGTAAAAAATAAAAAAAATATACGTGGAGGCTCCCCACTCACATGTGACAAAAGATAAACACAAGAAGAAACATTCTAAAATCAACAAAAAAATACGTATATATATTGTATGGGGTTGGGTGGAAAAAAACTTTCATGCTGGCGACATTTAAACATGGCAGCGAAGCCGATAAGAATGCAAATGAAACGACAAAGCAGCGTTGAGGGCTGGGGAAAATAGGGAGGAAAACGGCTGGGAAAATGGGCGGGAAAAGGGGCGGGCTGGCTTACAACCCCCTAAGGCAGCAGCAGCTGGCATATGAGTGGAGCCAATCTTAATTGTGGTTCAAAGGGCAAGCGAGCTGCAAAAAAGAACAGGAAATAAAAATCTGAAGGCGAAAATGGAAATTCACTTACAAAGTGGCAAATAAATATTCGTTGAGATTGCATATGCATATTACCATGGTTAGCAAACAAATTTAAAGCTTAAAAGGGTGAAAGTAACTATGTTTAATTATTAAAATCATCATAAATAAATTTAAAAAGTATTATCTATTATACTTGAATATTTTGTTATATTTTCCATATTACAATTGTTTCAACTTAATGTTATTAAAATAAATAAACATATCAGTATCAGTATTATAGACCGATTATTGTCTTTAAATTTTAGAGAACTATCTTTAATTTTTAAGTTGAATATTTAAAGCTTTCTAAAGATAGGCCTTCACATAGACCATAATTCAGTTTAGATTTCTCTATAATCCACCGCAATTCACCCCAACCGCCGGCATAAAAAAGACAACAAAAGTCAACCGCCAAACGGATAGCAGATACAAATCCATCCGTATACAAGTTACACCCGCTTAAGATACAATTTTCGCATTGTTAGAGATACAAGACTGACAAAAACCAAAAAAAATGCGGGTAAAATGTGACCAAAATGCTGAAAAGGGGCGCTGAAAAGCCGGGAAAAAGGGGCAGGAAAAGCTGAAAAAGGAAGAGTCAAACAAGCGAAATGACAAACTCAGCTGGAGACCCCACCTTAACCCACGAAATCATCCATTCCAACCCACTTTTACCTTCCGAAACCCTTGCCGTTAACAAAAAGTTTTTAACACGCATACGCCGCGTTGCCAGCGACGCCAAGTTTGCGGCATTTCATTGCATACTTTCTGGCGCTCTAACGCTCTGTGGAACTGCGGTTGTGTGGGTGTGGGTGTCGCTTGTTATTTTTGCGCTCTTATGAATTATTCGAATTTTATGCGACAAATCACCTGCGAAATATAAATTCCTAGTGCCGTCGCCAGTGCCCTGGGGTTTTGGGATTCGTATTTCTGGCTGGATCTTTCCACTTCGAAATCCCCGAGCACGTTTCTCGTTGGCAAGTGCCACGTTACACCGTTAATCGTTCGTTAATCTGTCGTAAAATTTTCCCAACGACATCAGGTTAAGTGGATGTAGCTGACAATTGCCTTGCGACTGGCAAACTTTTTAATCGAAAAAAGATGTGACCCCCGCCGTTGGAGGAAAACCACCCACGTTGTTTTGTAATTAAGTGCGCGGGGCGTGCTGTGCTTTGAGTGACACTTTTGAGGGAATGAGAGGGGTGGTTTGAAATCTTTAAATAGCTGAAATTGTGCTCCAGGGCAAGACAGAACTCTTTGTAACCGAACACCGCAGATATGTATTCCTAAAAGCCAGAACTCTTCTCGGAATCAAAACAGATTCCTTCAGCTGCCTTCCGGTTTTCTTTGTCGATTGTCAAAGGCTTTGGGCTCCCGAAAAAATTAATTGCAGACAACAAATGGTGTGTGTAAGTCAAAGATAAACGTTCTCCTCTTATGCAACACCTTTTTCGAAGGGGGGAGGTAAGGGATCACAGACAATTGTACAAGGTGAACATTTGTCACGCGTTCATCAAAAGATTCACAAAGAGCACACAAGAAAAAATAAATGTTTTTAGTAAATTAATTTTAGTGATTTTTTTTATGAAAAAGCATTCTACTCTTTGAGATTTTACTTTGCAACTTTATGTTTCTTTTTTTATCTGCACTGAAGTTAAAAAATAAAAATCTAAATTGTTTAATTTAGTAAACTATATAAATAAAAATGGTTTTTATACCCGTTACTCGTAGAGTAAAAGGGTATATTGTATTCGTGCAAAAGTATGTAACAGCTAGAAGGAAGCGTTTCCGACCCCATAAAGTATATATATTCTTGATCAGGATCACTAGCCGAGTCGATCTAGCCATGTCCGTCTGTCCGTCTGTCCGTCTGTCTGTCTGTCTGTCTGTCCGTCTGTCCGTATGAACGCTGAGATCTCGGAAACTATAAAAGCTAGAAGATTGGCATTTTGCATACAGATTCTAGGAGTTCCTACGCAGCGCAAGTTTGTTTCAAAAAGGTGCCACGCCCACAATCGCTTATATTCGATTTTAAAAATTTCAATATTTCGGAAAAGTAAAAATGCAGTTTTATTGTGTTTATCAATACCTATCGAAATGTAGAAGAAATTTTTCAAATTGGACCATTCGTTAAAAAGTTATTCGTGTTCAAAGTTTCTATCTCCATCTCCCTCGCACTCCCTTTACCTGAGTAACGGGTATCTGATTGTCGGGGCACCCGACTATAGCGTTCTCTCTTGTTAAAAATAATATTATGAAGGTTAGTTGTTTTATTTTATATAAGTAATTAAAATTCTAAATTTTTTACCATTCAATTTAATTTAATGTGTTTAGTTTTAAGCGTCTTTCCCAGTGCACTGAAATTAACAAAGAACCATCAAAATCATGCCAGGAGCAGGCAGTTTGTTCTTTGGTCTTTAGTTCGTCTGGCATGTGTGGATATAGTTGTCGTCATTTTAAGCAACTCAAAAAACGCAGAGGGAGTGGTGCAAGGGGATTGGGCGACGAAGACTCCAAGTAAATGCAACTTGAACGGAAAAAATGTTCAACTGTCTCGTCATCATCCTCTGAACATACTTACCTCGTACGATATTCCATTTGAATTTTGATTGTCTGCGTA
Source organism: Drosophila lutescens (assembly GCA_037075285.1). Taxonomy (NCBI): domain Eukaryota; kingdom Metazoa; phylum Arthropoda; class Insecta; order Diptera; family Drosophilidae; genus Drosophila; species Drosophila lutescens. The sequence continues at coordinate 913,131 of JBAMCF010001109.1, forward strand.
AGCCATGCAGCATTTATATAGTGCGATGGCACAAAGTATGTCTACGTCTATGGCTCTGACTTCTTGCCAAGCTGTCACATTTGATACGCCCCTGAGAAAACTCCGGAGTTCGGGGAGCGAAACAAGTCTGAGACCCTGGCGATGGCGATGAAGTTGATGATGAAGGCGATGGCAACTAGCAGAAATTATTTCTTTGGTCTGTCTTGCCAGCAGAATTTCTAAAGGGCACTGAGAAAATTAAAATATGTATCTGCATAGGTGCGCTGCACAAGTTAATTAAAAACGAAGCTTTGTGTGCTGTCACTTTTCTGACAGTTTTTAAAGTTCTAATAACATTTATTAAAAGTGCTAACAAAGAGGTATAGAGACCTTTTTACAGTAAAACTTAATGAATAAATAATAATTTCTTAAAGTATAAAAATAAAAGTATAAATTATAATTCCAATAAACTTATTTAGTTTGGTATACCATCTAAAATTCAATTAACTTAATGTTTATGATTTTTTTGAATAGTATTAAAAGCATTTATAAATATAAAGTTAATTGAATTATAAAAATTCAAAAAAAATCCAAACTTTTAAAATTATTTTTGGCCTTTACAATTTTTTTCTGTGCATGCCAAACACGGAAAAGAATTAATGTTCTCTCGAATACAAAACGCAAACATAATTAAACTTGCCATGACCATTTTGCCACGAAAGTATCAGCACTCCGCGCTTCTTAGCTCCTTACATTTGCATACATAAATCGAAATATCTGCTTCTATATCTCAGGGGTCTGTGTCTGTGGCAGTACGAAAATAAAACCAAATTTGTCACATCGCCCAGACAGGGAAATAAAACCAAGTGGTGAAGAGAACAGGGGGCGGGGCCCATAGGCAGGTCGTCATAATTCGCGACTAATGAAACACGCGAGACTTCATTGCCTGCTTGCTCCCTATGAATCCCCCTATATAGTATGGTATATGGTAGAGTACCCCACCATCTGACCTGCTGTTTTTGACATTTATGGCCGACAAACAGAACTTTTATAGCGCTGAAATTAGTGGCGAATTGTTGCTGTGTGTGGCAAGTTTGTCTGCCGACTACCGTAGTTCCCGAATATTGAGTCATAAAAACGAGGCTTGATTGGAAGGCGACGTGGGCGCAGAAGTTGCAAGGAGTCTGTGGGATAAGTGCAACTAATTTGAGATACAGTCGCAACTGTAGTTTATCTGCTGGCCTGTTTTAATGGCCAACTAATTGCAAGCATCTGTGGGAGTGAGTGCGGATAAGGTTTGGGATTGGAGTAGGGGTCACGGCGACTCCCCTCGAACCTGTGGCCAATTTTCGCACTTAATTATGAGCAAACCCAACTGCCAGGCGAGGCAAAACAAACAAAAACAAAGAATAACTGGATACTGCGCTGAGAAAAAATATTTATAATTTAAAGTATTTGGAAATATAAATATTTGTAAAACTTCTAATGATTTTTCGGAAGGTAATTACATTTTTTTGAACATTAAAATGAGGTTTTTATACCTTGTTGAATCAATAGCAGAATATATTGTTCAATTTTTAAGGGGGATATAAAAATATTTATGAAATGAAATACAAAAGGATTAAGGGGACCTTACACCCACTTTCCTTACAATTTTTTAAATAACAAACTATTTTAAATAAAAGTTTTATAACTCAAGATTTGGTATGGTCAATAAAAAAATGGTAAGAAAAATTCTAAAACTGCGTGTTGAAAATTAGCATTGGATTGTTAATGTTGAAATCGATAGCCAAGGAATCATATTCAAAACATAACAATGCTTTCGGTGTACGAGAATGAAAGCCCCAAACCCGAAATGTCTGGCCAAACAATAAGCGTAAATAAACTTGGCATATATGAAATAATTTCTAGCCCGCGGCTGCGTCGGCGTCTGCTTTAAAATGCATTTTCAATTTGGTTCGAAATGGCAGGAGGACTGAGAACGGTGGGTGGACAGCCTGGGTTTGTCGTCCTTTGTAAACTAATTTGCTTGGAAAATGGCAAACTCTCGTGTATATTGTGCGCAACCCATCTCATATTGGCGGAAAAATGGGGAAAAAAGTCTGGGAAGGGGGAGGGGGAACGCTTTGAGGCCTCTTTGCATAACAAATACACGGACACCAGCCCCGAACACTGAGTGCAAAATGTATGCAAACAATGTGAAAAATTCAAAAACAAGTAAGGAAACGTGGGGAGCGAACAAATGAGAGGCGAAAAAAAATAAAACTGGGAGCCGCAGCAATCAACAAGCAAACAACGAAACAAAAAAAAAGCGTACTGAAAAATGGAAAATGAAAAACAATTGCTCATTGTCTGAGCAATTATACACGCATTGCTGCGCTGTGGCAGTGGCAGCGCCAAATAAAAGGGACTCCGACCACCGGCAAAGGACTTGAAAAGGATATTGCACAGAGACACAGAGGGACAGTGAACGGCGAGGAGCGAACAGCGACTTCCTTCCTTCCTTTTTGGCACATATGCGCCATCTGAAAAGGATCTGACCAAACAAGCATTTTAATGAAAATGAACCAAATGGGCTGAGCCAAAGGGAATACTTATGGGGCTATAAAGAAGTCCAGGACCACCGCAGGGCCGTCTTAAACACTTTATCCAACACCGTAATCAAGCATGCCTCATTGTTCTCTTAACTTAATTTAATTACAAAAGAAAGATAGTCTCTATAAGCATTAAAAACTGTTTTTAACCATTTATATATCAAAGGTTTAAAGAAAATTTTAAATAATAATTTAATAATAATAATAATAATAATAATAATGATAATATAATAATAATAATAATTTAATAATAAACAGATTGAGTTTTACTACGAGAATAATTTCTTAAATTTAACTTCAGAGATATAAAGGCTAACGTATTTATTGGATACATTAAAATAATGTTTTAAAGGCTACATTCTATGAGATTCCTTTCGTGATCCCACATTATATTTGATTTATTTTAAGAAGCAGTGTTCTTTTTTTGTAATAATCATTTGAAGATCCATAATCCTGGTGTTAAATTTTAATAACTAACTGTTTTTTAAGGTGTTGAGAAACTAGAACATGGAGTTTTACAAATTTAGCTCATATCTATTTTACCCTTTCCCCTCTCCTCAATATTCTTGTATCTTAAAAGCTTTCTGTAATCTATAGCAAAAAAAAAGTTACCCATTTCATTTCGTATCTCAAATAGCCCTGTAAAAATACCCATTCGGCTATCATGGCCCTCGTATAAAATTTCAAAAGACAAAAGGAGACCAAACGGAATCGAGTCAAAAGGGAAAAATAAATATTTACCAGAAAGCAACAAAAATTAACATTTCTTTGTCAATTTGGGCCATTTGCCGTTTCGGCAATATCTCCTGGCCTCCTTTCATAACTGGGCCAGCAATTTTTACTGACTCATTAAAATGTGGCAGTCAATTTGACAAAAAGAACCCCGGGTAATAACAGCATCCCCGCAGGAATGGGGAACACGGGAGAGATCCATTTGAGAGGAGAATAAAAAGTATTATGGGCGCTAAACTCATTTATAATTATAATGGACCTTTTACGAACGGTTTCTTTTGGCAACAATTTTTTTTTTGTGCCGCCACCCAGAACCAACATCATAAAAGACAAATGAGCCGCAACCAAAAAGCAGCCAAAAAAGAAAAAAACAGCACAGAACAAAAGGGCATCATGGGAGAGGATCCATTGTCATTGTCTTGTGTGGTCAAAATCAGCTTGTATTGTATTCCCTTTCAAGTCATCTAATATTTTATGTATTTTCTGCAATGCAATCGGGGGCCAATCGGGGGCTGAGTAGGGGCGGCAAGGAAATGGCTACTTTTCTAAGCTTTTAATAATATCCTTTTTATGTCCACTAAATGAAGGATATAAAGTCAACACTTTGTACAATAAGGCGGCCAGCCAAGAGGGGAGGCCAAAAGCTTTGCACATCTTCAACGCCTTTTTGTGCACTACAAAAAATAGGGTTGGTTTATAAAACAAAAGAAAATATGTCCAATGACTTCTAAGATTCCAATTTTTTTAAAATGGTCATACATTAATACAATTAAGATACCATTACACGAAATATGTTTTTTGGCCAAACCTTTTATATAAATAAAGTAAAAAAAAAATACTTTTTTTTATAATATAATAATGTTAAGGACGATTAATTATGTTTATAAGTATTAGAAGCTCTAAGGAGAGTTTATCTTTGCTAATAAAAACAGTAAATAAAACCTTTTTGTCGTACGATTTTTTATACATTTCTTATACAACTTATAGTGTATTTTATCAGTGTAGTAACTCCTTAAGACAGTTTTTTGTCCCAGCCGCCGGCATAAAAACTTCGGACATCGTCTAGGTCCAGCCAGGATTGCTTCTTAGTCGCCTTCCATTCTTTTGGCCAAGTTTTGTTCGCTTAGTTTGCATAAGTTTGCCTGCCAGGCGCTTCCGGTTAATGTGGTCTACAGCAACACCAAGAGAAACATCCACAACAACATCACCGCGACGAACAACAAACAGCAAATAAGGAAATGGATCTGGCCAAAGCCAAAGTAGACATTTATATGGGCAAATCTTTGTGTGATTTCCGCTTCATTGGCGAAAGCTTTCTGGCGCCAAAGGGCCGTGTCACCCTCCTCATCCGTAGCATCCCTATATCCTATATCCCATCCCCAGTACCCACTTAATGTGTCCATCAATCTTTCGCTTGGTCCAACTTTAACTTGTTATTTGGCTACTTTAAGTCGGCCCAAAGCCAAATAAAATCAATCAATTGAAAGTAACAACAGAAATGGATTCAATAAAGTGAAGAGCTTCCATTTCCCTTATCCCTTTTTTTCTGCTTTGGATTGCAAAGGGGCAATAGATCGATTTGGTCATGAGTCAGCAGTTTTGGTAATCGAAAGTTAAGTTAACGATAAGGCGCGAACCTTAGCAAATGGTCAAAAAACTTTTCTTTTTAGCACGCACCTTTAATAAAATACATAATACATACTATATTAAAGATTTCTATACAAGAGGTATAAATAATATAATAAATCTTGACAATCTTCAGCTTTCCTTAATACCTTCTTTAATTTGTGACTTGCAATCTTAACTTAAGGAAAACTTCTTTGATTTCCTGTTCAATCATCTCCCATCACTTTCAATTCATCTCCGAAACCTCCTCAGAGTTTTTCTGCCCTCCGTTTGGCAAATATCCAGCAGCCAACGTCACTAGAGGAAAAAATTTCAATAAGCAATTAGATGGCAATTACTTGCAACAACTTTGGCTTGACTTCTGTTGAAGGGCGAAAGCAATTACTTGAAATTTATATGTGACTGCGGCGGCGGGATCCTGAAGAGAACTCGAACTCCCTCAGCCAGAAGAGGAACTCTCGGGTAACATAATTGAAACGCTCAAGAGAACCCGGCGATTGGCATCGAGTGGGGGCAGGATAAACCTCCAACTTTCGGATGGATGGACAACTTGGTTGCCGGCCACAGGAACCGCAGGAACAACAACAATGTATTACACACAAAGTTTTTGCCGGAGCAACGGCTAGTACACAGGAAACAAATTTTTAAACCTTTTATATCAATGACATAAATTAATTAATTTACATCTTTATTCAAAAATTGTATGAAAATAATATTATATGATTTATTGTCACCCTGAAACTTTGAAAATATTTTATTTTGTATATTTTGAAAGTGACAATTAATCTTAAGTCTTTGATTATTGTTTAACATTTTGGTTAAAATTATAAAATATAAATTAGTAAGTAAACACATTTACAAGATTTCACATCTTATTCCTCATAATTAAGTTTTTCATTAGTTTCTATTTATTTAGTATAATTTTTCATGTTTCTCCCAGTGCACTATGAATGAGTTGGATAAGGGGCGGAAAAACTAATTGAGTTACATATTTGGTGCTGACATGCGGAGCAAAGTTTCTTTCTGTTCGGCTTGGTGGCCCAACCAAAACTTTACATTGTTTAATTTCGACAAATGTGGGAACACTCGAATGCGATTGCAACCCCAGACACTAATCTTTTGTTTGTCGCCGCTTTTCCTTACCCCTCCCCCCAGCTTTCCTTTTTCATTTGTCGCAATAGCAATGGCAATACCAAACCCAATCCCAAGTAGTTTTCCTGTGTCTTAACATCTCTTAATCTGTGCTGCTTGTTTCAGAAAAACTTTCATTTGCACTACATACTCAGTTATACCCATATCCCATAACTGCGAGGGTAAGTTCTGCTCTTTTCTCGTTTTCCTTCCGGCGGCGCCATCTTTAACTTTCATTAGTAACGAGTATGTGTAAATCTGTTCTTCGAGTCTTGGCTCTAGGTTGCTTTATTTCTTTTTGCCAACTGAAAGTTATAAGTTTTTGTAATTGAGCTGTATGGGGGTGGCTAAGGGAGAACGGGGCGTATTCGTAATATATGATGGCATTACATTATCGTTTGTCAGACAGTCAGGAAAAAAAAACTTACAAACCAGCTAGAGATGGTTTGTCAGACGTTTGTCTGGAAGTTAATGTCCTTTAAATGGCTCAACTTTAATTATAACGAGCTGCCTAAGTGGGTATTACATGAGCAAAGTTTGTGTTATTTCTGTCACTATAACGATAACGTCGCAGATTTGCGAATTAAATGGAGAAAAAAAGTATGTGAAGACATCATTAAAAATAATTTAAACTTATCAGAAATATACAAAAGTGTTTGTATATTATTTTATTATTATATTAAAAAAGTATTGATTTTTTTAGAGCAAAGAAAAGAAATTGTGATATTTTGAATAACATTTATTTGAGAAAAAAGAGTAAAATAAAAATGTATTAATTTTATATTTTTTAAGACTATAAAAATCAAATATTTCTGAAGGGTAAAGTATTGTAGTAAAATATATTTTAAATCTAATAAATTAACTAATCATTTCACGATCTGAAAATTCCTAATTAAATAAACCAAAAATCCAATCACTGGCAAACGAAAATTCAAAAGTCTGACCACTGAATTAGTGCGCTACCAGCTTGTAACAGACATCGTTCTGCACATCTTTATTTCCATTTTCCTCGGGAATCTTACCCGTCGACCTACCCACTCATTAGTATGCAACAATGTGTCCGCTTACATTAATTGGGCGTTGCAGCTGATTTGAATACGGGCAATCCAGGCAGTAAGATTGGAATGAAAACAACAAAAAAAAAGGAGGGAAACCCCAGAAGGAGTGGAAAATATTTAGCCGGGCTAACCAAACTAACCGCAAGCAGCTGTCCGCCTGATGAACAGCGCTTTTAATTGCTGGCTTCGTTTTATTTTCCCCCTGTTGACTTATGGAAATTGGCAGAGCCGACTACTTATATTGGTTAATGCCAAACACGCTGGCTGCATAATAACGAGCGGCTCATCAAGGATGCGGGGCGGAAAGCGGGGGGAAAAGTCGGGAAATGGAGGGGGAGTGGAGCATGTGTCTATTTATTTTAATTAAGCACAGGTAAACCCTGCTCAACGTGGGCTCTCGGGCGTGTGAGTTCTGTTTTGCTTTTGCGACACTTTGTTGCCATTTTTTGGCTGAATATTTTTCCTTATTACTGGAATCCCAGTTGCTTCATGTGTGAGTAAGGAAAACACCAAAGTGCGTAACACTAACGAATCACTAATTAATAAATTAGGACTACTACTAGGGGATTTTGGCGTTGCCAGCACAATTATGCTGATTAATTTGGTAAAGCTCTTGGGTTCCCTGGAACTTTTACTTTGGCCAGACTCTTAAAGTAAAATTAAACTTATTCTTGGAATATTTATATATAATTACATAAAGGAAACATATAAATAACCTTAGCTTGTTTCGCCTTGCGATTTAATTAAAATGTATTTTTTTGAATAATTCTCCAAAATATATAGAACAAATTTGTAATTGAAAAAATTAATTATATAAAATTTGATTCAATTAGTAGCCAAAATATTAAAACCTAAGAAAATCAACTGTGTTCAGAACTTTAATATTTTATAAGAAAAATAATAACAATTTTTCCTAAAAAATCTCCTCTTTAAATAAACTTTTAATGTGGCCAAGTGATTGTCTGAGAAGCCTGCCCGAATTTAAATAATATTTCTTGGCCCCATTTGAATTTGCATTTTCATCTTTTTAAATGCAATAATATAGCAATAAAACCATCAACTCCTGACACTTGGCAGCCATTTTCATTTCTGCAGGCAAATTATATCATTAAAGGCACATGCGTATGGCATTTTGAAAGGCATTACGCATACGCCATGTAGAACGCAACAGCTGCGTTATGACAACGCAAATGCGTGTCTCCATCTCTGTTTCAATGTGTGTGGGTATATGTGTGTGAATTTAAGCGTGTGTGCGTATCCGTTGAGATTTTCCGCCAAACATTTTACGTGCAAATATTTTAAGCCTTTCCCGGAGAACATGTGGAAAATACGGGGAGTGAAACAGACAAATCTCCACCCTCCGGCATTATTAGGCGCATATTTGTTGAGCAAGTGTAAGCATACCATATAAACATATATCTCAGGCACACAGTCCAATACATATATGTATATTTGTATACGTTTACACATATGCGGGCCGTCAGCTGGGACGGGAAAAAAACCCATCCCCATTTCGTCTTTCCCTGCTGAACCAAAAAAACGTGACTGCGTCATCTTCGGTGACTTATTAAATATTTTCTTTTCCCCCTGTCTTGCCTCTAATTCATATTTTTTGTTTACCTCGCCTTTGGTGACTTTAACTCGCATTTAATTGCCGCAACTTTTCAGTTAGACGTTTTCCTAATTAATTAAAAAACTTTGCAAACGCAAAATGGCAACTCACCTAAAACGACAACCTCTCCTCGTCGTCCGAAAAAACCCATTTTCGAGAATTCTGGCTCGGCTTTTGGTGGCCAAAAACTGTCCCAAAGTAAAAGTCATGCCACGTTGGAGTTGCCCGAAGTCAAATAAAAGATTTGCGGTTGCCAATGAATAAGTGAGCGGCTTTTCCTGGCCAAAAACGGCCGCAAAAGGTGACTTTGATTGGATGGTCGTGGGGCCAGCAATGGGTTAAGGGGCGAGTGAATTTCATGTCTCATTTGCGGGACAGTCGAAAGTGCGGCTAACCAAACCGCAGAGTTGAAAATGAGAGACCTCGACGGTGAAATTAGAGAGGTATTCATAGGATTTTTGGTCTGTTTTAGGCGAGGACTTGCATCAGTTTTTTCAAGCATCTCTTTTTATAAAAATTTAAGGCTTTCAACGTATCAGTTTATCTATTTTTCTTTGATGCTAACATAAACTTCCCTACACATTTGTACTTTAATCTTTTCCTGACACACCTGTATTTTCCTTTTTCTGAACCTAACATTGTATCCTCGCAACATAACTAAACTGTTTACAAAATATGTATCTATTGTGGCCGGGACAAAAGAGGGAATTAGTTAGCATGCAAAAATAATCACGACATGCGAAAAGCTTTAGAAACATATCCTTTCTTCCCCTGGCCAAAGTTTATCTCGTCCATACATGTGCAGTTTTAAAACTTTGGATTGTCTGGAGTTGTAAATGTTTCATTTGTTTTGTTGTGTTCTCTGTTAGTATTTAAGTCTTTCTATTTTTTGTTTCTTTTTATTTGTATTTTTTGCCTAGCAAATATTACTTAACAGACATATCAAAGCTGATGGGATTTCGTCCTTTTTTTGCCTTCTAGTTCTTTGTTTTTAATGTGACGTTGCTAAGCGGCAGCAGCAGCGTATCAAATTTATAGGGCTTGCTGTGCTGTTTGTTTTGTCTTAGCACTGACTGTGATTGTTGTAGAAGCAGTCGAGTACGCGGAAAGAAATAAATAAATCAAATATACCTAAAGAATTAAATCTAAAAAAATAAAAATCGTTTGACTTGAAAAAATATTTAATTTAATTATTTCAATTTTAGAACGCAAAAAATTTTATAGATTTATAGATCCAACAAAGATACAAATAAACCAATAAAAAAAATAAAAATGATAAAGATATCATTTCATTATCATTATTTAAAATGTTAAAATATTAAAAAAAATGTATAAACTATATATTTTTTTTTTAATATAAAATAAGTACTAAAAAAGCAAAGGATATAAGTAATAGTCTTCTTAAATTAGTAAAAATGTTAGAACGAAAAAAGAAAGATTTAAAAACCAATAGGTTTTAAAGAAAATATGAATGGAAAATAATCTGTAATAATTTATTTTATGAAAATAAGTCATATTTTACAGAATAACTAACAGCATGTTATTTTATTTTAAAGAAAACGCTATAATTTTATCATCTAAATTAATACTTATCGAGAGATAAGTCCAAATTAAATAAATACCTTTTTTGGCTTAGTTTTTTCCAGTGTAAAGCAGATGGATGGAGTGTATGTGTTTATCTTGTCGCCATCTGCTTTGCTACTGCTTTGTTCTGTTTAATTTTCTGCTTGCTTTTGCTTCCTGCAGCTGTTTGTCCTTTTCCCTGCCCTCCTTTTCCACCCACTTTTCCGCCCACTTCCTCTCTTTGTCTGTCCTTGCATTGTTTTCATTAATGTTATTATTCAACATTTCTGTGTTTACGTCATCCCATACGACGGTAGTTTCTAATTTGTATGCATAATTTACAGCCACCAGGAGTTCGAGTGGAAGGATATCCACACATATGTGTGTCCTAGTGTGGGTGGAAAATGGGTCGGGGAAACAATTTCCAATTGTCAACAGGCTTGTGTGTGAGCCGGAAAATGTATCTGTGAGTCTATCTGAGAATTGATGAGTTGATGCCTAAGTAAGTCGCTGACAAGTGGGAATTTCTAATCAAAAGAGCGAGGGACATCGATTAATTGTGGCTTAAACACTTAACGCCACTTGCATTGAGTGCACAGGGAAAGATTTAATAGCCCAATGAAACGAATAATTGTTTTGTTTGAATGTCAATTGTTATAAAAATGTTATTAAAAATTAATGAATAAAGAAAGAAATTTAAAAGTTTAACTATAAAACTTCGATTTTGAGAAACATTTCACATAGTTTAAAGCTTTATTAGTTAACTTTATATTTTCTTTTTATTTCCCAATGTATTCCTTTACAAAAAAAAAAACAAACATTTGCTTAAGATTAAACCTTTGCCTTCGGTGATGCCAAATTGAAATAGTTTCGCACGATTCCCTGTCAAAATGAAAAGAAGCCAACCAAACGGGGCAGAAGAGCAGGAAGAAAGTAACCAAAAAGTAAAGAAAATTGCATACCAAGATATCCTTAACATTCCCCCGAATACTTTCCCTGGCCAAGGTAAACAATATTTGGCCAAACTTTTAATTAAAGAAAATAGAGAGAGAGTCAAAATAGAAGGAGAAATTGCACCACGTATTGTTATCGTTTGAAATTGCGCAACTGCAACTGCAATCAATCTAAATGTCGAGCTGTCAATAAAATTGTCAGCCGAGCTGCTGCAGCAAAGGGTCCAGCATCCTGTCAGCCATCTGCAGGAGCCAAGGAAAACACGTTTGCATACCTATTTTCAACTGACTGCACTGGCAACCTTTGCCTGCTAATAGAAGGGGTTAGGGGGGTTAGGGCCAGCTTGGTTAGCCAACATCCAAACGAGAGCTAGTCGTGTGAAACAAAAGCGGGGCCATGCGACCTGCAGCTTGATTTGGTAACACATATTTGACACATGTCAGAGGAACAATCCTTTGGCAAGGAGGTCAAACTCGGGCTTTCAAAACTTTAATATTAGGATAAATGGGCTTAAAACAAAAGATTTTTGTTTATGATGAAAAGCTACAATCTAAAACATTTCAAACAAGACAGAACTTAAAGTTCAAGTACCTCGACTATGAAATACCCGTTACTCAGCTGAATGAGTGTGAGAGAGATGGAAATATGCAAGCAGCCAATAGAGAAGTCGTTTGAAAGTGGCGCCATCTATCGGAAAATGCATTATTTGCTCATACCTTTTTTAAGAATGGTCAGTTTTTTTAGCCCAAAATTTTTAACTGGGTTTACATTTAATCTAATTCAATGCAATTTTAAATCAAAAATTTGTAGAAATACAAACATAAACGAATTTGTTAGTAAAATACGATATTTCTGGTTTCGCCATCGAAATTTAGAAAATTCTTATTCAGCAAGCAATAATTGTATCTAATAAATCTATGACATTTTTAACAGAAACTTAGAAATACATTTCATGTTTACGAGAACATTTATAAATTCTTAACTTAAATATTACAATTCAAACCGATGTTAAAATTTTATTAATACTTTTATTTACATTTACCTTTTTCTTAAGTCAAACAAAAGTTGTCAGGAAATAAGTATAATAGGAAAGGTTAGCGACTTTTATGTAACTATTTTTACTAGAAATTTAAACTTACAATACGAACAGTAAAGCCTTTTCTTTATTTGCTAATAAAGAACAAATCCATAGATCTGCAACTTTTTCGCTATTTTTGACCCTTTTAAAACGCTGTGACGTGCACATTTGGCTGCCTTGGCTGCTGCTTCTTCCTCTTCTTCCTCGTCGCTCAATGCACTTCAATGCGCTTGACATTTTTATTAAAAGCTTTAAGTTGTTACTGCTACTGCTACTGCTACTGCACATGCTCGCACATACATACATAAATGTCAGGCAGCCAGAAAGAATATTTGCTGCAATGGCGACGGCTGCCGGCAACTTATTGGCTGCAGGACATACGCACAGAATCGCATTTCTCTCCTCCTGTCTTATGCAACAATGTAATAATGCCAGCGAGCAGTCTATGCCATGGCAACTTTAACTTTCCCAACCCCTCTTGTCAGTTCTTAGTCATTTTTCCATCCCGCTGGGATTTACTTATGACACTAAAACGGGGAATGCAAGCTGGCATCATTTATTTCGCAGGATTCCCAGAAGCAGCAGAAATTGCATTGCCATTGCGTGACATTTTTTTATGAAAAACTCATTTGATAAATGATTGCGATGAATTGAATCTGCAGGCAGTGGGGCATCGTGCACTTAAAGCTACCCGCCGAATTGGGCTAATGACAATGCACATCCCGGTCGACGCTCCTTCGATAACTCGGCATGTGCCCCATTTTATTATGCCAAACACATGTCGTATGCGCAATATTCGCAATGCCAGTTTGTCTGCGGGAATTTTCGCTTTCGCACACATAATTTTCGTGCATAATTTGGAAGGATTTCAACTGGGTCGGATCCTGCGGCAAACAGATTTGCAATGCACAAAACGTTTATGTGATGGGTATGTGAATGCCTGGCACCCCTTTTCGATCCCGCCCACATGCATCCATGTCTCTTAATGCACTGAGGGAAATCTGGCCTACTCAATTGCTAACTTTTTGATAACTTTCACTTAAAGATTTTTTAAATTATATAATGTATGGCAAAAAATAATAAATGAAATATAATATGGCAATGAAAGAGTGTTGTTGTCGTCGCTTCCCGCATTGCATTTGTCGGATGTGGCAGGACCTGCTGCTATATATCTATATATCCCTGGTGCCTGTTGTCCCTGCCGCTGCTGCCATGTCCTGATATTGACGGCCCGGGTTCGGGCCTTTATTTAAGTTTCTATTAATAATGGAATTTAATTTCGTTATAATATGGTAAATGTTTTAAAAAAAGTTTTACTTTTTTTGTGCATACTTTCAAAACGATTTGTTTGCCATTTCTGAATAATATGATAACATAAATAGATATTGTTTATATAAAAAATATTTAGGTGCTTAGATATATTAAATCTCCCATTTGTTTCATGCAAGAAACAAAAATATAATTTTTAAGATCATTAAAAATGAGTTTTTGCTATACTCAATTTTAATAGAAAAAGCTCTTATAAGGTTGTTCGAACATCTAATATGACTAGGATGTAAGATCAAATTGTATAATTTTTTTATGATTTTCTTTAAATTGAATCCCTTTTTCTCTCAGTGCACACACACAACCGACGCTTGTTCATAATGGGCATAAACATTCTCGCATCCGTTGCCGTTGATTTGGTCGCCTTTGCTTTGTCTTCCAGCTGTTGTACGTTAGATATTTTGACTATGCCGCTGCGAAATGCTGTACAATCCGATGTTGTTGTCGTCGTTTCCCGCATTGCATTTGTCGGATGTGGCAGGACCTGCTGCTATATATCTATATATCCCTGGTGCCTGTTGTCCCTGCCGCTGCTGCCATGTCCTGATAATGACGGCCCGGGTTCGGGCCTTAATTTAAGTTTCTATTAATAATGGAATTGAATTTCGGTCTCCAATGCGGAAATTCAAACCCACTTTCTGGTGCCTTGCAGGTCCTTCCTTTCGTCGTTCCCCCTTGTTTTCGATTACAATCAATAATGAATGGAAATTTAATTAGGTTCTGATGGATTTTCGTGTGCCAGCTTTTGAAGTTAATTTGTTAAATTGCTATAATAAATAGTTCAATTATCATAAGTTGCAAAATGCACTTATTATAACCACTTGGAACTTGCGGCAAAACGTTTAGAGGATTTTAGTCGCTATCGCAGATAATTGATAGTTGTTATGTTTTATGCAGGGACTAGATGTTTGTTATAGATAAATAATTAATATCTAATCTTCTCTCGCGTATAATCAATTTTAAAAACATTTTCCCTTTTTTTAATCTAGATAAATATATAAATGGAAACTTTGGTAGCATTTACGCAAGTTGCAATTATTATCCCGCAAAGTCGCCTGCCAAACACATTATAAACCGAAAGCAATCAATTCAATGGACTTGTGGCAATCGGGCAAATCGGGGGGCTTTTGGAAACTATGGTAGGAGGACATACCAATCACAATGGCAACTGTTTTGCAAACAACAAATGGTCAACATGCAATCGGGCAAACATTTGCATGCCAAAGGCAGGCGAACAACAATTACCATATAAAATTTGAAATGATTAAGCAACAACCACAGCGACAACAACAAAGGCGGCCGGGAAAATGAGAACGGAATGGGATTTTATTGTACATGTCCATGTAGATACATAATAAAATGTGCGGAACCTCCAGTGATGCTGACAGCATAATCAGCGTATAATTTGCATAAAATTAAAATATGAATTTGCATGACCCGACCACATCAGAGAAAGGCACGCGATGATTATTACCGAGGGATGTGGCAAAAGTTCAAGCAAAACTGTCGAACAATATTTATTTATTCTCCCACCCCAATGCCAACTGAAACCGTATTTGGTTATATACAAAATAACTAACTATACAGATCGGATTTAGGTAAGTAGGCCTCTTGGAAAAAGATTGCCCAGATCTAATTCTTTGGGATAAAGGTCTTCAGGCCTAATCATTTTAGGCATTTTCGGGTCCTTCGGCACTGGGATCTTGGGATCAATAATGCGAGGCAACTGAAATTCATAATTTAACTATTAAAGAACAATTGTAACATTTTTAAAACAATACGTACCTTAGGATTTTTTGGTGGATGTATCTTCTAATTAAATTAAATAAAAATATAATAATACGTGTTTGAGAAAACTATGAAATTCTTACCCCAAAAGGGGGAACAGGAGGTGGCCGTGGATGAATTCCACCATCTATGCCAGGAAGTTCAGGAAGTCCAGGAAGAACAGGAATACCACCTGTACCACCTATACCTATATTATCTATGTCAGGTATCTGAAATTTATAATTTTACTATGAAAAAGGCTTCAATATTGAATACAATACGTACCGAAGGAATAGGAGGTGGCCGTGGATGGATTCCACCATCTTTGCCAGGAAGTTTAGGTAGTTCCGGAAGTCCAGGAAGAACAGGAACACCACCTTCACCCCCTATACCTTCATTACCTATGTCAGGTATCTGAAATTTATAATGATGAAAATAATGATGAAAAACTCTTCCATAGTGAATACAATACATACCGGAGGAATTGGTGGTGGAAGCACCTCCTAATTAAATTAAATGCAATTTTAATAATATTTCTTCAAGAAAATTTGTCATTTTTACCGGAAGCGGCGGAGGTCTTGGAATTGTCAGATTTAATCCAGGAATCTGAATTGGAAAGTTATTATGTGAGCTTTCTAATTTTAAATACAATACGTACTGTGGGAATGGTTGGTAAAGGCAAACCCTAATTAAATAAAAACAAATTTAATAATTCGTTCTTAAGGAAATTATGAAATTCTTACATCAATAGGGGGAGGTGTAGAAATATCGATCCCTGGACCAGGTGGCTGAAATTAATATATTTACTATAAAAGGAACTCTAGTTTTGACAAAAGTACGTACCAATGGAACTGGTGGTACAGGCGGTTCCTAATTAAATTAAATAAAAATTAAATAATAGGTTTGTCAGTAAATTGCATAATTCCTACAACAGAAATAACATTTAAATTTTAAATGTATACAAAAATACGTACAGGAGGAATTGGTGGTAAAGGTTCAATCTAATTAATTAAAAAAAAAAATTAAATTGATAGGTTTACTATAAAAGGAACTCTGGTTTTGACAAAAGTACGTACCCAAGTAAATGGTGGTACAGTCGGAGCCTAAACAAATTAAATACACATTAAATAACAAATTAAAATTGTAGGATATTATGAAATTCTTACAACAGGAAGACGTGTAGGAATAGATCCCTCTGGACCAGGTTTCTGAAATTAATATGTTTACTATAAAAGGATCTATAGTTTTGACAAAAGCACGTACCCAAGGTCCTGGTGGTACAGTCGGACGCTAATTAAAGTAAGTAAAAATTAAATAACAAATTAAAATTGTAGGATTTTATGAAATTCTTACAACAACAGGAGGACGTGTAGGAATAGATCCCTCTGGACCAGGTTTCTGAAATTAATATGTTTACTATAAAAGTAACTCTGGTTTTGACAAAAGTACGTACCCAAGGACCTGGTGCTACAGTCGGACGCTAATTAAATTAAGTAAAAATTAAATAACAAATTAAAATTGTAGGATTTTATGAAATTCTTACAACAACAGGAGGACGTGTAGGAATAGATTCCTCTGGACCAGGTTTCTGAAATTAATATGTTTACTATAAAAGTAACTCTGGTTTTGACAAAAGTACGTACCCAAGGACCTGGTGGTATAGTCGGACGCTAATTAAATGAAGTAAAAATTAAATAACAAATTAAAATTGTAGGATTTTATGAAATTCTTACAACAACAGGAGGACGTGTAGGAATAGATTCCTCTGGACCAGGTTTCTGAAATTAATATGTTTACTACAAAAGCAACTCTGGTTTTGACAAAAGTACGTACCCAAGGACCTGGTGCTACAGTCGGACGCTAGTTAAATTAAGTAAAAATTAAATAATAAAATAAAATTGTAGGATTTTATGAAATTCTTACAACAACAGGAGGACGTGTAGGAATAGATCCCTCTGGACCAGGTTTCTGAAATTAATATGTTTACTATAAAAGTAACTCTGGTTTTGACAAAAGTACGTACCCAAGGACCTGGTGCTACAGTCGGACGCTAATTAAATTAAGTAAAAATTAAATAACAAATTAAAATTGTAGGATTTTATGAAATTCTTACAACAACAGGAGGACGTGTAGGAATAGATTCCTCTGGACCAGGTTTCTGAAATTAATATGTTTACTATAAAAGTAACTCTGGTTTTGACAAAAGTACGTACCCAAGGACCTGGTGGTATAGTCGGACGCTAATTAAATGAAGTAAAAATTAAATAACAAATTAAAATTGTAGGATTTTATGAAATTCTTACAACAACAGGAGGACGTGTAGGAATAGATCCCTCTGGACCAGGTTTCTGAAATTAATATGTTTACTATAAAAGCAACTCTGGTTTTGACAAAAGTACGTACCCAAGGACCTGGTGGTACAGTCGGACGCTAATTAAAGTAAGTAAAAATTAAATAACAAATTAAAATTGTAGGATTTTATGAAATTCTTACAACAACAGGAGGACGTGTAGGAATAGATCCCTCTGGACCAGGTTTCTGAAATTAATATGTTTACTATAAAAGTAACTCTGGTTTTGACAAAAGTACGTACCCAAGGACCTGGTGCTACAGTCGGACGCTAATTAAATTAAGTAAAAATTAAATAACAAATTAAAATTGTAGGATTTTATGAAATTCTTACAACAACAGGAGGACGTGTAGGAATAGATTCCTCTGGACCAGGTTTCTGAAATTAATATGTTTACTATAAAAGTAACTCTGGTTTTGACAAAAGTACGTACCCAAGGACCTGGTGGTATAGTCGGACGCTAATTAAATGAAGTAAAAATTAAATAACAAATTAAAATTGTAGGATTTTATGAAATTCTTACAACAACAGGAGGACGTGTAGGAATAGATCCCTCTGGACCAGGTTTCTGAAATTAATATGTTTACTATAAAAGCAACTCTGGTTTTGACAAAAGTACGTACCCAAGGACTTGGTGGTACAGGCGGACGCTAATTAAATTAAGTAAAAATTAAATAAAATGTTTGTCAATAAATTCCGTAATAGGTAATCTTAAAATTTCGACACAAAAACGTACCGGAGGAGGTAGTAAAGGACCAATCTAATTAAATTAAAATCAAATTTAATGACACGTTTTTGAGGGAATTATGAAATTCTTACAACAGGAGGGGCAATTGTAGGAATAATAATCTCTGGACCAGGCTTGCCAGTTGGCTGAAATAAATATTTTTATTATAAATGCAACTCTAATTTTGACAAAAGTACGTACCTCAGGAATTGGACGTGAGACCTGACCCTAATTAAATTAAATACAAATTAAATAATAATTAAGTCAGTAAGTTATTTAAATCTTACACCGGGAGAACGGGAAAATTGTACCATAAAATAATCTAATTTTTGACAAAAATACGTACCGGAGGAATTGTTGTTAAGGGCCTCACCTAATTAAATGAAATTTTAATTAAATAATATGTCTGTCAGAAAATTACATTATTCTTACAACGGAAGGAGTAGAAAGTGGTGGCCGTGTATAAATCTGAAATTAATAATTTTGATTTGAAAGAAACTCTAGTTTTGAAAAACATACGTACCGGAGGAACTGTTGGTAAAGGCGGTACCCAAGGAGTTGGTTGTATTGGCGGAATCTAATAAGATTAAATGCAAATTAAATAACATTTTTCTCAGTAAATTACTGCGGGAGAAATTGATTCCTAGAAAGGAACTTTTGTATTGACAAAAATACGTACCGGAAAAGGCCAAACCTAATTAAATTAAAAAATATTTAAATAATATGTTTGTCAGTAAATTATGTAATTCTTACACCGGTAGGGCAAGGTCCTGGATAAGGCTGAAATTAATTATTTTTCTTTGAAAGGAAACTTTAATTTTGAAAAAAAATACGTACCAGAGGGGGATAAGGCCCTGGATAAGGCCCTGGATAAAGCCCTGGATAAGGCCCTGGATAAGGCTGAAATTAATAATTTTGCTATGAAAGGATACTTCAATTTTGACGAAAATACGTACCAGAGGTGGATTAGGCCGATCCTAATAAAATTAAATATAAATTTAATAATGTTTTTGTCAGTTAATACGATATTCTTACACCGGGAGGCCTTGGGTATGGATAAGGTGGAAATATTGGAAAAGGCCAAAGCTAATTAAATAAATTACAAATTAAATTATATGTTTGTCAATAAAGTACGTAAATCTTACATCGGGCGGATAAGGATAAGGATACGGATACCAGGCTGTATAAGGCTGAAATTAATCATTTTGCTATGAAAGGAACTTTAATTTTGACAAAAATATATACCGATGGAAATGGTGGCGGACCCTAAATAAATTAAGTACAAATTAAATAATAAGTTTGTCAGTAAATTACGTAATTCTTACAAAGGGAGGTTGCGTTGGCTTTGTTTGGTTAATCCTATCTGGCTCTGAAGGAATTATTGGCGTTACTCCCTCTGGTCTATTTATGATAGAACCCTTGCTCGAGTTTTCCGGTATAGTCTGTAGAAATTAGTTTATAAAATTGAAAATTTTATGCGAAAACATTTTTCTTACCGTTACTAATTTTTCAGGTGCATTTGTATATTGGCCAGGCCTTTCAGTTTCAACATATGTTTCTTCAGTAATTAAAGGAATAATGAGTGGAACTTCGGGCTCAGTCGACGTATTAGCGTTGGAATTACCTGGTGATTCAGTCGTGAAGCCATTCGGATTTCCTCCCCCGTTTTCCGGACCTAATGTCTTATTAGAACCGTTCCCTGAACAAGGCTATTAAGCAAACAATTTAAAAAAATGTAATGATAAAAGGAACTAGACAAAAGTTCTAGAAGATTAAACCTTACCAAGATCACGGGCTTACTGGTAGTAGTAAGGATGCAACTACCATCAAAGGCCACATATGGTGGCACGCAGAGAAAATTCGGCATATAAAGAGTAGCCGAACATTCCCATAAAAGGGATATAGCTACGATCCACGCCAGCCACATCTCGTTTGATGGACACCAGTACAGGAACTGATTTAATAATCTGTGGCTTATTCATTTTATTTAAATATAATCGGAAAGCGCCGCTTTCACATTTACCAAAGTTCAAATAAATAAGCGTGCGAGAAAATTCAATTAGATTTCCAAATTCGTTCTACTATATTTTACAAAATACTTTCAAATCGTTAACCACATTATTGAAAACTAAAATTATTATTATTTCAAATTTAAATAATTGTTTTCGATGAAAAATCCAGATGTCGGCTCTAAAAAAGTTTACAGAAAATTAATTTTTTAATACATTTTTTTAACGTTAAAATATAAATATATAATATTTTTTACTAGCACCAGAAAATAACTCACTGTGTACTTGGTTGCTCAGTAACCGAATCTATAAATAATAGGACATCACTTCAAGGCTAAAAAACGAAATCTAAAAATCCGGAAGCTAGACATTTGCAATGAATAAATTCGACATATCGAGTAAAAGCCCGGAAATAGGCGAATAAATTCAGAGTGATGAAAGAGGGGTGAAAATTGGGAAATTGGCACGCATCAGACGTGTCAAAGTGACAATTCTTTATTTACATATCGCCCCTTCTCGCTCTCCGTGATGAATGACAAAAACAACAATGACAGCTCTCATGACTCTGGTCACATTTGCGTGCGAGAGCGACGTGAGATGCATGTAAAACTTCGTAAGGGGGTGGCGAAAAGTGTGGCCATGGCACAGGTAAAAATGGTTTGACATTTGTCAACGACAGCTTCTTTACACAAAAAAAAATGTTTTTCATTTTCTTATAAGAGTTTTTTAGTTGTGTAAAAATGTACATGTTTGAATTTCTCTATAGAATTTGTTCGAAGTAATGAGTACAAAAAAAATTTACATCGAAAGAGTATTTAAAATGGTGTGACGTGATGTATTACTTAATATTTCTTCACGCTTTTAAAATAGTTATACTTATTACTAAAATCGCAAACACTTACGAAACAGCTGTATTAAATGCTTATAAGTGGAACAAAATATTAACTGACAAGGGTACCCCCATACCATATGATTGTTTGTTTGTAATAGGGAGCATGTAATTTTTTCCTGTGTACTCCCTTTGATATGAAGCCATCAAGTTGTGCACTCTGTTTATTTATCAACAGATTAGCAGGCAGTTTCGGTGACTGCTGCCTTCTCTTTCCCTCTGCCAGTGCTGTCCCTTTCGCTCCGCTGGGTGTAATGGCACATGAAATCGCAATAAACATGACACAGAGCGTAGCAACTTTTGCGGCATGTAGTTAAGTATAACTTACGCCCAGAGCGCTCATAATTCAAAAATTCTGCCTCGAATGGAAGGGGGGTTATTCAGTTCAGGGGCGGGGATAGAGGGGTTATGGGGGCGTGGGGCGTTATGGGGGTGCTCTGGGATTCTGCAAGTAACAGTCACGCTTTTGAGTGTGGGCGTGTGGCGATGGCGACATTGGCGCCTTCCCTGGGGTCTGTTTTGTCCTTTTTCCATTGCCATCTGACTCGAACTGTGAAATATGTTGCATACTTTTGTGGACACTCTATCTCTCTCCATCTTTATAGCCCCATCCCCATCCCCCTTTTGACTCTTGCGGTTTATTGTAGGCGTGGCGCGTGCCAAACTTAACATACACAATCATTTTTGTGCCACACCATTTTTGCTTTCCACTCACGTCCCAGGAAAATGGGGGCGAGGGGGTGGGGAGCTGCAGTGGGTGGTAGTTGGTGGTAGTACGAGTTCCAGTTGGCAAGGTCCTTCGGGTCTGGCGCGTATAAGTTCATAATTCATTCTTTCATTATTATTTTCATTTTCACATTTTCGGTTTTCTTTCTCTTTTTCCTTTGTGGATTCCCCTGCCCGGTTCTTTTCTTTCGGGCTTCCAGTGTCGTTGACAAATTGTTTTAAATTGCATTTTCATAAAAGTTCTCCTTTTTTATCGCAAATAATTAAAGTTGAAGTTTTATAATAGTTAATAGTGTAATTTAATCAATTTAATACTGTACATTAAGTGAATTTGAAGGTTTTTTCTATTTTAAGGGCTTGTCGGTATAGAAAGCAATGGAACATATATTTCCAAAAAATAATATTGAAGCATTTTAAAATATCTCTATAAAGACCCACATAAAAAACATATTTTACATAATTAAATTTATTCTCAGCTAGAGCTCCGAAAGGCTGCAATAGTATAAAATATGTAACACAGTACAAACCTTTTATTTAAGATTTGGAAAAAAATCCCGAAAAATAAGCAAATCATCTTAGTTTAATCACCATGACTTTTTTAAAACTCTATTGTGTTCCCTTTTTTTACTACCGCCTTTGTATGACTATTTCGTTGCTTTGGCCAAAATCGCGTTATTCTATTTACCCGTGCCCAATGAGCCCTGCAGCCCAGCATAGCCCCCTGCATCCAACCCGATCCCTATTCCGATTTCGATTCCGATTCCGATTCAGATCCAGATCCAAC
Organism: Drosophila lutescens; assembly: GCA_037075285.1. Lineage (NCBI taxonomy): Eukaryota > Metazoa > Arthropoda > Insecta > Diptera > Drosophilidae > Drosophila > Drosophila lutescens. The sequence goes on from JBAMCF010001109.1 coordinate 936,036, forward strand.
AAGTCAAAGTCCCCAAACCATCGACGAAATTTTGCGTTCGACAGCCGCAGGCAAAGTGGGTGGTTCAGTGGGTGATTCAATTGGTAGGGGTGGCAACGACCACAGACGCGTCTTTTGTTTGCTTTGACAGAGGGCGCACCACCCACACCCCCTCGATGTTTTGTGTGTGTGTTTTAGTCTGGGTGACTTGGTTGTTTTGGCATTGGCGGCTACAGATTTGCTCGCCGGAGCACTAAACTTTTATTTCTTAAATCTGTGAATCGTTTGTGCGCCTCGCTTAAAGTCAATATGCGGGCGCAAATGTACGAAATGATGAGACAGGCATGTCAGTGGAATGGTGTATACACAGTGAGAAAGCAGGTATTACTACTAAGTAATAAAATATACTTACCTTAAGGTGTTAAAAAATTGTCAAAATCATTTGTTACTAAAAAGAATTTTGAAAGATATAAAATATAATATATTTTTCCTATCCAAACATAAAATTTAAATAAAAATTGTTAAGTTTTTTTGTTAAATATTGAAAATATTATGAACAGAACCGAAACAAATGTTTACAATTTAAATGACTGCTTGGGAACTTATTAAAAAATTATTTAAAAATTTACAAAAATTATCTTTCATTAAAACTAATGTTACTTTTTCGCAAACCTCTATATTTTATCTTTTTGTGTAATGATAACGTGACCCAAACTGGGCCTCTGATTTTCCCAACGTTGGCGCTGCTGTTGCCGCTTCCTGTTTTTTGGAAAATCGGTTTTTGTTGATGCCAGCGCCAGTTGTTTAGCCCCCGACAGCGCAGACTTCAGTTAACCCGCAGCCACCCCCTTGATCCTCCCCCAAACCACCCACTTCACTCCTAACCACATCCCATCCGTTGGCCGAGCTTCTGTCCAGCAAACAACGACAACCGACAACTGAAGTGGAGTTTTGTTTGTTGTCCGTTTGTCAATTACAAAACTTTTATTGCAATTTACTTTTGTTTCAAGCTCGCAGCAGTCACTTTTACCTAACCCCCCTAACGCCCCACGCCCACGCCCATGCCCACCCACTTTTGAGGTCGTTTCGATTGCTGTTCGTTGACAATTTCGTTGTTCGCTCGGTTCAAGTATTTAATATAGCACTCGATGAAGTAATATCCATTCGCTTGTTTGATGAATTGTAACGGCCCGATGTTCGAGGACATCAAATAACGATAGATGCCCACTGGATGCCAACGATGTTGGCTCTGGGTTAGATATCGAATTGGTGTACGGATTGCTAGGGGGGAAACTGGGTTGGGAGCTGTGAAAGATAGGAGACATTTCAACAATTCAGGCTGGGCCCGTTAATTGAAGTTTGATGTTTGTTGCTCTGTTCGGTGCATCACAAAAAATCTAAGGGCTTGTTATAGGAAAAAATTACATTAAGACGTAAGAAGAGAAACTTTAATTTATAAACTTCGTTTTTAAGTTGACTCAGATAAATAAGACTTACATATTTATTTTCCATATGTAACTAAAATAACCAAAACTTTCAAAGTTAGCAAATATAATCAGCTAAATATTTAATATATTTTTAATAATAAAGGTTTCTATAAAAATAAAATCTAAATTAATTTAAAATATTTGAATTAAAATCTTAACTTGTAATTACAAAGTGTCTTGAAGAAGGAAAGACCTGCTGAAGTTTGAAATTAAGAATACAAAGTTAATTTATTTAAAACAAAGAGGGCAATATAATTGCTATGGCATTACTAAAGGCCGTAAAATAACAAGTTTTTGTATATGCAAGTGTTTTCATATGGGATCAACTTAATAGCCACTTTTTTTCCAAGTTGTATTGTTTAATTTGCATGGCCTTCTTGGGAATGAATTTTGCGAACCCCACTGTGAGCCACTTCAAGCCAAGTGGAGACTGCCCAGGAAATGGCCAACAAGCCCGGCATTCGATTTAAAATTAACAAGTTTTTCGCCTGCGTTTACTACTGGTTCGAAGAGCCCAAAGGAGCACACAACAAACGATGCGCTAATTTGACAAAACCCACATGAGGTCCTTCGGTCCTTCGAGGGATGCGAAGTGCGAAGGGGATTTGGGGTCCCTGTAAACCGAATGGGCCCCACGAACGCGCATTTAGCGAGCTCCACAGGAGGCTGCGGTAATTTGCAAGAGGTCCGGTCCGGCTCTCTTCTCTGGCCCAGACATATGCGATCCTATACAATCAAATAGGAATGAAATTGACCATTAATGTGTGGGGCAGGTAAATATGGGCATGCGTCTGCTCAAGGGGTGGCAGCACATGGATGTATGGATGTATGTTTGGATATGCAATAGCTATGTGGAGTGCATTGAATAACGCTGGATTGGAAATCCCCCAGAGTTCCTTGCCATTGACAGCTATTGTGAATGATGTTGACAAATGAGCGATTGTAAGCAGGAAGTCGAGGTGAGGGACTTGCACTAAACACCTGAAAACGGTTCAAGGATATTTACAAAAAGCAGCAACTGAAATCGCATTACTGGAACAGGAAAAAATATTAACGTAATGGAGGAGCTTTATACTACTCTAAACCTCATGCTGGTTGCGAGATGAAAAATAAATGTGATGATAAATTATTATTTTTGTACTTGATGTGAAAGGAAGTAACTACGTATATGATTTATTTAGGAGTTTAATTGATATTAATACAAAAAGAAAACCTTGGGATCAAATATGATATGAGATATGAGCATGGTAAATTTATACGCATATCGTTTTTACCATGCAATACAAGTAAAATTTATTTGAAATAATGTAATTCTGCCGATTTCTCCCTTCCGAAAATTTTCTGACTTCGAAAAAGAGAGGAAGAAGCAATATGGCAACTTAAATTCGATATATAGCGATATGGCGCTTAAAGTTACATAAAGTCACATTCGAACTATCCTACTTAGAACATGTTGTTTACATTTTGATACTAGATAACATCAAAATGATTTCGTTTCATATCAAGTTTTTTTTGGGTGTATATCTCATCAAGCATTGTTCTTAATTATAGGTTTAGTTTAAGTGCAGATTAAGTTTATATAATTTGGAATACCTTCTTTTGACTTCTTTGTGCATACATTACTTAAGTATTTGACTTATTGTCATCTGAAAATTCCTGACAAACTTTTACGCTTAAAATAAAATTCTAATAAATTAATCGCGGCAAACGCGCGCCTAACTCGAAACTTTTCGCTGCCAACTAATCATCTCGAGCTCTCCAAAGCATTGCTCGGCATTTGGTAAACTCATTAAAAACTTTTTCTTATCGCGATGGAGGCAAAAACAAAAAATGTCAATACAGTGGGAACTCAAACAACCCCGCGTTTCCCACCTGCATAATTTTTTGAGTCAACATTTTCGCATAACTTAAACATTTGCCGTGCACTCTTTTGCGCCATTTCTTTTGCCTGGAAAGAGATTCCTGCCGACCATTTTTCATGCTTCAACTTTTGCCAGACCAAGAGCAGCAAACATTTTTATAGCGCATTTAATTAATTAGTCGGAAAGTTTTTTTCCCTTCTCACAGCCCTTCTTCGCATATTCTTATTGCTTATTCCTCGGAAAGTTGGCTGTTCATCAACTGAAACTCATTATCCCTTTCTGCCGGCCTCAAGTTATTATCTCGTCAACGGGCCCTCGATTATGCCGGCGAAACTCTTTTCCCGGTTGTCTGGAACACTTCCTTGAAATATTCATGCGGTAAACTCCTTTCCAAAAATGCCCATTTCCCCAGCCGATTCTCGAAAGCCAAACGATTGTGATGATGCCAGGACTTCACTCCCCCGTGAAATATTCATAAAATACTTAATTAATTGATTAATGACCCCCAAAAGTTGAAAGTTTAGCTAAAATGCTTAGCTATCGAAAGGTATCAAGTTACCTATCATTGGATGTGGAGAAGGAGATGAGGTCGACGATCCCACGGGGAGTTGGAAGTACTGGCAATTGTTCATGGGGCAAAGTTAGCGACAAAGTTTGGTGGCAACTTTAGCCTCTAATACAAAATTAATGCTAGGCAGTTGGAGATTTCTCTATTTATTATTTATAGAGGAAACCAACAATTTTTTCTTTATAATAATGTTGCTTAACGTTAAATACTACTAAAATATACAATTATCATCAATGTTTTTAGAATGCAAGAATACTGTTTTTTATTACTATAATTTTATTAGAATAAAGTCCGTATAAAATATTGTGTAAGACTTGAATATAATTTTATTTATATGACTTTCCGTGCTTCCCTAAATGCAATAGCATTGAACTTCCATTGCATTTGAGCTAGCTTTGTGCGATTTTTACATCAAATGCTATCAGACATTTTCCAAGTAGGTGGTATACATTCTATATAATTATATACACACATATCCTGTTGCTTTCGTGTTGACATCCAACATCCAACAGCCAGTGGAATAGCGACAATGGGAGCCACCCACCTTTGGTTCCGGTTGGCAGACCCAAGTAACAATGTCACGCACACATATTTCCTGTCATTCCGGCATTTATTTCCTCACTTCGCTCCACTTCTACTATTTATACCCGTTACTCGTAGAGTAAAAGGGTATATTGTATTCGTGCAAAAGTATGTAACAGCTAGAAGGAAGCGTTTCCGACCCCATAAAGTATATATATTCTTGATCAGGATCACTAGCCGAGTCGATCTAGCCATGTCCGTCTGTCCGTCTGTCCGTCTGTCTGTCTGTCTGTCTGTCCGTCTGTCCGTATGAACGCTGAGATCTCGGAAACTATAAAAGCTAGAAGATTGGCATTTTGCATACAGATTCTAGGAGTTCCTACGCAGCGCAAGTTTGTTTCAAAAAGGTGCCACGCCCCCTCTAACGCCCACAATCGCTTATATACGATTTTAAAAATTTCAATATTTCGGAAAAGTAAAAATGCAGTTTTATTGTGTTTATCAATACCTATCGAAATGTAGAAGAAATTTTTCAAATTGGACCATTCGTTAAAAAGTTATTCGTGTTCAAAGTTTCTATCTCCATCTCCCTCGCACTCCCTTTACCTGAGTAACGGGTATCTGATTGTCGGGGCACCCGACTATAGCGTTCTCTCTTGTTTTTTTATCGCATCCTTGTTAACACGTGCGTTGCTTCCCCATTGTTGCTATTACTTTTTCTGTTGCAGTGTACACCAGGAAAAATGTTTACAGGTGAGCCAGAGAAATCTAAAAATATAAATTTAGTTCTGGGAATTGAATATGGTTGATAAATTCCATGCAAAATTTTAATTTTTTAAAATGTACAATTTTTAATATAATTATAATTTTCAAATATTTAAAATTCTCAAAATATATTTTAGCAATAATATTTTCCTCAGTGTAACTTTATGCCTGCGACCACACAAAAGTTTATCAGCGCGAAAAGATCTCAGTTGCATGGCCATGGCCAAAACTGAGACCTGGACCTGGCTCAAAGTCACAGTATGGGGATAGCATGTGTAAAAACAAAGAAATACAGCAATAATATAATTATATGTTGGCATGACATGTTACGTGCAAGTGTCGTTTTGAGAAATTTTAACACGTTCCCCCCTGCGAAGTCACAGGACTCTAGAGAGGCTAGTGTTTCAAGACTGATGGGATGTCATTAGATGGGCGATTGAAATATGATAGACAATTCCTTTGCACTTAAAATATACCTTGAACTAGGATTGGTAAAAAAATCGATAGCACTATCGATACTATCGATGGTTTTAATATTTAGGAAACATCGATGGTTTGGGCCCACAACCGATACTATCGCTCAAAAAAAGTAATTGAATTTTACATGCAACTTTTGGTATATTTTAAGAAAAAAAAAATATTAAAGTATATACTTAAAAACACGACGGTATTTTAGTTCTTAAAGCTCAACATTGAATTTTGTTTCACTTTAATCGCTATAATTTTTATGAGTCAAGCATTTATTTTCAATAATTTTTTTTCATAATTTTCCTTTGTTTTTGCAAATTATTTTTTATTTTCGATATTATCGATAGTATCGATAGTGACCACCATCGATAGCCAAAAACATCGATAGTGTCCACTAGCGATTTTTTAACAACCCTACCTTGAATAAACTTTAAGCCTAACACTTGCTCTGTAAAATTAATAAAATAATTCAGTTAGCCAGTTGAAGTAAGCATTCTGAACTCAAATCTATCTTTCCGGCTGCCGCAAAAAGAATCTTCAACAATGGGATAAGGATAACGATAACCGAGCATTTTTCGGTCGTTTTTGGTAATTACAAGACTCCGATGCCCCGGAATTTGTAATCAAAAATGCCACAAAAGCCACCGAACGGGAAAACTAATAATAAAACGCTTAATAAATCGTCTATCAAAGGCGAAGGAGCCGCTGCAACTCGCACATGCACATGGAGCAGACAGAGTTCGCTGGAAACTATATGATATATGGATGGTCTAACAGGAGTCTGGCTGCCACAATTTTGGGGGGGGGAAGAAAGAAGGGCCAAATGGTGTGGAGCCACGAAAACTATTCAAACCCGCAACTCGTCTGGTCAAAGAAAATTCTAATAAATTCTTTTCATGCGAGAGAATTTTGTCCGCTTTATGGAACTTAACACGCTGATAATTGAAAGATTGAGTGCTGTATACATTGTTCGGCCACGCCCAATTATATTGGCCATTAAAAAATGTCTGGGCAAATGAAATTAAGGCCCGGCAACAATGTTGCCCCACTGACTAGATAATATCGCAATCAAAATGCCAAATGCATTTTTTATTGAGTTAGTCAGCGACGGCCAGTTCTTTTCTCTCGCTCTGACAGTCCGTCGGTGGCAATTGCATTCATCCTTCAACAAATTAAAACAAAGTTATATGCCACTGCAACACATTTTTTTTCCACTCCCTTGGCTGGCTAGAAATAGCGAAAAAAAAATTGTGGCTGGCGTTGGGGATCGTAAAAAATTTCCATTCCATTTCAGTTGTAAATTCTTCGTGTTGGTGGGCATAACAAGTTTTCATGCTTGATAAGTCAGACAGAAACAAAAAAATTTGGTCTTCTATATAAAGATATATTAAGCGAGAATAATCCCCAACTTTAATTATTCCAAAAAATCAAAAAAAATCCTAGAAAAACAAATGGAATGTTGTTGGTAACAAATCGAAAAAGTTGTTTACCAATCCAAGGGCTTAAGACCTGATTGCTCAACAATTTCCATAATCAATCCTTTCGTCGCCGCTTACGTGAATTTTAACCCCAAAAAAACAATCGATGAGCCAAATTACGCATACGACACGTGTGTCGTGACATTTTTTATTCCTTTTACCAGGTGAATTGCGATCAATTTTCGCGTGTGTGACAGTACACTGAATTCGACATTGTCAAGAGTAATTTTTGAAAACAAAAACGAAAGCGGGGAAAACAATTTGGCAGACAAATTACAAGGAATTTGAAGGAAATTTCAATCAATTTAAGCTTACGTTTTCTACGAATTTCTTCAGCCAGCTGTGTGAGTCAAGAAAAAGTATATATTTTCAGCACATACATAAGCATGATGAGATGTGGAAACTATCGTGTGCATGCCCTTTGTGAATTGTTCGATGGGCTCTTGAAACTTTAATGCAACGTGCCTTGACCTCATGACGTTGCTTTCAACTTTTCCATATGCAAATGGGTTGGAAATCGTTGGGGGGTTGGAAAAAAGAGGCCCGGATGGAGGACAACAATAAAACACGACTGCCGACTGCAGGTGAAAGGAAAGCGCATTCAGTCCAGCCTCCGACAGGATTCGCTCCTTAATTGTTTACTCACCGCCCTCAGACAACTGTGATCTCCCAGCGGGAACAACTTAAGCGTCATATTGAGCAGATAAAAGGCGGCTCTGTGCATCCGCCTCCTGTTTGCATTTCCTTTGTTTCCGCTTTTTAATTCTTTTCTCTCAAGCAAACACCTGAAAAAAATTATGTCTGTAATTCTTTTGAGGGGTTAAAGTGCATTTTTGTCGGAAGTTTTTTTTATTAATATTAAGTATTTTAATGTAATATAATTAATGTTTTGTATTTAACTAATTTTGTAGATATTTATTTTTAATATTAAATTATTGTATGATTCAAATTTAAAGTGCATTTTTTCAGAAGTTGTTCTTATTAATTTTAAAATATTTAAAAATAATATAATACAACATTTTTTGTATTTAAATAATTTTGTAGATATTTACTTTTAATAAATAAATTCTGTATCACTTAATTTTGTTTATTATTTTACAATAACTCCCCATCTTTTCAAAAATACCAACTTAAGCGCCAACTGCAATCGGTTTATTATGCCAGAAAAACAAAAATTGAAATGGAAAATCGTACGCAAGATGGCCCCATTTCTCACTGGAAGTACTTCTGCAGGATTCCCTGTTCATAGAGACGCTTCACATCGGTGCCGCCGCCCACGAACTTGCCGTCGATGAAGCACCGCGGAACGGTCCTCGAACCCGTCATCTCGCCCAGAACCGCCTGGATCTCGTTGCCATCGTCCCGCTGGTCCAGCTCGACAACCGTGGCCTTGACATTGATCTTCCGGAACTGCTCCTTGGCCATGCTGCAGTAGGGACAGTAGGTCTTGCTGAAGATCACCACCTTGTTGCTGCTGATGGTTTCCCGCACGAACTGCGCATGCGTACTGTCCATGCTGACAAAGAGGTTGGGGCGCTGCAGCGTGCTGACCACCGTACCCATGGATCGAGCGGGATGGCTGGGCTGTCCGGATCCGGAAAAATTCGGAAAATGGTGGGAAACGAGGCTTTGGGGTGGTTGAATTTTGACCTACGGCTTTCGACTGGCTATTTTCGATGGAAAAAATATCAGTTGCTACGATTCAGGGACTGATGGGATTGCTATGGGATGGAAATTGAAATTCATAATATTTGATAATAATTCTCAAGGCTTTATTGATATATTCTTATTCTTCCACTACTTTAATACTATTTTCTAAAAGCGGAGCATTACCACACCAAATTATTTAGCATTTTGGGGAAGCTTTTAACTTTCCCTTTTCCCAAAATCGATTAAGAAATCATTAAACTTTAAAGCAAAGCCGCAGAACAACAAGCCAACTATTTGCCAGCTGTAACTGCGGTCTGGTCCTTCATAAAATCCTCCTCTGCAGCTTTTTCCAGGCTTATGACACTTTCACGCATTCTGGGCCCAAAAGCCAACCGCAGTAACCGATGGCTCAGGGAACCGCAGTGGGACCCCAAAGCGAACCCTTTTTGCAATTGAGAATCGGGAGATGCTGAGGGCGAGACTCACTAATGAACTGAGGCGTTTATTTATGCAAAAGTTGAGACCTCAACTAATGGGTCGAGGACATCAAAGACGGGACTATGGTCCCCGTTATCCTTCTACTTAGAAAATCCACCGTCTGGCCGGAGTTTAAATATTAAATAACCCAAAGAGGAAAGTCAGTTCAGTTGAAGGATGGCGGAGGAGTTGGGTGGCACAACTAACTGCAGACATGTGGATGCCGGAGAAATCCTTTTCATTAACGCGGCGCTTGTTGCTGACTTCCTGCCAGGACGTCTCCCATACATACATATGCCTGCACAGATATGCCAGTGTGTCCGTGTCCGTGCCCGTGTCCTGGTCGTAAGTTTCCGTGTAACAATGTAATTTATTGTGCGCACCTTTGTTTTCAGTCAACACACACTCAACGGCTTCGCCCGGGTAATAAAACAATTTCTCCCCAAGTTCCAAGTACCTATACAGAGAAAAACAATTTTAAAATCAGTATTTTACTATCCTATAAACTTGTTTACATAATTATTAAATAATAATAAAGTACTAGGTATATATTTTTTATATTTTAGATTTTAAGGACTATTTTCATATTATTTTATAATATTTTTTAAAAACACATTTTATTTCAAATTGAATTCCTGATTGTTCTAATGATTTTCCCACTGTGTGTGCAACATTGTTGTCGCCGGGACATCGCCCACACACACTGTATATGTAGCCAAAGGCACTCCTAAGTGGATTATCCTTCCTTCAGTTACTTCAAAAAGTTGCCCCCCTCTCTTACCTGTCCAAAAAAGCCAACTCATTATTGTTGTCTTGTCTTATTCAATGGCCATCTGCTAACAATTTACACATATGTAAAGCGCCAGTCCTTCGTCCTTAATCATCCTTTCATCCTACGACGTGCTACAAATGTATCGCATGCAATAAATAAATCGCCTCTCTTCGCGCCTGCGCTTCGTATTCAAATCTCTCTTGAAGATTTCCTCTGAGTGTGCACTCGACCATCGTAATTGTTTTGGGAAATTTACTTAACAATCATTTTAAATTGTTCGCGGTTTTTCCCAAGGATTAGTACTTAATTTGATTAGGCCATTCAAGTTGGCAGCAATTTCTCGTTCGTGGTGACGCCTTTTTATTGCTTTGACTGGGATTTCTCGGTTCGTTTGGGGCGACCATTAAAAATGTCATTTTGGGGGTTTATAAGGAATGTGGTTTTTATAGTGGAAGAGTTGTAGTATTAAAGGGAAAATTACTTAAAAGTGTTATGAACATATTTCTAAAAATACATTTTATAGGACCAATATTTACTAAGTACATGTTTTTGATAAATGTTGTATGTATTGCTTTATTGTTCTCTAAAACTATACACAAAAATAAATTAAATTATGCTGCATAACAATAACCATACTTTTTCTTGGACTTAAATTCTTGCATTTCTTAATTAACTGCCATGGAGCAATACAATATAAATAAATTCCAGGACTGATGACCTCTTAAGGTGATAACTGCTGCATCCTTTTCGCAATAGAAATTCCCATCTGGCAATTAATCTACTACTTAATTCTCATCAATACACTATTTCCACACCTGACACAGATCGATAGCCATTGTCCATTGAGAGGAGTCAAAGTTAAAGGCTCATCCACCTGAACTGAACTATGGGAATCACCAAGAAGTCACCTGACGAACAATGCCTTTGTCGTCGTCTTCGAACTCCCTGCTAATTGCCAGCAATTTGTCTACGCAATTGCGTAATCCCATTGGCCCATTCCCCCTGCTGACAAATTAATTTCCAATCATTAACTCAGCTATGCAATGGCAACAGATACTACACAGCACGGGATTCAAAGGGTTTACGAGATGGCTATGGTGATGGCGATGGTGATGGGAAGACCTCCTCAATTGATCACAATTTAAATGTCGGTCATTTATAGCGGCTGAGGGGTGAGGAATGAAGGAATTCGCCTGCTTCGGCTAATTGGGTTAGGCAGCAAATGGGCCAGAAGTCGCTAGTAGAGCGTACTTTAAACTTGAATGCACCGGGAAAAAAATATAAATCATTTTGAAATTTATTTTTACAATTTTTTTGTACCATTTTTTATTTTGTTAATGTTCTGTTATACATTTCTACCTCTAATATTTTATTATATTGTGATTTGTGTAGCTTTTATCAAGAAAAACATTTTTATTTAATATTTTTGGATGGTATCATATTTTTTCTTAAATACAAAACATTGAAGAAAGCGTGGCCAATCTTAAGCACAATTTAGACCTAATTGATAAGCTTAATTTACATTTAATGTTCATAATTTTGTACCACCCTGTTACTTTCTTCTTCATCCACAGCAATTTCCAGCAGTCTGCTGCCGTTTGCAAAAGTTTGTTATAAATTTCTTCATTAAATATTTTCATTCATGTGCCACGCGTATTTCGCTTTCGAAAGGGTTTTCCAACCCCCTCAAGTGAAATTAAATGAACTGCGTGGGCTGTAATTATTCATGTGGGGATTTCCCCTTTCGAGCTTTCCCAGTAAAATGCTCTCCGGATGAACTTAGAAGCTGCTGGGTTAGGTTAGCCCCAAAGACCTGAGTGCCTTTGCATATTCATAGTTCTTGAGACCGAATAAGTAGTTCAGGTATGTTAAGTAACTTGTGCGTAAAGTCTTGAGGGAAATTTTAAAAGATATGAGAAATATTGGAGGTAGGAGTTTTGTTGAAAATAAATAAATATTTAAAAAGACGTGGTTTAACAAAAAAAAAAATATTATTTAAAATTCGGTTTATAATAATTTCAAATATCTTGGAAATGTCAATTTTTTAATTTTGTTTCTTCCAATAAAAAATATGAAATTTATTTAAAACACTAACGTTTTTATTGTGTTACATAAGTGTACTATATTAAATATTATAATAATACAATTTTCCAAAGCCAAAAGGACTTAATAGTCCTCAACAAGCAATTAGTTTATTTTTCCATCCAGGTCGGATTAGCATATCCCTGCATCCCACATTTCACCTAATCAATTACCGTTTTTCCCATCTACCAACACCGAAGCAATTTAAACTTTTTTCCACTGGCGCCTTGAAATAAAACTCACCTTAATCTCTAGCAGGCATTCCGACCATCTTGCATTTGAGCCCACAGCTCTCTAGTTTTCTCCAGTTGTCTCGGCTCAACTCATCAACCCAATGCACATCCGTCCAATTAATCCAGTGCGTATCAGCCAAGAAAAGCTGAAGCCAAGAGCAGCAAAAAAAGAAGGAAAATGTAAAAGGAAAAACTAGGCACACCTGCGCGCCTACCGTTCCAGCAATTTTCCGCACAAATTCCAAAGATAGCAGTAGGCCGTCTCTTTCCCCTCGCCCTGTTGCCGTCTCTTTCGCTCGAGACCAAGGCAAGGCAAACGCATGATCAAATGTCACAATCAATTTCAATTTGGCGCTCGAATTGAGCTTCGTTAGCGGCAAAAGCTGCAAAAAGAGACGGCACAATCTGAACAATCTGAAGCGAAAGAGTGAAGTGCTTTGGATGCCACGAAGGAGATGCAACAGCCAAAGCCACTTTTTCTAATCAACCGCCTGTAATTTAACTAATTTGTGTAGCTCGTTGCAATTGTCTCACGTTGCAAACGGCAAACTGCAACTGCAACTGCAGCCGCTTCCTTGACAACCCGGCTAACCAAATATAAATTGCAAATTGCTCGCTGAATACCTTAGCATGTCCCAAAGACGGGGCTAAAAAGTGGGTAGATTGAATGACTAACTGAAAAGGTGGAGTAGGATTGGCTATCTTTCACATGGAATCAGGTTTTACAAAGAGAAAACAAGAAAGAGATTTAACTAGGAAGCTTTAGATAATCAATATATCAAAAACCTTTTTTTGAATTTAAAACATCTTAAAGTTTATTATCAAATTTTGAACATCAGGAATAATAGATTTAACTATAATAATGATTTATAAATTAAATACATCAAAAACATATATTGGAATTTAAAATATCTTAAACTTTATTATCCAATTTGGAATATCAGAAATATTGGAATCTAAAATATCTAAAAGTTTATTAACCAATTTGGAATAACAGGAATATTAGAAATATATTCATTCATTATCAGAAATTCTAAAATGTGTCTAGGTTAAAATAAGAAAAATGCGATCAAGGTTTAAAAAAATTCATAGTTTTAGTAAATGACGATGATCTATAATCTCTATAAATCAGGTAATTATAATCTTGATTAATAAAACTATCCAACCAAAATATGTTCCATCTTAAAATGTTAAACAAAAATGTATATCTAAGTAATTTAAAAACAAAAAATCAGTCAATTTCTTAGATATTTTGGAATAAAAATACTTCACATTTACAGTGGAACAAAAAACATTAAAATCCCCCAGGATCCATTCATTCCAACACCGAACCGCAATTATGCGCTTGGAGTGCATTAAGGCAAATATCAGGAGCCAAAAAGTATAATAAGAAAACCTCTAAAACTTCCAACGCACTTTTTGGTTGGCTTTCTTGGCTCTTTTGTTCTTCAGTTGCGAGTATAGTTGCAAAAAAGTCTTTTGTCCTTTGTTTACCAATGTCTAGACGCCGATGGTGACTTGGCTCAAAAGCTGCATCCACGGTGCGTGGGTTGTCCTTTAAAGGCATTGTGTAAGTTTTAATGCAAAAATTGTGTGGTTGATAATATAGAATGCAAACTGGCCTGGGCCAAATTGGGTTTTTGAAAGTGTTTCATAACAACAGCGCAAAAGTTAGCAGAACAATGAGACCTTTGCACAAGAGACCGGAAAAGAAAAGTGTTGCGATATGAAAGTAAAATCAAAGTTTTTAATGAGCTTCAATTCAAATATGAACTACGGTTTTCCATGCTATCGAAAACGGTTTATTTTGAGTTTTGTAAGGGGTAATCTTTAAAGCACATAGCCAAGCTGAAAAGTTTATTCTACCCCGAGAAAAGGTATTAAAGATTTTAATTACGCGCAGTAAAGAGAATAGAACGTGCTGCAGCGGTCAACGATTTGCGGGAAAAGAGCGGCAAATTAAAAACTTTGCGTAAAATCCATTTTAACTTTTCAACAACTCATCGCGCAGCTTTCTACGCAGCTGGCACACAGCAAAAAATCGCAATCTGAGCCTGACAGCCAAACGTTTAATAAAGGCAATTGGAGTTGGAGGCGGAGCCATTGCAATCGTGGTTATTTCTGCTCCTGTGTGATGAACGCGATGAGGCTGTCGACGGCCAGTTAACCAAAGTCACTCAAGATGGAGACTACGTTTAAGACACACAAACTTGAGATGGTATAGATTCTACACCCTGAAAAATGGACAAGAAGCTCATCCAAAATGAAGTAATGTTCTTGAAACTAAGAGCATTTGAGGTTAAATAGATCTTTAAATCGAGAGAACAGTTTTCCATCTCCTTAACTTAAATATGGCATTTGCTTAAACTATTTTTTTAACACTTTGGTTTTCTGTTTTTCTTTTTATTCTGTAGTTTTTAAAAGTCTCATTATCTCAAACAAAATTTTAAAAACTCTTTTGTACGTCATTGTGGTATATAATTCCTTTGTTTTTCAAGACTTTAGACTCCAACACTTGATGTTTTAAATTAAAGCTTGCATCCCAGTCCCACTCGCACTTTTCCTGCCAGCCAAGTGGGACTGCAATGAAGAGATGCGGAGGCCGCTGGCATTTGCCTGCAACTCCATCTAAATGTTCATTTGTTATGCTGTCGTCGGTCGCGATCATCTTCGCCGCTATATTCGCAATCACCATCATCATCCCCGTCCTCAACTGGCGGGCAGCCAACAAGTGTCTTCAAACACACTTCCACTCCACTTCGCCCTGCCAACTGCAACTGCAAAGGAGGCGCCCCCAGCAATGTCTTCAAGTAGCCTGCAGCGTAGCGATGCGCACTTGTCTTTTTTCTGGCCATAAAATAGCTTTAAAAAGATGTGTGTTCAAAGCTTAAAATATTATAATTTATACTAAGAGTTTGTATTACCATTTTTTTTACGAATTACAAAAAAGAAAGTATTTCACAAACTTGGCTTAAATATTTATACTTTTAAAATGGTTAGAACAGAAAACAGTTATAAATTTTGCTTAAAAATTTTAAAAATTATTCTTGCTACTTCTTTTTGGGAAACTCACATATTGAAAAAAATTATTAATTATCCTTCTTAAAAAAGTATCCAGCCAATCTAAATACAATATATTAACAAAACAACATCAAATTATTTAAGTTATTAAGAATTTGTATGTACTCAAAACTTAGAATTTTTCCCGCTGAAATCGGAACAGATCCGGCACATGCAAATTGCCAGTGGACGCAATGTTTTGATTTTATTCTCATTTTGATTATTTTGTTCGCTCCACTTAAATAGATGGCCTGGAGACTTTTTCTCGTGGCGTGGGCTTATTCCCGAAGACTGGCTTGAGTTCGCCTGGCCAGCTGTGAAGTGCAGTTGAAATTGCCACGGCGTGGGCTTTTCCAGCTTTTCCCAGTTGTTCGAGAAGTGCGTGACATGTGTTTCAGAGTGCCAGAACGGTAGTTAACTTATGGAAATGCAGCCAGCTACTCGACATCAAACTTTGTTTGATTGACTAGGCGATGGACATCGAGAAAGCGGGTAAGTCACGTCCGCAGCGATGGAATAGAGTTGTCCGATGGGATCGCATGGAATTCAATTTTGAGTTCATATCGAAACTGAGCTGAGATGAAAGAAATTTATACGATTTTTTTTTTGTTTTTTGTATACTTATTTATACACTTTGGATTGGGCTTATTATTAAATTTTTGAAGGATTAAGATTGATTAATTCCGACAGCACCAAAGAAATGTTTAATAAAGAAATCAGATAGTTGAGTATTAATTCGATAATATATAAATTATTTCATACAGGATTTACATAATATAGTTGGTGTTGTTAAGTTAAATAAATTAAATTTACTTTTTTATGTTTTTAAAGTGTTGCCTAAAATAGAAAAAAAAACACACACAGATTTATTTAAATTACATTTTAATATTTATAGTACCTGTTTTGATTTGAATTTTAAATCTTTCTTGGCCAATAAATAATTCATTTAATTTTATATTTGCCAGAACTCGCATCTTATTAGCCAGAAATTGACTAACACCTAATTTCCCTGACATTTGCCTAATTTTCTGCACACAAATCCATTTGACAAACTATATTTGCCAATTCCACCAGACGCAATTTGTTGGCCATACAAAACGATTCATGAGATACTCTCCATCCCGGGGATTGCCCAATAAACGGCTCAAGATTTATGCATGCCGGCGTTTTATTGGCCCAAATCCAGTTCCACTTCTGCAATATCCTCTGGCAAAATTGTAATATTTACGAGTATCGATACACAAATCACAAATCCAGTTCTCCGAAATGTGTGCCACCAGGAGATATGGTATGGATTTCATAGTTAGCCAAAGGTACTTTACCATTTTCACACTTAATTCGAATGCTTTAGGGCAGTCATTAAACAAATCATTTGTGGTAACTGATATTACTCCGATAAAATTGTATTTGAACGTTAGCCTAATAAATTCTTTAGCTTGCGTGGGATTTGTTAGAAAGTGTTAGAATCATTTTAAATTTATAGTGCTATAGTGCTTTACCAAATGTCTTAAGATTATGTATTAAAAATATTTGTAAATAAAATAATTTTAAACTTTTACCCTAATACCAACAAATAGTAACTTATTAAATATTTATTTTAATAAATATTTAAGTCTAGTTCACCAGAAGTCCTCTGGCCAACAAAATATTTATTAATTATTTTCAAAATGTCTTAAATATAAAAATATATATTTTTTGATTATTGTTTATATGCCTTAAAAGAGTAGGAATTTTTTCAAATATAATGCGAGAAATCAAAAGAAGTACTGATATGGAGTCATTAAACTCTCCCCGATTCTGGCCCCCCTTTCAATCTTTTAGCCCACTTAGTTGCACTGAAAACGCCTTTGAAGTGTGTCAATGCATTGCTTGCCACATGTGGAACATTTCGCACGACACCAGTTCGCATTTCACCCCCTTTTCCCCCCTTTATTTTCCCCCTTTTTGGCCAACACTTTTGGCAAGTGTCTGCGCCTGCTTAGGCCGTGATAATTTATGTGGCTGCCGCATCTCCGTCGTCGTTGGATTTTGCGGCTTTGATCAGTGCCGACAACAATGCACCCAGCCTTTTTGCCCCTGGAATTCTCCCTCTCGACTTGAAAGCGAAAGTGACATTTTACTAATTTAGCATTTTGAATGCGCCTCGTGTCTTGTGGTCGCGCCAAAAGATTTATTCGCTGCACTGCAAGTGCAACAGTCCCGCCTCGGCGGCTTTTAATTAAAGCTGTTTCTTTTCCTCTGGCCACCGGCTAAAATGGTAATTCATCAATAGCATGGTTATGGATGCTGGGCATGCTTGCACAAGGATTGATGGATTGATGTCCAGAATGTGCTGGTGAACTGCCAGGAGTTCAAGGATAAATAGTTCTAGCCGGTACAAAATATTTTTAAATATTCAACTTAAATATGTATTGTTTTATTATTAAATAATCATTTAATTTTTATAAATAAATACAAATTAATAGATTACTTACGTTTAATTTTTATTTATCTGTCTTAAACTGAATTAAATTTTACCATTTTTATTTTTAAGAATTATTGTATCTTTTTAAAAAAAGTATAAATCCAATACGAAGGTAACACAAAATTGGGCTACTATTTTGGATTTTCCTTTTTATATCGTCCAATATTTTAATAATATTTTTCAGGATTCTGTTTCTATCCTATTTTAAATAGTTTTCTAAAGTTGTTACCTAAAAATAAATGTAATTATTTTAATTAAAATCCTACCCCTATTTTTGTAGATCTCCTCAAAGGATTATCTAAACTAAAAAAAAGCTGGAAAATAATACCCAAACTTCCCGGAAGGCGTATTTATTTTTAGAGAAATAATTAAAGCATAATAAAATCTATAAACCAATTAGTATCGAAACGCTCAAATTGCATTTACCGAGCTTGTGGTGGTTTTTTGCTTTATCCGTTTATCGCGTCGAGACCAATCCGCGCTGCTTTTTTGTGCCCATCAAATTGGCGGGGAAAACCGATTTAACAAGGCCAGAAACTACAGCAACAAAGGCAAACATTGCTGAATTATTCAGAGGCAAACAAAAGGCATTCAATTAAAATTTGCACAGTTTGCTGGGCATGGCAAAACATTTAATACAATTTACGCAAATTAATTTCGATGCAAAAATGCGGAAATGCAAAACTGCGAAAAACATCCAAATCAGCGAGGATGTCGAGGAATTTCTGCTATTCGAAACGCAGCGGGGGCAAAAAGCCCTGACAAAAATCGCATTCAGCGATCGATGGAATGTTTCGAGTGCAACAAAAATGCAATATTAATGGCCTATATAAATGGCAGATATACTATATCCCAAGCACTCACACAAGCACACAACTATAATGGCCCTCGAAACAGCAGTTAAACGCAAATATTTTGGGTAAAAACAATTTGCGAAAATTGCAAAAACCGATAGATAGACAGACAATGCAATACCAATTTGTCGTATTGTTTGCCAATGGCCAAAAAACAATGGCTTAGGTATCGAAAGATATGGCAATGAATGATGTGTAGGGTCATCCATTTTGCAGGCAAAAGCTTCTGTTCTGTTCGGTTTGCTCTGTAAAATTGGGTCAGCCGATAAAAACAATAAATAGTCGTTGAGAATTTATGGCATTTTAAGGTGTTTGCACAAGAACCATTCACCAAATTGATTGCTCTCCATTCAGCTGGCAATTAAAATGGTATGAATTAAAAATACAAAATAAAGGAAGTCTTCAATTTTTTTGGATTATTACTTGAGGTTGCTGGAATGGAATATGGCATTAGATATTTATGTTGTTTAGTTTATCTATGTATTTCTTGGTTAGTTAAATACTTCTTTATAAAATGTATTTACATGGCATATCAAAAGATACAAATTTCAAGTCATATGATTTTTAGCTATTTTAAAATAATTTTAAATTATGCAAAGAAATATTATACTTTGAAGTATTTTAAGTTCATATATAACGTTCATTCTTTTATTCTCATAAGTAGGTACATATTTTATAAATAAAAAATTAAAATATAATGAAATGCAAAAAGGACTACAATTCATAAACCTAATTAAATAGTTTTAAATGCATGATACTGCATTTTAAGCTTCCCGAACTCCAACTAAATGTTTAAAGCAATATTAAGGCGCTCTTATGAAATTATAATAAACTGTGAGGAGTCACCGAACTGACCCCCCACATTCTTGACAGTATTAAAATAATCAGCCACGGAGGCAAGAATTAAAATGGCCACGGAGGCATTATTAGGTTTAATAAACAAAAGACTCGTAGCCCTGGAGGAATAGATCGATAGTTAAGTCTAGTATTTAAGTGTTTTCTAGTTGGTATTTTGGTGCCAGGAAGGCCGATAGATAAATATTCTTAAGAATACTCATGTGAATATTTTGATTATAAGTGCGATCACTACTTTGACGAGAAGTGCGATCACTACCGAGACACGCGGACCTGGCGGAACGGGGGCTTTTTCGTTTTTACGCCCGAACGCAGCGGTTGCACGACTCCGTCACCCAGCGAGATCACCGCCAGGACACCGGGACTAGCGAAGTAAGTTAACCAAGTAAACCAGAACCTACAGTGCGGGTAAAGACCCAATACCGAGAATAAAAGTGAAACCAGAAAACCTACCCGGCCCGAGTCGTCTACTAATTTGGGAATCGGGGATCACCACTCGAGCCACACGGGACCAGCGGAAGGCAGTGTACTTATTTGACTGGTAATATCTCCGAATAAGTGCCCTGTCCTTTTCCGTCGGTACCAGCGCCGGTAACCGGCCACTTATTTGTCTGGTCATATTCTGCAAATAAGTGTACCGTTTCCCGCCGAAACCAGCGCCCGGAACTGGCCACTTATTTGTCTGGTCATCTTCTGCAAATAAGCGTACAGTTTCCCGCCGGAACCAGCGCGCGACCCTGACTCTAGTCGGCTCGAGAGTAAGTGCACCCAGTACACGCATGCGGGTACAGGTGACCCCAGTCTGTAGGTTCCCTTTCGCCGCCGACGCCCGTAACCCACGGAACCAGCGGAGAGCCGAAGGACTTATTTGGCTGGTGATAGCTCCGAATAAGCACTCCTGTTTGGCGTCCGCGCAGCAACCCTTCCCGGCCGGCACAGGCCAGTGACCCCACCTCGTCTTTCTGATATCTACAAATTTATCTGTAGAGGATCCTGGGCAGACTGAGCCTACCCCAGCCCAAGAAAGTTCCTTACAGATTGCCCCCCTTTCTTCCGGTGAAGGAAGAAAGGGGGGGGTGTGAGGAGTCACCGAACTGACCCCCCACATTCTTGACAGTATTAAAATAATCAGCCACGGAGGCAAGAATTAAAATGGCCACGGAGGCATTATTAGGTTTAATAAACAAAAGACTCGTAGCCCTGGAGGAATAGATCGATAGTTAAGTCTAGTATTTAAGTGTTTTCTAGTTGGTATTTTGGTGCCAGGAAGGCCGATAGATAAATATTCTTAAGAATACTCATGTGAATATTTTGATTATAAGTGCGATCACTACTTTGACGAGAAGTGCGATCACTACCGAGACACGCGGACCTGGCGGAACGGGGGCTTTTTCGTTTTTACGCCCGAACGCAGCGGTTGCACGACTCCGTCACCCAGCGAGATCACCGCCAGGACACCGGGACTAGCGAAGTAAGTTAACCAAGTAAACCAGAACCTACAGTGCGGGTAAAGACCCAATACCGAGAATAAAAGTGAAACCAGAAAACCTACCCGGCCCGAGTCGTCTACTAATTTGGGAATCGGGGATCACCACTCGAGCCACACGGGACCAGCGGAAGGCAGTGTACTTATTTGACTGGTAATATCTCCGAATAAGTGCCCTGTCCTTTTCCGTCGGTACCAGCGCCGGTAACCGGCCACTTATTTGTCTGGTCATATTCTGCAAATAAGTGTACCGTTTCCCGCCGAAACCAGCGCCCGGAACTGGCCACTTATTTGTCTGGTCATCTTCTGCAAATAAGCGTACAGTTTCCCGCCGGAACCAGCGCGCGACCCTGACTCTAGTCGGCTCGAGAGTAAGTGCACCCAGTACACGCATGCGGGTACAGGTGACCCCAGTCTGTAGGTTCCCTTTCGCCGCCGACGCCCGTAACCCACGGAACCAGCGGAGAGCCGAAGGACTTATTTGGCTGGTGATAGCTCCGAATAAGCACTCCTGTTTGGCGTCCGCGCAGCAACCCTTCCCGGCCGGCACAGGCCAGTGACCCCACCTCGTCTTTCTGATATCTACAAATTTATCTGTAGAGGATCCTGGGCAGACTGAGCCTACCCCAGCCCAAGAAAGTTCCTTACAGATTGGCGCCCGAGCAGGGACCCTTCCCGGCCGGCACAGGCCAGTGACCCCACCTCGTCTTTCTGATATCTACAAATTTATCTGTAGAGGATCCTGGGCAGACTGAGCCTACCCCAGCCCAAGAAAGTTCCTTACAGATTGGCGCCCGAACAGGGACGAGGAGGACGAGCCGGCGTGTCCTAATTTACGGCCTAAAGACCCGTAAATCCGCCGTGTGCCCGTAGCCGCCCAGAAGGGTACCCCAAGCGCCGGCAACCAAGCATTTTTATTCCCCCCGCTCCGCTGCCCACTGTTCCGCGTCGCCGAGCAGTCGATGCAGTGCATCACTGCACCCCTAGAATTTTGACGCTTCCCACTGGCGACGCAGCTACTACAGATCGAAACTACTGGTGACGCGGGCCCGCCATTACTGACGCAGCTTGGACGAAAGGAAAGGAGAAACAAGAAAGGCTCCGGAAAAGCTCACCCCGACGGCGAACGCAGATTTTACGCATCGTACACACTGGCTGACGCAGCTGTTAGTACTTGAAGTAAGCAAGGTTCTGCCATTGGCCGCTGCCACCGGACCCCCGCGAGCACAGGCAAACTAAGCCAACAACAGAGAGAATCCACGAGGAGATCCCGCCGGGGAACGCACCCCACGATCCCAACCCCACGGATAACAGGCCGCGAATCATTGGCGACGGACCGCAGGAAGTCATCCGGGCATCAGAAAGTGAACCCAAGCCTACCACGATGGGCGTACGGTGGATCTCGTTCCGGCGAAAGGAGGAATTGGAGGCATTACTGGAAGAATTTGGGTTGGAACAGACAGGAACGGTGGCAGAGCAGCGAGCGCGTTTGGCGGCGTTCATGGGAGAAGCCGATCACAGCGCGAGCATCCAGAGCCGCTTCGCCGAGCTGGAAGCAATATACCCGGAGGCGGCGTCCCCCAAGGAGGGCCAGTCGCGAGCCACATCCCCGATGCTGGAGGAAGGAGTTTTGAAGTTAAACGTGCCCAGCCGAATCGCTTCGCTCAAACCCGATCACTTGAGCTCTGACCCCGGGGCCACACACAACGCCACGACCTCTGCAAACCGAGCACCCCGCGACTCCATCTCAGCGGCTGTGTTGACAGAGAAACTCCGTATGTGGGGAGTTAGCTTTGACGGGGAGTCGGACCCGGTGCACTTCATAGAGCGCGTCGAAGAGGGAGCAGCTGCATACAACGTACAGACCAGCGAAGTGCCCCGAGCCATCTCCGGTTTACTCACGGGCCGCGCAGAGAGCTGGTACAGAGCTTATCGGATGCACCAGACACCGTGGCTTCTATTTCGCAGCGAATTTCTGGACTTTTTCCTGCCCCCAAGATATTATCAGCGGCTAGAGGACACCATACGGACCAGGTACCAAAAGGCAGGGGAACCGTTTAAAAGTTTCGTTGTGGATTTGAAGCTCATGATGCAACGGGCAAAATACTCCCCCGAGAGCGAACTGGATCGGATCTATGAAAACCTACTCCCCGAGTACCAACTCTTTATCAGACGCCACGAGTTCTCCACGCTCACGACACTGACGCAGCTAGCCGCCGCATACGAGATCGCTCGGGATCGGGATGTGCACCGTCACCTCTCGCTTGCCAATTACACTTCGATAAGCACGGGCACGAGACCCAGACCCCAGCCACACCAAAGAACAGTAGTGCCGGAGGCTCATCCTGCAGCCAGAGATACTCACGCAAGCCCACTACCGGTGGAAGGCACGAACCAGATGATCTCCGACCACGACACCCGGATAGTGGATGTCCAGCACGCCTGCCGACGCTGCGGAGAGAGCAATCATTTCGCCAGGGAGTGCACAAGACCCGCAGTATTGTTCTGCTGGGAATGTGGACGACGGGGCATACGAACAATAAGTTGCTGTCGCCGTTCGGGAAACGAACCGAGTCCTCGCTCGACGTGGGAGCAAACGGGGACAACACGCACGCCTCCCCAACAGTAATCCACCCTCTACGGCTCGAGAACGGCCGGATAGTGGCGGCAGTCACCATCGAAGGTAGACCACTGTCAGCTACGCTCGACACAGGAGCAACCCGCAGCTTCATCAGCGAGCGAGTGGCACAAGACCTGGTCACGGCCACGAACTCAAGAGACGTGCGGACGCGGATTTCATTAGCGGACGGATCTTCAAAAGTCGTCACTAAGGCGATATGGGCGCGAGTTACTTTGGATCAGCAAACAACGGAGATGGCGCTGCTGGTCTTGCCCTCAATCCTCGACGAAGTCATTCTGGGAATCGACTTCCTGTGCGGCATTCGAGCGTCGATCATCTGTGGCCTAGCAATGCTACAACTTTCCTCTGAACCCCCAGGAGAACCAGGGCCGCCGGCATCAGTCGGATCCCGTCTCAAAGTATCAGCGCCGGCAACGCCAAGGGCTCCAGCAGCCACATCAGCGCCACGGGCTACCGAAGCCGCATCGCCAAGGGCTCCAGCAGCCACATC
Organism: Drosophila lutescens; assembly: GCA_037075285.1. Lineage (NCBI taxonomy): Eukaryota > Metazoa > Arthropoda > Insecta > Diptera > Drosophilidae > Drosophila > Drosophila lutescens. Next base: position 960,229 of record JBAMCF010001109.1, read on the forward strand.
AGCGCCACGGGCTACCGAAGCCGCATCGCCAAGGGCTCCAGCAGCCACATCAGCGCCACGGGCTACCGAAGCCGCATCGCCGGCAACGCCAAGGGCTCCAGCAGCCACATCAGCGCCACGGGCTACCGAAGCCGCATCAACACCAGCACCGTCCGGCAAGATCGCCCTAGTAGTACAGCGGACCCGGCCACCACGGGAAGGCCCGCCAAGGAATTTGGCTACGGGGGCTCCCACCCACAAGGGAACAACAGACTACGGGCTGACCCCTCTAGCCGATGCCGGAATCGCACGACAACGAAATCCTTTTCGAAAGGATGGCCCAGCTACTAGCCGCAACTCGACGGCTAGTTTAGCTGCCATTACCGAACACAAGAAGGAACCTCCACTTCAACCGTTCACCGAAGACCCAATAGAACCCAAAATCCTCGCGTTTTTGGAGGAAGAACTGGAGCAGTTCGAGGGACTGACCGGGGTGACACACATCACAGAACACCACGTGATCATGCGGGATGAGAAGCCGCTCAAGCAGCGCTACTTCCCAAAGAATCCGGCCATGCAGCGGATCATAAGCGAGCAGGTGGACGAACTGCTACGAGATGGCAGGATCGAGCCATCACGGAGCCCACACAGTGCACCTATTGTTCTGGTTAGGAAGAAGACGGGGGAGATGCGCATGTGCGTAGATTTCCGACAGCTCAATGCCCACAGCGTGCCAGATGCGTACCCGCTTCCCCGCATCAACCATATTTTGGAACGCCTCAGGAATGCTCGCTACATCTCTACGTTAGACCTAAAAAATGGGTATTGGCAAATACCTATGGCCGAGGATAGCAGGGAATGCACCGCCTTCACGGTCCCTGGACGTGGACTTTTCCAGTGGCGGGTCATGCCGTTTGGGCTACACTCCGCACCGGCCACCTTCCAGAGAGCGTTGGATAGCGTCATCGGGCCAGATATGGAACCGCACGCGTTCGCGTATCTTGATGACATCATTGTCATTGGGCTGACGTTGGAAGATCATGTACGAAACCTACAGGAAGTGTTCAGACGCTTGCGAGACGCTAAGCTACGCCTTAACCGGGAAAAATGCAAGTTCTTTCGCCGGAGCCTGGTTTACTTGGGACACATGATCAGCGAAGCGGGCATCCAGACGGACCCTGACAAGATCGCAGCCATCAGGGAGCTGAGGCCACCCTCCACCTGCAAGGAGCTCCGTCGATACCTAGGGCTCGCTTCCTGGTACCGACGCTTCGTACCCAACTTCGCAGCAGTTGTACAACCCATGTCAGCCCTGTTGAAGAAGGGGAAGAAGTGGCTCTGGGAGGAACCCCAACAACGCGCTTTTGAGGACCTGAAAAGCAAACTCACAGGAGCCCCAGTGCTAGCATGCCCGGATTTCGGTCAAAAATTCCAGCTGCAAACGGACGCCAGTGATTACGGACTCGGCGCCGTGCTCACCCAGCAAGTTGAAGGAGGCGAGCGAGTGGTAGCATACGCTAGTCGGCGGCTAGTCAAGGCCGAGGAGAACTATTCGGCCACCGAAAAGGAGTGCCTCGCCATAGTGTGGGCCGTCCGCAAGCTCAGATGCTACTTAGAGGGCTACAGGTTTGACGTGATAACCGATCACCTTGCCCTGAAATGGCTCAATTCCATTGAGAACCCGACGGGGCGAATTGCTCGCTGGGCATTGGAGCTTCAGCAATTCCAATTTGATGTGCACTACCGGAAGGGGAACCAAAACATAGTCGCAGACGCCCTATCTCGGCAACCTTTGGATACCTTGCAACAGATACGAGAGTCCGGACAACCGTGCAAATGGATCCGGGCCAAGATAGACCAGATCAACGCGCAGCCGGAAAAGTTCCCTGACTATGTCCAGGAAAATGGGCAACTATACCGACACTTGGGCTGCACAGCACATGACGAGGAACACAGCCCATGGAAGCTGTGTGTTCCCACAAGACACCGACCAAGAATACTCGAGGAATGCCACGACCAGCCTGCGGCAGGGCACCTGGGCATACGAAAGACGACTCGACGAGTGGCCCAACGGTACTTTTGGCCGGGGATGCACCGGGACGTAATCCGCCACGTCCGGAGCTGCGAGACGTGCCAGAGGTTCAAAGTAGACCAACGTAAGCCAGCCGGAAAGATGTTGACCCGTCGCCCCGAGGAACCCTTCGCCATGGTCAGCGTGGATTTTGTTGGCCCACTGCCCCGGTCTCGCCGGGGAAACACGATGCTGCTGGTTTTTCTCGACGTCTTCTCAAAGTGGGTGGAAGTCATACCACTGCGGAAGGCTACAACCGCCCAACTAGAGCTGGCGTTTCGAGAACGCATCTTGGCCAGATTTGGAACGCCTCGTACCCTGATCTGTGACAACGGAGCCCAGTTTACAAGTCGGGGCTTTAAGTCACTGTGCAAGAGAGCAGGGGTCAATCTCCAATATACTGCGCCCTACTCGCCTCAGCAAAACCCGACAGAACGTGCCAACCGAACGATCAAGACAATGATCGCCCAGTATGCCGCAGAAGACCAACGGACGTGGGATCAATACCTACCAGAGATCTCACTGGCCATTAACTCCAGCATTTCCGACAGCACCGGGTTCAGTCCCGCCTACCTGGTACAAGGCCGGGAACCTCGCTTGCCAGGGGCGTGGTACGACAAAGTTACGCCAAGCGCGGGCGTCACCCCCCAAACCGCCGAAGATCGAGTACATGGACTAAAGGAAGCCTACATCATCGCCCGCGAGAACAATCAGCGCGCGTCCCACGAACAACAGCGGTATTATAATCTGCGACGACGCGAGTGGCGACCCACGGTGGGATCATGGGTGCTCGTGCGTACACACCACCTCTCCAAGGCGAGCGAAGGATTCAACGCCAAACTGGCCCCGAAATTTACAGGGCCATACAAGGTCATCAAATTCCTCTCGCCAAACGTGGTGCGACTCCAGCTAAAAGGCTCTCGGAAACGGCGGACGGCCAGCCTACCCGACCTTAAGGAGTACCAGACCTCCCGAGAAGCAGACGTCCCCACGAACGAATCATCAGACCACGAAGGAGAGCCACCGGAGGGGGTTGAAGTCCCCAAGCATCCGAACGCGAGAGGAGGCCGCCACGACGGCTCAGACTACGACGACGACGAGCCACCCTCTCCTGGAGCTACAGCAAAGCGACGACAGGTCCACTTTGCAGAGTGAAGTCACACTTGGTAACACGTGTATCGAAGCGGTACACCCGTTTTGCCAAGGCCAAGATAAGTAACGCTAAAATAAACTAGTTAACCGAACTTTGTAAGTAGCACAATATGAACAGATCAACCGCACTGTAGGTAGGGCTAGCATGTAATCGTAGTGTCTAACAGGTTTGAACTTTTAGTCATAACACGCGTCCTACGACGTACCACGATGTCCACAAGCTCGGCTTCGGATGGGCTAAGGGGCCACCTCTTCAGCATCGACACCACAGCATCCGCAGTCTCAGTCACCACCAGCAGCGTGGACTCAGTGATAGCCAACGACGGGAAAACCAACCAGCCGACACCGCATGACATACCGGAAACGGCGTCCTCGGGGAATGACCAACACCGCCTGGCGCCAGACGTTGGCGAAGCAAGCTCCCAATCCACGGTCAAGCTCCACCCGGTCATTTCAAGGGAAGTCAGCGACGGATCAGTAGACGGGCAGATGCCAACCACAGGAGACGAGGTAGTTGCGGCACTAGCCGAACTCGAGGCAGCCGGACCACCGACCGCTCGCCTGGCACTACTAAACGATGCGGAGCCACCAGGAATCGGCTACGGTACGCCCTTCCTCCTAGTCACGTCATGGCTCGACAGTATGCAGGTACCAATGTTCGATCCTGGATACCTCACCCGCTGCATCGAGGAGAGCACTCCACGAGTGCCATGGCCAGCAACCTCGGGGGAAGGTGCATCGGTCGGCGGAGACGGACGGTCTGATACCGGAGGCAACCGTGCGCCCCTGCAGTGCACGCCAACGGAAGCCAAGGCGGCATGGGCAGGGTTGGAAGAGCGCTCATCAAGCCCCACGGTCTCAACGGCAGCGAGCGAGCCCCACATATCGGCAGATCTGCTACTGGGTTCGCCCATGAGGGAAGACAGGGATCCTCAGGACCCATTAGGACCACCAGAGCCAGGCAGGGCCAAGACGCCAGACCCCATCACGGGAGTGGACCCGATATCCGACGACACGCCGTCAGATTCTCAGCCAAGATCGCTACCTACGACACCGGGACAAAGGATTCTCGTTGAAGAAATGGGCATCACCCTTGCACCGACGGTCCACAATCCAGGTCCAGGAACAGCAGACGAGCACTCGAGTCCGTTGGCACCGTCCAACGCCCTAGACGCTGGAGACACAGTTGACCTCGAGCTCTTCATGAACCTGGCCGAGGAGGACGAACTGCTGGGGACTCTCGGAAAACATCCGGAAGTCGAAGAACTCCTTGCCGAGGAAACGTGGACCACAGCACCAGAAGATTGGCACGTAAACACGTACGAACGTCGGCTACCGTCAACATTAGTGGACTTCGTCAGGGCCATCGACCGCCGGAACGTGCGAATCCTGCGGCGGTACGATAGCCACGAGTTTCGCGTCATCGTCACGGCCAGTCGGACAATCAAGGTGGTACAACGTCCTTCACCGGAAGAAAGGGGGGGGTGTGAGGAGTCACCGAACTGACCCCCCACATTCTTGACAGTATTAAAATAATCAGCCACGGAGGCAAGAATTAAAATGGCCACGGAGGCATTATTAGGTTTAATAAACAAAAGACTCGTAGCCCTGGAGGAATAGATCGATAGTTAAGTCTAGTATTTAAGTGTTTTCTAGTTGGTATTTTGGTGCCAGGAAGGCCGATAGATAAATATTCTTAAGAATACTCATGTGAATATTTTGATTATAAGTGCGATCACTACTTTGACGAGAAGTGCGATCACTACCGAGACACGCGGACCTGGCGGAACGGGGGCTTTTTCGTTTTTACGCCCGAACGCAGCGGTTGCACGACTCCGTCACCCAGCGAGATCACCGCCAGGACACCGGGACTAGCGAAGTAAGTTAACCAAGTAAACCAGAACCTACAGTGCGGGTAAAGACCCAATACCGAGAATAAAAGTGAAACCAGAAAACCTACCCGGCCCGAGTCGTCTACTAATTTGGGAATCGGGGATCACCACTCGAGCCACACGGGACCAGCGGAAGGCAGTGTACTTATTTGACTGGTAATATCTCCGAATAAGTGCCCTGTCCTTTTCCGTCGGTACCAGCGCCGGTAACCGGCCACTTATTTGTCTGGTCATATTCTGCAAATAAGTGTACCGTTTCCCGCCGAAACCAGCGCCCGGAACTGGCCACTTATTTGTCTGGTCATCTTCTGCAAATAAGCGTACAGTTTCCCGCCGGAACCAGCGCGCGACCCTGACTCTAGTCGGCTCGAGAGTAAGTGCACCCAGTACACGCATGCGGGTACAGGTGACCCCAGTCTGTAGGTTCCCTTTCGCCGCCGACGCCCGTAACCCACGGAACCAGCGGAGAGCCGAAGGACTTATTTGGCTGGTGATAGCTCCGAATAAGCACTCCTGTTTGGCGTCCGCGCAGCAACCCTTCCCGGCCGGCACAGGCCAGTGACCCCACCTCGTCTTTCTGATATCTACAAATTTATCTGTAGAGGATCCTGGGCAGACTGAGCCTACCCCAGCCCAAGAAAGTTCCTTACAAAACCAAAATGAGCCTTAAATATTTACATTTACACTTTTCCCCAGACTCGTCCCAGTCTCATAAACTCCATCCGCATTGCGAAAGGCTTTACAAATATTTTCATATGCAGCCTTTGGCTCCTGGCGCAAACATACAAAGTGTGAAACCCTTTGAGACGCACTAGACACGCCAGAAAACGAATAAAAATAGGAAAACCCCCAAGAAAAAGAGAACATTTTCCGGGGGAGACACGCCACGATACACTGTGAAAAGCTTGGGCAAGGGGAAAAAACAAAAAATGCAGGAAAATTATTTTACGGCAAGTGTATGCGTTGTAAAATTATTATGAGCTAAGGGTCTGGTTACATGGCAAAATGTGTGGACGGTGCGGGGGATCGCTATCCGCTTGAATTAAAATGAATTTAAGTGGTTTGCTTTTGGCCAAAGTTGCTTCCATATGCAGACAGAGCAAAGAGCAGGGATATCGTGCAGAATGCTTAGTGGCTGGGCGAAAAGACAGCTCAAATTTATATTTACCTGCGAAATGTCTGCAAAGTTACAACGACTTATTAATTACGCGAAAAGAATGAGAATCAAAGGGGTTAAAGTAAAAGCTAATTAAATGATATACGATGAAGGGGTAGCCAAAATTAAATAAAATGTACATATATGAATAAAACAGCAGGATTTCTTAAATTAAAATATAACGAGCATGCAAGAAAATCAAGTAATAGACCAAAAATCATTTCTTAAATATTATCTTCTAAATTTTGCTTGAACTCCAAACTTAAATTACGTATACCCTTTCTATTAAAATCCCCAGATTAACTAAAAGCCAAATAAATATTTGGATTTTTGGGTCATGATAAAATAAAGCTTAAAATGTAATATTTTAAAAAAGAAGTATAGAAATATTTGTGATTTCTTGATTTAATTTTTATAAAGCCATTTAGGCAAAGATTTTAAGAATTTTAATGAACTACTTCTCCCATTTTTCATTGAGAAGGTGAGTTTCAGCTTCATTCTATTAAGGAAGCAGAAATCAAATATTAATTCCAGTAGATGGATAGATAAGACCTGCCCCCTGATAGAGCCATCAACACGCACTGGTGGAGCTCTGCAGTTTAATTAAACTCACGATCATGAGCAACTTGCCGCGCAATTAAAACTTAAGGCAAGGCTGGAAAAATCACTCTCGGGGAAAATGAAAAGGAGGCGTTGCTGTTTGGATGGCCGAATAAAGTGGATGGGGCGATTTGCTATCTGCCGAGGCCACGCCCCCTGGAAAGTGAGGGGCGTGAGTGGCAATTTTTCGCGCTGAGTGCAAATTGCGATTCGGAGGATCGGATCTCTGAGCTTTTCCCCAGTGCAAATAAGCAATTAGTTGGCTTAATAACTCAATGGCCTTGCAACCGGTTTGCATTTCCTAATAGAATTTTTTCATGCACAGTGGCGGGGGGCAAAGGGGGAGGGGGAGGGGGATGGGGGATGGGGAGCCTGTGCCACAAGTTAACTTTTGCCTTTTTGCTAAACAGTCCGCGTAAAAGTTTGCTGGCAACAAAGTTGGCCGGGGCACAAAGTAAATGAAGCCGCCGCAGCAGCCTCAATTTAAAATTAAGCTCATGAAAAGTAGTTAACCTCCAAGCAGCCACCCACCACCGCCCTCCACCCAGTTGCAACCCCACTGCCAAAAGCCGTTAACTACAGCACAAAGTCAACATGGGTGGGGATAGGAAAGAGGGGACTTTTCCCTCTTGTTCGCATTAAAGTAAGCATGAAATTAAAGCTAAACCAAAGAGGCGACCTCCAACCCTGATGGATGCGTGGCTTTTATAAGCTTGTGGTCCACTGGGCGAAGAAAGGGGGGCGGTGGTAATCAGGGAAAGGCAAAAAGGGGGGCACAAACGGGGCACTGTTGCCTGCATTGTTGCAGCATCAAATTAGCAGCCTTGTTGTATAAAAACTAGCGCGAAATTCACATTTTTCGCCCATTGTTGGCGGTGAAAAGCTGCCAAAAAGGAGCTCAAATGACCTCAGACTGGGTGAACACCGAACAAAATTTTAGATTGGTAATTACTCCTTTTAAAAATCAGACGCAACTAACTAAAGTAACAGCCTTACTTACATAAAGAACTTTCATAGAATTAAAATTAATTATTAAAAAAAAAACAAAGATCAAAAATAAAAAATAATTCTAGAAAAAATTAGTAGATGCATATATGTATTATATCAGCCCATGTTATAAAATTGTAGAACCTTAGCAATTGCATAAAAATTGCAAAAAAATACATAGATAAAATAAAATATTCAGTCTTATTTTTTAATAAAAATGTTTCGAACTTTTTCTTAATTATTATCTCTTTATCCATCTAATCTTTAAAAATATATTATTAATTTTATAATTATTAGCCAGCTCGTGGACAAGATTTTGATAAAATAAAACTAAGAAGAAGTTTTTGTTTTTAATTTAATAACTTAATATTATTTTATATTTTCTAAGCAAAAATAGGAATAATTTCTTTCAGTGCACCTAATGATACCCTACCAAATTCAGCTTAAAGAGCAGCCGCAGACGCATCTTTTTTGTGAAAACAGCTGCACTTATTTGTTTCGTCCTGAATTTTCTTCTCTTTTATGTTCGATTCCCTTTGCTATCCATTGTGCTCCTTGCTCTGGATGCCATTTGTTTTGCGAAAGAGGAGGGCCAAAATAAAATTACAACACCCAAAGGTGTAATTGAATCAAATGAGGAAAGCAAAAATTGTGAGATTACTTCAAAATGTACGCTTCGAGACGAAACTCTCATTTCGCCGAGGGCAATCAAATGCAGTTCCCTGGGAAAGATTTTTTATTGCTGGCTGGAAAAAAAAGAGGAAGAGGGGTTACATGGCTAATAACTGAAAATACAAATGAGGGGGGCCAGAGATGTAAAAGTATTTTGGGGGTTGGAATATCCGGGGGAGCAGCAATCAGTGAAAGTGCTCGCCACAGGCGTCTGCCGCTTCCGGTGCGCCAAACGGAAACGGAAGTTGCACACGCCGCAAGAGCGGAAAAGCGAGAGGAACACTTTTCACGCACATATGCGCCCAATCATCATCATAATCATCATCGTCATCAGCATAATGCGGTCGAAAAACATTTAGAGACGGAATTATGACTGAAATGCAGACAAAGCCCCCAGACAGAACAAACTGCGGAGTGAAATAGAGAAAATAACCAACTAAACAGACTCCAAATGCGATTGCTAAAAGACTCCCGAATCCCCCAAAAAGTAAACTGCCAAAGCTGATTTTAGCAGTGGGTTGGAAAAGCGGGAGGAAAGGCGGGTGGAAAACCCGGTAGCCCGGGCAACATCAGTCGTCTGGTGATTTATGTGCACTGTTGAAGGCTCAAATAAGCGTTAAGTTTTCATTTCCGCTGGCGCCGCACTCAGCGGGTCCAAGGTCCAAGTCCGAGTGAAATATCCAAACTGCAAAAGAAATATTGTTTTCTTTTCTTGCCAAAACAAATTAAGAGAAATGCTTAAACAAAGTACCGACTTTCTGTGGATTTCCCGCCAAGGGGTCGCGCATTAGCAGCGGCGGAAAAGCATTCCGAGACGGGGAAAAGCGTTAAGGAAAATAAATTATGAAGACAGCGGACCAAGCGGAGCAGGTGAAAGGATAGACAGCAATGGGAAGTGTTTAATAACCGTTTTGGTGCAGCAGGACATTTCCAGCATTCCATTTAATTACATTTTCATAAATACTTTATATTCCACAAAAGAAAATAGGTAATGAAATGTGTTGTTTAAGCTAAAATATGTTCAATAACTATTAACCTTTTTATTGTATGATACTTTTTTAGTTGGATCTTCTGAATTTCAAAAAAGAATAGTGTCTTGTATTCAACTGCATTTTTTGAACTCACATTTTTATAAATTGTTAAATAGAAATAAGATAGAAATAAATAAAAATCAAATAGAAATGAATACAAACTTTTTTGAATTTAATTTTCTATTGTGGAAAATAATTGTGATAACTACATTTTGTTTAAATTAAAAGACTACACAAAAAAAAAAGCATGTCACCGTAAAATCGATATGCGCATGTGAATTTCTGGTTATGAAATACTCAATTCGATACTTAATTCGGTATACATATAAAGTTAAAATGAATATTACAAAATGTAAAATCGATGTACGTTTCATATCGATTTATTTTTGGGTGTAGTTAATTTATAAGTGTCATTTTTTGTGTATATATGACCATTTTTTTATTTCCTCTGGCTAATGTGCAACTCTAGCTATCTAAGATTAAATTAGTAATTACACTGCACTTAAACTCTTCTCCTTAAAATCTAAAGCTCATTAAAACTGCTATTGTTAATCGCACCTGGAGCCAAGTGGTGCCATTAATTAAATGCCAGGAATCCCTGTTAAAATATCTTTACAACTGCTAAATGGCGGGCAAACTTTTTGCCATAACCCCACATTTATCCCACTGCGTTAATCAAAGGGAATTATATTTGCAGGAGCGAACTAAACTTGACTTGGCATTTTATTTATTGCTTAAATATTTCGCCTTCTTGGCAAATTGTTAAAGAACTCTCCGGCGTACAATGTGGCGTATACGCAATTTATCAACGCACAACAACGGCAATTAATTTGTGCGTTCGCCTTACCAGCGGCAACATCAACTTTTATAAATCAAACGTAACGAGCGTGTAAAACCTGACGGGCCCCCAGGTATATATGGTATACAGAGCTTATACTTGCCGCCCCCTTAGCATTTTGGGGGTGGCTTTTCATTAGGTGGTGGCATTTTTACCGACCCCCCAATAACAAAAACAACAACTTTTCAAATAAAACTCAATGGCAAAAATATTTACAATTGACTCTGAAACATTTTTACCATTTGGCAGGCGTGACTTTACCTTTGTTTCATTGTTTTTGTTATTCCACATTTTTCTCCCCAGTTGCCTTTTACACAATTTGTTTTTTGTTTTCTTCCCGGGCCCACGCTGCGTATGAGTTATTTATTTTTGAATTATTGGCATTTGAAACTTTTGTTCGAGGGGCTGAACGTGCTTCTGGGATTTCTTATCTGTATTCGATTAGTAACTGAGCCGGGAGAATACCAGTGGATGATAAACGAAAGCGTATTTATGAGTATTTAAAATTTGACAGGGAGATTAATGGGTTACTGAAGCGTTGGAGGCCATAGAAAAGTTTTTAAATGAATATTAAGCGATAAAAAAGATTTTAAATTAGGAAAGAAAAGATTACTTATTTATTCATTTTACTCTTTTTCTCGGATTCGGTTCTTAGGTAAAGTTATCAAATTATTACAACGAAATAATATTTTGTTTTAAAAACCTAGGATTCTTTTTAATGTTTTACGCAAATTGGTACAATAAATACCATTAAATTTCTGCTAATATTCTAAAATAGGTACTAAATAGATCCATCTATTTATTCTTAAATGACACCTAATGGTCTGTGAACAAAATCATTTTACTAAAATACCTTAACCATTATCATGCTTACTCATATTTAAGCCCAATGCTTATAAAATTTACAACATAAGCGGCTCAATTATCGTACTTCTCTCCTGTTCGCAACCAATCATCACGAATCACTTTACCATCTCTCATCCCCAAATCCTCTTTGCATCGTTTGTCAGCGCCAACTTCTGTCTATCCACTAAGAACCTGGCCAACAATAACATCAACAATGACAACTACAACAATAAGAGTCCTGACAACACCCACACAGAGCGATGTTGAAAATCAAGGGAAACACGAAAACTTGCATAAGCGATGTTCCAACTCACCTGACAAACTCGAAAAGGCAGCTGCCGGTTGCAAGTTGCAACAATAACAACAGCATGTTGCAGCAAAGGCAACAACAACAAAGGGGTCCAAACAATTTGCCACTGCACTGGGACATCAGCATCACCCGATCCCTCTAAGCCCACGTAACCCCCCCAGCCGTCGACCCCTTTAAAATCCCCCCTCCCAAGAACACCCCCTCAGAAGCGCTACATTTTGCGCTTTATGCACATTGTTTATGAATTCTCGCGCACAAAAACTTTGCCCATGGGAAGAAAAGAAGGTAACGAGGGGTAGTTGCACTTAAAAAAAATAAAATTCCCTAAAATTAATTTTTTTTTTAAATTAATTTAAATAAGAAAGCGTCACATTTATTTCTTTTGATTTTCGAAAATGTTTAGGTACAAATGTTCAGTACAACATTTTACGATTACTGATCGATTTTATTTATGTTATCCAAAAATTGGAAATTATTAAATAATTATAAATTTAAAATAATTAAGTTAATATTGTTGTTCTTAATAATGTTTTATTTTAACATGCACAGAGAAAATTATACAACGTTTTAGGTGCCGTTTTCATATAAAAACGTTTTAAAAATAAAAATAAAAACGTTTAAAAAATGCAAGGTAAATTAAAATTTGTATGAAGCGTTTTACTTTTTAAAATGTTTCACTCCTTATTTTGCACCTAAAACTTTTGATAATTTTCTCTGTGTAATTAAGATTAAATCGCTAAAAAAAAAATGTATAATATCGCTAATAATAAAAAACTAACTTTTTGGAAAATTCACGAAGTAGCCCCCACATTTTTTCGAGTGCATTGGCTGGCAGGCCAAAAGGCCCAAAGGGCTACGAGGCTCTTGCGCTGAATGGTTTTACGATTATTAACCCATAAAGTATTCATTGAAGTGAGTTTGAGTGGCCCAACTGGGCTCGCAATTTTTGGCTGCTCCACCGCCGCTCGCCCCTCCCTCTCTTTCGCCCACCCGCTCTCTGTCTCTTTTCTGCACGCAAAAGTGCAATAACAAACAGGAACCAACAGCAGGGGCAGCAACTACATACAAAAGGCGCCACAAGTTGGCAGCCCTTTGGCTCTGCCGTTTTCATACTTCATTCGCTTTGTGCATTTTCCCCACCTTACCACCCCCCTCGCTTATTTTACTTCTTCTTCTTGCCTCCAACCTTTACAGCGAGTTGTTGTTGGCTTTTTATTTTGCGCCGCGCTCTCTTCAGTCGAGTGCTTCTCATTGGTTTGCATGTTATCTGCTCCATCAGCAGCATCTCCTGAACAGTGCTGCCAACTTGGCTACTTTTAAGCCAAGAAATCCATTAGGGCCTTGTCATTCCGTCACTGATAACTCCGCCTAAAAAATCCAAAACTATTTGGAAAAAAGGATTCGAAAAGTAAATAGTTCCACTTAACTGTGTTTATGAAGAACCTACTGTTTAGAAATTATGTCAGCCAGTAATTCAGGTTAAAAACAAACGAAATTGACGGATACTCAATATTCCGTCTTTTAAACTTATTTCTGTTCCATTTGTAATTCTCTAAAACCGATCCAAAGTTAACTATAGCTATTTATTAGTTGCTATACTTAAGAAAATGTATACATTATTACTTAGAATATAATACAGTTATGTATTTATGAAGCCACTTAAAGTCCATTTAACTTTATATTTTAAATGTATTTTCGAGCTTAAGATAGCTATTTTTGTAACCCATAAGCAACACTGTCTCTGAAGCGCTACTTTTGTTGTTTCGCTATTGCATTTTCAACTGGCCAACACTCATCTCTTACCCCCTTGAAGCCCCTTCACAACCCCCTGCCACCATCCAAACCCAACCATTTGTGAGTGCCTTAATTTATGCAGCCGACAAGAGTGAATATTAAAAGTTTTCAATGCGCCCAGTGTCTGTTGTACCTTTTGCTGCGGTCGCTTCTTCTTCTTCTTGGGCTCCCTGATTCTGCGGTTCCGTTTATGTGGGCGGTTCTTCGGCCTGCTCTTCAGATGATTATGATTACATTATTATTTTTTGTATATACTATATTATTATGGCTTCCTCTTTTACTTGGGTGGTGCATTCTTAATGAACAGTTCTGAAGATGATGAAGAGCTAAGGTGAATAGAGTTCTTAGTTTGCTTTCTTAGGTAAAAATAAAAAATTAAATTTCCTGAATATGTTTATTATTATGTTAAATATGAAGGAATATATTGTTTAGTGCTGAGATCCAGGTAAATAATTTGTAAGATAGGCAAATCTTGCCATCTTGCCTTAATATATATTTTTTATTTCCTTTTTTATACACCTCCCCATTTCTTGCTTTTTTATGGCCCTCCTAATCACGCTTACACTGCACAACCGAGCGTTAAAAAACTCATTCGATACACCTAAATTATGACCTCGGACCAGCTTCCCTTATATCTGCCATCCCCTTTCCACCTCCCCGCTGGCCTAGGAAATTGCGCCCACAAATCTTCCATCTCTATACGTAAATAGAATTTATCAAATTTAATTTCACGCTTCATGCGCTCATTTCTATTTAAGTTTGAGTGTCGTGTCCTATCGAGAGGCCAAGGATCCGCAAAAAAAACCGAAGGAGCTCGAAAAGCGGAGGCAAAAAGGCCAATGAATGTCAAAAATTGTGACCGTAAATGACGGGCCTCAGCCATTGGGGCAATGAGCACTATAAATCTGGCAAGAGATAACCGGAAAAATGCTAACGACCAGAATGGCCATAGCTAAAAATCTCTCACTATCGCAAAAAAAAAAACAAAAAAAAAATAGAAACCGGAAAAAAATATCAAAATGATGAGGGACACTTAAAGTTATGAAATTGTAAATTTCGGTTCGGTTTAGTTTGGCAGAGACAAGGAAAAGTACAAATATTTGGACTCGCACACACCCCATATCACTTGCCCTCGTCACAGGACTTGGGGTCTGAGTTTGAGTTTGGGTTTTTTGGGTTCCTGCATGGGGATTTTGCATAGAAAGTGGGGAACGGAGCATATACGCACACAAATTTCCATGTCAAGTGTTGTTCGAAAGTTGTTTTCAGCTTGACTTGGTTTCCTTCCAGCTCGGAACCGCCTCCTCCATAAATGTAATCAAAAATGTATTCAAATTGTTTTTATGGTGGCCGTGTTTAAACTTTCCGACGTTTCGCACATAAATTTTTGATATATGTGTCATGCATGGTGATATGGTGTGGAAAATTACTTTGGATTTTAATGAGTTGTCTGCTGATTTCGGTTAAGATGTGGCTGTTGCTTCTGTTTGGTTATCGAGTTGGTGCTTAAGCTTGGGCGTGAGAATTTCGTATTACCTTTAAAAATTTTAAATAATACAAATAATATTCGGGAGAGCCACAGAAATCCCTAGAATTTATAATCACTTTAAAAGGTGTCTAAAAGTAGGCCACAATTTTTTATTGCGAAAGTGGGATGGATATATAATTAGTATATACTAACTTTATAATTATTTTGAAGACCTAAGACATTTGTGTGCCTCTGCTGATAGTAAAAATTAAATTAGATATGCTTAAGACAACTGAATTACGAATCCCCCCTTGAATAAGAAGATTACATTAAAATTTTATTCCATAGCTATCCTTATTAAAGTGTATTTTCAACCAGACAATTTACAGATTAAACCCAAAACTAAATCCTCATACCGCACTAAGTACTTCCTGTACCTTTGAAGCCCCAAACGGAACCATTATCCCCGAAGAGCAAAACACCTACGTCATAAACATTTCCTAATCAGCCCGCAAAAGTTGACCCTTCACATGCATATAAAAGTGGGCGAGAGAGGAATGCTCGAGCTTTTGCCCCGGTCTTGGCCTCTTTGGGAACTACAAATTTTCCAAGAGTTTGCACTAAAAAGCAATTAAAATTTTACACGACCATTTGCGCAAGACAATTATGAGGAACCACATGGCCAACCATTCCCCCGTGAACCCACCAAGGAGCCCAAGCCCATCATCCAAGACCCCAACTAGAACGAGTCCAGAACGTCAACATTATGCCAAGACAATAAAACGACAGCGAGCGCCGCCAGGGAAAGCGAGAGATTTGTTGGCCAAATGCCACACACTCCACCGAGAAGATGGGAAATAATGGCTGGGTGGGAAAAACCGGGATGAAGTCGCAGGAGATGGCAATGGACCCGACCGACCGACCGCCCGTCGTTTAACTGGCAGCCATACCTACGAGGCATAACACCCAACAATTTCCACACATTTACGACACTGGCCCAAGGTAAGGGAACAAATTTTTTAAGCGCCCAGCGACCGGCCGAAAAATACAAAAAAAATGTGGCCAAGAAAAAGCGACCACTGCAAATTGAATTGTAACCAAAGTCGAGTCACCGAACAGCATAGGGAAAAACAGTGGAGGATTAAAGCTCGAGGGGTCTATGGTATGGCTAACCAAGGGCTTGCCAAAAGGCACTGAAAAAAAAATGTTAACTAACCATGGGATAAATTCGGCACTTTTTAAATTAGAATTACAAAAAATGTATTTAATTTAATTCAATTATAATTTTAAAAAATATATTATATTTTTTATTTCTAAATATCTTATCTGCATAATATTTTATATTCACAGAATCAATAAATATTAAAATATTTGGAAGTGGCATAGAAACCAATTTAAAATATAATTTCAAAATCTATTTTTAAATTCCTAGAACTATGCAACAAATTTTCAAACGGAAAATCAAAAGTATTTATAAAATTTTAGTTTTGGAAACCACAAAACTTTAAAATGTTTGAATAAAATATATTTTCTTTCCGAAAAAAATAAATAAATAGAGAAAGACAAAGAAACTTTTGAACTTGATATCAAAAACATAGAACCTTTTATTTTGCCACCTAATTTTCTGCGAGTGCCGTGTGTTTTGGTTGCAAGCCCATTAGTTGGCAGCAAGTTATGACTCTATTAAAAAAGCAACGCCTTGCTGCACTTGCCACCGTCGCGGAAGTTTGGACACACTGTCCTGATTCAACCAAAAATGGGCGTGGCTAGGGCGTTCTAGGCCCTCCCGAGATGTCGCTCGCTGCCATTTGTTTTTGGCCATAGTCGCGGACTTCAATAAACATTGGCAACATGGCAATTGTATGCGCAGCTGGGGCTTTGATTACAACCACTCATAATTGCTGCAGATTGGAGATTGGAGAGCCCCGAGGCCCAAATGGAAATTCAGCAAATGTTTTAATTGCAGTCTGCCAAGGGAGCTGATTGAATTTGCATTTCAGTTTGGTTTTGAGCTTCATAAATTGTAGTTGTCGTCGTCGTCCTCGTCTGCTGAAGATGCCAACCGCATGCCATTAGCTTCCATGATTCCATGAGCATTGAAGAACATTTACCACAAGCCAATAATCTAATTTTCGACCATGCTAAAAGCCTACTATCCCTAGCCCTAAGCTTAAATTGTTTTTTCGGGGCAATAAAAGTATACCTGAACCACACATAGGTCCCCCCACCCCCGAACTGGGAATAAGAAACTCCATGCAAAAGCCGAATAAAATGCCAGAAAATGGGGGGAAAACTTGCGGTTGTGGATGTTGCACGCCTGATGCAATTTACGGCGCTTTGTTAAACGCTTCAACATGAAACCGAATGCCCAGGAACCAGGAACTTCCCTCGTCCTCGGAAAAAAACAAGGGCAGGGAAGGACTGGCCCGAGTAAAGGATATACAAGTTTAAGGCAACATCCGTTCTGGGCCAAGCTGGCTGTGGCCATAAACAAACTCAACGCTCCGCACTGACCGTTCCCGGGCAGCTATAAAACAATTTCGCATATGGCTCCCCGAGCCCAGCTCTCCTTGTTTTTTCTTCTCTTGATTATGCGCTGAGAAAAAATGTAACAATTGCATCAAGAGTATGTATTTGTCAAATTCAGGGGAAGGCGAAACAAATAAATACGGATAAGAAACTGTTCCACTGCCAATAATAACCATTTAAGTTTAATATAAAGTGACAGATCTACAGGACAGGATTACTATAGTAACTTCATGAAGGTTGCACAAATTTTAAGGAGACTTGTCTGAGTTAATCCAGAATTTTATAAACAATATTTCGAGCATGCGAACAAAAATACTATGCTATAAAAATATTTTGGTAAAAAAGTATTATACAACAACTGTCGATAACAGAAACCTTCCAGTATCGGAAACCCATTTTAAGCACAAAATATTAAAAAGAAAACGAATGTATTTAAGCGTATATTTAATTTTTGTACAAATTGATAGAACTTGTATCTCTCCGGAAGATGTCGATATATTCATAAGTAAATCTTTTCTCAAACCTCCTTTTTTTAGTGATCCTTAACTAGGTTTGTTTTTTACAAATACAATATAATTTTATGAAACCATTTCCAATTAATCAAGTATCACTGTAAATCGCATGTCTTATCATCAGTATGAAAGGTTGGTTTTAAACATCCTTAAATTTATGTGGTATATAAAAAATATAAAAAATCACCATGCTAACCTTTTAAAATAATGATCGTAAATACTTTTATTAATTTTATCACTTATCCTTCCTTCATGTTTTAAAATCAAGATAGTCTTGTAATATGTAGTCTTTAACCATTTCAGGCAGACTTTTTTCTGCAAGTGTATTCGGGCCAAGTAGGAGTCCTGGCCGGAGCTTGTGGTTGTGACCAGGACCCCCGATCGCCCCTCGTCCGCTCCTGGCATGCACTAACACCTGGTAAGCGCCTTTGTTGTGCTCCGGTGGCTCCGATGGCTCCGATGGCCGAGTGTTGGT
The DNA here is from genome assembly GCA_037075285.1 of Drosophila lutescens. Classification (NCBI taxonomy): domain Eukaryota; kingdom Metazoa; phylum Arthropoda; class Insecta; order Diptera; family Drosophilidae; genus Drosophila; species Drosophila lutescens. The sequence goes on from JBAMCF010001109.1 coordinate 978,541, forward strand.
TACTTTTTTTGTTTGGAAGGGGCTTCCTCTTGCAGCCGGAATTTCTGTGGCTCCTGCCAGGCAGCTTGTTTTTCTTCCAATATTTTCTCGCATTTTTTAGCTGCTACTCTGTCCCAACCTAGTCCCGATACTCAACACTTTTGGCTTCTGGCAAATATTATGCTAAGCTAAGGAATAGTTTGGAGCCCGAAAAATTTTTGCATTCTGTGGTTTTTTGAGGTTTTGCGGCCATGTTACAGCCTCAAATTCGAGCCCACCAATTGTGGCTAGCTGAAGTGAGGTGAGGTGGAGTTGCAAAAGTTTTTCTAATTAAAAACACAATAAAGCTTTCGGCCCGCCGTCTTGGCCATTGTGAAAAGTGAAAAGCGGCAGGCGCTAAAACCGCGACTCCTACATCCTGCCCCTCTTTTCCAGTCCCCGGGTGTTTCTATCCCACACAATGGCCATTATGACATCGTTATGTGGCATCAACTTTGTGCCTCATTAAAAAGGTGAGGTGGCTCAAAGGCTGCTTAATGCGTCCTCCCTTCACTGTTCTTGTTGTTAAAGTTATCTGGTCTTAATTAAAGCCCCGGATTAGATATGGCCAAGTCATAATTGAAACGGAAAAAGCCAAAGAGCCTTGCCTTTTGCCCCTGCTTTAAATTCCATTTCTGTTTTGCTCTCGAAAGGCTGGAAAGGCTTTCCTCGCAGGACCTCGAATCGAGTGGTCAATCCACTTAAGCCTTCGAGGGCTTTTTCTCGACCTAAGTTTCCCCATTAAGCTTGAACTTAATTCCCGGTCAATGCCAGTATCGATTTCATAATTTCATTCGCTCGAGGGTTAATTGATTTTTAAATTTTTTCAAGGTCTTTGAATTTATAAATGATTGATGCGTTAATCCAAGATGTATTAGAACCGAACCCCATCGAAAATTAGTTTTAAACAGAGGCCCCGAGATCCAGTTAGGTTGGGCTGGTATTACTAGATAACCATACTTATAAGCATCTTGTTAAGCGGATTTAACCAAACATAAAGTACTAAACAGTACTAAAAACTACCTAAAAGTACTAAAAATTTACCAAACATTTTCACTCGTATTTCAAATTTCGACGGATTTTAAATTGTCTCGTTTCCCATATTTACTAGTGATAAATTATCACAAATAATTTCCATTGGCAGATTTATCACAAATCAAAACTAAATATCCCTATTAAAGTTTTTATTAAAATTAAATGAAGATTAGCCATTTATCTTAAAGTAAATATAGTTTTAATATTAATTTTAAGAACTTATCTTTAATTTATACTTTAAACCCTACCTGCCCTTCATTAAACGCTTTCATCTTATTGATTTTGCGGCACCTTTTCAAGGTCTTTCCTGCACCAAGAACCATATATCACAAGTCAATTTCCTGAGCACATAAATCACCGGGGATAGTGCAAATTTGGTCTGTGGACCGCACCATATACCATTTGTCTGGACCACGTATCCCGTGTATCGCTGCATCCGCATATCTTGCATTCGCCTGACAATTATAAATTGTAACCTTGCGCTGCTCCCTGTGACATAATCGCGTTCGAATCCAATTTGGCCACGTGTAAGTGCAAGGGCAGGAGCGATTAATATTTTGTCTGGCGATGATGAATGGTCCACAGCAACTGCAGTGCGCCACTGATTGAGTTATTGGCAGCAGAAGAAGGGGGTGGAAGAGTATGTTGCCCTGGACCCTCGACGCAAATACGATAGCAACACCTACTACATGGCCGCAGACTTGTTCCCAGTGCCTGGCCAACCGTATAGAGGGGATCCTCGCAGCTCCTCCGGCAACTCTCAGCTCCAGCTGCATCGACAACAGCCTTTCGGTCAAGTTTATTGTGTTAGCATTAAACAAGACCAAAGGCGGGGGACGGAAGGGATCTGCATCACTTATCCGGGCAACGAGCCGTTCATGCTGAAGCCATCCCCCTGCACTGAAAAAACTATAGGTAAAATAAAGACTTATCACATTTTCAAAAATATCTAAGAAATTAATTAATATTCACTAAATATTTTTTATAGGACTTTTCAATTTGTTGTTATGCGTGTTCCTAGTAAAAATTAAATTATACATTTTAAATTTTTGCTGTTTTCATATTAAATTACCAATAAGCTTAATATTGTAGGTACCAATTGTACCAATTCAAATTAAATCTTAAATCAAGACAGATGTATAAAAATATTTTATTTTTATTTAACAATTTTAAATTTTAATTTAATTAACATTTTAATATTAAAATAAATTTATTTAATTCGATAGTTCAATTTCAAATTAGACAAACAATTATATTTTCTTTTTGAATTTTATTAAAAAAGTTTGAACTATTAAATTAAATACATTTTTAAATTAAATTTAAAAAGAAATAAAAAAATATAATTAAGATAAATAAGATAATAAAATAAAAAAGATAATTTAATATTATTGTTCTTTTCTCCCAGTGCATCTCAGGTTCGGAGACAGCAGCGGAGGCCTATTGTTTGGTCAGTCTTGGCCATGTTCGTTAAGTGGGTGCAGCAGGCGAAGGACTCGTCGGACTCGCAGGACTCGTAGCACAGTAATTACAAGCAGACGCTGGCCCATCCACCTATCTTGCAATCTTCCTTTCCCTTACAGGATCTGTCTGTGGCAAGGACATGGTTAGTCCTGTCCTGTCCTGTCCCTCAGCGGAGTAAATAAAACTGTGCAGACAATTAAGTTTGTTTTGCCTGGGCATATTCTTTTCACTCATCCCATCCCCGTTCTTGCACGTTACGTTTATGGCCAAGTCGAGCAGGTAATGGCTCTCGGTTTTTCGTCCTGGTTCTGGCCAAGAAATTGCACTAATTGTTGTTGCCGGAGATGCAGGAATTGGCTTTCTGCCGAAAAGGAGATACAAACTTAATTTGCCGAGCCGAATTCGATTTTTGTTTTTGTGGCCTGTTGATTAAAATTCAGTTTGGAACTTAATTTAGATGGAAATCATGTGGTGACTTTAATCATTATTTTTGGGCAGGAGATTAAAGCATTTAGAATTACCAAAAAATGTTTATATGGAGAGAATATTTCTATAAATAAAATATTAGTAAAAGTTTATAAACATAAAAAAAATCAAATAAATATGAACAAAGCTTATATATTTTTTAAAATGAGTTAGAAGTGAAACAATCGACTTTTCCGGGCAAATCTTAAGTTGCTAAGAATTCAATCTCAATTCAAGCGTTTCCTCTTTAGAAATAATGGACTTATATTTCTTTTCTTTCTACTCTGTTTGTAGAATTGATGGCTTATAAATTGCTTGTCACCTGTCCGATGGCTTCATTCGCATTTTTGTCAACTAAGCCATCAGTTCGCCGATTGTCTTTGATGACCTGCTCAACACGATTTAGCTTCTTCTCCTCCGAATTTCCCATTCATTGCCGCCATTTTGGCTGTCACTTTCTTATTTACATTCAATTGGCAGCGTTCAATGGAAGAACGTGCCACTATCTAGCCATTTCCTATTTTATTGTTTTTCCTTTCTTTTATTTCTTTTTTGCGATTTAATGAAATGATAAAGTGGTAGAAGATGAAGCCAGTGCAGTTAGGAAAAGAAACGAAATTATTACGCTCACTGGGATTTGATGGAGTTACACTAAAGCAATTTTATTTTACAGATTTATTTAACCATAAATGGAACTCAATATAAAGACTACCTTAATATTTATAAAATCGAAAATATTTAATTTACAAAATTTAAATATACTTAGAGTACAATCTTTTAAAAAGAACATCGTATATTTATTATAAATAACAATAGAGCACTTACATTTTTAAAACTGTTTATAAACAAATTTAGGTTTCTAATAAATTAAAAGTAATCAAAATTGTATAGATTTAATAAAGATAATGTAAAAATGGATTTAAATATAATTTTTAATTATCTTACATTTGAATAAAATGTCTTGAAATATTTTAATTTAGATCGTGCAACTATAAAATATTTTCTTAATAAATTCATATTAATTTCCAAGTTTGACCAGTGCATTTGATTGTCTCTAGCTGTGACAACCAATTTTGCACTTTGAACTGATATCCTGCCCCTCGGGTCCTTTCACATCCTGTGCCACACATTTCTTATCATTGATTGTTTCCGCCTTTCCCTCTTTTCACTTCTCAATGTCATCTTGTTTTTGGCGCCATTGTATTTGTGCTTATTTCGCTTCGCATTTTTTCTTGCCGCTTTCGCTTTCATTTTGTGTTAATTACCAATTTAAATGCAAACTTTGGACTGATGAAGATGGATGTGACACCGGCGAACAAAAGGATCTTCAACGTGTCCTGTCTTATTTTCCCATTGTCCCATTGTGTCGCCTCAACGAACTTGTCAAGAGCCTTTTTCAAGGTCCCTGCATAAATTGTTTGAAAAGTCTTGGTCAGTGATACTTTGAGAGAACCAGTCTTTGAATTAATTATGTCCCCTTTGGTTATTTAAAATTCGGGGAGAGAAAGGAGCCATTTAAATCCACCAAATGAAAATTTCTGAATTTTATAATCATTTCCATCAAACGAAAATTCAGAAATTTTAAATACCGATTCAAACAATTGGTAAATTAAGAATGATTCTGAATTTACCAATTATTTGAGTCGATATCTAGTTGTAAAACAAAATATTTTTATATCTTATAAAAAATGTGTAACTCTTAAAAGTAATCTTAACAACAAAAAGTTTTAAAAAACCTTATTAACTTAAAGTTAAGGCTCCTTAAAATAATTTCTTAACAACAATAATATATTTTGTACAGAATTATAACCATAACATATCGTCAAAATAATAAGTAAGAAAAACATTTTACAAATCTAGATCTTAACTAAATTGTTTGCTTGTTAAATAAGCCTGCCGTTTACAGGCCCAGCGAAAATTGATTTAAATTGCAGCTAAGAGTTGTTTTCAATTTTCAATCAATTACTTACTGGCCATCAATCAATCAGGACTTTTGCCCGAAGTCAGCACTTACACTGCACTACATAAACAACGGCTGACACACATAAATAACCCCATTACAAACCTAATTACAATCAATAACAATTTTATTGCTCGGCCAAACGACAAAAGCGAAAATGTCAGAACTGAAATTGCGGCAGCGATATCGATCTTACTTGTTGACATGGGGCAATTACAAACCAACAAAATGCAGCGAGTTCACTGCAGGCTGCAGCCAAGAAAATTTATAGAAAACTAGATAATTGAATGGAAAAGGGGGGAGAATAAACGCCCACGCAAACACGACCAGTAAACTGGTTGACAAACTAACTGCAGCGACTGTAGACGCCCACTGCCAAGTAAGTTGTACTATACCAAAAATAGAGAAAGAAAAAATATATATAGATAGACGCCTCTACAGGAGCACTTCCTTTTTTCTTGACCCAACCAAAGTGTTACCTGATCTCAGAGTATCTTGTCATCTGGCTGGGTGTTGCCCACACTCTGCTCTGTAATTAATTATTTGATAAAAGTACAAGCATTAAGTCAATTAAAACTAAATTTATGCCAAACGTTATCTGATGCTGACAAAAGGCGTGATTTATACCCCATGCCTGGCCGAGTGTGTTTGTTCATATTTAACGGTCGAGTTTTTCTTTTCTTCACTTTTCCCATTTTGTTAGCTTAAGCTTTGAAACGAGTTTACTAAGTTTTTTATCAGTTTGCTAATACCTAGGCCTATTTTCATTCCTGGACAGGAAGCTGTGAGAATTAAAAAAAGAAGAGCAGAAAATAACCGTTTAATATCTTTAAATATTTATTTAGTATTTCTAAAAATCTACAGACCTTGGAATCTTTGCTTTATTTTTTATTATTGCATTAAAATAAATTTTTTTGTTTTTATTATCTACTATATATTATTCAATTTATTAAGTGATTGCGTGGTGGTATTATAAATATAAAGATAACAATTCTAAAACACTAAAGAGATGACAGTAAAATATGTTTTTTTTTGCGCTGAGACGCACGTAAATAGGTATTTATTTGGTTTTTTTTTTAAATCGACTGACCTTTGAATGTGTGCTTTAATTTTGATGTTGCAAAAACAAAACATTTTTTGTTGTCTACTATATATTATCAAATTTTAAAATGATGGCGTGGTGGAATTATAAACGCAATTATTACAATTTATAAACACTTTAGAAATAACAATAAAACCAGTTTTTTTTTGCACTGAAACGTTTTTATTAAAATTGTTTAGTTTAGTTGAGAATAAGAAAAATGGTCGGGCTTTTGAACATTTTCCTTTTCCGTGTATGGTGATGAAATGTCGTCAGGAGGACCGGGTCTTCTTTTTTATACCTGTTACTCGTAGAGTAAAAGGGTATATTGTATTCGTGCAAAAGTATGTAACAGCTAGAAGGAAGCGTTTCCGACCCTATAAAGTATATACGGCCCTGTTCTAGTTTTCACTTCCGAAAGATTCACACGGAATCGAATTTCCCAGACCTGTTCCAGGAGTCACTTCCGAAAGAACTGCACGGATTCAAATATCCCTCGTTGTTACTCTGTTAACTTCCGAAAAATTCACACAAAAACTTTCCGCCAAGCATTTGACCGGCGGACTTAAATCCGCTAGCATGAAATCAAATTCACTTCCGAGTGAAAGCTGGAACAGGCCGGATATATAATTGATCAGGGTCACTAGCCGAGTCGATATAGCTATGTCCGTCTGTCCGTCTGTCTGTCCGTCCGTCGTATGAACGCTGAGATCTCGGAAACTACAAAAGCTAGAAGGTTGATATTTCCCACACATATTCTTGGGCTTCCTACGCAGCTCAAGTTTAATTCAGCCGAGCGCCTCGCCCCCTTTAACGCCCACAATCGCCCACTAACGATTTTAAAATGTGTCTGGCGCCCACACCTTTAAAGATTTCCAAAAAGTATAAATGCAATTTTGATGTGTATATTTATACTTATCGAAAATCGGACCATTCATTTAATAGTTATGCGCAATCAAAAGAATTGTATATATCCATCTCCCTCGCACTCCCTTTACCTGAGTGACGGGTAACTAATAGTCGAAGTACTCGACTGTAGCGTTCTCTCTTGTTTTACTGTGTCTTTATCTTTAAAGACAATTACGAAAAATAGTAATGCCATTAAAATTATATTGAAAAAATTAACTCAAAATCTAGGCAGGTACAAAGTAGGTTCAGGATACCGAAATGATTTTTTTAAAGGTTCTACCAATCCATTTCCTTTATTATTACTTCCAACTACCGGGCAAGCATTTAATTTGCATGCTTTATAAATCATTTATGCATTTCCCACAAAACAGAAATCAAGGGGCAATCAATCAAAAAAAGCAAGGCAAAAGCCAGGATCCGCCAATTTAAACGCTCATTAAAGGAGAACGAAGGAAGAAATTGTGTGGGTGGTGGTGTAGGAAAATGACCAAAATGGTAACTGCGACAAGCGCACAATTTGCTAATGTTGACGCCATTATTGTATAATTTTCGTCAAGTGGGCGGGGCAGTCGGCGGCGGTCGGTCATTTGTATGGCAAACCGCAAATGTCGACGCTGAGGTTTCCCTAGCCGCCATCCATGATTTTTTCACCCACCATTTGCTTACTTTTTTGACAGTTTCCGCGTCATTTTTCTACGGCATTTTACACTGGAAATACATTTTTCATTTAATAACAGATTTTTTATGATAATTAATACTTTTAGATTACGTTTATTAAAAATTAAATTTTAATATAATCAAAATTCCAACAAAATTTTCAAATAACCTTAAAAATAAAAATATAATATTATTAAAATATCCAAACCAAATGTATAATACTTCCTTTAAAAAAAAAACAAACAAATTTATGTTAGTATTTTATTTTCCAGTGTAATGTCCTTTTGGAGGTGCAACCCCAGACTTCGTCATTATTTTGGCATTATGTGTGGGGAAAAGGGAACGGATGGGGCTACCAAGTCTCGGTTGCTCGCAAACATTCGTAAATGTCATTAACAGTTGTAACGGCTTCGGGGCACGCCCACGCCCCACAACTTTATGCGGTACGTCCGGCCAACCGAAAAGGCGGTAGAGCGGGTATTTTTACACAAAATTACTTCTTTTATTCGCTGACTGACATTCATCATCATCATCAGCGGCAGTTTTCTGGCTAACTCCGTGAAAAATGCTCCATCATAATTTGTATTTTGATTCAAATTGAAATCAACTTGGGGAGTGCTGACCTTAAAGTCTTACAAGTTCTAAGTGAAAATCGATTTATAGAGGGTAACTCTAAATATATATAAAATATTTTATTATATTATATAATAAAATAGTAATTTGACCAAAATCCTTTAACTGCTAATCACTATTTTATAATTCTTTTGAAAAAAATATATTTTCACAAATAGGTTTACGTCACTGCTATACTTATATTAGCAAAGTTCGGACCCAAGGATAACAAGAGATTGGTTCTTAGTGTGGATTTGCCGTTATATTACCATCTGGTCACACTCGACTGATCTCAAAGGAAGCGGAACACAAAGGATAGATTTTTTTCCGGTGAAAATCAGCTCTTTTATTTATTCGGTGATATAGCGAAAATGAGATTTCCTAATTTTTTAGGCAGGTTCTATCTGCTGAGTCCCGCTTGGAAAGCTTTTTTTGTTCTGGCGTGGTGCTTTAATTTAGTCTGTTTTGTCTTTGTGGTGTTCTTTTTTATTATACATTTCATGCCGCGGACTCAACCAGCCATCGAATTCTGTAAGTATCCTAGAATATAAAAAAAAACTAACTTAGGTAATCCAAATAAAAAATGTTTATATCCTTAGCTCAAACCATATTTAAATCGCATTTCCTTAACATTTTTGCAGCAAACCAAATAGCGATTCGAATTCAACTGTACGGACTAATCGTCGAGTTCTGTAAGTATCCTAGAATATACAAAATGAAGATACGAATTCTTAAGGGGGATGATATATACATATATGTATGTATATACATATATATATGTATACATATGTAAAACACTAAATCTTACATGTTTTTTATGAGTTCGTTTATTAACTATAGAATTGTGAAAATATCCGTTTGGGAATTTGTATATTTATACCCGTTACTCGTAGAGTAAAAGGGTATATTGTATTCGTGCAAAAGTATGTAACAGGGAGAAGGAAGCGTTTCCGACCCCATAAAGTATATATATTCTTGATCAGGATCACTAGCCGAGTCGATCTAGCCATGTCCGTCTGTCCGTCTGTCCGTCTGTCCGTCTGTCTGTCTGTCTGTCTGTCTGTCTGTCTGTCTGTCTGTCCGTCTGTCCGTATGAACGCTGAGATCTCGGAAACTATAAAAGCTAGAAGATTGGTATTTGGCATGAAGATTCTTGGAGTTCCTACGCAGCGCAAGTTTGTTTCAAAAGGGTGCCACGCCTCCTCTAACGCCCACAATCGCTTATATACGATTTTAAAAATTTCAATATTTCGGAAAAGTAAAAATGCAGTTTTATTGTGTTTATCAATACCTATCGAAATGTAGAAGAAATTTTTCAAATCGGACCATTCGTTAAAAAGTTATGCGTGTTCAAAGTTTCTATCTCCATCTCCCTCGCACTCCCTTTACCTGAGTAACGGGTATCTGATTGTCGGGGCACCCGACTATAGCGTTCTCTCTTGTTTTTTATTAAAAAGATATTTACAGTTTAAGTTATTAAAAAATTCCGTATAATTCGTTTAATATTTTTTCAACTGGGTGTTGAAAAAAAAACCTTCTGTATTCGGAGGTGACACAGAAGACTCTGTGGGTTATTTTGATTTCTTCGGCAAAAGAATTTGTATTTTAACTCTTTCAAAACGTTAAAATATTGAAAAAAAATTTTATATTTAATTTTACTATTTAATCGAATGTATCTTTTCTTTTTCAGATCAGAACGATTATGATCTCTCCAAGCCGGAGACCGCTGGACTGTATGCCACTCGGAACTTTTACATCCCCGTAAAAGATCCTGATCAGGATAAAGACGATCTACTGGTGGGTGTGTGGCATATCTTGCCCAGCAATATAGCGCATCGCTTTAAGCACGAACTTCGCGTGGAGAAGGATGTGGCCTACGATATGGATCGCCACCTGGAACCTGCACCTGGCGGCGAAAAGGAGCTGGATGAACTGGCGCCTTCCATTCGCGCTGAATTTCCCGTCTTACTTCCCGAAAACCAGCGGTTATTCTACGAGAAATTACTGGCGATTCCGGGTGGCACCATAATCCTCTATATCCAAGGAATTCAGAGAGATTTCGATCGAGGCAGTCGCCCACGTAGAGACCAGTTTATGCTGCTTAGGTCGCTCAACTACCACATTTTTTCCTTCGATAGCAGACGCCATAAGGACACTGATCATGTGCTTCCCACAGATGAAGACCTTGTGCGGGATGTCTTGGTGGTCCTTGAGTACATAGCCAATACCACCTCCAATCCTATCATCATATGGGGTTATCTCCTGGACACCGGAATAACTAATCTTCTATGTGCAAAGCTAGCTAGCTTGAAAGAAAGGGCTCAATTTGGTGTATATCTCGATACGTCGCCCACTCCCCACCTGAAGAGAATAGCTACGAATACGAATATCATCAACTCGAGACTCGAATCGGGCATCCATGTCCAGGAAAACATAAATTCCTTCTCCATGAATGACTGGTTGCCGGATGACCAAGACCACCGTATCCACTACCTCGACTTGCCCGTGAGTGGTGGTGACCTGAAGGTTGATAAGATGTTCTTTTTCATCGAGCCAAATGTGCCGGATAAATTAGAAAAGTTTGTGAGAAGCTACCGGAATGAGAGCTCTTAGACAAGATCATCGAAATATTTATTTAATTAAAGCACCTGAGAAGCATAAACAAAATTAGAATTTTTATGGGAGAACCTTATCAATCTAATGGCATCTTTTATCAAAGCATCCATTTCAACCAAATAAAAACTCAAATCGTTGTGCGTTTCTTTAGAGCATAGAAACTAAAGTTTTTTTATTTTATATTTAAGTTTAAAAAGTACTTTCTATATGCATACCATATAGATTAATAAAGTAATGAATATATTTAAGGTGTCTAGATCTTAAGCGCATAAGTTCGTACATCTAGATGTTTTGGGAGTCTTTTGTCTTAAGCTTATGTGTGTGTGAAATAGGGTTTTCTCCAATGTTCTTCGGCGAGAGTAAAATCAAATTTTGTACTTTAATGAATGGGGGGGAGGTGGTGGGGCATATTGATGGTCTAGGGCAATATGAATACGTATTTATATATACAAAATTCGAAACATAAAATAAAAACAAACTGAAATCGAAATAAAAATGGCCACAAAAATAAAATAGTCAACTAAGTCCTTAGTAGATCCTGGGCAGGATGTAGCTGCGCACCTGGGTGCTGTAGCGATGCCACGAGGAGTGATAGCGCGCCTGATTCCTGGCGTTCGCCCGAGTGGCGCGATGCAGCAGCAGCAGGATGATCAAGCTGAGACCCAAAACTGGAGGCCAGGCAGGACGCAGGGCCACGGGGGCAGCCAGGGCTAGGAGGGCCAGGATGTCTCCCAGGTAATTGGGCTGCCTGACCCATCCCCACATCCCGCTGAGCAGCAGACGGCTTCCCTGATACGTGTGAATGGTCTCAATGTTGGCGAAGATCGGACTCTGTGAGTTCAGACGGTATTTGTACTTGTAGGCGCAGCTGAAACGCTTCACCAGCAATCCCAAAGACAGGAGAGCAGCCACTCCCAAAGGAGCGTACCAGCAGGAGATGGGTATGCGTTGCTCGTAGAAATACTTGGTTACCGCTGTCAGCAAGTAAGGAGTGGCTGCATATCGCAGGAGCAGCAAGCAGCCATATCCCTCGTGTTGCAACTCGAAGGACGAGCTTAGGTGGTGCTCAAACACGATAGAGTCCAGTACGTAGAGCAGCAGACAGCTGGCCGAGAGCAGGGTTCCTGCATCGTAGTTGACATTGTTCCAATAGTATTTTACCAGGTGAAGATAGCCCTCCTGCTCCGCCAGCTGTGGCTTTTGTGGCCACACGAGCGTCTGGTAGATGTAACAAGCGGCATAGATCAAAGTGCTTATCAGGGAGAGGCGATACTGGAACTGCTTCCAATCCACGCGTCCCAGCCACTTGGGATTCAGCTGCCTGCCCAGCGCGAAGTCCACAACAAAGCTGCCAGTCCTTCCATAATCATTGGTCAGTGTCTGACGGAGCACATTGTACTTGGCCGTGTCCACGAGCCAGTAACTCCAGGCAGCTGCCACAAAGGCTCCGACGAGTCCAAAAATGCAGAAACGTAGATAGTGACGCAGAATGAAGGTCACCACCGGATATTTCAGATACTCGGCGACTCCGCCGGCAATCAAAAGGGTAAGTGACACCACCAGGCAGTTAAACTTGTAGGTCTCCCGGGTAAGATGAACCCGTCGTCCGGGGAGCAGTGCCACCAGCAGAAAGACCAGCACTTGATAGGCGGCAAAAGCTCCAACAACTCGAGGTTGAAACACTTGACGTGTTAGGTAGTTAACATCCAGCAGAATGCCCAGATTGAGACGCTTAAACTGACAGGAATTCCGGGCCGTGCAGCTCCATGTGAGATAGTACACAGCGGTGGGCAGCAGGAGCAAGAGCAGGAAGGCACCCAGCCAGCCTCCGAATTCGTGGGGAGCCTTCAGCTGGCGACACGAAGTTTCCGCCGGTGTGGCCGATTTACGGGTGACATTGAAGCTACGGAACTGATCCTCCTCCACCTCTTCCTCCTCCTCGATGTCCTCCTCGCCCGTGGAGTAGCTGCGCTTCGAGGACTTCTCATCGTCGTATACGGATCGGGAAACACTGCGGCTGTAGCGACTACCTTCTTCGGTGTTTGTCACCGGTGTTCCAGCCAAATTCGAAATGGTCTTGGACACCGATCTGCGGAGACGTTCGGTGATGCGCTTGCGAATGGAGTCCGTGTCCACCTCGCTTTCGCCCTCGGCGCGGATCTCGATGCGCTCGGAGGTTGTGGTGCTTGTTGTGGTGGTGCGACTGAAGTTATTGCCGCTGTTCGTAGAGCTTGTGTTGAACAATTTATTCGGGGCCCCGCTGGATGTGTTGGTGGTCAAGGCCAGGGGCAAACTGCTGGCCGTCTGTCGAGCGGGCGACGGAACCTGTAAATTGATATGATTTCGATTAGTAAGGATTTCTAGTAAAATGTACAATTTTAGAAATTAAGCCTCTAGATTTATTTATTGGTACAATGAACAATTGTAATCAGCAGTTTATCTCGGCAATTACACATTCCTAATCTCTAGCCGAAATTTCCATTTGAATGCAGCCCTTGACCTGATAAGCAGTTGGGGTAAAGCTTATCAGCTCAATACTCCGATACCACAAAGAAAAAATACGATATGCTAAATGGAGTTGAACTCTAAAGTTGGTACATTTATGAGAATTCAAGAAACGTATCCCTCACATGAAGTTAAATATTTGATATCATAATTTCTTGTTTTTTCGATCTAAGAATAAAAGAATTAATAAAGATAAACTGAATGAATCAGAAAATCAATCATGTTTGTAATCATTATTCGTCAATATTTGATTCGAAGTTCCTTTGCTTCTATTGGTGTTATCAAAAATAATTAAGGTGATAAGTTATAAGAAATATTTGATTGGGTAATAAATATTGTACTGAATAGTTGTGAAGTATTACGATAGACCAAAATGTGTAATTCGTTTCTTTCTGTATTTAGTACTAAATATTTTAGTACATTATTAAGGGAAATATACCATAGATATTAAACTGATAGTAAAATCGTCATGGTAAGCATAACAGACGATACATATAGGTATATAATAATTGATGAATAGATCGGGATCTTCATTGGTAAACGTAAAACATATATATATCTTAAAAAATAGTACTGGCAAATTTATACATTTTTCTTTCTCTGCGCGGGAAAACTGGTTTGGCGAACTACTCACCTCGGAAACCTCTCGGATGGGAGTGCGAGCCTTGATGGCGGCCTTGGCGAGCAGCGAGGAACCGGATCCTGGGGCCGATCCGGTGAGCGGACCCACCGACGACCTCGGGCGGCTGGAGCGGCGAGTGCGCGGTCCCAGTTCAGGCGAGGGCGGTGCGGTTACCTTGTTGCGCGACGGGGAGGCACGTGTCCGGGTGGCGGGACCAGTGGTTCCGGTGGTCGAGGCGGCGGCTGCTGCCGCTGTGAGGGATCCCGCTCGCCGGGTCACCGGCAGGAGGCTGGGCTGCGAGGATTGCTGCAAAACGGGACCGCTGGCCACTTCGTCCGTGCGGCGCGGGCGTCTGAGGCGACGATCCATGATGTATTACGAGCCGAAAAAACGTGCTGCAAAATGAAAATCGTCAGCTTATCATCTTTAGTTTCTCCCGCAGCGAGTGCTATATTTTATTTATAGTTTACAAAATACACACAATCTATAAATGTATTTAAGTAACTCTGCGGTTTTCTCTAGTTCTCTTTGTTGTTTTTGCTGTTTTTTCTCTATTTTTTCTGCTTTATTTGTGTTTGCGCGCCGAAAGGAAAAGCGACGTCGCTGCCGCAACTGTACATTCCGCAGGCAGCGACGCTGGCAGAGCCCGCTCTCTCTCTCCCTCTCTCTCTTTCTCTCGCTTGCTTGGTAGCTGATTTAAGCACTGTTTTAACTTAGTTTAAACTACTTTTGTCACTTAAAAACTTGATTACTCACTGCCTCTGCTAGTTAGTTGTAGTTTTTCACTTTCTGGCGCTAATGAAACGCCGTAAATTCAGCATAAATCACTGGTTAAAAAAAGACGCGCGTCTGGCTGTCGGCGGCTGCGGAAATTTTGTTGTAAAATGAGCGCGGCCCTCTTGCGTTGGTATTTTTTTTAGTGTTGGCTAACGCCAAATGCGCCTAACAGCACGCTGCGCGATGTTAACAGTAACATTTGATGAGGGTACTTCAAGTAATGTTCAATTATTTAGGGCTAGGATATGAGAAAGTTTATGTCAAATGCAAATTAAAATATAAATTATAAACTAAAAAAAATTGAAAAATATCAAAGAGATAGCGCTAAAAATAAAGCCAAATGAAGACTTCGATTAAGTAAAATGTTTTAATAAATTAGAGGAAAATAAAAGAACCAAATAAATGGTAATAAAAGTAATATACATTAAAAATATGTTATATAAATAATTTTAATTTAAACAATTAATAATATCTTAAGCTGTAAAAAGTTATACATTTTATTAAATCCTGTTGAAGTAGCGAAAGAAAAGTTTAGTTTAATGCAACATTAAATGTATTTTTAACGATTAATTACTATTAAACCCTACTTACGGCTAATAAAATTAGCTATAAAATCGCCGTTAGTGCCAGAACTGGCGAATAACAGAACAGTGCCTGTCATGTTCGGGGTTTTTTAGCACTTTCTAGCACCATTCTCCTCACACACATAACAAAAGCAGGAGAAAAATTGTAAAATATTACGGATTTCCCGGACATTTTCCTGTCAATTCCTGAGCAATGTAAGTATAAAGCAATCGAAAAACACCAATTGCAGCAAACACAACACACAAAACAGACGAAAATGTTGCGCTTGCCAAATTCTGGTTACTAATTTGTTATGAAAACGTCTCTCTCACGGCCGCCTCCTTGAAAAAAAAATTGGGAAAAACAACGGAAAAACCAAAAGTAGCACTGCGGACCCAAAAGTATATATATAAAGGACATAGGATCTGTTGAGAGGAAACCCCCCAGGACATCGCCATGGTGACCCCCCAATCGCCGACGCCCATGTTCAATGGATTGGACGATGATCTCTACAATGAGGCCAAGTTTGCCCACGAAATCAACGATAGGATGCGGGTTCCCAAGCGGATCAAGGCCACCGGGGAGTATTCCGATGAGGATCTGCTGCTATCCAACCAGAATGGGATGATCAGCTCCTGGAACTACCACGACAAGATCGATATGAATGTGCCCGATCGAATTGTGGTCTTGGGTCACAATCAGCACCTGGAGACGCGCTCTGCGCCGCGGGAAATCCAGCTGGAGAACTCCATTCTGCCCAAGAACCCTTCGATCGGCTTGGTGCGCGTCCAGACGCCGCCGCGCGTCATCACCCTCACCGACCACCACTTTCCCTCGGCCTCCGAGGAGAGCTCGCCCATCCGGGCCAACGGTCATCACTTGTATGGCCACGATCTCGACGAGGACGCCGACGACGAGGAGGGCCACGCGGCCACCCAGTATGTGCGTGCCAATGGAGTCGCCCGCATGGGATTCCACGCCAACGACACCCACTCCGTGGAATCGGACTCCCAGGTGAGTAAGCATAAACAGCGGATTTATCAGTGGGCACTCGAGTTACAAAGAGGTTCGAGTTTTCCATTCACTCCTTCCTTAATCGATTGTAATTCCATTCAAATGGTTTTATGAACAGGCACTAGGAGTCAGGGGCGTAAATAGGAGGGGGTTTTGGGTGTTATACCCCCCTCTGGAGTGAAATCCTATGCAAAATATGGTTTTCTTAACTTTGCTACACAAAATTTGTACTGAAAACCCCTCTCAACTAATTCCTGCCTACGCCACTGATTATAAATAATGGGATTTACTTTTTTATTTTAAATCCCTAGATGGCTTTGAAAGCGTTTATCTTCATAATCACTATTAAGCTATACATACGTTACTTAAATTAATTTTCGAATTTGTATAGTAAATCCTGTCAGTTAGAAATTAAGGCACGTTTTCGATAGCTATAAGCAGGATAATAGTAAATATATGAATATTTATTTTAGATGTTACTCAAAAAATAATATTTTGTATTATTTTGCCATTCTAAAAAGCTACGAATTTCTATTTCCATTTATATTTTATTCAGTACTTTGATTTTCCTGACGCCTGGCGAAATTATTAGTTGACTTATCAGTAAACACTAGAGTTACTTACAACTGATTTCTTTTTAAGTATCACTTGATTTGATAGAACCCATTTTATTAGATTATAATTGGCATACACGGACAATTAAACTCCCTTATTTCTGTTTTTCCTTGTCCTCTTCTATTTATTGAAATTGGATTGAAATTCTTCATTTCTGCATGTTGAATTGCAGCTTTACAATCTAGACATGATGCAATGGAATACCTAGTAATGGCAATCAGCGATCATACTACAGCAAAGAGATTAACAACCTGCTGCTTTTATTAATTTCTAGTACTGATTTGATAAGGCGGCTGACCCAATTCCAACCAACCATGTGGAAATCCCATTGCTAGTCACTGGAGTAAGCATGCGCCTGCGGTCGATCCTCCTTTGAGGCCTGGAACTCGTCCTCCTGCGAGTCCTTGAGCCGCTTGGCAAAAGGCCGACACTTCCACACATCCACCTCGGTGGCCAGGCACTTGCGAAAATCGAAATCGCAAAGACCCAGATTGTAAGAACCCTCCGCTGGCTCAAAGTAGTGGAGACCTCTGCCAATCTTGATGACCACCCCAGAGCTGAGCACAATTTTGCGATCGTGCAGGCTATCGTCCATCTGGAAATTCATTTGGATATTGCCACCGGCCAGGTCGTTTTTCATTTGCTGCAGAATCTGCAGCTGGTTCTTGGGAACCACTGCATCTGGTCTCGTGGTTAAGCGTATATACTTCAGATAGCGACAGTTCTTCACAAGCACCTCCAGAAAGTTGAGCAGATTCCTGAAATGCGGCGGCTCCGTGAGATGAGGCTCGTTGCTCGCTGCTCGATGCTGATGTGATCCAGCATTCGGCTGGAGTGCAGGTGACCCTTGACCTGGTCCCTCAGCTGCTTGGCCCGCGCCTCGTACATCTTCAAGTACTTCCCACACAGCTGGCGGCGACTCGGCTCCGCCTCAGCCATTTGGGACAGCTTGAAGATGCTCTCCTCGTACAGCAGGATCGCCTCCATAATGTGTCCCGTCTGCTCGCATTTCAGGGCACTGATAATCGCCTCCAGTTTGGGCAGCTCGCCCTCATCTACTTCGGCAAAGATTGGACTGGTTGTCATTGTTCGGACCGAAAGAAAAACAGATTTGTTGACTACACAGAAATTTCGATCTGGGGGAGTTTTTAAATGTTGATTGTTTATTGTGAAGCTGCTTAGAAACTGGAAATTTTGTAGGGGGGACCTTAGCAAAGTACTTCCTATTTTTTATCAGAGATTTTTTCGAATTTTAAAAAACATCTCATTAGGACCATCTTTTTCTTTTCAAACATTGCCATTGTTTTCCAAATTTATTAATTTGTATATGGTATATGTTATGCCATTCCCTTATTTAAAAGCTTTAAATCCCTCAATTCACATATGTCACTATGATTACAAAACAATTCTCCAAAATTTCCCAATTCCTCTTCCTTATATTTCCTATCCAAACACTTTGAAATGGTACAAGAACCTTAAGCCAGCCTTGTAAATCTCTAATCGTCTCATTTGTATTTCTTCCAGTTGACCACGGGCAGTGCCAGCAAACGGTCGCAGTTGAATCAGCAGCAGCACAACAACCTAGATGCCTCTATGTTGGCGCATCGCGAGGGCACGCCCATGGGCGAGCTGACGCCCCACGAGGAGATCCTGTATCTGAGACGCCAGCTGGCCAAGCTGAATCGCCGGGTGCTGAACATCGAGATCAACAACGAGCAGCGCACGCAGCGGGAGAAGATCGTCTACTGTCTGGGCCTGGCCTACTTCGTTCTCAAGACAATATTCTGGCTGAATCGCAATTAGATATGAGTTATGTGTGGTCAGGTCAGGCTGCCGATGGTTGGAGATCTTCGGTGGGTGCTAGCACCACCACCACCATCTTGCTATGGACACCCTTTTGGAACAGCTTCTTTCGTTTCTTGACTTCATCGTTTCTTCTTCGTGGAAAGGCTCTGAGAGAGACTTTGTTTTTTGTTTGCCATACAACTTCGTAGTCTAAGCTCGATAATAAATAAGCGCAACACCGTTCTGTTTTGTACACCGTGGAAAACCAAAAAACAAAGGCCCCATACTTAATTTGTAAGATCTGGCACCAGTCCAAGGAGCATGTATCTAAATTTAAGCTTTAATCTCTACGCATTCACCTGAGCAGAAACCCTCAACCGAATCATCAAACCACAGATATTGTTTATAGGGTTGTTTCCGTTGTAGATCTGTTAACATTTGATAATCCCAAAGTGAAGACAAGAACTCTAATGGTATTTGTATGCGATAATCCCATACGATAAATAGTTAAATAATATAGTTCACTAAATCCCACAGAAGTCATTGCATTGATTTTTGCATAACTACCGGAAACGAAAGAAATCATTTTAGAGTATAGCGTGAATCAACTATTGAATTCATAATGATATTTAAAATAAAACGTTTAAAGTACCAAAAACCAGGTGTTGTTATTATTTTTCCCCCAAGCAATTAAAGAGCGGTCGATTTTCAACGCATTTAAAAAATGTATTTATTTTATTTTGTTGGTTTTCTCATTAAATTATACGTATAGTTATCAATTAAAACTACCGATTAAATGCAATTACATCTGCTTGTCTCATCTACCTTCCGGTTTCCTCTTCTGCTATACATCTTTAGCTAACAAGACGTTAAACATTAAGTTTAATGCAAAATGACGAAAAGACCTGAGCGAAATTTCGTTTGTTTCATTTGCGGTGTTTTGTTTGTTTGTTTTGTTTTTCGTGTATTTTCTGTCTGTGAAGTGGATAAATCCCCTTCTTCAGCCCGATCTCAAAGTTTACAGAACGTAATCGATCATCAAATTCATCCAACTACTGAGAGAACAATTGCAATTTTTGTATCTTTTTTTATTTTTAATGGAATTATGTTATCGTTTACTTTACAAAATTTATGTGCAAGATAGATTTTCTCTTCAATCCCTGAAACGCATCGTTTTCCAGACGACACGCTGCAGAAATGTAAAAAAAAAACACCTCAACGTACATCCTTCTTCTCTAACATTCTTCTCCTTTCCTGTTAGTTGTCCTCTCTTCTTTGTATATGGGTATTATAAGAGAAACGACTACTATAATCTTAAATTCATATGTATAAATACAATTTTGCTTATTTTCACGTATTTTTGTTCTTCTCTCGGGTGTTTGTGTGATTTTAGTTGCAACCTCAACAGATCTCTTTGTTGTTGTTGTGTTGATGAGATGACCGATCGGGCTGGTTTTCTATGCTATTAAGGGGATTTGTGGATGCAAATGCAGGGAGATGTGGTGTTGCCACCAGTGTTTTTGTTGGTTTCTTGGGGTCTCTGGATTGTTGTGTGTGTGTGTGTGACTTGGTGATGGAGATAAGGGTAGGTATGAGCAGTCTACTCGCTCTCATCATCATCGTCCTCATCGGACTCGTCCTTCTTGCTCTTCTTGGATGGTTTTTTCGCTGGTTTCGCGCGCTTTTTGGCTCCACCGTTGGCGGCACCGCCACCACCGCCGTTAGCCTCAAACTCCTTGACGGCCCGATCGTAATCGTCCTTGGCCTTGGCAGCCTTGGCCTCCCACTCCTAAGGATCAACAAAGAATGGAAAACGGTATGTAAGTAAGGTGTTCATGGGTAGTGGAGTGTCGAGTTGTACTAACCGACTTGTCCTTCATTGCCCTCCATAATTCGCCACCGCGCTTGGCCACCTCGGTGACCTTGATGCCGGGATTCTCCCTCTTGATCGACTCGCGGGCACTGTTGAGCCACAGCATGTAGGCGGAGAGTGGGCGTTTTGGTTTATCGGCCATATTATTTGTGTTTTGTTGAAACTATTTAACAAGTGTTACACTAGGTATTATTTGCTTCGGGCTGTAAGTAAAAAGAGGATAAATATTAGTTAGATATCATTTAATAGGTAGTCGCCCTAACTTCTTTAATCAAAAAGTAATTTTGATACAAAGTCTATACCTATTTTCAGATTTTTTAAAACAAGTTTCAGACTATTTTTCCTAGTATTTACCAGCTATAATTAACAATCTATAACTAATGCCTTACAGTAATTTTTCCCCGGTACATTTAAGACCTTTGGGAACTGCTGGAATACTGTCTTATAGCATGCCTCAACTAATTTTGGATTTTTTAATGCATTTTTTCTTAATAATCTGTAGATTCTATACTCTGTAGTACTGTACTTTATCTACAGAACTTCAGAATAATTTGATTCTGTAATTTAACTTAAAGATCAGTCCTATAAGGTATACATTTTCTGTATATAAAGAACACCTAACAGTTAAGGAATATTTGCTATGTTAAACTATACATTTTGGAGCAACCTTTTTTTATCTATTAGTTTTCTTAATTTTTTTTTATTTACGAATAACCTATAACTGCTCTGTAGTACTGTACTCCCCGGCCAAAATTAATCTTTTTAATTCAAAATGTTATGGGCAGCACATTTTCTTTTTAGCAGCGCGCCATGTTCCTGTACCAAGTAGAGGCAAAAGCAACAACAGCGGCGGCGGCAGAGCGAGACAGCAAGCCACCGCCGGAGGCGAGCAATGGCGGCGCAAGGGAGATGCCACTACTACTGCGGCCACCGCTCAGCACTCTCAAACGAAAAAAAAACCGAAAATGCGCGCGCGCGCGCTTGCTCTCTCGCGCTTTTTGCTTCTTCTGCCTGCCTGAACGCGCGCCACTTAATAATTAATATGAAATTAATTGGCGTTCTACGAGGCAATATGTGTGGACCTTTGGGACTGCAACTATTTAGCGGGCTTGAAGACCTTTTATTTTGGGCTAAAAAGAGGCACCAATTTCGGCGGCGAGTGCGAAAAGCAGCGAAATGGCAGCACACACTTTTTCTGTATGCGATGACTGCCTTATATTGGTACAGACTGCGACGCGCTCTCAAAGTGTGTGAAAGAACCGAGGAAAATCGTGAAAAATGCCAGGAAAATGGCATTTCTAGGTACAGGCTTTTAGGAAGACTCCAATTTTCTTGTCATAATGAGCCGTTTTAGCCGGGTTTTCAGCAATTAAAGTGGACAATTCAATGTTTAATCACAGCTCTCTTTGGCCTCTCTCTTCGTAAAGTAACTTCAAAATGATTCGTTTACTTAATCAAGCAGCCTGCTTCGCACTTTGTACAAAATGTATTTATCACAAAATTTATGTTTTTTACAAGTATTTATTTTATTTATCGAGCTGCGTTCACCAACCTTTGCCGCTTGTTCTTCGAAAAAAAGTGAACGAGTTGGCGTCGACTGCCAAAAATGAAGGCGGCCCTCTCTCACGTATTCGCTCTGCTCTGCCGCAGTCGGCGTCGGCAGAGGTGCGCAAAAAAAAAAAATGAAGGCGGCAGATGTTCAGGAGAGCGTGGCTTTGTTTTTCGAGGTTTTTCAGCTACATATCTACCTCTTTGGATATAGATTTTTATAGAAAACGCTTGTTTTTCAATATCTTACGGCTAACAAACAAAACAAACAAATTATTAAGCAAGAAATTAGCTGAGAGAAAGCAATACTCTCTCGGAGAGCGGGAGAGCACTACTCTCCCTCTCTCGCCGAACCGGCGAATTAAAAGAGAAACGCTAAATGTCGGGTAAAAACAAATGCACAAAAACGCAATCTTATAGCAAATAGTACAGGCGAGAAAAGCGCGCGTTTTTACAGGCGCCTAACAAACAATTTCCACCGAAAACGGCAAGTTTTAGGCGAAAACAAGGAAAATTGCGACATCGGCGGCCATTTTGAGGCGAGGCCTAAGAAGCAGCGAGCAAAGAAGGAAGTCGAGCCAAAATGGCAACGCTTTCGCCGCTCTTCTTGGGCTCTGGGGTACAGACACGCGCTGCTTGAAAATTCACTGGCTAATTTCACGGCGAAAAACGGCAGTTTTCGACTGCAAACTGCACTCTTCACTGGGCACTTATTATTTACAGGTCTGGCAAACTATTTGATATGTTTTCTGATTTATATTTGCACAATGTTTCAGGAACTGACTGGGAAACCAACCTTTCGCTTGTGTGGCTCGATTTGAACTGTACAGAAGAACGCGTCTGGCGGCAGCACGAAAAGAACGAAAGCGAGTAGGAAGGCGGAAACGCCGACTGGCAGCGACGCCGGCTGCGACGCAGCTGAGAGAGAGTTTCTCTCCCTTTCTCTCTCTCTCTGCGATGGCGAGCAAAACGGAAGGCGATAAATGGCATGTAAAAACAAATAAAACGCTAAGCAGGGAAAATGCTTTTGGAACAATTGTACCACTAGTTGGGAAAAGCAAATTATAGGCGATTTTCCCTTCGATTCCTGTGAAAAAGACTGCAACTATTTGGCAGTATCCAATTTTGGCCTGCGAACGCATACTTGCAAAGAATCCAGAGCAAAACTCTCTCGGTTGAACGGAACGCATACCACAAAAAGAACGAGGGTCGCTTTTTAAAAATGGCGCCAAAAGTTAGACCAAGCAACTAGCTTAGTAAATTGTAGGAGGCTAAGAAATAAGCAATCTTTAAATTTACAAAAGATAAATTATTAAACATTTTGATTCCCCCTTAGGTATCATTGGTTAACTTACCTTCGTTTTGAAGTAGTTAACACTTTTTAAATATTTTAATTCGGTTCAGTTGAAGTACGAGAAAGGTTATCCTTTGCTTGACGAATTTTTCACCTGATTTTTCCATACAAATATTCGAACAGATCAAATGTGAAAGGCAATGCTAGTACTGATTCTCTGTCAAAGAATTCATTTAGATTTTCATATTTATTTATTTTAGACGATTATTTTCCATATTTCAAAATTATTTTGATGGATACAGAAAAAATCAAAAGAATATTTTAAAATACATTTTATTTTATTTATTAAACAGAGAAATCGAATAGCCTTTCCCATCCTTTTTAATTTGTTTACGGATTGTTCATTGAAAATCCATAGATTCAAATACATAACATGCAATGTAGTTCCTGAAGGGTGTTTAAAATTCCAATATATGTATTTTAAGCATGTAAAATTTTTATTTTAAATCCCAATAGGGCTATAACCGTTACATTTCGACTAGATTTTCAGCGGCAGATGCTGTCACACATTTTCCCGCAATCAAATCGTAAATGCCCCGAAAACGGTAACAAAGGATGGATCCTAGAATTGCCGTTGCAGTTTTTCCTCCCGGAGGCACAAAGGATAACGATGTCACGCGCTGTTGCAAGTTCACAATAGCCAAGGATAAGGCATGACAAGGGAAGGGACGCTGGCAAAAGGAAAGACATACAGGCAGATGAAAGATGATAGAACCTACCTGAAGGGAAGAAACTGCATTCCATTGCATCGGATTGAGGAGAGCATTGAGGAAAGAACGGTCTCGGAGCCTTGAGAAAATGCAATATTAATGCAAAACCACGCAAGCCATAATGCTACTGTTA
The DNA here is from genome assembly GCA_037075285.1 of Drosophila lutescens. Taxonomy (NCBI): domain Eukaryota; kingdom Metazoa; phylum Arthropoda; class Insecta; order Diptera; family Drosophilidae; genus Drosophila; species Drosophila lutescens. The sequence goes on from JBAMCF010001109.1 coordinate 1,002,855, forward strand.
ATTAACAGCTGCTGTTAATGCCTGGCGATCCCTCTCCGATTCTTCACTCTCAAGTTGCAGAAAGAGAGAGGCATACATTTCTATGACAACTTCAATTCAGCTTTATTATGTCTGATTGTTGTATTTATGTATGTATATAAAATTGCATTCAAAGGTGCAGGGGCGTTTGCAGAGTTTTATTAAAGGGAAAAGATCTTAAGTTTTTATTTTTTAGAAATGGTACAAGGAACTTGTGTTATGTCCTTACTAAATTGTAGCTACAATTTTGCAACACAGTATCCCCTTCAAATAGAGTCCTGACTCCAAATCCTTGCGTAAGCTTCTGCGTGACTGGAGCATATTTGCAGCTTCAGTAGCGTCAAAGTTTATTGTTTAGGCCAGTAGTGGCCCCAAATAATATGTCGAGGGGGTTGATACCACATTTTGCTTTATAGCTCACACTTTTTGACCGTTTGCAGCCGAAACCCCCTTGGCTCCGCCACTGAGCTCTAAGAGCGCCTCTCGAATAACGGGCCTGCGCCCTCTCTCTCTCTCTCTTATCCGTTTCTCTCGCAAGCAGCACCGCAAAAGCAACAAAGCACGTCGTCAGCAAATTTTCATTCGTTTTTGCTTTGGAATCGCTTGAAAAATCGTTGTTTACATGCTTTATTTTGGGGTTTTGAGTGTTGAAAACTTTTCTAAACAGTAATTCGATAAAGTTGAGGATTTACAGCAACTTTTGTAGGAACATTCAAAAAAGTAAAAATGCATCTCCGTTTAATAGCTCGTAAAATGCTCGTACTTTAGCAGTCTCGAAATGGTTTTCGAGCAGCAGTGTTAAATTCCTTTCATTCGTGCTTTGCCTCCCACTTGAAAGCAAACTTGTAAAAACATAAGCATCACACAAGCAGCATCAGCATCAGATGAGTGAGACAGAGGGGGGTCGAGCGAAGCAGCCGCAAAGCAGAAAGCAACATGTATAACGTCAGTTGGGGAGCAGCAGTTGTTGGGAGAGGTTATCGTTTGTGCTTTCTCCCGTTCCTGCTTTGCGGCTGGGCTAGCATAATACTATTCATAGAAACCGGGGGTCTCCAAAAATAGAGAGTATTCCGGAAAAAGATCCATTTTGCAACCAAGACATGACCAATCCCGTACCGCCCGGCGTGGTGGGTCTTCCCTATCGATTTTCTGATGAGCGTACGGTCAAGTTCGTCGAGCTCTACGGCCGGGAGCCTTGTCTATGGAACAAGCGGCCCTACTTACGGCGCGCTCGAAGCGCCGCCTATCGGCGAATTCAGACGGGGATCAATGCCGACATAGAGCCTTACGAAACAGGTCTGACCATCCAGGGCGTGAAGATGAAGATCAAGAATCTGCGCACTGGCTACCACCAGGAGCTGAAGAAGATCCGATCTATTGCGGGATATCAGCCAAAGACACCGTGGTTTGCCCCGCTTCATGGATTCCTGGCCGAGTTCTTGGACACGGTAAGATAAATAACGAAATAATTGTCTATTACATCCCAGTCTTTGCTCCTAGCAACCGGTCTTTGTAAACTTGTAATTTTTTGTTTTAAGATAAGAACTTAATGATAGGTTTATTGCAATGATTATCAGTATGAACGACGATTTCTGGAAAGCTATAAAAGCCAAAGAGTTTAGACTTTAAATGCAGATTCTAGAGACGCCTATTGGTCGCCTAAGTATTGGTCGTAATTGTTGTTATTGTTCTTCTCTGTTATCCCTTGCCAGAATGACTTCGAAGCGACAAACACTCCCCCACTTAGGCGTCTACAGATTCGTCTGACAAGACTTAAACCCATCAAGATGCAGACCGAGATCAAGACGGATCCGGATGACATGTCTGCCCCAGAGTTGCCATCGATCCCAACGCCATCGTCCTTGTTTACCATCCTTCCAGCACCCATGCCCATGGATCAGCCACTAACTCCGCCGCCTTCGCTGCCCAAGGTCGACGAGATCAATTCGGCTGTTCAGATGCCTCTCCCCTTGTCGACCGCCTGCTCCCTTTCTGAAAAGAGTGAGGTTTTGGGACTGGGACTGGGATCAGCGGTAGCTGGAAGGGTAAATGGAGTTGGTCTGGGGGTGGGAATGCGAGGTGAAGACGAGTTCACCTACTTCGGACTGAGCGTAGCTGCTCAAATCCGAAATATGCCATTGGCCAGTGCCATGGTGATGCAATCCAAGATCCAGTACATGATCGCCATGGAGCGCCGCAAGATTGGCGGCCACTCGTGCGATGTGGATATCTTTAACTAATAACCAAGGACAGAGTCTGGATCTACATAAGTTTCATTTTGTAATTTATAAGAAGTACATTCCTTACAACTTATCTGTGAATACGATTCTAAGTTAATTGATTGAAAGATTATCTTTAATTTAAAAACAAACCGAAACTACTTTTGTTGGAAAACACTTTTACAGGTGCACAATGCGTTAAACTCAGAACTGTAAAGAGACCTCATCTTACTTAAAATTAAGAACTATGTACATTAATTGTTTTATTAATATATCTACCAAATACTCATGTCATATTAATCATACAAAGTTGTATTACTTTAATAAAATTGAAGCAGAAACTTTAACTTTGGATTTCATTTTAAACCTTACGTAGTAAAAGAGGTTCAAATTTTATCTGACACCGATATTTTTTTTTACTCTTATAAATATAATTTTGATATTTTATTAAAAAAATTTAAAATGATCGATTTGACAATTTTTAGCTATAAATTAAAAACTATAATTATTTTTATTACAAAATATTTAATTAAAATGCATTTTTTATTAAGAATTTATAATTCAACAATTTTTTTTAACTCAGATCAGTAGGTACGAGTTTTCATTTATGCCCAGTGCCTGTGCCTACTGGTTCTAATTGGAGGCCGTTCACTGTGCCGCCGGAAGAAAAGCAGAGAAGCCGAAACGCCAGGCGGCAAACACACTGTGAGTGGGAGAAAGCAAAGGCAGCAAACCGTACTGTACCGATACGATACCGCACAGCAAGGCAACGAAGAGAGCGAACAAGCAAGGCGAAATGGAAACGCTGCCGACGTCGGCAGAGACGCTCTCTGAGTGCTGGTGGGCCGTGTAAAATCCGTGTAAAGTGCGTGTAAATATGACATAATGTAGTGCGTTATGTATAATTGCATTAATCTTTTCTTAGTCCAGTTTATCTTTGATTCAATTGTGAATATATATTTTTACTGCCGATTTTGGACTTTTCAGCAAGTATGACGCATTCACACACAACACATCCGTCCGCTGTGTGTGCTCAATAAATTCGCAAGAAGAGAGAAAACCGAGACTCTGAAACCGGACGACGAGCGACAACAAAACGCACGGCTCTTGTTGTTTTTGCTTATCAGCATGGCCAGTTTATTTGCAACATATGAACACCCTACCCAAAATCACAAGTCGGGCTTAACGGTTCTCACAGGGCCCTCACCTGCGACCTTCAAATTGGCCAGCGATAAGATCGATGCCATCACAACACCCACAGCGGGTGGTATTGAACTTGGCCACTTCACCTGTTTCTCCTACAGTGAAACTTCCTCAAACATTTTGAAGATATTTTGAAGAATGTGCAAATGGTGAACTACACTCAAAAAAAAAATCGACTAAAATCGCCCTTGGTTTTAGAAAATCGCCTATGAATTTGCTTTACTGGCGATTTTGTCTATATTAAAGAAAGTAGGTTTCTTAAATCAAAGGCATTTTTTTTTTAATCACAAGAAAAAAGACTGCAATTTAGAAATTTCTTGCTAGAAAGTAGAAAAATTATTTCTTAGAATTTAGAAATAAAGGTTTTCTAAAAAATAGAAATACGTTTTTTTTTTTAATATAGACAAATATTTTCTAAAAAACAAAAAAAATCCTCAAATCCAGAAAATACAAAAATCTTTTTTCGGGCTTCGGGAATCGGAATAATGCCCGGTTGTTTCTGTGACGCCACGTCCCCTGCCCTTTTGTTGTTGTTTTTCGTTCTTGTTTGTCATATTATTCGAATTTCCTTTAATTGAGCACATGGGTGGATGATGTATACATTTATGTAAATGCACTTGTAGTTTCAAATTGGAACTGTAATAGTAACTGAAATGAGTATACAAATTACAAATTATAAATATAAAAACCCAATAACTTACTATTTTGAGAAAAACATCTTGGGTCGCCCCACGCGGGAATCGAACCGCTTGCCTCACGGTTTGCAGTCAAGCACTCTACTAGCTGCGCCACGGAAGCATCACGTGAGGCGCTGTACAAAGTCTATTCACATTTTGTTCTCCTCTTTTTAGTCAAATTGATCTGGCTCTCTTCTAGTTATTCCCCCTAGTTATTCATTTAATTTTGCTCGTAAATATTTCATGATTAATATTAATATTTATATGCCAATATATATTTTATTATGGTTTAATAGTAACAGTAATTGAATGTTTCAAATTTGAAGAACCTAAACATCATTTTTACCAAAATATAACTACTCATGATTAAAAAAAAAATGCAATACATTTTTTTTTATTAATATGTAAGTATTAGGGATAAAAAAAAAATTAAAAAAAAGACAACATGAGTTTTTCGGCTCGACGTGGGATTGAACTCACACTTGCGGCTATAAACTTGAATAACATATACATGCACGCACGCGTTAGACCCCTAGGCTACCAATAAAGGAAATTTTTTTCGATTTAAGACAATTTTTTCTAAGGCTTAAAAAAAATTTCTAAAAATTGTAAAAGAAGGGAAACTGATCAAATAAGGTTACATTTTTTATTTTTTAGAAAAATATTTCAAAAAACAGACACATTTTTTCTGAATGTTAGAAAAATAATTAATCATTTTTTCTGTTTTCTAGAAAACCAATATTTCTATTTTGTATAAATATTTATAATTTTGACGGCGATTTTTTTTTGTTTTTAGAAAAGTTTAGTCTTTTTTTTTCTAAAATCAATGGCGATTTTAACCCTCAAATAAAAAAAGGAAGATTAGAAAAAATCACCTTATAATTTAGAAAAAAAGGAGTTTTCTGCATTTCAGAAAAAAAATTCTAAAAAATTCGTTTAATAGAGAATTTTTTCTGAAGTTTAGAAAATGTTTCCTCTTTATAGAATATATTTCTAAAGCACAGTAAATTTTTCTTTTTTCTATATTTAAGAAAAATAATTTTTTGAGTGTACATGGTGAACAAATGGTGAACAATTAATATCAAAACTGCTTAAAAAAGAAAAGTAAAATACTGCAAAGGCTTACATATGTTATGGAAGGTAAATTAATATGTCCTTAAGGATAAAGAGTCAACTTATGTGAATCCAGAGGATTAAAAATCAACACAAAATCTTAAAAATTCTATAAGTAATTTCATAAAAAAAATAAAGAGTGAACGTGCGCAGATAAATCTTTGATTTAGTAACGATAAAAATTTAATCTATGTACATAAGGGACTAGGGACCGAAAATAAGGATTTTTTTTTTGAGAAGTAATTAAAAATCTCCATTTAATGATTATTTTGTAAGCGAAAAAAAAAAATCGCTCAGAAATAATGATTACGGTCCCTGATATAAACCTTTGATCATTTTAAAATCTCACCATTCTCACAGGGACTTAGAAACCACCGTCGATTTAGAGAACTGGCACTGTAGTCCGCCCACACATGGCCGGGGAATAGAGTTGCACTTTGGCGCCTCGCCTTAAATTGGGTCACAAAGGAGTCGGTCCTGTTGCTCGTGTTGGTTTTGCCTCTGGTTCTGCAGAACCGTGGTTGGTGGTGCAACAATAGGCCCCATGGAATGTGCCGAAGATACAGATTCTGAACTTGGCCGTGGAGGTCGATGTGGGCATTCCCATTCCCATTTCTATATCATTCGCATACCCCAACCATTTCCATCCAGTAGTCGTTGTTGCTAGCGGCCGGCGAGTTCTACCCAAAACACACTGGCAAAACAACAACGCGTCGCCGGGCTATCGCCATCCGTATTATTTGGCGAGCAGCCCCCTTTGTTTTGCCCCGGTTTCCCCCTTTTGGCGCACATGCATCATCATCGCAACGCCACCATCAGCTGTTCGGCAGAAGCGAACATCGTGGAAGGTGGAAACCGAGACAGAAATCGAAAGAGAATCGCAGTCAGAACCAGAACGGAACGCGTTATAGGAAAAACGGTTTAGCTTTCGATTCTGAATTTGAAAATGGTATGCAGGTTTCTTCGACTTCTATCAAGAGGAGAAGGAGTAAGAAGTTAATGATTTAAGTATTTTTTAAGAAAAGAATCAATTAATAACGAATTACTCCCTACAACTCAGTGTGTTGTGAATAAGCCTTGATCCTTAAGAATCATATAACTAATCCCTGAACGATGAGAAAAGCTAAAATCTTTTGTCAATGATATGGGGTGTATTCTGTCTTCTTTAAACCACAAAAAGGGTAAACCCATAATACGTTTTTATAAAATTTAAAAACAAAGATACAGATATCCCAACAAATTCTATCCTTTTTTCTTACTTAAGTTCCCAGATCCGATGAATTTCAAAGAATTATTAAGCAACTGACTACCGAAGTGATCTTTATTAAACGAATATGAGAAACTAAAATAATATTCCCCACAAGTAAAAGAACTCTCTCTTCTTACCAATAAACTGTCCCAACTAAACATTCAATTAAATTTAACGAACTTTTCTTATGACTTTATTACATAATAATTGCCAAGAGGAAATCATAACTTCATTAGCCCCATCTTAATCACTAACTAAACGATTCCCTACAAGAAGTGGCGCCAAAAAGTTATTTTCGCTCGGAGCGCGTAAGACCCTCTATAAAAGACAAGAACCAAGTACATTTAGTCCATATGCCAAGCATATTGGGTCGAGTGGGATGGGCAGAAAAAGATGCAACGTTGAGGAGCGGCAACAACAAGTGCCCCGTATTCCTTATTCCTGCGATGCGGAACCCCTGTTTCGGGATGTTTGCCTGCGTCCTGCTGTGAGTACTTCAGTCTCCTGATTGTCTGCACAAGGATATACTATGCTATGTCTGTGTGTTGGCAACATTCACTTACTCAAGGCAACTCATGCAGTTCAGTTTCCATGAAAGGCACAAAATGCTCGACCCTCCAATCCGCACATACTGGTATACCGAACAAATGCGAGATGTTTTGCAGGCGAAAACCAAGCCATGTCGCATTCGCATGTCCAAGTAGTCCAGGCAGCAGCAGGAATCAACCTAAGCTGGCTAAAGCAGGGTCAGGGGAAGGCAGAAAGTGGAAGACCGAGGCATCAAGGATCTCATAGAGGAATGCTTAGTACACACACAAAAAGGACCGAGGTCCTCTATACTCCAAAGCCATTACCAAGATGAAAAGTTGCAGCAGAATGTGGCAGAGAAGAAGAATGTGTTTTATAGGGTATCATTTGTCGAAGGATACCATATGATTCTTTCGGTTTTGACAAACTCGATCCTGTTCTTAGTTGAAAGGAAACTAATTTGTTAAAATAAAAATAGCTATAATTTCTTTATTTATTGTTAAGTTAGGTTCTTTAATTTGAGTTTATGGAAAACTCATAGTTCTTTCCTGGGAAACGATATCTTTATAGAGTTATCTATCCAATAGATCATTAATGGTATTTATTAGATCTAAATTTCCAAAAGTAATACATCAAAAAGCATATATACGTATCTTTAAAACAAGTATTATGTTCAAAATTTTTAAATCAGTTTTTTCTATCCGATTATATACAAAATCGTTGCCAAGAAGAGTAAATTAAAAATGAAAAATCTAGGAAATATTTGTATCTAAAAAAATAAGTAGAATCGAAAGTTGTGAAAAATGTAGTGTTTAATCATCATAATTCCTTATCAACAATTCCAACTTAGAGCATCCATTTTTCGATCGTATAGCTCTTGAGAGCATACGTACGCATGCAGGCTCGTTATATCCACATCCTGTCAAATGTGCGCCTCATGCGTCCCCATTTCGATGAAGCGGCGTCGCCAGTTCGCTCGGTTCGTTAGCTGGTTCGTTTTTGCATACTCCTACCGAAAGAGTAGCGACCCCCTTCCTCCCCTTCCCCCACAATCCTGATGAGCGGCAGGAGACCTCTTTGGCCGACAATTGCCACCACCGAAAGTCGCCGCCAGTAGCGTCGGTCCGCCGACTGCAGCCCGCTTGGGTCTCTCACCTCACCTCTCCCCCCTGGTATCGAAACCGAAACCAACAGCAAACCCACCCAACACCCCATCGCCCACCCCACCATCCCCCGGCGATATCATCCGACGGGCCGTTGGCTTCATGGTATGAACAACACAGACACACGGCTGAAATGAGACGACAAACAACCATAATAATCGACCGACCCATTGGCACGGTGGGACCAATAATGAGCAAGGCAAAAAAAAATGCATTTCTGGATCTTGAAATATTATTATTACATTTTCCGGATTTAGGTATACCAGAGATATTATATGCTGCAGAGCAACCCCTTTTCGTGTAGGCACCCCGATATTGTTTTTGGTTGAGGTCAACGATCTGTAAAATTTGTTACCTTGTTCGTCCCGCCAAAGGATACAGTTGCTTAAAACAGCCAAAGGATATTTGCATTTTACCATAGATCTAGATTAATGATATCATCTTGTTTACTACAGAAATGCATTGTATTTAAGGGTGTGACTGAAATCTCTACTATCCCACATCTAAAACCAAATACATGCCAAAGGAAGATGAAAATCCCAGTGTAGTTTACTGTCTTAGTTTAATATTTTAAGAGGTATTTTATCATGAGATATTGTTAGTATTTTCTATGAGTTTGTAGGGTTGTTTCTTTTTTTATGGGTTTTTAATACGGCTATCATAAATCGATCACATTTATAATACCATTTATAATACCATTATCTAAATGGTCTTGCATATACTTGGAATATCTATTGTTTTAGCTATATTCCAATGAACTTTTAAATTTAAATATCTTTTAAGTTTTATAGTTCCATGAATTTGTGAGATCGGTAGTTCTCCAGCTTGTCGCTGTGTGTGTATCTTTCAGCTGCCTGTGCTAACCGCATTTCTTATCTTCAAGATAGTAAAATAAATTCCGTACAAAGATGGGCCATATCATATTTTCCCAATGCGAAATTGTCACTGGGATTTGCATCAGGAATCAGAGATCAGAAATCTGGTTAATCCGTTAAGCGGTTCATCATTAGACCGGGTCCAGATTGTCCCACTGCCTTGCGCATACCCTACACGCAAACGAATCGGGCTCTTCGGTTTCGTGTGTTGTTTGTGTTTGCTTTGCAGTCGCGTATGTGGAACGACCGCCTCTGCCTCTCTCCCTCGCACCCGCCGCCCCGTCTCGCTCGCACCGACTCCCCTTCAGACACTCGTTCGCTTCGTATTTTCGTATTTTGCTGCTGTAGCTACAACTGTGCTGTACTGCGGTCTATAGCTCGACGGCTCTATAGAGCGAGATACTGGTGAACGAAAAACAGGCGGCACTGGTCGACTCGATGAGTGCGCTTTTTCGTGGCCAAATTTCGGTGGCCGGCCGTCACTCTGCTCGATTAGATAAGGCCCTTTGAAAGACCACGTCTCTGATGTCATTTTAATGATGTAATATATGATTATTGTAATTTTACACCCATGTTATAACATTTTATTACTTTTTTTTTTTTTAATTTTATTTTTTTTTATTTTAAAAAAGTGTTTTATTTTTTTTAATACATAAGTATTAGAGCCATGTTTTTAACACTACAGTCAAACTTTCAAAACAATCAAAATTGAAATATTCTTGAATATTACAAATATTTTCATATTACATTTTTTCTGTCTTTTATTCATATACCCTATCCTAGTTATAAAACGACAATATTCTTCCTAAAAATCAATCCTTCAGTTATTTATTTAAGACGAGAGCGACTCAAGAAAGTAGGCAACACTTTTTGTTTACCTAGGCATTGTAAGAAGTTCATACGAACTTACTTTTGCTAAGACTTTTCTTGGCTTTGCTTATATAAATATAGTTTCAAGACATTCCCAAAGAAGTAAATCAAAGATTTTGAGTATAGGTAACGAAAAAGTGGAAAAAGCCTTCATATTGTTTTTTTTAGGTAAAATATTTATGGGTTTATATGAAATTTATATCGAAATTTTTCCATAAACATTTTTCCTTATGTTTGTCGTATATAAATTGATAATTTTGTAATGCCATTACTTAGACTTAGTTTTTTGCTATATATTCTCATACTAAGTACATCATAAGATAGTTATAAAAAAATAAAAATTAACACCAAGAACGGCAAATTTTAGTAAAAATTGGCATAAAAGTTCCTAAAAATCGTTTTTTTTTATAAAATTTAAATCTTTTTTAAATGTCATTTGTAAGACTTATATATTAGCAATATATCTCCATACTCAGTATACCCCATGTTAGTGATAATTTTGTATTTACCTATATAATTATTTATGGGCAATACCCAAAAAAACATTTGTAGTCTAAAAATCGAAATTTCTGGATACAATTTAAATGATTTATTAATGTCATTTGTAGGTTTTATGTTTTAATAATATATCTGCATACTCGGTACACCCCATGTTAGTGTTAAAATTAACCAAAATTTAACTGAAAAGTGAAAGATATATGGGAACCGAAAGCGAACCTCAGGCCAGGGAGGCCAGACCAAGACCAGGCGGCCATGTTCAATGCTCTGACTCTGCGCTCTTGCCGTTGATACTGCCTCCACCTCCTCCGCTCCTCCGCTCCTCCGCTCCGCTCCTCATCCGTTCCATCCATCCATCTGCTCTGCTTGTTCATATAACGAACGAACGAACCCAGCAGAAGCAGACCCAAAGCAAAACCCATACACTCGAATATTCGCCAGCCAGGCCAGATACACACGGACAGGGAAATGCTCTGTATCTGTGAGTACCAAATCGCTGAGCGGCACACAGACACACAGATACTCGGCACGCATACAGCGAAGGCCCCCAGTTTGCCTGCGTTTGCGTCGTACTCGAGCTATATGGCGTATGGCATGGCCGTATGGCTCTTGGCTCTGGGCTCTGGTCTCTGGCATTCACTCTACGCTGTGTATTTCATATTCCAAAGGCAAAGGCAAAAGCTGTACTACGTACGTTGTTCGCTCAGGCAACTTGCTTCGGTTTTCAGTGGAAAGAAAAATTTTATACAGTGAACTGAACAGTAGAGGCAGTATAGTACTAGTACTGAAGCCAGCAATCTGAACCAAAAACCGAGCAGATTTTCTCGATTTGCCGCAATTAAAACGCAAATTACGCGACTTTTTTATACGGGTGAGTGTCAAGTGCTTCACTACGATTGATTCCTTATTGTCTCGCCTCAATTATCTGGTACAAGAAATAGCGCCACGGTGGCCATTTATTATATAAATTTTGCTAAATAAACCAAACGACCCGATTTTTAGTGGTGGCTACGGCGTGGGTTATACACTCTACCACTCACTACACTTGGTGGCCCCAACCACATAGCTTTCGCCTTTTGGTTAGGTGGCTCTATGGCTTTCGTCCACATCGTGCTCGTATTGAATTGAAATTTTGAATGGAGGGCGCGCGCGAAATATTGACGGTTATTTTTTGAAATGCAGACACCTTTTGAGTGTGCGAGCTGATTCGTTGGGCTGATTATTCAATCGATTGATGTGTAAATGTCAAATCAATATTATAGGTTAAATATGTTTTTTTTTTTTTTTAAAAAACAAAGAAAATTAAAACATGAAGTTTTAACGATGGACAGATATGAAAGATACAAATATTGAAATAGGAGTGCTATATGTTTCTTTTTTTTAATTTTTACGGAGCGGGGTGGGCGGTACACAGGTGGGCGGGCGGCAGTGACGACGTTTTTGACGAGCTCTGGGGTATTAAGTAGATGGGTGGTCGGAGGGGCAGGGAGGGGGGGAGGGGAAAGCGGCGCCGCCAAATACTACTGGCAATTCGTTCTCACAGCTCCATGCTTTTTATATGAACAAACAGGGTACAGTCGCGGCAAAAATAGTCGGAACATGCGCGTCTTGTTAGAATTTAGGGTGTTTGCCTTGGCCTAATCTTAAGTAGGGTTTGTTTTAATACGAAGTTATAAAATAAATATTTTTTTTTAATGATACAAAAATTACAAAAAAAGTTTCTTTTGTATTGCTCCTAAAATGCCTTTTTCTAAGCCCTGAATTAATATATTTAATTATAATTAATTGTATTTAAGAGCACTTTCAATATTTTGTGACTCTACTGTGCATGCGCTGTACCTCTAATTTGCCGGCCCGCCAGTGTGCGAGCACGCAAATGAGTCGCCTCGCATGAGCCGTACACACCCGAAGGCCCGCCACTGTGCGCATACAGTCGCATACAGATACAGTCGCCTACCCCCGATTCGCCCTGTGTGTTGGTTGGTTGGCTGGCTGGCTGGCTGGCTGGCTGGCTGGCTGGCTGGGTTGTTCGACTCTCAGATACAGATACTTTTGCTTTGGCTCTGGCTATGGCTGCCTGTACGTACGTACTCCGTGCTATTTGATGGTCTCGCTGTTCGTCGCTGCTTTTGCTTTTTCTTTTGCCGTGCTGTGTGCTGTGTGCTGTGCTGTGTATGCCCTCGCCTCTCCGCACCACCTCTCTTTCTCGCCACTCCACTCTATGTGTGTTTCTGTTTCGGTTTCGGTTCGGTTTGGTTGGGTTTCTGTATAGCTGGCTATGGCCATTGCCTGGTACAGCTGCTTCAGTTGAATTTCAGTTCAGTTCGCTTGCCTATAGAGACTCACAGCTCGCAGTAGCAGCAGCACAGCACCAGCACCACAGTACATTTTGTTCAGGTCTCGGCCTCAGTTCGTGCGAGGCAATTTTCACAGGCAGAAGTACCAGTACCAGTACCAGCAGTATCCAGTACAAGTATCCAGTATCCAAGAAGAGTGGAGTAAACAGCAGAAGCAGACCGAAATACAAGTCAAAGTACGTACGCTGCAGAGATATGGGCATTTTTCATACGACTTTTTGCACTTTTGCACGCTGGCCAAGCGCATTTACACTCGTCGTCAAATTAGTCGGTCAGGCCTTATTAATCTTTGATTCAAGTGAAATCATGTGCGCGGTTATGTATTTAACTAATTAATCGCCGTTCGTAGGTGCTTCGTAGGCTTACAGGGCTTAAGTGAGAATTTACAGAATTCAAATCATGTGCTTTCAAGTTAGTTTGTAGTGCGTTTATGTATTTAAATATTTAACCGCTTTTAATGGGTGTTTCGTGTTGAAAGTAAAAGATAGGAATATCGTTTTTAATCTCTTTAAGAATTTAAATAGTTCAAAATGATTTGTTGATTAGAATATTCAATGCTTCCAACAGTTTTCGTGATGAAATAAATTAGGTTTTTATTTTAGTTACCCCAAGTTTTAATCTTGAAATTTTAATTGATAAAAACGTTGTTCTGGTGTAACTGAATGTTGATTTGGTAGATTGTTTGATTTAATCATTAACCACAAATATATTGAGTTAGTCAGTGTTTTGAAGGGTAAATGTGCAAATATAATCTAAAAATGTTGAATGGATGTTGTTATCAGTTTAGAAACGATTTATTAATAACATTCTGGCGAAATTATTTTAATTATTATACACTGGGGAATATTTTACGTCGTAAATATATTTAAGTCGTAAATTCCCATTAATATTTAAAGTGAATTTAGAGAAACTATAAAAAATTGAATTAAAATTAATTTTTTTAATAAGTTAAAAATAAACTATACACTTTAAGAATTTGAAAAATTTCTTTTCTGTTGATAATATTTAATTCACGATTCATACAAATTCTGCAATTTAATTTTTGCGATCCAAGTTTTGTTTGGCCAGTGTAGTTTGTTGTCTCATCCGTGGACTGCGGAACATTTCCCAGTGCAAGTCACTTTCAGTCGCACCTGCTTGTTGGGGCTCTTGATTTCTGATCGGCTTTGGGTCTCACCTTCGGGAAATGGCCACCCGCTGTCCACCCACCTGTCGCCGTCTGCGGCTTCTCTGGGCTTCAGCCTTTTTCCTTGGCATTTTCCACCTGGTTCTGGTTGGCCAGCGGGGCTAATCCTGTTTTCTGGAGTGGTCAAGAGGGACTTTTGCTTTTCACGATGGTTGTCACATGATTAATTGCATAGTCTCACGGTCATTTTGAAGGTACAAATTGTTTGTACTTTAAAGATATGATTTTTTATTAGGGATCCTTGGTGATCGTGACCCAGGTTTATTGAACTTTTAACCTTTTTGCTTTTCCTAAGCGGCATTTGATTGTTATTTTGTTATTTTCTGTTTTCCCTGCCGCGTGCGTGTTTTGTTTTGTATTTTTTAGCGCTTTGCGTGCTGCACTCTCGAGTGCAAACTAAAAATGGCGCCAAAAGTTTTGTCATTCAGTCCCCCCACTGACTCACACAGCCAGAAAAAGAAAAACGCACACACCGATAAGTTAGGGAGAGCGCGATAGAGCGGCAAAGCTTCTGTGTTCTGGGGGCATTTACAGTTACACAGCTCTTTTCGCGCCACTTTTGTGCTGGTTTTCCTAATCGAACACGACAACGTGTATTCGTATACGGCTAATCTATACGGACCCGCAAAGTCACAGGCGATCATATCTTTTCCCTCTCTTTTCTCTGACTTGCGATATCAGGCGAAGCTCTCTTCTGTTATAATGTTGGTAGGGGTTAACACTACACTCTGGTAAAAAATAAAAAGTAAAAGTAGAGTCCTAGTAAAAAGTATGGGCCTTTGAATTTATAATTCAGTAAATTAACTGTTTTAATTATCACGGTATTTCAAATATGATGATATTGGAATTACGATCAAACCTGTTCTGATATTTCTGTCGGAAGGATATTTATCACAGTCCTAAATAGACTTCTTTTTGTATTTTTTATTTCAAAGAAAGTTATAAAATATTAAGAATTTGTTTTATTTTTTAATCGCTTAGATGGCATAAGCTACGGTTATAAATCTTTAATATTATATGTGAAATTAGCTGGCGTGAAGATCCTTACACCATAAACCTAAGGTAAACGGGTTTGAGGTTGAAGATTTTAAGTACTTTTAAATTTAAATATATTTATATTGAGTTCTTAAGTCAGCGCACGTCAAAACCTTTTGACAATGCAAATGGGTTAGCACTAAAAAATCATAAGTTTATTTTCCCCTAGAAAAATATTTGTAATATTTTAACAGCTTCCATTCGTATATATTAATCTTGCTCATGCATTTAATGAAGTGAACAATTTATAAAATCGACCATGGCGCCATCTAGCGTCTCGTTTGCGTGCGATTCGCTATAGCGTTGACCTACCTACCCTTTTATTTTTGCCCCGACTGTACTGCATAGCGTACACTGTGCGAAATCGGTGATACAGAAAAAAGGGCCATTAAACGAGGGCACTTTGAGCATTATGTATACCCTCGTACAAAGTCACCACTGTGCGTTCCGTGCTCTCCAAGCGAAAAAACACATAGAGGCCGCCCAGTGCGCAAATCCCTGGGAAAGTATCTACCCTAAAATGCTGGTTCTGCGCACAAGCTTCCTGCTGCAGGCAAGCCAATATTTCGTTGGGTATTTCTGGGTGTTTTTTGGGTGGTTCGTATGGACTTCCTGTGGCTCGGCGGCTCGGTGGTTGCTATTTGTACTGGTGGTGCTGCATGGAAGGTCTCTCCTCTAGGACGGGCCATTAAAAACACACGCCATAAACACATACAGTCGGCCAGATAAGCGTTGTCAGTTGTCTCTCAGTTGACGTCAACGCCGCTGTCTCAGTCGCTGTCGCTGCCTCTGTCGCTGCCGCTGCCTCAGTCGACGTCTGCTTTTCAATTTTAGATCGACAAAATGGCAGTTTGTGTTTTCCACTGAAAAGGCTTTGCGTTTTTGCTTTTCTCTTTTCTGCAGCTCCTTATTTTGTATTCCGTTTAATGTCCTTTGTGTGCCTTTTGTGTGGGTTCTGTTTGTCGTTAGTCTGGGATTTCATTATGCCATATGCACAAGGGGTGGTCGCAACACGTTGCGTATGCGTAATGTGCCCTGCCAGTGTTGCCAACGCTGCGTATGCGTAATGCTGGGGAATAAATTAGCAATATAGATGAGTTGGCACGTTAATCAGATGAATTACGAATTGAAATAGGGAAACAAATTAATTTGGAGTTGGAAAATAAATAATTTAATTCTTTGAATTGTAGTCAAAATTTAAAAAATAAAATTGTATATGATTTTTAAAAAAAATTATAAAATATAAAATTATATATTTTTCTTATCTTAAATTTTTTGTTAATGCCGAAAATATATTTCCTGTATAGTTTATTTTTTATCTTAAATTTTTTTTAAATTTTTTTAATTATTTCTTTCACTTGTATTCAGTTAAAGCCCTCTATATTTTCCTTTTCTTTTTCGTTATGCCAAGTTGCGAATGTTTTCACCTTGTTGGTCGCATTTGTACAGAAAAAACCAAGCTCACAGCGCAGAACAAGATATACAGATATATTTACCCAACCGAATATCCACATACACAGACGGGAAATGGTTTTCGCTTTCGATTTTCTAGGAGGACCCCCTCTATGCACAAAGATATATATATATAAATATGGGAAGGGGATAAGGGAGGTGGCGGAGTCCTGGCTGCATCACGTGTTGCCGCAATCTGCGAAGCCTCGCCAGCCAACCAACCAACCGTCTATCTTGTGGATGCGTGTGGCTGTTGCTGTGCCCGCGTTGAACTAGCAACAATTTTGCCGCCGTTTTCCTGTTGCTCCTGGACACAGGATACGCAGATACGACTATATATATGTATGTGGGAGGGGGGTTTGGGGGGATTTTGTGCAATGTGCCTGCCTGATTGATGCGCCACTCCTCCTGTCTCCTGTGCACACCCCCTTCATTTCGCTCCTCAGGCGCCGCAGATTCCTTTGCTTTCGAGTCGTTTGTTAACCCAATTCACGTCGTTATGCTGCTCCTCCATCCGTCTACTACCACCCGAACCCCCTTTTCAGTGCCTGTCGATGTCTCGTTCTCGTGCATTTGCCGCTGAATTCCTGGATTTGGGTCAAGTGCAATGGCTCCATGGCTCCGTGACTCCCTGGCTGTTGTTTTGGGGGGCAGACTGGCCTCGTTGTCGTTGTCGTCATCGTTGTCGCTTCATTTGCATGCCATCTCCCAGCTGATTTGCGTTTGCTAAGGCGGAAAGGCGCTTTAAAGTCGGCGCTTGAGTGGCCCTGCAACGAAAACCTCTTGGGTCATTGACCCCTCTGCGGTTATATGTGCTGATTCGCAGTACATAAGGTGCATATACATATGTACAAGCAATCGACACCCACAATTAATTGGAAATATTGCTGCCATAAATAGCCATTATGTAGGGGGTTATATAAAGCCGCAAGGATTATGTATTAAAAGTATTCCATTCCAGTGGTTTACGTGGGCGGTGACAGGGGGGGGGTGGGGTGGCGTTAAGGCCGGGGGTCAATTCTGTGCGTGGGCGTACAGGCAGGCATATTTAATTAATGCCTGTTTGCGCACAGCCAAAATGCAATTATTGAATATTCAATCGGTTGAGTCAGGAGAGCAAAAGGAAAAACATATGGAAATAGTCAGTGATTTAAATGAAATCAATTGTTTTGCTTTGGATTATAAAAGTGATGGTTCAAAATAAGCATATATATAATGCATTTTCGTTGAAAAAACGCAAAATATTTCGAAAAATATTAATACCCTATATTTTATTATTTTTTAAAATTAAAAAAAATTATTAAATACTTAATACCTACCTATAAATATATAATGAATTTTTTTTTAACAACTGTTCCTTCAAAATTCAGACATAAAAAAAATAAACAATTTTTTAATCTTTATGCTGAATTTTCTACATTTAAAAATTTATTAAGACACTGTTCTTGTAATTATCTAAAATGTTATTTTCTTTACTTTAATTTTCGTAACTAATTTATTTTAATTTTTCTCTTTTCAGCTGCTTAATAGCTCAGCCTTTACATTTCCCTCGAAAGAATTCTAACCAAACCAGTAACAAACATGAGTGGAGATCGCCCGAAGCGTCCCCTTTCGGCCTACATGCTGTGGCTGAACGAGACCCGCGAACAGATCAAGAAGGATAATCCCGGCAGCAAGGTGACAGATATCGCCAAACGGGGTGGCGAACTTTGGCGTGGACTGAAGGACAAGACCGTAAGTGACAAACGAGTGATAACCTGATGATACTGATTACTTATACCCGGATATTTATCTTCTCACAGGAATGGGAACAGAAGGCCATCAAGATGAAGGAGGAGTACAACAAGGCGGTGAAGGAGTACGAGGCCAATGGCGGCACCGATTCGGGGGCGCCCAAGAAGCGAAAGAAGGCGGCCGCCAAGCCCGCCAAGAAGGCCAAGAAGAAAGAGTCCTCCGAGGAGGAGGAGGAGGACGAGAGCGAGTAGACGGTTGCATCCTCCGCAATGGGCAACGTTTTTCTGCATAAGTTTTAAAATACATTTTATTAATGTAATTTTTTAAGTGACAAAAAGAGAACCCACAAAAAATGGAAACCAACAAAAAAACTTAATTAAAAAATCTCAAAAAAATATGAAAAACCATAAAAAAATGAATTAAGACCTTAAATCTTTAAATATGCACTAAATCCATAAACATGAAAACACACACACGGATACACACACACATGCCAAGCCACACACAGCATAAACCATAAAACTAAGTTAAAGAAGTGACTAAAATCACACACACATTATTTCCAGTCAACTGTTCTTTATATTCTAGGTTTGTACGTATAAATGTATCTATATGTATGAGACACTCTTCTTCTTAAACACATGCAGCCCACTGCCCCCAACGAGGGGATTCCCCGCGTTCCCCCTTTAGCCACTTTCGATCGCATCAAGTTATTTGAATTCAGAGTCCCTCGATTCGAAAGCAAAAAGTTATATATATACATACATTTTAAACTATATATACATAAATATATATTTAAATATATATTATGTAATTTAAAAAACAAATGAAAAACAAAAAACCAATATTACAAATATGTAATTGTGAATGTAGAGCTGAATGGAATATTTAAAACAAAAAATATATACAAAAAATTGTGAAAACTCAAGTCTTTGGTGTGACTTTTTTGGATATGTTTGGGGATTGGCTATTCTATTAATTTGGGGCTATAAAAGATGACAAGCTTTTTATATGGATGGAACTTGAATTAAACTTTTAATGCCTGAAGTTCATCGGAAGCTTTCGATATGATGGTAGATATGTTATTATGAAAAATTTTAACATTAATCTTTAAAATGATAGTGTTAATATTTTTTTATATTTTGTTTTATTTTTGTTTTCTTTTGTAATCCCTTTTATAACAAAAACTCTTAACACTTTGGTTTAATTTGCATTGCTTTTGTACCACTGTATTCAAATGCGCCTGCGTTAACTTTGTTTAGACTAACTATATCGATGTCCCGCCTTTCGCTGACCAGTTTATCTTCATCTGCATCGACGGTTAGTGACTTTCTGTCTAGGATCGGAGTCCTTTATTAAACAACAAATATTCCCTAGGGGTAAGGAAAGTAAGTTTCTACTTACTGTTACCAACGAATTGCAGTATAAGGATTCAAAACTAAGAAAACAAATCAGTGCTAACCGAATACCTGAACAAAAGTCCAGGTAAACTTTTCATAAATTTTCAACCACCTGTTGAGTTTCGTTATCAGCAGTAAAAGAAAAACCCAGCGAGGAAAAACAAAGAGGAGCGCACTCCAAGTTGCAACTGCTGGAAAAATCAATAGTGCGTAGAGCATATGGATATTCAAAGTAATAAGCTGAGTAGATAACACTCGATAAGGTCAAGTGCATTGCGTTTTGCGTGTCCACTCAGCACATTAATCATACGCCGTGTGCAACACGCACCAAGCTGAACTCGTTCCTCTTTCCCTGCTTAATTACAGAGTAAGAGGCTATTACAGGCTAACGACCCTGAACCCTGAACCTCCGGTGACACTGAACTTGTCCCGGTGGCAAGTCGGTCAACAGAATGTCCAGCATGGCACGTTTTCGCAAGGTAAGCTATAAGTTTATATATTTTTTGATTAGGGGAAAGGCTCTTATTGATATAATTGATGATTAGAAATGGGATGCTAGATTGTCATACAAGAAATTGTATAAGAAAAATCTGTACAAATTAAAAAATTTATGTTAAAAATGTATGGGAAGAACTGGAGAAGTGGAAGTATTTTTGATTACTTCATAAGAAAACTTATATATCTTCTGGGAGTAGGGCCTTTTAAATTGACAAAAACAGGATTTATCATCGCAGTATAAATGTCATCTTTTAAGAACAATATAAATGCCGTTAAAGCTTGGGTAACTTAGAATTCAATTCATACAAGAAGGCCATCTGTGATAAGGTACCATCCATGTACCATCCCAAAATCCGTAATGTAAATGAGGCTTTAATCGCAATATAAACATATTTTCTTTTATTTACTAATAGGTATTTTTATTTTATTTATTGTATAGAAAAACCTCAAATCTATTTTCATTTAGCATTAACCTTAGTCAAAGTTCACAGTTCGTGTCCAGAACTTCAGTTCAAGTTCTCCAGTTGCAAATTCTGTTAGTTGAACCCGCGACCTTTTGGGTTAATACTCGATAAGTGGAGATATCAGATGGTTCGTTCGATAGATGAGCTTTTAGCGTTCCCATAGCGATTGTGCGGGTGGCTCGGGGCAATTAACCATGCGAATCACACTTACTGCCGCCCGTGTTTGTTGTTTTTATTGCATTTGCGTGCTGGTTCGCCTTGTTTTTATTTGTTTCTAAAAAATACAAAACCGACCCTCAATCGCCTGAACGTGCGGCTCATCCATTCATTTGCAGCTGAGTCGCCAAAGCGAGGAGCTCGAAATCGAACCGGAGGCGAGTGCATCGCTGCTAAAGTCATCTCCGAATATATTGGAAAACTTTGCCTACGACGAATTCCAGTCGCCGAATCATCCGCTCCTCAAGCGCATGGCCACCTCACCCACCGCCGCCCACTCCGGCTCCCAGAGCAGCTCATCCTCGTCCACATCATCCAAGTCGCGAAGGGAGCCCAAGTTCTGTGACACCTTGGAGCGGCATGCCTTCATGCGGAATGTGATCAACCGGCAGCCCGAAAGTGTTCGCCGCTACTCGAGTCCCGGGGAGAAGGAAGCCCAGGTGCGCCGAAGTCTGGAGGAGATTACCAAGGATCTGAAGGAGATTGAACAGTTCGTCAGCGCCACCGAGGAGCTGCTGCAGAAGGAGAAGGAGCAGGAGCAGGTGCTGTACTCCAACAAGGAGAACAAGTGTCCCAGTCCAGTGAAGAGAGTCACCTATAAGATAAATGCCTACAAGGCTCCACCGCGAAGACATCGACCTGGTAGCCCGCGGTTCTATCACTCCAGGCTTTACTTCAGAAATGGTAAAATCGGCTGTGTGGACTCCACGGAGCATCAGAACAATGTGGGCGCCACCCATGCTCTGGTTAAGCACATACTGCATCACGAGAAGCCTCTGGTGAGTCCGGACAGTGTGAGGAGAGTGCTCGAACAGGAGAACTTCGAAATGGTTCCACTACCAGGAGCTATTCCCGAGATTGTGCCCGATCCCATTGCCATTCAGCGGGCAGAGGAACTGGCTGCAGCCACGGGTCAGGTGGTTCTGCCAACGGAAGAGGAGGACCCAACCGAATCCACTCCCATTATAGATGAGGATGAACAGGATGTGCAGATATGCTACAACGAGTCACCGGAACTCCAAAACGAAGATCGCAATGAGCGAGCCCGGGGAACTCCTTCGATCAACGAAAGTGAGATAGTGGCAGTGGATAGTGGTGAACCCGAAATGGAAATGAATATGGAGATGGACCTGGATCATCGCAAGCCGAGCAGCGCCGGTAGCCTGGACTCCCAGGGTCAGCAGTTCCTCCGCGACCAAGTGCGTCATTTGGTTCGCCGCTTCACAGCCAGAGCTAACAAGGTCAAGTCCCGGATCGAACTACCACCAACACCTTCCTCCAGCAGCACAGCCAGCTCCCCATCTCCTCCGCCAACCAAGAGTCTGCATCCCTCGCCCCAGCACAAGGTGCGTCTGGTGCCGGCGGGTCAATCTCCCCATCGCGGAAGACTCTTCGAGGCCGACACCCCACGGTCGAATGTTTGGCTTTGCTCCAGCCTGTGCGGCGCCAATAATGATGAACGCACTCTGGATCCCCAGGGCAAGATCTACATCTCGTGGCTGTGCGTTGTATCGCTATCCTTCCTCTACAACGCCTGGGTTATCCCGTTGCGCTCCTCGTTTCCCTTCCAGACCAAGGAGAACACCAACATCTGGCTGGCCTGCGACTATTGTGCTGACATTATATATCTGCTGGATGTGGTCTTCTTCAAACACCGGGTTATGTACCTCTTCGAGGGATTTTGGGTGAAGAACAAGAACCTCACCAGAAAGAACTACATGAGAAAGCTGCAATTCAAGGTGGGTATTAAGTGAAAATGTTTCAAAACGGAAAAAAGCCAAGATTAAATAAAATCAACTTGAGAATACGTATTCTCATTTATTCGAGAAGAAACGTTCTTAAAATCAAGAAGGTCTCTCGATTTTGTCTTTCAAGACAAAACTAGTCCCTAAACCGAGAACCTTTCACCTCGATGTTAAGATTTAAGATCTATACTTATATTAAATAAATAACTTTTCAGTTGGATCTTCTGGCCCTTCTTCCCCTGGATTTATTATACCTACAACTGGGCACAGGCGCCGTTTGGTTGCGTTTTCCCCGATTCTTCAAGATTCAGAGCTTCTGGGAAGTGTTCCGCCTTTTGGATCGGGTGATATCGTCACCACACTTTGTAGGTTTTTATTCCTATTCAAAATATATTTTATTAACTGGTTTATTCCAATCCAAAAGGTTCGCGTAGCCAAAACTTTGACCTACATGCTGTACATGATCCACATCACGGCTGCTCTCTACTATGCCTACAGTGACTACCAGGGATTGGGACAGAATCGTTGGGTCTTCAGCGGCAAGGGTCATCCGTATGTGAGGTGTTTCGCCTTTGCCACCAAGACGGCCACATCGATAGGGAAGAATCCAAAGCCGGAACGCCAGGGGGAGTACGTCTTCATGACGGTGGCCTGGCTAATGGGCGTGTTTGTCTTCGCTTTGCTCATCGGTCAGATCAGGGACATCATCTCGACGGCCACACGGAATAAGCACGAGTATCGCCAGTTGGAGGATGAGACGCTGGAGTACATGCGACGTCTCAATCTCTCCCAGGAGGTGCAGTCAAGGGTCAAAATGTGGTTCCAGTTCACTTGGGAGCAGCAACGCACTTTGGGTATGTGTATATAAGATACAATTTATGGATGTCCCAACTAATCATATAATTTCTCAGATGAATCCAACATCCTAGATGCTTTACCCATCAACCTAAAAACCGACATCGCCATCTCCGTGCACATTCAAACCCTCTCCAAGGTACAACTCTTTGCCGATTGCGAAGAGGCTTTACTCAGAGATCTGGTTTTAAAACTGAGAGCAGTAACCTTTCTACCGGGAGATTTTGTTTGTCGCAAGGGTGAGGTTGGCAGGGAGATGTATATCGTGAAACTGGGCCAAGTCCAGGTGATGGGTGGTCCCGGTAGCGATGTGGTGCTCGCCACTCTAACCGAAGGTTCCGTTTTCGGTGAGATAAGTTTGCTGGGTATCAATGGAGCTGATCGCAGAACAGCAGATGTGCGCTCCAAGGGCTATTCCAACCTGTTTGTGCTGTCCAAATCGGATTTAAACGAGGTCATCGCATACTATCCAACTGCACAGGCGATCCTCAAGAAGCGAGCTCGTCAACTGATGAGGAAAAACGCAGCAAGAGAGCGAGAGGAGGAGCGTGAGCGAGCACGCAGTGCCCTCCAAGCAGATGTCGTGATTGGAAACCCAAAGACTCCTGAGTCGGCACCGAAACTCCTTCAGACCGTCATCCAGGCGCTGCCGTTCGAATCCCCAGCCGTGGTGCTCATCACCAGAGGCTCCAAGCGGATGCGTCGCAAACGCCAGTCGCTGCAGATGGAAACCATTGTGGAGCCCAAAATGGAGGTAACAGGCGCCGCCGAGACCCAGGATCAAAAGGGCTTGAAGCCCGGACGATGCTCGCCAGATTTACTTTCCTCCATTCAGCAAGAGCTGAAGTCGAAGCACAAGTTTATCAACCTCACGGATTCCGAGAAGGCACTGATTAGCCAATCGGCCAACAATTCGCTGGAGGACATGAAGGTGGTGGATCTGTAAGATTTCATAACCAATTCCCTAGTATTTGTCTAATTATTGTAACAAAATATTCTGCGATATAAACTCTGTGTGCATAACAATTTCTGGACCTAGTTAATTTTCCGGCTGAAAAGCAGACAGCACAGCTTCCACAATTGTGGGCACCTCCGCCATGGCGCCGTTTCCAGTATCCCCGCACATTAGGGTTTTAGAGATGCAGGGTATCTCCGTGTAGCCCCAACTGGTCAGCTTGTCGATTTGCTCCCGGGTTATTGGATGGTCGTACATGCGAGTGTTCATCGCCGGGGCGAAGAGTAGAGGTTTCTGAAGATCCCAGGCCCGCACCACGCACATCACAATATTATCGCAAATCCCCTGTCGTAAAAGAAGAGATACAGAGTTATTTGTGTGTACGAAGAATTTCACAATATGGTATTTCTCTTACGGTGGCCATTTTGGAGAGGGAATTGGCGCTGAGGGGGGCAATCACCAAGAGATCAGCCCACTTGCCTAGGTCAATGTGCAGGACGGGATCTCCTCGCTTGTTCCAGGCGATCCACTCATCGCGGTTGTGGTAAATGGGTACTGGAAGATAAGACTCATTAATGGGTTGGCTATAAAACCGGTCTTATGTAAGGTTGGAGCTCTTGGAGTTTAAATAAAAGAAATGTAATTTAGGTATAGTAATTATCTAAGAGAAAGATTTTGGCCCTGATGGCAGACTCTACATTTTTAACATACCAAACAATATTCCTTTAAAGTGTTTTTTCTTTAACATCAATTAAATTATTAACTCCTATACTATCTAGTCATATTAACTTCTTCTAATGATAAATGAGTAAGTAAGCTTAGGATGCTAAGCTAAGCTTCCACGCAAAGTTGTTTTATGTAATATAAATTAATATTATCCTTTAAATGGCTACCATAAGACGTAAGAACCCACCATTCTCGGGTATTTGCTCCAGTTCAAAAAAGTGCTTTGCTGACTCGGTGATAAGGACTTTCAGGTGGAACTTAAAAGGCAGGCGCTCGTCGGAGAGCTCCCGGATTAACTGGGCCATCTTAATGGTGGCCACACTTCCGGTGGCCGCTATCATCACATTGCGTTCGGGTTTCATGGCTTACAACCACGGCTATTGCTTCTGCTCCTCCGAAGGTTTCTGATCGGTTTTCGTGCTCTGATCGTGGAAGCCCAACTTGGACCACTCGGTTTTCTCCATAAGATTGTTGTCCATGCGACAGGCCAGATAGTTCTGGGCGTCCTGGCGGCACAGGCTCGTATCCTGGGCGTTCTTCCGCAGACAGCTGGCGTAGAGCAGGAAGTGCTTCTTGCAGAGGCCTTCGTGGTCCAGGGAAAAGGAACCCTTCTCGGGCGGCGTGGGCACGAACTTCTTCTGGCTGTAGATCTGCGAAGTCATTTGGTTTTGGGGCAGCTCTGCTCGCGTCTTATCTTAGTTCATTGATAAAATATGACTTAAAATTACGAAACACTAGTTGAGTAAATAGAAATTCATAAAAACGTAGTGTGGCCGAAGGAAATCGGAAGCCGGGAACGTTCTAGCGGATACTAGTGTTGGGAAAAGTCACTTTGAAATCACAATACATTTTGAGAAAAATTAGAAGAAAAAAAAATAACACAAAATAAGTGCCATTTACATTCAGCAAAATATCTTTTTACAATAAATAATTTATCACTCATTTGGCTATAGAATCTATATGCTACAAAATTTTAAAAATTAAAATAAATTAACCACAATCATTGTCGTATTGTCATATTGTAATTTTGGACATGATTCTTCAAGACAAATTGTGAAATTTCCAAATTATAAAAATCCACCGATTAAAATGTATCACTGAAAATGCATAAATCAAATATGCATCATTGAAAATATTACTATGAATGAAGTTAGAACCATAAAATTAAGTTAGAAAATAAGAGTTTCCCCATCTTTCAAACAAAAATTAAGTCACAGTTTCCGAATTCAGTGACTCACAGTGCAAAGAATACCCCCATTGGCTCAACTGTCACACGTGCCAGTGATAAAAAATCCCGCACACTACCAAAAGGCGTTAGTATCTCGTTTTTTCCGTAGCAGGCTATGTCGTTGGGCAACGCAGGGCGAATTGCTGTCTGTTGGTTCGTAGAAAACTCAAAGTAAAAGGTCACAGGTTCACTTTACCTTGTCGAAATTCTCAATTCCGAACCAGGACTGTTCTGACCGTGGGTGGCGTGTACGCTTTTGTGCTGTCAAAACAATCCGTTGAGAACCGGCGTTACGAGAGCATGCGAGTGCGTGAGCGCATGAGGAAGGCAAACCAGGGCGATTACGACTCAACCGCTGCATCGGACAGGCGATTCGACTACTAACCCATATAGAACCCAGGAGAACCAGTCATCATACCCACACAAAGATGGCCCTGCCCCAGATCAGTTCCGCCGACCAGGCAAAGTTGCAGCTGATGCAGGAGATGGAGATCGAAATGATGTCCGATTTATATAACCGCATGACGAACGCTTGCCACAAGAAGTGTATTCCGCCCCGCTACTCCGAATCGGAGTTGGGTGAGTACTATATGTGGGGATTATAGATGTGGGAAAAAGTAATAGGTGCCTAGCAATAGCTATAAAAATGTATTTTTGTTTGGGTCTATGTACCTTATGAACAAGTACTATGCCAAATACCCAAAGTTCAAGCGGGAAATTTATAAAGATTCGCAAAAAAATGTATTATCATAATTATAATTATTATTTGTATCTACAATTTAAATCTATTTTACTGAGAGATCAAGTCGATATCTTAGGTACTTAATGCACTTTAAAAACTCAGGTTTGACTAAATTTGTAAGCATTAAAACTTTTCGGGAGTTTTACCACATTACACACCTTACTTTTTCTGTACTTCAAATAGCAATTGGCTAAAACTAACTACGGCTATGATCAGATCATTTAAAATTCTATAATTCTTAAAAGTAGTATAAATATGTAGTAACTTACAATCCTTAATTATTTCATGCATTCATAACGCCCTTACATCATTTTTTTACTTTTTAAATATGACTGACGAAATCTTTTAAAGAAATTACCTTACTTGTTCCACCTGTTTAATAATTATTCCCCACTTTTCCAGGCAAGGGCGAGATGGTCTGCATCGATCGCTGCGTGGCCAAGTACCTGGACATTCACGAGAAGATCGGCAAGAAGCTCACGGCCATGTCCATGCAGGACGAGGAGCTGATGAAGAAGATGTCTAGTTAACCTGGCACTCCCCCTAACCAACCTAATTTCCACTTAACCAATGTGCATTTTTAAGGCGCTACGATTGTTAAGGTACATGTACAAAACACCCAGTTGTAGAGAATAAACCACAGATTTATGCGTGCTACATAACACCCGAACTCGATCACATTGATGCTTTCAAAAGGTGGTGACAAAGCGCGACATTTCCGGCAGCATGACACTCAGATCCTCGATGTTGTTCTCCAGCGTGCTCTCGTCCGTGGTGTCCAGTTCGCTGGTTCGAACGCTGTTTGCCCAGTCGGAGGAGTCTATATCCTGTCCTGCGCCTCTCGCCTGATCCTCCTGCTGTTCCTGGGTGTTGATGCTCGCTCGACTGGTCAGGCCTTCACAGGCTTCCGCGGGATCCGCCGGCAACTCCACATAAAGGTTCGTCTGGCGCTGCAAAAGTGAACGAAACTCAACTAGAGAAGGCTTATCACAAGGATAGAATCTCACCAAAGCCATAAGCTGCAGGTCGTGATGAAGACTGATGGGATTCTTGGACAAGTTGAGCATGTGCAGCGTGCGCAGCTCCTCCAGCTGAGGTCTCGTGGGCAGTTCATCGATCCGGTTCTCGTTGAGGAAAACAAACCGCAGCTTCTGCATGGCCATCAGCATTCTGGGCAGTCGCCTCAGTCGATTCCCCTTGAGATTTAGATGAACCAAATTTCCCAGCAGTGCCAAAGTCAATGGAACTTCCGTGAGCTCGCAGCCTTCGGCAGTCAGCCAACGGAGTGCGGACAGAGCACCGATGGCATCTGGCAGCTTCTTCAAGGGATTACCACGCACGCCAAGCGTTTCGAGGTGCTCGCAATTGCGAATTTCGGTGGGCAGCTCCAAAAGTCCGGTATTATTGCACCAGAATGTCTCCAGGAGGGTCAGATATCCGATTTCCGGGGGCAAGCAACTTATGCTATTGCAGCTGATGTTGAGAAACTTCAGCCGGACCAAACGGCAGATGCAGAGCGGGAATTCATCCAGTTTATTATAGTCCAAAGTGAGGACTTGCAGTCGCAGCAAATTGCCAATGGAGGATGGAATCTGGCAATAAGAGTATATAATTTATTTATTTATTAAGTATTTGTATATGGGAATCTCCTCCCACCTTTGTCAACTTGTTTTGGTTGAGGAATAGCTTCATCAGCGTTTCGCACTGCTCGATAATGTCGGGAACCTCGGACATTTGGTAGTGGGACAGATTCAGGGAGAACGCCTTCTTGTAGATGGCATCCTCGCAGTTGGCCAGCACATAGTTGTTGCGGAAAAACTGGCAGATCTTCTCCATTTCTTTTATATTTTTGGTTTTTCTCTGTAATACTTAAATTTAGCAGCGTTCGTTTCCAAATTGTTCAACACTCATCTGAAAACTTACTATGTTTTTGTGTTCAGTTGCCTAATTTTCAGGATTCGATATTTGTAGTTTCGAAATGTTGCTCTCTCTTGCGCATTTCGTCGTTTGTTTTGAGTGCACATTATGTAACAATTCTCAAAGTCTATATATGCTTAAATGTCTGTATGTCTCCCACATATTGCACTCTTTGTTTGCTTTCTCTTCCCAAGCTAGTGAACTAATTTTAAAAATGTCATTAGCTGGGTAAAAGCATGTGCCAAATAATATATATTTTGCCCATAGGGTGCTTCTATTTTGAATATATGGTAGAGAATCTCTACTAGAGATCAGGCATGGAAGATCGAACATTTTCGCATTCTAAGCTGTGATGTCACCCATTCTCAACTGCTAATTGGCAAAAGCTCGACTTTCTGGGGGTTCGCATAAATAGATTTCGAATAACCGGACTGCTCTCAGTTGAAATCGAGCTCAGTGACTGGAAACTGCATCATGAGAACAGCGTTTGTTTTGCTTACTTTTCTGTTGTTTGGCGGTAAGTTAAGTGTGGCAACCTGAGAGCCGTAAAACCCATTGAACTCTCTTCTCGTTTAGCAACAAATGCGCAGCAGAATTATGATGGAAGAAATGGACCCCATCAATTCGGAACACCAGGAAATGAGATCTATATACGGGGTCAGAACGAAGGACACTATACAGTTCCTGGCGTAGAAGGTACCTTCCAAAATTCACCCTCAGGTGGCCACCAATACAATGTCACCGATGAGCAGGGCAATACCTACACTTTCACTCATCCTAAATCGAACAATGCTAGGAGCTTGGCTTCTTCACCTTTGGCTTTCAGTGCAGGCGGTGTCTTAATTTTGTTATTGAGTTTAATTACCATTTAATTGTGTGTTTAAAATTCAAATGTCTCAATTTGTTAATTAAGCACGGTGTTTATTGCGTCCGTCCACAGAAAATCTATTTTTACATCTGTTTACAAGAAAATTAACTAACGTTTTTCAATGTAGTCAGCATTTAATTAGTAAATACACTTATAAAATAATGTTCTCACTATAAACACTAATTATTATAAGCAATATATGCATTCAATTGCTGGTACTATGAAATATTTATACAAATACAAAATATTTAATACATTCAAAAATTGCGCCAATTTAAATTTCGATAGGTAAACACGTAAGGAGGATAATGGACAATAAAAACGAATAACAAAGAAAAATATTTAAAGATATATGAAGGGAAAATATTTTTAAAACATTAAATGTGTACTTTTTCATTTTAAAATGGGTAAAATAAAAATTGTACATTAGAAATAATAATTATTTTGGCATCTTTCCAAAAAATGCAATTCAAAATGGGAGAAACGTTAGCAAACGTAATGCACAACGTAAGCGATAGGTCCGCCAAAATGCCACCCTGCGTTTGCCATTCACCCGGAAGGAGCCACAGGTACAACGACGAAGGCGGCTGCATTATTTTATTATTATTTTATTTTCCGCGCTCCGTGGGCATGCAAATTAATCCGGAATCGCCTTGAGTTGAGTTAACCCGAATCCCGCCGAGACGAGACTAAGCCATCTGCAAGATGGACCAAATGCTCAGCCCCAACTTCTCGATTCCGAGCATCGGAACGCCGCTCCACCAGATGGAAGCGGACCAGCAGATAGTGGCCAATCCTGTCTACCATCCGCCAGCGGTTCCGCAGCCCGATCCGGTGATGCCGGCCCCTGGTTCCGGCTCCGTGCAGCAGCAGCAACAACAACAGCAGTCGGATGCCGGGGGATCCGGTCTCTTTGGCCACGAACCCTCCATCCCGCTGGCCCACAAGCAGATGCAGAGCTACCAGCCATCGGCATCCTATCAGCAGCAGCAGCTCCAGAGCCAGGCTCCTGGCGGCGGAGGAAGCACACCCCAGTCCATGATGCAACCGCAGACGCCGCAGAGCATGATGGCCCACATGATGCCCATGAGCGAGCGCAGTGTGGGCGGATCGGGTGGCGGAGGCGGCGGCGACGCCCTCAGCAACATCCACCAGACAATGGGCCCCTCCACACCGATGACCCCGGCTACTCCGGGATCCGCAGATCCTGGAATAGTGCCGCAACTGCAGAACATTGTGTCCACGGTGAATCTGTGCTGCAAACTGGACCTCAAGAAGATTGCGCTGCACGCGAGAAATGCCGAGTACAACCCGAAGCGTTTTGCGGCCGTCATTATGCGAATCCGAGAGCCCCGGACCACTGCCCTGATCTTCAGCTCCGGCAAAATGGTGTGCACGGGTGCCAAGAGCGAGGACGACTCCAGACTGGCGGCTAGGAAGTATGCGCGCATTATACAGAAGCTTGGGTTTCCAGTAAGTCTGAATGATACGATCAAAAACACCTCAGTATATCTAACGCTTTCACTTTTGCAGGCAAAGTTCCTTGACTTTAAGATTCAAAACATGGTCGGTTCCTGCGATGTCAAGTTCCCCATCCGCTTGGAAGGCCTGGTGCTGACCCATTGCAACTTCAGCAGCTACGAACCGGAGTTGTTTCCCGGCCTCATCTACCGTATGGTGCGACCACGCATCGTGCTGCTCATCTTCGTGTCGGGAAAGGTGGTGCTCACCGGCGCCAAGGTGCGGCAGGAGATCTACGACGCCTTTGACAAGATATTCCCTATATTGAAGAAGTTCAAGAAGCAGTCATAAATAGGATAGCGCTTTATTAGTTCTGTACGTGTACGTTTTAAGGTCGGCGGTAGTTCCGGAAGTCTGAAGTCGAAGTGAGCGGGAGCAGCCTGGCGAGCAGCTCCGATCGAGAGAATAAACAACAAAATAAGTTAGCTGTACGGGCACAGGCTTTTATTATTTTGTTTCCGTTAATTACTATTCGTAGAAATTTGGACATGGACTATGAACGCGGAGAAGCAGCTGGACAGTTCCTACAGGCACTGGGCCATCAGGGCGCCAACATTGTCGAACTCGATCTTCTCCGTGATGTTCTTCGTCTTGATCTTATCGTCCTGGGTGGCCACAACGACGAGTCCCTGGGCCTGGTGCTTCCAGCCGTTGCGCTTGATCCAGCTCTCGAGCGTCGAGTCCTCGATGCCGCCGAGCAGCTCCTTCAGCAGGTCCTTTCGGATCGTTTGGAAGGTGGTGCTCACCACATGCGAGACGAACTTGCGAATGGAATCGTGGAAGCCGGAGATGTGACGGAACATGCTGCGATTAACCTCGGCCCTCTGCCAGAAGAGCGTGAAGTCGGCGCGCTCCAGGGTGTCGGCCAGATTGATGATGGTCTGCACGTTCTCGTCCTTCATCTGCTGGGGCAGCAGCAGGCACTTGGCCATCACGAAATCCGTGTGCGGCAGGCTGGTCAGCGACTTCAGCAGGATGGTGTAGGTGATGTCGAAGTTCAGCATGTGCGGGTTGAACTGGTACAGCTTGAGCACGGCCAGATTGGCCTCCAGGTCGTAGGTGTTGTTCTTCGCCTGATCCTGCACATAGGCCTCCAGAGTCTTCAGGTGATCCGGATTGTAGCTGCGGGCAAAGGGAAAAGCGAGGTTATGTTTGTGTGCCTACTTTTGTATTGTACATTTGATCAAATCTCACCGCTCGATGCAGCCCAGCATCTCTTGGATGGTCTGGCTCTGTCCGTTTTCCATTTTCACGAGGTGCGACATTTTCTACGGCCAAATTGTGTTAAATTCGCAAGTTGACGTCGCGTTTTTTTAATGAACACCGCCGTGTTTTTTTTTATAAAGAACGAATTAAAGTGACCGCGCGGCGAAAAGTACATATGCCGATGAAAACAAATGTGTTACGGTCACACCAAATAGGACTTAATGGGGGGATTCCCTAAAACTTTTTAAGGACTGAAGTAAATTTCAAAAATATCGTTAAATAATATTATTTAAACAATTGTCATTCAAACTTTGATATTTCTATTGTTGCCATATTTAACAAAGCAAAATGATGAAATCCTTTTAATTAAATCGGGAAAATTTGTCAAAATTAACTTTAATAACAAATTTGGTTCTCATTAAAGTCCTCAGAGCGCCAAAAAGAAAAGTGGAGCAGGAAAGTCAGATGGACATGTTCCTGTTGATTTAAGGAAATATGTCACACCTTTACGGATTCCATTGTACTTGATTAAAAAAATATCTATAGAGGTATTGCAAGGTTTTACATTCCATTGTTTCATACTTATATTGTTATTTGCTGGGGAATAATAAAAGACGTAAATATTATAGTGGAAGTTTAATGATTTTAATACATTTACATTAATGTACTTCATGTTTAAAGGAAGTTCTGTTCCATTTTGCTTAATCTGGAAGTTCGTTCATGTGGAAGTGCATGTTTTTGTGGAATCTACATGTTTTGTACAAAAGTATGTACACAATGGTATAAAAAGCAACTTAGTTATATCCGGGATCGGAGGACTATGTCTTGGCCGCCTCGGTTTCTCCGTTCTTGGCCGCCTCCGCCAAGTGCTCCTGGCGCTGCTCCTCCTCCAGCTCCAAACGCTCCACCTTTTTGATCTTGCTCAGTTTCTCTGAATGGGGTATATCATGATTATTTTAATGAGAATCACTGAATTTAACATGATGCTTTTTTCGCTTACTTGCACATCTTAGCATTATGGTCCCCCACCAGATGGACCAGCCCCATCCCACAAAGCAGAAGAGCACGGTGAGGAACTGCGAAACCGCCACAATGATGTTTATGATGAAGGATCCAATCCTGGCACGGGCACTGTCGAATTGTGAGAAGCGCGGAATGCCCACGCACAGGCAAAACAGTCCAGAGAGTAGGGTTCCTTAATTGGGGAAATTTTTTACTTAGTTTCTGTATAGAAAATCCCATTCTGACAACCCACCTAGACCTGGGAAAATCACATTGCAGAAGGCGCAGAACCAGGCCAAATAAAGGGGCAATACTGGAATAGCTCCCTTCATTTTCGATGCATACTCCACCAGGTCCACGTGCAGCTTTTTACGGGTGTCCTGATGGCAGAGAAATTCTTTTTATATTATGTATTATCTGTTTTAATGGAATACTTGCCTCACTGGGTGGCGGCGCCTTGATACTCATCCTTCGAGCATTGGACTCTCGACGCTTCTTTTTGCGACAGCACAGCAACATCAGCCAGAAACGCTTGCAGCATCCCCTAAAATCATAAGGAATATTTAAATAAATATAATAATAATAACAAGTAATTATTTATGATGTTCTTATATGTTATAATGTTGTACCAGCATGATTAAAATATTCTCTCCTAAAATACTCACTCTTTAACTTGGTTATTCGCAGCATCCGTGGTCGCTGACATTGCCGCCTCTGAGGCGCCTTCCACAACCGAGGACTCGGTGGGCTTTATTCCGAGCTCGGGGTCCTGATCCCGCCAGGACACGGTGCTGCCCTTTTTGTTGGGTCGATTACCCCGACGACATGGTATGCAGAAGCAGCACTTCTTCAGCTCCGTCTCATCGCCCGTGGTGGGATCCACCTTGTTGACCGAGCGACAGCAGAATACCTTGCTCAGGCAGAGGCCACATTTACCGCGTGCCTTTGGTCCCGTGCTCATGTTGGCCTCCTGCTTGGTCCTCTTGGCCACTTCCTCTTGGACAGGATCGTCCTCGCCCTCGGAGGAGGCGGGTTTCTTGCGACAACTCCGGCAGCAGCTGGACCTCAGCCAATCGGTGGCCTTTTTGCGCTTCGGCTTGGTCTCATCAATCACTTGGACATTGGTGGCCGTGGTGGCACTACTGTTGCCGCTCCACAGGACGGGCTGATCCTCGGCAGACTGGTTCCTCTCACGGCGCCTGCAGCAACGGGAGCAGCGCGATCGGCGGCAGGGCATGAAAAGCTTGGAACAGCAGCCGGACAGACCGCCCTTTTTGGCATTATCCTTGTCCTCGAGGAACTCCTGACTGCTGCTCCTAATTGAAAGGGGATGAAAAATATACGGGACAAATCCAATAATTTTTTTTTTAAATATAAAAATATTAGAATATAAATATAAATGTATTTTCTTAGAACAACCCTCAATTTAAAACGAAAGCTCGTCGTTTCAATCATGATAGATTGGCACAATTTTTAACTTTTAGGGATTAAAGTTTATTACGAGGTCTAAGAGTATCACAAAAACCACCAAGGTTTTAAATCATTTGCAAAAAAAAAATCATATTTCACAATCATTTGCAAAAAAAATCATATTTCACAATTTACTGAACTTCCCTGTGTAAAAAATAGTGTTGCCTACTTTTAGATACTTTTAGGGATTTCTAAGATGCCTACTTTTTATTTTCTTTCAAACGGAATGTTACTTAGGACTATTTAATATATTGAAAAACGTAGCCACCAGACCGATTATGACATGGTGTAAAGTAACGTCTAGCCGTGGTTGGCCCACCCCGGTGTCCTTGACTATCAGCCGACCGGATATAAGCTTTTATGGCTTCAGGGATTGGCCAAGAGCCAGGCGGCGGAAGTGCTGTATGATTGGAAAGTTCAAGTTTGTGGGATAGTCCTGAATCACTTCCGCACTTTACTGGCGTGAAATATAATCACATTCGGAAGTGAATTACCATTAGCGTGGGCCTATGGATGAGGTTCTTTATCGAGTATCTTTAAGTTATGAATAATGCAGTTGCAGTTAAGTCATGGCGTGTAATGTTAAGTCTTTGGCTTTTGAACTTTAATCTTGGCATAATGAAGTTTCGTTTCTGGGTCGATTTTGAATGGGCCACACACAATACCACTAAAATATGTCACGAGAGTTTTGCTTTTCGGACGCTTACACAATTTCTTTATGGGTCCATGCCCGTGGCGTTGGTAAACGAAAGTGTATATACTATATATATATATATATATATATTCCTGAACCACAGCACGCCTGTAATTCCGTTGTGCACGAGCCAACGACCAAACGCAATTCGGAGGTCGGCAATTTATTTGACCCGCTCCTTTTCGAACTTCAAGCAATACTGCGAGACAGTCGAAATGAATGGAGTAAGTTTTCCGTACTTTCTTGGGCCTTAAATGCCTGCCGAAGGTCATCGGTGCGTTTATTTACCCGCTGGCAGATGACTTCCAGCGATAACCTATAATTGGATCTCGAGCCTAATTACCTAAAGAAGTACTTGTCGCCATCGATGAACGAATCTTGGGCGAGATCCACTGTGTAAATGACCGCGTTATTGGGCGTTCCGTTCAGCATTTCGAATTTTGGCGAATTATCTTGGATGGTTATTTCGTATTAATTGCTGGGAAATCATCGACTGGCGAGGCGAGACTGGTGAGTTTCCCAACTTTTCGAGTTCCGAGTTCCGAAGGAATTTCCCAGCGAGTTAGTGCTGCGGTTGGCGCGATTGTCCGGCCCGAACTGATTTGTTATTGCGGCAAGAAACTTAAGCCGTGTTGCGAAAATACTTTCCCCGTGTTTTCCGCGCACGCTATACTTTACAGTGGGCCCTGGCCGAGAGTGGACCGAAGTCCCTAGGGGAAATTGATTTTCATAATGGGGGAATACCCACTGTAACGCTGGTCGGTCACACGGTTTCTTGCGGGTCTCGCATGGTTGGCTGGAAAACAATGCACTGAAGGACATCGTTACCTTCGCCGACTGCGACGGCGATTGGGACTTCGCGACCTGCCGACGAACGGATTTCCTCAAAGGCGGTTCTTTTGGGTGGGCTTTTTGCCAAGGGGTCTTGAGTCTAGGGTCTTGGCCAACCCAACCCTCCTTTTTCCTCTTCGAAATTTATTGACGCACTTATGAGTGGCTTGACGGACCTGTGCCAGCGTCTAGGGCACGGAACTCCTGCCCACACGGCAGTGTAAAGTTTTATGTATCATAGTTGTTGGCCAACTAACTACCACCCCCTCCCCCTGGGGGTTTCCTGTATGCAAATTGGCTGGCCAGGCGCTGTAAGCCTTGGCTGGTGCTTTATGTGTGGAACCTACGGTCGAGGCAAAATGTTAGTAGCAGCACCAGTCATTCTAGTCAGCCTTCCCGCCGAAACATTGAAATCGTGGTTGACTAGAAACGGACAGATTGTATGGCGACTTGACTGATGAATATTCATAATGGTCATAGCGAACATTGGGAATTTAGTAATGGTTTGTCGGTAGGTCCTTCGGCGACAACAACAGGACAATAACCATTCTCAAGGAGTTTAGCAATGTATATTAAGTATTTGTAGAAACAAATAAAAGGGGTTCTCAAAGGTCACTGATGGGGATGGGAACTTAAGCTTATAAGTTACCTTAAGAAAATCTGCAGTTCCTAAACATTATATTCTAAGGATACTATGAAAGACTTGGGGGAGATTGTCTTATTTTTATACCCTTGCAGAGGGTATTATAATTTCAGTCAGATATTGTAACGCAGTGAAGGAGACGTTTCCGACCACATAAAGTACATATATTCTTGATCAGCACCAATAGCCGAGTCCATCTAGCCATGTCCGTCTGTCCGTCTGTCTGTCTGTCCGTTTCTATGCGAACTAGTCTCTCAGTTTTAAAGCTATCGCAATGAAACTTTCCCAAAAGTCTTCTTTCTATTGCAGGTAGTACATATGTCGGAGCGAGCCGGATCGGACCACTATATCTTAAGGCTCCCATACGAATAACCATCAAATATAAGAAAATTCATTGTAACTTTGCAGGAAGTAGGCGTTTTGATTTCTGACAACTTAAAAAGGTATTTCTTTTATCTGCAAGGGTATATAAGCTTCGGCTGGCCGAAGCTAGCTTCCTTTCTTGTTTAAGTACCAAATTTGTCAACCTAAAATCAGAATTTCCAACATTTTCTTTTTCTTCTCAGTGATTACAAATTACCTCACATGAGGCGCTACAGAAACATGTGATATATTAAGGTTTTAGTTGGTTAGAGTACTGCGACCAACCTTAATACTTATCTATCGGGATGCTAAAAAAATCTTTTGAAAATTAACCTATGTCTTTCGCTTACTCACTTTGCAAGACCACCGCTTCCCGCAGTGGATCCTCCCTGTCCGTCTGGCGATCTCCGCTTTGCGTCCACTTTAAAGTCCGCTCCACTCTCGGGCGTGGGCATTACATTGGCACCCAGATCGGATTCGGATGCATCTAGCACCGTTGGAAGATCGGAACTCTCGCACTCCACCTCCGGCACACTGGCTATTCGATCGGCGGAGCTTTCATTGGGATGCAAAACCGAGACGGAGGCTTCTATGGGTTGCGTGGGTGGAAACGGGGATTTGGGCAGCTCCCCCGAACTCTGAGGAGCAATGCTTCCATCGGCCGTGCCCGTTCGCGAGGCGGACTCTCCGGGTCTGGCCAAAATGGTTCCAGAACTGGGAGTGGGCGAGGGATCGGCGGCAAGGTCATTCTCCAGGCTCTTCAGATCGGTGAGATTTTCGCTAATGGTCTTGTGAATCTCGTCGGTGGCCTCGGTGACGGTCTTCTGAATATTCTCCAGTGTTTTCTGCGACTTTTCCAGAATGGCAGCTGCATCATTGGACATGGGTTGCTGTGCACTGGAACCAACTGTTTCTAAAAGGAACGATAGTTATTTAGATGTTTTTTGCAGAGAATATCAGAGACCCACCTTCAGTTTCATTGGCCAGTTCCTGCACGGTGGCCACCTTTCGGTTTTGTGGTGAGTCCGAACGGTTTTTGTTGCTCTTGTTGCTCAGCAGGCTCATCCTGGAGCTCATGCGCACCAATTTGGACATGTTGGCTCCACCAGATCCCTTGCCACCCGGTGTTGAGGGTACGTTAACCTCGCTGGTGACTGCAGGAACTGCTTCAACCGCTTGGAGCACTGCGTTTCCCACTTGGGCAGCCAGAATGCCACCTGCGGAATCGGAACCATTAGCTCCTTTTTCCAGCGTTATTCCAAGGGCTTTTGTGGTGGCGGCAGGTTTCTTGTTCTCCGTTGTAGTTCCTCCAGCGGGTTTGCTCTTTGTTACCTGAGTTTTGGTTCGCGCTTGTGGCACTGGCTCCTTGGTCCCATTACTCTTGGCACCCACAGTCTTTCCCGCCTCCTTGACCTTCTCCTTTCCCTTCTCCATCTTTAAATCCTTCGGTGGAACCGCCTTTCCCGTTGGCTTCTTTCCTTCAGTGGTTGGTTTACCTCCTGCCTGAGTTTTCTTTGCATTCTTAGCTGGTGGTTTCATGGAGGACTCCGTCTTGGTCTTTGGTTTGGCACTTGCAGGGATCTTGGGCTTCGCGTTGGGGGTTCCCTTGGTGGTGGCTACCTTTCCAGCTTTGCTGCTCTTCGGCGTCGTTCCCATGGTTTTCACTTTCTCCGGCGATTTCGATATCTTCTTGGAGGAAGACGGCGGGGATTTGGAGGCGACTTTGCTGGTCGATCTGGTGGGAATACGGGAGCGGGAGTTCCTACGAGATAAGATCTCTGGAACTTCCTGTTTTCCCCGACTGGAAACTCTTCTGTTTTGACTGAAAGCCTCGGGACTAATTGATTTCCGTCGACCCATCAT
The DNA here is from genome assembly GCA_037075285.1 of Drosophila lutescens. Lineage (NCBI taxonomy): Eukaryota > Metazoa > Arthropoda > Insecta > Diptera > Drosophilidae > Drosophila > Drosophila lutescens. The sequence continues at coordinate 1,042,239 of JBAMCF010001109.1, forward strand.
CATCGCACTCGCTGGACTCAAGGAGATGGATTTCCGGCGACTGGGCGTTGTGGCTCGCATGCTCCTGTTTCTGGCCATGGTGGCGGGTGAAATGCTAGAGGATCTCAGTGAGGAGTTGATGCTCAGTCGGGAGTTAGCACGTGAGTTTCCACGGGAGTTCCCCCTGGAGTTGGTCATATCCAAACGGGAATTGGACCTTTCCAAGCGGGAATTTGATCTATCTAAACGAGAGCTGGACCTTTCCAATCGGGAACTGCTTCTTTCCAAACGGGAACTGACCTGATCCAATCGAGAGCCTGGCCTGGAAGGTGGTCCTCTGGAAGCTGATCGCGAATCCCCACCAGGTCTTCCACTCTCCCTCGAGGGCGTTCTGCTTGGATGCAAGGATCTCGAAGGCGACCGACTGCTGGAGTTCACATTCATGCCTCTGGAAGGAGACCTACTAATGCTATTCCGTGAGCTTCGACCGGAGGCAGTGATTCCAAATTCTTTGAGTGGCGAACTGGAGCGGGATTCTGGACTTTTTCGTATCGGGATACGGGATAGTGAGTCCCTCCTTGTAGACACCTCCGATGGAGTCTCTGCCGCATCTCCCATTAGGGAGCTTCTATGGGTGGGGCTCTGAGCGGAGCTGCTGTCCTTGTTGGGAGTTCCAATTATGGGTGACAATGTGCTGGGCTTGGCAATCTTGGCGTGCCTGGGATCCCTATCCCGATCCCTCTGGTAGATGGACTGCCTTCGCTGCCCGAAGCTGGGAATCCTGTTGGGAATCCTATTGGGACTCGGTGCCTGAACCGATTTGCGGCGCATCCTGGAGAGAGTCTGAGACGCTGGCAGTGTCGAGAGCGTGGGACGGCGGAAACTGAAATCCGAGGTGGTGGCAGTGACGCTACTCAAATTCGAGCTCCTTCGATCGGAGGCCGTTTGCGTGGAACTCCGACGTTCCGGCGAAGTGGAGCTGGAGCGACGCCTAATGGCCTGGTGTGTGGGTTTGGGAGTCCCCGCATCGAAGGAGGGCCTGCTTAGGTCATCCAAACTGCACCAATTGGAGCGCGGCGGGTTGAGGGATGCTGCGAGCGACTCCTCCTTGTTGATGATCTTCAGGAGGCCGCGCTGCCTTCGCGTGGGATTCAGATTTGGCTTCAGTGGACGCGGCAGTGCTCCTGGTGGGAAGACAGCGGGCTCCGGTGTGGCCAGATCCATGGTGGAACCATAGTGCAGGCGGGGAATGGAGCTGCGATGCGGATCCCTGATTAGCGGCAGCGTTTCCATGCTCCTGATCTTCTGGCCATAGGGAAGCAGGCTGTGGGTGGGACTCCTGCCCATGGATCCCCTTCGGACTTGGGCTCTCGGCGTAAAGGTGTCGATGGAGGAGGTCAGCGAGTCCCGCTGCTGGAGGATGCCCTTCTGCGGAATGGCCAGCTTGCTCCGGCTGTGCCGTCCACTCATATTAAACTGCACCGAGGGACGTGGCGAGTCATCCGTGGTCATCTGCTGGAGGAAGTGGTGGCTAGTGGTGGTGGAGGGCAACTCGGGCAGTCGCGGATCTGAGCCATAGATTGATCTACGGCGAGGACTGATCTGTGGCCTGCCGGCCGGCGATGAGGTAGTCGTCGATGTCGACTGGATGGAGGCGTGTCTTCGGCTGGTGGGCGGCGCTTGTGGTTGAATCCTTGGAGCAGTTGGAACCGCCTGGGCCGTGGAAAGAATGGTGAAAGCAGTCTTCTTGTGTGGACGCGGCTGGTCCACTCTAAAGGGCATGTGATTAAAAATTATTTTTGTAACACAGATTAATTTCAATATTACTAACCTGTAATCTCCCCCCATGGGAATGGAATCCCTGATGATGATGGGTGACATTTCCCGCTTTAAGCTAGGAGCAGGCTCGACGCTCTGGTTGTCTTCCTGATCCATTAGTTGTGTCCTTGATCTGTGGAAAGGGGGCGGGGCAGCCGGGGGAGGTGGCATTCCATAGTCCTCCAGAGACTGCCTCTGACTGCCCATTTCCAAACCCATCTGCTCATCCAAATATTGCTGCGGTGAGAGTACAACGTCCCTGCTAACTGACAGCTGTTCACTGGGCGCCACCCGCTCCTCGCCTCCACTGCTGGAGCTGTTCATGTCCTGGATCATGGTGGCCAGCGGCGAGAGCGGTCCCTCGTCCTGTTTCATTGACATGATATTCTTGGAACTGGGACGCAATCGAGGGATGCGCGTAAACTCCGGAAAGTGCTGCGGCGCCGGACGGAACCAATCACGGCCAGAATAGGAGTCACTTAGCATTCTTAAAGGGTTTGATGAGATTATAAATGCAACAATTAGTATATAATATCCAGATACAATGTGAAATCTCTATTGAAATCAATGAATTACAATTAATAGCGAAAATATACCGGCCTGTTCCAGCTTTCACTCGCAAGTGAATTTGATTTCATGCTGGCGGATTTAAGTCAGCCTGTCAAATTCTTGGCGGAAAGTTTTTGTGTGAATTTTTCGGAAGTTAACAGAGTAACAACGAGGGATATTTGAATCCGTGCAGTTCTTTCGGATGTGAGTCCTGGAATAGGTCTGGGAAATTCGATTCCATGTGAATCTTTCGGAAGTGAAAACTGGAACAGGGCCGATAATAAGGTAACTCATATCAATTTGATTATCAAACATAGTATTCAAAGCTGTAAAAACTAAACTTAAGACATGAAAATGAATACTTAAATTAAGAATACAATTATTTAATTTATAAGAATTTATAAGAATTTATAAGAATTAAAAGAGAAAACGAGAAGTTTGATAAGATTCGTTAAAAAGAGAGTTTTAAGATTAATATATTATTAAATATATTATATTTATTTGAAATATCTTTAGATATTCTTTGGTTTGAAACTATACCCACCCTCTGTGATCCTCCGTCGTAATGCTGGACACACTCAACTTGGCAGGCGCTTGGCTGGGAGTCCTCGCCGGCTCGTCCTCCTCCTCACCGTCGAAGGACATCCTCTGACCCACCACGGTGTACTCCTCGACTTCGTTCTCTAGATCGTACATGTCCGGTTTGTTGAGGATGTCGTCGGGTGCGAGGAGCCGATAATTGGGCGATCCCAGATGCTCCGAACTGGAACCACCGCTCGAGTTGGGAAGGATCTGGATGTCGGGTGGCTGCAGGTACGGCAAGAGGGATCCCCTTGGAGTCCTCGCATACGGCACACTCGGAAAGATGCGTTCCCTGGCGCCGGGTATCAGTGTATTCAGCGCCATGGCGGCCACCAGTGCATCCTCCTCGGAGCTCGGTAGTTCCACAGATGCCGTTCGCAACGTCTCAAAGGCCGCCGATCCAAAGTAATCATCGGATTGAAGGGGCGGTGGCACAGGGTCGCCAAACAGGCTGCTATAGGGCTGGACATCCGATTCCGAGGGCTGGCGCACGAAGCTCTGGTTGGAGGCGAAGGTGGACGGAGCCATCGATTGGGCGGAGAGGATGGAGCGGGTGGTGTGGGTGCGGTAGCTATAGTCCACCGGGATGATGGACGGCTGGAATCTGGAATCGCCGCCTGTGGATCTGGGACGCGGGCTCGGATTCGAACTGGGATTTAGGCTGGGATTTGGGATCGGTGGTGGTGGCGCTTCTGCTGATGCGGATGGCATGGGCATCGGGGATGGGGATGGCGATAGCGATGATGATGAGTACGAGAGGGTCTGCTGCATGGCTTGACATGGGTGCTAACCGATCTCCGGCCCTCATGCGTTCACTATGATGACTGTCTATCCATTGTTGGTGTTTTGCGCGAAATTCAGTGGCTGGTGGAAGGGTGGATGGGTGGAATTGGATGGATTCCGAATCCCATGCAGGATTGTTACTCCCACTCCGCGTTCGTCCTTCGGCTGCTCAGTTTAAGTGCCACAAAACCAATGACGCCAGGAGCTGTTTATTCGAAGCAACAGAATGTATTTAAAAATCACTCACAACACCCAACCGTTTGCACACATCTTTTGATTTTACAGACAGACCAGCGAGACCTTCCGGCTTTTTGCAATGTCAGAGAGACGAGCACGCGACGCCTTCGGCAAAGGATTACGGAGTTTGACTACGACCCAAAAGAGACCCAAAACCGGAGACCCAAGACTAAAAACCGGAGAGCGAGACTGAAGGACTGCCGGTTCTATTGCCGATTTGCAGTGATGGGAAAGGTACTACATAGATTTGTTTACCTAGTTGCTTTGATATAAGGTGTTCTTAAATCTAACATTACACTTGACCGTATTATTTATAGGTGTTTAATTTAATTATTCAATTATTTCTCGTTTAACTTTACGCTGCTTAAAAATTCTAGATAAGTATGTTTGATACATTTTATGTATTTAGTACCAAAGAAATTTCCTGGTTATATGAAAGCTTTGTCTTCTTAAACATACAAGTAAATTAAAATATCTAAAAAACGTGGCCTTCAATAAAAATGTATTGCGAACTACTCATATATATTTTGTAAGACCCTTAATAAACTTTCTCAGTTAAAATTAAAACTTTAGCTTTCCATAAAGATGAGAAAACGGCAATATAAGTTGTTTACGCAATATAATATTTTCCTAATTAAACACATTTTTTTACATTTTTTTAATGGATAAATATTAAAAACAAGTAATTAGGTACAACCGCCTAGATAGCTCCCCTTCAATCATCACTGGTTATGGCGAAAAACAGTAGAGTAATTATTATTGCACGGCTTTATTTTCTAATGCCATTTCACTCCTATAAATAGCTGCGTGTGAGGCGCTGATAAACCCGCCCCGAACCATTGGATTTGGAATCGGTATGGTATGGTAAGGAATGGAATGCACCTGCTATATGGCTCCCAATCTGTAGCTCCCAAGCGCTTTTAGCTTGTCTTGGCTGGGCGCTAACGAGAGCATAACTTGATGAGGAGGTCTCAACAGCCCCCGGGGGGAATTGCATTCGGGCGAATTGGACTGCTATTGCTTGGCTTTGGCTTGGCTGCACCGGGATTGCATGTTGCAAATTGCCGCATTAGTGACTGCACTTGAAGTCGAACGACCCGGGAGATGTGGAAGCCAAAGCCAGCGGGCTGAGACTATCACCCAAAAATAAGCGATGGTTTAATTGGAGCTGTGTGGCTCCAATCTGAGTACGCAGATATTTTTGCGGAATGACGTAGCCCGAGAAAGAAGGTGTTGGGCCGAAAGGTAGGTGTGAATGAATGGCCTTTGTTCGCATTGATTTTCCTCTGCCTAATATTTAACCTACATTTTATGGCCCGCCGCTCGAATTTCGGTGACACACTTTGGGCCACAGGAAGTGACTTGGCCGGCTTTTTTTGTTGTTTTTTTTTATATTTCTTGTTGTGGCCATGACGCGTGTGCGGAGCTGGCCGGCTTTAGCTGCCTTTTCGCGAATTGGGTTTTGTATTTTTAAACCGTTTGCCGCATTACACGCAGTTTTCCTGCATCTCATTAGGACTCGGTCACACTTGAATAAAGTCTCTTAATTACTGCCACGTCCACACTGGCTTCCTTTTCTTTTGTTCTAGCTCTCAGAGACCATTATATAATTTACATTCGGTTTTAAAGTTTACACAATATTTCCGAAATAGAATGTATTTGCTGAAAAGCCGCAACAAATAATGGAAACGCGACGAAACGTGGCCGCTGCCTAACTTAAACTGATGGCCGCCCAGCGGTAAGTGAGCAAAAAGGCAGGCCTTCAAGAGAAATATTGCCTACTATACACTTCAAATCCGAAAAAGCACACAATGAATGGCCCCACACACAATTCCTTTCCCCAACAGTTTGCACACGCAGACCCGCTGAGATATTGAGACGGGGACTGGCGAACTGAAAAGCCGAAAAGAAAAGCAACCGGGGGAAGCCAATTCGCCGCGACTTTTTCCACGCGAATTTTCCGCTTTTCGCCGCTCTGCGAGGCGGCTGCATTAGTTGTTTGCATGTTTTGTTCATCTGCTCGGCGTGTGCTTCTTTTCAGCTTTTTCTGCCTCTTAGACAACTTTTGATTATTTCCCCTGGCAGGCTGTGACACCTGTTGGTATGTCTGTGGCACGCGATGTTCAAGCACCCGTATACCTATACTATACTGCCCCATGGAGGAGCTCAGCTCAGCTCACTCATTTTTCATATTGCCCGGGATGCCCCGTAGTTCGATTTCGATGGCAGTGATCTACTAAATGCACGCATGTGAAACAATCACGCACTTTCGCTCGTTTCACTTAAATGCACACTTTACGAAGTATTTTCAGATAACATTTTGATAGGTCCGTTTATTGTTATAAAAATATGGCTGCCTCTTTTAATTATATTTATTAAAAGGTACCAACTAATAATAATATAACTAATATTGTAAAAAAGAATGGTAGATAGGGATTGAGACTTGTGTTCTCTTATTTTGTTAAGTCATTTTCAGATGATTTTACCTTTAACGAAAATGTCAACCTATTCTGACGGTTTTCCAAAATATACTAACTGAATGTTGGATCTAGGCAGTTTAGAGAACACTTAGCATAATAAGAAGCTACTTTTAAATTTTAAATTTTGTTAATCTGCCGATAAATTTACAAATAAATCTTTTTTTTTAATGAAGCTTAACATGTTTTTAAACTTTGAATACCAATTTTTAACAGTCATTTGACAAATTCTAAAATCATAGTCTTATATTAAATAAAACAGATCTATATTTAATTCAACAAAATAGATATTAACATAATTTAATAAAAATATTACACTCCGATATAAGATCTCTCCATATAACTATAGTAATATGCTCCACCTAAGAACGTTTTTCCTGTACTCGGCCGAGTATGAAGCCCCTAGCCGAGTACACTGCACTTTTCCTTGGCTTTGGAATAGGGTCAAAACCGCAACAAATTCCGCGTTGCCTTGTGCAGCGGCTAGGAGTCAACAACACTTGGCCCGAAGCTACAACTCCTTGGCTTGGCTTGGCCACCCGGGCACTGTTGCAACATCAAGACAACAACGGCAATGGCAGCAATAACGCTTAAAGACAGGTATGTGTGCAAACACAGCCCACCGAAGCCAAACCCTCGAGAGCCCTTCTGAAATAGGGGGCATTTTGAAGTGGCAGTGCCGGGAAAATCCTTGGCTAATGTCGTGTTAGCCCCCCAGAAACCGCCCCTTTTGGCCGACTCCCACCAACTCGAACCCCAAGTCCAGCAAAAAGTGGAGTCACGGAGTCACAACTCGGGGAATTCCTAGAGACATCTATGAGTTAATTGTTTTAGGCTTTTTCTTTTCACTAAGGAGCTTTAAACTGTAAGCTATTTCGATTTAGCCGACGTATTATCAGGTTTTAAGCACTCTTTTATTTAGTTTTATATTGTTTTTAGATCGACCGTTACTTGTAGAGTTATTGTCAAAAATATGTGAAAAAAATAACACTTTTTAAATAAAAAAACTGAATACCCAAAAAATTCAACGCGCATTTGCATCGATCCGATGCACTGCACTCGCCGTTCGTAGAAAAACTAATCCGCCGTGGGCAAATACCTTCTTATACATCGTCCTGCGCTCTGGAACTCCGCGTACTGACCACTCGGGTCCCGTGAAGAACCCCCGAAGAAAGCCGAAGTCCGTTTGGGCAGCCCGTACGGGTATACGTGGGTCAGTAAACCTACTTCCGGTTGACATAAATACGCCTTGGACATGAAAACTTGGCACTGGCGGCGCGCCGCAAGTTGTTTTTATTGTTTCAAACTTTTTTCGCCATGACTCAAGACAGGTGGACATAGTGGAGTCCACGAATGCAGGTGTGCAGATCCAGGTTTTCCATTCAAGGGGAATTCAATTGCCATTCCAATAAAAGAAGTTCTCCAGAAGAAGCCATTTGATCTGCTGGCTACTAGGGAATTAGCCATCTAATCTGGGCTTGGCTAATCATATTGCGACCATACTGCTGCTACTTGCTGACCCTAATCAATTATGCCGAACCCATATGGGTGAAAATTCATATAATTCGAAACTGCACCTTTGGGAGCGGCGTGCAATTTCGGTTGCAATAAGATTTTCCCACGCGATATTTAACTTTGCTCCTCAGGCTCCTCAATTTTGTCAGTTTCTTGTCCTTTACCATATTATTTGGTGTGCTTATGAGGTGGGAAGTACCTTAGTACATCATAGTTTGACCCACTTTGGGCACAAATTAATATCAATTGTGGCTGGCGGATTGCGTGTGCGAATATACGAAATGCTAGAGGAAATCCTACAGCTGGACGAAGGGGATTGAAAGGCATTCAATTGTAATTGGCTGTGACCGAGGATTACACAATGACTAAGCGGTACTCCCTGCCGAAATTAAGTAATAATTATTATGATGTGTATTCGCTTGTAAATACCTAAACACGGTAAAAGAAAGGTCACTATTTAGTAGGGCACGAAGTAGGATCCCGCGGTCCCGACTTTCTGACCTCTTTACTACTAATAGTGTAATTGTAATGTATATATTAAAGGGAAACTCCAAGCAATTACCGCCTATAAGCAGGGATATTATATAAATAAAGCCATTTTGAGAGTTTGAATGGATAACTTTTCAAATTAAACGTTTTTAAATAAATATTTTAAGCAAAGGTTATTTATTTTTTAACCTAACTAACTCAATTTTACTTTAAAGCAACTCATAAACCTTGTAAATATTTAACATAAATAAAAAAAGAAATATTAAATATTTAGGTTTTTAAAAGTAACCATGTTATATTTTTTATACCCGTTACTCGTAGAGTAAAAGGGTATATTGTATTCGTGCAAAAGTATGTAACAGCTAGAAGGAAGCGTTTCCGACCCCATAAAGTATATATATTCTTGATCAGGATCACTAGCCGAGTCGATCTGGCCATGTCCGTCTGTCCGTCTGTCTGTCCGTCTGTCTGTCTGTCCGTCTGTCTGTCTGTATGAACGCTGAGATTTCGGAAACTATAAAAGCTAGAAGATTGGCGTTTTGCATGCAGATTCTAGGAGTTCCTACGCAGCGCAAGTTTGTTTCAAAAAGGTGCCACGCCCCCTCTAACGCCCACAATCGCTTATATACGATTTTAAAAATTTCAATATTTCGGAAAAGTAAAAATGCAGTTTTATTGTGTTTATCAATACCTATCGAAATGTAGAAGAAATTTTTCAAATCGGACCATTCGTTAAAAAGTTATGCGTGTTCAAAGTTTCTATCTCCATCTCCCTCGCACACCCTTTACCTGAGTAACGGGTATCTGATTGTCGGGGCACCCGACTATAGCGTTCTCTCTTGTTTTTACATTAAATTAGTATTTAAATTCAAATTTTTATAAATGAGAAGTTGTCACTTAAAGACATTTTCCTTTAATTTTGAAAAATATGCATTGCACTAACATTAAAATTTACTTGTTCTGTATTAGAAGGCTTGAAAAATATGATCTTTGAAAAGGGTAATCACAACGAATTTATATACCTTCCCTTGCTAGGAACCAGAATAAAGGCCCGCCAAGCCTCCATCTATAGCTCGCTTTTGCTTATCGACACCATGTTTTTATAAAACAGCTAAGTTCATCTCGATTGTGTTCACCTGATCCTGCAAAAAGTCAATATCGTGCTCATGTTGCAGTCGCTGCTTGACCAGGCTTGTGATGTCCTTTTTGATGAACTCCTCTGCCTCCGGCAGATCAAATTCCATTTGCAGAGCCGTGCCCACTTGGAGGGTAACCTTTTCCACTGGCAAAACGGTCGCCCATCTGAATACCCCTAGGGTTACTTGCACCAGGCTCTGGAACTCCTCACCCGGATTATCCATGAACTTTTTCACCAGTTCCAAGTTATTCTTGGCAGCATCCAACCGTGTTAAAACCGATGTAAGATCAACCTCCAACTTGGCAGCCAGTTCGCTGTACTGCAAGTAGAAGAAGCTTTGCAGTTTCAGGGCCACCTGGACATCCGAAGAAAACTCCGGCTGGGCAAGGTATCGCTCGACTTCGCCTATTAACTTGGCTTCCGTGATGGGCATGTACGACTTTCGGTCGCCAAGAGGCGGCTTCTCCACTTTTTCCATAAATTCGAACATTTTACGTAATTTGTAGTACAGTTTTAGTGTAAAATACACATTAGGTATTTAAATAATCTGATTTCTTTACGACTCCTACCTACTATGATGGTAAGAAAGACATTACATATGCTTATCTAATACATTTTACTTTTCTTTAAAATACATCTTTAAATTACTCCATATTGTCAGCTTAAAATCCAGCATGGTCTTTATTTTGCAAAAAATGTTAGTGTGATTACTTAGACCTAGAGTACATATTAATGTATCAATAATTTAAAAGCGCATTCACATAGATCCTAATCAAATATTGTCATAGTCTTCGTCTAATTCGAAAACGTTTTCAGTGGGGGTCGCTGATGCCGCGGTGGCCTTTGGAATGATGGGAGCGCTGCTCTTTCCAGCCATTTGGTTCACGTTGTTGTTATCCGCCGGCGTGGCCGATGCGAAGCCAATCGGGGTGGTGGTGGGGTGCATTCGGCTGCCCGCCGCTCCGGCTCCGGCGGCAACGATATTCGTCAGATCGATATTGATCACCGGTGCAGCGATGTCAAAGTTGAAGGCCCCGGAACCGGCGCCAGATCCCGACCCGGAGTCGGAGGCATCCGGTGTGCAGAGGTTCGTGGTGGGCATCTGCATCTGCATGTGGCTGTAGTCGATCTTCACAATGGGCTTGTTGAGTTCGTAGCTGCAGATCGGGGCAGGTATGGCAGTGTCGAGCTGCATCGACTGCTTCTTGAGGTGATTGGGCGGCCTGCCGCGGGGCGTGTAGGCCGGCGTAGACTCGGAACGGGCCAATTTGGCGGGCAGGGTGGTGGTGATGGGATTTGGATGGTTAATGTGCGCAGGCTGTGGCTGGTACTGCCGCTTAGTAGCGGCACCTCCACCAATACCGGCTCCATTATTCAGACTCATGGAGCGCATATAGGCGGCGGTTCCATTCGCCTGCGAGCGCATGGACGTCGATGGCAGGCTAAGATCATATGGCGTGTCCGAATCGGGGTACTGATCCTCCGGGGAGCTGCGCAGCACATCGTCCTCGTTGTAGGCGGCCTCCTCGGCGACGCTGATGTCGGGTATGTTCCGCACCAGCTCCTTGAGGAAGTCGAAACGCTTCTCGGACACGATGCACTGCCTCATGTGCGAGGGCGATAGCGTCTTGGCGTTGCGCGCATTCGTGATGCGCAGCGTCTTGGTCAGCAGCGATTCCACGAAGAGCTCCAGCGTGCGCGAGATGATAACGGGCACCGCCTGGGCCACCTTCCCGATTTCCTCGTCGCTCTGCATTATCTTCTTGATGCGGCCCTATATGGATTGTATATAGAAACATATTATAATCTTGAGCTCCCGGTTTGTTCTGTTTTTTCGAGCCCCTGATTATGCGAGGCGTGTATGCATGTATGCACAGATGTACATATGTACACATGCACGAAAACTGATAACCCATCTTCGGCGTTCATGGCCGCCAAATAGCGGCGGTATTCCTGCCGCCAACTGGGATTTCCACTTACCGCCGGAAAGCGTGCGTTGTATTTTTTCTTTTTCGATGGCATTTTCCGATTTGTGAAGTAATCGTCGAGGGTCCTAGCGAAATAAAACAAATGTGTGTGTGTTTTTCACACAAGAACAGTTCCTTGGTGCCCGAATGTCGGCGTGGGTGGGTGACTGGCAGCTGCTCTCGCAGCAGGCGGGGAATTCACCGTGAACTACCTGCAAATAAAAATAATATTTTTTAAAAACCAACAAATTACTCTGAAATCAAAGCAATGTTAATTCTTTTTCTTGTTATATATTTAATGGTTTTTTATTTTGCTTTTATTTTTTAAGTTTACAGAGAGACCTCGTCCGATCTGGCAACCTTGTTTCGTTGCACAGTGAATGTCTAGAACCGCCAATAAAAGAAAGAAGAAGCAGCACACCTGACAGCCTGTATTTTTCACACATTTGCAATTGGGATTTAAAATCTCAGGAACTAGGGGCAGGATTACATGTCTAACACGCGCAAGGATCCTTGCAAAGCCAACGCCTGCCGCATTCAAGCCTGCCTGAACGGTAAGCATCCGGCAATGACGCCATTTTGGATGATTATGTAAGCTGACGCAACTCATTGCAGAGAATCACTACCAGGAGGACAAGTGCTTGGATGTCCTGGAGGCGATGCGCCAGTGCTGTCTAAAGTGGCATAAAGAATCGCTTTGTTGCAGTGGAATCGATCTGGAAAAGTCCTACAAGCCAGAAGCATCCAAGGGGCAGCAGAACCCAACCGGCAAGTCGTAAGTTGTGGACAAGATCTGCGTACCCAATATGCCAATATGTTCCCACCCTTTGCAGGAACAAATAATGACCACACCGCAGTATAAACCTCCCAAGGAAATCCAAGACTTGCTGGACAAAAAAGAGCAGCAACAGGCAAATCAGCGCAGGCGTACCGCTGTGTTGCCCAAACGCTCGTGGATCCAACGGAATCCACGCCTATTCCAGATCTCCTTCCTCACCGGCTCGCTGCTGATCTTCTTCTCGAAGCCCCTGTACGACTGCTTCATCGCCGATCCCCTGCCGCCGCTGGAGATCAAGGTGCCGCCGCACAAGCGTTGAGTTCCTGAGACATGGAATCGGTGCGCAAGGCCAACCAACGACTCCGCAACTATCCGCTTCTGCTGACCAAGTGCGCGGACAAGGCCACTGCCTATGCGGTGTGCGTGTCGCGGGATCTGAACGTTCAGCACAAGATCTGTGACGCCGAGTTCAAGGAGTTCCTTAACTGCATCCGCAAGAGCGCCCAGGAAATGAAGACCAAGCTGTAGACAATCACAAAACAATAAACACAATGCCTCAAACAAGAATTGCGACATCGGGATGGCAGCGACTGGGTCGTCGCATCCTTGAGACCAGCTTTCGGACCCATATACTAATCTCCGCTTTGCTGCGGATCGCTTTAATATGCTACGGACAAATGCACGACAGTGAGTCTGCCGTGCCCTACACTGATATAGACTACAAAGTGGTAACGGATGGAGCTCGCCGAGTTCTGGATGGAGACACACCCTTCGCCAGGCACACTTACCGGTACAGCCCGATTATGGCTTACCTGCAGACGCTCAACATACTGCTCCATCCGGCGTGGGGTAAGCTATTGTATGCAACCTTTGATCTTCTCATCGCGACGTTGATTTACCGTTTGGTGCACATGGAGATCAAGAGTCAGTACCAGAAGACAGTGCAGCACTTGCTGAGCAAGTTCAACAGGCCACGGGAGTCGGACCAATCGTTAGACGCTCTGGACGCACGAAGCCATCCGGAGAACTTGGCCCGCGCCTCTGCTTGCTTCTGGCTCTACAATCCGCTGACGGCTGTAATCTCAACCCGTGGAAGCGGCGACTGCTTCTCAAGCTTCTTCGTGATACTCACCATCTATCTGTTGTTAAAATCAGAGCACAACATCGCCAGGAGTTACTGGCTTATATTTTGCGCGGGCCTAGCTCACGGACTGGTGATACACCTGCGTCTGTATCCATTGCTGTTTAGTTTGGCGTACTACTTCTCACTGTCCACACGCCTCACACAAACACCCCTCGATTTCCTGTGCCAAATCATGCGACCCAACAAGCAACAGTTGTGCCTGGTGATCGGAACAGTCGTCAGCCTAGTGGGCTTCACCTACACATTCTACTCAATGTACGGCTGGGATTACATCTACGAGGCCTATCTGTACCACTTTGTACGCAAGGACTCGCGACACAACTTTTCGCTGCAGTTCCTACTGCAGTATCTGGGCAGTGCACCCGGTGCGGCCGAACCCTCTGCCATCCTGAAACTCCTAGTGATGGCTCCACAGTTCCTGCTCATCCTCTACTTGAGCCTGAGTTTTGGTCAGTTTCGGCAGACCCTGCCGTTCTGCATCTTTGCCCTGGCCTTCGTCATCGTCACGTACAACTCGGTGGTAACCTCGCAGTACTTCATCTGGTACTTGGCCATTCTTCCGCTCTGTTTGAACAACTTTAAGCTGCTGTCGTGGAGAAGGTGCTTTACTCTCCTGTTCCTTTGGCTGCTCGCCCAGGCACTGTGGCTGCTGCCCGCCTATTTGCTGGAGTTCCGGACGTGGAACACCTTTTACTGGATCGGAGCGCAGGGCGCCGTGTTTTTCGCAACCAACGGGTATATTCTGGAGCAACTGTTAAGTCACTACGGGTTCACCCAATTTAAGATAAGCTACAGAAAGTTACTGTAATCAAACAATCCAAAATGTACCATACTTGAAGTGTGTGCAAGATGCGATTTAATACAAAAAATTAATACAAGATATCACAATTTAAACTAGTGAAAAATTAAAATCGAAAATTAGTATTTAGCACTTAGTAGAGTGTAAAAACTTGATGTAATTAAATAGTCTTTCATGCTCCTCGATCCGCATGGCATAAACTCGGTCAGAAATACCCCATACATCACTATGTCCGATCATATCAGTCTCAAACACATTGCCCAGCTTATTCCACTGAACATCGGTGAACTTTTTCTGAACTCGGCGGTACAAAGCCCGTGCACAGATTGCTTGCACAGATATGTTGTTGACATTTTTAAACTCCTTCCGATTTTCGTAGAGCTGCCTCGTTTTTTCGTAGTCCTTTCCCAACTCCTTTTCCGTCGTGATGAACATGTGATAGACGCGCTTTCGAGTGGCAGGCTTCTCGAGGCACAGGAAACATAGGTACTGTGTGTGGTCCTCTAGTTTTATTTTCGGATCAGTTACAGGCGGCACATCGGTCTTGAGTAGGATCCTGCTTAGAATTACTGGAAATGTGGATGGATTCACTTTTGGTTCTTCTGGAATCGGAGCTTTCTTCTTTTTTCCCCTTATACGGGGGGTATTCCTATCCGGCTTAACTCTTCCGGATATATTTAGCACTGGTATTTCTGATGACTCAGTTTTGGAACTGCTTGCAGATAAAGGTGTAATATTTTCTATCGTTTCAGCTTCCATGATTAAAATTTCTTGTATTCTTGGAATGCTTTCTTGTATAATGTCCACGGTAGTACTGAATTATTAGACCCGAAAACCACCGATTAAGTAGATGGTTTGTTTTGTGCCAAATTGAAATACATAGGTATTTCACAACACGAAAGTTCACTGCAAAGCACGGAATTAGTGGTGGTTTTGTTTATAAATATCTCCCAGGGGATGGCAATCATATGTTTGCCGATTAGAGTGGACTTTCGTTAAGCTACATTAATTGTTATAATATTTTTAATTTCAAAAATAATTATTTTGCATTTCATTTATTTAAAATTTGTATTTACAAGCCATAACACATCTTATAAAAAATATGATTAAGTATCTAGCTATTTGTAGCGCTCAGGAACTTTGCATAATTAAACAGCTTTTCCCTTTCCTCGTTTTCTACCTGATACAATTTCTGCGAAAGGTTCCAAACATCACGATCTCCAATTTTCGCAATCTCGAAAATATTTCGCTGCCTGTTCCACTCCACATCGGTTAATTTCTTTTGGACTCGGTGATACAACGATCTTGCACAGAGGGTGTTTAATGTGATTTGCTCCAAAATCTTGATATCCTTTTTATTTTCGTAAATTTTTCGAATTTTTATGTAGTCTTCTTCCAACTCCTTTTTGTTTGAGACGAACATATGATAAACTAGCTTTCTTGAAGATGGTTTCTCCATGACCAACAGGCAAAGATACTGCTCAAAGTCCGATAGATTTACTTTAGCAACAGGTGCAGGTGGATCATTAGTTTTCAATAGTATCCTTCCCATTATAAATGGAAACGAAGTCGGGTTGATTTTTGGCGGCTCAGGAACGAGGGGAATTGTAGGAGGGGCGGGATTCGCTTTCTTTTTACCCCCAATGCGGTGAGTATTTTGACTTGGTTCCACCTTTCCTGATATATTAAGCACAGGTGCTGCGGATGGTTTTGCATTACTGCTGAAGTTATTATTTGCTTGGGGTTCCATGGCTTTTTAATTTTCCTATAACGTGTGTATTTCTAGGTGTTTACGGAGGTAATGAAATTTTAGGGGACCTACACCTTGGTTGTTGAATCAAATAAAATAATTTCACATAGAACCAAAATCAAAAGCTTTACCTACAATAGTCACTTTTATTTGTTGACATCTACCTCTGAATGGTAAAAATAACATCTGTTTCCAGATTAGGGTGAGCCTTGGCTGTTAAATTTAATACTTTATTTTAAATTAAATGTTTACGTTTAAGCTATTTAATATCACAATTACTACAAATTAATTGAAGAGTTTTTCGTTATCCTCGGTGCGGATACCATAAAATAGTTTATATCAGATTTTAGAAAACTTTATTTCAGAACAAAATATCACTTTTTACTTTTTGTTTTGTTAAGATATCTCAAAAATTGGTAGATTTCAATTTCTTCCTCGCTCATGACATCGGAAACAATTTGCTGTATGTGCACCATGGAATTTTTTCGATATTGAATTACGTTTTCGTTTACCCAGTGTTCTTTATGAATTCGATTCTTGACGCGTAAAAGCATATCTTTAGGACTAAATGAAGGACCACTTATAATTGTTCTATACTTAAAATTATCAGGACCGAATTCGTAATACTGTTTTCCGTTTCTCATTATCTCAGTAGCTGCAAATCTCCCAACGGATGTTTCATCGACAGTTTGTGGTTTTTCGCCATCGAGGAGTATTTTCTGCATATGTTTATCAAAGTCAAACTCAAAATACGCTTTGGGGTTATTTGTTTTCTGCAATTTGTCTGGTGATTCGCAGGGCTCACTTCCAATACTTAATACGTTTGATTTTGACGACATATTTAGTTCTGAAAAAATAACAGAGTAAGTAGACAGTTTTAGAAGTTCACTCTTTCAGCCTTACCTGTACTAGTCCTTATAACGTCTGATTATATTAGGAGCAGTTCTTTTATTTATTCACTAATGAAATTATTTCAGCAGAAAGTTTAAATTGAAAGCTCAAAATTAGTGATGGTACTCGTTTTGTTTATAAATCGTGGTTAATGGCAAATAACATATGTTTTTTAACTTTCACTTTCTATAAGTGTGTTCGTTTAAATAAAACAAATAATAATATATAAAATTTCTTATATCTTTTGTATACCTTTATTTTACAATAAAAAATCACTTTTTTCTTTTAATTCTGTTAAGATAACTCAAAAATTGATAGATTTCAATTTCTTCCTCTCTCATAACATCGGAAACAATTTGTCGTATGTTCATGGAATCTTTTCGAATTTGAATTAGGTTTTCGTTAACCCAGTGTTCTTTATCAATATGATTCTTAACACGTAAAATCATGTCCTTAGGAATAAATGAAGGACCACTTATAATTGTTCTATATTTAAAATTATCACTGCCGAACTCGTTATATTGCTTTCCGTTTCTAATTGTCTCAGTAGCTGCAAATCTCCCAACGGATGTTTCATCGACATTTTGGAGTTTTTCGCCATCTAGTATTAATTTCTGCATACGTTTTTTAAAGTCAAACTTATTTGTTTTCTGCAATTTTTCTGGTGACTCGCAGTTGTCATTTCCGATGGTTAAAACGGTTGATGTTGACGACATATTTAGTTCTGAAAAATATCTGAGTAAGCGGGACAGTTTCGGAATACCACTCTTTTAGCTTACCTGTATTTGTCTTAATAATGTCTGATTTTGTTAATCTTTAATCTTTAATTAATTTATTAATGAAATTATATCAGCAGAGAGTTAACAATGAAAGCTTAAAATTAGTGATGGTATTTGTATTGTTTATAAACCGTGAGTAATGACAAAATATGTTTTAACGTTTACTTCTATTGTTGTGTTCGTTTAGATAACACAAATAATAATATATGTCCGAGCTTTCCTCATTCACAGCGCTGCAAACAGTATAGAATATAAAATTTCTCGAGTCCTTTGGAAACTTAACCACGGTATCAGATATCCAGTGATCTCTGCTGATTTTGTTCTTCATACGCTCTAGAACACCTTTTGCTCCAAACGAAGAACAACTATACAAATAACCATTCATTTTATTAGCTGGACCAAGCTCATAAATATATTGTCCATTTTTCCTATTTCATTTGCTGAAATCGTTTCGACTGATCCATAAACCTTTGGCAATGACTTAGCATTATTTAGTAAGATTTTCTGCAAATGTTGCTCTAAATCGAAATCTGTCAACACTTTTCGGTTTTTTGGAATCGCTGGATTGTCTAAATCTTCACAGGTCTCAGTTCCAATAGTCAGCACATTTGATTTCACCGTCATATTTTATTTCAAAAAAATATATTATAATAAAATAAAATAAAAAAAATAATATATAATATATATAAAACAAGAAAGGAAGCTAGCTTCGGCCAGCCGAAGCTTATATACCCTTGCAGATCATTCCTATTAATTTACAAATCGCAAAAATGTTAAATTTCCTATTATTTCTCTTATTTCCGATCGTTCCTATGGCAGCTATATGATATAGTAGTTCGATTTTGATAAAATTAAAATCGAAATTCGGAAATATTTAAAAAGAGACATATCCCAGAGTAGAAGAGAATACAATAAAAACCAACGAAGCAATAATTTATTTCCTATTATATTCCCATTAATTTTCCGATCGTTCCTATGGCAGCTATATGATATAGTCGTCTGATTTTGATAAAATTTTATTCGAAATTCAGAAATAATTAAAAACTAATATTCCCAAGATTAGAATGTAATACTTCAAAAAACACCGAAGATAGAATTTTTTTACCGTTTTTTTTCGATCCTTCCTATGGGAGCTATAGGATATAGTTGTCCGATCCGGTCGGTTCCGACTTATATACTACCTGCAATAGTAAGAAGACTTTTGGGAAAGTTTCATCCCGATAGCTCAAAAACTGAGAGACTAGTTTGCGTAGAAACAGACGGACAGACGGACAGACGGACCGACGGACAGACGGACAGACGGACAGACGGACATGGCTAGATCGACTCGTCTAGTGATGCTGATCAAGAATATATATACTTTATGGGGTCGGAAACGTCTTCTTCACTGCGTTGCAAACTTCTGACTGAAATCATAATACCCTCTGCAAGGGTATAAAAAGACAGCTATATGATATAGTAGTTCGATATTGATAAAATTAAAATCGAAATTCGAAAACATTTAATAAGACTCATATCCCAGAGTAGAAGAGAATACAATAAAAGTCAACGAAGCAATAATTTATTTCCTATTATATTCCCATTAATTTTTGGATCGTTTCTATGGACAGACGGACATGGCTAGATCGACTCGTCTAGTGATGCTGATCAAGAATATATATATGTCGGAGTTCTTGGAATTATTTAAATTATAGAAACCGTTGTCTTTTTTGGCGGGTATCAAAGCTGATTTCATAATTCCTGGAAGGCGACCTATTCCTAGAATACAAGATATTAGTTCTCTCTTGAGAGCGAGAGCGCAATATTAGCGAGACGGTGTTGCCAGACCTTTTGAAATGGCATAACCGTCGAGTGTGGCCCGGTTGCGCAAGAGCGAGAAAGGCCTTCATTTCCCTGCCCCTTCCCTGCCAAGCCCCGCTTTCATCCAAACTGGGCTGAGAGCTCTTTGAATAAATTACTCATGGGTGCAGCACGGACACCCCAGGGTCAATGGGATTGTTACTGGGATTGGGCTGAAATTTCAGGCCAACTCGGAGGCATAACTCTTATCGGTTATGAATGGGTTTCCCACTGCTGGGGGTTCTGGTTTTTTCGGGATTGCTGAGTGGGTGGTGGGTGGAAAGGGACTGGGGCGGCCTATCTCTGAGTTTATCACCCATTGGGCTTCTGGCTGATGTAAAAATACCCGAAGGTTGCGTCACTTTTGCCATTTTCCCATCCGAACGGAAACCTTTTGAGTTTTATTTCGGGATGTGGATGGATGTGCCTCAAATGAAGAGCGAGTCGAAGCTCACGCGATTCTATTCGGGGTGCTCGAGCCTATTACCATTTATATTATCTATTCCAAAACGACGTCGCCAGCAAACACTTTCGATAATGGCACTACAGTACCTGGAAGTAAGTGTACATGTATCTGCACAGCGAAAAAGTACTTGGTTTTATTTTACTTAATTACCATTGAACAACCGGATTATATCTGAAATCTCTTACAAAATAAATTTTTTCAATGCATCAAAAACAAGAAAGGAAGCTAGCTTCGGCAAGCCGAAGCTTATATACCCTTGCACATCATTCTATTAATTTACAAAACGCAAAAATGTTAAATTTCCTATTATTTCACATTAATTTTTTGATCGTTCCTATGGCAGCTATATGATGTAGTAGTTCGCTATTGATAAAATTAAAATCGAAATTCAAAAACATTTAAAAAGAGTCACATCCCAGAGTAGAAGAGAATACAATAAAAACCAACGAAGCAATAATTTATTTCCTATTATATTCCCATTAATTATTTTATCGTTCCTATGGCAGCTATATGATATAGTCGTCCGATTTTAAAAAAAATTTATTCGAAATTCAGAATTAGATAAAAAATGGCATTTCCAAAAGTAGGAGGCTCTAGGTTCAAAAACACCCAAGATAAATTTTTTTTGCATTTTTTCCCCCGATTATTCCTATGGGAGCTATATGATATAGTTGTCCGATCCGGCTCGTTCCGACTTATATACTACCTGCAATAGATAGAAGACTTTTGGGAAAGTTTTAGCCCGATAGCTTTAAAACTGAGAGACTAGTTTGCGTAGAAACAGACGGACAGACGGACAGACGGACGGACAGACGGACAGACGGACAGACGGACAGACGGACAGACGGACATGGCTAAATCGACTCGTCTAGTGATGCTGATCAAGAATATATATACTTTATGGGGTCGGAAACGTCTCCTTCACTGCGTTGCAAACTTCTGACTGAAATCATAATACCCTCTGCAAGGGTATAAATATATAAGAACAGCTTTCTGATTTTAGCTTTTCACATTGAGTTTTAATATTGTCTGATTTCTTTATAACAATATTCTT
Source organism: Drosophila lutescens (assembly GCA_037075285.1). Taxonomy (NCBI): domain Eukaryota; kingdom Metazoa; phylum Arthropoda; class Insecta; order Diptera; family Drosophilidae; genus Drosophila; species Drosophila lutescens. Next base: position 1,063,273 of record JBAMCF010001109.1, read on the forward strand.
TTATTAATTTACTAAAGAAATAATTTCCCCGTAAAGCTAACATTAAAAGCACAAAGTTAGTGATGGTACTTTTATTGTTTATAAACCGTGAGGCGAGAAATAACAAATAACATATGTTTTAAAGTTTACTTTCTATTGTTGTGTTCGTTTAGATAACACAAATAATAATATATATCCGAGCTTTCCTCACTCACAGCGTTGCAGACAGTATCAATTATAAAACTCCTTGAATCCTTTGGATACTTAACAGCATGATCAGATATCCAGTGCTCTTTACTGATTCTGCTCTTTACACGCTTAATAACGCCCTTTGGTTCAAACGTGGGACAATTAATCATCCAACCATTTATCTTATCAGCAGGACCTAGCTCGTAAATATATTGTCCATTTTTCCTGTTTTCATTCGCTGAAAACGTTTCGACTGATCCATCGACATAAACGTTTGTCAATGGCTTTCCATCGTTTAGTAAAATTTTCTGCAAATGTTGCTCTAAATCTGAATCTGTCAACACTTTTCGGCCTTTTGGAATCGCAGGTTTGTCCAAGTCTTCACAGGTCTCAGTTCCAATAGCCAACACATTTGATTTCGTCGTCATATTTAATTTCGAAAATATATTTTGTTTTGAGAACCGTTTGCTGTTATTACGAGTTTAGCTTTGCACATTGATTTATCTGATTTCTTTTATTTATTCTTTTATTTTTTTACTAAATGAAATCATTTCCCCGGAAAGCTCACACTAAAAGCACAAAATTAGTGATGGTAGTAATTTGTTTACAACCACCTGTGAATGGTAAATAACATATGTTGTTTAACTACATTAAGTTAAAAATTTTATTTTAGTATATTGAAAAATATATGATCTCACTTTTTATTGCAATTTTCTTTCAGATAACAAAGATATTGACATATGGCAATTTTTTCCTCAAGCAAAGCGTCACTAACTGTTATTTGTATAAAGTCCATGGAATTTTTTTTATACTTGACCACGTTATCAGCAATCCAATGGTCCTGGCTTATTCGATTCTTAAGACGTCTTAGAACACCTTTGGGTTCAAATGCAGGAGCATCCATGATCCAGCCAGGTGTTTTACACTCCGGTGCAAATTCATAGTAGTGGTGTCCATTTTTTTTAAGTTCATTTACTGCAAGACTTTCAATAGCCTCATTATTGGGTTCACTTTCCAGTGGATTAGCTCCATTTAATAGAATTTTCTGCATATGTTCTTTGAAATCGTCTTGGAAAAAGGCTCTACTCTTCTTTGGAATCGTGGGTACATCTTTAATATCGCTGGTCTCTGTTGCTATATTTAAAATACTCGACGTCGACGTCATGTGGGGTTCTGAAAAATATTGCAGCTGGTACATAGTTTACAAACATTATTTTTCCATCTTACCTGATCGAACTGATCAATAACTTTATTTATTTACTAATGAAATAATTTCAACAAAAGCTCACACATAAGCTCAGCATTAGTGATGGTGGTTTTTTGTTTATAATCTTTTGTGAATGGTAGATAACATATGTTTTCAAGTTAGGCTGGACTTTATTCTTATATATTACAAACTAAATAATTATAAGCATTTCACTTTTTAGTATAATTCTCTTTCAGATAACCCAGATATTGATAAATTTCAATTTGTTCCTCATGTAAAGCATCGCTAACGGACTTTTGTATAAAGTCTCTGGAATCCTTTTTATACTTGGCCACGTTATCAGCAATCCAATGGTCCTTGCTCACTCGATCCTTAACACGTCTTAGAACGCCTTTGGGTTCAAATGTAGGTCCGTTTATAATCCAGCCACCCATTTTAATCGCCGGTACAAACTCGTAATAGTGGTGTCCATTCTTTTTAAGGTAATTTGCTGCAAGCCTTTCGATAGCTTTTTCATTGGGTTCGCTTTCCAGTGGACTAGCTCCATTTAATAGAATTTTCTGCATGTCTTTTTTAAAATCATCTTGGAAAAAGGCTTTACTATTCTTTGGAATCGTGGGACTATCCTTAATTTCGTTGGTCTCTGTTGCTATATATAAAACACTCGATTTCGACGCCATGTTGGGTTCTGAAAGGTATTTTATTTGTTAGACAGTTTAAAAATATTAAGAATTCAGCTTACCTGATCGGGTTCTGACATCGAGTATGCGGTTCATTTATTTATTTAATAATGAAATAATATCAACTAAAGCTCGTATGAAAGCGCTAAATTAGTGATGGGTTTTTTTTGTTTATACATTTTTGTGAATGGTAAGTAATGGGGTGGACTTAGTATTTCATTTTTTACTGTTATTATTTTTTGTTTAAAATGTTAACTCAAAATTTTCACCGATTTACTTGTAACTAGCGCAGGTAATTATATATTCTTCCATTGGAGCGTCCCAAACAAGTTCATGTATTTTACCCATTGAATTGGTCTGGTACCTAATGCCACTTTCATTTATCCAGTGCTCTTTACTGATCCGATCCTACGGCTATGACTGACTAGTACAATTAAGCATTTCGGATCGAATGCCTGTCCAGAAAAAAACAAATTATCTTGTATAATGGTCTGGAAGAAACTAGTAATATTGAGTCCCATTTATCCGTGTGCTTGTTGCGCAAAATCTTTTCACAGAATCCTCCTCGGGAGTATCCTTTAGAGGACTGGATCCATCCAGTAGCAGTTTTTTAATCCGTTTTGTCCGTTTTGGACGCCTTGTCCAAAGATTCGTCGCCATCCACTCCAATTGATGACAATTGATTTCGACTCCCTGATGTCTAGTTTGCTTATGAATCAATCGGAAGTATGGCATTCTATATGTATTGTAGTTGAAAGAGTTTTACTATTCTCACAATAAAAGCTCACAATGTATTAAGGACGGAAATATAAACACAGCCAGGTGATTGGCATTTGGGGCGGGCTTTTGAAAATAATAACATGAAGAATTAATAAAAAGTTAGAGGCAGTAAATCATGAAAACGAAATATTCTTTTTCTCAATAGTACAAGATTATATGCATATATTTTCTTTCATAGTTGCAATTATTAATACGTTTAAAATAACAATGTTATCTGGGATCTGGAGGTCACTCTTTAATATATCTTTTCCGAAAGCCCCCTAAACTGTTCACACCTTATCAAGTGTCTGTCAGAACAAGTAACATAAAGTTCATTTATTTTCGGTTCAGAACTTGAAAAACAACAAACAAACGCCTCTCTCTCTGATCTAAATAACAGATAAAACGACTTGGCATCGGTGATTTTTTCGTCGGTGGGGGTATTAGTACCGGTATTAGACGCGTGCTAGATAGTAGCTGCAGGTGCCAACGGTTTTGATGGGTATACGAAGGGGGTTTTTCTTCGCTCGCACAATTTCTCCATTTGCCTGTGCTGTAACTGCGTCGAGGCATATCTGGTACTATACACGATTTGGCTGATATAACCAACTGAACTAACGATTTGTACTTAATATGGCTTCATATTATTATTTTTTTTCATTTTGACTTTGGTTGGTGTCGAGTACGCTTTAGATAACTGCAGAAAAGTCCCCGTTTACTGCCCTAAAATTGCGATCTAGCAAATAAATCATTTTATAATGTTCCGAAAGAGATAATTGATTTGTCAACAAAAATGCACCTTGAAAATAAAATACAACAAAGAATCCGTTTACGCAACTGGCAGTAGTGCACCCCTTCTATTTATTGATATGTATATAGTATATCTAGAAAGCCCCGGTGCTTTCCCCGCACGAACAAACATTGGCCCAACTGTTTACATTAAAGCGTGTTTATCCAAATGGGCGATCTAGATGCATATGTTTCGAATTTCCAGGTTCTGCTCGCCTCCAAGCTCCACCGCCGACTGAAATCGAAATTTAAACAGAGAGCTGAACTTGAAACGAACGCAGATAATGCCAAGATCGAGAAAAGACGACTCGAAATCGGAAGCTTTCGGATCGTATGTGCTGTAAATCGAATGCTAATAAAATCAGATGCAAATGGCGAGTGTGAGTTTTTTGTTTACAAACAAACAGACTAGGAAACGATTGCCTCAGCTGAAAAGATCACTTGACAACCGGGTAAATATTTATCAAGTGTGTAGATGGGAGTTTTCTAGTGCGGAAAAGTATATCGTCTTATCGGGGTTGTTACCCCTTTGTTTTGAGGTGGTTTCAATTATATGGCGTTTTGGCATGACTTTTACGACCAAACCGAAATCAGCCAGTCTATATCAAGGGACTTAATAATGATAAGGGGAGTTGGCAAAAATCCCCATTAAAATTTGGCTGCACATCGTAAACTGATAAAAATCTACACAGGAAATAAAATACATTTTGGAAAAAATATTATTTTAAAAAGGTTTAAGGTATTTTAAAGTTATCATGCGTACACTTACAAAATATTGTTCGCGTCTTGAAGTTCTTAATAATAATTTCGTCCAGAAAACGTACTTAATTAATGTTGTATAATTTATTTAATTTTTTTTTTTTATAGTGTTGGTGCCAAAATACTGCACAGTAAAAAATTAATATAATAATGTATTTATAAGCTAATTTAAATAAATACCGAACTACAAAATTGTTACCTTACTTTAATCTTTAATTTCAGTAAAACGGGTATAATCATTAGTAAATGATTTTCTTTGACTGTCTGAAATAATCTTCTACTATTATTAGCATTGATTTTTCTTACACTGTACAAAATAGGTCTTCCTCAGTTTGGGAAACCAAATGAGGCCAAAGGACCTATGAGTAAGCCTTACTAATTGGAAGAGATAGGCAAGCCCATTGCGAGGAGCCCATCAGGTGTGTATTAATCATGCCGAATAAATTTCGGCGACCTTATCAAAGGTCTTCCCAACTGGTCAAATTCGAAACTCTCATGCCTACGAGGTGATTTCGTGCCGGCCCTCGGGCGAAGTAAAAAAGCCCCGCCGCTAGACTCTCCGGCTGGTATAAAAGCGACTGCCGAGCGGCATTATCGTTCAATAGCCAAAGCGCCAGTGTTCCGAGAGCACGGCGAAAGCGTTCCCCAAAAGCGTAAACTCAAAACAAAACCAAAACCAAAAACCAGAGGGAGTTCCCCTGGCGGAAGCAGACGATCCCCCAGTATTATAGTATCATCGTTGGCACTCACAATTGGATATTTTCGACCTTAGACAGCAGCTGTGGTGACATATGTACGTTGGATATTGCTCATCATTCCGAGTGTTCCCCCAGCGACAGAGAAAGAGAGATAGCAAAGCCCCCGAAAAAGAGCTAGAGAATGAGATAAGTGACCAACCGATCGGTGATTTTTACGAGTGATTAGCAGCGGAAAGAAACGAAATCTGAGGTAATTCACACTAAAATGGGCGTTCGTGTGATAGAGACCGACTCGGCGAGCGATTCGTATGACGATGACGAGTGCTCTACTTGCCAGAAAGAGCAGGGTAAATCCCCCAATAAAACCAAGAGGACCACCGCGCCGCCGGAGGAAACAACGATCTATGCGAGCAAGGATCTGGTGGGCAACTGCAAGGAGTATCGTATCGAGAATAACTCTCGGGATCTGAGGATCATCGGCAATGGCAACCGGATACGTATTGCGAATAACTCTGGGAACCTGCAAATTATCGGCAATAACACCAGACTAAAGATCCAGAGCAATAGTGGATCTATAAAGTACACGGGAAATGATGGAAGGATCTACCTGGGCAGCAAATCTACACAGCAAGTTGTGGACTACACAGGTTGCAATGGACTGCTCAAGGTGGTCAAGTCTCTGGATCTCAGCGGTGATGCCAGGAAAAAGTCCAGCTCTCGATCGAAAAACCCCAAGCCAACGGATTCCGGCCAAAACAAACCCGGGGGCATTGAGATCGATAGCAATTTCACCATCCAGCACGGAGCTGGGAATATTGTGATCAAGAATGCTATCAATGTGAGCATTTAAATAGAAAAGGAGCTCTCTCTAAGTCATCTTAGGCCAAAGATTAATGTACTGCAACCACTCTTGCCGCCGAACTGAACGGTTCCTATTGACTGCACATAGTCATCAAGTCTAATAAGTGACTTCCGACTGCTACAAATATACTTACATCATAACACATTCAGCATCGTAAAGTATTAAACGCCACGTCGCTAGTCTAGAATATCCATTAATAATCACAAAGCCACCCACTGATTAGGGAAATATATGTATGTATTTATAGTCGTAATATAGCGCTCAGTGAACAAAGCCTAAACTTCATTCCGAGAATGATTAATCTGATGCAAACCAAATAAAAATGTATGCTTAACAGAAGTCTGTCGAGGTGTTTTTCTTTCTAACTCTTGCCTTAAGGACAAAAAATCCCCGGAACTGAGCGTACTTCACATTTTCATTGGAGCTTGGTGAACTACCCAGATAATTCAATGAGTAAATTCCAAAAAATGCTTTCTTCAGCATAAGCACTGCGGTCGGGTCGCCGTGCCATTCACAACTTCTAAGAACTGGCCTCTTAATCATCGTGATGCTGGTGCACTGAAAACCATTGACCTATTTTCATTGTTACCGGAAAAAGCACCCGTCGCATATAAGGCACTATCGATATAGGTACTGATTAATTAAATACTTTTCGCTTTCCTATAGGTGCCCTTGGTTACGGACTTTCGAGTGCCGAATATCAATTCTCGGGGGTTTTTTTTCGAGTTGACAGTGGCATACAAAACAACAATTCATTACCGAAATGCGAGTGCCACCTTTGCACTCAAATTTACTGGTTTTACTGGAGTGACGGGTAAGAATATCGCGAGATGCGACGAGTTGGGTGCAATCACCTTTTATAATCTCTGGGAAACTCGAGAAAACAAAAGTTGTAATTAAGATTTGATATCCGGATAACCACATTACATTCTCAACAAAAGTGGTCATCAAATATCATAATCACCATTTTTCCAAAAAGGTTTTAATAGTGTACTCTATGATCAAAATTAGAAAACTTTTTAAATTTCAAAATTTTAGTTAATTTATATTAAAGTACAATTAAAATTGATTGAAAAAGGGAAACAGTTTTCATTTTGCATGGCCACATAATGAAATCAAGAATATTACAATTTTAAAATTAAGTTACATACTCGTAGGATTGAAACTTTGAAATTTTATTAAAAATATTTTAATAATTTTATTTGGTTTCCCGTTTCTGAATGATTAAATTAAATCATATTCCATTTTTAATTTAATAGAACAGAAATGTAAATTTAAAAAATAAATATTGTAAAGAATATGGAAAAGCGTAAACCCTCACATTGGGATTATGCTTCTTTCTAGTTCTTTTTGATCCATTTTCATTTTTACGACGTAGAGTCTTGATTTAGGCCTTTTATTTCTTGAAATCAATTTGATTGCCCGCCAAAGAGCTCGATGGACCGCGCTCTCGATAAATATCGATTGGCTATCATCACTGCAATCGCAACGCGGTCTCCTTGCACTGTCTGGTCACACTCTTCTGCGCTCGTGTTTAAAACCGATAACGATAGGCTCAACTTCTTCGGCGAAAAAATATAAACACAAACATTTTGCGACATTTGAAGGAGAAGATCATGTTTGGCGCCACACAATCGACCAACCGGATGAACGACTTCGAGGTGGCCTCGCCGCCGGACGACTCCGTCTCGGCGCTGGAGTTCAGCCCGAGTACGGTGCAGAAGAACTTCCTGATGGCCGGAAGCTGGGACAGCACCGTCCGCTGCTGGGAGGTGGAGCAAAACGGCGCGACCGTGCCCAAATCGATGAAGACCATGGGCGGACCAGTGCTGGACGTTTGCTGGTCGGACGATGGCAGCAAGGTCTTTGTCGCCTCCTGCGACAAGCAGGTGAAGCTCTGGGATCTGGCCTCCGACCAGGTGATGCAGGTGGCGGCCCACGATGGTCCCGTAAAGACGTGTCACATGGTCAAGGGGCCGTCGTACACATGCCTGATGACCGGCTCCTGGGACAAGACCCTGAAGGTAAGTCAATCTAATGAAAATCACATCCTTTTCACTCACGCTTTTCCCCTCTAGTTCTGGGACACACGCTCACCCAATCCCATGATGGCCATCAATCTGCCCGAGCGCTGCTACTGCGCCGACGTGGACTACCCCATGGCCGTGGTGGGCACCGCCAACCGGGGACTCATCATATACTCGCTGCAGAACAGCCCCACGGAGTACAAGCGACAGGAGAGTCCGCTGAAATACCAGCACCGTGCCATTTCCATCTTCAAGGACAAGAAGAAGGAGCCCACCGGCTATGCCCTGGGCAGCATCGAGGGCCGCGTGGCCATACAGTATGTGAATCCGGCCAATCCCAAAGATAACTTCACCTTCAAGTGCCACCGCTCCACGGGGACCACGGGCTTCCAGGACATTTATGCCGTCAATGATATTGCATTCCACCCGGTGCACGGCACCCTGGTGACCGTCGGCTCCGATGGCACCTTTAGCTTCTGGGACAAGGACGCCCGCACCAAGCTCAAGTCCAGCGAGGCCATGGATCAGTCGATCACCAAATGCGGATTTAATGCAAATGGCCAGATCTTTGCGTACGCCGTCGGCTACGATTGGTCCAAGGGCCACGAGTACTTCAACCCGGCCAAGAAGCCCCAGATCTTCCTGCGATCGTGCTACGACGAGCTAAAGCCGCGGATCAACTGATCAGAGGATTACTTTAGTTTTAGTGAAAACCCCTACACGTATATGTATTGCGAATAAACAGATTTTGGAGCGATAGCACAACGGGGTTTATTTAGTATAGCTAATGGTGGCCTTTATCGTCATGTTCCTCGTGACCGTGACCATGACCACCCTGACCCTTGCCGATGCCCAGACCGTACTCCACGGCGACGGTGGCCAAGAAGGCGCAGAATCCCACGCCGAGTCCGCGGAAGAGGAAGGTGTTCAGGCGGGTTCTGTGGGTGCCGAAGGCCTTGGGTTCATAGCGCCAGGCTTCGTTCCTGGAAAGAGATAACTTGTAAGCAGGAGGAGGAGTATATTTATACCATTGCAAAAGCTCACCTGAGCCAGGGATCCTTTAATCCCTGACGGGCCAGAGCCTCCTTCACCTCCACAAGCTGGGGCACATTCTCAACCTTGTAGGCCGATGCATGGGGCACCGTGTATGGTTCTCCGTGATGTCCGCCCATAGCTGCACTGGAATTCAGAAAAAATCAGTATCCTCCAGGCGAAATATCATATGTTTAACCTAGCCCTGAACAATTACATAAGAATGTTTACGTTTGACAAGCTGTGGGGCCTGCTTAACAAGAAAAACAGTATGTACACATCGCACACCTAATTTGAATGTAATTACAACTGAATAAGCAAACCTATTTATTCCTATTTAAACCAAATCAGCCGAGCAATATAATTCCTTAAAAAATTGTTAATACGCACAGTTGCCTCAGAGATGAACAGTAGACGATAGCCAGAAGACAGCTGATTTATCGATACATCGCAGGGAGTGACTAAAAAATACCACAACTGCCTCTAACTTTTTGCGCCATTTTTGCTTTTCAAAAATTAAACACACAATTAATTTTCCATATTTATTTATTCATTAAAGGTATTTTTGCAATTCGTAGAACATTTGTAATTTTAAAACGTGCTTAAGTGAAAATATACATAAATTGTTTTTCCATTTAATTCTCTAGTTACACAATAAGTAATAGTAATATTTGTAGGATCTATATATTAATAGCTTTTCTCTCTTTAATCGTTAACTTAAAAGATGTGTTTTTGCGTGTATTTTATATAATATATATAGTAAACTCTGGCTCTTCGAAACTTTGTCACTACAATTGGAAAAGGAAACGAACGGGCTAAGACTTTAAGCATAGATACATACAACGAAATACTGATCATTACGCTCTGTCGCTTTGTCATTTTGCATTGTAATGTAATGGCTAGGTATAAAAACGCACGATCCGAGTGTCCTCGCTTCAACGTACAATACATATATAGGTGTGCTTCACGAGAACTCTCAGAAAAAGAAGATTAGTTAAATCATATGCTCCTTTGCCGAAACATTTCATCTTCGATCTGAATGTGATATGCAGAGTGCACAATCAATTCAATCAATCTAACAAACTATTAACTTTCATCTACTTTTGGAAGCGACTTGTTCACAAATTATTTTTAAAAATTTTCTGCTCCTCGTTTTCCACACAAATGCTGCGATTAATCGGGGGAACACGCTCCGCCCTCCACTTAATCTTACGAGTCGGTTAAAGTTTAAAAGTTAGGGGCTATATATCCGGTTGTTAAATAGGTTTGCTTGAATCACATTTCGAATTTCTAAAGATTAGTTGATTTTGTTTCATAATTTAACGCATGTTGCTACAACAATTTAGGTATTCTGAAATCAAATTGTACTCTTAACTTGTGTTCCCCCCAGTTCCCCCATATTCATATTCCTTCTTGTTCTTTTTCTTCTTCTCTTCCTCCCTTAGATGTGCTCCTCGGCGAGAATCTCGTTGAGCAGGCGATTGAGGCTGTCCAGGCCGGTGAGGAATCCCCCGTCGGGTCCATGATGCACTGGTGCTACCGCCGGAGTGGGCAGCATGCTGCTGCCATTGCGCGCCACAAATGCCGTGTGGGCAAAGTCAATGAGGCGAACGTCCACGAAGCACTGGTTGTCATCGGTGGGCGGTGCCGACATGTCCAGCGACTTGGAGCTGTGCTGCAGCGCGGCATTGCGACGCTGCTCATTGTTGTTGTCCAGGAGCAGGCCTGCCAGCAGGGAGTTCGGATTGGAGATGCTGGTCGAGATGCTCTCGCAGCTGCGCAATTGCGGAGCCGTCTTAGCTGGCGAGGATACAGCCGACGCGGGTGTAGACGTGATGGTCGACTTCTTGGCCTCTCTCGATTCGCACTCCCCAAGGGCCGCCGACTGCTGATCATCATCATTGCAGCGCAGCCTCTTTACAGCACCCTTGACAGATTTGAGGGAAGAGGCGCTGGATGAGGCGGGCGATACCAGCGAGCGGACTGTGGTGCCGCCGTTGGTGGAGATGCTCGAGTTGCCGGCAGTGAGGGGCGGGGAGGAAGCGGAATCGGCAGCTGCGGCGGCGTCAAAAGATTGCTGCGACTTGTAGCGCTTGAACATGGCCTCTGTGGGTCCAATGATGCTGCTTTCGTAATCTGAGCTTGCGTCATCACTGCTGTTATTGCCTGCAAATAAGGGGAAACTATTGTACAATCTGCACATGTTATATTGTCATGTCTTTCTTACATGTTTGCCGCCCACTGGCCACAGCCTTGATTTGCTCCGACAATCCGGAGAAGTCATCGCTGCTGTTGCTGCTGTAGTTCATCCACGAGTCACCGGAATGTGGCGATGAGGTCGTCACGCTGGGCAGCGCTGGCTCCGGGTCCAGGAATACTGTCTCTTCAGAGATTGGAATGAATGCGCCCTGGCCCTTGCCGGCCAGACCAGCTGCAGCCGCTGCCGCAGCCTTGGCGGCCATAACACCGCAACTGCGTGGCGGTGGCATGGCAGCCGGATGCTCTTCCTCCTCCTCCTCGTCGGTGGTGGTGTTGTTGGCCGCCGTCTGCTTGACACCTCGCGCCGCTGCCTCTGCAAATCCACGTTTGTGCAAGTGACGCCGGGTTGCCAGGTTGAGCAATGAGCTGGAATCGTTGGAGGCATCTGCATCGTAGTTGCAGGCATCGCCTCCTGTGCTGCTGTTGGTGGCCGAAGCGTTGCCGCTGTCGGCTGCCACCAGATGCAGATCCTCGTCGGTGTCGTCGTGCGTCTCCAGCTCATCGCCAGCCTCGTGCCCCGCCTCGTCCTCATCCTCCAGATCGTCCTCGTCTATGCTGTTCTCCGGATGATAGTCGAAGACGGTGCCGGGCACGGTAGCCGACCTGGGTGCCTCCGGCCACTCATCCACACCCATAGAGGGCGGGTAAGCCATCGGGTTCTCCTCGAAGCCCTCGTACACAATGAGCAGTGAGCTGTAAATGAGAAATTGCCAATAAGTACCGCATCTCAATAGGTATATGGAATTATGGAAACTCACCAGGAGTAGAATCTATAGCTAGACTGCTTCTCAATCACTCTGCGCAGCTGGAGCAGGCGCTGCAGAATCTTGCGAATGACGCGGATTCGCAGGCGGTAGCCGTTGTAGAAGAAGTCGTGCAGAGCCGTCTTGAAGCCGCCCTCGTTCAGCTCACGGCCCCAGTACTTGTCACGCTTGGCATACTGCTCCAGATCGGCCAGGTAGGTCTGCATTCCGCACAGGCGAACACCAAGAGATCCTGAAGTGCTGGCCGCGCACTTGGCCATCTGTTTGGAGCGCTTCTCTGCCGAGGCATCATCTCCATGCTGACGAGTGCCCATCTTTAGGTCCAGAATGCAGGGATTCCGGAACTGCGAGGTGATATTCTCGAGCATTAGGAAGTCTGTAAGGAAATGTATACAGATAAAATGACATCATGTAAGTACAAGTACAACGTTTAATAGATATTCTAGGTAAAAAAAAAAAATTGAAGTCTTAAGATCTATTATATTATTTCAATAGCTTTTAAACCTAAAATAGTGGCTTTTTTTTAGACAAATGATTTATGTGAGTCCAGCAGATAATAATTTACATTTCCAACAAGCTTTAAGTATTTTTATGGAAAAACAACAGCCTTTTGAAGGGGAGTAAGCCCTATAGTTGATCTCTTTCTGAGAATCTGATTGTTTTTCGCTTTAGTGAATGAGTAACTTACATTGCTTATTGGTGTTGTCCAGTTGTGAGATGCTTTTGATCACCTCAGCTGCCTGTCCATTCTTGTGCACCTTCATTCTGCAAGGAAGTCAAAGGTTAATCTATGTTAAGGGCTTCATTTCACATGAAGTACTCACCTCAGCACCTCATCCCGCTTCCTCTTGGAGGCGCTCATCTTGCGGACGGGAACGGCGGCGGCCTCATCGCGGAAACTGGGCGAGTAGCGCTTGTCCAGCTTCGCTCCGCCCATGGTGGTGGCCTGCATGACGCCTGAAATGGACACAGAGACGAGCCGGGGAAAGGGATTACTAAACTGCAAATGAGCACACTCTTATCATCTGGTTGTAGTTTGTTTTTTTCTTGTAGTTTAGCATCGAATCGACACGGGGTTTGATGGGTTAGGAGGATTATTAAGATGTGGCAAATGGAGGCTGAGGCAGCAGTTCCCGAGTATTTTTTTGGTTAGCAGACTCACGAAATATATTTCAGAACAGACAAACACGATAGCTCTCATGAAAGATGGAAAATGAAACTCTGCTCAGGTGATCAAGACAGGAGTGTGCACAGATTTCTTTGATCAAGTGGGCAGAGTTCGAACAATTTCTTTTTGGTGCAATGAGTTCGACAAGTGCTTCATGCATTTCCAACATCAGACGGAATCAGATGGCTTCCAAATGTTTATGCGGTTAAATGGAAGTAGTAACTATTCCTATGCCTAAGCTAAGTTGGTGCAAAACAGTTAGATAGAGATATAGAGAACCGACGCAGTAACAAGTGCAAAAGAAAGTGGAAATATATAGGATACAAAAACTGTCAAATTATCTCACTGGCTTCTTCCTTTCTTCGATTTTCCTCAACTCAACTTAACTTAACATACTATAAACGGGGATAATCTTAACTATCATACGGTGTTGTAATCGTATCGTATCGTATTTGTATGGTATATATATTGGTAAATTAACATATGTAAATTAGATAGATAGATGTGTTTTAATCATACAAACCCATTCGATTTGGCTCGCCTGCATTCTAACCGACAGAGAGAGCAGGGCGGACCCGACTCGTTAGGATCGCTAGGGATCGAGATCGAGATGAGACGAGCGGATCAGAGCGGAGGAGACGGCGACGATGACTACACACACAACACAACGTTTGAGGGGAGGAGGGCGGCACGATGTGCGATGTTCTGAACAAACACATAAAATAAAACTCGATTTTCTTTGTTGCATTGCGGGGAAAAAAAAGATTCTTTACACTCAGATTTGGTTCGGTTCGGCATTATACGCTTTTCCCCATTGCCCGATCAATCGATTCCGGGACTCTCCGGGATGATTCCGGTTCGGATCATTTCAGTTCGGTTCGGTGAGGTTTGCTTTGGTACGGGCGGCAGATCTCGATCGGGTCTGTCAGGCAGGCACCTCGAACCTTTGGATAATACGAGCATAGACGTACATGTAGTGGCGGGGACACGCCCCCCGATCCGGGCAACCATAATAATCGATATATGTATATGTACATGCGCCGAATCGAGGGAGTGCATCATGGGTTTAAATTATTCCCTTTCCAGTCAAGCGATTGTACAGCTTTTGCTGGCAAAAACTGTACAATCCTTATGGAGGGGATTATTTGTAGTTACGATAGATATTACAATTACTTTACTTTACTTTTGGGTTGGTATTTGGTTGGTTTTTGATTTCTTTTTTTTGGTTGTTTGGTTTGCGACTTACCCATTGCTGTCTGTTTTACTAAACTAAGGGGGTTTTATCGGAAAAGGTCTCTGAACCAGGGCGGTGGCGACCCGGACTAGTGACTAGTTCCAGGCGTCGTCGAGTCAGAGCAGAGAATGTTCTGTGGCATGTGGCGGCTATAACGTTTTTGGTTCTTTTATTTTCGATCTTCGCTTTCGTATTACAAATCGTTAAAGCTATAGGTTAGCTACATATTTATTGTATATGGTTCAGTCTTTTCACGTCAGTTTTCTTTTCTTTTATTAAATTTGTTTTTTCTTTCTTTCTTTTTTTTGCTTTCTTTTTTTTTTGAGATCGGTTTTATTTCCATTTTCAATAATCAACTTACAGGCTAGGGATATCACATATTTTTTAGATATTAAGTTGTAGAGCAAAAAAATACTAAAAATAAAAATGATATTCGAATGCGATTTGGTTTGATCTAGGGACGATACAAGAGGAGCAAACGCAAATTGGTTGGTTGTTTGGCTTTATCATTTTTGTTTGTTGCGAGAGTTAGTACAAAAACAAAAGTTCGATTCAATAAAAAATTGGCGATTTCGGAACTCAAGACACATGACAAATGCTTGGCGCGATTCAGAATGTTTTAGATATATATATTTTTTGTTTTTTTTTTTATTGTTCGATTGTATGATTAGTTAATTCGAAACGAAAGAGCAAATGAAGCGCTTCGACAGAATCGATAATTGGTATTTAAACGTGTGATCAGTTTTTGATGCGGGTGGTGAAACAGTCGGTATCTTACCTTTGTACTTGGGCACAAACTTCAGTATGTCCTGCGGAATGTTCTGGTAGAAATCCAATTCGCGCAGGTTCAGCGGCTTAATCACCGTCGACTGGTTGAGCAGCAACAGGCGAGTGTGTCCTCCGACCTGGAAACAACAATCGAAATATATATATTTAATAAAAAAAAGTTTTGATAACTTTATAAAAAGTATGATGGTATGCTTTAATCTTTATGGTGCTAAATCTAATCCGATTTCCACAAGCTCAAGTGTGTAATTTAGGGCGTTATTAAAGCATTATCTTGAACAGGGGGTGAAAATAAAATGTTCTTTTGGTTTAAACAATGAAAACAAGCTACGATTATACGTTTCTACTATTTCCATTCTTGCTTAGCATATCCGCTGTGTTTTCACCAGTGTTTTGTTATGTTTTCACTTTATCAAAAACATCATCTAACTAGTTTGTTAAAGAACCTGCTGACTGGCGCGCGTGGCCTAACCCTGATTGCTGATATCTTATCGCTGCCTACGTCACTTCTTCACTCTAATCAAAAGTGCGAAAATGCCTAGCTTATCGAGCAAACAAACTCTCTAGACACCCATGAGATTTTGGGCTGGGTTTAGTTTAGTTCCTTTACCTAACTGACAAATTTCGAGTGTTTCGTTTTTATAATGTCATTGACAATGTTTTAATTGAAGATGACAATGAACGCGTTGGCTAGAATATGAAGTCGATCAAGGCCCGGCTGAAGCACCCAATAGAAAGACTATTGGTGATGGACAAACCGTCCAGTGCGTGCAGCACCAGCAAGAACAATCACAATCGAACGAACCGGAGCTCCACTTCCCGTCGAAATCCAGCGACAAGTCGAAGTCCTGACGAGGATCCTGGCGACGACACGACCAGGCATCGCTTCTTCTGGGGCAACCGACGTAACTCGACGACTGGACAGAGCGGCGACAAGGGTCGATCCAAGATCGACTTGACCGCCGGCGGGAAGAAGAAGCCAACCAAAGAATCACCGAGGCCATCAGCTTACACCCAGACGGATAGAAGCAAATCGAATCGCCATTTGAACACCAGGAATACACGTTGCAATTCCCTGGCTGGCACGGCGATTACGAGCAGGGAAACCGTCCGGCCAATATCCGGTAAGCGAGGGAAACAGGCCAAGGGCGATCGCAAAACACTGCAAGCGAGCCCATCGAAATTACTCAAATTTAACACGGCCCCAAAAATGTTAGGGTCCAGGAACCCGGACGAGCTGAGCGCCCGGTGCAGTGCGACGCACGAGGGCCGCAAGGTGCTGCAGGAGCGACTGATGGTGCAAGTGGACGCACTGTTCAACATGCTCTTCTCCGCCTCGCCGTTCCTGCAGAGCTTTCATGAGCGGCGCAAGTCCACCGATCTGCGCATGGGCGGCTGGAGGCGGAACGCCAACGGCCAGAATGAGCGCATCGTCACGGTGACCGTGGCCCTGCAGGCCAATGTTGGACCCAAAACGGCCAAGGTCACCGAGACGCAGATCATGCGCGACTGCAGCCAACCCGGGCAGCTGTACTCCATCGATGTGCAGAGCGTCAATGCCGAGATCCCCTACGCGGATGCCTTCGTCGTCCTGGTGCACTTCTGCCTGAGGGCCACCGTCGAGGAGTACACGGACGTCCTGGTCTTCGCCCAGGTCAAGTTCCTCAAGTCCGTGTGGGCGGTGGTCAAGGCGTTCATCGAGAAGAACACGTACGCGGGTCTCGAGGAGTTCTGCCAGTCATTGTACAGCGCCCTCCTCTTGGAGATCAAGAAGAGGTAGCCCAAAGGGCTAAAATAAACTTCTACATAGCTGATGGCGTTTGCTTGAGATTGGGATTTGATTTGGCAAAGGGTTTTACTCTACTTATTTGAATTCATTAATGGTAAGGGATCCAACATAAACCACTCCATCTAAAATTCCTAAGAAGTTAGGTCTCATATAAGGAACCGCGAATTCTTTAGAACATCTTGAACTATCGGATAACTTTAGGGGAGCTTTTTATCCTTAAAAACGCAAGGCCAATTCATCTTGAAGAATCAGATTTTATAGAGCACCAAAACCAAAATGTTAAAAATCAAACGATGCGACGATACATGAGACTGAAAACAGCAACTACCATTACTCACCTGGTTGGAGAGCGGGTGCAATGCCACCTCATCCTCATTGTCCAGGAGATCCTTGCTCAGCTGCGGGTTCTTCAGCGACTTGGCAGCCGGAGCAGCTGCTTCAGGGAGCAGTAGTTGCTGCTGCTGCGGTTTGGTGGGAGTGTTGCAGCCGCTGGTGCTGTTGTTGTTGCTAGTGCTGCTGCTGGAGTTGCTGCTGCTCACCGACAGCTGCTGGAGATTGGCAGTTACGAGGCTGCTGCTGCTGACAGGGCCAACATGTTGCTGCTGGGATGGCGAGGGAGTG
The DNA here is from genome assembly GCA_037075285.1 of Drosophila lutescens. Lineage (NCBI taxonomy): Eukaryota > Metazoa > Arthropoda > Insecta > Diptera > Drosophilidae > Drosophila > Drosophila lutescens. Next base: position 1,080,875 of record JBAMCF010001109.1, read on the forward strand.
GGGCCCTGTTGCAGGAAGCTGGAGCCACTGGCAAACTGCAACTGCGGCTGCAGCTGGCTTAGGCTACTGGAGATTTGTGCCACAAGTTGTTGCTGCTGCTGCTGCTGGCGTTGCTGCTGCTGCTGTTGTGGGAGCTGCTGCTGCTGCTGTTGCTGTTGCAAGAGTAGATCATGTCCATGGATGCGTTGTTGTGGCTGCTGTATATTTGGAACATGTTGCTGATATGACGACAAGTCAGAATCTCCCATGCCCCAATCCCCCAAGAAATATACCATTCCCCGCCGCGCGAAACAGTGTAACGATTGCTGTTGACCGCTTTTCTTGTCCCCGGAGCTTTTCCCGCTGGTCGCCCTGCTTGGGAAATCCGTATATCCGGCTGCCGCTTTGTTCAGTCTGCAATGAGAGAGATTTATAGAGAATATGAGTAAAATTTCATTGCTAATTGGGTTAAATATGCGATCGCCTTAACCCGCCACACACAGTTGATCGCTTAATGGCCTGAATCAATCAACCGCCTCCGGAACCGGTTCCCATTCTCGGATCGCATCATATCATATCGCAATGGAGCAAGTGCATTCAGAACGCAGGCCGCTCAGGGGTTCAATGTCATTTCCGCCACGGAACACTCGACACGCGACTACGTGGAATGCAAATTGTGTTCCGGCTGCGGTTCTGATGACGAAATATCAAGTGGGGAGGCTATCTCATAGTATCTTCTCTAACAGGTTACCAGAGTTTCTTATCTTTGTTTCACTTGGTATGTAACCTCATAGATCATCAACCAGTAGACAAAAGATCAATAACATTTGGCGTCCTATCAAATTTCGAGTGCGCTTTAGAAGATCAATCACTTTGTGGCTGACTGATCCATTTAACATTCAACCTACCGCCCCTCGTCAACCCTCCCTGCTTTCTGAAAACAATCTACAATCGTATGTACCATATACCATATACCATATAGCAATCAAATCAGCTGGTGAACCATGCAATATATTAGAAATCATTTAATGAAGCGTGCTGTTCATTGAAAACAATTGCAAGTCGGGGAGTGAAAATAGTAGAATTGTTGGAAGTGGGATGATGATCATGAGCAGAGGATTCTACTGGGAACTAGTCAAGCGTGTGGCACGTGATCGGGAATCTTCGTAGCTGATAGGACGGCTCTGGTATCAAAGGTTCTCTAATTAGTGGGCTGGCAAATTATAATTATAATCGAAGCTGTGAGGAAAAAACTGGCGCGATTTGCGAATTGCGTTGTAGACACACCTACTTCAGCCCCTATATATCACTGGTCTCTAATCGCCAATGCAAACAGGGAACTGCAGACGTCATAAAGATAGCAGAATGCATATTTGCCAGCTGCTGGGGTTTGTAATTACTACCTGATCGAGACCAGACGGCGGCAGTTTGCTAATCGCTCAGCCAGATATACAGATAGTTTCTGGGATACACATGGCAACAACCGAGATATATAACCGTTCGGGGAAGCACATGAGGCTCTTAACTTAATCAAGTGTTCCGAGGTTCGTTAACTCGGGGTGATTCACTCCGTTGTCTTGTCTACGCCGAAAAAAACAATACGGAGAAGTTTATCGCCGCTTCCAAGAGCTAAGGCGGCTATTTCGACAGCGTTATTTATAGCGAAAGCCTTTAAATAAATTAGTGTTTACCCCGTCGCGATCCGTTAATGTCCCCGGGAAAATGTCAAGCGAAAGTCGCGAAAATTGATTGGAACACGGAACACAATCTACGATGGCTTCAAGTAAATATAGCTAATCGGGCAATTAATTGAAACTGATTGTCAGAGATTGAAGATCAGGCAAAGATCGCCCGCCGGATGAGTAAGCGGAAAACAATGACCTTATCAGCGAGCGCAAAAAACTGAGCAAAATGTGTGTGTGGAAAGGAAAACTTTGGGGAAACTGGGCAAAAAAAAGGCAAGTACGACGCAAAACTAACTTCCTCACTCCCCAGTTGACCCACATTAGTGGGGTTTGTGTGTGGGGGTATCTGTTTGCTTGCATATATGTAAATGTATATAAGGTGGACTGAAACTGGGTCAACGACAGCGAATAACGCAGACAGAGAAAGGAACCCGGGGAGCTGAGAACTGGGAACTCAGTGAAACTGAAACATTTGCAATTGCGCCGGAAAAATTCAAAGATACTTTGTCTGGGAACACTCGGTGCGTGCGTTGCCCAAAGCAAATTTGATTAGCACTCGACGGCAAAGTCGAATCAAAATCAAAACAAATGAGGGGAAGACATTCAAGTCAGCAGCTGTCAGCTGTTCTCCCAGACAAAGGCAGTCAAACAGAGGCCACATGCCCCAGCTATGATAACAGAACTTCAACTGAAAGAGATACATCAGCCCATTACACAGATCAATTGCAACACTTTTAGCTTACAAATAAAGCGGAAAAAGCGCCTCACTTTAGCACCGATCCGTTGAATTTGGCAACTCTACAGACAGTAGACAAAAACAGACAAAGACACAAGTGTGAATTGCCAGCTAAACACACTTTGATTAGGCCAATTTCATTTACATACTAACAAATGTGTTTTGCTTTTTCGAATTTCAGCGATCGAAAGTTCATTGGGCCCTGTTCCCAATTCCGTTTCGATGGAATTATTTTAAAAACATTTTATAATTAAGTTGGAAACAATAATAAGATATTTAATTATTATCACTTGGTTTTTAAAAAGTTTCTAAGCACCGAGTTTTGACTTTAAAATGGAAAAGAATACTGTGTCACATTCGTATAATGGTTAAATGGAATCTGAAGACCTAGTTTAGACTTTTCTTAAAAAAAAAAATAACATTTAAAAAAAGTATTTATAATTTGGATGTTAGAAGAAATACTAAATTTCATTACAGGTGAAAAGGTGATAGATATATTAGTCAGCTTAAGACCCAAATAATACATATTCTACTCTGATTGAAATCTAAGAATCCCTAACTTTTGGTGTGCTACTTTAGCTTGAACTTTTGCGCTGCTTAAAATGAGATTAGATTTATGTTGCGTGTGAAACCAGAGTTGCAAATCGTTTGGGAAATTTAACGCGGTAAGTAAACACAAATGGTTTGGCTGCCTGCCAAGCGAAGTGGATTCACTGAATTTGCAATTTGCAAATCAAGTAGGAAGCAATGTGAAACGAGGCGGAATTGGAGCTGCTTGTTATTTTTCCCTAGCATTTTGCTGGCATTTAAATGAGAGCAGCAGACAGCCATATACAACATACTACCCATACTAAACAAAAAGGAGGCCTGCCTTTGTTTGTTTGGAGCCCCTCTAGAGCCCCCCTACTTCCCCCTTTACTCTGTTTTCCAATCGTATGTGAACTCTGCCCACTGATAAGCTTTCCAGCAATCAAATGAAACTGAATTTGGCGAGTGCCTGGCAACAAAAACAAGGCATGGGGAGATATCCCCATCCCCAGTAAATATAATTGCAATATTTGTGTTGAATTTAATTCGAGACTGGAATCTGAGCACCTTTATAAGTATAAACAGTTATCACTGGACTCGGGGCGAAAACAATCTGGATCTTGCGACAAACAACTGCGATAAAAACACAAGTTGAGAACTTGAAACCGAACAAATGAACAATTAAAACAGCAATTAGTCATGTTCTCAGGCTGACAATTCAAATAAATTCGATGGCAATGGAAAAGTTTGATACTTTTTCAGGCGGGGATTTTTAACACTTTACACTGAGATATTCGCACAAGTTTATACTTATTTTTTTTTGTCAACAAAACGGGTTTTTTGTCTTGTTTTTTCTCTTTTACCTGCTCGAACGATAGCAGGTTGATTATGGATTTCACGTATCAAAACAAAAAGCAGCTGAGTTCGATATCTACGGGAATTACGTGTACAAAAAAAAAGACAAAACCAAGAACAAAAAGAGAGGGAAGAACAAGAGAAGAGAAGATCCATCTCACACAGACGTAGATAAAACGTATTCAAAACAAAAGATTAACCACAAAGTAGATAGCGAAGAGTGGGAGAAGAAGAAGAAGCACAGCAGCAACATAAAAAAGAAAGAAAGAAACGCCACTTAAAAAAAAACTGACTGCGTGAGCGATGACGTCGCAGTTTGCTCCCTCGAGAGAGAGCCAAAGAGTCTTGCCCTCTCTCTTCAGCTATTTTTACAGTGCACATACACGAAAAAAAATTAAATAAAATTCACACACACACCGAAGTACACCGAAATTACACACTCACACAGAGCCAAAAAATCGCTAATCGCTTTCTGGCGTCGTTTCTGTGTAACGAATTTTACCTTTTTCGAGACACCTCTGCGTGTCCCCAATGCGAGCTACTCTTTTCCAATTCGACGCTGGCTGACTGCGCTTCAGCTTTTCATTCAGTTTGCTTATTTTCCACTGCGTTAAGGAAAACCACACTAACACTGGCACACACGCACGGTATGCTCGGATATGTACACAATAATTTGGGATGCTCTGCTTCTCAATTAAATTTGATTTGATTTCTCACATGCGCGTTGTGGCTTATTTGCACTTTGTCACACAGTTTTTCACTTTTCTATATTAGAGCGCGCACACGTCCGATCCGAACGAATTTTCAAAAACAATTGAGCGAACGAAGCGCAGTGTTGCCAGAGGAAAATTTTGCCTTCTCCCCCTACAAAATCCAGAGAAACTCTTAGCCGAAACTCGCACTCTTTACTTTGTGAGAGAATACTCTTTCCATTTTCTTGCGCTCTGACGGAACTAGCGTTTTTGTTGCACTTTACGTTTTTCACGTATTTTGTTACTTTTTGATTGCAATGTACGGATATTTATCTGGAAACAATTGAACGACTTTTCAAAAATAATTGAGCGAACGAAGCGCAGTGTTTTGCTTGTTCAGATGGCCACGGTGCGAGGGTTAGAGCGGGACGACCGCTCTCGCGCGTGGCACGGCACTTGTTCGCCCGCCCAGCGGCAGTCTGCGGGAGTGCGAGCGAGTCAGCTAGCTGAGCCGAGGCGCTCTCCAGATACTTTTCAAGCAGCTAGTACACTGGGAATAATTGGTGGGGCATTTATTGTATAAATGATTGTAAATGGGTAAAATAAGCTCATCCCGCGGTTTCTTCAATCCTATTGCTATATGCAAGCTAAGCATAGGAGTAAGTGAGAGGCAAATAGGTAGCTAAAGCCTTTAGCCGCGGTACTCAGATGAGCTAAGGAAATGGTAAGGAAATACCAAAAAAAAAAAACAGATTTAGCGGATGAATTCCGATGAACGCCTTTGGCGGCCCAAAGAATAAAAAATTTGATCTTTGGCTGTGTTTGTGCAACTTTGTGTTGCGGCAATACATATCGCCATGCCAACATCAAATTCAAAGCTTGCGACCCAGGTCGGCTCAACATTTTGTAATATTTTAAAATTGCCGCCAGTTGATTTGTTTGCAATAAGACCATGCTACATGCAAAGCGGGTGAGCTGTAAAAACTTCGGTCACACTACAAAAGATTAAACTAGTGAAACTCTTATCCAAACTAAGTAATTTCAGAAAAAAATGTTGAAAAGCTACATAATTTTAGTCACAACATTATTTAAATTGTTCTTATAAATACAGATAGTTAATTCCTCCAAGTATTTTTTGTGGTGTATAAACTCTCATTCCGCTGCGCACCCTCTTTTTCATGCTCTTCGGGGAAAGAGAGTCGCAGCTCTTTTCATTTTTCCTGCTGGTTCTTTTCCCAGCTCAAAAGTAAATTTTCTTATTTCCCAACTGATTCCTCGGATTTGGATTTAGATGACAAATTGTCCCAAGACAGGCGCTCAGCTCAGAGTGTTCCCCCCGATTTGTATCTTTTTGTGGGTCAGCAAAGGTTCCTGGTGGATACACTCTATTTATAGAGCTTCCTCCTCTAAGCTGGAAATCCAGTCTGCAATTCCCAGAAACCAATTTAATTGCCGATGGTGACAAAAACAATAAACAATGGAAAATCTCTTCGGTAAACAGTTTTTTCCTCTTAATCCCAGCGACTGCCCACTGTTTGTGCCATTAAAATTCCAGAGTAAATATTTGTTGACGGAAGCAACCATATATAGTATATAGAATCGGGGCTCCGAGCGATTTCCGCATAATTGGAACTCATGAATGGAGAGCGGCCTAATTAAATTACCAGGGTCCAAGCAAAATTGGAAAAAAAAAGAAATTCGCACAGCTGCTGAATGTTGACAAATATTCCGTTTGCCGTTATCGTTCACATCTTATCTCAGAATATTCCATTCCATTATGGGTGGACAATCCAATCTATAAGTTTGATCGGTGCAAGGGGTGTGGTGATAGAGGTACAGACTGTCTGGAGGCTCTTGACAAGGAATCAGCGAAAGATTAAGGAGCTTTACTTCTTCCAATGTGCAGCCATCAGCAGATATTATCAGCAGGTGTCAGGAATTCCACTTGAAACTTAAGTTTGTTTATGGCCTAGCTTTCACTGAAGAATTCATTTATTGGGGAGCTCTAGAACTTTCCCAACGCTTCAAAACAATATCGCGTCAGAACTAGTAACAAAGCTGAAACACTGAAAAAACTATTGAATGATTGATTTAAGAAGAGTTAATTTTTGCATGATAAATTTAAAAAAAATATATCATCGGTTATAATACAACATATTTTTTGATGCATTAAAAAAATGTATTTTGTAAGAGATTTCAGATATAATCCGGTTGTTCAATGGTAATTAAGTAAAATAAAACCAAGTACTTTTTCGCTGTGCAGATACATGTACACTTACTTCCAGGTACTGTAGTGCCATTATCGAAAGTGTTTGCTGGCGACGTCGTTTTGGAATAGATAATATAAATGGTAATAAGCTCGAGCACCCCGAATAGAATCGCGTGAGCTTCGACTCGCTCTTCATTTGAGGCACATCCATCCACATCCCGAAATAAAACTGAAAAAGGTTTCCGTTCGGATGGGAAAATGGCAAAAGTGACGCAACCTTCGGGTATTTTTACATCAGCCAGAAGCCCAATGGGTGATAAACTCAGAGATAGGCCGCCCCAGTCCCTTTCCACCCACCACCCACTCAGCAATCCCGAAAAAACCAGAACCCCCAGCAGTGGGAAAGGAAACCCATTCATAACCGATAAGAGTTGGCCTGAAATTTCAGCCCAATCCCAGTAACAATCCCATTGACCCTGGGGTGTCCGTGCTGCACCCATGGGTAATTTATTCAAAGAGCTCTCAGCCCAGTTTGGATGAAAGCGGGGCTTGGCAGGGAAGGGGCAGGGAAATGAAGGCCATTGTCAAGGCTGCGGATAAGTGGGCGCCACATCGCTTGTCGCCTCCATTGTTCTATAAAGCTCACATCCTTGACATTGACTCTGAATGCAGCCAAAAGGCGAGGCCTTCACTTCCGCATTTGACAGGCATACAATGCAGGTTCTATTATATTCCGTATTCTAAAAACATGGAAGAATAATGGGAAAGGATGTCAAGATGGGAAGTTCAATTAAGTATACATTGTAACTTAAAGAAAACAGAAACCGCTATACATTTCACTTATTTTAATATTTTAAGACAAAAAATGTGAAACGAATCCACTTTACTTTCTCTTGATTGGCATGAAATTGTTCATAAAGTTTGTAAACAACTTTTATCCTATGTAAAGTGTAAAAATTCTGTTCTTTCGAAACTGAGTTTCATTCTTAGACAGATCTTAGAAAATTGAATTTCCGGACATTTTAATATAATTTAACAGTCACCTGTTTAATATATTCCACGTGTGGCACTTAAACCTATCTATAATCTCATTAATTCATTTCATTACTGATCGCTTTACAGCTTTTCGTATGCTGTTCTTAAAATCCAAATTGACTTAGCTCGCTCTCAAGTAAATATTTGATTGTGTTCTTTGGGCAGATTTGGCAAAATATGTTTTTGTGAGAGAAATTGTCAGTCGGCAAATATATGACTATTTTAATTTCGTGTGTTTTAATATATTTTTTGGGGCTTGTTCCGCTGTCAGGCGAGTCAAACAAGATTCATACGTAGTGCTTTATTACTCATCCGGGTTCTTCTAGTGGGCCAATTTGGATGACAGGCGAAAGGGAAGCTGTCACTCAGGAAACTCGTGGATTTAGATGATGAAAGTGCAAATTAAGGGGGTGTATCCGATCAGGCCAATCAGTGTCAGTCACTCGTCAAAACTGAGCTGTTCATATTTATAGGCATAAATGAATATTTGTTTATCTAATTGATGGCTGAGTAACGACCTTGCGAACAGCCTCAGTCTCTGGCAAGGACATTCGCCTGCAAATGCACCTGCTCCACCCACTAAATCGATTTTTTAGCTGGGAGCAAGGACATGGACATGGCATTGGGCCTGCATTAGTGGATTAAACGTGGATTGCAAGAAATGTCAATTAGCCAGGAGGTAGGATGCGTGCCAGGAGGCGATTTGAGCTCCTATTTCAGAGTGACAGTTGGGAAGATTGCTTTGAAAAGGTTTTTTCAAATGGTTTTATGATCGTTCCACTCTGTGCCTGGCTGTCTGGGGCATTTCTATTGATACCCAGTATTATTGAAAACACGCGCCAGTCGCTCGTGTGTCTCAGACCCAAAGCTTAATTGAAATCAGCCGGCAAAACAGCAAACAACTGGAACAACAATTGAAATTGCCCGTCAACAATCAGGAGATTGTTCGTCATTCGTCGTTTACCTACTTGTTTGGCCAATAATGAATCACACGCAGCGAATAAATTGAGTTTATCAGCTGCTTTCCATTAGTCAGCGATCCATTTGATTTCAATTAATTAAAACGAATTCTAAACTATCGATAGCTTTAGTGCGAAGAGTTTTATGGAATGCTTTTGATAACTTAATGAGTCATTAAAGAACAGACTTGATTTATAATCGTATCTAGTTGAGAGCTGAACATTATTTAAGTAGTTAAATAAGCAGAGATGTGCATAAAGTGCATAAATACCCTGATTTTCTTACAACTGGAATTAATTTTATCTTTAAACTGGTTTTAAAAATATTTCATATATATTTTAAAGGCAAGAAATCTGGTAAAGAAATTTTATGCTATTCGTCTACTATTAACTATTCAACTAAGCACCCTCCATTGAAATTGAAAATCACATTTAGCGTATTTTTATTAAAACAAGAATTAAATAAAGCTCATCACAGTATAAATCTGAATGAAAATGTGTTACCTCCACCCTTTGTACCTTTTTCTTTGACAAATGCTTACAAATTTTGTTTAATTTAACAACTAGTTTACACATTGCACAACACATATATTTGATGAAATACAATTGTTGGCATCATATGTGGCAACCGAAAAGTGAATTTTATTAATTTTATTTTGAATGAAAATCGTTTATTTTTAGCAGCCAGCCGTTGACATGGCATTTTAGCATTCAGTACTAGTAGTAGGATAGGAGAACCCTCGCGAAGTCTGCAAATTTTTTAACCGACCCTGACATTGAACGCCGCATATAGAAAGTAAGATAGCCAAAAAGTATTTCAATCATTGCATTGTCTTCTCTTTTTTTTTCTTGGGTGAGGAGAATTCCCCCAATTCTACAAATTTTACTTCTTCGTACTATGCCAAGTATTTCCCGATGTATCTAGATTTTAAATTGAGAATCAAAGAGGGAATTCACTCGATTGTATCTTAGAGATACGTCACCGGTTACCGGAACAATGGCCACGAGCTTGTGCCGTGATCTCCGCCGGCGCTTCGATGACAAAATCGACGGGTTCGTTTCCGCATTGGTGGGTGGGGAAAATAGGGGGAGGGTCTTCTGTCTGGCAACCAAGAAGAAAATGCTTAGGAAACTAGAAGGCGGGCACGCGGCGGTAAATGAAAAACGCCCGGGAATTCTCGCCCCTGACAAAGACGTATTTTCAGGGCCAATCTAACAGCCATGTGGTTACCATGGTGCAAAATTCCAACGTGGAGGCGACTCATTCTGGCACTGACCACACCAAATCTAGTCCCATTCGCAGCTGCTGCGGGTGGGCCACAAATTCGTGGCCAGCTGCCAAATCTCAAATGCCGGCATTCGATGATAAATATGATTCGCATGTGTTCAGAGAAAAGAGATTAAGTCCCCCGATTAATGGAAAACCCTTTGATTTGGCCAATGCCCCTAATTTGAAAAAAGGACTCATAGAGTAAAATATTACAATCGGGCAAAGGGTATAACCATATAAACCCAAAATAAAAAACAAAAAAGGAAATTAACTTAACAAAATTTCAGAAACCTACCCAAAACTAAACTGTTATTTAAACAAACAAAATCCACATTGTTCTAAAAAAATTATAATGACAAAAAAAGTATTATTCTTTTACACTTTTCCAATAAACAATAAAATTATAGGTAATACATTTTTAATAATTTTTATGAAACTGTTTTAGTAGAGCTATTTATATCTTAGTTGTATTCTGTACCCAAAACTCGTTTTCCTTATTATAATTAAAAAGCAATGTTTGTCTTGAGGAGGATCCTCCTTTGTTATCGAGCCAAAATAGGAACAAGGCTCTACACTTTCATCTTTATCCTTCACCCACTTTAAGGGGTATATCTAACCGAATGGAGCCTTGAAATTCTGAAATTCTTCGCTAGAATAGTCGGCCAAAAAGTTCGCTAGACGACGACGACCAAACGAATTCATGACCAAATGGGTGCAATGTCAATAGCACACGCCCCAATCTCAGAAGAAGAAGAAGATAAGCTAGAAAAACCCCATTCGGCTCGTGTGCCCCCGATTAAATACATATCTATCTACACAATGTTCTTCTTTATATTGTACAAATGTACATATGCGAATTCGTTTTTTGAATAGCCGAAATCGGAAATGAAAATGAAATTGCGCCGCAAGCTGAAAAAAGCGGCAGCGATAATGCTAAAAATATTGTCTCGATCTGCAGACAGTCTATAATTGTACTAAATTATATAAATATTTGAAGAGTATTCTGACTGTTTGCCCATTTGTTTGTATTTGCCGTTGGCCAAATGTAGATCAAGTTTTATTTAATACCGCCGATAAGAGAAAAGGTGGCAAAATTTGGCCAAGTGGGAAACATCTTATTTACAAAGTGTTACTAAAAAATGTATAATGGGCCTTTATTAATAATGTAGGGTTTTGTAGCCCAGATATAAAGCCAAAAATCGAATTCCGTGAGAAAACACGAATGTGTAGAGCATAGCTGCGTCGAAAAACCAAAACAAAATGAAATTTAACGTGTGAATTGGATATTCGTGACTGAATGAAGGCGCCAAGAGATTAAAGTTTAAGTATTCGACGTGGTAATACCTCAAAATATTATATTATTATAATTAGAAATTTAACAGAAATTACACAATAGATAAATAGATAAATTACAAAATGTTTAATAAAACCAATTGCTATTACTCTCACCTCAAACAAAAACAGTTACTGATTAGTTTATAAACTTTTATAGCAATCAGGGGAATCTTAGAAAAATGAATGCAAAAAACTTACATTTTGATGACTAAGTATATTACGATTTTACTTCTTCCTGTTCATCATTTTTATTTAAAAATCAGGGAAATCATACTACATTTAATAAAATTAATTTCACATAGATTTCTTGAAATATTATAGTAAAAAAGTTTCCAAAGTACATGACCATATAAGGAGAACATGAAATATTTCAAATTAAATTCAGAAAAAGTCATAAACAAAACCTATTTGGTATGGAAAAATTTGTTGTATGGAAAATATCCAGTAAATTTTAAAATAACACAAACAAAAATGAAATAACAGCAGAAAGGCCGGGCACAAAAATTGTTAATAATCGGGTTTAAGTACGAGAATTATTTGCGAAGCGGCGAGCACAAAATAAACAATTTTGTTATTCTTTTCAATTGCGTCAATGCGGGGTCTTAGAATTCTGAGGAGGTGGGAAAGGTGGGTGTAGGTACAAATAAGTATAGGGTGGCTGGCAAGTGGGCTAACAGGTGTTGGCCCTCTCAAATCGGTCTGGCGTAAGGTATTAGCACGTATTTCGGCCCTGTCTGGGAAACTTTGAACGGAATACGCCGATCATCGATCCATCATTATCAGCGATCGGATCAGTAAACATTATTTAATTCTCTAAACAGTACTTTTATTTCGCTTTCATTTTCTTCCGGCAGACGAAAGCTGAATATTTTTGCGGCGGTTGCTGTTTTCGATTTTTGTTTACTCAGTCGTCGGTTTAATGACACAAACTGAGGGAGAAACTTGTTAACTCGGCTAGAGAGCAATGGGAAAATGTTTTTGTTTTCAACAAATTTCAAGAGTGCGTAAAATCGGAACCTTTGAAATGCAATCTTTTTCAGCATTGAGTTCAATCACTTTGAGGAATAAACAAACAATTTTTTATAGGCGTTCAGAACACATAAACAATTTGTTGACCTTTTGTAACTTTAACTTTATAGTCTTATTTAAAGGCTAGTAATAATAATTTGAATTTTTAGAGGAAATATGTGAAATTCGGGATACAAAAAAAATAGCCTTAATACTTATCTCATTTTTATAAGAGTCATTTGAAGTTCTGAAGTTCTGGTTTTATCCCTTCGTTGATTATAAGATTTCAGTATTATTATTCTTCTGAAAGGCTCATTGTTGAATGTTTTCATTAGCACACAAGCGGCGCAATATTAATAATTCTAATTGCACTGCCTCGAATATCCCAATTGCGTTTTAATTTCACTCCCCCAAATGAGGGATGGGGTTTGGAATTGCCCAACACAATCCCCTGAAAAGGTCGGCTAAAAATCTAGATTCTTCGCTGCGAAATTTCAGCCTTTCGCGTGACTAATGTCCCATGTTCGGTGACGTCGTGGATTTTGATTCAAAAAGCTGAATAAATGGCAAAGCGGAAGAATATTAATACAAAATAATGTGCATTAAGTTGGGAGCCAACAGTCGCTGGGTTTCTGCTCAATAGTGTGTGTTTCAAAAATAGATATGTTGGAAATATTTTCAAAACGTAAGACCCCATTAACATTTTTTCCTATCGAACTAAAATGTTTAAGATTTTTGTGTTCGAAAAAGATTATGATTATTATGCCATGTTATGACTAGAACAAAGTCTATAAGCAATAGTATTTACCTAATTTTAATTTTTAAAAGATTCGACAGGCATTTCTTCTGAGTGTAAACATATGCATTTCTACGATATGTAGGTTCTATACCGCACGACATTTATTTAGCCATTTATTCAATTATTTGGCTGCGTGGCCAAGTTTCATGTAGATGGTTCAAAGTTCAAGGACATTTCCAGTCAAGCATGAAAGCAGATGCATTTTAAGGTTTAGGAAATATATTTTTCAGTGAATATAAAATAAATGTCAGGTAAGAATTTAAGAGCTCTATTTAAAATGCGTAGTCTGGGAAGGGTTGTAGAATTTTAATTCCATAATTACAGGAAAGAAAATGTCAAGTATTAATTATTTAAGGATTGACCTTATATCCCATTTGATAGCTTGAAAAATCGATGTAAATATGAGAGTATTCCCAAGCTCTATAATTAATTCTGTGGCAGTCAAAAGTGGTCATCAGATTTCCCCAACAGCTGGCTGGAAAATTATGTCGCAAATATGCGTCATATAAATGTATGAAACTCTTATCTTATCTTTCAACACTCGGCTGACCATCATATATAATCTGAACAAAGTAAATAAACCGCAGACGATTTAAGCTGTCACAATGTTATTCCAATTGATGATATTGGGCAACTTATTTGCTAATTAATTAACAATTTCCTGTGACAGCGGGCGACTGAAGATTGCGATCAGATAACTGATTACCGGTCACTTAAATGATAGATAAATAAATGAATGTAGCAAAATGATTATATAAATATCAATTTACATACAAACTAAGCTTACAATTATCCAGGTACTCTGGAATCGCTGGAAGAACCGGACACGTGGCAATTGGGAATCAATAGACCGTAGACCTTGGACTGATTGTTGTTTTCGTTCGATCAATTTTGTTTTGGTTCTTGTTTTTTCCGGTCCTCTTACACCGCAATTGAATAACAAGCCAGCAAAACAAAAACCGGGACCAAAGAATTGGATTACATGCTTAAAAATAAATAAATATCACCCCCCATGGCGCCGTGAAAAGATAAGCATATTGTGGATTTTTTAGACGGTTTGTTAATTTATTTTGTTGCAGTGAAAACAATTTACTTTTTACGTTTCAAGCCCAACAACGAAAACCCAACGCCAAAATACGTTTAGCCTAAAATGCCAGTCTGATATTCCCCGGGAAAAAACAAAGTAATAATAGTAAGGTAATAAAATTAAAAACAAAAACTGGCACAGTCCCCGCAGGATTTATGTATACACTCAGCGTTTGGATGTGGGATTCTGTTCCGGTCCCCGATGCCTACCTAATGTTTCGTATTTGCTTACAAAATTCGAGTGAATCGCTTAGGTCCTACAAAACAAGTTCTACGACAGAAATCTAGGATTGCAATATTTGTGTGTGGTTGTTTGCTAATTGCTAGTGTTATCTAGACGGGGGTAGTACAAAAATATATATATATGTATATATGTTACATCTAAGTGGTCATCTAGATGCCGAGCAGGCACTCGCCGTTCCCAGGGGCGGCGGCTGCTGCGGCGAACTCCGCTGGCTACGCCTGCGTCACGAAGTACACCTCGCCGGAGGAGCCCACGACCACGGCGTGGGTGTCGCCCGCTGTGCCGGCCAAAGTGGCACTCTGGCCGGTGGCCATCATGTTGGACATGTCGGTGGTGCCGTCGCTGACGATGCTCACTGCCCCGCTGAAGCCATCGTCCTGGCCGTTCATCTGCACATCCGTCGTGTGATCGGTGCTCTCCACGTGCATTTGGAGCGTGTCCACGTTGTCGTACAGAGATCCGCACTCGCCGCACTTGAACAGCGGCTCCACCACCTCCGGATGCTTGCGCTCCACATGCCACTTAAGGTTCACCGCCGACGAGAAGTTCTTCCGGCAGTTGTTCACGCCGCAGCAGTAGGCTCTTTGCTGATGGGTCTGCCTGTGCCGGTAGAGAATCGCTTTCGACTTGAACGTGCGATTGCAGATGGTGCACACCGGTGTGCTGGACTCGGCGTCGTGCGTCTTCATGTGCATCCTCAGCATCCCGGGACCCTTGAAGCTCTTCAAACAAATCTCGCACTGCGGCTGTTTCTTGCAATTGGCCCGTATCCAGTTGGTGTGCGAGTGCATGTGGTTCTGCAGACCCTTGAACTGCCGGAACTCGGTGCTGCACAGGTGGCAGATGTACCGGCCCGATCCCAGTGGCGAGGTGTGCTGCCGTATGAACTCGGTCACCAGGTTAGCGTCTATCTCGTAATTGTCGTCTGCTCCGGCGGCCGCAATCACGCTGGCGGTCTGCACCAGCTGGCGGGAATTGGCCGCCGCCAGCTTGCTGCTGATCGCCGGTCCAGCGGCGATTGGTTGGTGATCGCAGGGTTCGAGAGTCACTCCGACTGCCGCCTGAGCCTGGTGGCCTCGCTTGGCCCGCTTGGCCGTCGGACTCGGCGAGCTCACGCTCAGAGTGGGAGCCACCAGGGCGTCCGAGTTGGTGGTGGCTTGGCTAAACTCAACCACAGCGTTCTCCAGCGAAATGCTCTGCAGCTCGTCCTGCTGCTGCTGCTGCTGATGATGATGATGCGACTGGTCAGACTCTAGGAAGGCCTGATCAATGTCCACACTTGTGTCGCCATCAGGTGGCTCCATAATGGCGTACTGCAGGTCGTCGTCCACGTCACCGGACAGATGCGGATCCTGATCGTCCGTGATGTACTCACAGTCCTGGTCGATCTCCTCCGCATCCGGATCCTCCAGCATCTCGTCGTCCTCCAGCTGGATCTCCTCGATGATGAACGTATCTTGCTCTTCCTCGTGCTTCAGATGCTCGTCCTCATCCTCCACCTCGTCCATCGCCTGCTGTTGGTCCAAATCGTCAAAGTACTCGTGCTCCTGACTTTCGCTCTGCGTAAGATCCTCGTTGATCATCACTTGGTGATGCTCGTGGTGGTCCTTGAGAAAGTCCTGCTGCTGGTCATCGTCCAGGACAATTGTCTCGAAGCTGTGGTCTCCCTTCCCGTCCAGCTGTTCATACACATCCTCCAGTTCCTCGTCCTCCACATCGCAGCCATCATCCAGCAACTGCACGTCGGCATCGCCCAGTGATTGGCCCACATGATGGCCCATATCCGTGGCATTGGTGGTCGTGGTCACCGTTGTCACCCCGGTGGGCGCCATACTGCGCTGCGGCACCAATTGAACCAGCTGCAGTGTCTGCGTGCCATTCGGTTGCTGGACAATCTGCAGTGTCTGCCCGTTGGGCGTCTGCAGGAGTTGGGGCAGGAATTGCGATTGCTGAGCCTGTCCATTGACCGTTCCCTGTTGCGTTGTGCTGATGATCTGCGCCATTTGGGGCGCCACAATCTGTGCCGTCGTGATCAGCTGGCCGTTGGGCAGCAGGATCTGCTGCGGCATCGTTGTGGTGGCACCGGCAGTGGACAGAAGCTGGGCGGGAGCAGGTTGTAGAGTGGGTAGCTGAATCTGCTGGATTTGTTGCTGCAACGTGGGCTGTGGCTGCGGCGCAGGTTCCTGCAGTAATTGCATCTGTGGTTGGGGGGCGGGCTGTGGGGCGGGAGCTGCCTCCAGATGCCGCTGCTTCTGCTGGCGGGAGCCCTTCCTCAGCAGCGGCTTCAGTTTGGGTTTGGTCGGTGTGTGCTGCTGCTGCTGTTGTTGCTGGAACGCCATCTGCACTTGCTCGTCGATAATCTTCTGCTGCTTCTGGAGCATTCGCTGCTGCTTGCGTTCCAGTTGGAGCTGCTGCTTGGCACTCGCGGCAGCCTGTTGCTGCTGCTCCTCCATCACCAGGGCGACGGTGAGGCCGCGGATGTACTCGCGCAGCTCCTTGTCGCTGCGCTCGACGAGCGTCTTGAAGGCGTGATTCCGGCTCACGGCGTGGACGCACTGCACGCAGATCTTGTCCGGCCAGCCCTCCGTGGGCTCCACCCGCACGTTGGTGCAGTCCATCAGCATTTCCGGCACCTTTTCGCTGAACAGCGGGCGCATCTCCTTGCGCTCCGAGATGCACAGACGGCAGATCTTGTCCAGCTCCAGGACCTTCTTGCGATCCATTACTGTGTGTCCTACTAGGGGGAGGCTGAAAGGTGTAGAAAGTGATTAGCTCGGAATACCCATTGATTTACAGGGAAATCCCAGAAAGGTGCACGACTATGATTTGCCCGCCAAAATACGCCAATTAAATTTCAGACATCATCTGTTATTAACGGCCCTGTTAAGGCGCTGCTACTAACAGGGGCCATTCAACACATCTGGTAGCGCCCTGCGCCAGACAGAGACAGCTATAGTGTTATACACAATTTACCATCTTGGTGTTGGTGTGAGCGAAAAATCATATTTTCAGGCCCAAAAAACGAAACAAATACATAATCCACGACTTGAATTGGGTAAATGTTTTCGATTCACTTGCACCTGCAATGCGTGCACCTTTCAACCGGGATTTGGAGGCTGAAACCAGCTTACCTGCGCTGTATTTATGTAATTCTCGCCGCTCGCCCCACATCCAACACACAAAACTCTTCAAATATGGCCGCGTCACACAAAAACCCTTTCGAAACTCACATATTTGTGGTTCTGGGGCCGAAACACACACGTTCCCGGGGGGCTTCAATTCAAAATCAAAACAAGTGCACACCAGTGGGTCTTTCGGGACCCCGGATCGGTGGATCGAATGAAATCACTAGACGTTATCAATAGGGTTCTTTCGATGAGATGGAGATGAATGAATTTCTCCGCCAGCCGAACTTCTGCCTCTGTCTTTCTCTGTGTGTGAGTGAGATGATAGGCGTGTTGCAAACGGCGCTGCCAACTTGGTGGCGGTAAAATTGCCTAATGCGCGCCGGTTGCAAAATCAGTTTGTTTATTTTTTATAACTAACAAATTCATCTTGAATAATTTATTTATAATTTATAAATCCTATAATATTAAACCCTACCTTTTTTGTCTTAATCCATTGGCCTTTATTAACAGTGCCTCGTTACCAGAACTTGTAGGGCCATTTTCATAGTTTTTCCATTTGATTTCACTTTATTTAAAATTAAACCCACTTCAGTAATTTTTCTGCACTTCCACAAACATTTTCCAACCGAACATTCCAGATAAATAGAAACAAAAAGTAAATTCAAGGATTTGGCACTAGTGCTGCCAACTCGTTTAATTAAACTGACATTTCGGAGTAAAAACACCTGTTGATCCTGTGGTTCTTTTTCGGATTTACAAAACTTAAGGCTAAAGTAGAGATGCAAAACCATCGATGGTGGGTACATCGATGTTTTCATAAACGATGGTTGAAAACATCGATATATCGCTGAAACCATCGAAAATTAGTTCAATTTTTTTAAATTTCCCATAAATTGCTCCAATTGATAATAAAACGATTTTTTTTTTGAACCTTAATACTAACTTATATTTATTTAACGAAAAATTGAGATCCAAAACGAAAATAAAGAAAGAAAAACAAAAAAATCTTCAGTCCATTTCTTAAAAACTATTCATCCATAATCCACTCATTTTTTTCTAAAAAAAGTAGAATGTTCACCATGGGTAAACATTAATTAAGTAACTACTGCGCTGCCGCTCATACTTACTTGTTATGTGCAGGAACCTGTCCATTTTGATACGAGGAACCGCCCTAAGGGGTTTCAACTGGAAAAAAAACAGAGCAAAACTAAATATATTGAAAAAAATGTGCTCATTTATCAAGTTTACTTACGGCTGCTTAGCGTCTCTTTCTCTTAGTGATACATCGATGGTTGAAAAAAACCATCGATGTATCGCCGTTTTTAAAAACATCGATAATATCGTAAGTTACATCGATGGTTTTGCATCTCTAGGCTAAAGTTTAATTTTTTTAGGCTGGTGGAGCCACATTTGTTTTGGCCACTTCGTACACATGGCGCTGTTTGTTCCTTCTGCTCTGGGTGCGAACCACTAGATATATGCCCAGGATAACGAGGAGGGCCAAGAGAAGGGAGGTCACAACAAACCAGCAATAGAAACCCGGCTCATCCGAATCCTCGTCCTCCTGGGCGTTTTCCCACTCGGTGAAGTTGCCCGATGCATCCTCCTTCAGATTACCGGTCTTCTGCTCGTGGAAAAGCGAGGCCTTGGCCAGATTACTCGATTCCGGGGCCATGAAAACCGGCTCTGTATTGTCGATCCGCACAAAGGTGAGCCTTCCGCCGGTCATAGGTTGCGTGTAGCGCCTCAAACCATGTCCGTAATACTCGTATATGTCGGCGCCAAATTCCCGATGCTGGTCCACCCACTGACCAATCACCTGGACCTTCACCTCGCTCCTAGGATCCATGCTGCGTCCGAAATAGGCCTTCTCCGCCACATCCATGCCACCCACTCCATCTGCATCCAACTCTAGAACAGAAGAACGATGCTCGAAAAGCAGCGGGAGCTTGGCCAGCTTCTTATCCTGGTAAACACTGGTCATGTTCACCAAGATCTTCTCTACAAATTCATAGTTCAAGCTCCCGTAGATGGGCTTCCGTTCGCCACTGGGATTCCGGAGTACGCTGTCGCCCAGGTGCATCTTGTAGCTGTTGGAAACATTCCGCCACGGCAGGTAGGTGATATTCCTCAGCTGGTACATCAGCGGTTGCAGCTCCACCAGCACATTGATGTTATCCTCCAGACCGTACTGTAATGATTTTTGTATTTTTAGGCTATCTAAGGGGTAAATCTCCTGAAGAAACTCACAAAGTTATCGCCAAAGATCATGATCACGCAGGTGAAGAGATTATCCGACACCGCATTAACCAGATCCGTGTGCCGGAAGTGGCAGAGCTCCGTCTTTTCACGCTCCACATTCGTGGCCTTGGCAATGTAGGTCAGCCGCTCCTTGGGATTCAGCTCGGGCGCATAGTTCTTGAGCACCGTGTGGTAGGGCACCCAGGCCAGGACCGAATCGGCCCCATTGGCACACACCTCCGACTGGACACCGCGTCCGTTCAGCTCGCCGTTGTGCAGCCGCAGGAAGTGATGGTTATCCCGCTTGATCGTCGTGGAGCCGTGATCCGCGCACAGGGTGTCCGCGAGGCTCGTCTGTAAAGTAAGACAGATAAAAGTTTGGACGGGAAACAAGCACCACCGGCTTATCTCAGCTCCGCCGGCATTATCTTCCCCCAGCTGCGATGGACACTTTGTCTCTTTATCGTCAAGCTAATTCAATTTGGAATATCAGCCACTCGAAGGTGGCTGGCACACGAATAATTTATGGCTGGCATTGGATTCGTCACTTAAGGATGTCGATGAGACAAACTCGTTTGGACGAAACACAATTCGCCATTTAAGGCTGGGAATTTTCATCTGACGGAGGTCACTCGGTACAAATACGGAAAAATGTAATTCACTTTTTGGTCAACTAATCCAACACTAAATTAATTTGATTTTAGAGGATTTTTAAAATATATTTTATAAATTTAATTTTTGAGAATAATATCAATTAAGAATAGACACCACGATTTGTTAGAAGGCTACGACTTTAAAATTCCAATTCCAATGACGTTTTAAAAAACACCACAGTAGATATTTAAAAATATATAGCTCTGAAAGGTAAGCCTTTAATAAAAAACAAATAAGCAATTGATTTAAAAATCAAGAAATTTACTATTAATATAAATTAAGTGCAATTAACACAAGATATTTAAATTTGATTTTATTTTATATATTTTTTTATAGAACTAGTAATTTTAGATCACTTTGAAACTGACTTCCAATAGAATATATTTTGTGTTATATTTCTGATTTTAAGAAATGTTTAATCCACAATATATGCATGTTGAATAGCTTATCTGTTGTTATTCCCTAATTCTAATGATTCACCTTCTCCTTTTGGGTCAACGTGGTGGCCTTAATGTGGCACTGCAGGTCCTTCTCGGTGGGCATGACCACATGCCGATCGATCTCCGACAGGAGCAGCGGTTCCGTTTCGATGCAGAAATGAGGGTGCTCCTCAAAAGCACCAACTAGCGCCACCATTAAGGTCAGACATCCGATGATAAGCAATTTAAACATTTCCGTAGTTCCAGTGGTCACAGTTCTTGGCTTCAATTGCGCCGGAGCCGTCGATGAGCACACGTCGGGGGACAAGTCGTAACTAAATTTGCAATTTTAAAATGACAACTGAGCGACGGACGGCATAATCGAACGCATTTAACCTGACCGCCAAGCAGTCGCTTAACGAACACCCGAATATCACCATATTTATCTACCGATGAAGGATTCGTCCGAGATTTACTTCGATTTTCGGTGAGAGCCGATCCGTATTAACGTCACCGCAATGCCAGTCAGTGAGTAAGAACTGGGGGACAGGGAGTGTATTCGTTTCCCAACTTGGAGCCCACACTCGGCGATAAGATAATCGGGCAACGACAACGGCTAGCATTCGACTCAAACTCCAAATAGACCGTATGTGTAACACCGGTTAGTTTATGCTTTGAGTGACACCAGGGTGGATCGATATTCTGTAGACAACTTCAATAAAATTTCATAGCAAAATATTTGAATTTCAAATTTAATTTTGAATTATTTTCGATTTTTTGTCAAAAATTTTCACCAAAATTTGTAGATCTAGATCTAATAATGCTCTTAGTTTTCAGTTAGTTTATAGTTTTATATTTCAATTTAAGTTTCTGAAAAAACCAAAATATTCAATTTTATCAAAGATTACATCTCTATACACAGTTTTTAGTTTATAGCAAAAACAAATGTGAATATCATTTTTGAATTTCTGAAACGAAATATTTAATTCTTTTATAATTTCTTAGTATACTTATCTGATCATTTAGATAGGCGCAAGAAAAGCCTGCAAAATGTAGGGAAATACAGAACTAGGGCTTAAAATTATACAAAATGTTCAATTGTTTCTAGGATTACCTAGATTGTTACACAGCGTACGATAAACATTTGACTCTAACACAATCGTTTATTTTGTTTTGTAGCAAAAGTATACAATTCTTATTTAGGTTTGTACAATGGAAATTGTTGGACAATTTACAGATTTGATTCTCACAGTCGGTACTCATCATGCGATCCCAATAATTATCTTTTGCTGGCTACAATGCAATCCTGCGGCATTCGTATTTGTTGTTTGTACAAAATTCAAAAATAACAATATAAAGTGTAAATGTAACAGCCTACAAACTAAATTACTAAAACTATCGACGCTTGTTGATATCTCATCCCTCGATGTGCGCTGAGGAGAACAGAGAGGATCGAACGAGACGAGACGTGAAACAATGGGACAACAATGGAGCAGTGTGGATCGGTGGTGGAGGAGCTGTGGTGTTGGTGGTGACGGTGTGGAGTAGGAGAGGGCTCAATCTAGGGCAGGAGAAAATACAAGTCGTACACGAACAGAATCAAGAGATCGAGAGTTACCGTCTGAGCTGCTCCTCTCGAAGTATTCGAGCACATCTTCAAAGTCGCCTTCGTCATCGCCATTGTCGGATCCGTCGTCGTCGTCCATGTCGTCATCGGAGTCCAGCAGGTCTCCATCATCGCCGTCATCATCCAGGTCTCCATCGTCGTCGTTGTCCGAGCCGAGTCCCAGGTTGCGCAGCAGTGGGAATCCCATGAAATTCGGACCTAGAGCAAAAGCTATGGAGGTGAGGATATTTAGGATACGAAGGGCCACCGATCAAATGAAACTTACTGTTCTCGGAGCCCGTATCCGAACCGTCCTCATCAGATTCGGGCACCTCCTCATCATCTTCCTGCAAGCATAGACATAATATTTAGTTCAATATCATCCATCCGCCGCATGAGGGTTCTCAGATCTATGGCAGCGCCGATTCCGACTGCGCCGCCGCCATTTAGATTTAGATTCCCATTCCCGCCGCCACTGCCATTGCCACCCAGTGTACGTGCCCGCCGTCGCACCCCAACAATTGAGCTGTTGGGTGCATGTTGGCGAGAAAGATTTGGACTTGCGTGCAATGCAGGACTTAGCCGGCGGAGCTGCTCCTCGTCGAATTCATTAGCGCGTCCGGCGTGCGCCGCGTTCTCCGCCGGCTGTTGGCGCACCGGAGGTCCCTCCTCAAAGACGCGAAGCAGCGAAGCACCGCCAACATCGTTGGCATTCGGCGGCGCCGGCGCAACTGCGTCCGACACCACCTCGCTGGCCAGCTCCTTAACCGCACGCACCTCTTCCGACCGCTCGCTCTTCTTCACGCCCACCGCGTAGATCTTCACGTAGGTCTCCTGCTTAGATTCGTAACCGCTGTAGTCCTCGACCACTGCGATCAGGCTCCCGTTGGCGCTGACGCTCAGATCGTTGATGTTGCGCTTCACGTCGATGGTCGCAATGCTCGAGTAGTCGTACGCGTCCAGCACATTGAAGCTGGTGTCGTAGGTGGTCGTCTCCATGTCGTGGTCCCTGTCCGCCCCCAAGCTAGCCCCGTAGATCACGTGCATCGGCGAGAAGGTGCAGTTGCGCTGATCCAGCACCGGCACCGTCTGCAGCAAATGGAAGGTGCGCAGGTCCCACACCTCGGTGTTGGCGATGATCTTGTAAGGGGGTCGAGAATATTAGAATTGGGAACTCCTATATAAACACAAAGTTAGATCTTACCTCCAGGCAATTTGGATGGAAGACGCCCGATATGCACTGATTGAACTTCTCAAACTTGTGGATCTCCTTTCCGGAACGCACATCCCACAGCACACCATCTAGGGAAATGCAATTACATTATAAAAGAATTTTCTAATTAATTACTCATTCATTCCTTACCGGACAGAATCAGTTCATCGGTTCGGCAGAGAGTCGCTCGGTTTTTGGTGTACAGATTGGGTATGGTTGGCGTGAAGGACGCCACCTTGGATCCAGTGTTGATGTCAAAGAGCGTGCAACACTTTAAACCAAAAGAAAAACGATTAATTATAGGAATCAGCAATATAAAAACAACCAAATACCTCATTCTGGGTGCCTAGGAGGCGATCCTGCGCCGTCTGGCTAAATTCACAGTAGGTGACATCCGGAAGACGCAATTTCAACTTGAACTCATCGTCCGCAATGGACCACAGAATGCTGGTTGGTGTGCGCCAGAAGCTCGATGTGATCACCAGATCTCCAGCTCTGTTGGCCTTGATGGCATCCACGCTAAAGTTGTGGCAATTGGAGAAGAACTGCTCCACGCCGTCGTTCATGTTGAACACTCGTCCGTCGCCCTGCTGTGTGCCCACGATGATGTACTTGCCCACCAGATCGCAACAGGTAAACTCCAAGTCCTCGTAGTCGGCCGATCGAATGCTGCGCCATGGCGAAAAGTGCGTGTGCACATAGCGACGGTCAAAGCGACCGGTATTGAATCCGGCTTGAGTGCGAGCATGGCGACTGGTCAGATTATAATTGGAGCTCAACAAACGACTTGGCTTGGGATCCGGACACTTGTGCGGCTCGTACAGATCGAACTGCGGGCAGGTGGTCACCGGATTGTTGCACAGCGAGTGCTGATTGGTGAGGTATTCCGTTACGATGGTATTCAGGGTGATCCTCTTGGGGTGCAGTTGCCCGTCATCCGGCAGACCCACTGACATGCCGCCAGGCTCCAAAGCTTGCTTTTGAATCGAGCGGCTCACCGAGTTCCTATCCGTCCTCCGGATTTTGATGGGCGTCTGCGTTGTGTTAAGGCAGCCAAAGTTTGGTATGCTGACTCCGTCACCCGCATTGCTGCTGCCTGCTCCCGCAGCTGTCAATGAATCCTCGCCAAAGCTCCTGTTCAAGTCTGTGCTCCCCATGATGGCTGCATTAACGTCTTGCATGCGACTTCGCAGGCGATTTCTAGACAGCGAGCCACTTCCACTGGGCAGTGATTTGTAGTCAAAAGGCGACTGATGGAAGCTGCGTGTGGTGGGAGTCTGCAGTGGCAAACCCACCTCACGTTGGAGCATTTGTGCTGTCTGCGAAAGGCCATTGCTCTCCAGGTGTTCGAAAATGAGCTGATACAGCTGCTGCTTGTTGTACTGGATGCGCGTCTGGGCAATCACATTGGCTTTGTGCATGTTGGAGAGCGACGGATCCAGCGGATTGTTTAGCGGCTTAGTCTTGCCCGACACCCGTTCGAGCAACTCCAAGGCGTATTTCTGAAAGATCACATGCTCAGCACGCTTCTCCTGGAGTATGGGATCGCGCATCAGTGTTTGCAGCTGTCCGCCAGCGAACAGCGGAAGCTTGCTGACGATCTGCCTGACCCGATCAGAACGAGCTAGTCCCGCCAGTGCTCGGCAGGCCATTCCTCGAATGCAGTCCGCATCCGTAATCGGTCCCTTGGTCTGCATCAGCGATAGCAGCACTACGATGCCATTGTTGGAGCACACAGACTCCCAAACTCGCTCAATCAGCTCCTCGGCGTATTTGTGGTTAGCCTTGTTCTTCCTTGAGGAGTTTCCAAACTTGATCAGGCTGGTGCCGCTATCCTTGCGAATGATGGGCGAGCAGACACAGTGACAGAGCACTGCCAGCGCCGACTTAATGACCTCTGCATCCGAGGTGATCTCTCCTGCAGCAGCTCCCAGAACAGAGCAGAATCCCGAGGTGGTAGTCTTGTCCAGCATCAGCAGACGTTCGCAGAGCACCACATAGACTCGTGGAATAATACAGCAAACGCTCAAGACATCCAAAGCCGAACGCACCGTCTCCGAGCGTCCACTGTTCACCCAATCGTAGCTAAAGGCGATGATCCTGAGGAGCATGGTGATGCCGCCAAGCTTCATCAGCTGATCCACCGGTTGCCAGTGGGCCCGGATAGAGGTGTGCTCTTGGAGCGTGCGAATCTGGTCGTGCAACTGGTCGAAATTCAGCTTGGCCGCAACCGTGGGATTCTGGTTGAAGTAGTGGTTGGAAGATGGCGACGAGGAGGCCGCATTGTGCTGGCACAGGAAGCTGTTATACTTGTAGAAGAAGTGCGCCTCCATATACCGCTTTAAGGCTACGCAGACATGGCGCACCATTTGCCGGGAAGCACATTCCACATCTTCGTTGATATCAGAGTCGTTGTCGCTGTCATTGTGACTCGGATCGAGGATCTTCAGCACGGAGATCTATTAAATCAGGGAATTAGTCTACCTTTTACTTCGCTAGTTCTAATCGCAGTTTACTCACCACATTGTAGAGCTTTCTTAAGCCATCCTGGGCATCGAACTCCTCTAGTATAACCTTAAACTGGAAGCTCAGACTGAAGAACATGGTGGCATGGCATTTGGAGGAATCATGGCAGCGACCCAGGATCCAAAGAGCGTAGCGCACCAGCTCTGAAATGAGTGGACGTTGCATACTGCAGATGCGCTCCATGGCGTCCTCACAGTAGGCGAGGTAGTAGATGGCGATGGAAACACCTGTGGTGGCCAAACTGGGGCGTGGTACTTTTAAAAGTAACTGCAACAAATGGAAACGTAATTTTAAGTAAATACTCATTTAGCTGGATTAAATTTAACTGACCTCCAGTCCGCCGTGGGAAATAAATTCCAAGGCAAACTTCTTGTGGCAGAGAAGAGAAGCCAGATACTTGAGAACCTCGTAGGCCAAGCAAGTGTCTCTGCGATCCAAGTTCTCTAGGTAGCCGAAAATCAGCTGCATCACATTGTTTTCGAAGGCCATGGCCAGGAACTCCTGATATTCGCCGAGGCTGGTTAGGAAGCGCATGATTAGCATTTGGCTAGTGTCCGCCGTGGGCGGATGCAATGGGATGTACATCCGTTTGTAATAACGGGACACGGGAAAGGCATCCCTGCTGTTCTCGAAGAGAATGGACATATTGGAAGCGTCTCCATGCTGCGAGGAAGTGGCTCCCATTCCACTGCCATTGTGCTGCGGCGACTGAGGAGCAGAGGCATTGCTGGCGCAGGCCACCCAGCTAAGCATTCCGGCCGCACTGCTGTCCGCCGATTGGTTGTTCAGCGAGGTATTGGCATCCGGACTCTTGCTGATGGCCAACAGCATGTGCAAGCGCTTGATCATCTTGGGCACTAGGCGGATGTTCTGATCACGGAAGTTGATGGCAATGTCGCTTACTTCCATAGCTTCCGCCAGAAGTCCGGTGGCATAGCTCTGCAATGGTTCAATGCTGTCCTCCGCCCAGGTGTAGATGCGGTTGATGGTTCCGTCACCTTCCGCGGTCTGGAATACGGCAGAGGTCTCCATGCCTGGCATGATCTCCAGGATGAGGCGGCAGGCCAGGATGTTCAGTTCCAGAGAACTGCGGCTAACGCTCTGACGACTGAAGTAGTTCTCTCGCAGATAATCGTTAAGTAGCTGCAAAAAATAGATTTAATAAGTCGGTTAATAAAGCAAATAAGAATTAGTTTACGATATTGTAGAACAATCCCTGGTACGATTATGTTTGGGATCCCCTTAAGTTAAAAGATAAATATCCTAATATTCCATCACTTACTTTGCTCATAAAGGTATCCTTGCGAAAGAGCAGCTTCAGCAGCAATCCGTACTGACAGCTGGGATCGGCTCTGTAGGGATGTCGCGAGTCCAAAGGATCCGGGTCCTTGCGCCGGTAAACGTCCTTCTCGCGCTCAAAGATCTCGGCCAGGCTGTGCCAGTAAAGGAATTTATTATGTCTGATTGATGGAATTTCGAGATAGCTCACTTACCTGCGCAAAGTGGGCACTGGATCGTAGCCATTCTGGGTCTGCTGCTGCTCCCACTTGTCGATGATCTGGGTGAGCTCCTTTTTGGTGGCCTGACGGCGGTCAGCGGCAGCAGCCTCCTCCGGATTTCCCCCGCTGTCGCTTTCGTTTTCCGCGTTTTCCACACTCATGGCGTCGCCATCCTCCTCGGCCTCTGGTTCCCCCTCGCCATCCTGCTGTTCGGCGGGCTCCTCATCCGGGTTATCGGCTGCCTCCTGATCCTCCTCGGCCTCCGCGTCCTCCTCATCTTCGCTTTGGTAGGCCACAGCCACTGCCTCTGCCATCAGCGCGGCCTCAGTCGCCGCCTCTGCCTCGGCCGCTGCTTCTGCCGACGCCTCTGCTGCAGCTGCATTCTCGCTTCCACTGCCCTCAGACATCGAAATGGATTTCCGGGACTGGGTGCACTTGCTCTAGTACTAGTCGTTCACTTGGTTTGCAACTAGACACTCCAAAACTTACTTTTAGTGGCGAAATAAAGCGTGCGGCATAAAATACCACGCGCTCGAAATTTTTGCAAATTCTGTAAGACCGGTCGTGCTTGGCGGGAAAATGACTGGGTTTAGCAAAATACCAAACGAAATGTGACAGCGCTAGCAGCCTGTAAAGGTCACACTAATCGGTTTGTTTTGGTTTTTCAATCGCTTAAATTAGTCCTTTCACACTTGCACTTTTGGCATAAATATTATTCTGATTTACTTACAATTTGGAAAAGGATAAGGAATATCCTTTAAACCTGTTTTCCAGCTAGAAATAAAAACGCGCTAAAAGTTTATGCACCTAATAGTGTGACCGCATTGTAGCCGTAAAATACCAAAACAAAGGTGTGGTATTTCTAGCCACCACCCATACAACACACTATTTGGATTGTTTTGTTTTGTCGGCCGATTTTAGCCGTCTATATCTACGTAAGTTTGGGTCTGAGTACACACCATGGCTTTCCTCTACATACTGGGCTGGATTTCCCTGGGCATACAGATCGTATTCCTAACATTATCCATAGGTAAGGTGTGGCAAACCTAATTTTCCGAGCTGACTGCAACGTCTGCAATTGTGTTCCCAGTGGCTGGACTTTATTACTTGGCGGAATTGGCGGAGGAGTATACGACGGCGG
Source organism: Drosophila lutescens (assembly GCA_037075285.1). Taxonomy (NCBI): domain Eukaryota; kingdom Metazoa; phylum Arthropoda; class Insecta; order Diptera; family Drosophilidae; genus Drosophila; species Drosophila lutescens. The sequence goes on from JBAMCF010001109.1 coordinate 1,109,722, forward strand.
CGAGGAAGTGCATCCTCTTCCTGATCAGCTTCACGATCTTCGTCTACATCCTGCTGATGCTCTTCGAGGACCTCCCGTGGAGCCTGATAATCTGTGGTTTTGTGGCCCAGGGCTTCCACCTGGGCATCATGGGAGGTTTTCCCTTTGTGAGGCTCCTGTCGCTTCCGCTCCTGGGATCTTTGGCCTTGCTGGTGGTCAATCACTTCCTGGCCTTCCAGCATTTCACCACCGTTTATGTGCCTTTCACGCAGGTGAGTTAGGAACTGAGGGTTCAAAAGGTCCGAAAATATTTAAAACTTATGTATTGCATAAATCATTAGTCATGTATAGCGCATTCGTTATGTATATTTCATTATGTTTTTGATTTATTTATATTTTTGGTTCCTGTTCTTAAGCATATTTTTTAAAAGACTTTGAACTAATGGTTTGAATGACTGGAATTTATTTGTAAAGTTGGTTTTGATTTATTCAAATACTAATAAGGCAAAATGAACCACATATAAATTACACACAAATATATAATATTTAACATCAATTAGTATAATTTAATATTTCAATTTTTTTAAATAATTTATATTATTTTTGCAATTTATTTTGCATTTTTCATCATATAGTTCGTGTCGTATTTTCTTTTACAAAATTTAAACTAATCAAAATGATATTTTATAAAAATAACGATTCAATTTTGTACATATATTTTTTTTATCATAATTTATTTTATTTACTTTGGAACTAAAACGCATTTAATTATTTACCTCCAGGTGCTGGCATACTTCACCATCTGCCTGTGGATCGTGCCCTTCGCCCTGTTTGTATCACTCAGTGCGAATGATAGTGTCCTGCCCACCACAGTCAGCGACCAGAGCCGGCGAAGTCCGGATGTGGTCAGCAATTACTTCTCGCGGAACAAAAAGCAGGGCCTGCTGTCCCTGTTCCAGTATCTGAAAGAGACTCTGCTCCCTGGTCGGACCAAGAAGGCCTTCTAGGTGTAGTTTATTAAATGATTATTTATTTTTGTAGCCGAAATCGAGACAAAAGTATACAAGAAGCGTATGTAAAGTACGTTTATGCAATGACATTCGCCGTTCACTTATTGGAAATGGAGATTATGGACAGTTAAGAGCTGAACAGAAAAAGGGTATAAATAATGAGTTGTTAATTCATAAGAATAACTCATTATAATCATGATATGTCGGTGATATGATAGTGATTTAACCTTTATAGGTTCACCTTGTAGAGACTTTTGTGTGAATGTCTATAATTTAAAAGAAAAAAACCTTATTATTTAAAATTATTTTGTTCTTTGAAGATGCTGAATAAATCCCTATATGCAACCATTTTTATTTAGTTCCTCCCCTTTTTAGTTTTGAAATTTTCAGCATACACATTCAGGAAATATAATTCAATCTTTATTTATGAAAAAACTTCACCTTTAAGGAACATCGTAGTATATAAATGCAAAACAGAGCACAATAATGGCTCATCAACTCAACTTTTTTTTTTAAAGAAAACATTGGATATTTGAACTTTATTCATAATCCCCGTACAACTACTTGTTTTGGACCTTGACCGTTCCGTCCGCCATCCCAAAGTAGCACTTATGGGCCATGTTGACGAACAGTCCCGTCTCCAGAACGCCCGGAATCATGGTGATGGCCCGATTGACCTCATCCCAGTCGTACTCCCTGTTGGCAATGAACTTCCAGTCCAGCAGGAAGTTGCCATTATCCGTGACAATGGGTCCCGCCTTGACCTTGGCCATCCGCAGCGAGGCTTCTCCGCCGAACAGAGCCTCAATATGCAGCTTGATGGGCACATAGGCCATGGGGGCCACCTCGATGGGGACTCCGCGGCACCACTGTTCGCCCAAACGGATCGAGTTCTTCGTGTAATCGGCCACCACGATAAAGTGCTTGGCGCAGGAGGCCACCACCTTCTCCTGCAGCAGGCAGCCACCGCCTCCCTTGATGAGAACCATGTGCCTGTCCACCTCGTCGGCCCCGTCGATGGCTATGTCTATATTGGGATTCCGGTCCAGATCGCCCAGATTGAGGTTGTAGTCGAGGATCAAGTGGCGCGCCTGGTAGGACGAGGGCACGCAGATGAGGTCGGTGAGCTCTCCCTCCTTCCACACACGCTCCGCGATCCGCTGGACGGCATAGACGACGGTGGAGCCGCTACCGATGCCCAGAATCTTCGTATCCTCCGTGATCCACTGATCTACGGCCGTGCGGGCCGCCGTCTTCTTGGCCGCGTCCAGAGCAATGTCATCCATGTTTCGCGTCTGGGAGTAGTGTTTGGGTGCCCTGAGAAGTAGTGCTTTGCCGAGATTTTCGATGGGACGCGGTCGCTGGACGCCTTGTCGCAATAACCCAGATAACATGTGGTTAACAGCTTTCGGTTTTAGTTTTCAATCGCAACTTCAATGTCACAGAGATCAAGCCGCCTGCGGTTTTTGGCGCGCGCTAGGGATTTCTCACCGTTGCGCCGGCTAAGTTAACAGAACTGTTAAGTAACGCGCGCGGTAATGTCAGTTATTTGAATTCCCTGTTACATTAGAAGGTAGTTTGCGATAAAAGTAGTTTGGGTTGTTTTAATAAAAATGTTTATGATTTACGTGTGATTGTATTTGACACTCTTCTCCAGTCATGCATAATTGACTTATTGTGGTATTAAAAAAAAATAGTTTGTTTTAGATAGTTGTTTTTGGGAGATACACATATTGGTAATTTAAAGGGAGAGAATGGATTTTTCTATAAAATTTTAATCGGGTTTAAAATTAATTTTCATTTATTACCCTTGCAGAGGTGATTATTATATTCATTACTTTATCGAAAATTATTTTATTTAAAAAAATAAAATTATTTGTCAAAATAGAATTGTTAGTTCATTAATGATTAAATAAAAGTGATTTTAATAATCTTCTTTCTTTATTCAAATTGTTTAAAAATTAGTATATTCTTAGCATTCTTATTTGGCACTTCTTTTGGCATACGCTTTTTTTAATGATAGGAATGCCTCCTTTTAGTTAAATATTTGTTTTGCCCTTTTTTCGGAACATAATGTTAAATATAAGAAATTCGTCAAATTTTCCACGTCTTTAGGTGCGTGGATCCAGCAGCCTTTTGCTTAAATCGTAGGTCAACACCTTGGGGGCAAGGAAGCCGCCGTAGCCAGGTCGTCCCTTGTAAAAGATTCCCAAGCCGGCCAATGGAACCGACGGATGTGGAACCACCTCCTGAACATCTACGAAAGGCAAAGTGCTTTGAGCCGCATCCTTCCACTGGCTGGAGCTAACAAACTCCAGGTATTGGTTGTCCTTGGAAAGCGGTAGCGATGGCAACTCCGAGGCGGTGGATAAATCACTCTCCTTCAAAATCAATTTCTTTCGCTGACCCTCAAGATGGGAGTTTTCATTGCCCAGCCAATAGCTCTTTGTCAGCGGTTCGATCAGACGACCGGTGGTGAAATTAAAGAAACTGAAGCGCACCTCCAGGTTCAGGTGTTTCTTAAAAATCCGGAAACGGACTCCGGTGACCACTTGGTCGGTTGAATTAACTGAAATCTCGTCCAGATCGATGGCTCTGCTGTCCATGCTCAGGGTGTGGTAGTCGTAGCCATCGCGAATGTCCACATCACTCACGTTGTAATCCTCCACTGGCAGCCATTCCAGCGAGCTGTTATTGATAGCTCCTTGCGGCAGGAGCTCGCCCTGCTGCAGCTGCAAGTGGAAGACGCGCTGGCTCTTCACAAACCTTACTCCAGTCACAATCTTGTTCTGTTTGAAGTCGGACATCGAATCACGGAGGTTGAAGTAGCGATCTGACTTGGGTCCAGGTTCATCGCACAGGCAAAAGCAGTAGTGGCAGCGCCAGAAGATCCAGCTCGACCAGGAAGAGGGCTCCCGCACCTTGGAATTGCAGTCCGGACTGGGCTTATCGTCTCCGAAGGTGATGTACTCATAGCGCCTTGTAGACCTGTTGGAGGATAGACAGATCGACATGTCTGTGTCGATGAAGTTGCAGTTGTAGAGTCTTCCCTTGCAGGCGGGTTGCTGACCACAGAACTCCTCCTCTGGTTGATAGCAGCCACTCGAGCGGGTGTCATGGTAACTGGGGCAATCACTTGTGCAGCTCTGATCCGGATTCAGGTTGACCTCGTTCTCCACGAAGCCTTGCAGAAGGCGTGTGACACGATCATAGGTTTTGCCCTCCACATGCTCATCTTTGCCGGGATCGCAGCGCCAGTACAGCCGGTTGCTATGGGACATGACCCCCTGGAGCACCTGCTGAGCCTGCTCAATGCGTTTCTGGTGGCTCTGACGCATCAGCAGCAGCTCCTGGGTGTAGTTTCCGCGCCCGGATTGGCGCAGCACCATCCAGGAGAATTCAATCATGCTGTAGCCCTTCAGCTCTGTGAAAACTGACTTGGAGAAGAGCTGATAGGCAAACTGTTGGGCGGACTGCCTGGCCAGGCACATTTGCTCCGGAGAGGTGTCAAAACTGGCTATTAGTTCCGAGAGCAGAGAGTGCGTGTAGTCCTGCTCGGGGGCAATGGAGTCGTCCAGGTACAGACAATCATGGTGCAGTTGCAGCAAATAGGAAAGCGAATTGGAGCCGGGATTAACGTTCCATTTGGCAAAGTCGATGAGGGTGCTGGGCTCCAGCGATTCCCTGTGCTGCTCGTAGCCCTGCAGCTGTACGTAGCGAAGATCTATGAACTTGGTGAGATCCTTCAGATGGTTGAGTCGGTGCAGCAGCAGAGATTGAGCCTGCTTCTCCCTCAACAGCGTCTCAATGCTCAGGACAGTGCTCCGCGCCTGCTGCTCCTCCAGATTCCGGATATTCCCGTTCACCTCCTCGATTTTGTTCATCATCTGGCGCTGATTCTCATAGATCATCGCACCCGCCGTGACCTCAGCCACGGGCATCTTGTTGATCAGATCCCAAGTCTTGAGGATGGACTGCGATACATCCTGGATCAATCGGATAATGTCCACTGTTTCCTTGACGGCTCCTCCATAACCGTGAGCAGTGAGCACGCAAAGTGCGCACCAAAAGAGCAGCAGTTTCATGGCCTTCTAAGAAAAAGGCACTTAAATAAAGCAAAGTCGGCAGATTTCTTGGAGGATCAGCTTACCACTTCAATTCTTTCCAGATGTTGGAAATGTTTATGTGTACTTATGTATGCTATTAAATAAACCTCGGCTTTGTCCCCGTTGCGAGCGGATTATTGTATTGCGACCCGATCACTTTGAAAGATTCTTTAAAAGTGAATTCGGTACCCAAGCCCACGCCAATTTGAAAGAAAGGAGATCCTAACGCCTTCTTAGCTTCGTGCGGTATTTTAAATGCTTATGCTCTAATAATGCTAAATTTGGTATTACTTTTCCTTATTCAAATTTATTTAAATAACAAAAGTTTAGTAATTTAGATTTATACGACATAAATGTTAGTGCATCCAAAAAAATATTTCTTAAATTTGTTCTTCATTTAGAATTTTTTTAATTTAAATTAATTATTTTGGTAATTTTTTGATTTAATTTTAATTTTTAAATTAATAAAACCACAAAAATATTTATTTTTTATTTTAATTGTTTAAAAATAATATTTATATAATAAAAATAATAATAATATTCGATAAATTTACAATAGAACAATCTTGTGTTTCTAAAAACAAATCGTTGACCACGATAATATCGTAAACGCACAGAAAAGCATTTAAAAGTGAATTACTGCCCGGCGATGAGTAAAGTCAAAAAGGGGAATCCCCCACAAATGGAATGGTCGAGAGTTGCAGGAACCATACATACAAACGCGCATGTACCGAGAATATTTGAAGAAATTTAATACTTTTAGTGCACAAAACGAGAACTGTTGAATGCCGAGCGATAGAGCTGAAAGGCAGAACACAATCACAAAGGTGATTGCAATTTTTCTCTAGCCAAGCAGCAGGCGGAAAAGCTGGAAAATCTGGAAAACCGAAACGTAAGAGCCACGTGAATGGTCAGAGAAAGACATAAAGATATACATACATAGAAAAAAAGGGGGAGGGGAGATGTGAAAAGGTAGTGGGGCCAAAGAATTTGTGTTAATGGTTTTCACTTTTTAAGAAATAAATTACTATCTCCGGCCGGAGGGGAAAATCCGGAGGTCGAGCCGCAAACAAAGTTCCAAGCAGTTTGCATGATTGGATGGGATTTCGAGTCATTAGCAAAAAAGGTGCCACACAAAAGCCAGGGGAATGCAGGGAAATTCCCTCAGTTGGGGATTATAAAGGGGATCATAGGGGGGAAAAGTCCTGCATCGATACAAATATACCTGCCGGTCCCCAGTGGAATTACTGAAAACGGAGCTCTATTATTGCAAGTGAACATAAAACAACAGCCGAGCAAAGTAAACAGCAATTAAGAGCAACAAAGAGGGCACAGAAAAAAACCGGGGAAACACAGCAAATGCAAATTGTTAATTAAAGAAATGGGCAATGTTTAATGCGACCCATGTGAAATGTTCCAGGCCAACACCTGAACCCCGAACCTCCTCCTCACAATTCGTCCTCCTCCTCGGTGCCCTTCTCGTGGAAAAACTTTATTTAAGAAATAAAAAAAACATGAAGGAAATGCATTTTACGAATACTGAAATCAAGGATACCCTATCATCTATGTAGTTATACATATTTCTGGCGGTTTCATCTTTACTTTAGAATATAATTCTGAATACTTAAAAAATTACAAACCCATTTCCAAAATATTCTTTGTTTAAAAATAAAAAGTTCGATTTTATGTGCACTTAGATTATATATTTTATAAAACAATTACCTTTAAAAAAATAAGTAAAACATTTATAAGGATTTTTCATTTTTAACATTCCAAACCTTAAACTATTTTTTTAATTTTATTTCATTTCTATTTATGATTTTCTATTTGTCCATATCGGGTTTTATATTTAAATTATAATTATTATCATAAGACCCGGAGGCTAGAGAGGGCATAAATATTTGAAAAAACAACGAGCTAAGGGCGAAAAGTGCAAATGGACCTACGACCCACATGCAGCTGCCCCGACATCCATTATGACCCCACCAGCACCTCAAATGGGATCTGAAAAAAATGCCGGAAAAGTGGCGGAAAAGAGGGCAAAGTGGGAGAAAGGCAGGGCAGCCTCGGCCTGCCTTTCCCTTTGTGCGAGTTATGATTGCCCGTGCTGATGATGACAATGTCGACTCTCGAACGACCCCTGCATCGAACGACTTTCCAATGGGCACGATTTATAATTTGATTAGCGCATCGCTGAATGCACACGGAAAAGAAAATCACGCTCAAAAGTCAGGCGGGAAGTGCAGCCGAGTGCACTGAGCGAAACCGGGTTGCGGAAGAGGAGGTGGTCCGCCTCTTATCTCATCTATTGCAAAATGGAGCGGGCCATCACACTCCGTTAGATGACAATGACAAATGATGATGGAGGAGCGGTCGCAGGATAATCCTCCAAAAATAAAAAAAAAAACCGAAACCAAACTGAAGTGAGCAAAAAGCCTGCCTTTTTCTCCTTTGGCTTTCAATTAATCCGAGCAAGTGGCGCTTTTATTGGGCTTAGGCCTGCCGCCATAATCAGGAGAGAAATCCTACCGAAAAAACACGATCCGCCCAAAAGGGTTTTATCTCGAAACAAAGGCGCCGAAATTTGCCTGCCGTTCATTAAACAATGAACAACAAATACAGCTGGGGGCGTGGCTCTCTCTGCCCGGGAAATAGATTAATGGCCGCAGACAAGGCCCACCGAATCAATTTATTACACAGCCGACAGTTGACCGCAGGAACCGGGAAAATAGGTGTTCTCTTAGAACTGTGGGGAACATGCATAAATAAATACAATGTTGAGTTATTTAAGAACTATGTACTTTTTATATTTAGTTTTTAGAAAAAATATATAATAATTTCCTTTTTAACAATCTATATTTATTGGGTATTTGCAATATTATATTAAAATCTTCCATTAATAAATATTTAATTATAAAATTATAACTATAAATGTGATTTAATTTAGTTTCTTCGTAAATAATTATGGGATTACCTACATCCAAAACTTGATATGAATCGATGATCGATTTGATGTTTTGTGGAATCAATTTTGACTTGATATGCTCGAAATGTAAGCAACAGGCCAGTTCGAATTCGGAATGTGTCTTTCTATCTACCGCTCATGTAACTTTGTAGCTTCTTCCTCTCTTTTTTCGAAGTTTGAGATTCTCCGAGAGAGAGATTTCGGTTAAAACGACGCCCTTTTTTTTGTGTGTACAAGTTATATTGGGTTGTCAAAAAAGTCCTGCGGTATTTTTATTATATTATTTGTTTCTTTTTTTACATCGAGCTTTTAAGTGACACAAAGCTTCTTCAAATGGTCTATAACGGCTTGATGACTTAAGCCAAGCTCTTGACCGATGCTAAGGCTACTACTATGCCGGTTTTATCGCAATTTTCTACGACAGGCCTTCCTTCTTTGACCACCTCTGCACCAGAACGAAAACGTTGTGCGGTGGAAATGGAAACTGTATCGTGTCCATAAACTGCACAAATTTTATTGGCGGCTAGAGATGCATTTTTGCCTTTATCGTAGTAGTACTGTAAAATATTCCGTATTTTCTCACGAACGACTTAAAAGAAAAGACAATCAATCAAACACGTGTTAGCGCGTGAAATGAGCTTTCCAAAAAGGTATATACATAATAAAACAAGAACTAAGCGCTTTCAGCGCCAACTAGCGAAAATCCCGCAAGACTGTTTTGACAATCTAATATTTTTAATTAAATTATTGAAGGTTTTGAATATTTTCAGTACGAATTTTTTTAGAATATGTTTACACTATTCTCATTCGATTTATTTTTCCCAATATTTTAAAGATTTAATATAAACACAAGAAACAATTTAAAGCCCCGGAATTTCGGCACGATAGCGATTCCTAAAACTTGGCTTTCGAGCATTCGAATGGAGTGCAGCAGGGATAGCAATCGGGGGCCTTGATGCAACTCAATCCAAATCGGGACAACTCGGCGGCTTCCCAGGCGCGATCCTGTTCGAAGAGCTCCATTATCCGTTGGCGCCGGGCACCCGTGATAAGCTTATCGGCTGTGGTCATCTCCACGCTCATCGGCTTCACCAGGAAATTGACAATGGGACTTCCGGACGGAGTCTTCAGGAGATCGCGATTGTTCAGCAGGGAGAGGCTATCGAAAGAAGGGGTATTAAATGATTGAACTACGAATTTTTCTGGTTTACTCTTACAAATCCCCGGCCTTCTTCATCTTGCGGCTGAATGAGTAGTACACAGAGAGCAGTGTGCCTAATGTACGGTGATTGAAACTCTAATGTAACCCAGTCGACAGAATTCTCGGGGCCAGGTTCGATGCCCCAATTAGGTTGCCCACTAATCGAAGGGCCAAGGATTGGCCGGATGGAGAAGGAAATTGGGCGGAGTGTTGCAGCTGACTGACATTCAACACCGTTTGCCACTCACAGAAGGTCAATCAAGTGACCTGAGAAGCCGAACCAAGGAAGAGAAGTCGGGGCTCAGGGGGAAAGGACTATCCACATCCGTTAACACAAGGATGCTATTAACTCCAGAAGCCTGAGTGCAAATGTTAGTAAACTTTGCTGTTTACTCAGATTTCTCATTGTTAAGTGGCTGCTTTAAATAGTTAATTAATTTCATTTGTTCTTGCCATCTTTAAATTGTTTATATTTTATACATGTTCTAAGATAAATCAAAGAAATAATAGAAACATGTGTAAGACCATTAAAAATAGCTTGTAGAAATGCAAAATTAAAGATAAACCTATTTTAAACAATTTATATATATATATATAAAACTGTGTGTTAAATAACACTCGTTAAACTTCTTTATTAATAAATTCTTGTTAAATATAAATAAAGTAAAATAAAATAATATTGTGAACAAGTATGAAAAAGCTTTAGAGCCTTTTAAATTACATCTTTATATCACTACCAGTAATACTACACTTTTTTCCAGCTGTTAATTTTTCCATAATCCTTTTAGTTGAAAAGAAAAATCCGAAACGAAAGAACTAAGGGTGCCCAGCATAATTTGGTGATTAAGCCAGGACCCTAAAGAAGATTTCAATTAACCCAGTGTCCCATCCACTTGTCTCCTAATTGTCTGTCTTCCACTTTCTCGATGGCACTCTCCGATTTACCCCACACAAATAATCCCCACAAATTGCACAGCGCGCAGAAGAAACAATAAACAGACTAAGTAGTGGTGTGCTGGCGTGGAGGCGATGCCAACAAAGAAAGTAGATTGAAAAATAAGCCAAAACCAACACAAATCGTTGTTCGGCAATTTCCAGCCAGCCCACCACCTGCACACACCTGAGCACCAAAGATATCTAGCGAACTATAGATGTCCAGCCACCCACTTTCCACCCTTCCAGACCTAAAGTCAGGTTCATCCAAAAGGCGGGGGGCGGGAAAAACAGTCAGGTGTGTAATTGCAATCCGAATTGGTCAAGTGTAACAATGCAAAGACGCAGCTCACATCTCACACCTGCTGCTGCCAAACGGGGGAATCAATTTGATCCTTGAACTTAGGCAACAAACTGAATCTGCAACTTGCAACCTGCAGACTGCAGACTGCCTCATCCTCCGAAAACCCAGGGGAACAAAATCAAATTGCAAATTGCATCCGAAAATGTCACGTGCATCGACACATTTTTCGGAGCCAACCGTCTGAGGGTTCCTTTTTCGGCTCCGGTCACCGAAAACCATACCCATACCCACTGAGTGGAGATGTCGTGACATGGTCGACATGGGCAAAGGTTATTGCAATCGCCCGCCAGAGCAATCAGTGGACACCAGACACGAATGGATATCACGGATTGGAAGCAGAGTTGGCCACAAACTTAAGAAATAGCTGTTGTAAGTAGCTTGGAACAAATTATGATTTATGTCTATATTTGAAACAATAATTTCAGACGTGTTAGCAGTTCCTAAATTTTATGATTTCGTAAAAACACATTTTAACCTTTTTTATACCCGTTACTCGTAGAGTAAAAGGGTATATTGTATTCGTGCAAAAGTATGTAACAGGGAGAAGGAAGCGTTTCCGACCCCATAAAGTATATATATTCTTGATCAGGATCACTAGCCGAGTCGATCTAGCCATGTCCGTCTGTCCGTCTGTCCGTCTGTCCGTCTGTCCGTCTGTCCGTCTGTCCGTCTGTCCGTCCGTCCGTCCGTCAGTCCGTCTGTCTGTATGAACGCTAAGATTTCGGAAACTATAAAAGCTAGAAGGTTGAGATTTTACACACATATTCTTGGGCTTCCTACGCAGCGCAAGTTTGTTTCATCGAGGTGCCACGCCCCCCCTAACGCCCACAATCGCCATAAACGATTTTCAAATGTGTCTGGAGGCCACATCTTTTAAGATTTTAAAAATATATAAACGCAATTTTATAGTGTTTATTAATACCTATCGAAATGTAGAAGACATTTTTCAAATCGGACCATTCATTCAAAAGTTATACGCAATCAAAATTGTTTATATATCTATCTCCCTCGCACTCCCTTTAGCCCCAATAGATAGTCGGGACACCAACCCGAGTACAGCGTTCGCACTCCCTTTAGCTGAGTGACGGGTATTAGACAGTCGGGACACCAGCCCGACTATAGCGTTCTCTCTTGTTTTTCAGTAAAGACATCTAATATGCTCAAAAAGCTTTAGAAGTTTAGTAAATTTTGAATAATAGAATTTTTTTAAATTTTCAAAATGGTTGAAAAGTCATATTTATCAAAATTCAAGTATAGCTGGATTGGATTTTGTAAGTATATTAATTGATTTTAATGTTAAGTTACCTTTTTACATCAAATTAAAACTTAATTTCAAAGATGAATCAATACCAAGGATGGGTACTTCAAGGGTACTTTAATATTTTAGAAAAGCACCATAAAATAGATTTGAAAAATACCCAGATTTATCTGAAAAATAGTCAAGTTGGCAACACTTTTTCTGGGCTAAGGACTCGCAGTCTGCACCTGCAGCATGCTGCACTCTTTTGGTCCCAAAGGAGCAGCGGTGAAGGCGTGGTTCGAGGGGCGGAGCGGTTGGCCGCCCCATTCATTATGTTGACCACGCTGTCGCATTTGCTACGTGACATTCTGCTAACTGCCCCGAAAATGGAGCCAGTGCCTCGTCGCACTTGGGCCATTGTCGGCTTAGCTTATAACCCCATGGCTTTATAGGCCAATGAATCGGGTGTCGATCAACCCTTCCAATACCCTAAATATTGTTTTCTTATTTTTGGATCCCCACTTCGAAAACCCTGAATATTATTTACTTTTATTTTGGATTAGAAAACAAAGTTTCAATGTTTATTTTTTTTATTTTTTATATCCTTTATTTTCCAAAAACAGTTAATTTTAGTTAAATCTTTATCAAAAAATCTTTTAAGACATCCACATTATTTCATATTTCTTTATTCACTTATCTCATTAGGAATTTTATTTATTTATCTCCCTTCTACAAATCTAAATCAAGGTGACTACCCCTTTGATTGATTGCTACCCTGTTAAAAAACCATACAGATAAATGTCCTCCCACCTACACAAAATTAGATTGCAGTTAGTTACCCAGCCCCTCGTCCAGTTCATCCCAATCCATCCTCGTCAGCTACTAATACTAATATGCCCATTGGGGACGTGATTGCAGCGAATCGATTCAGTTAGTCCTGCATCACTACGATATTTCGACCGCCTGTGAGACTTGGCCAAATTGACGTGGGCTCGGGCGCTTTTTGTCTTGCAATTTGAGCTCCCACTAACTGGCCCTCGATCCCCGATTCCCGATCCCCGATCCCCGGTGATGGGTGCAGTTCATCGTGCTGCCAAATTTATCCAATTGCATTGCCATTACACTATACAAAGTTATGGCAATCTCTCTCCGGAGAATCAAAAAGCCAGCGGAACGGAAAAAGAAAGAAACAATGCGGGGCGTAAACCGAGTTCGAAAGTATCGAGATTGCAAGCCGGAGCCACGGCTTCGAATTGCAAGTAAATAAAGCGTCTGGGAAGCAACACCTCCGGCACAGCCACATCCACATCCGCATCCTCGTTCTCATCCTCGCACAATCGGAGCATCCTTGGAGCAGCGAGTTGAGTTATGAACGTGCTGGGAGCAACAAAGCGAACGAAACGAACCCAACACCCGCAATCCAGGGTACAGCAACTGAAAGGAGCGGGGAAGCCTTGTAAAGTAAATGTGCAAACATTTATTTATGTGGCCTGCCAAGGAGCACTTTAAAGCCCTGCAATTGCCCTGATTTCGGGCGGAGAGTACGGCTAGTTTATATAGACTCTGGGAACTGGAACTGGAACTGAAAGTGTAACTGTAACTGGACTTGGCCAACAAATGATTTGTGAATTTTTTCTGCTGTTTCTAGAGTGCCAGGTTTTTAGCACCACGTATTTTTGTTTACTATTTTAATTGTTTTTTGTAATTTATTTATTTCTTTAATTTGTATTATTAAGCAAGGTATATCATTATCACAGTATGTATTATATCTAATTATAGTTTAGGATTTGAAAGTTATGAACAGAGCAGATAGTTTCTCTTTGTAATTATTTTCGGATCGCCCCTTTCGATCTCTCGAAACCAGAACATAGTAAAAACCCAAAAATCGGTTGTTCGTATAGAGATGAGCTATTCCCTAAGGAGAAGGCGCATAGTGGGACCATTTGCGATTATTTTGTAGCAAAAATAACATACAAAATACGTTTTATGCCAAATAATGTATAACATTTCTTTTATAAAGCTTATAAAAACAATTAAGAAAAAGTATAGTTATACCCGTTACTCGTAGAGTAAAAGGGTATATTGTACTCGTGCAAAAGTATGTAACAGCTAGAAGGAAGCATTTCCGACCCTATAAAGTATATATATTCTTGATCAGGGTCACTAGCCGAGTCGATATAGCCATGTCTGTCTATCCGTCTGTCTGTCCGTCTGTCTGTCTGTCTGTCTGTCTGTCTGTCCGTCTGTCTGTATGAACGCTGAGATCTCGGAAACTATAAAAGCTAGAGCTAGAGCTAAATACCAATATTTGGCATGAAGATTCTTGGAGTTCCTATCGCTTATATACGGTTTTAAAAATTTAAATATTTCGGAAAAGTAAAAATGCAGTTTTATTGTGTTTATCAATACCTATCGAAATGTAGAAGAAATTTTTCAAATCGGACCATTCGTTAAAAAGTTATTCGTGATCAAAGTTTCTATCTCCATCTCCCTCGCACTCCCTTTACCTGAGTAACGTGTATCTGATAGTCGGGGCACCCGACTATAGCGTTCTCTCTTGTTTTTATTAAGTTTAATATATTTTAATTTTTCATCTCAGAAATTGTTATCGGAACTTTGTATTAAGTTGTCTAGACTTTTTTACCTTGTTTTTTAAATTTCATAACCCATTAATTTATTTTACGATGTAGCTTAACGAAAGTTATTTAGCTTTACCAGTAAATCACACAAGAATTTGACAAAACCATTCCGATTTTTCCAACGGGAAAATGTAACTAAAACTGAACTTTACAATCCCATTTGGCTCTGGCTGGAACATCATTATTTGGCACACATTTGGTCTTGGTTTTGTTCTGCAGTCGCATTTCAATTTTAATGAGCACTTGAGAGTTTCACGTTTTTAGCCGTAACTTTAATTAACAACAAAAGTCATGGTCTTGGCCTGCAAAAACGAAAAGAACAAGAAAAACAAAAAGAAAAGCAATGGAAAAGCTTAATTTGTAAGTGAAGGAAAGGCTCACAACACGGGGGCACGGGAAAAGGAGACGAAATAAAAAGACACATGAGGCCCGGAAAATTTGAAATGGAACTTGGTTTTCGTTGCTTCCCAGGAACATGGGGCACATAAAAAGTCGCCAGCAAGTAGTTTTTGCTCTCGTAGAGCTGCTCTTCCCTTGTTTTTGGTCCCTGGCCATGGAAAATGTGTTCCGTTTTTCTTTTTCCTTTTATTTTTTTGGCGGTAAGGGTACGGGTATGGATATAAATACGGGAACGATACGCCACGACTGCCGAAGTTGCTGCTGTTGGCGTTAAAAAAGTGGAAAATCGCAGCACATTTTTGCTTTTTAATTAAGCCCTCAATTTTTTATGTTCCATACGAAAGCGACACGCCGTGATTTTCCTTCTGCTACCCATAGCCCCCTCCATTCCACATCCTTGGGTTCCGGACACAAATAGTTTACTCTTACAGCCAGCAGCATCTGGAGTGTAAATGTGCGTACATGGGTTAAGAGCTCGCAGCTTGACAAATTATTCTTACTCTCCGGCTTAAATTAAAAGGCGTCTGTTTTGTCCTCAAGTCTGGCTTAATTTCCAGTTTTAATTATCCCATGCAAACATTGATAAAGTGCAACTAGTAGCCAGTACTGGCTCAAAGTTGACTGAATTAATCTACCCAAAAACAAGAGAGAACGCTATAGTCGGGTTGGTGTCCCGACTATCTAATACCCGTCACTCAGCTCAAGGGAGTGCGAACGCTGTACTCGGGTTGGTGTCCCGACTATCTATTGGGGCTAAAGGGAGTGCGAGGGAGATAGATATATAAACAATTTTGATTGCGTATAACTTTTTAATGAATGGTCCGATTTGAAAAATGTCTTCTACATTTCGATAGGTATTAATAAACACTATAAAATTGCGTTTATATATTTTTAAAATCTTAAAAGATGTGGCCTCCAGACACATTTGAAAATCGTTTATGGCGATTGTGGGCGTTAGGGGGGGCGTGGCACCTCGATGAAACAAACTTGCGCTGCGTAGGAAGCCCAAGAATATGTGTGTGAAATCTCAACCTTCTAGCTTTTATAGTTTCCGAGATCTCAGCGTTCATACAGACAGACGGACAGACAGACGGACAGACGGACATGGCTAGATCGACTCGGCTAGTGATCCTGATCAAGAATATATATACTTTATGGGGTCGGAAACGCTTCCTTCTAGCTGTTACATACTTTTGCACGAATACAATATACCCTTTTACTCTACGAGTAACGGGTATAATAAAAGAGTACACCCAGAAAAAAAAGACCGAGCAAATCGAAGACCGAATATCGTTTTATTTTAATTTTTTTAAGACCATGTTCTTATATCGATAGCATAAGGTATAAATTTAAGACCTTTTACTTTAGATTTAAGTTGAACTTATGCACTCGCGCGTAACCTGGTGCATTTATACTTCTCGGAAATCTTTAAAGGTGTGGGCGCCAGACACATTTTTAAATCGTTAGTGGGCGATTGTGGGCGTTAGAGGGGGCGTGGCACCTTTTTAAAATAAACTTGCGCTGCGCAGGAAGCCCAAGAATATGTGTGGGAAATCTCAACCTTCTAGCTTTTGTAGTTTCCGAGATCTCAGCGTTCATACGGACAGACAGAAAAATGTATTCCCTGAGTGATACACATTTAATGACATATTGAAGAAAACGCTACTAAAATCACAGTGATAGCTGACTACATAACACACCTCTCGACGTAGAGCCATAAATAAATCGGGTTGCCCACCAAACCGATCAGTTCACTTCAGACCCGAGTCGCGCGATGATCGCCGGAGAGTGATTGTTGGCCAAGTCGGTTGAAAATAATGCTAATTCGGTTTTAGCGATCGTTGAACCATTGACCACCGGCACGTGACTGCAGTTGCAAAAAACACCTTAAAAAGCGGAGACGTTTTTAGGTTACTTCTGCTGAACCGGTTTCAGAAATTCTATAACCCGAAAGCTCAGAGTTTTGGGACTAAAGCTTATTAGTTTAAAACGGTGCACTTTATACGAATCCACTAGCCAGCCAGTCTCCTGCTCTTCGTTTTTAGTATCCGAATCGGAATCCAGAGGATTCTCCAATCTGGAGTAATCACCCAGTTCCTTGCAAAAGGTGAGCACCAATTCGGCTATGGCCAGACGACAGTGGTTCGGATCGAACTGATCGTCGATCTGCGAATCTGCTAGGGCACCCTGAATCCGCCGGATCATTTCCTTCTTCTCCTGAGCCGTTCCAAGATCCAGGAGATTGCGCAGGCCGACAAAGAGCATATCCACCAGGACGTAGCAACGTCCATCGATCCACCGACGAACCACTCTCACGGGAAGGGCATGTCGCAGGTGCTCCCTCTGGAATCGCACCAAACCGGCGTAGGAACTGCGCACCTGCGACAATCCGTATATATCCGCCGATCCGCGCTCCGTGCAGCAACTCCGGATGCAGGGCCAGTCCGCCTGACGCACTGCCTCAATCATGGTGGCCGCCGCCTGGCGAGTGCCCTCCTGGAATCCGCCCTCGTCGAAGGACACTCCAAGGAGGCTACGGAGGCGCCACAGGCAGTAACGATGCCGCAGGCCACTGAGCAACTGCATCATGCTGAGCTTCCAACGGAGCCGCCTCCGCGACATGTGGCACACCCCGCGTTGCAGTGGTTGTTGCAGTGCTGCGGGGGAACTAAAGAACTCACCACCCCGCGCTAAACACATAATTTTGGAGGCGCCCGAACCGCGAAAAAACCTCGAAAGCATATTCCAAACGAAAGAGATCAATTAAATAACTAAGTAAACTAATAGAGAAGTCGAGGCCTACCTAAAGCTTTTACCAAAATAATCCGTAATCCTAATTTGGGATTTTATTCCAGTTTATAACCGCTAATTTTACAAGATTTTAAACTCTCTAACAGTGGATTCTCGTTAAAGACTGTTTTTATTTATTAGTTGTAATCCATTTACATTTCTTAATTCAGCTATTTATTTTCATTATCTATACTGGATTAGTTGTTAAATCATTAATATTTAATTTAAAACTTTAAAGCCTATCCTTTCTGATCAGTAAATTCTCATTTTTCTTCCACAGCATGTCGCAGTTTCACAAATGTTTGGGAATCTTCTTGGTCCTTGTAATTCCTTCAATACGGGCCGCCTACGATCATTATCGCTTGCCCAATGCAGTGGAACCTCTGCACTATAGCCTCCGAATTCTCACCCATTTAAATACTACAGATCAAATGTTTGAGGGCTCTGTAAAAATCGACCTTTTAGCAAGGGAATCGAGCAAAAATATTACTTTGCACGCCGCTTACTTGAAGATAGATGAGGATCGGACTTTAGTTAGCTCAGAAAAGGAAAGAAACCGTGTTAATGGCATTGAAATAAATGAGTTGTATAATTTCTATATACTGTACTTATCTCGGGAATTAGAAGAGGGTGAGATTTACCAGTTGGAAATGCATTTTGAAGCCAATCTAAATGATTCCTTGAGTGGCTATTACAAAAGTAACTACACAGATGCTATATCCAAAGAAGTTCAGTAAGTTCATGAAGATAGTTTATAACTTACGAATATAATATATTTCTTTTAGTCACCTAGCAGTCACACAATTCTCGCCTACGTTTGCCAGGCAGGCATTTCCCTGCTTCGATGAACCCTCCTGGAAATCCACCTTTAATGTGTCACTGGGATATCACAAGAACTACACGGGTCTTAGTGGTACACCTATTATAGGTTGTGAGAAGCAGTAAGTATATGGATTCCGGGCATTATTGAATAAGATTTGTCTTGGATCAAAAAGATTAAGAGAATTCCTACTGTCCCTATCTACTTGTTATTTATTTCTTTCAGTGAAAGTCTGGAAAACTATGTATGGTGCGATCATGAACCGCTTTTGAGGACCTCCACCTATTTAGTGGCCTATGCTGTACATGATTTGAAAAATTCAGACACCAAAGAGAGTAAGGTCAGCAATAAAGTGACCTTCCGCAACTGGATGCAGCCAAAGTTGTTGGATCAGGAAATGATTTCCATGGAAATAGCTCCCAAGCTGCTTGCTTATTATGAGAATCTCTTTCAAATGGATTTTCCCCTGGTGAAAATCGATCAGCTTACGGTGCCCACTCACAGATTTACGGCAATGGAAAACTGGGGTCTGGTCACCTACAATGAAGAGAAGTTACCGCAAAATAAGGGCGTTTATTTGCAGCAGCAGAAGGATGCTACATCCTTTACTGTGGCCCATGAATATGCCCATCAGTGGTTCGGAAATCTGGTGACCATGAAATGGTGGAATGATCTCTGGCTAAAGGAAGGTCCATCTACCTATTTCGGCTACTTGGCTCTGGATGCCTTACAACCCGAACTGACTAGAGGTGAACGATTTATAAGTGGGGACCTGGCGAACTTTTTTGACAAGGATTCGAATGGTACCGCGCCTGCTATTTCGAAGGATGTTAAGGATCCAGCAGAGATTCTTGGACAATTTACGGACTATGTCTACCAGAAGGGATCCTTGACCATTCGCATGTTGCACAAAGTGCTCGGTGATGAAGCCTTTTTCCAAGGAATTCGTTCTTTCTTGAGGAGATACCAACTGGGAAATGTGGCTCAGGGAGATCTATGGAATTCCCTTCAAGACGCTGGCCACAAGAAGGAGGTTATTCCCTTGGACTTTAATCTGAGTAAGGCAATGGATTCTTGGACCCTGCAGGGTGGTTATCCCTTGGTTACCCTCACTCGGGATTACGAAACGGGCAGGTTAACCGTGAAACAAACGAGATTTTTCAAAGGGCAGGATATTATAAGCGATTCATCCTGCTGGTGGGTGCCTTTAAGTTTTGTTAGACAAAATCTACCCGACTTTGATCAAACTATCCCAAAGTGTTGGTTGGAGTGTCCATTGGCCACACAAGATCTGCATATACCGGATGTTCCATCCCCTAATGAATGGATTATTCTAAATCCCCAAGTTAGCACTATTTTTAGGGTTAACTATGACAAAAAGAACTGGCGCTTGATAACGGAAAGCCTTTTGAATGATCCCAACTTTGGTGGTATTCACAAACTAAACAGAGCTCAACTGCTGGATGATCTTTTGGCATTGGCTGCAGTGCAAATACACAAATATAATATGGCCTTTGATCTTTTGAGATATCTGGAAAAAGAGCAAGACTTTTTGCCTTGGCAGAGAGCTGTTAATATCTTAAATAGCCTGAGACCTTTATTAAATGATGGTAACGCAAAGCGATTTAAGGTGAGCTTACTTTAACGTATAGTTCCAATTATTAATAACAATTCCTTTTTCCAGATCTATATGCAAAAACTACTCTTACCCTTGTACAATCGTTTTCCTAAGTTGGCAGGAAGAACAGGATCAAATACGCCTATTAAGGATATTCCGTTTGCTCATTTTGCGTATTCCCAGGCCTGTCGTTATCACGTGGGTGATTGCACCGATCAGGCCAAGGCACTGACTATATCCCATCGAAATGGCGAAAAGGTTGAGCTGCCCTCCAATTTCCAACAGGTTGCCTACTGCTCTTTTCTCGAAGAAGGTGGCGATGTGGAATTCCAGGAGATATTTGCCCAATTCCAGAACTCTACGAATGGAGCTCAGCGAATGCTATTGGCATCGGCCCTTGGTTGTTGTCGTAACTTTAAGAATTTCGAGCAGTTTTTGAACTTCACCCTAAGTTCCGATGAGAAACTCCTAAGCGATTGTAGTATGTTGGCAGTAAAAACAGCCCTGAGTAGATATCACTTGGTTAATCAGACAGGAAAGTATATCCTGAATAATGCTAAAACTTTGAGGTAAGCCTAACACGTATATCATATTTCATTATTTACCATAATAATCCTATTTTTAGTCAAAAATTCAAAAAGAAAGAGCTGACAGGACTCTTAATCAGTTTGGCTGGAAATTTTCAAAGTCCTGAGGAACTGGAACAACTTAAGGAGCAGTTAAAGGACCTCAAGCAGTTCGAAGAAGGACTTCAAAAAGCTCTTGATCAGGGTAAAATGAATCAGAAATGGCAGAAGGATTGCTCAAGTGATTTTGTTGATGCCCTAGGAAAATATATATAAGAAAATTAATTTAATTAATATGATCTAAGAAATGAGAAACCATGAAAATATATCTTGAAATACTAATACTGTACTTTTTTATTAAATGGGAATTTTTACAAATCTTTATGTTTCCTATTTAAAGACCAATAATTTTTCAAAATATTTTGTAGATATATTTGCTACATAGTTTAATTTAGTTTAGTTTATTTTGGTTCCTATTCTTTTGTATGCTTTTCAGGGCAGGCACCTGTGTCAACTAATGCTGGCCAAGATTCGGCGAGCTGTCAGGTTCCATGTTCTCGGTATTAATTAAGGCAATAGCGATGAAGTCTTGGAGCCGCCATTGAAAGGAATGCGATTTGGGGTGGTGGCGGGATAGAGGACTCAAGAGGCCAGCTGTCAGAAACGGGTCCTGTCAGGGGCTCGACTTTGACTGGTGGATGTGGATGGTGGATTGCCTGACACAGGACACGGGACACACACCGACACTATCCATCCAGCAGCTCCTTTGTTTTGGCGGAGCTGCTTGGTCCTTTCTGGCATTTGACGTTTACACGGGTCCGTCAAAATATGTATTCCTCACTGCCATTCACCATACACCATATACCATATACCACACCATCCAGCGATGTTGATGACGATGACATGTGGAAAGAACATGGAAATGGCGGCCCGGCATTTAGTTATCCCCTTTGTTTGTCATCTGAATAGGATTCCCGAGGATCCGAGATCCACACAACTGTCTGCCAATTAGACAAATTAATCGGTTGTAATTGATGTGCCAGAAGGGTTAATGGATTGCATGGCAAAAGTGAGACTTAAGGCGTCAATCAGGCGAAAGTAACTGTCGATTGCAACCAATTTGATGGCTTATACCGTGTATCTTGCATGGCAGCCACTTCAACTTGCAGTTACCAACAAATTCACAGCTTTGACTTGTTTGTTGACTGCTTAAGCAGACAATGAGGAATATTTTGCAGGATTACGGCTGACAATCGCCTGGAGTCGATGAAATCTAATTCGATTGAAAGCTTATCAGGCTAAATTGAAATTAATACAATTAATAGAAAATATTTGGAGGTAAAAGGATGAGGATGTTGAGGTAGACAGGGCATGTAGCAGTCAGCCTAATCAATTTCGGATAGTTGCCAAATTAATTATATTGATTGAGAAAATGTGCACATCCAGAAATAAATAAATACAATCAAGAATGTAAGCAATAACTATATTCAGAAGGACAAAAAAGCCTTTTCACAAAATTCCCTTGGCAATAATTCGGCAGTAAAGTTCATTCAAGTAAATATGGCGCTGAATCAATCAATTGATGACCCATAATTGAGACCACAAAGGGAATACATTTGCACATGCATCTTATATAGTATGCATCGCGCTATGTGGCACGTTAAAATTTTGCTGGGAAATGCATACATAAATGCGAAATGCAAATGAAAAGTGGCCCTGTCAGAAAAATTAACGATATTAATGCTTGTTAAAAGCGGTTATTAAATTAATTAAATGTGATGCCAGCTTGACGGGCGTGTAGAACAGAACAGCAACAGAACAGCACAATTTGGTCCAGTGGATGTGCAAATGTTTTTCGACACATACGGTCTCTCGGATGCTGGATTATTTCATGTTAAATATTTACGCTACTTTTTGCTTATTTATTTATCACAAATTAATTGAATACGAATGCAACGCGAGCGAACGAGAATGCGTCTGAAGTGTCAAATTAATTGCTCAACTGAAGTATTCTTTAAAAAAGATATATGGTATGTAGGGGAGAAGGGGGCACTAATAGGAGGAAACGTTTGGTTAGACATAGCAGCTATAAATAAAGAGCCATTGGAATGAGACTGGTATCATCGGAAAGGCTGTTCTTTTGGCTATAACTTGTTCCTGGATCATTTTGGAATCAATTGAAAAGCCTTCGAGGAACGTTGCAAAATGCCAACATACTTTTTAAACCAGTATTATCCCAGTACTGGGATAATAACAGTACGAAACTTACTTTCGCTGTTAACGGTATAGGGTAAAAGAGATAATTTTCATAAAATACTGCGATTATGACCAATAGTTTTACCAACCTGCAGAAGTCATAAGAAATAAATTAAAGACCATGTGTTATTATTGTATATAGTGCCCTCAACCATTTTCACCCCAAAAGGAAATTTTGAAGTTTGGCTAAATACCACGAAGATTGAAGACCAACAAAATATTTAGTAAGAGAAACGCGTTGGGCATGAAATTTGCCTTCAGAAAATAATTTAAATAAAAATCTCGCGAGCGACCAATGTCCAATAAAGTGTCCCGAACAGAATGAGACGATTTTCAGAAATTTTTCCTTGGAGGAAATTGGTTCGTAATTTCTTCAACTGATGGCGCTTTAAGCTCAAATTTTTAATGCAGCCCTCTGATGTTCTACGGAACCGGCGCCACATACTATTGTGCCCCTTGTACTATTGGAGTCCCCTTCTACTCTACCTTCTACCGAGAAATAGAAAAGATTTAAGTTTTAGGAACTCATATGTCAACAATCAGAGCTGTATTAGCTATGTTTTAAAGCTCATCTTAAATGAAAAGTACTTTTTATTATTTGTATTATTATACCCGTTACTCGTAGAGTAAAAGGGTATATTGTATTCGTGCAAAAGTATGTAACAGCTAGAAGGAAACGTTTCCGACCCTATAAAGTATATATATTCTTGATCAGGATCACTAGCCGAGTCGATCTAGCCATGTCCGTCTGTCCGTCTGTCCGTCTGTCTGTCTGTCTGTCCGTCTGTCCGTCTGTCCGTCTGTCTGTATGAACGCTGAGATCTCGGAAACTATAAAAGCTAGAAGATTGGCGTTTTGCATGCAGATTCTAGGAGTTCCTACGCAGCGCAAGTTTGTTTCAAAAGGGTGCCACGCCCCCTCTAACGCCCACAATCGCTTATATACGATTTTAAAAATTTCAATATTTCGGAAAAGTAAAAATGCAGTTTTATTGTGTTTAAAAATACCTATCGAAATGTAGAAGAAATTTTTCAAATCGGACCATTCGTTAAAAAGTTATGCGTGTTCAAAGTTTCTATCTCGATCTCCCTCGCACTCCCTTCACCTGAGTAACGGGTATCTGATTGTCGGGGCACCCGACTATAGCGTTCTCTCTTGTTTTTATTATTGTTAATTTTTTTTTAAATATTAATTAAATAAAAGATACTCTATTATTTTTTTTTTGCTCAAAGTTATCAAAGCCACAAAAGTTATGAAAGAAAGATTTTCTTTCTTTTACATACATATTTTAAATTCTTTTAACTAATATCCCTATAATTTGGTTAGTCTGTCTTTTGTTAACTCAAAAATATTATTTTCAAATTAAAAATTGATACATTTTTTTACTTGACACTTAGTCCTTTGCTTTAACGGCTTCAAAAATGTAATTTGCCAATTCAAATTTTTAATTCGTTAAATTGTTTAATTTTTTATGAAATTAGCTATTTAAGACTGAATCCTTTCCTTTCTTCACTTGACTGTTTTTATTAATGTTATTTTCAAGACTTTCAAGACTTAAACTTTAGCTTTCTTCTCTTGACTGAGCTAAAAATGTTATTTCTCAATTTAAAATTGTTGAATTTTTATTGCTTCACCTCGAGGCGAGTGTGTGGGTAATTTGAGGCGAAAGTTTTATGCTTGGTTGGCTCTTTTAAATGTCCGATGCCTGGGGATAATTCTGGATTTTGGCTGGAATACGTCCTGCCTGCCATTCGGGATCCTTCAGCTGCTGCTGCAGTTTGGCACACAATCAGATTTTGAACGTTAATTAATATGCATTCAGTGTCTGGCAGGGCAGGGATCAAATTATGTAATAGCCGCATTAAAATTGAATTTCTCTATGCGTGCCTCGCAGATTGCTGCTGCTGCTGCTATGAGGGTGTATCTATCTATCTATGTGCTCAGTGAATGTGCGAATCTATAGATATACCATTCATATATGGACTTGGATTTCTGTTCACGTGGCACACAAACTGACGCAGGCGGAGACCGCCTCCATTTGCTGTCCATTGGAAAATGGAAAATGGTCTAATTACCCCTAATTGAATACGACAAGCTTATACCCCATCTACCCCATTTAAGTGAGACAAATTATTTGTGTGTAGCTGCAATTGCAATTCAATTGGAGTGTTTAGATTATCAATTCCTGGCAACGATTGTCGATTATGCCGTATGCGCCGGCAACCGGGTCAATTGCTGCTCGCAAGGAGTTGAAAACGTGATTACCATTGTGTTGCAAGGTGCATATGTTTATATGGAGGTTGAGGGGCTTCTTTGTGCTTTTCGAATTGCTTTATAAACGGCTGTCAATTGTTATGAGATAAGTACTTCTTACAAATAGAAAGAATAAGATAAAATGCTTATTTATACACGTTACTTGTAGAGTAAGTTGAAGTATAAATGCAATTTTGTTGTGTTTATTTATACCTATCGAAAATTAAAAAAATTAAAAATTATTACCAAATTATAAAACTCAAGCAGTGCAAGCAGTCTCTTTGTTGCATGCATATCTCCATCTCCCTCGCACTTCCCTTAGCTGATTGGTGAATTAATCTACCAAATTGTATAAATTTAAATGTAATCTTCCAATTATGCTATTATGATTTTTTTATTATGATTTTATTTCGTGTTATGTTTTTGCAATTAAGTAGTTTACAAGTTAAAAAAAATCTCCTTTCATTATTAATTTTCCCAGTGAAAAACTCCTTTCATAACTTCTTGAATAGATCATTTTAGAATGCATTTTAAAGCCCCGCAATGAACTTGGAAACCTTTTCATTGCACTGACCTTTTCACCTTCCAAGTTTTCTTTGAAAGAAGTCCGTGACTGGGGAAATATATTTCAATTAGTGCATTTTTCCCCCCGTTGTAAGCTTTGTAGCTTCATTGTTCCCGTGCTTTCCGATTTTCCATTTTCCATTTTTCCTGCTGTGCAGCTTGTTTGTTTGCCTTTCGATGGGAGATGTCGATGCTTTTTATTGTCTAACTTGTGTATTACATTTTGTTGATGTCGTAAATTACGGCTGTTCGGAGGTGGGAGCTGTTCATTGTTCGTTGTTTTAATGCCGCCAAGGGAAAATAAATTCATTAAAAACTTTTGGCCAATGTGAAAATCCTTTTTATTGACTTTGCCCGGTCGGTTCGGTGGTTGCGTGTGCAAATATTTATTTTATGCAAATATTTCTGCACTGGCTAGCATGTTTTGATTGTGCGTGGCTCTGTTGCATATTCCCGTTCACATTCCGAATCGAATCGATTTGCTGACCAAATGCGAAGTGCTGTAGCCACGCCCCGCCGCCCTCATCATAATCAGAGTAAAAACTTTTCTTACTTCACTTTACATTTATTGCTTCCTTCCCCGGACCCTCAGTACTTTTGTTTGAATTCTGGGCGAAAGAAATAGAACGTGAAAACTATTTCTTGCTGGCGCCTCCAGGCTGTGAGACATTCAAGAAACTTGCCACAAAAGTGGAAACAGGACCAGAAGCCCGAAAACTTCCCCTTGTCCGGCCAAGAGAGAGACGGACGGACGGACAGTGAAATGGGGGAAGGGCAGGCAAAGAGATGGCAACTTACAAATTTAGATTACGAGCCAAGCACAATTGCCACACATGTTTGCACAAATGCTGGCTGGATTGTTTAATTTCGTTTAATTAAATTGCAAATATTTTATTGCTGCACTTGCAACAGAAATTTCCCTTGTAGAGTTTAAATTTGTGTGGCGCCATCTGGCGCAAGCACTCTTGTGGCATTATTAGTAACTGTGTGTGTTGCAATCTGTGAGTGCGTAAAAGCATTAGCAAGCACTTTAAGGACTCGCATTCTTGAGGTAGTGCTAGTATAGGGATCTAAAGATATCTATATTATCAATGGCCTATCAAGTTCTAACACACCATACACAAAATTTAGATATAATTCTGGTAATAAATTTTCTCCCATTTTACACACCTGAATGGTTAATTGTTGCGATGGCTAATTTCCATTAAATCGATAAGCAATCATCGAAATGGAATCGCTCGACACCTCTATAAATATTGAGAGTGTCAGCCACTTGATGCTAATGCAAATTCGACTAGTCCTAGTCATGTAAGCCATGCCTCAATAATTCACTTGACCACCTCAACGAGCACTTGAATGGCCCCACTTTGAGTGGCCTCTGACCTTGGCAGAGCAGAACAAATCCCCCAACCTCCCACTCAGGACAACAATGGCAACAAAAACAGAAGCAGCCAGCCGAGGAAACGGCATCGTGTTGCTTTTTCTCTCCAGCCACTTTCTCCTCCTCTTTCAAGTCACTTTCTCCAGCTCTCCAATGTGTTTCTTTTAAGTGCCCCTTATAGTTGATTTCTGTTGTTGTTGTCGAGTTTCTGTTTACCCTGGCACACAGCAAAAAGAAGGAGTCCAAAGAAAAACACTTTTAGCACGCATCGAAGGAAAAAACCAATAGGAAAAGGCTTCAAAGTCCAAGCACATGGACAAGAAAAGCTCATCCACTTCCCTTTCCTGCAACTGACTTTAAGACAGCAGAGAATAGAAAACTATTGCAGATTTGAAATCCGTATCCTGTGCATAAGCTAAAAAAATAGTTAGGAACTACCTTCTAAAATATGTGATATTTGCTTATGGAATACAATGTTTTATTAGCTGTAATGATTGGAAATTCAATATTGTATTTTTCGTGTATTTTCTACTTACAATCAGAATTAGGTATCACCACTTGATACTGCTGCACAATCAGGCTAATCTGGCTTCAAATTTCGTTCGTGGAAACTCTGCTGAACAATAGAACCCCCCCAATATCCTTTTTGGCTCCCATTAATCCCCCATGACAACTCGTAAAATTTTAAAGCATATTTACGGGCGGCTGCTCATTATTTTGATGCGCTTTGGCAAATACATACATATACATAGCGGAAAAGGATGAGTGGGGTATAAAGTTTGGGAGGGGCTATTATAGAGGGTGGGCAGTGGGGGGAATAACATGAAAACTGGAACCGAAACTGGGACTGTGATGCATATATGCATATTAAACAGACCGCTTTTATTCGCCGGCACATTCTGACATCAAATTTGATTGTCTGCACAGTGCTTCTCCCTATTCTATATCCCAAAACCCCCGGTACCCCCGAAAACCCCTGAAGCCCCCCAACCCTCGGATAACCCGTCGTGAATGCATATGCATGAAACGGCATTATTTCGATGCTGCAAACAATAGACCAAAAGATCCAAATCTCTGTTGCTCCTGCTCCTGCTCTTGGTCCTGTTTCTGCTGTTGCTTTTGCTTTTGCTTTTGCTCCTGCAAATGGGACAAAACAACGCGTCATCCTGCCATTGTGTGTGCACTGCCAGAAAATCGAGCTTAATTTATGAGGATAATTAGGAAAGGAGATAAGAACACAATAAAAAAACTTTTATTTCGTGAATCAATCTTGATATAACAAAATAAATCTAAAAATTCTAAAATTCTAAAAATAAATGAAATTTGAAAACTTTATAAAAGGTATTGAAAAGTATGCTGCAGCTTATTAAAAACTCGGTAGACCATTGGAAAAATTAAAACTTCTATAAAATAACATAAATATGTGGGGGTATTAAACTTCAAAAAAGGTGTCTCCGACATATTTAGTATTTAATTTAAAAGACCTTATAGTATAGTAAGTATTAAACAATTCGTGGTTTCCAAGTAAAATAACCAAATATTATATGCTATTCTCCTCCCCAGTGTATGATACCCATTGGGTGGTCCAACTGGCTCCCTCCACCACCCAAAAACAGGATGCTGCGAGTGGAGAGCAAAGAGTGGGGTGGATTTAGCCACAATTCATGCGGCTGCATTTGCCTAAGCGCCAAATATTAATGACGCTGCGACGACGATGACGAGGTCTGAAATATCATCAGCAGAACTGGGTGTTGATTTTAATGAGAGACCGAAACTGAGGAGTGGGGGATGTCATTTTGATGGGTTGGGAAATGGGTTGGAGAGTGGGGACAGCTCGACGGGGGACACTGTGCTTATCAACGCCATCAATTCTACCTGCTAGTCCTCAAAATTAGGGGTGTTTATTATTTTTGATTGCCGGCACGCGGCCAAGGAACAGCGGACGAAAAAACAATAAAAGAAAGCGGAAAACAGGAGACAAATAGCCCGTAGAAGGGCTAAAAAGACCCATTGTTTGAGCCTCAAATTGATAGCGCGTGTGCAAATTTCTGGCTGTTGTTACCCTAACTGCTTTATTTTTTGCTTATTGCCTAATGACTCATTTCTTGTCTCGCCGGTGTCCCTTTCTTGTTTACCTTGCCGTCAAGCCTTTTGTTTCGCTCAGGGAATACCCCTTTTTTTTTAAAAAGCCAAAAAGTTGGCCGGGTGTGAAAAGCCAAACAGACACGCTGCAAATTTTATTTGGCACCCTGAAATTTCCCTTGCATGGAATTACTTCTCCAAGTGAAGTAAAGAGCTGGTGCAGAGAAAGAAAAATTGTATTCATCGTATATCATAAAATGTACTCAACAAAGGTAATCTTAAACAAGAGAGAACGCTATAGTCGGGTGCCCCGACAATCAGATACCCGTTACTCCGGTAAAGGGTGTGCGAGGGAGATGGAGATAGAAACTTTGAACACGCATAACTTTTTAACGAATGGTCCGATTTGAAAAATTTCTTCTACATTTCGATAGGTATTGATAAACACAATAAAACTGCATTTTTATTTTTCCGAAATATTGAAATTTTTAAAATCGTATATTAGCGATTGTGGGCGTTAGAGGGGGCGTGGCACCTTTTTGAAACAAACTTGCGCTGCGTAGGAACTCCTAGAATCTGCAGGCAAAATGCCAATCTTCTAGCTTTTATAGTTTCCGAGATCTCAGCGTTCATACAGACAGACAGACGGACAGACGGACAGACGGACATGGCTAGATCGACTCGGCTAGTGATCCTGATCAAGAATATATATACTTTATGGGGTCGGAAACGCTTCCTTCTAGCTGTTACATACTTTTGTACGAATACAATATACCCTTTTACTCTACGAGTAACGGGTATAAAAATAATGTTATTTGACATACATTTTAGAAATTAATGCATAAATAGAAAATGATTTTTTTTATAAAGGTGACTAAAAGTATGCTGTAAAAAATGGGACAATGTTTTTCTTAAGAACTTGCGCACTCGAAATAAATCATGGCATACTTTTAGACAGCTTATATCTGGCAATTTTATAGCCAGTTTAAGTAATATTTTTCTACCGTGCTCTGGTGATCGGGCCAAATGGCACGTTCCGCTTCCCGTTTTAAGTGGGCTACAAGGCGAGGGTGTAGTTGCTGTCGAAGGTGGAAGTGCAAGTGGTCTGCAGTTGAATCCCGAGTCCCAAGTCCTCCCACTCGAGGACGCATTCACGGGCGTTTGCACTCGCAATTAGCGCAAATCAGGCGACGTCAGATGGTCCTCGGGGCTCTCAATTTGCCGCTTAACTTGCAATTGAATGACACATGCTCACAAGCTGAGCCAATGGAGTCACGAGTGGAGCAACTGAGATGAAAATGGAGAAGTCATAAAAACAAAACAATGAGTGGAGTGAATAGGAAGGGCTTCTATATTACGTTTCAATTGACAAATTGGTTAGGGATAAATTAAAGAATGAGGAAGTGATTCAAAAAATCTAAGGAACTGTTTAAGTGGTTTTTTAATATTTTTAAATTTTTTTAGAAGTTTGAAAGGTGTTTTAAAGTATACTGTGAAAAAAATTGGCCCTCGTGCTTCCTTAGGTCTACCGCACTTAAAATATATTAAAGCATGCTTTTAGGCACCTTCCTAGGTGGTTTCAAGCTTTTATCGATTTTTTAAATATATTTTTTAAGTTGTGTTTCTAAACAAATAGAAAGTCTAAAAGTAATGACAGTGCACTTTTATTGTTTCTAAATAACATTTTCAAATTAAAACACGTGCTGTTGGTACATACATACATAGGTACATCGTTAGTTTTAAAACCCTTTTTCATTAATGCAATATTTGACTTCATTCATTTCTTTTCTGTTACCCCCTTTAGGACCCCATTCACTTTCCAGTCGTAATGTTTTGTACTACTCTTGAAGCATTACTCTTTTCTTCATTGTTGGTTTACTTCTTCTACGGCTTCTGCCTCTTCTGTTCTGTTAAGTTTTTGTTGTTGTAGTTGCTGCTGTTAAGCATTCTTATCGCCGTTGGTAGCATTTCCGTTCCTTCTTACTCGTGCATTTTTCATTTCCGGCTCTGCGTCGTGGCATTTCCCTTCATTTTTCACACATTCTGTATTCCCCTCCCCTTGTCCGGTCTACTTGCCATATATATTTCGCATTTATATTATTTTGTAATGTTTATTTCACTTTGGGAACCCTCTCAGGAAAACCTCCCCCACCCCCTCGTCCACTCCTCCCGGCTTTGACACTTTCGGTTAAGCCTTTAAGGAATTGAATCTCTAGATAAGGGATTTTTTGGAATGGAACTTGCAGATTAAAGTGCTTGGATGTGCACCCAGTTGGCAGAGTGTCCATCTGGATTGTCTTGAGAAAAATGTTGTTGTAAATAAATGGTTATTCAAACTTGTTCAGGTTTCTTAAAAAAATCGCAGGTACATTGAAATCTTTTATTAGGGTTCCGAGAAGTATGCAAGAATAAATGTGGTATTTTTTAAAGAACTCGTTTTTCTACAGCATACTTTTAGACACCTTTAAACGTGATTTTGTCCAGTGGACATTGTCCACGTTATAAATTTTTTTTAAATATCATTCCTTTATAAAAATATGTTTCTTAAAGTTTAAACAATAAAGTACTATAACTTATGCTAAGTTTTAAAAAATTCAAAAACTATTATAAGAATTAAATTGTGCTGTCCTAAAAACATTTTACCTTGTTTTGGGATGAACTTTAAGGCGGAAGTGCTTAGCTATATATATGTAGACCCACTCCATTACTTCTCCCCACAGCCTGCCCATTATGATTGTTGTCGTGTGGAAAATATTGTCTGGTCGACAATTTGAGGGAACATTGTTGCTGGGCGCCATTTCGCCGACCGCAGACAACGACGGAATAAATTTGGAATGGGAATGAAAATGATGCCCATTGTCATTAGAGGAGGCCTTCGCCGCCAGAAATCTCTGGCTATGGGTACTATGGCTACTATGGCTACTACGGCAATGGCTATTTCCAGAAGTTGACTATGGCAGCCAAAAAGGCAATTCCAGAAATTACTATTTGCATTATTTTCACGACAATGCCATGGCCAATTCATGGCAAATAGAACGGAAGCGAATCCAAGCGGAGAAAACGGCGAGCGAAATCAGGGGAAAGCAGCTGGAAGCAGCTGCTACAATTGACGGCGTCTGGGGAAAGATGAAAATTGATTTTAATGCCAGAAATTATGTTATTTGCGCATGTTATGGGCATGCAGGAAATGCGAGGGAAAAGTCCGCGTACAGTAATATCAGCAAAAAAAAAAAACAGAAAATAAGGGCAAATAAAGGGAAACGGAAACGGCAAAAACTCCGAACAGTACTTTGCCATAAGCTGATTTTCCCTCACTTCCCCCCACTTCACACACACCCATAATTATTATGATTATGAACTCGACTAAATTACAAACGACTTACGTGTGAATGCGTTGATCCCACATCTCACCATCATCTTATTGGGGGCTGGATTCGGAATCGGGAACTTTGGAGTTGGAGTGCGACATTCATTGGCTGGCAGATAACGGAAATTGGCGACTCGAATTTATCGATTGTTAATGGGGATTTGATAAATCGAGTTGATTAGCCAATCACTGGGATAGGGAAGTGTGCTTGGTGATTTCGGCTCGTAGTATAATAGCTTTATTTGTATCTAAAAATACCCATTACGTATTTGGCGAAGATGGCTTAAAGAGGGTGCGTTAGAAATTAATCTAAAGTATGCAGGATTTTTTTTTGAGCTTGATAGTCCGATTTATTTTTTAAATTTTAATTGCATACTTTTTAACACCTTTATGCGTGATTTCAAAAGCTTATTAATCCCAGTAGAATGAATTAAAATTATTTTTTAAAACTTAAATCTGTTTCAAAAATCATAAAAACAAAGTATTTTTTCAAAAATGTTTTAATGGATTTTTACAATTTTTTTTTAATTAAATTTAATTTCATTTAACGCTTGTACAAACACGAATATATTTTGATAAAATATAGAAAATTGTATTTATATTTTTCGTTGTTTATTATTTTTTTACGGTGTTTACTTCAATATTGACAGTATTTTGAAAAAAAGTAATCCTAAAGAATAAATAAAAAAATCTTTAATAGCTTATTGCCTGAATTGGAAACCTTTAATCCAAAGTGTATAAGCTAATAAAGCCCCTTAGAATATCGCTTACCCGCTTTGTCAACAATTTATTTGGCCAATTCCCTGGTCAAACAATTCCCAAGCTGATGCAATTAAGGGGAATGCATAAAAAAAGGAAAAAGTGAGGGGAAAGAATCGCAGGATGAAGGCGACGCGCAAATAAGCTGGGCTAAGAACCAACTTTTGCTGGCCGCATCATAAAAGTGGCGGGCGCAATCTGCTGCGTCTTCACTTCTGCGGCATCACCTCCGAAAACCCACCCAAAAACCACCCAAAACCACCCCCCACCCCAATCCGTGCGGAAGAACTTTGCAACTTGCGACGTCAAATTGCATTGGACTCTGTGTTTAATTTGTGTGATTTATTTGTTCAGCCTGCTGGCCAAGTTTTTGGCTTTTGGTTTCGGTTCGCTTTTTTATATTTTTTTGGCTTTTACTTATCTGGCCGACTGACGATGACTTTTGATTTCTTGGCGGGAATTGCGGGTTGGCTGGGAAAGGAAGATCTCGTAGCGATTCTATGCGCTTTCCTGATTCCGGGCCATAAATCAAAATAAAACTTTGTCACTTGAGCTTTTGACTTGTGGAAACTTGTGGTTCCGTCTTTCCCCCTACTCTCTTCCCCTCCCTTTTCCTCTAATCGATTTCAAGTTTATGTTGCCGAAACAATAACAATAAAAATTGACAATGCCGAGGCGACGGCGGCTCATAAAATTTTATTACAAAAGGAAACGAACGCCATTGACATACGTAAACTGATTCGCACCGCTCCCCAAGGGGAATCCCCAAACTCCGGTCTCCAAACGGCGGCTACGAATGCCAAATGCGAAATCAATGTCGTGGTTCCTTTAATTCCCCGTTGCCCCCCTCCCCCAATTTCACCCTCCATTCACGGCATTCAGTATTCCCCATTCCACAGATCCTGCTCCATTTATTCTATTTGCATGTTGCATTGCGATTCCCTGAGTTCGGAAAGGTATGTGGACTGCTTGGTGGGACTACGACTAAATCACTCACAGATTTTGAAATATTTTACATTATATTATAGAATTTAATTCATAAGTTTTATTACAAGATAATACATACATGGTATGGAATATTTAGGTATAAGTAAATAAAATTTATAAATTAGTTAAATTACCTTAAAATACTTTATAAACAGCCAAATTATAGAAATGATAAACACTAACACTACTTTTTGGTTAAGTAAAGGCAGTGTTAAAATGTTGTATTTTTAAAATCCCCAAAAGTTCTTATAAACAGTTTTCAAAACATGCTTTCTCCAATAATAAAATATCTACCCTTGAATGGCGAAATAAATTTTAAGAATGCTCCAAAACTTTTGAAACTACCCAAACATTATAAAAGATTATTAATTATTATATTGAAATTATTATAATTATTTATTAACTAATTAAAAATAATCTCATTATGAGTTAAATTATTATTTATTATTTTTATTTTTAAAAACTAATTTTTTAGAGTATGGAAACTTTGGTGTTTTCTGATTTTTACAGAATTTGCGTTGTTTTGTTTCATTTGATGTTGTTGTTGCCGCACATGATTTGCCTTTCACCCGAGCAGAGAGCGTGCCCTCGGCCTCAGCTACCGCCCACTGCACATCCCTTGGCATCCTTTGCCACCCCCCCCTTCCGCCCTGTTCGCCAATCCTCATCCCGCTCAAGCCGCAGGGCACATTGCTCCAAAAATGTCAAAGTGCCGCCGCTGACACCGCTGGGCCTTTGCGGCGGGAGACGCGGGCGATGGGGGGTGGGTCCTACAGTGGGTGGTGGGCGGAGGCCATGACAAGGGCGCGAGGATGTTTAACATGTGCGCAAAAGAGCAGGAGAGACGTATATGTGTGTGTGACACCCGCGAGAAATGCCTCGCATTTTTCCTCTTTTTGACCCACTTTGCTTTGTCGTCAGCAATGTGGCTCCTGTCGCAACTCCATCTCCTGTCCTCCGTTTTCCCAGCTCCCGTGTCCTGTGTGTCCTGTCTCCAGTCTCTCATCCCCGCTCCCAGTCTCCCCGGCATGTGTCACTCGGCAAGCGTTTAAATTGGGCTCTCCTCCCCTGGCCACAAGACTACTACTACCACTACTGCCATCCACTTTATATGGAATATATGTGCCAGTATGTCGGGTTCGCCTTGTTTTGTCCGTCGCCTTTGTGCCATATTTTCACAAATTGAATTGGCCATGTCAGAAATGAAAGGATGCAGCTATGAAAATTTCTGCATTCAAATTTTTCAACCAAAATTATTTTAGCAAAAAGTTTGCCGCATATGCCACGGGAGCTACGAGCAAGAGCACCAGGTCACAATCTACAGTTGAACATCTGTGCCATTTATTTCTCTAATATTATTAAGTTAAAATAAAGACTTATTTTGATTTATAAATATTATATAATTTTAGTACATTTATTTTGTACAATGCTATAATTGTAAAAAACCATAAGAAATGTTGATGGCTATTATCATCAATTATTTATTTTTGCAATGCTATAAACATAAAAACCATCCGAAATATTGATAGCTATCATCACAATGTTACAGACCAAAAAAATTCAATATTTTTCCCATTCCAAAGCTCAAAATTAAATTCCCAAAGACCCAACTTATTTTTATTTTTAGCAGACGATAGTTCAAGTTATAAAAGGTCGACTGTATTTTTTCTGGGAGTCCAGTCCAGTTCCCCGACATGCACCCCTCATCTTGGACCCCGTGCCATCTCCACCGTAATAAAGTTATTATGCATTTGGGGCAAGGCGAGCCCGAACCCGACTACCGACTAGACTGAACTACTTTTCCATCTCGAATGTGTGTGCTTGTGAGTGGAGCAGACCACTTCTGGTCTGGAGTGGGCTAAAAATCTGACGTCGCCCCGACAACCCTACACATGGCACTTGAGCAAATTTGCATAATAGAAATTAAAATGGATTTTAACATTTCTGTTTTAGATTATGTTCAGTGGCTGCATGGCGATGGTCAGAGGGTAAGGAATACCAGCTGCGAAATCCTTGGAAACAGATTGTTATTTTTGCCTCTGCTATATGGTCCAATGGGTAACGTAATGCTTATGTGGAATTTACCAGATAGCCACAACGCCAAAATAAAGCAAATAGGGAGAATGTGCAAGGAACAAAGAAGCCCCCTAAGCTCGAACATTAAAAACCGGAAATGAAAGCTTGAACAAATATTGATAACGAAAAATCTACTTTGGGACTTCATACTGCATAGCTAACAAATATCGATATGTTAAGAAGTTATTTTAATAAGAAACCATGATTTTATTAACAACGCCAAAATAAAGCAAATAGGGAGAATATTAAAAACCGGAAATGAAAGCTTGACTAAATATTGATAATGAATAATTTTCCCTGGTAGCAACGAGAATTGATATTTCTTATTACTAAGAGTTTTTAATAAAAAATTTTTGTTTAATATGCAAAATTAAATTTTTTTCGAAAAATAAAAATGTTATTATTTTTTTTAGTAAAGAACACTTAAAGATATTGCCAAAATGTTGTGCATAGTCTATTTTGATAGTTAAATCTAAACCTAAAAAAAATTTTAAAAACAGTATAAACACATTTGTGTGTTTTAATACATAATTTTAATTTGTTTATGTGATAACTATGCATTATGTAGCAACGTGATTACCGCTCAAACTAGACATAATTCTTAAGCTCTCTTTAAACGTTTTTCCGCACAACCTCGGCATAAATGTGGCTCCTCTGGTGGTGACCTACTGCTCGAACCTGCTCCTTTGCTCCGCTCCTTGCGGAATTGGGTCTCATTTGCGTAGGCCAGAAAACTTTCCCCGCCGCCGTCGTGGATCCCAGATGGTTTGCTCCACTTTCACTGGCGTGCCGAAACATAAAATGGCATTAAAGCAACTTTTAAATAATGCAAAAGGACACACATACATTCTGAAATTCCTGCTTAAATGCTTTGATTTGGGTTCGCAACCGGGCGAGGAAGCCAAAAATGTTTGCTTGCCCGTAAAATGCTGCATCGAGGGGGTACAAAGGCCACTGGGGGTGGATTTTGCTCACTGGCAAACATATTTGCTCAAACTTTAACATGTTGTCCTCTAGCATTTTTAGCCATATTTGCTGCTGCAGTTCTTGGCCTTGTAACATTTTGTGGCCAAAAATGTTCAGCGCTTGGACACAAGCCAGCAAAAATGAGCAAAGTGGAAAATGTGAGTGGATGGGGAAGAAAAATTTGTGGAATAAATAAGCTCTTAAATTGTTTTGTCATATGTGTGGCCATGAAGGGTTCTGTGGGGTTCAAAACCACTTTTAAAAATATTTAATACCTAATTTACATATATAGTGAGTGTTGATTATGATGAAGCCGATAATTGGAGAAGAATGTTTGGGATAAAATGGTGCATATATAAATACCTAAATGGAAATATTGAAAAATATTATTTTTAAAGGTCTTTAATGAAATTAAATTATGAAATGTTTAATATGCAATATTGATATGCAAAACCAGAATTTTAAATATTACTATACAATTATTTTACAGTTAGATTCTTTTTTATTTATAAGAAATAAATTATTTTACATATTTGTTTAAGTGTGGAGGATTAATGTATTTAATATAACAAAGTTTCTATAATTGTGACAGCATTAAAAATATAAATAAAATCAGTCAGAGAACACCAAAAAGTATTTTCCGTGCGCAATCTACTGGGACTATGGGCAAATTTGAGGAAATCATTTTGCTACATTGCCAGTTTCTTTGCTCATTTTTTTTTGCGACCCGTTTGAGCCGCTTATTGAGCATTGCTGCTGTTGTTGCTCGGAACATTGCTGCTGTTGTCGTTGATGTTGCTGCCGTTGCTCTGGATGTTGCTGCTGCGCTATTGACGGACATGTGGCACTGCCGCTCGTTGGGGTCTCAGCCACTCAAGGAGCTTATGCATGCGATGGCTTATCCTTTATTGAATCGATCTCTTGCTCTCTGCTCCCTTTCACAAGTCCATTATTACGGCCGGATGGACCGCAGTGGAAAGCTGTGGAAAGTGTGCTTAACCTTGAACTTCAAAGGACTGCGACCTCCTTTGCAGCCTCCTTTGGCAAACATTTTTCTGTGTTTTCACCCGCTTTTCACAGCCAATTTCAGGCCGTAAATTAGTTTTATGTTGCTCGATTTTGCTTTTATTAAATTACCTTTTTCATGATTACTTGCAAACTTCATTTGGAAAAATGCCTGCCGACGGAAATAGCCAACGAGGTCGAGTCTGTCCCGCAATAATTTGCGCCATTTTGTAATTTCAGTTCGCTCCTTTGCTCCTTGGTCCTTGGTCCTTGGTGATGATGCTCCTCCTCGTCGTTTTCGCTTCCGCCGTTTTGGGTCGAAGACCTAATAAAGTGCCCGCAAAAACCCATCGAGACTCCAACTTTCCCGCTCTCTGCGAAATCCGCAGCCCCTACAGGTTAATTATCTTTGGTGTAATTTAGTGGCCTGGCTGCCGAAAAAGGCTTTCCATTTTAATTTATTTGACCAGTAAAAGGATTAGATTAGATTCCCTGATAAATGGCCGTCAACTTGCTAGTTAAATAGCAAAACTGTTCGTTCAATTCGGGGCGCTAATTGGGTTTGTTCAAGCTCTGGAAATTCCCCATACCCTTTGCACAAAGAAAACAATGTTGCTAAGGACCTAATTATCATATTTCAGCTGGTGCAGTTTAAAGCTTAAGCCAGTGGAAGCACAATTTTTGGAGAGAAAATAATAAAGAACTAAAAAGAAATAAATTTCGATATACTTTAAAACCAAATAGTTCTGACCTTATGGCAATGTCACCCTGAATTATTCATTTTTCGGTTAGTAATTGGACATTTCCTGGAATTGTTGTAACATCTAGAGATAAAAGACTATGTTTTACCACTTATCGGGAAAACAGCTTTTCGTAACCTTGACATAATTTTTCTCATGACAAATGTCACCCCATGACAATGTCACCTCATGACAATGTTTTTCAATGTCATAATCATCATGACCGCCAAATGTAAGTTTATTTAATCACGATCAGCTTTAACAGTCGAGATGATCTAGCACCATATTCGTCTTTCTATCTGTATAAACTTTGAGATCTTGAACTGTACTTGACTTCAACACATTTTGTTTCGTTTAGCGGAAAGGGCATGATTCACTATCTAGGGGGTAACACTACTACACCATTCTCTCTAGTTCTTTAATTAAGTTCTTGTAGATATGAACTCTTCAAAACGGTTTGGCAATAAAAAGAACACATGTAGGTATAAAATGAATCGTTTTGAAAGACTTTGCTGTTGAAATGCAGTTATCAACACGAACTGGAACACGAATTCGATTATTTTCTGTGTTTCACACTTACTTTGAATTTATAATTTCCAAATTGCAATCAAAAATTTAAAAAAAATTATGTATTTGATTAGTAAACAATGTTTACACACTTAAATTTTTAATAATGTCAGAGGCTAATAAAAAATAATAAGATACAGAAGTCAAAGAAAATTTCACTTTCTCCATAGATAATGAGATTCATGCAACAAAACCTGATTCGTTTTTGTACCCGTTCTTCGTAGATTTAAAAGGGTATATTATATTCGTCCACAAGTATGTAACTTTTATGTTCTAATCAGTCTCAAAGATATATCGATATAACATTTTCTTTATATTTTTCTGTTTGTAAATTACTTAAGTTATCGAAATTCCCATTTGGCTCCCGCAAATCTCTAAACCGGCACCCAAACTTTGAAAAGGTAGAAAAGGGCGGGTATCTAATAGTCGAGGAACTTGTCTTTCTCAATAATGATTTCGTTTTCATTGGGCGGCAAGATAGAATGTGTCGCCCTTAAGATATGTTTGCGCAGGTGTTACAGATACTTCTCTATCTTCTCCATTATCGATGTAGGCCATCTGGTAGGTTACAGAAATTTACTACCCGAGCAGCCCTATAAAAGCGAATCGAGGCATTGTCTTAACCAACAGTAAGCTTTCATCTCTTCACCAAAAAACAACAACCTCTTGAAATGTACTTCTTTGGAGTGTTTTTGCTTTTGGTTGGCACCCACATCTGCTTGATTGATGCGAACTTTGGAAGTAGCGAGGGAAACGACTATACTTATGGAACCCAGGCAGCGACGGATACCCTAATCGCTAGTGAGACCGTAACAAAAACCAAGCAATTGCTGGGTACCACTACGAAAACATATACCCTAACACAAGCGGGAACGGCAAAGACAATCACGTACATCAAAATCACGGATCTGAAGAAAATGCGAGGTGCTACGGCCGAAATTACTTCTGGAGGCGTGGGATCCACCACTGTCACCATCAAATTCACTTCAGCCCGGGGAGCTGGTATCAAGTCCCAGGTGGTGATATATGGATCTGCATAATTCTGTACGAATTATAGCCCGTATTTATATAGCTGTCTTAAAATACAAAACAAAAGTGTTCATATCAATCAAATTATAATATGTTCATCCCCTTCACATTCATAAAATAAAGTATTTTAAATCTTAAAATGTGCTACGTTTTTTAAGAATTTATGCTTAGAAATTGGTAAATATTTACTACAAAGAATCGTTTGCTTTTCGAAAGTGAAAGGACAAAATAAAGATCATATCTTGTTCAAACCAACTTGTTATTCAAGCATTACCAATATTAAATAATTGAAAAAAAAATTAAAATATGAAATTATGATTTTCTTTAAAAATACTCCACAGGTAGCTTAAAAAGCTTAAGCATAATAGAATGATTATCTTCCAGGTCTCTTCAAGCATAAGCAAAATTGAATTCAGACGATTCATAAGAAAATGCTATTAAGATACGAACGGATACAACGGATATGTATAAATATATAGGTATACATAAATACATATATGGCCGTATAAATCAACTGCGGCACATCCATTCCACCGAAATGCGAAATCCGACTGCTGACAAGTGTCACCGAGAGATGCTATGACAAAGTGTCAAAAGAATGTTTGACATCTGACTGCCTGTCTCCGTCTCTTTCGCTCCGTTCGCCCCATCTCGGTCGCACTCGTTCGGAGGACAGCGTGTGTAGCCTGTCCAATTGTACATTTCTCATATCTTCTCAGAGAACTCTGCGCTGCTGGTACTTCTTTTCCCTTTTTCTGCAGGGCTTTCATATTGCCGCTTTTTTTTGCTGCCGCTGCCGCTTTTTCTTATATTTATCCACATATATCGCCTGGTTCCAATGGGATGATGATGCGGGATGGCCAGGTAGGGCTACACCTGAAGGTGGGATAAGGGGCAAGGGGGGGAAGTTCTGTCTCTGACAGCCTCACACGTTTTTCCCATCCCTGTTCCTGTCCCTCCGGCGATCCTTTTAGCACCTGCCCCCAATCCCTAGGTGTATAATTTCATCTGCCAACTGATTGAGTGTCGCAGTTTTACTTGTGTGTTAAAAAATGAAAAAGATTTTTATCTAGAAATCGGCGATAGAAAGGGAAATTTTTGCCATGGAATACCAAATGAAATGAAGACAGCACTTGACGTATCGACAAGATCAAAAGAAATCTTACGTTGAGGGCTCACAAAGAGGTACTAAGAAAAGTGTAGTATTTACCTATATGTATAAATAGCACTGCTTTCGACTGATGCAAATTATATAGATTTTTATGACAAGCTAACAACTGAGAATATTCCATCTTGAACAGTTAGTGTAGAAATATATTTTTTATATTTTCTTTGAAGCAAAATTAGGAAATGTAAGATTTTGGAAAAATAGCTGTCAAGTTGCAGAATCGGCAAATTTTTCTTTATTTATATCCTCGAAATTAAAATGAAGTGCGTGGACCAAAAGGTTATCCACCAAATAGTATTTAACCCAGACGCAAGTGGGTCAGTGGAGAGTAATCCATACCGCAGGGGATTTTGACCCACTGGCAGGACCATTCCCTTAAAATCCCAACCGCAGACTAAAGAGTTGCCCCAAGATGCGGCCAAGACTTGTGCCGATTGCCACCCAATTTTCACTTTTTGTGGCAGGTAAGTTAACAGCGAGAGAACAGAAGCCTCTGAGCCTGATTTGCTCTCA
The DNA here is from genome assembly GCA_037075285.1 of Drosophila lutescens. Lineage (NCBI taxonomy): Eukaryota > Metazoa > Arthropoda > Insecta > Diptera > Drosophilidae > Drosophila > Drosophila lutescens. The sequence continues at coordinate 1,152,065 of JBAMCF010001109.1, forward strand.
TTTGTGGACTGCAAGCTAACAGTAGAAGAGAGCCACAGGATTTCCCCTCCAGACGCATGTGGAAGCCAATTTAACAGCCTGGCTTTAGGCAGGATTTCTTTTCAACTTTTGTAAACCCAACTTGTTGACTATCCAAATGAAAACCCTGCAAATATTTGGTCAAAAATGATGTATGTTGTGTCTGTAGACAAAACTTTTATGGAAAATAAGTATTCCCCCTCCCCCAAAAAGCTGACGTCAGCGATTGACCACAAATATTTTTGGGGCCTAATATCTCGAAGGGACTTTAATGTTTGTCCAAATACATTCACCGGAAAAAGGGACTGTTTGCATGGGTCCTGAAAAATTAGATTAACTACCCCAGGCTAGGGATTGGGGAAAAGCATTCCCCCAAACGACCGGAATCCCACACAAAAATATGAAAATATATTTCTGTAGAGAACAGAAGAGAACCACTTGCATAATTAACTGAACTTGTTTGCTAACCTAACCGCAATTGTGGATTGACTTTTCTACTCGGGTTGAGGTGGCAATCCCACATGTTTTCATAAACTAAATATACCAGAAAAAAAAAACCCAGCAGACCAATGTGTGAAAGATGACAGCTTTGCTAGAAAATATTCCTGCCCTTTGGGTGTTCCATCAAGCTGTTTTGCATGTGTCAAAAGGGTAAGAAATATTAATTTGCATAGGGAATTTTCAGCTATCCCACGCTTTTTCCAGAATGTCTGGAAAAAAGGAGACGGAAATGGCTTTGCCGGAAATAAATGCCTGCAAGGCGATTATCAAGCGGTTGTTCTCCAGTTCCTACAAGAGTATAGCTTGGGTCTTCTACGAGCCACTGGACGCCCAGCTTTTGGGCCTGCTCGATTACCATGAGATCGTAAAGGAACCCATGGATCTGTCGACCGTTAGGCATCGTGTGAATACGGGTTGCTATTCTACGGCCGCGGATTTTGTCAAGGATGTGAGGCTGATTTTCTACAACACCTATTTGTACACTAATCCCGGTCACTTGTGCTACGAAATGGCCAAAAAGCTGCAGCTCATCTTCGAGGAGATGTACGCACAGGTTCAGTTGTACGCAAGTAATGGCAATGGAATGAATGCCGAAGAGGAGAGTTCCTCAAGCTCATCGGATGAATCGGAATCGGAGTCATCATCTTCATCCTCTTCGATTAGGAAAGATCCTCCGGAATGGATTCCCCCGCCAGTTTCGGGATCCCTCAGTCAGCAGAAACTCTTCACCACCGAAGAGGATCTCGATTTGCATGCCAAAATTCAGCAGCTGGATGGCGAGGTCCTGCTCCACGTCATCCATTTGATCCAAAGGATGGAGGGTGCCGAATATTGCAACAAGGAGCTGGAGTTCGATGTTCGCCGACTGAAGGTGCACACCAAGCGCTCCATCCTCGACTATTTGGCCAGCAAGGGCTTCACGGGCAAGAGAGTGGCTCGCAATAAACCCAAATATAACTGATGTTCAAATCTTTATTTATTTCTAACTATCCAACTTGCCCAAAAGCCTCTCCTGTTCCTTCCTCTTCTCCCGGAAGGCGCGGTGATTGCGATACTCCCCGTTCCACACCTTCGCTCGCATGATCTCCTGCGGATTGGAGGCTATGTAGGCGAAGAAGGTCCTGCGAGGTGGTCCTCCGGGCACCAGATAGTTTCCCATGGCATACCAGGCGGAGCTCACCGTCTCCAAGTAGCGGGCATTCAACTGATCATGGAATGTTTGCTTCACAATGGCAGCCTGGGGAAAAAGAAAGATATTTATTTATTTATCTAAAAAACATTAACTTAAATATTGTAATATTATTGTTATAATTCCCAGACAACTACCAAACATACTTTTTCCTAACCAACTATAAGACTCACCGTATTTTTGATCCGCTTGTAGTTGTTAAAGTTCTCCTGCGATCTGCGCATCCGATCGATACCCATGAGATCGGGATCGGGTGGACTGCTCTGGCACACGGTGACCAGCTCGAAAATCCTGTTCGCCTCTATAATGCTGTCGCCGAGCTCCTTGTGGCTGTAGGTCTTTCCGTATCGCCTCTTGATCCATTCCCTGAGGATTGGCAGCTTGTGGGCCTCCGGCAGACTGGCCAGCACAAAGCGGGGTTCCTTTCGCAGCTCTCTCAGTCCATCCTTTAGCAACTGGTTCATCTGCTCGGCGTTGTCGGGATCATAATGATCCGTTTCCGTGTGGGTTAGAGCCCTGCGCGGCGTCATCCTGCCCATACGCTCCATCTCGGCCCGCTTTATGAAGGCCTGCTTCTGCCAAATGGCCTTGGCGCATCGCACCACCGCATCCACAATCTCCGCCTTGTAATCCACACGGCTGCGACAGCTGTGGTTGCTCGAACGATCTATAGTTTCACGACTATCATCGGAGGTCTTATCCTCATCGTCAAATAAATCGAACGGTACTTGGGGTTCTGGAGCCGCTTTCTTATCCCCATCATTTTCCGGCGGCAGCTCGTCTTCAATGGCCATCTCCCTCATTAGGCAGTCGATATTACAGGACTCGTGACCTCGTTCGTCCTCCGATTTGCCCAGCGCCTTTACAATCGACTTGGTCAAGATCTTGTTCAAGTCAAAGGGTCTGGGTTGACCGGACTGGAAGACCCGATGGTACTTAAACTTGTAGGGCTTATTCGATCGCGGTCCTCGGAAGAACTTCTTTTTCACCTGCTTGCTGACTGCTCGCATTTTGCACGTCTCATTGTTCGTTTGGATTTTTCCTTTGGCCAGGAGAAATGATACGCCAGACTTTCTTGGCGCCGGGGGTTTATCGCATTCCGAGGGATCCAGTATGGGATTACATTTCTCGGAGGACTTATCATTGAAATCCATGCTAAGCATACGAAAGGGAGTGTGGACCAATTTGCGCGGCGGAGGCTTCCAGGGTGACACCTTCTTGGGCTCCTCCTTCGGGGGTTCCGGCAGCGGCTCCACCTGTTTTTTTGGCTTTTTACCCTTTTTATCCTTTTTGTTCTTTTTCTGAAAAATAATTTATAAATATTTTAAAAACTAGAAGTAAAATGTTTTAAAGAAAAAATAAAAATGATCACATTTAAAAGTATGATTAATTAAAAAATCGATTTTTGAAATAGATATCATCGATCTGTCGATCTGTAAAATCTATAAGTTTGGAAGAAATCAAGACGGCTTTTAGTTAAAACACTATACCCTCAAAATAAAGAATTATACTTTTTTGAGTGTATTAATATTCGTTTTATAAATTTAAAAGAAATACCGAGTTTCATCAAAATTAGTTTAAATTCTTATCAATTTTCAATTCAACTTACCGTCAACTAAATATTAAAGTAAAAAGAAAATAAATATATAAGTGTAGATCCCAACTTACCGGCTTGCCACCTCCCCCCTCGAGCCTCTTGCCGTGGTAAGTATCGAAGGCAGCTGTGTGGGCCACTTGGATATCCTCACCAACCAGAGCACGGCCAGCCTGATCCTTGGGCTCTGGCCAGGGTTGCGATACCAACATCTTCTGGCACAGCACACAATCGGCATTCTCAATGGTCAGCACTTTGGTCTGGTCGCAGTGCATCGCATTGCGGTGGCGTGCCATGATTACATCGATGTCGTGCTCCAACTGGGCTACAATCCTTGCCTTCCGCAGTTTGCCATACGGCTCGGTCACGTCGAGCAGCTCCAGGCAGCGATCCCTCGCCTTGACCGTCAGTTCATCTCTCAAAAGCTGCGCCTGCACCACCTGTCCCTTGTGCAACAGGCACATATTGGCCTCGAGCTCCCGACTCTTGGGCTTATCTTCCTCCTCCTGCTGCTTCTCTCCCTCCAAGCCACCCAGCTTGAAATATCGTTCCAGGGTCTCGGAGAGGGTTTTCTTGATCAAACGCTGGCCGGGATTTAGGCGATAGAGGGCATACCAGGGTTCCTCCTCGTCCTCGCCATAATTCGGTGGTCCATTTTTGGGCCAAAAGTTGAAGGATACCACAAACTCTGGGAGCTTTGCGGTCAAACGGGAGGTTCTTTGAACCGGTTTCGGTTGACTTTGGAAGTAGGGTGATTTCTTGGATGGTTTCTTAGATGGACGCTCCGCTACACTCATGGAATTCAACGACTGAGCTTCGACTTCCGGCGCCTTCTGCGGTGGTCGTGGAAGTACAGTATCCAAGGCTCTTATAGTGGCCAACATATCAATCTTGGCAATGGCATTCATTAGCAACTGCTCATTAATGCTGTAGACACCATCCTTCTGGCTCGTCTTGTAGTAGCCCTCCATCACAAAGTACAGGAAGGCCAGTATATTGTTCCTGCTCAGCTGCACCATCCGACTGATCTTCTTCTTGGATATCACCGGTTGGATTCCCAGGGCTATCAGGGCCTTGAACATCTGTTCGCCCGTTCCCTGCTCGTAGTCATCCCGCAGACTCTCGGACATCCGAAACATCGCCGTCTCCTGTTGCATGGACACGCCCATATACCATTTGGCCAGGTCCAACTTCCGGCTAAAGTCATCCAACTTTTTGTGGGAACTCATGATGGCTCTGTGTCAAAATTTCGTACGCTAAAATTTTTGGTTTCTAAAAAATTATGTAGAAAAATCAGAAGTTCTCCTTCGAACGCGTGTTTATTAAAAACTGAATATGGTGTCAAGTGCTAATCATAAAGTCAAAGGTTCTTATGATTAAGAATTTAAAAAATTTTTGGTCTAGATTCGGAAATTAAAGAATTTTTTTTATCTATTCAAGCGATTTCTGGAACCTTTTTGAAGCATTAAAAGAACTTCTTACATTTTATAGGAATGATTTTCTTTATAGGGATCTAAAGAGCTGCTAGTTGCAATCGATTTCAAATAAGTCCTTAGCTTGCCTTGTAAATTCCATTTAAAAACAAACCACTTCGATGATATTACAAAATTAAATTATTATGTTGGGTGGCTGAAAGTCCTCGTTGACCGTTGTTAAATGAGTGAGAACTGTTGTTAGTATCATGGTTATCAGGATGCAGAACTGCAGATTGATGACTGAACCCTGTCAATGTCCACGTTGCCGGTGTGAAATGCGTATGCCTTGTCAAGAAAAATGCATGCCCTCCGCAAAATGCTGCAACATGGTTGGTTTTCCGCTGGAGACTCAACCATCATATGAATCGAGGGGACGACAGGCTCAGTGCTGTCAACGATCTTGTTGGCAGAACAGATCAGATCCTCAGGAAGTTTTTCAGAATTTCACCCCAGGAAATCCTCAAAAACTTCCCCAGGATTTTGCTCGAAATTGGAATTGCCAGCCTCCTCTAAATTGCTTCTATGGGCAGCAATCTCCTAGGATTGTCACTCAGGAACCTCGTCAGCAATTTTCTCAGGATTCTTGTCAGCAATTTTCACAGGATTCTTGTCAACAATTCTCGCAGGATTCTTGTCAGCAATTTCTACAGAAACCTTCTCAGCCTTCTCAACGGAAATGTTGCTTTCAGTTGCCTCCTCAAAACTGTGGCCAGCAATCTCCACGAAAGTGTTGCCAACAACCTCCTGGAAGTCAGTTCCAGGAACCTTCTAGAAACATGTTTCAAGAAGATTTTGAGGGCGATAATTACACTGGACCAAATATAACTAGGAGAAGATGCTGCTACTGTGTAACCCACGAAATGGGCGTTCAAACGGAGGCGGAAGAGTGCAAGGGTAATACGGATCAGACCAAGAGACCATGTCCAATGGAAGAGGGGGCGGAGGAGTGCAAGTGCAAAAAGGATCAAACCGAAACACCGTGTTCAACGGAAGAGGAGAACGAGTGCAAGTGCAAAAGGGATCAGGCGGAAACACCAAGTGCAAGTCACGAGGAAGCTCAAGACTCTCCGAAGCTCGACTATATTTCTGTCACCGAACTGACGACAAAGGAATTGCAGGTGAAACATCGCACCGGCACAAAGGACATTTTCATCGAGAAGGTTCAATCGGTCACTCATTTCCCAACCGATCCCCATCATGCCATCACAAAGATTCATACTTTAGAAAAAACCCAGAAGAGTAAGCCTGAAAAGAATACCATTCAAGAAGAGATTAAGGAGAAAGATATCGTACCTCTACGACCCCTGCGCAAGTCGGAATTGGAGCCAATGGTGGAGTCCATGAAGGCGGAAGTCCCCAAATCCGATTCCAAATTGGAAACGGGTGAGCTTATCTACCAGAAATACGAGACTTATGAGCGGGACTTTGGAGATTCTAAGAAGACGTTGAAGAAATCCACAAATAAGGTCAAAACTCCGGTGGGATCTCCGCCAACCCGTATATCAAAGCCTCAATCACCCACTAACCGATCACCCACTAATCGATCACCCACCCGAGGAACACCAACTAAACCCGTTTCCCGCTCACCCAGGGAGGACATAAGCCGCTCCGAATCCGGAAAGGATACCGGTGCATCCAACTCGAACCTAAATTCATCCGTTGTCAATGATGAAGATATAAGGTAGGAGTCCCTAAGATTTAAAGAAAAATATAAAGTAAAAAACACCCTAAATAGTGAACACTTTATAAAATAGAAGAAAATCTTTTACTTGAATTACCTTTTACAGAACCTATAATTAAATATAGATTAATTGTGATTGTGATATATTTATTTTATACATTTTTTATATACATTTATTTTAAATCATTTTTAATTGATATACACTTTCTTCTTAGCAAACCTTTTGTCATCATCAGTAGTGACAAATGGGACGATAAAAAACAGGAAATCAAACCAAAGGGACCCAAAGAAAGGAAAAGAATACCTTCGGATTACGATAATGTGAGCACGGTGCACGTGAGGGTTACCAACAGAAAGGAGGCTTCTGTAAAAACACCCAATGCCAAGGATTCGAATGAAAATATGACAGCGGTTTTTGAGAGCCGAGTTTCCGAAGTGATGTTAAGGGAGCGAGCTGAAAAGAAGCCAGATGAAAAGAAACCGAGTGAGAAGAAGCCGAGAGAGAAGAAACCGAGGATTATACCCCCGCCCAAAATGGAAATGAAGCAAGGCTATCCATCGAATGATTTGATATGCAGATTTGCAAATCCACCAAAGTGCCGACCCACCTGCAGGACCTTCAGATTTCCCTGTCCGCCGTCAAACTCTTTCAACTCCTGCAAGTCCTTCAACCAATGTCCTACCCGTATTCCCAGCACAAGACAATACGATCCCATCTACGGTTTTGGCAGCAAATGTGTCGCTTACTATTGTCGATAGGGCAGGAAAAATGGTTAATATTATATCATACACTCCTTCATACGAGCAGCATCAATAAATAAAATATTTTCAGCTATTAAAAAGGACCTCTTTTTATTTTTTCTTTGAGACATCAAACTTTAAGACAATATTGTTATCTATATTTATATTTATATATTTCTTATCTATATTTTCAATAGTTGTATTCAATAAATTGCATATAATACACCTTAAGTCCCCAGAAAAATAAAAACTATCTTCTACTATCTGCTGAGGATTAAAAACAAACAAATTCTTAAGCTTAACTTGCACACAAGTGTTTTGGGCCATTTTGAGACTTATCCTGCTGAAAGCTTTGGCCAGGAAATTAGTTGTATGGCCGCTTTAGAAATGTGCAAAAGTGCAAAGCCTGGTAAAATAATTTGCGGTCAACGCAGCCACAGATCGTTAATGAAGCACTCTCCGAAATGGATTTGGGCCCTGAATTGCAGTTAATGGTCGAATACGGATTGCCATCTCTTGTCTGCTGGAGGCAATAACGATAATTGGGATTTCAACGACCGAATGATTATATTATTCAGTTTGCCGACTCAATTGCCTCGGTTAAGATGTTCATATTGGCAAAGTCCAAACTACAGATATGCTTTTAAATTAACAGATGTATGCAGAAATATGATAGAATTTCCAGCAGGTTAAATCTCCAATGTCTCTCGTTGAGTTGGTTATTTCCGAAGTTTGTCATTCGAAGGGGAAATTGAATATTTTATCTACGGATATTAAGTGCCAGGAGATGCAGGGCTGCAGACTCCTTGCAGTGCTCGACAAAATGTTTGCCATTTAATTTTTATTTGACCCTTCGATTGGCCGGTTCAGGAATAATTTAGCCATTTGCGCCCAAGTAAACAAAATAAAACTCAACAATGCCAACAGCAGGGAGCAGCAGCAAAATTTCTGGCCTCGCCAACGGATGTTCACTTTTGGCCACTAAAAGTTCTCTTTTCTACCTCTGCCTCTGGGCCGTCATTTTGTTTCGTTTCATGTTTTATTCACCACTTCCGCCGGAAATAGACATACGGTAGTGTGCGTGCGTGTGAGCTTGTGTGTGAGCTTGCCTAAACATTTGTCTCGTTTGGCAAGCCGATGGATGGATAGCGTAGATTTCTTTTTTGGGAGGCCCCAGGAACAACCCAACAAAGTAGAAACTGTTTTCGCAAACAAATCCCACATAAATGCTCAATTTATAACAGACCGGAAGTTAAACTTAATCAGGCGTACTTTTTGACTTATTGTTTAGTTTTCCCCATCCCGCCCCTCCCCCCTTTCGTATTTACTTAACATATTTTATTGCGATACTTCTCTCTGTTTTCCTCGTATTTTCCCGGGGATTACAGGGGGATTTTGTGTGCCCAAATGCTCCGGCATATCATCTCTGTGTGTGTGGCCCGAAAATCCCCATGCCATCTGCAACATTCATACTCCAAAACTCCATTGTCGCAGGTTTATTCCGTTCCGTTCATTTCATATTTCGTTTGATAAATCTACGCCATCAAACATGGATGGATGGATGGGCATTTTTGTCTTCTGAATTAGTTAAAGCGTTGGTAGGCATCAAACTGAAACGGTTTCACCAGGATTTGCATACTCATCGGAGGCAACTGTACTTTTTAAAGGATTTAGCAAATATCAGAGGTTATTTATGTGTCCATTTGTTAAATAATTAAAAATGAACACAAAGTACACGTGAAATCTCTCAATTTTGTTGCATTCAATTTAAATCATTACACAGATAAACTTTAATTTAAATGCCTATTAATATTAAATTCGATTTTAATGATTTGTAGGGGAATTTTAAATTGTTCTTTAATATTTCACTTAGCACCTGTATGTGATACAGCATTTAGGAAATAATTTAACCTATGTTTTGAGTTACTCTACTGTTTACAAAGTATCAAGTCTTGTTTCAACTTGCATTTCGTGAGTTTCCCTCTCAAAAGACTTTCATTTAATTATCCCGAAAACATTTGCATATTTTGCAGACGGTTTTCCCCTCCTTGAAACGAAATCAATTGTCAAACAATTAAACCGATGTAGAAGTCGGTGGGCGGTTGGATCCAATTGAGATGCTTTGTGGGCGTGTCTCCCTGTTTGCCATTGTTTGTTTTCCTTCGCCCGGACCGGGATAAATGAACGCCTGGGCAAACAAATGCGGGTGGGGGCCAGGTGGGTCAGGTTGCCCGGGGTGGCTAAAGGTGAGCGGAGGCTTTCGGAGGCACTCTGCATTTGCTAATGCATTCGATAATTGCATGCTGCTGAGTCTATGGAGGCGCACGAACCTCTCCTGCGGGAGTCGAGCAAATGATGAAGACCCTATCTTCCTCCCGGTCTCGGGCGTATTGAATTCCCTTCCATGTCGGCTCAATTAGGACCTTATTGTTGTTTTGCCAATATGGGAAATTACACTGCGAAAATAAAAGCCATCCTAAAGAAAATACTTCAGAAAAGCAACCTAAAATAAAAACTATAAATACGCCAAAATAATTTAGTAACTTCCATATAAAAGAAATATCTCTGAAATAGTCGATAAACATATCCTACTGAGGAAAATATAAACTGTGCGTAGCTCTGGAAAAGTAGTTGGGAATTATAGCATGTCCGAAAAAAAATGTTTTCAATACGTTTTATAGAAAATCCCTTAATTTTATTTTTCTCTTAATTTTTTTCCAGTGAACCCTTTCAAATGCGGGATTAATTGAAGTGGCAAGCGCCAAGTGTCTATCATTCAATCCTCACTCCGAGCATTCAGTGCCAAGTGCTTGCGTACACATGTATTCCGTTCAGTTTGAATATTCCGGCTTCCTCTTTTGACAAAATTCTTACCAAATTAAACTATGTAATGATGAGGATACACCGGCTGCTGATGAACAAGTGCTCCTGCTACGGTCATGTTACGCAGCGATCGATGCGGGTCCCCAGGCGAGTTCCAAGGCATCATCAGGGATGTAGTTGCCTTCAGGTGCGCCATTACGTCCAGGGTCCTCGGAAGGAGGCTAGTCCCGGTAAACTTCTCGATCTCGAGCTGGACTTCTCGGTGGCCAAGGATGAGCCGCAGGAGGTGTCCCTGCCCCTGATGGTATACTTCTACAGTCCACTCACCCATCTGGCCACCAAATTATCCCTGCTCCGGCTGAAAATCATGTGGGACTGGGACTTCTCCGAGCGCCATTTCATAGAGAATTCGCGCCAGGCGGCCGCCGTTTTCACGGACTTTGTGAGGCGTCGTCGGAACCGGAATGTCGAGCGATGCAGCACGCCCATGGGCTTCAAGCAGATCAAGCACGACCTGCTGGACGATCCGCCCGACTGGAGGCTGCAGATGATGCGCTTCGAGAAGGTCCACTTCCGGCGGGCCATTCCGCTCAAGGTGCAGTTGCTGCGGCACTACGATCATCGTTTCGCCTTCCTGGACGTCGTTTTTGTGGCTCTCCGAAGATCCAATGACTTTCGGTCGCCGGCGGAACTGGAAGAGATGGCGGAGCTATTAAAGAACTATGTGGATCCCGCGCAGTTGAGGGTGCCGCATCCCCTGATCTTTGCCGAGGTCTTTATGCGCTTCCGGCGTGACTATTCCGTGGAACCCACGAGGATGGGCAATGTGCGGGACAACAATCGCTGCATGGGCCAGTGGCTCATCTCCACGTACAAGGTGGTCCGTTTCGACATCCTCAACCAACATCCGCTGTTCGACATTCCCCAGTTCGAGGAGTGGATGCCTCCGGTTTTGCCCAGGATGGGCCGAAGCCTGGATTGAAATGGGTTTAGTATTGATGTCATTTTACTAAGTCATTTGCTTGGAGAAACATCCTCGTGTTGTAATGTTCCGGTATGATATCGTAAATTATTGGGTTAACCCCTTAAAGAAAAACTAAAACTACAACTTTAAATTGAAAATATAAATACATAAGTAATATAATAAAGCCGACGGGAAACTTAAAAAATATTATTCAAGATGATAGAATTATGTCAAACGGGTTAAGATAAAATGTTAAAATATTTTTTAGTGGAACCTAATGACAACTAATATATATTTTTAAGTAGCCTGATAATTCCCAAAGGCAAATGTTCTACAATCAATAAAAAACTTTAGTTGTTGCTAGAAGAAACCAGATATTTTCCCACACAAAAATTGTCATAAATTTGTAATTAACATTTGTCGCCCCTGTCGTTGGCAAGATTCATGGGCGAAGTAATGCCGATATGGCCATTATTCAGTGGGAAAATCTTTTCCAGCCAGCTTCCAGGAAAACAGGGAGAGGGGCTACAGGTGCAACTCACTCACCTGGTCGCTTATCGGAACACGTTTCAGTGCAAGCCTGTCAATAAGTTGAATTTAGTATGCGCGTGAGTCCAAAAACCACAGATTGCAGGTTGCAGGTTGCACCTGGGGATGGGCGGAAAGAGCGGGGGGAGTGGGTCTTGGGGAAAAGGGCCTGGAAAACCCTCGTTCTTCTTTGGGGCAATCTTGGAGTCCGACTCACTCCGCGATATGCTCCGACACTTTGCGGGTGCGGCTTCTGTTGCTGTTGGCTGCCACTTTGCCGCTTGCCACTTTTCACTTTGCCACTGCACTCAAATTTAAAGCGTGCAATTTTATGCTTTTAATTTTCCGCTCAATAAAATCCTGTGGCTTTGGCTCTCGCACAAATTACACTGTTGGGAGCCATTGCCATCTGCTCCACGGCTCCCTTTCTTTTGGTCCTTCCATCATTACGATGCAATAATGAATTTCTGCAACATTTGAGGCAAGGTTATTGTCCCTTAATCAAAAGTGTGTGCGTATTCCTTCAGAAAATCCCCTTGGCGAGCATTCAGCTGAAGTAAATCCCCATTTAATAGTAAATCATTAAATTAATTTCCATGGGAACTTGAGCTGGAATAACTTTTCAAAGGAAATCATGTGAAGCTGTGAAATAGGAATAGTAAAATTTATAAAGGTAAATATTCGCAATTTTTGTATTATTTATTTATATTTTTATATTATTTATTACATAAATTAAATGATTGGTATGAAAATATTTGAAGCTATGCCATTATTATATCAATAAAAATAAAGTTTGAAATTAAAACCAAAGTTTAAAATCCTTAAATTAACTGGTAAATTGTTAAACTTCAAAAATCAATATAAATACTAAATAATTAGATTAAATAGATTCAAGATGATGGATTCGATTTTAGAGCACTAATCCTTAAAAAAAAAGAAAACTGTATGCATTTCCTATTACACTTATGAAACTCTTGTGTTTTTCCTAATAACTAGTACAACGACCATTACAGAGAGCCTTTTGGCTTGAAGACTTGAAATTATTTTCGAAATTGCACTGTCACGTAAGCGGCGAAAACAAAGGCACTGTAACCCCGTACTTAAAAAGTTTCGCAGCGCAAACAAAACTTGGCCAGGATGCGAAGGCCACGACCTAAGGACACCCTATCTTCGCAGATAAGGGAAGCAAGGACCTGAGCTCCTTGACCAAGCGGAAGTACTCGAAATAGGGCACTAACTACTGAACTACTGGACTTTGCTGGTGGAACGGATGGCTTGGCACATACTTCAGCTCCAATTGGAGTAGAGCTTCTCACCCGAGGACCACTTGCTTGGGGCAATGACAATTTTGTTTTCAACTCGGGACACTGACCGTAATGGGCAACAAAACAAATGACGGTGCCATTGACAGGACAGTTAAAAAAGGAGCGCAAGGAGATGGGAACTATATCCTGCGATGACAATGACTTTTTAAATTGTTTCATGAATGTGTCAGTTTTGGTCAGAAAGTTTACTAGCGTAGCGCAGATGCAGGAAAATAAATGGGAAAAGATTCCACCAAAGAGAAAATGAGAGAGAGAGATGGAGAAAGTGGGGAAGGGGGGAAAGGGGTATGGTATACAGCGATCCACTTGGTTAACATCATCATTATCGTGAGCATGACGATTACACGATATCGCTACGTGATAATGAGCATGAACAGGCGAAATCAGACTTTATGACTTCATTTACCACCCACACACAGCCACCTCTCGCCTCAGCTTTCCACCCACCCACACTCTCGTTGGCATGTGTATGTACTAGCGACTTAAATTGCAGGTGTGGCAACCACACCGCAGACTCTCAGTTGCAACACCTGCGACTTCAAGCGAAAACCCACCATCGGTGTCATCCATTTAGCACTTTTCAAGCTGAACTTGGACTTTGGAAAAAATTATAATTTAATTTGAATTATAAATATACTTAAATTAGTACACCAAAAAGTCGTATGAATTGTAAATTATTTATTCATTATCTTTAACTGTCCCAAACAACAAATCACAAACATTTGTTTAGAAAAGTTTGTACTAGTGTAAAAAAGATAAAAATAATAAATAACATTTTTAATGAATTTATTATACATTTGGAAGTGGGAAACTGTTGATTTGCTAACAAGATGTGAAAAGTGGATAAAAACAATTAAAAGATGCACCCCTTTCAAATATCGATATAATTCAATATACATTCATGCATAAATATCGATATATCTACTAATTTTCAGTTATCCGAAAAGTTGCATAATATTTGAGTTTAAAAATGTATAATTGAAAATAAAGTTGTAGTAAATAAACCAAATTGATCTTCAATATTACTGTGAACTTATAAGTTGTGAAACAAAACGTTTATGGAAAAGTCACGGAGAAGTGCTATGCAATACCGAAAGAAACACAAGTGATTCTGGGAATTCGTTAAATTCTGAGTAAAAAGCTACTGATTCACGAGGTAAACATGTTTTAGGGTTTTTTTTATTCATCCATGTAAAAATCTTAGGGTTTAGTAATTTGTAGATTACTTGGCTTTACAAAATGATGTATTTTTTGTATAATGTGCACTGTAAAAAACCATTCCAGTATTCTATCCGTATTTCTTTTTAACGTTTTAAGCTACATCTACATGTGTATTAATCTATAGATTGCATCACTGGCCATCAGTATGCCGTGTCAGTTAACGGGGCCCTGGGCTAAAGTGCATTTGATGCTGCCGCCCGGCAAACACCCATTACCACCCACCACCCATCGCCCATCAGGAAAAAGTGGGTGGCGTCCGAACATCGACATGCCGACACCGTAGCAGACACAATTAAATAGACATTCGCCGGCTTTGATAGCCCCATTTGGAGGAAGGGCGCTTCCAGGTGTTACGGATGGGTGGGTGGCAAAGGTGTTCGAGAGTGGGTGGCTTTCATTTGGGGTTTGGGGAAAAGCCATTTGTGTGCGCCCATGAAGAGAGCTACAAAACTTTAGGCATGACATTCCAGTAGTGCAGTCAACTCGCTAAATCAAATTGTTGCTTATCCCGCGAAATCTGCAGCAATTTTTCACGTTTCTTGCGGAAATTTCATTTGGAAAACTAATTCACATGCCGGCTTTCTTCTAAGAGAACCCAAACATGCAACTCAACTCAAATTCAAATTGATAAAGCACATTGAAATGAGAGAAGTAAACAATTTGGCATGCAAATTGGGGAAACATGCACTTCATGGCTGACTGCACTGCGAGGGCCGTTTCTGTAGTTTTGGATAACAAATTGATATATGAAAAGGATTATGGAAATCAAATTCCAGAGTTTTTTCTATCATTAATTTAGGAATAATCCGTTTTAAGTACTCAATATTATTTTACTTGTTTTAATTTTTTTTTTATACTTTTTGTACAATTTTACAATTGAAAACCCTTATTTTCCTTGCTAACGCCTTGATATTTGATTGTATTACTGATTTAAAACCATTAGCCCCTAAAAGGTAAAGGAATACAAAGTAACAAAGCCTAAAATAAAAGTTATCAATTGAAAACTTTATAATTATCCTCCGTCGTTGATGGCATTTTCCACATACATATGTATGCAGTGAGTAAGGGTACTTGCATTTTCCGAGGACCATCCAAAGGGAATATGTATCTCCCGGTTTTTCCAACTCCTCCCCACTTTTCACATTAATGCGTATGCATAAAACTTTTGCAGCACATGACGAGGGATAAGTATGGAAAATATTTAAAAGAAAAGTTTCGACTTGAAAAAACACTTGAACAGCTGACGACGATGATGACGACATTGGAGTGGAAAGTGTGGGGAAAAGCTGGCGCCAGACTGCCGTGCAAATAATTTCAAATTTTCTCACTAAAAACATAGCAAACATTTCAGTTTCCCCGTTTTTTTAAGGCTATATTTAAGACTGCAACTGGTTTGAAACATTTTTAATGAGCACTTCAATGGCTGCCGAGGGGGCCGAGGGGCGGCAAGAAAATTATTTTACTTTACCCCAGTTGCTGATGAAAAATTACTTTCATTTTAATTAGGAGCTGCCTCAAAGAGCAAAGTAGAAGAGAGTGTGTGCGAAAAGACGAAAAATTAAATTAAAAACACTTTTGTGCATTTAAGCAAATAAAGAGAGCGCGTCACACACATGCTGGGAAAACCCCCCCCACAAGTGGGAGGTGGGTGGTGTTAGGTGTGTGGGATTTCCCCCCTCGTCGCAGTGTTATTTTTCCTTGTACGTGCCGAGCGGAGTTTTATTTTTTAATTAAGCTGTTTACATTTAGTCGTAATGTCCTTGCAGCGTCCCTTTATGGCAAGCGCGGTTTTTGTCGCCTTACCTGGCCACCCACCTGACCCACCCACCCACTCTCTGCCCACTTTCACCCACCCACAATTGCAGTGGCCGCACCTTTGTGGGTCAAGTGAACAGCCAAGTTCTTGCAGCTGTCGCCAGCACAATTAAAAATGTGCAAACTTGCATTATTAAAATAAAGAATTTCATTTCGCCTGACACTTTCCTAAGCGGTTTTTCCGCCAAAAAAGGAAAAAGACAAGAAAATGTGCGAAAAACCTCGGAATACAGAGCTGGAAAAGAGCTTACATCACTTGTTTACCCGCCTTTTTTAAAATCTCAAACCCCTTTTGGCCATCTCCACACAATTTGATTAATGCCTGGAGGGC
Organism: Drosophila lutescens; assembly: GCA_037075285.1. Classification (NCBI taxonomy): domain Eukaryota; kingdom Metazoa; phylum Arthropoda; class Insecta; order Diptera; family Drosophilidae; genus Drosophila; species Drosophila lutescens. Next base: position 1,168,271 of record JBAMCF010001109.1, read on the forward strand.
AAAATCCTGACCTAATTGCAGCCAAATGTTGCACGTCCTTTGGCAAATAGGCAACAACAAATATTAATTAAATTGAGCGGGCAAAGTCAATTAATTGCCACGTTTTTGGTTAATTAAAGTCATTGAAATATTTACATGTGTGCGGATACATCGACCTATCGGCATGACATACACAATTCAATTAATTAAAATGTTTTACCTCTGCAGGCACTTCGTATTATTTTTTCTGCCTCCACACGATAATTGGCCTCAGGTGCGACAGTTGGTAATTAAAGGAAAAGCAAAAAGTGTTAGCTTCGTGTTAGTATAAAAAAAAACGCAATTATGTAATAGCAAATATCGATAACACATTGCCATGGCAATTTAGCCGACTAACAACACTGGTGGGAAAACAAACGGTCACTTTTGCCGGAAACAGCTGAAATCTGGTTCTTCTTTTGAAGTGGAAATTTATAATTAAAGAGGTGAGTTGCTATTAAACCGCGATAAAATCTCCGCGCAATGCGATTTCTCGCCTGATTGACAAGAAAAGCATGCGGAGCAGGTGCTTTCCCCTCTATTAGCTTCATTTAATAGTAGAGCAGATGGGGCAACCATGGTTAGCCGTTTCCTCAATTGAGGAAAATGTCAATGCTTTGATTGAATCAAATGGAATTCCAGGAGGAGCTGGATCTGTCTTTCCCTTCTCCACAAAGCCGGCCTTCGTAAAATGTGGCAAAAAGCCTTGGCCCAAAACGCGAAAACGTGCTAGCAAAGTGGCAGCCACATTAGCAGCTCTTCACTGGTCCCTACCACTTTTCGTGTTTTTCCACGGAGATGAGATGGACGCGTGCCTGTTTGTTGGTCAACAACAATCAAAGTGCATTTCGCATTGTTTGACGTGAAAGCAAAGGAGGGGGTTTGGAGGAGAAACGAGTGAGATTCAAAGCCCAATGGCCCCACCAGTGTTACCACAGTTGGAGATACAGCAGCTTTCGCCTTTACCCCACCTTACCTGGCTACCTGGTCACATAAAGATTAAACTCTTCAAAGAAATAAATACATTTTCTAATTCCGAAATCCTTATTTCCTTTCAGATCATGAACAGCAATGGCGTTAGCCACCACCTGGTGGAAAGAATAGATTCCGTTTTTACACATCCCAATGGTTCTGTAATGTACAACATCAAATTCAAGGATCAAGCCGAGCTGGAACCAGTCCCAGCGGAAGTGGTCAAACAACACATTCCCGACATGGTAATGGAGTTCTACTTGAGCCGCCTATCTTTCTATCCCATCATTAAAAAGTCACAGAGAAAGAGAAAAGCTCTAGAGGAATGATTATTAAATTGAATTATACACCAACCGAAACGATGTGTGAGGATCCTTATCGCCGGGGCGGAGTTTTCTTTTCGCGCTCTGCCGCTCGAATCGATCATGAAAATTTACGAGACTGTCGGCCATAAAAGCCAAGCAGGGAAAACTAATTAGGCAGATATCAAATTCGGATTAATGGCTCTCAAAGTGCCATAAAATCCTGGGGCGCAACAATTAGGATGGGGAAGTTGATGCGTATCTCCGGATATGTGAGAGTTGCCAATTGCCTCGGAATGCCGGCAAATATGTTGTGTCAACCATAAAAGCCAGCTCTCGACTGCTTTCGGCATTTTGGCCATGAAAACCAATGCAAAGTCGTTAAAACCAACAAGAACTTCTTCCGCCGCCCTCAAGATGTCGATTCCAAACGAGATGATGAAAAAGTTTGAGAGGCTGGCGAGTTTTGTTTTATGGCCGCACTTGGGGAATTACTTTCCATTTAAAAAATTTTAATCTGGCCCATAAATAAGCTGCTGCTACAGTCGGGTGGCATTGCATTTTCGCCCCTCATGTGTTTTTCCGCCAGCTAATGGACTCTACTTTTACTCTGGGCCAAAGTTTTTAATTTAATGCATCATCGTAAAAATCGTATACTTTGTTACAGCGACGGCGGGAGACTGTAAAAATAGTTTGGCCCTCTGGATTTGTTTCTGACTTTGATTCCGGCGGATTGCCGAGCTGTCAGACCAACTTGACCTAATAAGCAACTTGCGCGCAAAAGTTCTACAGCCGCAATTTTCAACTTGGCTTTCTTCTACACATAAATAATATTATTTATGTGATGATGGGTTAAGTCAATAGAAGATGAGATAGAAATTTAAATATTTATTTATTTTGCCTCTTATATGAAGTCAAATATAAGTTTTGGTGAATATAAAGTTTAGTAAAATTCTCGTCAAAGTATAGGAGATAATCTTAAAATGTTAATACATTTCTAATAACTTAATTATATCAAAGTGTTTGATTTGTTCTTCTGGTCGTCTTTTATTTTTAGTTTTTTTAAAATTTTTTTGTTTAAATTTTAGAATTCCTGTACAATATTTGTAATAATTTTCCAAAACTCTGTTGGTTTTTTTCTTTTTGTGTACTTTTTTGGAAAATTCGACAAGCTAATCCGTTTTGCGGGCCTTTTTCAATTAAAATAAATTAAATGCAAATGTCAAAACTGTTTTCGGGGAATCCCCCGCCACTCTTTCTCGCTCCCTCAATTAGGCGCTCTGTCATATTTCGCGCACGGCTTTGACAGGTCCGCGGGACAGATGATGAACTACAAATTGGACGACGGTGGTTGGGTGGCTCAGTGGCTCGGCGGTTCAGTGGGTGGCTTAGCTAGCTGGCTGGCTAGATGGTATATGATGCCCCATTCATCGCGCTGCATGGGAAAGTTTTCCGTAATTCCGGGACGGGACCAAGTCTTGTTGGGCGCCTTAAGCAAGCTTAAAAGTTGCTGGCAACAAAGTTGGTGGGCTGAGTTGGGCGGACAATAAGCAGTGAAACAACGGATTTGAAGGATTTTAAAACAATAATGCTAAGCGGCAAAAGTAAATAAAACGAAAGTGAAATAAAATATCCGCTGCCAAGAGTTCCTAAAGCGGTTTTTGCTTACGTGCCTTAGTTGAATTTTATTTTAGAAATTCCCAAAAGAGTTTTGTTTTTGTAATTCGAGAGCTTAAAAAGAACTCTTTGAAAAGATTCGTGGAATATTCTTAGGCTTGTCAACAAGGTGGTTTATGTTTATAACTTAAGAAAGTTGAGTAAGTGGATTGAGAGCAAAGTTATTCATTGTTTAGTGTTTATTAAGTTACTTTATAGGAAGGAAAGAAGCTTAATTTATTGTATCACTACTCACTTCAGTTTTGATAGTTAATCTATTGTTATATATTGGTTTTAAATATTTATTTAATAGGTTTAATGTTTTCTTTAATCTACAAAATACATTTATTAAACTATAAAATGTCTTTAATGTCACAATAGTAAATGTAATATTTTTACCCTTTATCTCTACAATAACTTGCAGACTGAAAACTCAAGTTTGCCCAAATCTCTTACTCGCTCTTGACTTGGCGTCATTTTAGTCATTAAAACAGGTTCAGACTAAGTAATTTGCCAGCCACTTCAGGCTGAAAAAGGGAGGGAATGGGGCGATACTTCCACGCCGCTGCCTTAGTTAGTTGCCCTCTAATAAACTGGCAGCGGAAATTTTTAACAAGTTGTTGCCAGTGCACAAAACTGGGCTGTAATTAACGCAGGACAGATGCCGCGAAAGGGGGGAAGTGGGTGGGACGACGACCTGGAGCAGGAGCAGGAGCAGGAGGAGTTCGTGGAGCAGCATCGTCTGGGATAGACGAGATTTTGCATATCAGATTGCTGCTCCGGCTTCAGTTTGTCCCAGCCTTGTGATTTAATAATCAGCGCTGGCAGTCAAAACTATCCTGTAACTACAAGGGGAAAGTGTTAGCTTTAGTAGTCGAGTTTTGAAATACACTATACACTAATAATAAAATTATATAATAAGATCTAATAAAATTAAGGACAATTTTAGGAATATTATAATAATAAGATAGGACAGGATTTACCATAACTAAGAAAATATTTTTCTTTGCTTTAATTTTGTACAACTTCTTAAGTAAATTGATTTAGATTTTTATGTACCGACTAGTTTATATTTTTTAATAGGTTTTTAAAAAACTAGTGATAACATCTTAGAAACCGGATTCTTAACATTTTTGTTTCCTATTCCAGAAGGAACTATAAGAAAGAGATAAAATCAAGTAAACTTATTTAGCTTAAAATATTATATCTTAAGATAGGGTATGACAGCGCTTGTATTTTTAAGGCAAATGAACGGCTTAGTCAGCTCGAATACTTTTTCGCCCATTTTTCTTCTCCAGCCCTCCATTCTCCTCCTCCATTTTCATTCGCCCCCTCCATTTTCCCATTAAAAAGGGCAGGGAATGCAATCGAAAGCGCGTGCAAAAATGAAATGTGCCAATGTGGCGGATGGGTGATGCGGGGGAATTCGAGAGGCTGAGAACGGGAATGCGGGGTCCAAGTCCTCGGCAATTTGCATAAATTTAGATCAGTGACACATGGCGTCCGCTAATGGAGGCGCAGTGGGAGTAGCTAACTGTAGAGTCCGGGAGTCACCGAGTGGGAGTCGTCATATATCAGGCCACCGAACCCCACTCGACTCGACCCGCGGACTCAAACAGTTTAGCAAACATTTCCAATTGGCGTTTAATTAGCGGCTAATCCGTTTGCCACTGCCTGCTAGGGGGCGTGGTCGCTGCGAAAACACCTCCAATTCCTCATTCGTTTTTAGGCTGATTTTCGCATCTCTCTGCAGGTGGCGACGATGTCCCGGGCAGTCCAATTAAAATGTCGTGTATCTCTGCGGTGGCGCCACCACTGCCCACTGCCCACTGCCCACCACTGAAGGTCCATTGGATTCCACTTGGGTGGTGGCGGAATTTGTCCAACGGCAACTCTCACCCACTAACCATGAAATGCCATTGGATTTGGAATCGGAGACTGGCCTTGCCACTGCACACATTACTCATTGGAGCGAAACGAAAGAACGGTAAAGTTTGATGGGAACTTAGTTTCATGCCAGTCTTCAGAGTAAGTATAAGTTTCTCACTTGACCTACACTTTTATAAGATCTCACACCTTATAAGAATTTACGTTTACTTAATTAATCAAATACTGAAAACAGCTATTAAAAATCCCAGGTGTTAAATAAAATATGTTTAAAGATTCTCAGGTTTTTTTTGTAATTCAGTTCCTAATTATTCTCAAATAGGATACAAAATATTTGTTTATTTCAGTTCCCTTAGAGATTTTACTCCTCAAACATTTAATTTGGTTCTAAATTTCCCCTCACCCAATACCTTTTTTTATATATCATGGCTTTGGAAGCCATTTGCGGCATGAATCGAATGCCTTTTATGCGGCGCTTCGACGATTTGCAATCCGAATGGCAACAGGAGCAGCTTCGCGAGGCCACCAGTAATTTTGAGAATCCCTACGCACTAATGGCGCCACCCTTTGAAAGAGTAAGTATTATAACATAATACTTCTAGAATTCCCTCTTAAAACTACTCAACCTTCCAGCCCGCTGAGAATCTGCCAAAGATCCTGGCCCATTGTAGGATTCGCATGGATTTCGACCATGGCACCACCACTCTGGGCTTCAAGTACCGCGGAGGAGTGATCTTGTGTGCAGACTCGAGGGCCACCTCGGGGCAATATATTGGCTCGCAGACGATGAAGAAAATCGTGGAGCTGAATGACTATATGCTGGGCACTTTGGCCGGTGGAGCTGCCGATTGCGTCTACTGGGATCGAGTTTTGGCCAAGGAGTGTCGACTGCACCAACTTCGCTATCGGAAACGCATGACTGTGGACACGGCTGCCCGGATTATTTGCAACATCTCCACGGAGTACAAGGGCATGGGTCTGGTGATGGGAATGATGTTGGCTGGCTTCGATGACGAGGGACCCAAGTTGATTTACGTGGACTCGGAGGGCATGAGGTCACATGGTCAGGTCTTCTCCGTGGGCAGTGGATCCCCGTATGCCCTTGGTGTTCTGGACACCGGATATCGTCACGATCTCAGCGATCAGGACGCCTATGATTTGGCCAGACGAGCGATTTATCATGCCACCAGTAAGGATGCCTATTCCGGGGGCATTGTTCGCCTTTACCACATAAGTTCGGATGGCTGGCGAAATATCTGCAACACGGATTGTTCCGAGCTCCATGATTCGTACTGTGGAACTGGGCATTTGGAGAAACAGAAAGATCAAAAGGGTAACCCTGAGGCAGGTTTGCCCTGCTCCAGTGGATGGACGAAAAGGAAACTTGCTGAAGATAATGTGCAGACCAAGTTGGAAGCAGTATAAAAAATTTAAAATTTTATAAAGCCGAAATTTCCCGTAGTAGTGACTCTTTTTGGTTAGAAAATATAAAAAATTGTGTATTTGTTAGATAAGAATAATTTTTGAAATCATGTTTAATATATTTCCCAAATGCTGAAGCATTTATTCTAATCCTTTTCCCTTTTTAAAAACAAAAAGTTCTCCCCACTTATAATAAAAACAACTGTTCCATTTTTTCTCCATTTTCAACGCAGTGCTGCTATCTACTAATTTCTTTGCTCCCCAAACTCCTCCTCATTCCCCTTCCAACAAAATATACGAGCAACTTTCGCTCGCCAAACGAACTTTTTCTATAAATCAAAATAATAACTTCTAAGCTCCGAATGACTTCCCCTAAATGGGCGTGCCGCACACAAAATACGGCCAACGAAATGTTCCACGAAATGTTGCATTCTGTGTCTTTGGGTTGTCATCAACAAATGTTGCAGATGCCACTGCCTGGAGACTCGGTCCGTGGGCCCTGTTCCCTACGATTCTATACCATCCCATAGCATCCCATCCGGAAAAGCGCAACCGCAGACATTAGCAGGCGTAGGTCATCCACTCCCATCGCCCATTGGGTGGTTTTGGCCCCCTACCCCCCTTTCCACGACTGCTAAGGCGCTCTGAGCATGCGATAAATTTAATAAATTACAAACCAAATCCGCAAATTTGTTGAATTCCAAAAATAAAAAGCGAAAAGCACCAAATGACTACACAGAAGAAAATGAGTAGTTGGACTTTAAAATAAATAAATTCTTGGCGTTTTATAGAATTTTAGAACGTGTGTTAAAAAAAACAAGAGAGAACGCTATAGTCGGGTGTCCCGACAATCAGATACCCGTTACTCAGGTAAAGGGAGTGCGAGGGAGATGGAGATAGAAACTTTGAACACGCATAACTTTTTAACGAATGGTCCGATTTGAAAAATTTCTTCTACATTTCGATAGGTATTGATAAACACAATAAAACTGCATTTTTACTTTTCCGAAATATTGAAATTTTTAAAATCGTATATAAGCGATTGTGGGCGTTAGAGGGGGCGTGGCACTCTTTTGAAACAAACTTGCGCTGCGTAGGAACTCCTAGAATCTGCATGCAAAACGCCAATCTTCTAGCTTTTATAGTTTCCGAGATCTCAGCGTTCATACAGACAGACAGACGGACAGACAGACGGACAGACAGACGGACAGACAGACGGACAGACGGACATGGCTAGATCGACTCGGCTAGTGATCCTGATCAAGAATATATATACTTTATGGGGTCGGAAACGCTTCCTTCTAGCTGTTACATACTTTTGCACGAATACAATATACCCTTTTACTCTACGAGTAACGGGTATAAAAATACTTAGATTAAAATTTCAAATTATTCCTAAAATTTTAATGAAGAAACATATGTAAGGAAAAAATTATTTTGGAAAATCTACTAATTTTATTTTTTATACAAAAAAACGAATAAAAATAATACACAAATGGCCTCCAACTAAAATTCATTGCCTTATAATATTAAGTTTCACGAAATTGTATTCTGTTTTATAAAACTCTAAATTTAAATGTTTGATGTTTCGATTACTAGTTCTAACATTTTTCTTTAGTGCATGACGAGCTGGTGGCAACATTTGCACGGCGTTTTGGGGCACATGTGACTTGCAGCACGTGTGTGAGGCAGCAGCTCAACGGGGGACTGGGGTGGGGAAACTAAGGGCGGAGGAATCAGGGTAGAAGGCGTTTTGTGGCAAAAAGTTTTACTGTAAATTGCTTTTAATCTAATGAACGTCGCCAGCAGGAGCAGCCAGGAAAATGAGCAGGAGCAGGAGGGAGACAACTTGGGTAACCCCCAAGTCCCCGAGAGTCATTTTTCCTCTGTGGTGTCATTAGAAAATTACTTAAAGCCAGAGTCGTGTGGCTCAAGTTCGGAGAATCCTCATTGCGGGTAAGTGGAGTAAAAGTGGCGGAAAAAATGTTGCGCCATGGGTTAATGGGTCAAAACTATTTTCACGCAGTAACTGAGTATAAATTGAATTTTTCTAGTGGCTTAAATAGTTAAAATCGTTCTGAAGTGGCTGCTGTGGAATTTTTAAAACAACATTTTAATGCTGAAACTGGGTTTAAACCATAACTTGGTTTTTCTAAAGTATAAAATGTTAGCGGTAAAATGTTAAAAATATTAAAAAATCAAATACCAATGCTTAAGAATTATATTTTAGCGACTCATGGCGGGAATTCTTGAGAGATTTAAAATAGAATTGTTTTCTTAAAATAAGGTAGATATCAGAATTACATTGTTACAGATTCGAATTAGCATACTATAATAAAGTGGATGTTTTCACAACAACGGCAGACTAATTGCGGCTATCAATTTTCAACAAATTAGCTGGTTCTCTTCTCCAACTCGAAATTTCCCCCAGCCTTCAGCTAATGTGGCATAAAAAGCTTGTCCAAAAAAAACAACCATAATTTAAATTAATTTGCAAAACAACGAGAGCAGCAGCAACAACAAGTTGCAACACCTGCAATGTTGCTGCTGCAGTTGGTCGTTGTTGTTGCTGTTGCCATTCCACTTTTGTCAACGAGCTCAAATTCAATGAAATTTCACACTTTGTCGTTAAAAGCGCGCCGCTTGGAAAAGGTGGAAAATCGGGGAGTGGGAGGTGGGTTGGGGAAGGGGGGCGTTAACTGTCAGGCATAAGGATGCAAATATGCAAATGGATTTTGCCATGTTGGAAGGGGAGGAGGCGGAGGAGAAGTAGATGCAACCGAAGCCGGCGGAGATCGTAAGAGTCTGCCAGAATGTTTGACAAGCAAGCGTGACTGTTCGTTGGTTCGGTGGGTGGGGATCCTAAGGGGGCGGGATGGTAGGTTGCGACTATTGCCTGCTGGTGATGATGATGTTGCCGCTGTCACAGGCCGAAGCTCAGCAGCAGCAACACTTGGCCAAGGCATTGCTCCGGGGGCAGGCAGAGAGCCAGATAGTCGCTCCGTGAGACAGCGGATGTGGCAGCGATGCCTCGTTTGGCAGTTTCATTAACCGACTGAGGCGGTGAGACGCAGGCGAAGGCTGGATATACAACACCGAAGACCCAGAGCAACTGGAACTGCAGCAAGAACAGCAGCAGCAACAGCGAATGCAAATGCAACAGCAACATCATCACCCATATTAGGAACAGCAGCAACAATAAAAGCAATGCACAGAGGAAAATAAAAATGTGTTTATATTACTGAAAACTTTAAGAATATCTGCAAACATTTTAAATTTAATTTTAATTTTAATTTTAGCTTTATGATTCTTTTTTAATTGATCAAATCTTCAACTTTACGACAATTTTAACTTTTAAAGTTGGTTGAGATATTACAAATCTTTCTACTTTAGGATGAGTTTTTGTTTCATTTGTCTTAATTAATTTAAATACTTTGTTGTCAAGTGTTATGCAATTCAGGTTGTCAACACTCTTTTTGACCTTAACCTGAGATTACATTTGCTTTCCTAGTAATGCAACTTTTAATTGGTTCACTAAGATTACATTTTTGCACTTATTATGAAAGTATACGAACTTAAGAGCGAATGATTCACAGATAGATGAGAGTGTAAAGGGCCAAAAACCCACCTGTTCGACAACCGATCAATCAAAAGCCTTGAACCCACTAATCCTACGATCGACGAACTCATCAACCGGACAACTGATAGCATTACATATGCGTAATAAGTAATACTTTGTATGCACTCACCAGAGCAATCAGCAATTCAGAAGGTTTCATTCGATCTGAAACGAATAGCTCGCTTTCATTCTTCCTGAATTGTTTGATTTGAGTGGTTATAATAACTTACAATGTCTAAGCTGACTATCCTTTTTTGTTGTGTCTACATTGTCGGAGATTTGGATGGATCATTGGCAGGATTGTTTTACAATTCTGGAAATCAGTGTAGTCAATCCATCCAAACTGCTCTCAAGCCCATGAAAAATCAGCAGAGAATCATCCAGAACTCTTTAAATCAAATAAGCGAGCAACAAGATGAATCAACTAAGAAAACCTTAACGAAGGAAGACTTCGAAAGAAGTTTACAAGAACTTCAGGCCAAAGTGGATCTAAAAATCCTTGCGGTTCAGACCAGTATTGAGAAGCTACTAACTAAAATCGAGGGAGCGTCCTTTCAGGCGACCACTCTGAAGCCCCTACCCACAACTACTTTAGAAAACATCCCAGCAAAGATGCAGCTGATCGGCGAGAAATATTACCACATTGAAGAAAATATTACGACAACTTGGACAAATGCTGAGGCCCATTGTATAAAGATGGGCGGTTACTTAGCCTCCGTTGAAGAGGTTGACGAATTGAAAACCGTCGCAGAAAAAATCGATGAACTAGATCTTACTAGTTCTTTAACCTTCTGGGTTGGCATCAAGGCTAAAAATGGTACAAGCGAGTTCGTGTCCGTAGCCTCAGGAAAGCCATCTTTAATGATTACTGGAGAGACAAAACTCTACGAGCCGGAAAGCTGCGTTTGGATAGCAGCTTTTAAATTATGGAGTGATAATTGTGATAATCAACGTTTTTTCATTTGTCAGTTCGACCATCAAGTATAGATGAAAAGCAAATAAATATATTTCAGTCTGGATAACTATGCATTTGTCCTGTGTATCAATTATTACATTCACAAATCTTAAATAAAAATCTTAATAATGAATCTATTTTAAAGTGTTGAAATGGTCATACTTTGATTTAAAATAAATATTATTTTTTAAATATAAATAAATCTCTCAGCGATTTGTTCAGTGTAACAGCGGCAACATCTTCTCCGCCAGCAGCGTCAAATGCACTTCCAATTTATCAGCTCTGGGCTGCCAGTTTTCCTTGCCTTCTGCAGTCCCCTGGAACCACTGGAACCCCTGAAACCCCTGAAACCCCCGAATCCCCTTTTCCCCCGGCCTTGGTCCTTGTGCAACATGAGGCAACATCAAAGTGCAGATGTTGTTGATGCTGCCGCTGCTGTTGCTGCTGTCGCTGTCGCCATTGCTGTTGGTGTTGCTGCTGCTGCTGGGCGATGTTGCTGCTAGATGTTGCCGTTGTGTGTTCTCCATTTATTGCTACTTTGGCGGCAACTGCACATTAGTCGCATATCTGTTGAAATTCACGGCAATTAGTTGCCGGCCCAGTGGAAAAAGCAATTATGGAAATCAGCTATCAAGGCCAGTTAATTATAGACCATTGAAATCGGTTCAATTATTGTACATCATTGGCAAGAATAAAACAAGAAAGCGGATATGTTGAGTGCCGGATTAATGTGCATATTGCCATTTTTAACCGGTTAAATCGATTAAAGGAGGATTTCTTATTTATCGGAATTTTTAATTTGCTGATAGCTTTCACAAGCTTAATCGGTTGTAAGAGGATTAAATTATTTGGAACTGCGATTCTTATTTTATTTTCCAATTTAAAAACAGCTTGTGAGCCTTTATGTACCAGAACGAATTCGCTGTTTGCTTTTCATTCATTGATTTGTCATCGTTAATCTTCTGAAATTCAAATCCCCTTTCGAGTGCCACAAGTGCCGGCAGTTAAACTGTGTCACAGTTATATCATTATTCGCTTATTCCGCTGGAGACAAAAGGAATCATCGCAGTTTTCACTTGCCGCCATCACTTTTGGTCCTTCTTTTTTCCCCCAGCAATTGCATTTCATGTAGCGACAACGGCTCATTGCAGGCATTTTTGCGCAAATCCTTGTGATTGCAATGAATAATATTTTTAATGCAAATAACCAGCGGACAACTAGAGGGGGTTTTCGAGGGGGTACGAGATGACAGTCGCGCTGACAGGCAGCAAGAATGGCAATGAGGAGGACAACTGAGAAAGGACTTCACAGGCAGCTCAGCCAAGTAAGCTGTTCTCTGGGTCCTGATTCCCCGTCCTTTCAACCCCCTCCACCCCCTCCTCGCGGCACATTTCATTTATTTTCTTTTCAATTTCAATTCCCGTCAAGATTGCAGCACCTCCTCCTCCTTCTGCCCATCCTCTATTACCCCTTTTTTCGTGCCATCCCATCAGCGTTCTCATCTTTGTAATCGTCCCATCGTCCGGTAATGAAATTTTACTCATTGTTTCCCAGTTTGGCACTGGCAATTTGCCATGAAGATGTTCTCAAAAATGACACAAATCTTTGAAAGGACTGATAAGAGAATGTATTTCATAAATCTTAGAAACTATTAATTTTAATCCGAAAATACTACACCCAAAAAAACTTGATATGAAGCGATGATCGATTTTACGTTGAGTAGTAACCATTTTGACTTGATATGCGTTCACCTCAATTCGATATGCTCGAAATGTAAACAAAAGGTAATTTCGAATGTGTCTTTTTCACTCATGTAACTTTATGCGCTATCTCGCTATATTTCGAATTGAGAAATATCGCTCCCACTCATGTAATTTAAGTCGCACGAAATACGCATGCAGTACCAGAAATTTACCATGCCCATATCGATTTGACCGCGACGTGTTTTTTTTTGTGTACTTGCATAATGCATTTATTTTGAACTATTTTTTATATTTTTAAATAGAAAAATAAGAAATTAAATATCTTTTTTGCCTGAAATTCTATACGAGAACACCGCTTTGAACTCTCCCACTTTCGCCCAATGGAAATTCTCGCTCATATCTTTTATGTTCATCGGCTTGTCAGCATTGTCATCGTCAATGTCGCTTCGTTGCATTTCTATCATTATCGTCATCATCTGATATTCATTTCAGTTGCAACTTGCAACATAAGGAGATTGGGTGGCGAAAAAGAGGGAGGAGGCCACTGCTCCTTATTATTATTCATGGCAAGTAATTTGTTATCTGGGCTCAGTTCTTTGCCTTGTTATGTCTTTTTTGGGTATTTAATGAAATTGCTCACATTTGCATGTGTTGCATCCTGCGGGAATTTGGGTCAAATCTACCCATCTCTTTACGACTTTTCCTTGTAATCACTCGCACACACACACGTAGACTAAGTGTATTTATTTTATTTTCCACAACATTGACAACGTAACCTAATTTGCACAGTTTTGCAACTCCTCCAAACACACAAAACCCCTTTTGTAAGCGACGCTTGTCTAATTTATGCAAAAATCGACCCTGGCAAGCCAACTGGCCATATTTTAGCTATTCAGCCCAGACACAAACAACCGAATCCCAACCAACAGAACTATATATGTACGTGTTTTAGGCCATATCCATGTGTAATAACTGGCATATTGTATGCAAATACAATGAATAGATTTTTGCCATGGGCAAGGCCATTTCCCCATTCCTCCTCCCGCACTCCACGGTTCATTCAATTAGAAAGACAATAAGTTATAATGGAAATTATGGCTGCTGATGAAGCGGTTGGGGAAATATCAACAAAGGGAAGCTGGGAATATAATCAGGTTTAAAGGCCGCACAACTAACATTAATTGGGAATGAAATTGCGGGCAGACAGCTAAATTATTTGGTAAGCTACGGTCATATAATTCCCAGATATTTCAGGAAGCGAAAATGTAATTTAAAATCGAGGTACTCATAGTATTTATTTGATTTTCCTAAAATTAAGCCAGCACATGAAATATTCTACGGTAATTGAACCGAATGATTGCAAAATATGAATGTAATTAAACAAGAATGCCATACTTTTGTGTTCAAGGATAAGTGCAAATCGTTCGAGTGTTGGCTGGAATATATACAGTACGAGTATCTCTGGGAAAACTCACCCAAGTGCCAGATGAAAGATGCCATTTGCAGTGGCTCAAGGTTACCGGGTACGAGATGGCTGAAAGGCTCTTGGGACCTGGCCCAGGTTTAGTTTAATTGAATGTCAACCTGATAGGCACGCGGCAGCTGCTTTTCCTCTCCATATACCATACGTATATATCCTTGATATACATACGTGTGTGTTTTTGCCCGATCTCCCCAGTGAAATATTTATAGAGCCTGTATGCACACATATCGAACGGGAAATGAATGGAAGCACTTCAATGAAATTTATGTAATACAAAGGCAAAATATATTGTTACATTCTTTTGGGGGCGGGCAAGGGCAGACATGCAAAGCATGTGGGAAATATAATAAAGAACTATTTATACCCAGTCATTTTCACTATGCGAATGGTATACTGTGCTATGCCATATATTGCCAAAAAAGATTCTGTTATTTGCTTTGACTAACTTAGGGCCGTTTTCTCGTCCGCCTTTTAAATTTAAAGGAAACTTTAAACTCTGATTTCCCATACGATTTCAAGGTTTTAATCCTACTTTAAATTTTACAAACAAATCAAAACACACGATGACGTTTTGTGTTTTTTTAGAGTATTTTAAGAGGTATTCCCAAATCGAGTATTTCCGCTTTTTGGATGCTCATCTGGCTGCTCATTTGCCAGGGCTAAAGCAGCGACATGCGATACTAGCACGCTCCACATTTTCCCCAGGGATGCAGTAGCTACATATGTGGTTCGAGTGGGTGTGTGGAGAGCAGGTAAACTGCAACAAATTTCATACTATTGAGTGGTTTTTGAGTGCATTTGAAATAAATGTTATCAATGAAGTTGCATACTTTATGGGCGCAATCCTCGACCCCAAAGCCCGACACCAACCCCGCTCAAACCCAACCTCAAAGTCCCTAGGGACTTGGAGGCGAGGAATTGTGGGGACCAGGAGGACCAGGCTGGGGCCACATAAAATGAAACGTTTTTAAGTTAAGTGCAGTCAAGAGAATCGACCTACCGAATGACTGAATGACTGACTAACTGACTAACTGAGTGACTGAGCGAGTGTTTCAATTTGTTTGATGGAAAACCAATTGTGGACAAGAGCTCGTCGAACTCAAACTCCATGCTCCTCGTTGCTCATCTTGAAATCCATTTAAATGCCGAACCATTAAAGCAACCCTTCCTCTCTCTCCAGTTGCATTTTCCCAATTTCCGATACGGACCTTGGCGATTGATTAAAGTTGGTATTTTAATTAAAACAAAAAGGCAAATAGAAGCCTGCCAAAATATCAAGTGAGCTCCGAGCTCCGCCCCCGCTGCACTTTTTATGCAACATGCCGAAAAGCATCGAATAAATCACAAAAGCGAGCTAAATGCCCAGAAAAAATCTTCTCCGGGCCAAGTTGGTGTGAAAACATTTTGCTGGCAACAAACAAAAAGTGGGGTAAATCAGAACCAAAAGGCTGAAATCAAAAAAAAACAAAAAACAGAAATACACTACAAAATCGACAAAAACTCAACCAAAACCAGAATCCGGGCTTGCTGCAAGCCATTCCGTACCCCCCATAGCAAACGAAACCCCCAATACCATTCCCATTCCCTTCCCGATTCCATTTCGATGGTACACTTTTGTGTGTTGATTGAAATGCCGTTTCATTTTTGATGTTTCGTCCTTTGTTGCCGTTTTATCCTATTTTTATTTATCGATTTCAGGCTGGCCTGTCCTCTGTTTATAAATAAATGTTTCAATTTTACCATAAAAAATGCGAGGAAAATGCAAATTCCTTTTCTCCGACTGCTCTGGTTTTTTTCTTTTTTGATTTTGTTAGTTTGGAAAATGAAAATTTCAGAGTCGAAAATGAAAGAGAAGAGCAAAATGCATGGTACTTTCCAGTTGAATGGGGTGGACAAGGGGCTGGGAAAATTGGTTCGACATGTCTCGATTTATTTTTAAACGAAACTTCGATTGAGATAATTGATGCCCTGTGATTTATTCCCGCTGGCAGGCACTAGAAAATTCTTTGACACCTGAACTGTGTTTATTTAAAAAGGATTCTTTGCCATTGTCAGTTTTTAAAATGGTTTTGATTCACGGTAATCAAATAACCCAATAAAAGCTCTGCTCAAATGTGAATATTTGCGCATATTTTAAGGCCCTGAAATAAAAATATTTTTATTTTTCTGTAAATTGAAGTTGAAATTGTCCGCTTACTTACATCCAAAGAGAACTCAATTAACTTGGAGTTGAAGGTGTCCCACAAGTTTTTTGCTGCCAGCTATCCAGCTTAATTGAAGGCAATTATGCGCTTATCAAAACCCCGCCTCTTGGCCCCAGGAATGCCCATACGATTGTTCCTATCACTCGGCCATAATTAAAATGTTTTCTGCCAGGCGGTATGGGATCGGTGGAAAAAAGTGGCCCAGCCACTGCCGCCAAAGTGCGCCCAATTAAGGGGAGCCAGTCGAATCTGTGAGATGCGGACGACAGCCCGAAGACCGAACTGGAGAGGCGGACAACTGGACTCCACCTGTGGCTGCTGGAAAAAGGCATTAAATCAATTCCGTTGTCAGCTCGCGCAATCCTCAAACGGGGGGGTATAGAAAAAAAAGATACAAAGAGAGAAACAAGTCCAGGCAGCCAGATGAATGGCATGCATCGCTGGCCACAGCTAGATGCCTTGTCCATGGCTCTCGGGACTCCCATTCCCGATCCCAGCGATTCCAGCAATTTAACACACAGCGAAACGCCAAGAAATTTCTGCGATTCGCCCGGCAATGAGAAACGCGTCGAGGTTACGCTCAATCAATCTCGCCCAGCGACAAATGTCCGTCTGCTTTGGGGTGCTCCTTTTTGGACACTATAGTGGGCAATATGCCTAAAAAGACGGGGGATACTAAAGAGGCGGCGGTGCCTTCTCTTCACGTGCCGGCCTCGTCGCTTATGGGCTCATTCATTTCATTTAGCTGCCCATGATTTATTCATGATAATTACTTCATTGGCTTAATTAAGTGTTGACTTCTGGCGGGCCATATTAAAGTTGAACGGAAACGGAAGCGCCATTTAAGAAATTCAACATAACAATTATTAAATTTTATTTACTAATTTATTTACAGAGTTACTTGAGTTAAAAAAAAAAGTCTATAATATTTAAGGGTTTTTGCTATCTTCCGCTTAAAGGATCAATATAGAAAAAAAAGAATATAGTAATATAATAGAATATAGTATAGTCGAGTACTTTGACTATTAGATACTCGTTACTCAGCTAAAGGGAGTGCGAGGGAGATGGAGATATGTGGCTGTATCATTTTTTGCTCATAACTTTTTAATGGATTGTCCGATTTTAAAATTGTTTTCTACATTTTGATATGTATTAATAAACACAAAAAAATGGCATTTAAACTTTTAAAAAAAATATGTAAAGATGTGGGCGCCAGACTGTTTTACAATATACCCTTTTACTCTACGAGTAAATTAGGTAGGTAAATTATATTATTTAAGTACAATACCATTTTAAGTAATTCTATAAATTAAAGAAACCCCTTGAAAATCAAGCTCTTTTTATCCATCTATTCTTAATTCAACAACTTAATTTCGCGTTGCTCACTTGTTTTGTAGTCCATCCCTTGGCACTCCACTCAGCAGTCTCCATCAGCAGTGATTAGCTATTTTATTACCAGTTCTGTGGGTCCCATCTCTAGAGAATCATCCATCCGTTCCTCTTTCTCTCAATCTCTTCTCCACTTTGCCACTCATCTCCGCGCTCATTTCCGTCTTTGCTAATTCGCCAAAGAAAGTAATTAAGTGAGCGTTTTTTGTGCTGCAGTTCCGATTTGATTTTCCCGCAAGGGGACTCGGCGAATGCGACACACACAGACATCATTCACAATTTTAGCACATCATTCGCATTGACTGGACTGACTATCATCTAATTGGGATACCATTAGTTGCCCCCCTTTGCGGAATTACCTGACTTTCATCCCCGCCGCCAACTCATTGTTTTAGCCGCTTTTCGCTGCAGCAGCCAAGCTTCGCCCGTCTAATTAAAACTCGTTTAACAACAATTTCAATTGCGTTTCAAGAACCTGTTGCCAAGACTCCCCGCTGAAATAATCCACCTAGTCCTCTCCCCATCATCACAATTCGCTTTCTATACCCTCACGGGGGGTTTAAATATTTCGATCAGATGCTGGCAATATTGATAAGACTTCGATGGCAGTACTGTAATATAGAGTATACACTTAAATAAATATTGACAAGTTTTCTAAATTGTATACAAATTTTTCACAAACTTTTAAAGTTTATTAAGGAATATCTTTATGATTACAAATTTGATAAATACACTAATAAGTAATTTAATTTATTAGTTTACAAAAAATATTATACTAAATTCGTTATATATTTTTTTAAAGACATTTTTAAAACCATTTATTTTTATAAAATTAAAAAAGGGTATACAATGTTCAACTTTCCAAATTTTATATTATTCCTCGCTTTTTTCCAGTGCAGTGTAACAAGGTTTCCATTTCCATTTTCTTCCTTTCGCCGCTGCTTTTTGCTGATTGTGTAATTTTAATGTAATTCGCTTTTATTGTTTTTTATTCGTCTCCTCTGTGTTTCTGTCTCTTTCTCTGTCGCTGTCTCCGTCTCTTTCTCCGCTCGTTGTCGTCTGTGTGTCTGACATTAATTGCAAGTGCCAGAAAAAAACAGTTGTGGGGGTTAAAACACAATAAATTATAATCGCAAAAGTTTTCCCTTTTTTGCGAGCAACATTTATTGATTCAATTTGCCGAAAGGCGAAACTGCACTGGGGGAGCCTGTCTGGCAGCACTAAGCACCTACCGCCCATAAATCAAATAAATCGGTTTAAGGCCTGCCACCCACTATATGTACATACATACCCATCCCCATCCATCCCCCAGCCAAGCAATTAAAGTTTTTCAAGGGCCATCCGCAACTGCAATTATGATTCAACGAGTACTGGTACTTTCCCGTGGCCAAAGACAAAAGGTAATTGAGGCCGGTCCGGGTCCTGATTCCCATTCTGATTCTGATTCCGGCATAACAGCCGGATACGGACCCTTCTGGCGTCTCGCACAAATCTACATTACCATGATAATTTATGGCGTCTGGGCTGGGGGAAAAGCAGTTTCCCTGACCCTACTCCAGTCCTACTCCAGTCCCTAAGAGTCCGCATCACTTGACTTTTTTTGTGTTTTGTACCTCAAGTAAAATAATTCTCGTTGAACTTGAATACTTGTGTTTCTTGTAAACTAATAAGGGAAGAACAAAATGAAGCACTGAACAAAATGTTATAATTTTCGGTTATAAATTAAACTAATATTTAGTTCTGTTTTCTGGTCCGCATGTTAAACTTAAACTCTGAATTCTCATACGTTTTCAAGGTTTTTATCCCTACTTTATATTTCACATGTGGGTAAGAGAACGGTTCTTGAAATGATAGATCCAAGTTTTTTTTTATTCTTGCATTTAATATTTGAAGTCATTTGTTATAAAGTACTAAGTAAATAAATCAATAATGTTATTTTTACTGTTTTCTAGCTCGAAAATGTATTAAAGTCAGAGAATATTTTAAGGGGAAATATTTTATATTTCTTCCTAAACATTTTTGCAAAGTATATTTTCCGTAGCTACTTGTTTTTGGTATATTTAAACATTTTAGGGAATCGCATTACCCCAGCAAAGGCATCTAAATAGAAAGTAAGTAGGGAGGACTAGGGGCCAGGAGCGGCGACAGATAGAAATCCAGGGGGAACACGTTGGCGTAGTAGGGAAAAGAGAAAAAAACAGCAAGCGGCAGGCAAACACGAGCAGGAGCAGAACGTAGAGTTCATCAAAAAGGGATTTTGAAATACAAATGAATTTTCGGCATTCCGTTGGAGGCCGTCAGAGACAGAGAGCTTCAACCAGGCCAAATAGGCGCCCACAAAGGCAATGAGCCGGGGGGTAATGGGGCTGGGGAACCCCTTCCCCATAGAAGGAGATAGAGAGATGTACCGAGCCAAGCCCTTGCAATCAGCCAAAAAATGAAACACTTGCCTATGTGCCGGGTGCTACACTTAGAAAAACTGTTAATAAATAGGCAAAAGTCGTATAAATATTTAGAGCATAACCTTAAAAGCGTAAATATTATTTAAAATTATGGATGGTATGAAATATTTCCTAGAAATAAAAACCTTTTCTGAAAATTAAAGTCCTTACTTATTAAAGAAATAATTGACTTTCATGGGTAATATTCTCTACGAAAGGTATAACATTTTCCTGTTAAGTTCCTAACCAATTGTAACCATTTTCCAATGCTTTTTGAATTTGTGCCAGGTTTTCCCGAGTGATTGACGTTCGTTTGAGTGTGTGGGTGGCTGACAGGGAGGTGTTGGCGCCCCACTGAAACAAAGAAACGTCGGGTACAAAAAAATATATAGAGAGGAGAAGAAAAACTTTTGCTTACTCTGCGAGAAATGCCAATCAACCCTTTCCTCTGGCATGTGGAAAATGCACGAACAACGCGGTTGGGGGTGGGTAAAAAGGGGTAAAGGGGGGTTTTTTTGGGGAAAATAAAGGGTGAGAGCGACTGTCAACAGCAGCATTCTTCAGGGGCGGCCGTAAAAACGACGACTCATTTGTATTTCCTTGTCAGCTCCTCTGATCTGCTCTACTCAGCTCCGCTGTGGTCCTTGGTTGTTGTAATTTTCCAAATCATTTCAGCGGCTCAGTTGGAAAACTTTTCAAACGTTTAACTAGCCTCCTCCCTGAAACCCCTCCCTTGAGGGGAGCAGGATTCCAGCATGAAGTGCCGATGGAAAAGCGAGGGGGTTGAAATGAAATGCTAAAGTAAAAGGCAGCGACGCGGATTTAAAAGTTTAAATAACTTTTATGTATCTCATTACTCAGAAGTGACAAGGCAACCAGGCTGGGCTCCTCTTTCGCCCGCTCCTCTAAGAGAAAAGGGAGCTTTGAAAATAATCACAATGAAATCGCATAATTCAATTACAAGCCTCGTTAAGCCGGCTCAAGCGATTTTGTCACACTATGCCCAGGCAACTACAAAAGGGAATCACAAACAAAGAGCAGGGAAAGCGAGAAAAGAAAGAGTTACAGTCGTACTTCTAAGGAAAGTAACAAGTAACAAGTAACAAATACAACGCTAATTGCCATTGCCATAATTGCATTGTCAAATTATTAAGTCATTGAAGTGGTAAGGAAAATGTTTGTTGAATTAAAATTAAATTATATTCAAAAAGTTATATTTTTCAAAATTTTAAAAAATAAATAAAATACATTCTTTAACAAATGTTCAACCTTTCAAAGAAAAGACTTTCGATGTATACTGAAAATATACAGGCAGGTTTAAAAAATCGGAAGTAATATATTTATTTAAGTTTTTGTGATAGGATCTACTTCTCATGACCTGTATTACCTGCTTAATCAAATTGAACTGTACCTCAGTAGACATTTAGTATCCGCTTCATCGGATAGACAACACCGCTTTTAGGAGGGGGAAACAAAGAAATCGCAGTGATTTGTGCCAGGCTTAGAAGAGGCGATTATCGGTTATATAGATGGATAAGTGAGGGAATGAACTGGACTCTTGATAAGAGGCTTTTCCGAAAAGGGTAGCCCAACACAATGCTTACCTACTTCAGCTGAAATCAGAGTTAATTCTGGATTTTCTTCTTGCTAACTTGCCAGTTGGGAACATTTAAATCATTTAACTTTTGCTCTCTCGCATTGTCTGAGCATTCCGTATTGGAGCTTCCCCTTTGAGCTTTCTACTTAATTGAGGTGCAACTGGAAATTCAGATGGGTCTACCACCTGCAGTTACCCCTGTCCAAAACTTTCATTGTGCACCCCGCAATTAACAAAGATTGCAAAGCTTTTAGCTTTTCAGTTCTCACTACCATTTTTCTCCAAACGGGGAATTGTAAACCCCCCATTGGACTCTGTGGTCATGCTACATCACCCACCCCCAAAAACCATTTTCCACCTTGATTTTCTTACACCTTTACTATTTCATTTCCTTCCATCATCGCTTTGTGGGGGCTGCCTGGCATTCGTTTTGCATTTTTAGTTTCTTTTAAGTGAAATCTAAATGCTTTTACTACCAACAGTTGGCTTTTCCTTTTCCCTGGCTTTCGCTCTGCAGTTTTTCAGTATTTCCCCCCATTATCACTGGCAGCGTTTAACTTGCCAGAATCATGAATTCGTTTTGTTGTCGCCTTTCCTCGTTTTTCCAGCATTTCCATCTTGCTTTTTTTGTTTTTTGTGATGTGTAAATAGCCTTTGCTGTTCGGTTACTCAATGGTGGAAAAGGGGGGCTTTATTTTAAGTCGAAGAGAGATAAAAACATTTGGCATTGCAATGCGTTTCATTTGCGTCTCGTTTCGTTTCGTTTCGCTTGCTTCCATAACCTTTTATCGCTGACCCCTGATACCCACCCGTGGGCTGACCCCTGACCCCTGACCACCGGTGGCCAAGTTAACGAAGTCAGCCATCCCCAGCGACTCTTGTAATTTTAACCAAGACAGGAAGGCGTCGCCTCGGAACAGTGTTCATTCATTATGAAGTACTCGCCCCTGAGGACTTTCCATTTCGTTGCCCGAAATGCGCATAAAATTGTATCATTCTATTTTTTTAAATATACGAATACATTCGAAATGTTTTCGTTTTCGCTTTCCGTTTAGTTTGATTCCTTTGACAATTTCCGGTTTGTTGACTCCTTTTTGCTCCCTTTCCTTGCCGACTGACTGTCCTTTTGTTTTGTTGTCTTTTATGGTTTCTTATTTAAAAGCCATAAAATTCAGCACATGTCTTCAATTTGGGCGTCTCGGCTGTCAAATTGGACATTTCCTCCGGGAGACCAAAGGGACCAAATAAAAAAAAAAGAGAAGAAAACAAAACGGAAGCTTGCGTAAAGTTTTGCGGCCCATAAAAAGTAGGCTCCATGACCAAAAGGGGCGGGGATTGAGACGGGGATAAGGGAAAAGGAAGATATCTATCCTAGCCATTGGCCAAACCAACTGGGAGGAACTAGCCAAGGATCGTAGCTTTGATTGCGCTGTCAATTCTGATTTGAGTGTCTTACTTAAGTCGCTCTAATGGGGTTGCTAAAAAAGATACAAAGTTTTCGTTTGGGATGACAATATCTATTGACCATCGATAATCATTTAGCATAGTTTTGGGTCTAAGCGAATTTCTTGTCATTTATCAAAGCCTTTTATATGGTATTGTTCTATTCGGGTTGGTTTAGCAAGTTAGTTGATTTAAATTTTCTATTTTATATATTTTTAAAAAAGAATATTGGAATTTCTTAGCTTTATAAAGATCTCTAAGACTTGAAGAACAAATAAAAATTTGCTTAAACCCTTGATAAAATATTCTTCAACCAACCTACCATGCTTTTAATAAAAATATAATACATGGACAAAGGCACTTTCTCACCAAGTCCAGTAATTCAGCAGACCCCTTTAAAGCTCTCTTTAATTTTAATTTCAAATAAAAGCAATTAAAATTTGCACCACAAAGTGAAAGGCAACAAACAAAAACTAACAGGAGGGCGGCACAAATGTGCTGTTTTAAAAATTCGCCCAGTTGAATGCACTTTACGATGCCACGCCCCCCAAACAAAACAAACTTTCAACTTTCAGGGGGCACTGAGAAGAGGGGTCTATGTGGGATATGCAAATTTTTCATTAGTTGAAGGAGCCAAAGCCGACGTCATCGTCATTTCGCCGAGAGACCCTTGGGGCGCCTTTGTGGTCAGGTCCTCGTTGCGATGATTGTGCGATTTTTTAATCAAATCGTCGGCCGATTATGTGGGGCCCCGCGACTGAGTTGCCGGAATGTTGAAACTATAATTTCACGCGGGGCACGCGGGGTGCCAGCAATTTGTTCGCTAAAACAAACTTGTGCTAAAAAAGAGCTCAATTTAACACATTTCATATGTAAATACCTCAAAGTACAACACGGCCAGGGATCCCAATGGATCGTTTCTTTATTTTTTTTAACCCCCTTTGTTGGGGAGGACGCCTTTCCCCCCTCGGCCGCGGGCAGTAAATTACCACAACACGCAGGTCCCATTCCCATTCCCACTCCCTTTTCCATTTTCAGTTCCCAGTTCCCAGACGAGTGCAAACTCGTTCGAACCAGGCCATAATAATCGCCTTTAATAAATTATCGGCTTGCGCGGCGCGAAAAACGCGAGGAGCCCCAAACAAGCTCAAAAAGGGGGCTGGTCAGGAAGGGGAAGGGGAGGAGCAAGAGGGGGAAAGGGATGGGAAAAGCAACCTGCATCACTCAGCGGTCAACAATGCAAAAACGGGAGCATGTCCAATGGCCAAGCACTGAAAAATATATAACTACATAAAATCTAAAAAATTCATAAACGAAAACATGAAAACCATTTTATTGACAAGTTGCGAAAATATTCTAAAGTTTTTTAGATCGAAATTTATTTTGCCTTTTTTACTAAGTCAATATGTATAACATATCATAATATCAATATGTATAACATAAATATTTATATCTTTAATATTTTAGATCTTTCAATATTGTTCCTTTGTTGCCTTGAAAAGCGTAAAATAAATTTTGAATTTGACATCAATGTTTATTTAATACAAATTTTTTAAAATAGTTATAAAATACTTTATTTTTCTAAATTTGAAAAATAAAAAACAGTATAGCTTTAATATATAATATATCATTTTTCTAATAAAAAATCTATAACATTTATCTTAAAATATGAAATTATTCCAGAGAAGACATTGCATACTTCAAGGGGTTTGAGAACATCACAATTTCATCACGAATTTATAGAAAATATTTAAATACACAATGTGTTTGAACAATAATACTACGTACAAATATTTTTGGCATGTCAAACACTGCAGTTTTATGGCGAATTTATACAATATTTTTTCGCTGTGCAATCGAGCGAGTACTCAGGCGATGGCCGACATTTAAATTGCTTTGCATGTGTTGCACTCCCTTTTGCTGCCACTCCACCCTACCCCTTAACCCCTCCGCGGGGCTCTGGCTCTCCCTTTTCCCTTTTAACCCCCCACTCATGGCCAACTCCTTGTTGTGTGCTCAACTTGCGTGAAATTTCAATTCCTCGCACTGGGAGCTGGGCTTCAATGGGGCAATTGCTGTAATGAAGTGCTTGAATGCCAATCAGCGGCAACGGCCAGGACGCAGTGGGTTAACCTTAACCCATGCAACATCCAGCAGGCAACCAGGCAAAACCCTTTAGGGCGCTGCAATTTTGACATAATTTTTGATAAGTTGTTAACAAAAAGGTTGCCAAATTGTTGAGTAAATAAAAGTGGATGTTGATTCTTCGACCTGGTCACGTAAGTTCCTCCTTTTCAGAACCCCCTCCGCTATCCCCAATCCCCAATCCCCTATCCCCAACTACACTACCCATCATAATTGCTGCCGTTCACGTAGCTGCAAATTTATGAGGTGATTTTTCATAAAACGTTTTCTCTGCACACCGCGCGCTCAGCGAATATTTCTGGTGTTTTTCGCTCATATTTCCCTCATGTCAAAATTAATTTATGAATTATTTTCTTTAAAATACCAAGAATAAACAACATGGAAGCGAGCAATTAACTCGGCGAACTCCGGCGAATGGCGCCTCCGGGCGACCCCACTCTCCTTAAATAAATTCGCCAAAGTTTTAATAGTCAAGTGTTGAAAATTGAGCGACTGGGTGTTGACTGATTTATACACGATAATGGGCCGGGGAGGAGTGAACATCGCCGCCGGTCAAATGGCCGGCAATTAAGCGGCTTTCTGTTGGTTAAAGCCAAACGTGCCGAAGCCGTCCAAGCAAACTGTCTGCTGGCATGATCTTTTGGCCTCGGACTGCAGGTGTTAAGCATTTCGCATAGTTCACTAAGTTGGGTCAATATTGGCAAAAGGTCAAGTATGGTTTAGGGAAAATCACAACAGGTTTAGTATTTATTTGGGTGAATTTATACCAGTAGCAGAGAGGTATATAAATGATGAGATCTAGAAACCAAAGTATATGATCTAAAAAGGATTAGGGATGCAGATTCTAGTAATGAAATTGGTTACAAGTTTCTTTATTCAAGCCATACTCAAACGACTAAAGATTCTGATACATGAAAAACTACACTGCTATCAAATTGGCAAATGAAAAAACGTTGCATATTACAATAACCAACACTGAAAATCTCACTTGTGGTCCAAGCGCAACTTTCCGGTTCGTAAAATTTTGGGATTCCTTCAAAAAGTTTTGATGGCTGGAGACACGAACTTGTTCGTACCATTCCCAGCCCTAAAGCCATACCAGTAGGACAATTTTCCATATTTTCTGAGGTCCTTTAGGATGGGGTCCACCCATCTTTATTCAGTGGGCCTGAGCATTAGTCAATCTTCGTATTAGTATTTCTCTTCAAAGCCCTGTAACTTAGCTGTGATCTTTTCCAAATCAGTTGTCGTAGTTTTGGAAGATTGTCTGCTGATTTTCCACTTTGTTCTGCGCCTCCGTAAGATTAAGGGTGACCTCAATCATTGAGTGAATTTTTGTTATCAGAAGTTCCTGACACTTTCGTATCGCCTGAAGATTGTCCTGCATGGCCTATTGCTCACCTTCCATCCTGTTTGGCTGGGCTCCAATTTCCTTAATATAACCATCCATCGGCTTGAGAGCATCTTGGATAGATTAACCACACTTTCCTGCCATTGATCCGTCAAGATCTCCGACAACAACCACCCACTATGAAAGGAGAGTCAACTTAGACATTGTAAATTGCTATAATCAAACGATTCAGGAAGATTAGTCTGAAAAGTGAGAGAAAATGTAGTATTCAAAGAGTGTACAACCAAATTTTGGATCTGGCTCCGCTTCAGGGTCTTTGGTTCTGACTATATCGGCACTGCCAACGTTAACGTTTTCACATTTTCTCAAATCAATTAATTACAAAAATCAAATAAAATCATATCGAGAAGAGTCCAAATGGTTTTGTGTTCTCACCCATTCATCACTACACCTGAGTGAAAAGTGATAAGAACGGCGGTCTCCTGAAAGCACTGCTTCGAAACTTACGAAATCCTTAAGCTCCGACTGCGTTGTGTAAAGTTAATTATCAATTGTTCGACACACAATAATCGACGATATCATGTACGGTGCAGAGGCTGCGCATTAGAATCGATTCCATTGTCCTGTTATCAGGTGGACTACCGTCCAGCCGACTGGTTAAAGGGGGAGTAAGGGAATGACAATACCGGACTCACAATCGTTTGAGAAAATGATAGTATAATTGCGGTCTATCTATTTCTGATTTGCAGTTTTCATGCACCAGTGGTTTTCCTCTAGAGAAATATCTTATCATCTTCAAAGTCAGACATAGTCCACGGACCTGCCTTTAACTTGCTCCAATCCATGACTCATCCGAGCAACCAATCTCAGTCATCTAACAACCCAATTCCCTACAGCGTAACTTATTTTCTCTTCATGTAATCAATGTGCAAATTACATTTTGGCTAAAAGATTGACTCGGATGGGCCGAGAAGATGGGCAAATCGAAGGAAGGCAGTGGAAATCGTTGGATGTGCTGCGTCAATCAAGAGAACTCCACTTGACCTCCATTTAAATCATTGACGAGAGGCAGCCCGCATCCGATGATGGCGTTTGTCGGTTCCATTGGTGCACTCAGAGAAAAAGAGTGATAGAAAAATTGTCCAAAACAAATAATTTTGTTACTTCAATTCATCAAATATTTTTGGATAATAGAAATAATTTAACATTGGATATTGCTAATACATTGTATTAATTTAAACATTTAATGCAAACCCTAAATTTATCCAAGTTTTGATCAATACGATTGATTAAAAAATGATTAAATTTTTTAAATTCATTATTTTTTTTAGTGTTCCAAATGGAAGGGGCTTGGTAAAGGGAAGTCAAAGACCCGGCCAGATGGCAACGGAAAAATCCAGCAAGTGTCCAATGTCCAGTGCCGCAGACGGAGAGGAAACGCATTGCGAACGTAATCAAGTAATCAAAAGTCCAAATCACGGCTGTGACAGACCCAAATAATTTGCAATGTGGCTGAGGGGGGCCAGGGGCGTCTGCTCCGTTCAAGGGGCCGAAGGGGGGGGGCGTTCTGCATTGCGTGCTATCCCCATGTGATGGACATGTTAAAGGGGCAAAGGGACCCCCGGACACATGCAAAGATGGCACTTAACGAAAGCAGTCAACCGACAACTGATTGAAGTGAAACAAACCGACGAACACCGCACATGGGCGGCGAAGGGTCGAGAGGGGGGTGGCTGAGGAGGAGGAGGAGTAGGAGGGGGTGGCCTACAACAAATCAAAGGTGGAGGAGCAGCTCGGACATCCCAACACTCCGGTGGATACACACGATGGTCACGTGGACTTAAATGTGCAACGACATTAGCAGGCAGGAAAAGACCGAGAGGGGGCAATAGGGGGTTAAAACCTGGGAATGAATGAAACTGATGAATGCCGAACTCTGACTTATTGAATGGGCCGATTTCTCTGTGCTCCGACAATCGATACGAGAACCAAAGAAAAGTTCAGACGGAAACGCAATGAACTCCTGACATTTTAAGTGCCGAAAGGTAAAACTTCATTCACACAAGGCAAAAGGCAATTAAATCGAAAGGTTACCAGGCAATCAGATGGACGAGATATGATTTATTAATTCGATTGGTCATTATGTCATCAAATATGCGCAATCATACGTTTTTAATATCAAATAAGGGCTTAGCAATACTAAATTATAGAATTTAATTTCTAAGCCCTGAAAATCATGGACTTACAAGGTTTTAACTTATTTGATTATTGTATATCATTTGTAAACCTTATGCATTCATAAGAAAATTTAAACGATGCTTCTTTGCCGGAAATATAAATATGCTAGCTATCAAAGCTTCAAATAGATGGCTTCGAAAAATCTAAAAAACCGTTGAATTGATCAATTATTTAGATCGATTATATCGAATTACATAGACGATTGTCGCTGCAACAGACTTCCCATCCAATTCATATCAATTTGTCAACTGCGACAAATAAACTAGATATACATACAACTTGGCCAACCCTCTACCATTCACTGACCCCCGATGACCTTGCCCACAGGAAACGCCATGGAACTCTGAACTTGTAAGCAGATCAAGGCACGTAGACGAACCTGAGCACACATGTCCACCCAGAGAACCGGGGAAAAGGGAGTGGAAAGGGGTAACTTTGGATGGCTACTTCTGCAGCAGTCAGCAAAACTATTGCTCAACTCGTGCGGACAGAGAAATGGAGAATGGCAGGATGCAGGATGAGGAACGGCAGGATGGGAGCCCAGACACGGAGACATTTTTTATGAACGCCTCGGATTGGCGGACGTGACGTTGATTTGCTAGCGACGCCTTTAAGGTGACACCGACTCAGGGCAAGGACTACAAGGACTGCGATTCCCAAGGACCAGAGACGTCATAAAATGTCGCAAGATTTGGCTAACAGAAAAATAAATTGCTAGCTGGCCCAGTTCGATTGCAGCTGTCACGGCCATTTAGCTGTTTAGCGCCGCAAAATCTCGGCAAATCCTTGAGAGACCCACTCCACCATCTAATTGCAAATGCAGCCAGCCAGTTGGGGACTGAGGTCTGCAATGCCAGTTGGCTGGAACGTGGATGGGTTTGGTTGGCCAGCACCATCGATTTGCGGCCAAAACGGCGGAGCACGTCCCACACGGATCGCATCATTTGTGTGCAGCTCCCCGGGCAAATCAGTTTCACTCGGGGAAATTCAGTTTCAGTTGCCGAGTTTCCGAGCCACTCTGTTGGTTTAGTATAACAATTCGTGATATGCAAATATATGACCGCGTCACATTGAAAACAATCCCCGGGATCAGACTTTAAAGTGGCCAAAAGTTGAGCCTTAATTTTTAACCTCAGAACTTTCTGTTTTCGAGAGACCTTTTCTATATTTTCTTTATTTTCAGCCCTTTAAATTCCCCCCTTTTTGGGCTCTCAGTTCTTTTGCGTAGCCCTCAGGTGCTAATGAATTCATAATGGAAGCGGGCATTGGGACAGGCCATAAATTATGGACCGCTGCGATGGGGATATATATTCAAGGCACTGTCGAAAATGGTGGAAAAAAAGGGGGCCAACCGGAATATTTTGCCCGTCGGCTGTTGTCAGTTGAGCGGGTGAAATAAAAATTCTACTTAAAGGTAATTTTGAGTTAGGATGAGGAGATTTAAAAAGGAATTTAACCTTTTCAGAAGAATCCCCTTTTTTCTAACATAAAGTAAAATGTTGTTTTTCAATAATCTCCCTTTAAGCCCTAAAATCTTTCTTTACATTTCTGTTCAACGTTTCCTGAAGATCTACTATTTGCATATCTGCTAATCCATTGAGTAATTGGCATTTCATTATTAATTTCAATTTGAGTTGCCATGAATTGCATGCGAAATGTAATGGCTTTTGGCTCTGCAAGTTCTATTTGTGGCCGTCCATCAGTGCCAATGTAAATGTCACTCGGTTATGGATGTTTGCCTTCGAAATCTTTTATTAATTGAATGAGGAAAAATGCATTTTCCAACGGAGGAGGCCCAAATCGAATAACTGTTTGTTTGAGCGCGCACCGCAAAAACCAATTTGATTGGAATTAAAATTCGAAATAGAATAAACAAAAGTCGGCGGAGTACGGAGGCCAAGAAATGATGGCCATCAGCCTCTAGCCAGCCCTTTTCCGGACTCACTTTTAGTGCAGCAGAGAGCCGTATGCCATAGTATCTGCAGGCCCAGAAATACATAGATACAAATCCCAATCCCGTCTGGGCAGATGCTGATGCCAAAGCTGATCCTTAGCTTGTGTTGTAACAAGTTAATTGAATTTGCACTCAGCCAAGCGTCATGCATTGGGGCATCATGAGCTTACGAGTGCACTGCGCGAAATATCTAAGTGGATTGGAGTTTAAAAATACAAATAATTCAGAGATTAGAGTTTGAAGTAAAGAAAAAATCGAAATATCTGAGTGGATTGGAGTTTAAAAAGACAAATAATTTAGAGATTAGGGTTTGAAGTAAAGGAAATACTTTTAAAGATTAAAATAAAACGATCATTGTCTAAAGTCTAATTAGTAGTAAATAGTTTGTTTTTCAGAAAATTGTAAAATGCACTGAAATAAAAATTCGTACCCAATTTTAGAGATTTTCAATTGACTTAGAGTTAAAAAGGAATTTAAGAAAAAAAATCATAATTTACTTTATTTAATAAAGGACATTTCATTAAACAATTTTTTAAATTCATGTTCTAAACTCAAAGAAATGCCCATTATTTATAAATTCAGGGGGAACATTTTTTGGGAAAGCATCTAAAAACTCGAAGTTTTTAATTCATTACCTAACATTCGTTTTATCAATTTTCGTAGAAAAAAATAGTTTCAAAATAGCCTATATATATTACTCTTGAACTTATTGTTTCCCGACTTTGTTTCTGTTTTCCACTTTGAGGAAAACTTCTTTCTCCATGTGGAAAATGAGCTGGGAAAGCGGAGGCCATTGGCGGAGCTGCAGCTACCGATACAAGTTGCTCATTTTATGGAGTTGCTCTAATGGAGGACTCGATTCTGATTCCGGCTTCTACTTCGCTTGGCATTTAGCTCGACTCCGCTCCTCCGCCCCTCTGTCTCTTCAGTTTTCCACCCTCGTTTCGCCTCGATTTTTCCAATTTTGTGATTTGCACAGATTTCAACCTGACGTCCTTGGTCCTCGGATCCTTCGCTTCCGCAGGGTCCTTGGCGCTGGGTTAGTTTGTTGCCAGTGTTTTGCCGTCTGTGCTTATCCAGCAACATTGTCGAAGGTGAAGCCCGGGCTTTCAAGTGCATTAAGCGCATGTGAACCGGTGCCAAACAATGACGCCTCCAAAGCCACTCCGCCCATTCCGCCATCCGTTGATCCTGGCAGACAAATGACTCACCTAAAGGATTCAGAAGGCATGGCCATGGGTATGGCGAAAAGGGGGGTGCTAAAAAGTAGCGAGAGTGTGCTTTTAGCAGATTAGTTTTCATCATCTTAACATTCCTAATTAATGAGCCCTTTGTCTCTCCAGCTCAGCTCCTGTGTTAGGTGTTAAATCAAAGACCTTAGCCCGGCGTGCATGTCTAATGAGTAATGAGGAGAGAGTGCACCGGCAAAGTTTATCCTGCCACCTGCGAAAAGGAAGAGCCCCTAGTTTCTCATTTCCTATAGTAGCTTTCCTGTAATGAGCATAAAGATTGTATGCTTCCCTCTTTGAACAATGCAAATTTTCCGGTAGCTCGTTAAATGTTTAACAAAGCTATAGTTACCTAATTCAGAAGTCTGACTACGTTTTAATTTCCTGCTCTCATCTTTGACACCAGCGAAAATCAAATCACATTTCACAAACTACATTTCGCTGAAAATGCTGACTTTACAATTATTTTTGTTTGCAATTTTAATGCCATTTTTGAAACCAACACGCATTCACATCCACATCCATGGCATTTAATTAGGCCTGGCAAATGGACATCAACACTCCACTTGATGAATGGCATTTCCTCATTTATGTTTGATATTCGAGTGCTAATAGTCATAATAATGCCGCATAATGAGTGTCGAAGCCCGACAATGGGAGACCAACTTTTAGTTAAAAGTCAACTGAATCCAAAACAGTGCGAAATGCGAAATGCAAAACGCCAAAGTTTGTAAAACTAATTTCCTCCAACTGATGGCTGAAATTCGGGTGGCGGGCATCTGAAGGGAAACGTCAAAATGTTTTTGACAAGTCCAATTTTGAAATTTTCAAATTTCGCCGTAATTAACTTTCTGGCAAAGGCAATTAGCGACCGCACACACAAACTCATTTATATTGTGCTGCCTGATTACAAATATATGCAAAATGTACATGGAAATATGGAATTAGCAATATATATATTTATATATATGTATTGAAAGTTTTGTTGTCGCCATCCAATGTGGTTCACCCCATTTAGCACTCTGCTCACGAAGTTTAACAATATCGTAAATAATGGAGTCAATTGCATTTTGCATAATAATTACAGTGTAAATATTGCTATGCGGGAGCGGTTCACGGGTTTTTTCGGGTTTCTAGTTTTACATAAGAATGACAATCAGGATTAACCAATGATTATACAATACAATATGATATATCTTACTCCATGGTTACAAGAATCAAGTTTTATTTACAACTTTTTTCCAAGAAAATATACATATTAAATTTGGTCCTTATGTCAAATATAATGAATCATTCTTATAAATAATTATTTATCTTTTTTTCTTGCTCTACGGTTTTAAAAATATTGTGTCGTAAATAATTTTATTAAAGTGAACGTATGACTAATGCAATAAATAAATATATATATTTTATAGGGAAGGGGACTTCAAGAGAAGGTATCATTAATGTTGTTATAGCATATTTAAATATATTTCAATAGGATGAGCTTTTTTAAGAAGTTAAATGGTTATAACTATCTCCTTATATATTTATAATATTATAAAGCCCCATTTAAGTAGTACCTGTTCCGCTCCTGGCTCTGGGATCGAAATGAGCCGGGCGCCAGTGGTAGTCCTCCCGTCGAGCTGAGTGGCTGAGTGGAGTGGGCTGGCTAAGTGGGTAACTGGGGAGCGTGTTAGCAGCCAGCGAGTGAGTGATGAAGCGCGTCACGTCGACAGCAGAAGCAGCGGGAAAAGCAGGAGCAGCAGGAACAGCGGGAACAGCGGGATGGTTGGCAAATGGAGCTTCGTGGAGATGCCAATGAGAATGGCAGCCGCGGTTGGCTGACATTACACTTGTCAACGGGTATAATTGCGTTCACTGCTTCTTCTACTCGTTCTACACCTTCTTTTCCTCCCACTCACCATCAGAGTTGGCAGCTATAAATTCAAGGTAATAGCTAAAATTATATCTATAAGGCAGTTCTAATAATCTATACAATCTGTAATAATAAAAGTAATGAATAAACGTGAAGGTAAAACTATTAAATCTTCAGCATTTAAATTATTACTTAAAATTTATAATCTGGCCAAAATGAGTGATGCGTACGGATTATACCAAAAATTATACCGATAGGCTAAAAATTGAATACCTTTATAGATTCGGTTTTCTTTTATAATGTAGTACTTACAGAATGTATCATAATATTGGTCAAGGGTTTGCTAAGTGGAACAGTTTCATTTATTAACCTTTGAAGTATTCAATATAGCGTTGGCTGCTGAATGTGCCACCTCTGTTTGTTCATTGATGACTGTGATGAGTGTGACTGTTCCATGACTATGTCTATGACTATGGGAAATGCCGTTGACTTGAAGCACAATACACAATAATTGCCAAGTGACGGCAACTTGGGGGCGCATCAATAACGAGTGCTTGTCACCCGCTAAACCCACCACCCACCACCCATCTCACCCATCCATCCACATCCAGGCAGTGCACCTCGGATCCCAGATCCACTGGAAACACTCATTGACAGTTTGTTATTTGTTAAACAAAGCTAATGACTTAATGGCATAAATGGTGTGGCAACTGCACCACGGCCGAAAGGATATCGAAAGTCGAACGTGGCGGAGCGGAGGAGCAGAATAAATGACACGACAGCTCAGGGCAGCCGTTCTTCGTGTTCCGTATTTATGTAGATAAACAATAAGCTGACAAGCTGGGGCAAAATTAATTGTCCTGGACAGCCTGGGTGGCTTGCTGGGGGCGGGGAGAGTGGGGGCGTGGCCTTATGGATGATCACGATATGCCCATGGGGGCGAAGCAACTAGTTAAAGGTACTTAAATAATCCGTATTCTATTCACAGGGGAAATTTGGTTCGCGGAATGAGGAACTAAATATAAAGTGTAGAGCAAGTAAAGGAACTGAAATGGTTTTTTGATAAAGGTTAAAAGAGGCGTGAGATATAATATTTCTTAATGGATAATTTTACTTGTTTTGAACTTATAGAAATAATAAATAATTAAATAATTAATAAATATACATTTTTATAATAATTTATAACATAATTTAAAGTAAATTCTTTCTTTAAACATTTTTAAAACGAGGGATAAATAAAAACAGTTTTCTATGTGAAGCGAAGAAATATTTATTAGGAGGAATACATGTATCTACTGAAAGTAGTTCTCGCACAAATCCATTTCGCTGGGAAAGGACCTCTCCCTACCCCTTCGATAGGCGATTCGTGGCCGCAGATCTATTCGTTGAAGAGCCTCCAGACTTGCTTCCTCTTCGATGTCCGGAACTGGGACATGGGTTTGGATGAGGGTATTTCTATAACTGAGCGCCACTCGGCGGGCGTCCTCCGTGTTCCGCATGTCCATAACCACGGTTTCCGGCAGGCGAACCACATTCCGCCTGACAGGATGTCCCAGGAGCGGCACAGAGGCGGCGAGGGGGATGGTGCGAGAGGGGCACTGGGTGGCCAGATTGCACTGATTGAGTCTCATTGGTCGCGAACGGATCTTGTACTTGCAGCAGTTGTTGTGGAAAACCTTCGACGTTGGAATCCTTGGACGGGGGTGGATGCGAGTGTGACCATGACATCGGGGATGGGGGTGGGGGTCAGTGTGAGTGTGACCATGACAGTGGGTGTGGATACTATGCCTCTTGTGGTGATTTTCGTGGTGCTTCTTAACAGGCTTAATTTTTGTTTTCTCAGGATGATGGCCTTTCAAGTGCACTTTGACTTCCTTCCTGCTCTTGAGGCCTTTTCGTCCCATTTAATCGAATTGGTAACAACAAATTTTGGTTAACCTAAAAAGGAGAAGACTCTGACATTTTCAATTATTTAATATTTCAAAGCCATTGCGATGTCTAGCTTCAAACGGTTTAGATTTTAGATTTGTTTACCTCTCGATCGAAGTAGCCCTTTCTCACCAGTGTCAGAAGTCTGGGAAGTTTCCCGTTCCTTAGCTCATTCGTATTTCGTTCATCGTAGAATTCAGATCTATAAAAAAAGTAAAACCAAATTTTAAAAAATTTGTCTACAAAATTTCAAGTTAAAATTTTTGTATAACTCTTTTCGGAATATAACACGAATTTTCCACAAATTGAAAATGAATTTTTGTTCAGTGCCCTACGAAGCTGATTACGGCATGTACGCCGATTCCAAGGTAGAATTAAGGCGAAATTCTGTTCAGAGTATATAAAATTTATTTTTTTTCTCGGTCTTTAGATGAAGAGCGTGCCTCAGTATCCTTTGAGCATGAGTTCTGGGCAGCAGGGTCAAGGACAGTCGATGCCCATGCAGCCCTTGAATCCTCCCCAGATGAATCTGCAGATGCAGATGCCCATGTCGAGCGCCAACCAGATGTCCTCGTTTCCCATGCAGGGCATGCCGCTAGGCATGATGCCCGCTGGCAATCAGATGACTCCCATGTCCACGATGACCACCCAGCTGCCAATTGGAGCCGTGACTCCGCTGAGCAGCATGACCATGATGCCGATGATGGGCAATCCCATGGGCGCCATCGATGCCCCGGGGATTAATGCAGTGCTGCCCGATCTGCAGCCCATGACCTCGATGGGTCAGATGCAGCCGATGCAGCAGTACGGCCAGTCTGGTTCCACCACCCAAATGCATCAAGGTCGATTGACGGGCGGCGGTAATGGTGGCCTGGCTGCGTCCTGTCCCTCGTCACCCTCGCATCCTGGTAACTGGAACTCCAGTCCCAGCTCCATGGCTAATGGCAATATGTGGCAGTATAGCCAACCAATCCAGAGCCACCAGCCGCAGTACCACCAGCAACAGCAGCACCACTACCAACAGCAACCGAGTCACCAGCAGCAGCAGCAGCAACAGGTCAATCGCATGAAGACCTCTTACGACATGGCGCCCTCTGGAATGTACCGGGAACTTCGGAATGGACTGAAGTAAGTAGATATCGCCCAGGGGTTCAGCATCCTAATTCGACCTTTAGCAATCCTTTTTAATTTCTGACCCGCAGCTCACCATCCATGCACGAATCTCCGAAGTACGGCAAGAGCAATCAATCATTCAATTGTGGTGAGTAATAAATCTCGAAAAATAGGTTGTCCGCTCAAGGGAGCGTCCGTACAAGATCTCTTGTGGTCCCTTAATACTTTTCGATCCGATTCATTAATTTGAAGATTCACGAAAAAAGCTTGTCCGGTCACGAGAGCGTCCGTATAAGCTCTACTGCTTTATTTTAATGTTAATATAATACTTTTCTTTTCAGGAAAATCTGTTAGCAAGGTCCCCCATTGGCGTTGACGAACCCTTGAGCCCATCATTAGTTGGTTTTTCGTACTTTTGCATGATTGGTGTCTCTCTAGTTACACTCGCCTACACGTCCTTTGTTCCAAGACTTCCCCTACGCAAGCATTCAACCCAACACACAACACACGCAAACACTAAACATAGTCACCGACATATATTGGTGTGGAATAAATGGTCTATATGTTCTGGCCAAAAAGGAATTATTCATTACTAGTTTTTCTTTTTCATCTGGCGACTTTAAACGCCCTGATTTATGGACGTCAGACATCAAAATTGGCAACATGTTTGGGGGGAATTGGGGGCACGGGCACACGGCGAAGGAAAATTGAACGAAGGAAAAGCGGCAATGGCGATGGCGATGAAAAATTTATGCTGACCGCATGATGAACGCATAAAAAATGTTGCCAACTTATGGCCAAAATGCAATCCACAACCCAGTCGCTGTGCGGAGTATAAACAATGGCTTTATCGGGCCAAAGGCATCAGTTGGTTGGCTTTCTCCGGTTGGCTGTTCGGTCGGTTGGCCCACGAAAATCCCTTTCCCTCCGGAGTCGTTAGATTGTGGCAGCCGGGCCAAGGTGTGAATATTTTATGTGGCACTATTTTGATACCATAAATCTTTTAGTAGTTGATTCAGCAAAGTTTTGCGTGTTACCGCATTTCGTTCTGTGGTTTCAGCTCAGTTCGTTTCGCTGCGTTTCTTTCAATTCCTGCATTTTGAATATTGCAGTGCTGGATTTTTCCTCTGATGGGCGTAACGATTGTGGCTAAATCGGTTTTTGTTTTTGATTGATTAAGTTGCATTTTTAAATTGAGATTCGGTCTTAAAAATCTTTTAAATCGCCTGTCTTAAAGGGAAACTAAGTAAGTAAATGTTTAAATAATTATTTTACTAATTTAAAAATATATCTTCAAAATGTAATAAGTTTACCCGACTTTAAGGTAGTCAAATAGAGTAATCCTGCACAATTTCAAGCTTCATTTTTATTCCTTTCCCAAAGGAAACTATAACCACAAGAAAAGACGTGAGGGGCAATCAACTCCACCCATTGGGAGCAGATGAATCCCGATGCGCCCATAAAATGCACATACCCTAAATTGTTTTTAGCTCTGCGGCAACGCAAGCGTTTTACATTTTTCAGAGGGCATCATTAAAATTAAAAGAAGAGTAAAAAATAAAAATGGAAAAATGAAAAACGAAAAACGAGAAACGAAGCCACAAAAACAGACAGCTGAATGGACGTTGAATGGACAATTTGAAAAGTTTTGGGCAAGGAAACTGCAGCCCTGGACAATGCGAATGGTCCAACTCTGGAAGAGAAGTTTTCGAGAGTGGAGGTGTGGAGCTAGGGGAGGATTGTCAAAAGTTTTCCGGGGGAGCCCTACAACGTTCCCCATGCGCTGCAGCTGCCCTCTGGATGCAGAAATTTTATTCATGACGGAAGCAATACTCAAATTTCGTCTATTAATATTTGGGAAAGGGTTTTCTGGGGGGTGGAGGAGGAGTTCTGGGTACAGCTGTCAGACCTTAGCTGGGTCCAAGTCCAACTTCCAGGCTCTCTACGTATCCCAACATCTGTCCAAGTGTCAGTCCAACTGTCTGTTTGTCTAACTGACACACACACATACCGTCTCTCATCTAAACAAATGCGCATACAGATGTGGTCAGCATGAGTTGGTGGTGCGATGCACTTGAAAAAATTTCTATGGAGTTTTCAAAATTAAATTCAAGAAAAAGGAAAGCAACCCAGTCTTCTATTTAATTCCGCTCGACTCAAAAGACCTTTAAAAACTAAAAAAAGAGTTTTTAATAAGATTATAATTATT
Organism: Drosophila lutescens; assembly: GCA_037075285.1. NCBI lineage: Eukaryota > Metazoa > Arthropoda > Insecta > Diptera > Drosophilidae > Drosophila > Drosophila lutescens. The sequence continues at coordinate 1,207,388 of JBAMCF010001109.1, forward strand.
GTGGTTTTTGGAAGAAAACTATAATATTAAAAGTTATGAACCAGAATTAAAGAATCTGCTTTTACAGGTTACTTAAATTATTGAACACGTAATATTCTATTCTTTTGTAACTCAAGGAATCTATTTACCGGAAATTTAATTATTATTTGTTAAATTTGTTGTTCAGTGCACAACCATGTTAGTGGTGGTACAGTTAGCCCGGTTGCACATTGCCAACATAACCTCAAATTGCATTCCTAATTCCTTTTATACTCCATCTCGTCCCGATTCCCCCGGGGGAGCACTTTCTGCAAAATGTGCAATTTCCGCTTGAAAGGCTGGCTGGCATACAATCCATCCCCGAATTCCTGGAAATATTTTGCAAAACAGAAATTTATTATAGCCATTTTATTATTTTGCGGACTAACTTCATGTTGGCCCCAACATACGTCATATTATTGTCTAAAGTGGAACGAAAAACGGAAGTCAGTCAGTCAGGTGAGGTGGCAGAAACACTTTCCATCTGCAGATATCAGGCGGTAAAATATTCTGGCCACTTATATTGCGCAAATGTTTTGTTTGGGATTCGTGAGGGAAATGAAAAACAAGCAGGCTTTGTTTTTTTTTTCTTTTGAAAATTTAAATAATTGAAATACTTGGCATTAGATGAGGTGTAAATGGAGCAGGATAACTCAAAAATGCAGTACTAAATTTTAAGTTTTGTTTATGAAATGAAGTCTATTAATTTCATACTTATTATCTAGATTTTTTGTATTTAATATCCGTTATAGCTTTAAACAGAAAATAAAAGAGTATAGAGTAGTAATCCTAAAATATTTACTATAGAGCCTCGAAGTTCAGTGTATGATTAACTTTAAGTGGATCTTATAAATTAGTTATTCGTTCGGATATCTAATGAATATAAGTAATACTGCATTAGTAATTAAAGGACTTAATTTAATTTTAAATTTCGATCAATTTTCCTTAATTTATCCATAGCTTACAGAAACGACAACACTTAAAATCGGTTTAAAATACTTAAGCTGCTGTTTGTCAATTACCATTTACATTCCCAGCTTGTTGGTTTGATGTCGAGAAATGTTGTGTTTTAACCTCAGCAAAGGCAAACTTGTGGCAGCTACAATGAACATGAATTTTAACTTGTCGTTTGTTGCATTTGTCAACTGCTATCGTTGTTGTAGCATTTGATGTTGTTGTTATTACTGGTGTCGCTGTTGTTTTTGCCGCCAGTTCCTGTGGCTCCTGACCATGTGCCACTCCTCGCTATTGACAGAGATCCGAGAGCTAAACTCGCACTTGGACGGAAATGCTCGATGTCCTGGGTGTCCGTTTAGCCCCGTCTCTTTCGTCCCCCAACTCAAGCCGTCTCTTTCTGCAAAGTTCGTGTGCCTTGTTTTAGAATTTGCAGTCTGCTTTTCGGATTGTTAGCCCCTCTTCTGTCCTCTGTTCTATGTGGGCCAAACTTTTTGAAACTGTGCCAACTTTTGGCTTGTTTTTGCCTGATAACTTCATCATCGTCGACGTCCTCTCGTCATTCTCATTCAAGTGGAACCAAAAAAAAAGAGAAAAGATGACGTAAAAAAACGCAATACACCGCACAACACAAAGAAAAGGAAAACTTGTTGGCCAAATGTTTTGTCATGATTTTCCCTCCTCTCTAGATGGCTGTCTCTCCCCTGTTTGAGGTCTTTCTCTTATGGACTCATCTCCTGTCAATGGAAACCTGCATCTTGACTGGGTATGCACATCACTTGGCCCAGATTATCGAACTTCCAAGTGGGAGCGAAAGGGAGCGGTATGAATCGGGTGAAAGAGCATCACAGGTGAAAATCTCAAACTCGAAAACTATTTTATGAATGTAGATTTGGGAACATTTAAATTTTCTTCTTACACATTAAATACAAGAATACAAGATTTAAAGCAGATTTTACTTATTTATAAAATTGTTTCACAGTAAACATAGGTAAGTATATGAAGTTATTAATTTTACCAAATGGGTTATTAATTGATTTAAAAGGTAAGATTGAAATGATATTGCTCATCTATAACATGATGAAAATTAAAAGTTACAAGATTTTTTTCTCATTTAAAAATTTAAAACTGAGTACCTATTTATTTTTATTTTTAGTAAAATAGCATATTAAATCGCCTGACAGTTGAATAATGCGCATAATGGCAGGGTAGCCTTGTAAACTTTGTTCGAATCATTGAAAGTCGAGTTATGGAAGTTCGTCTGTGCAGCATTTTCCACCTGAGCTAATGGCTTTTTGTTTTGCACATTTTGTAGCTTCGAGTAATTAAATTTATGGATGCATAAAATGGCAACCTGTTCGATGCTCCGGTGTTCTACGCCCCCGTCTGTTCAAATGTTTGACTTTTTCGGCCATGTCCATAAATGTCCGTCCGAAGGTCCCGCTGTCCATTTAGGCCACATTCACATTCACATCCACATCCACATCAACATCGAATGAGCGGCTTATGTGCGCCCGATGCTGCTTTGCTGGCTATTAATTTCGAGTGGTTCGGTTCACTTTCGGGCCCATGTGTACACATGTTTGGGCTTGTAAAAATGTCATGTTAATTTGTGGATTGTGCGACCGAAATGGAGCACCGAAAGAGAGGCAAAGTCGGGCGAGGCATGCAAATAAATGTCTCGCACAATCCACCCACCCACACCCAGGTACATCCAGAGAAAAATATGGTAAACTCAGGGCCTTTAAAAGTCGAACTATAGTTCTATAAACTATAGTTTTATTGGGGATAGAGATAATGATATGTTTTGTATACTTAATGTCTCCATAACTATAACTCAAAGATTTTAATTTATACATTTTAGAAATAAAAATAAATCTTTTTAAATTTGTCCACAATAATTATAGTAACAATAATGAAATGATATTGCTATTATAATAATATAATATATAATATAATTATTATAATAATTATTATAGCTTAGTTACATTTATATTTAAAAATAATTTTAATAATTCTAAATTCTTCACCATCGTTTTTCTATCTGTACTCTGCTTCACACACATAAACTTCCACCCACACACAGATACCGCCACCCACGCATCGCCAAGGAGCGAAAGAGACGGCGAGCACGGCTTTGGAGACGGGCTTTTTGCAGATTTATGAGTGAATCTGATAAGTGCTGCCAATAAATTTTCGGACAACAATTTACAATGTTCAGTCCATGTTCGTTTCCTTACGTTTTCCAAGAGGGAATCGACTGAAATTGGGATTGGCTTGGGTACCGTATTTTGGGTTATTTTATTGCAATCTACTGGACAAAAGTAGGCTGAAGGAAGATGCCAGAGTGCGAGGCTCGCAAAAATAAGGGAAAACAATTTGGTTCAAAGGCGGATAGCACCCGGTGTCTAACTGTTATAGATTTTATTGGTTTGGAAAGTGATTGTAGATATATACTTCAACAGGGAAGGAACTTATAGCACAGAAGCAGATGGACGGACTCATATATCCATCTCAAAAGTTTTTTATTTACTTAGCTACATTTTTCCGAACAAAAAATATCGACTGCAAAGTAAATCAAATATTGGCGAACGATAAGGAAAATTCTTTGTAGAATCATTAGGTTGATATATGAAGTAAAAATAAAATTCTGGTCTAAATAAATATTTAAATATTAAGATAAAACCTAACCTATGATTACAGCAAAATTCAATGGAAATTCAAATACAAATCTGTATTCGTTAATTATTATTTGTATGCTTTTGTAATATTTGTATGGCTTAATCTAATGTCCACCATTCATTTGTAATCCCTCCAATTATTCTATTTCTTAAGGACTTACCGCAATATTACGGCAGCTCGGCAAGTGAACATTACGTATACGTGACGTACGTATACGTAATGTAATCACAAACATGGCCACACAAAGAAACAAACACACACTGGCACACCCAGGAGCATCAACAAAAATCCAACAATGGCAACAAAACCACAGAGAAATCAGTGAATTATACAACATTTAAGCAAACAGAGAATGCCAACGCTCGTTCGTTCGAGGATGCATAGAAATCCAGCAGAATTAAGTTAAGGCGCTTCCGACATCCTCCCATCCACCCATCCACCCAGCATCTGAATCCCTCGCCCCTGGAAAACACAATGGAGCTAGTGCGGCGTCGAGGAGCCCAAGTTGGCCAAAAACTTTACACACTGCCAACTCGACTCGGCCAACTGAACGGGTTGAGGGATAGTGGCTGAAAGAAAGCATCGCAGCAGAAGTGAAATAAAGTTGAATGTAAGCAAACAAGTTGAACCAACAAACCAAGTCTCTAATTGTATTTGTGTGCGTACGTGTGTGTGGGTATGGTATGGGGAGGGGGCGTTTTCGCCGGAGGCGTGGCAGTGTGTTTTATGCGGCAAACCGGAACGCACCACTTTGGTGGGCTTGGGCTGCATGGCTGCAAAATATGAAGAAGCCAAATCAGCGGGCGAACTGCAGCAGGAAAGGAGCAAGTCCGAGTCCAACAAGACGTGAAATGCAGCTTTTTCGGCACAACGCTCGAGCACAAAAGCCTGGACAAAAAACGAGCACACACACAAACAACCCACCTTTGAGCTAACAAAAAGCCGAGCAAATGTACAAAAGCCAAACTAGAATGGCGAACGGAGGAGTTCTACGCAAGGAGCCACCGAAATCCTACGAATTCCGCATATCCTCGCCTTCAAGGACCCTCCATTCGGGGCGGAGTTTTGTGGCACGTTGAGGTGAAGCATTCCGGGATCTCAGCCTAAGCCTTCTACAGCTGCTACCGAGTCCGGATGCCGTCCTTCAAGGAACAGAACAGAGCGAACGAAATAAGCCGCACGCTTAAAAAAACGGAAATCTAGGATCGTAGGATACCTTCTAAAGAGCTTAGGTTGGAAAGAAACCTTAAGAACCAGCTGATCTTAGATAAAGATAGTATATAAGTATTTCAATATATTTATTTATTTATTAGGATATATTACTTTCCAGATAAAATATAATGTTTTACTTACATCTGTATTTTATGGGAGGTTTCAGAGATCCCTGATAAATGTTTACGGATATTTCTATAATTAAAATCCTTAAAATAAATACTCAACAGATCTCAAAGGATCTCAAATTCTGAAACAAAGAGTTTATCAAAAGTATATAATCACTGGGTTTTACTACTCCTGATACTCAACACAAACCATATACCTCTTCAATTTTGGCCAGGACGAAGTACCACAATCCGGAAATATGCCAACGAAAATGGGACAATCGAAGTGAAAGGGATGTATGGGCGGAGAGCGAGATGGGACCAGAAAATAGAGAAAGGAACAGCGACATGAGTACATTTGTTTATGTGGAACCCGAAAAGATGGAGATGGAACCTCCTTTCGGCTCCTCCCCGAGGACTCCTTCAGCTGGCAAGCGTTGAAATGGAACAAATGAACTAAGTCGAGAATTGCCAACTGCACACTTGAGTCGCACAGAGAAATAAACCCCACCAAGGGAGGAAGAGCAGCCACAACAACAAGAGCACTGACGAGAGTTCCGCAGAAGCAGCCCAAACAAATGATTTCACAAGAAAAGTTAAACTTGTAAATTCAAATTTCACATTTGTCTGGAATTCGCAATTACACTTTGGCAACAACAATGAAATATGTCCGTTTGCTACACAGCTACACCTGCCCAAAAATGGGAGGGGATTTGAATTCAGGGTTTTTGGGTTCGGGTTCGGGTTCGGGAGCTGGAGGTATTTGCCCCTTTAATCCACCGCACACCACCCAATCTTCATGGCTCATTGTTCGGCCTTTCAAATGGAGCATGGAGGTGGAGGTTGGAGGTTGGAGGTGGAGAGGACAGGCGAACAGAAAGAACGGAGTTGCCTCCTAAAGCATATTGTAATAATCCAAATGAAATTAAATGTACCGTAAACATTTCGAATTACGGGAGCTACAGCAACTTCAGGGTTCTGGCATGCCACAGCAACAACAATTCGGAACTGTATCTTTGAGTTTACCAACTACAAGATACCTCTTAATAAAGATAAAGTAAACATGGTGGAAAAGGATAATCCAAAGGCAGAGTGCATTCCAAAACAAAAAATTTAATTCGAATATAAATTTTCCCTACTCTTTTTAAAAACTATAAAATAAGTAAATAAATGTAGTTTATCTCTAGCTCTTTTAAAAAAATGTATATAAAGATAATATCAATTTATGCAATATTTCATATATTTTTTTAAGTAAGACACTCTTTTACCTGATACATCGAGTTGTATACCCTGTAAAAGTAGAAACAATAGCAGGTGCAAGCGGTGCCCCAAGAGGCGAGCCAATAAAAATGTCCGTAATTGCAAAAGCGAAGCATGGCCAGAATTTTGGATTGGGAATGGAATGTAGGGGCATGTATGTTTGGAAAGGGGATCCACATTAGCTGGTTGGATGTTGAATGGAAATGGCTAAATTTTAAGTTTCAATTTTGTGAGAGCTCTTTTAAAAATATTTGGAAACTGAGAAAAATCTCATACAAAGAAAGAAAAACAAGGAAGAAATTTCCATTTAAATTTATAGATTTTTAAAAAACTAAAAAAATCTCAGGAATTTCAAATAACACTTACTATACTTAGCAATAAAAAAAACGGATTAAAGTGAAACTAATTGGATTGAATATTAAGTATTTAATAAACAATATTCTCTTTAATATACATTTTAGTTCAATTTAAGAGCTAATGCCTCATTATTTCTATGAAATTCCTTTATGCATTCCTATGAAATTGGCCTGCTCAACAGCCAATCATCATTTCACTCGTAAACATTGCAAATTACCACCCACAGCCGGGTAATCACCATAACAATATTTCAATCGCTCCACATCGATCTGGATCCCCCGGCGATTCGCCCAACTATTCAATTGGCTCCTCGACTGATGGCAAAGCACCATTAAATTAGCGAAATCAGTCAAGTAAAGGAAAAATAAGATCGACTTAAGTAAAAGCCGGCCGACAAAATTGCACATTTTACAAGTTTACGAACCACTAAAAGAGGATCGTCGGCGAAAAGCCAAGAGCCTTTTTGGCGAATTTATTTCTAAAACAACTCTATCGCGATCACCTGGCGACGCAGAGCGGCCCATAAAGCCAACGATTTATTGCCCAAGTCGGCAACAATTTGACAAGCAAATTGCTATAATTTCTGGACATTGCAATGGGGGGGATTCCCCCGCTGCCAAAGAATGCTGTGTCGACATGGGCAGCGCTCTTTTTTCGCGCTTTTATCTGCGGAAATTTATGTTGGCGATAAAGCCCCAACGACTACTGGACTGGAACTTCTTCTGTGCTTCTCCGGTTCTCCGGTTCTCCAGTTCTCTGGAGAAACCGAAGCCAGGAATTACTTGGCCCAAGGCTGGCATCTAATTGCGGGCCATTCGGATGGATCGGCGTTGTCCGTTAAATTGCCATAATTTCGCCTGGCTTTACGAGCTGCCAGGGAATATTCTCTCCACCATTTCTCGAGCGACCACACATATCACAGAATAGTTGAAGGCAGTGCCAAGTTCGCACAAAAGTTTTTGGCGATCATTTGGGCTATTAAATCGCAATTAAATGCGTGACGTGTGGTCCGCAGAGGTCATAAATCCCAGGGAAAATAATACAGAAATGGCAATCATCATTAAAAATGCAAAGAAGCATAAAATTGGCCAAAAACGGGAAAGAGGAGCCCAGAAATATAAATGATTTCCTTGGGCATCATCAAAAGCAGCGATAAGGAAATGTTCTTCTTTTCCATACACTGATGGAAAATTAGGGATAAAGTAAAGAATTATAAACTTTTATTTAAATGTGAAATTCTGTCTTTAATGACAGTGTATGATAAAATGCTTCAAGTAGGGGTCTACAATTTTCTATCTTATTTAAACAAATACAATTATTAACTGTAAACGTATTTTATACATTAAATATGAACTACAAAAACTTAAATACAATTTTTAATTATTTATTTTAACTATTTAGTTTTTTATCAGTGTATTTATATTTTTTCTTATTTTCAAGTCGTAAAATCGCTGGCGAAAACTCTGCCGACAGTGTCATAAAAATTAAAAGAAAATCACAATTTTGGTTTTGTTTTGTCGCTTTTGTTTTCGTTGCCTTAAATTTAATATCTTTTTGTCAAACAACGAAATAAGCTTTTTAAAAAAGTTACCAAGGCCAGCTCGCATTTTATGCAGACTTTCGGACTAATTGTTGCCCAGTGCGTGCATTTGGGAATTACGGCAGTTGGGGGTTTTGATGGCACTTAGAAAGCCGTTAATCCTAATTTTATGCACCAGGTCTGCTGGCCTGGCCAAGCCAATTTAATGGCTCACTTCCCATGGCTCATAATAATGTTGATTCCTTGCTGATTCATAAATTTACGTTAGGCTGGGGAAAAAATGGACGAAATGGGTGGAGGCGGAGTTGCTTTAGAGGTCCCCAAGCCATTTGAAATCCCAACAAATTAGTGGCCAGTGATCACCTGGATGGTCATGAATTTTAAATGGAAAAAAAGGTTTCAACTCAGTAACAGTTGTAAATACAGTCACGAAGTGCGCTACATAAAACTATCAGTTGAAATCAACCAGAAATAGTAAATTTTCTCAAACTATAACATTTTAATAAATGGTCTATATTAATCCATTAATCCGTTAAGTTGGTTAATAAATTATAAAAGATTGTCTCAAGTTCTTTCGCAATAGTTTTAAAAATTAACCTTCTGAGTACTCGAGAGCATTTTCCAACACTTATTTACAGAGTCGATAAGACCAAGCATCGATAGTAGTTGCATTGGTCTAAATATCGATAGTTCGCCAAGAGCGATCGCAGCATATTTGAGCACTGCACAACACTTGAGGACGCTGGAAAAAGTTTAAGTGAATTTAAGGCAATTTAATATTAAAATGCCCAGAGAAACTGCATTATGTATAAACCACAAACTAACCATTATTTCGGTGAGTTCTGACAATACTAAAATAGTTCGGATATTTAAGGGTTTACCTCCTTTCAGCTGAGCATCAACGATTGTTTGGGCTGCGATCAAGTGCATCTGAATTTCTCCACCACTGATAATGTGCACATAATCATCTATGACTTGATCAAGAATCTGCCGGAGGATCTGCCGGCTGTAACTCCCGTGGCCCAGGCCATTCTGCTAATCTGCTCCTTAACCTATCCGGATGGCGAAAGTCTAAGCAAGATTCCCCAACTCAAAATTGGCAAAGGAAAGGGAAGCGTTTCCATGAACTTTGAAATGCATCCCCTGAAAAATGGAGATAATACCACGGTGCCCGCTGAAGAGCTGGAAAGCGATCTGGATGAGACGCCCTGCACCTCAAGGCAGGCAATGGAGCGTCAAAAGAAGCGAAAGGAGCGCAAGGATAAGGAGGCGTCCTTGAGGATCATACAGTCCAATGTGATCAAGGTGACAGTAAGGCGCAAGTTCGATACCTTCTCCACTTTAGACTCGGTTTCCTATCGGATCAATGGAGGCAAGAGCGAAACCGCCAGCATTCCGGAATTCCACGACATGTTCTTTGTGCCCCCCGAGCACTCGAGCAATTATTTGAGGCGTCTGTACAAGGAGTGCTCCGGAAATTGGCTTAAGGTCATACAAAGCGAGGGCGCTGGCGATGCCTATAGCAACATCAAGTAGGTTTTATGTTTTGCGAAGATATGTAATTGTTCTATACATTTTTATACCCGTTACTCGTAGAGTAAAAGGGTATATTGTATTCGTGCAAAAGTATGTAACAGCTAGAAGGAAGCGTTTCCGACCCCATAAAGTATATATATTCTTGATCAGGATCACTAGCCGAGTCGATCTAGCCATGTCCGTCTGTCCGTCTGTCCGTCTGTCTGTCTGTCCGTCTGTCCGTATGAACGCTGAGATCTCGGAAACTATAAAAGCTAGAAGATTGGCATTTTGCATACAGATTCTAGGAGTTCCTACGCAGCGCAAGTTTGTTTCAAAAAGGTGCCACGCCCCCTCTAACGCCCACAATCGCTTATATACGATTTTAAAAATTTCAATATTTCGGAAAAGTAAAAATGCAGTTTTATTGTGTTTATCAATACCTATCGAAATGTAGAAGAAATTTTTCAAATCGGACCATTCGTTAAAAAGTTATGCGTGTTCAAAGTTTCTATCTCGATCTCCCTCGCACTCCCTTTACCTGAGTAACGGGTATCTGATTGTCGGGGCACCCGACTATAGCGTTCTCTCTTGTTTTTTATTTAAAAAATGGCTAAACATTTTTTTTTGTAAATTGAATGCAGTTTCAACTGTATTTACACTTCCAGTAAACTAGCCAAACTAGAAAAAAGTTATTATGATAGATTTGTTAGATTGACATCATATCACTAAAAACGTATAAGACGGATTAAGATTCTTAAATTTTATATCTATTTTAAGCGGAAAATAGCTAGTTCAGAAGCAATATCTACAAGAATTTAAGTTAAGTGCCATTTTCAAAGTTAACTATTCCTTTTTTTTTCAGAGAACACGATGGTCCCTTCGAGACCTTTGTTAGGCTCTTCGATCGCCAGGCGATGGAGCCTCAGGACGTGGTTTGCCAATTGTTCAAAACATGCCTCCATGTCAATGAGGCAGTGCGTCTAGCGGAGGGGAAGTTTGTATTGGAGGTATTGAACCAAGTGCGTCAAATATTCGAGTACATCACTAGTAACGAATACACCGTTTGGTTTTTGGTTCCCAGTCTAAATAATAAGGAGCAGATGCGTCCCATGGTGAGAATATATTTTTGGGCCTCAACTGATTTTCTTCAAGTTGGGGTATCTTTTTCAGAACCTCGACGACCTGGATTTGACCAAAGTGAGAACCTCCATTCGAGCCGCCGGCGATACTAGGAATATTTACTGGGCCTATACAGATCACAATATCAAGGACTTGCTGATGGTGGCTTTTCAATTGGCCCTGGCCACCATTACCCAACAGTCGGTTATAGTTATTAGCCATTTGGAAATGGTTTGTATAATATAACAATAATTTTATATATTTGTGGTTATAATTTCCTTATTTATTTGAACAGCTTTCGGATTTTGTATCCATGCAATATGTGACGGCAAATTATATGGTCGACTCAAATCTTGTAAGACCTTTCCCTTACTTGAGGCAACTATGTATTTTAATAAATGTTCATCACTTTTAGGATGGGATCTGCCATCCCTACCTACAGCGCATCGTTGAGACGGCTATATTTTTGGGCACAATTGTCATTATTGAATATCCCAGTGTCTTTACACTCTTGCAAGAAGGTCGCCAGTTGATCAAGTGTTATCAGATCAAACAGAGCACTTCGGGTGCGTTTCGGTGGGAAGTAGAAGATGATATAGTCCACTACAATGAATCACTCAAAATTCTCAAGGAGTCGGTCGTCGACTATGAGAAGGCTATATAGTTTGCCAAAGAATCTATTAGGTAAGTCACTCTATTCCACGAAAATGACATATACCAACTGACTAGCGTGCAATTTCAGCTTCGCCTCGACCAAAATTCATTTATCTGCCGTCTGCGGCTTTCACACGCAAATATTTCCATGCTCATTTTCTAATTACGCCACAGCTCACGGGCCAACTGAACTCATCCTTCAGCTCCATTTCAATTAGGGTTTTGCCGGCTGTCAGTTTGAGTGCCAGTGGTGGATCAGCCGAGGGTCCTTGCACCACCAACAGCTCCAATGCGCCGCACAAAAACAGCAACTACAATGGCTGTCAGACAAGAGGCACGCGTCATTTGCCGGCGAAATGCATTTTGCGCCAACCAAGACCATTTTTAGCTAAAATCACCCGGTGACCCAGTTCCTCGGCTAAGAGCCCGGAGATGCATCCTGATGGAATGCTGACTGACTGACTGGCTGACGGACTTGAATGATTGGCGGTTGTTGGGGCAATTCTTTTTGGCGCTGATGGGAGGAAATCATCCTTTTGCAGGCACGAAATTTTGTTCGAAGTTTTCCATTAGCATTGCGAAAAATTTAAATGAATGGGAGTGGCGAAGTTTTCTAGTTAATTAGTGATCATTTTTAAAATTAATTATATTTGTATCTTGTGCTTATTAATTGTATTGTATATTTCCTATAAATTTATTATAATCAATGTTGACAAACAAATCGTTTAGTTAGATTTATTATAAAGTATTTATTGCTCTCAACTTTTAAAGCCTTCCAATGATAATGTATTTAATTTTAAATTTTAATCGATTTTAATATTCAATTTTAGTTTATTGATGGTAAAATTATTGGGAATTATGAAATCAGAGCCTATTAACTATGTTTAATTTCACAAGATGTAAAAAGCAATAAAATCTTCTCACCATTTTAATACTTTATCATACCTGTTGATAGAAAAATTACTTACGATCTAGCCGTGGGCTGTTTTTGTTATATGCAAATGCCATTTTAAATTTATTAGAGAAATAATGGCCCGAGGGTCATGGTGCCGAGGCAGCTGTTCGTCTACGCAGGTCATAAATAATGAAACGAAAAATGCATTAGACAGGTTTTTGGCTGTGATGCGTGCCACATTTCGCACCTCGTCCACGGGCGCGAGGAGATCGCATGCCGGCACTCAGCCAAATGACAGGCAACACAAGTAGTAACCCCCTCTATAAGTAAGCTCCCCTCGATCCACAATAGCTGTATGTGCTATGTTCATTAATTGCGCAAGAAAACAAATGCTGCATTTTCCAGTGTGAATTTTCTTGCGTTTTGCAATTTTGTGGCTGCCTTGGGTTCGTTTTATTTTTCGGTTTTTCTGCTTCGGCAATTGGAAAGTGCACACAAAACTCCACCGGCTGGGTCTTCTTGTTCATGAACAGCAAATTAGTTTCTACTAAATATTATTTGATGGTTTTTATTACCAGGCATCCGAGAATACGGAACTTAAATGCAAATTTAATGGCAATGAAAGCCATTAACAGACAGTTTGCTTACTTTGAATTTAATTCAGTCAGTGCCAAGTGTATAAAAACGAATTGGAATTATATACGAAGAGGATTATGAGGAAAGAAATAGTTTTAAAAAATATTAAATTTATTTTATAGCGATATATGTGTTAGTTTTTTCAAAAACACAATTTAAAAAATTGCATTTCCTATAGAGCTGCTATAAAGGTTTTTATGTAAAACCAGAAAAAGGGAACCAACCATTTTTGTTCTAATTATAAATTAATGAGCATACTTCTGCGCCTTCCTGGGTTTCTTATGGGGTTTTTTTTTTTTGCTGGGCAATCGGTAATTATACGGGACTTGGGTTTTAAAAGCTGCCGCATGTCGGAAGCTGCTCTTTTTTTGCTTGCTGATTCTACCTATTCCTTCTCAGCTTTTCGGGCGACTTTTGACCCAACCCTTGACCCCAACTCACTGACCGCTGGCAGCTGCTAAAAGCGCCAACGAGTATTAAAAACTCGTTTCGACTAAATATTTAAACAGTTTATTATGCTGGAGCCCTGATGCCGTAACATGCCACACATGTGGGCGTGGCAGTGCCACCCACAAGCTCCAGCGAACCCCCTTTTTTGCACTCCCCTCAGCCGCCCCCGCTGTCTATGTAAAATGGCGCGTGCATTGCGCCAAAAGGAAATTCAAATTTGAATTAATTATGATGCCACGCCTGGATGCAGGTCCCCATGTCCTCGTTCCCGTGTCCTGGCAGATATTGCAATTTGTTGCTGTTTTTCCTGCTGCTTCTGCCATCGCGGTTCTGCGGGTCTTTTGGTCCCCGGTCCATTCCACATGGGTGGGGCATTTGTTGCACATTTACCAAATAACAAATAATAGCACTTACCGTCCCTCCGGGGGCGCCAAAAAGTGTGCGCAGCGGTGTTTGCGGGAGCCGTTATTTAATTTTTTGTTTAACAAAATGCAAACAACATAAGCAGCTTGGCGATGGGTTAAGGTCTCCGCCCGCGAATGAAATGTTTTGGAAAATTTGGCCAGCAAACAAGAGCTTAAACAATTCGTGTGCATACAGTGGGCTTTAAATTGAAAATCGATAGTCAGCTAAATTAAAACAAGGACAAATTGTAAGAGCCTGTGAAAGTTCATTAAAAATATTTATTATATATTATAAATATTTTTTTTGATGGACAAAAAATATATTTAAGTTTTGTCCAAAGAAACCCTAATATGTTTAAAAACACATGTGTGTATATTTGTGCTAAAACTAAAAGTCTCTTAGGTCCTCCATAAAAATTCATTTCGCCTACTATTTTCAACGCAATTAAAGCAGCAAACGAAAATTCTCACTTTTGGTGGAGATACCACCCACAAGGTCATTAACATTTAACTGATCAAAGCCGCGTGGTGAGCGGAACAGGTGAAATCAACCATTTAATTCCTCTGCCAGCGAGTAGAGCCACAAAAATAGACGGCCGCAAGAGCAACAATCGATGATGGCGAAAAAAAGGAATATCAAAATGCAGTGCAGAAAAAGAGGCTTTAATGGAACGTTTGATGAGATACAACAAAATAAAGTGGTGTATAAGAGACCTATAACATACCCTTTGATTTGTTTTATGAAAATAACCAAATATTTAGGTATTGGATAAACATTTTATTAAAGTCCAGAAAAGGGTAGCTTCCTCAAAATTGTGTAGATCAAATGATGTGCCTCAATCAATAGTTACCAATATAATACCAATGTGGTTTAAGAACATATAAACCCAGTTCAGAATACCCTATAGCTGAGGTAGAACCAGGTATAATAAAGTGAGCGAAAAACAGCGAAAAAGCGAGTTTGGTTTCTGCATTTGCGTTTAATTACGAAATAATCCAAAGCGAGTGAGGCACAGGAAAATCGATGGGCTGTGGTGATGGGGGATGGGGATGATGGTGGGTGTAGGGCGTGAGGTGGTGAAAGCAGGATGGGCTGGAGGATGTGGTGGGGCATGTCAGCGCCAATGATCCAGCAGCGGACAGGCCGTTGACGTTGCTAACCCAATTAAACTGTCGCCCGACTGAGCAGATAGCCCTTGCACACTCTCCCATGGAAGCCTGCTCCTCAGTCATTCCCACCGCTTGATTCCCACCCCCTCAATTGCAATTTGGTCCTTTGGCCGACCGAATGAGTAGCAACTGTTTGGTCTGCTGTGAACTGGCACTTTGCCCAAGTAAACCGCAGAAGCAAAAGCCACGCAAACGTTCGGCTTTCCGGCCTTCAAGCCGCCTGATTTTCCCTACTACTACCGCTGCTCGCTCGCTTCGCGGCGCTTCAATAGCAATTTGGCTAAACTCCTTTTTAATTTCGACCGCACTTCCGTCTCACCGCAGTTGACGCCTTGGAATAAAGCCAGACTCAGGGATGGCAGCGTGAGCCATGGATGTAGATAGATATTTTATAAAAATAATTGAGTTTTTCTTTCACTTCGGCGAAAGTTTGTCCTTAATATTTGTAAAATTTTAAAAAAGCTTGGCGCTCACATCCTTATAAATTTTAAAAGTGTAAATGTCATTTTGTAGTGTTTGTTAAGACCTATCGAAATGTAAAATAACATTTAAAAAGCAAACCATTTATTTATAAGTTATGAGCAAATAATGCTTTTTCGATATATAAATACAGGGAAAGAGAAAGCTCTGTTCGCCTATACAAATTTTAAAATATGAAATACTCTTTTAAATTATATAACTTTTAGTATTCATTTTAAATGTTTTATTTAATTTTTAATAGATTTTCTATCTATTTTCGGCTTCTTTTCACAGCTGCGACCTGAAATTGAATCGAATGTTTTGTTTTAGCCTTCGCTCGTTTTGCCTTCAAAGGAGCCCGCCTCTGCAGGATTATCTTTTAAATTCCTGTGGCAGGACAATTTTCAGCGGCATAAACGGCGCAAATTTCATTAGCATCAGGCTAGACATCATCTGCCGAACAAAGGGCGCTGAAAAAGAAATCTCTGGGATAAAGCCATTTTATTCAGTCTGTCTGGGCGAAATCAAATTTGGCTAAATGTGCGCAGCGTGTCTTGAAAATCTCGAAAGAACGAAGGAACTTTGGCCTGGAAAATCCCTCCCAATTTGAAGCTCTTTTAATTGTCTTGTTGGGAGGCGTTTCTTCCATATATATTTGTAATGTGCAAATATGCGAATATTGTTTTTCCCATTCTTCTGAAACACACCATATATATACGCATGTATACCCAACTTTCTCTGTTGACTCTCAACATTTTGTGTTGACTTTTATCAGCGGCCTTGAGCGGGTTCAAGACACTTCCTCCTCAGTTGCCAGGCGACTTTTGTTGAACTTCATCAAAGTTGGGCAAACAAATGCATTTCTCTGGTGCTTATGCAATTATCCCAGCCGAAACGAGAAAATTCCTCGTTTTCAGCCTTGTTTTTCTTGCCAAATTGTTTACACAATCGAACAAATTCCCTTTGCCTGGGTTTTGGCCAACGCATTTTTAATTAGTCTGAGTTGGGTTTTTCACTTTGCCGTTTCAATCGAAGGCTGATAATTGATTTTGGGATGCACAAATGTAAATATCCCAAAAGTCAATAAATGTTTGGATTTAATTAATACGTAGATTAATTTGTTAATATGCAATGCCATTTATTTGTTATATATTTTGTAAGATTCATAAAATGTACTATTTAATAAGAATAGAGATGAGGAATAACTTTTTTCAAAAGCTTTAGCTTTTTCAATTACCATTAATATCCCCCCTATGTTTTTGTAATTTTTTCCCTTGCTGGCTGGGTAATATAATATTTATTAAGTGTAAATAAGATTGCTCTGAATTACGTTGCACATTTGGGAATTTAATTATCAGCTTTTTGTTGTTGAACCTGGTCGGCTTTAAATTTTTTCATTTGAACTTAATTTGTTGAAAAAGTTGGCAAAAAACAACAATTGCCAATTATCAAAATAACAATTATAGGCAAATGAGTTAAATAAGTTAAGCGTGAAATTGCGAAAAAATTCAATTTAAATAGTTTGTTTATGTACCTTTTTGCCCTCTCGAATATATTTTTCTTCTATTTTAAAATTGCCTTTTATTTGCCGCAATTTATTTCAAGCGAGACAAACATCAGAAATTAGAGCCCGTCGGCGAAACATTCGTTTCATCACGGTGGAAAAGTCCATGGGTGGGGAAAGGGGGTTGGTATCTCGGATGAGACATAGCACAGCATGCTGTTTCCTCCAGGCCCAAAGGAGCATCCTTTGTTTGTAATTAATTTCAATATAGCAAGGCATTACAAGAGAAACTCAGTAAATTTCAAAGTATGCTGCGAAGCCAATAAACTCGGGCGAAGAGCTTCCAGGGGCGTGGGGCTGTGGAGGTGGGTTGCGAAGGGGGTTCAAACACTCGCAAACACATGGTGTGTAAAATACATTGTGAATATTGCACACGAAACGCGTGAGATGAAAGAAAATGCTAAAATTTAAACCTGAAACACGTGGGGAAAGAGGCGAAAGTTCAGTGGGTCGGTGGGTGGACTTTTCCGCTTCTGCCGCCCACCACCCCCTGAACAGCGGCGCATTACTTGGCCCATAAAGGTAGTTAAATTATGTTGACTGAAAAACAGCGTGTGTGAGTGTGTGTGCGGGGGAGGTGGTGGTGGGGAGGGGGCGTGGCATTTTAGTGGGTGGTTAGTGTACCAAGGTTTTTGCCGCCACCACCCACTCACAAATACCGATTCGTATTTTTGCGCCAGAGCAGATAAAAGTAACTCGAACTCGCCATTTTAGTTAAAATATTTGCACGTTCGCAGGGATTGCACGTCCATGGGTGAAAAGGGGGGGGGTTTAGTGGAGGGGGATGGGAAACTGTTTGGTTTGCTGTTCATTTTATTGGAATTCCCGTTCGCATATTGGCTGGGGAATTGTTTCGGTTGCCATCGCCTTCTTTTTTGATCAGCAGCTTTAGTCGTTGCCTCAAAATCCACACAACAGGGAAACCATCACAACGTTTGATTTAACTTGTATACAAATCTGATAATACCAAGCATTAAAGGTTTCACATTTGCATACGTTTTAAATTTAATAAAACTCACTTGTTTCTATCATTCGGGTAATAAAAATCATTGAAAATCTCTCTGACGCATTTCGAAGATTTTATAATAAACTCCCAGTGAAAAACATTTTCAGTAATATAGAACTTCATTTTGGCTTTGAAATATATTTCATTCTCCACATTTAAAGTTATCCAAAACTTTGACGCAACAGAACATTAGTTTAAGGAAGTTTCAAAAATCCGAAAATCATAGTTATAAAACGCTGGGATATTTCAACTACAATCATGTATCAAGCAAACCAAAAAAGCCCACAACAGCAAAAGAATTACGAGCTGCCCGATCCGCCCACCGATTCCATTTCTGCCCTGGAGTTTGTACCGCCATCGAGTTCCTGGAACGCACTGTGCGCTGGCAGTTGGGATAAGTCGGTGAGCGTCTGGGAAGTGCAATCGGACAAGGTCGTGCCCAAGGCCAAGATGTCTCTGGATGGCATTCCATTGGATGCCGCTTGGAACGATTCGGGCAGTAAGATATACGTGGCCGATACCAACGGCGCCGTGATCGAGTGGGATTTGGAATCCAACCAGCTGGCCAAGGTGGGTGCTCATGAGCGAGGAGCACGCACTTGCCATTTTCTGGGCTCATACCTAGTGACTACCTCCTGGGACAAGACCATTAGGGTAAGTATCTGGGATATTATAACAAAGAATTTAAAAATGTCTTTAGGATTTGATATTATATTGTTTTTAAGACCCTTAACTTAAAATATTTGAATCCAATTCAGTGGTTGCCAGCATAAAAATCATTTTCTCTGCCGCCGCTCTGCCAGCACACATACTGTGTGTGTAAATTTATCCCCCAGCTTCTGCTGGTAACCACCGATCTTAATCTAAAACAATCCTATTCGCTATATTCTATATTTATATTTTTCAATACTTTATAGTTCTGGGATCCGCGCACTCGCACCGAATTGGCCAAAAAGGATCTTCCGGATCGCAGCTTCGCCGCCGATGCCCTCCATCCCATGGCTGTGGTGGCCTGTGCCGATCAATCCGTCATGGTTTACAACATGAATACTGGACCCTTGGAGCAAACACAGCGGAGATGCCCTGGACAGAGCAGCGCCCAAGTACGATCCGTGGCCATTTATCAGGGCAATGAGTTGGGAGACAGAAGTTGGTTTCTAGCCAAATCGAATGGCATTGTGTACGAGCAGAGTTTGATGAAGAGTACAAGGGCCTTTCGGTGTCATCGCAGGGAGGCACTAGATGGCTACTTGGACACCCATGCGGTGCACGAGGTGAAGGTCAATAGGGTGACCAACCAGATGGCCACCGTGGGTTCGGATGGAGTTTTTTGTTTCTGGGACTCCCAGATGAACAACAAGTTGATGGAGAGCCAGGTTCATGATCAGCCGATTACCAAGTGCTCGATCAGCGGCGATGGTCAGCTATTCGCCTATGCCCTGGGCTATGATTGGAGTAAGGGATACGAGCACTTCGATCCCAGCAAGAAACCCCAAATATTTCTAAGACCCTTTGGGATTTAGATAGCCAACTAAAAACTAAGCAATTATCATTAAAAACTTGGTTTATCGAATTTTTAAACATTTTTTTCTAAGTTCATTTGTCAGAAATTGGTGTGAAATCGCCTGCTCTTTTGAGCCTTCGCCATTTCTGATTGCAATTAGTTAAGCTCTGTGTCGGCTCAAGTTTGATTGAAATATGGCTGGCAATTTCGGATGCAGCTCAAGCTGGTTTCCTGCCTTCCTAAGACCCGAATCTGCTCCTTCTGCCGGTTATCCTGCCTTCCGCTTTGGCGACAATTAACAAACAGTCAACTAATGCTCATAATGAGCTTGCATGCGATTAATTTTCCACTTGAGCTGTTGAATTTCACGCAGCCTCTCGGCACAGCCTCGGCCTGATTCCCTGCCCCATCTCGAGTGCACTCCATAAATCATATTCCATTGTCGGTGGCAGTTTCACTGTAGCAAGGAGCATGGGTCTTATCTGGCTGGAGAATTAGGAGGTGGCAATCGCCTCCATCCTCCAATTCCCTCACTTAATGCCGCTTGGAGAAGCCAGCTCGGCTCTGCATATCAGAGACTCACGTCAGATGTCACTAATCTAAATTTATGCAAATTGCCAACTGTCTGACTCGGCTCACATGCGATTTCCACTGCCGCCACCGGCAGATTCCGATTCCGAATGCAGAGAGCTGAAAGCGGAAAACTGAAAAGCTGAAAGAGACTTTGCAACAGTTGTAAAAATGCAGCTAAATTCAAATTTGACATGCAGCAAAGTCCGACTTGGAGTTGAAGTTGGATTGGAGGAGTGCAGAATATTCGCGGAGTCTTTCATTTGGGATGCAGAGCAGCTAGCTGCTACCAGTTACCAGTTACCAGTTGAATCAGCATCCGCTCGCCTGGCAAGCTCTTATTAAATTAAAACGAAGGCGTTTAAGTGCCGCCCCGGGCTACCATGCCAAGATTCAGAGACTCAATCTGATATGCAAAACATTTTTGAAATAACTCAGCCGTAAACAGTTTCAGCCGTAGTTCAGTGAATGGGAAGAGGAGTGGAGTGAAGTGGAGGTGCCGTGGATCGGGGCTCCATGTCTCAGCCAAGCTCAACTCAGAACTTCTCTCAAGCTTAGCCAAATTAATGGAAAAAGTTACACGCATCGCTAGCTCCTCCTATTCAGATTCTCCTCGTTCTCCACCTTCACCTCCCCGGGAAGGCAGCTCGCCAAAGGAGAAGGAGTCGGAAACATTCCAGCTGGCCGAAGGATTCGCACTTGATTAGTCGCCCGGTTGAGAGGGCCGATTGCAACAGAACAACGATTTCTGCACTGAGGTGGCCTGGATTTCGATTTCATTTAAAAGATGTTTTGTTAAAAACAAGCCGACTTAAAGTTTAAATAATGTGTTATTTTACTTATGAATGTCAAGTTCAAGCTATGTCAAATTAATAAATTAGTAAATTTCTAGTAAATAAGCCACAAATTCTTTAAAAGAAAACGAAAACGGCTTAGAACATAGAGCCCTACGACATTATTTTGTTTAACATTTTCTATTAAATTTTGAACCAAGGGACTCAATTTAATTAAATGATCTTGAAAGAAATAAGAACGTAATGAAATATGAATTTTAGACTTAGGTTTGTACGTTTTTTTGTCACAATCTTCTTAAGATTAACTGTTCTCTAAGTCTTTATAACTCGAATTTCTTGATGATATTTTATTAAATTTTTTTACGATTAAACCATCAATTTAAATAAGAATAAAAACCTAACGAAAATCATTATACAGATCTCTGAGTTTTCGTTTTTAAGAACTACCCGTTTTGGTCTCTGCCAGTTGGCAATGTTTTGAGAGCTCGAAGCTCCAAGTTGGCTTTGTGCGCATAGCCTTTCGGTTTCATTATCGCGAAAACGGCACGCGATGCCAGAAAACAGGGCCAAAAAAGCCGGAGCAGAACCAAAAGCGAAATCCAGAGCCAAAGTCGCAGCAGCAAGAGCTCCGCACATTGGCCGCCATTTACAAGTCGGCGCGTTTGTAATCGCTTGCAGCGAGCTCCATTTGCCCTTCTGGCCCCTCTTGCCCCTCCTTGGCCCCCCCTTTGCCCGGCAGCCAACTTGCAACAGCCAACTGCCACTTACGTGCCCATATGCAAAGCGACAAAGTGTGAAATTTCACTGAGCGTTGCCCCCACATGGAAATCGGAGGATGGAAAGGCTGGGAGATCAGGGGGAGAATCGGGCATCACACGTGTGCCCGTCTGGAGGGAAAGATTCCAGTTGACCAGCTGGCCATGTTTTCATAAGCCCCCCAAAATACCTGATACGCAGCAAGTTCTCTCGTCTGGCTAATTAATGCAGCACTGGGGAATTTCTGGCTTAAAGGGTCTGAAAGAAGGAAGGAAATTAAGTGTGAGGCAACCAAAATATTACACAAAATAATCAATAAGAAAACATAGGTATTTATTGAGTATTATCAAGGATATAATTTATTAATATTTAACGGCGCAATGAATTTTTTAAGTAAAGAACTTACAAAATTGTGTCAAACTTTAAAGTAGTATATATACTAGGTCTAGAAAATATTTGGCTTTACTTCGATAATTTTATCAGTGTAGTAACTACATCTTTGGGACACTTCAAGAGCATCCATAGAGCAGCGATAAATTCCCTTTTTTCTTGGCGTATCGCTGGCTGCACAAAGAGCTTCCACTTTTGGCCAACATTTGTCAGCGGCTTGCGCCCTTATTTTATTTGCACTTGTCTTCAACTACTGTTTATACCCCCCTTTTCCCACATCTAAGATGTAACAATTTCAACCTATAATTTATTCAGCTAAATCCTTTTGCCGCCACGAGCCAAGCAAAACGAGCGGAGCAGTGAAAATAAATTAAATGGAAATCATTTGTCTTGCTCAACAAAATATCACGCAAATGGGCGAAAGAGGAGACCGAAATGGTTTTCCAGGGGCACCCAACAAGTGGCGGCTCCCGAGGAAATTTGCATAAAGAAATAATATTCATTGTGCGAGGGAGAGGGAGAGGACTGGGCAAAAAGGATTTGAACATGTCAAAATTGTCCTTGACGGACGCGAAAGTGGATAAGATGGTTTCCTTTTATTCCCAGAGCTAAGGTTCTTTATTTTGTGTCCAGTTCTTAAACTCCGTTTAAAGACGCCCGCAAGTATGCAACAATTTTGGGTCTCTCGCTTTCTTTGGCTCTGCTAAACCTTTGGGGCTTATCACAACTTAACTATATATCCGCTCGGTGCCATGGCAATTTACTCGTGCCACGCCCACATAAACAAGGCATCCGGCGGTCGAAACTATCTGGAAAATCTCAGTCGGGCCAGAAAGGGGCGATTAACAAGATTAAAAGCGCCATTAAATGCTTTGATTCGGTTCTGGCCAAGACCACGCAACCGCAGATACGCAAATGTGGACGAGGATGTGTGGATGTGCAGATACAAAGATACACTTTGGGCGATACACAGGAGGTAGAGTCCAAAAGGCGCACCCAATAATTTATCCCCAAACCGAAGCGAACCAAAGCGAAAGCCCGCCTCCCAGAAATCTGTTTCTTGCTTAAAGGAACACATGTTTGCGGCTGCAGCCACAGCTGCCAGTCGAATGTATCCCTCGGATACAGATACAGAACCTCCCCAGGAATGCCATCTGTTCCCTGGCCAGGACGTAAATTACGCAAAATTTGCTGTTAAGTAGTTTAGCGCCAGCGGCAGATACATTCGTATCCCGGAATCCCCAAAGTCCCCCCAAAACCCCGAAATCCCTCAGATTGATTTAGGTTGCGGGTTAAGCTCAACACTTGATCCCCAATCCCGATTCCTGAATCTCGAACTAAATTATATATTTGGGGCAGAACCTGTTCGTGTTCTGAGGGGATTAACGAAAAGTTGGACACCACACAAAAGTTGGAGTTTAGTTTGTGCCGCAAATCCGAGAGTTGTTCCCTCTGATGTCTCGCTTCTAGCTTTTTAATCCCAAATTAAATTGGAACAATGGAAACATTTTAATTGTTAATACATAAATGCTGGCGAACACAAAAAACTTTTGCTCTTTGCAATTTTAATATGCTTATGTTTAGTAATTTGCAAATGCTATGTGCGATAAAGTTCGGAGGTGAGCAATATTTGAAAATGAAATGAAATCCAATTTTAAATGCAAATACAACTAGCTTTTGCTTTTACGCATGAACATTCAGTGCGTTTCGAAAGTGTATGGTTTTCTGTTAAAATAAATTAAAGAATATACATATTTAAGTTTTTTTTTAGGTTCAAAATTAAACTATATATATTTTGGATTGCTTCAAGAAAATATTGTTATCGAAAATAATAGTAATGTTTAATTCTAAACTAAAAAATTTTAATATTTTAAGAGCTTTTTTAAACTGTTATAAAGTCCTTACTTAAGATTGATTCAACAAAAGTCTTTTTTAATAATATTATTTATTTTTATTATAAATATATATTTCATTTAATCTCTAAAACCCATTTACAATTTCGTCTTTAGCGTTTCTAAAAACATGCAACATTTTAAAGTGAAATTTATTACATTTCCAGTTTCGCAGCCGTTTGCCGGAATTTAGTAATAAATGAAATTAAACAATAGAGTGAAGGCAACCAGCGCTAAATTGCATTACAGTCGGCGGCAAAGGCCAGTAAAGGGCATAAATGAGCAAAAATAATTTAATGGCGAATTGCAGTGGCATTAAGCCGAAAAGGGTTGGCCAACAGCACCGTGGCAACTAATTTAAAT
The DNA here is from genome assembly GCA_037075285.1 of Drosophila lutescens. Lineage (NCBI taxonomy): Eukaryota > Metazoa > Arthropoda > Insecta > Diptera > Drosophilidae > Drosophila > Drosophila lutescens. Next base: position 1,231,662 of record JBAMCF010001109.1, read on the forward strand.
TGAAATTAAAATTGATTGTTTTTTAAACGCGTCACGTTGGCAATCCCAAGGGGGCTTGTGGGCGGAGGTCGGCGGTTGGGCGGTTGGGTGGCAGTTTAAGTGCGTGTCGGAGCGAAACAGAGAGTTGCAACAATGCAACAATGCAGCGGGCAAACAAACAATGGCCGATGCGAAAAGTGCGGAACGCTCAGAATGTTCAACAAGCAAACAAATTCGTTAACAAATGTTCGAAATTGCAGCGGCAACAACAACAACGCCGTCAACAATGTTTAAAACAAAGGCAAAACAAAAATTGAAATTGGCCTGCTGTGGAAAGACCGTTGGGCGGGCGGAATAATGAAACAATAAGTGAACAAAAGCGACTATCGGTATGCCCTTCTGCTGCCATTGTCAGTGAAACTTATTATTTAATTTAAAAAAAGAATAAATATTTATTATGTAAGTGCAACAAATCAGAATTAGGTGGAATAAAATGAAAATAAGTTTAATTTATTCATGTTTTACTTTTTGCTGAGGATTATGAACTTTTAAAATCCCTTTATAAATTTGATTATAACTTTAAATTTAAATATAAATATTATATATATTATTATATAATTAATTATAAATATAAGGGTGGCATATTTGTTGTTTTCCCCATAAACAATTGAACTTCAGTAATTTGTAATATTTTTTTATTCCTATATATGTTCTGAAATATTTTTTAATAATACTGAATAATATTGTACAATGTTTATATTTGAATTCGAATATTTTAATCATTTTAAATCACAAATGATCGATATATCTAGTTCAAACCAAGTATTATAAGAAATGTACAATACTCTGATTTGCTTGGGGATTAATCTTTTCTATTTTATGAAGATCCTATCAAAATATAATAAAAATTTTTAAAGCATAAGTTTTTAAAATCCTATTAAACTGTGACATATTTTTTAAATAATAAATTAAATATGTTTATTTCAGGAACTCTTATACTTGTCAGGCCTTCAATTGAATTTCCTTAGTCATCGAGAGTGCATTTTCTGGCATAGGAAAATAGAGGCGACTGAACTAAGCCCATTTTCGCTTTTCCCAAAGCGCGTGCCGTTATGCACCCTTCTGCTGTCTCTTTCTTCGCCTAATATGCCCCTCTCTGTCTCACCACCACCACCATCACACACTCATCGAGTCACCCACACTTTGGCATCCACTCAATTATATTGCGTGCTTTTGTTTGTTGTTGCGCAGGCTGTGAGGTGGGGAAAACGAGGGGGTTTTCCGAGGCATTAGAGGTGTGAGGGTGGTGGGGGCACAGGCCTCTCTCATTGTATTTTTAGGAAATTGTTGCTAATTTTTTGCGCATAGCCAAATTGAATTTTGCAGCTGCCCCAACGTTGTATGGCTTTTGCGATAGCCGCACGTGCATTTGACCAAGTGGTGCCACAGCAACACCCACAAACAGCCGCCGCCACCCAAAAGGAAAATCCCCCGCCCGGTGGAAAGCCCACCCCCACCCACCGTTTTGGCCACCATAGAGCCCATGTATAATTGCCACCATCATCATCATCGCGGGCACTTATATGGCTTGGCCTCCCTCTGTTAGCCCGCCTGGCTGTTTCTTCTATTTTATTTTGGCCACATGGATGCTGCCCAATTAACCGACTTGATGTTGGCTTTTTTATTTCTGTGTTTAGCGGCTAATTTGGCTAAATGTTGTCAGTGCAGTAAGCACTCATTTTATTTTATCCCCGGCTAATTGCCGGCCCATACCAACGGAACGTGCCCGCCGTGGAACACAACAAAGCCATCAGAGACTTATCGATGCGATGGAGCAGTCGGACCTCAATAAGTCCAACCCAGTTGGAAAATATTTGAAATATACTGAAATATCATTATTTGGCATTATAATTTAAAACTTTCTTAACCGAAAATTAAGTAACACCTCTTCTTGTTTGTTAACAAGTAATGCTCTATCGCTTTAAGTACTAATATGATCATTATAGTTAGGATTCTCATACAATATATTAGAAAAATTCAATAAAAAGTCGGACTGGCTCTATCGTTGTACTAATTTTATTATTTCTATGTTGACTCAAACGGAAATAATCAATTAAATGTGAATTGCTTACATTTTTATAAATAATTTATTGGTTTTAATTTATTGTTCCCTAAACATCTACAAAAATCTCGATAGATAAATAAAAGTTATTGCAACATTATTATATCAGATGGTAATTATACCTTTTAAAAGTTTGACTGTATCACTCCATTGCTCTTTTGTCGATCCATCAGTTGATGGTTAACTTCGAAAAAAGCTTTTTAAAGTCCCAACTTTTGAGCAAGGGTGGTGCCAAGTAGAAAAGTTCGTCCGCTATTGAGTTCTCTACTTTATTTTTTGTAAAGGCAACTTCTGTGCCATCAATAGTTTTTTAATAATTAAAACTGCGCCAAAGCAATTAATTTTAAATTTTAAAAAGGTTACCCACACACATACCCCTTCACACAGTGTCTCTCCGTTCTTGGCCGGCAGGGGGCGCTGCTGCCGACTGCGGTTAGAAAATATGAGACATGGAGGAAAATGTCTGGCAAATGTCACTTGAAAAATTTAAAAGCTCCGCAGACCCTGCAGCGAAGGGGGTGGCAATTGGGCTGCTAGGTGGGCTCGATTGTGGGCGGTCGCGCAATGGGGCGTATGCTCGATGTTGGCAAAGGCGAAACTTAATTAATTTGAGTAACTTGGCAGTCGTCCGATCTGGATGCCCATACCATCCTCATCCCCAACCTAACCAACCATTTCCCACCCACCCGTGGGCGTCTTTGTGGAACTTTGGGTGTGGCATGAATTCTTAATAACTGCCGGCAAGGGGGGCGGTGGCCGCCCGGGGACCGCGGGGGGCGTGGCTGTCGCAGAAATACAAAAAATACAGGCGAGCTCATACTGCAACCGCCCCTCATTTTAATGAAAGGGTTGCAAAGAAAGAAATTACGGAAACTGACTATGTCAACATAATTAACTTTGAAGTGAGAAACGGGGGGAAAGGGTTTTTTTTCTTCGGAATAGGATGGTGGGAAAAGCCGGGCACACAACCAAAAAAAAATATAAGAGTTCACCCCGCACATATGGATTCATTTCGTTTTAGTTGCCAAAAAAGCGCGGCTCACAAAAATAAAAGGGAGCAAAAAAAATGATGGTCATAGCAAGCACTCCCCAGCAAATCTGGCAAATGGCGTCGAGTGTTTCCCATAATTAATTTTAATGTGTTTTTTAGCGCCTTTCCAGTCAAGCTGAGCTCAACTGAGCTACAGAGGCCATTTGGCGCATTCCTCTAATTGCCCAACTTTGGCAAAAACAGAATCTGAAATCAGCACGAAATTACTTACAGCCCTTTTGGGTGATTTCTTTTTCACACTTTTGGCTCTATTTCATTTGGCACAGGTGACTGCGTTTATTAGATATTCATATTCCCAAGTTATAACGGAGAACAGAGTTATATATCTAAAGGAAAACCTTATTTAAAAGATTCTAATGATGAAATTACATTTTTAATCTTTTATTTGAGCAGATTTCGGTCTTCTCATTTCAATTTACCTGCTTGCCAAACCTTTTGATTGCCCAATTTGCTGCAAAAATACAGCAAAAAAGAATTGGAATTTTAAAGATATAAAGCAGAGCTGAGAAGAGCTCTTAATTTGGTCTTTGTGACCGCCAATGGGGTCACATATGTCTGGCTTCTTGGCCAAGTCTCCTACTGGACCGAAGTCCAGACCTCTCTATCTGCAGCTAATGTGCAACAAAATAAATGGAGATACTGACAGCTCAGTTGGTCAGGGGAAATCCAGGAGCTGGGGCCAAGAATTGTTTCAGGGGTTTCTGCCAAACGCTGACGACGATGACTTTTAAATTGTTTTATTGAGGTGCCCGTGTTGGTCAGAAAGTTAAGCAAGTGCAAAATAAATGAGCTCAGCAGTCCATTTCACAGCTTACTAGCATTTTGTTGTCTGTCTGGTTAGGGTTTGAAATTAAGTGGGTTCTAAGATGGTTTAAAATTGACTGAGTTTAATTTTGATTTTCTTAAGTGAAATTCCACATTAAATTATAAAATACATAATTTCTAAATAAATTGTATTTTATTGAACTTTTTAAAAAATAACTGACAGACTTTTATACATCTACAAATACTGGTTATATAAAAACAATTTCTTTAACTCCTCAATTATATGTACACAAACATTTTCTAAACTATTTAATATTTTATTTTAGAAGATTTTTGGGCCAATAAAATATTAAACATATAAAATCAAAAAAAATGTGTGTAAATCCAATTAAGGAGTTAAAGAAAATATTTTTTACATTACGAGTATCTTTAAATCTTCGTAGTCCATAAAATATTAAAAGGCTGCCTATAAAAAATAAAGTGTTATTTAATATTTTATTTTGAAAGATATTGTGGCCAATAAAATATAAAATAAATTTAAATATTTTAAAGGCAGTCCTTTAATATTTTATTGGATATAATATCTTCCAAAATAAAATATTAAATAAATTTAAATATTTTATTTTAAGTATAGTTTTGTAGATAATACAGCAGTTCAGGAGGTCTAACTAAAAATGGCTCCATTAATTCCCACATTTTCTAGACTGCCTGCCACTTTTGAGCGTCAAATCCAGCTATCCTCTTTTGCGGATGGCTTTAAATGCCATTTTTGTGCCCCAATCAGGCTGCCCAGGACTTTGTGCCCTGTCACCAAAATGGCGTTAAACTTCCACCCAATGTCCTAAGTAGCTCACAGGCCAGCCTCAATATGGCTCGCTGACATGTCCAGCATGTTAGCCAGCTTCTCCCCGTTCAGTTCGGAAAATGCTCATAAAATGTCGCCCGGAAAACGGACCCTAAGCCCCTGTCAGCTGGGTGAGGGGGGGTTGGGAAATAGAAGGCGGAAAAGTGTCCCGGTTGCAACATCATCGTCCTGACCTCGGGCCATCTGAAGCTCGAAGTGAAGCAATTTACGTGCTGTGCCCGTGTGCGTTGGAAAGTTAATGCTCTGTCGCAGATTAAAACCAAAACATGCGAGCGGAACCACGGGCTTTCCAGGTGGAAAGGAAGCCGGTGAGAGAGTAGATTTTCCGGATTCGTTGCAACTGTGTCATATTAGCACAACAGATTTCCCAGAATGTGAATGCCCCTATCCTTCGATTCAGCTGGCGGAACTGGAAAAGCCGGAATTTCGTGATAGTTTCGCTCAATTGAAAACTTTATCCTTGGCCATCCGTTCGTTCCCTCAGTTTTCTATCCACTAGAATATATACATTGAGAAAAACACAATTAATTATTTAGACCTGCGGCATTTTCAATTACCCAGGCTGTTTACAAATATAACTCGAGCGGGGAGCCAATATTCAAACAGAAACAAAACAAAATCGATTTCATCACCAGGCGTTTTTTCAATTAAACTCAGTATTTCATTCGGCGCTCATCAGACAGCTCCAGTAGCATCTTCTATTAGCTTTTCCTCCAGCACTTTTCGGCCCCCCCGAAAACCCGGAAACGGTTATTGAAATTGTTTCGAACATTTTACGCCTTCAGTTTGGGAAATCGCTGGGGGGTGGGAGGTCTGCCAAAGGGATGGGGAGGTCATTCGATTCTATTGCCGAGGGCGGGAGTCCTTCTTTTTTTTTTTGTGTCTTATTGGCATCTCAACTTTGTCACGTGTCAATATGCAGAGATGGGTACAACAGCAGGGGGGAAATGGAAAGGAATGGAATGGAAAGCGGCACCGCCGGCAGCTCATTTAAATTTTAATTTGGACGGCAGTCGAGAGTCTAGGTCTGTGGGTCGTCCCTCTCCTCCACAGCCACTATACCATACCATCCATATCTGTTTTTCGACAGGACTAAGTTTTCGGCATTGACAGTTGCGTTGCGCAAAAGTTTCTGCGGAATTCCCATTATATTTCAAAAGCTTTTCCGGTTGACTTTTTGGCCGAGGTCATGAATTCGTTTCAGCTGAGCTTTGATTGAATAACTGAATGATATTCGTCATGGCAGAGGAAGGGAAGGTTATTGTTGCGGCTAGAATGAGCTTTTTCACTAGCACTGTTGGCCAATACGGCGCTCGAGATTCCAATAAATAAACCACTAAATACAAACAAATTGTCCGAATTAACAATATAAGTATTCGTTGTTTATTGGCGAATTTATGTACAAAGTTTGATGAGTTCAATTATGATTGCAAAGACGGCAGGCCAAATGCTTGCCGTTTGCATGCGAAACGAAAAGGCGAGAGGTAGTAAAAAAACTGAACTACGATCGGACGCAGCCGATGACTCGCTGCAGCAGCCGAAAACAACAACAAGGGACAGCTGTTATGCGGCGCTCTTCTTCTCAGCTGTGCTGCGCGGTCTAGCTAGGCGCTTAGCTGGACATACTCCCCCCGTTGGAGGGCACGGTTCTCCAACATCCATCTTAGGCAGCAGACATAGCTTGGCAACAGCCCTAGTTGTGGTGTTCAGTGCGGTCTTAAGCTCAGCAACTCTTGCAACACCATCAGCTCCGACGATTAGCTTGGTCAGCCTTGCTAATGGCCAACTAAGAGGCGGTGAGTTCTCGTTCTTGATAAGGACTATATCACCGACAGCAAGTCCAGGTTGGTTCGATCTCCACTTAGACCTCTCTTGTAAGAGGGTGAGGTACTCCTCCTTCCAGCGGGACCAAAATGTCTGTTGATCAAGGCGATTGAAGTTTAATCCAGTGACGTCTGGAATTGCCAGAGATTTGGGTGGAGTAGTCCCCAAAAAATGAGCAGGAGTCAGGACATCCAAGTCGTCTGGATGCTCTGTAATGGAAATTAAAGGCCGTGAGTTTACGATTGAAGTAATATGGCAAACTAGGGTACGTAAGTCATCAAAAGCGAGGATCGAGCTAGAAGCTGAGCGATAGAAGTGGTACTTAGCAGTTTTTACCGCGGCCTCCCACAGCCCACCAAAGTGCGGAGAGCGAGGAGGTATAAAACGCCAATCGATTTGATCCGCTATACAGAAGTCTTGTACTGCCTTCTGATGCGTATCGCTCATGAACAACTCCTTTAAACGCTTAAGCTCGTTACAGGCTCCTACGAAATTAGTCGCATTGTCAGACCATATTTCTCTGGGCCGGCATCTAGTAGAAATGAACCGCTGAAGGGCGCTAATAAAAGCAGGAGTAGACAAGTCCTGCACCAGTTCCAGGTGTATGGCCTTCGTTGCGAAGCAGATGAACACGCAGATGTAGCATTTTATTGGCGGCCGAGTACGCACTTCGCTTTTGTAATAAAAGGGGCCACAGAAATCTACTCCGGTGATCATAAAAGTGTACGATCCGTCATCCAATCTTTCCTTGGGGAGGTCTGCCATGATGTGCTGGAGTAAACGCGGCTTGGCCCTAAAGCACCTGATGCATTTGTTCACTACGCTTGCCACTAATTTGCGCCCGCCGACCGGCCAGTACTGATGACGAATTATAGCAAGCAGCGCACGAGGTCCAGCGTGGAGATTCCTTTCATGGAAATATAAGATCATAGCGACTGTGACAGGATGGTTCCTTGGAAGTATAATAGGATGACGAGCATTAAAGTCCAGAGTTGAGTTCTTAAGTCTTCCGCCGACGCGCAGAATCCCAAATTCATCAACGAATGGATTGAGTGACGATATTGAGCTGGACAGCGCAACCTGGCCCTTTTCGGATATGCCTATCAAGTCGCTCCACAGGTGCACTTGTTGGATCGACCGAACAAGCATTCGAGTGCCTCCAACTAAATCGGCCACTGTCAACCCGCTTGATCTGGTCCTCTGATGAAACTTAAACATGTATCCAAAGGAACGCTGTAATTTGTGGAAGGAGTTTGCGAATTTGTGTCCTTCCGTTAGATCCGCAAATGGACATGTTGCGAGGAAGACTCGTTTACGAAGCTCTGGTAATGGTTCCTGTGAAATTATAGATACTGGCCATGAAGCTTGATCCTTGGATAGGAAGGCTGGCCCTTCAAACCATAGTTTTGAGCCTATGAGCTCCGAAGGAAGAGCTCCCCTTGACAATGTGTCTGCCGGATTCAATTTAGTGGGTATATAGCGCCAATCTGCGTAAGTCGACGTCAGCTTCTGAATGCTGGAGACTCTGTTTGATACAAAGACAGTAAACCGGGCGGGCTCGCTGCGAATCCACGACAAAACAGTGGTTGAGTCGGACCAACAATAGAATCTTCCGGCGAATATTTTCATGCCCGCTACTTCATTAATAAGCTGAGCGAGCAACTCTGCTCCGCACAGCTCCAGCTTGGGAACTGTCATACCCTTAAGAGGTGCCACACGAGATCTTGAGCACAGCAGCTGCGATTGAGTTATTCCCTTTCCTCTTGATACAATGTAAATGCAAGCACCATATGCGAGTATACTGGCATCGCAGAATCCATGGACTTCAACTTGAGTATCTGGAAGTACAACTAGCCGCGGAAAGGTGAAACGTGGAGAGTTAGACAAACTATCATAGAAGGCGATCCAAGCAGATGCCAACGAGGCCGGCAAGCTTTCATCCCAATGAAGTTGCTCCTTCCATAAGAGCTGTAGAAATATTTTGGCCTTCGTTATGATGGGTCCAACCAATCCTAGGGGGTCATAAAAGCGAGCGATGATGGACAAAATAGAGCGTTTCGTTGGCCTAGGTGACATCGATCCGGGCGAGACAGAGAAGAGAAATCGATCTGAAGCGGGATCCCAAAGCAAGCCAAGGGTCTTTGTGAAGTCTGTTCCATCGTGAAACCTTAGTAGCTTCTCCTTATCCTGGCTAGAAATTCCATTTAAAAGTTCTGATGCGTTAGAGCACCACTTTCTGATTTGGAAGTGACCTTCCTTCAATAGTTCCGTTGTCTGCTTCATGATCTCAGCCACCTCTTCTGTAGATTCGCCTCCCGTCATTAAATCATCGACGTAAAAATCACGATTTAGAATGACAGAGCCGATCGGATATGCATCTTGCTCATCATGAGCCAACTGTTGCATGCAACGTGTGGCAAGAAAGGCCGCTGATCGGGTTCCGTATGTAACTGTATCGAGTCTATAGGTTTGTATTTTCTCCCGTGAAGAGTCTCTCCATAGGATGCACTGTAGGAAGCTATCAGGCTCTGGAACGCGAACACATCTGTACATCTTACAAATGTCCCCGGTTAATGCTACTCGAAAGGTTCGAAAACGCAACAGAGTATGGAACAATTTAGCTTGAAGAGTGGGACCGGTCATGAGAACGTCGTTCAACGAAAATCCGGTGGACGTGGCAGCAGAGCCGTCGAATACAACCCTAAGCTTTGTGGTCGAACTGTCCTCCTTAAGGACGCAATGATGCGGCAAATAGTATTGGCACCGACTCCTTGCTTCGGGACCCACAAGCGACATGTGAGCCAAATCTTGATATTCCTTGATGAACTCTGCGTACCCTTCCTTTAGTTGAGGATGCCGGTCCAGTTTTCTTTCCAAATTGAGAAAACGTCGAAAAGCTTGTGTATAAGAATCGCCTAAAACATCCAAGTTTCGCTTTAACGGCAGCCTTACAGAGAACTCCCCAGTTGGGAGGCGAGAAAAATTGGATTTGAAGTGATTCTCACAATCTATATATTCTTGTTTGACCTTTTCCAAGTTTAAGCCACAAGATTCAATATCCCAAAAGCGCCTTAGCAGCATATCGATTCTTTCATCAGCCTCTTGTTCATCTTGCGGTGTGGATTGAGCTGCAACTAATGCCGTCCTCTGAGATTGTCTGCTACCTCCTGAAGCCACCCAACCGAAACGCGTTTTCTGAAGTATTGGTAGCTCCGGTGACAACCTGATTTGGCCGACTGAGAGAAGATCAAAGAACAAATTGGCTCCTATGAGAAGATCGATGCGCTGAGGCCTGAAGAATTCTGGGTCCGCTAATGGTATGTTGTTTGGAATGTTCCAATTTGCAATGTCAAAGGAGAAACTTGGCTGGTGATCTGTGATCTTAGGCGCAACTAGAGCGGTAATATTGGCCTGGTAATCAGAGATTCGAGAATGCAGGCTTAGATGAATAGTGCAGCCATCGGATGCGAAGCTGGCGTCTCCAAGTCCTGACACGACATCTGTAGACTTGGTTCGTTTTAGTTGCAACTGTTGCGCAAACTTGGAGGTGATAAGGTGGACCTGCGAGCCTGAATCTAATAAAGCGCGGCATGGAACGAGAGTTCCAGCATAATTTTTTACAAGGATGACTACTGTCGCAAGAAGCACTACATCTTGATTGAGATTTTGGGCTATAAGAATGCTGGACGAATGAGTTTCTTCCACTGGAGAAGGTGGTTCGATGGGTTGGGACACGCTCGTCAAATTTGGTGATGCAGTGGCATCCGGTGTGTTGAAATGAAGCAATGTGTGATGCCTTGAGCCACAGACGCGACACGCACTGATAGATTTGCATGCTCGAACCTGGTGGCCTCCTTTAAGGCAATTGATACAAAGCCCAACCTTTTTGACTTCCTTTAATCGAGGAGACGGTGCAAGGTTGCCGAAAGATGTGCATGAGTATATAGAGTGGCTAGGATTTCTACAAAAATCACAACCCTGACCGCTGGAGTTAGTTGCTACAAATGAATTTCTACTAGTGTTAGGTTTGTTCCTTCCAACCTGCTTGCCAGGCGCGTATGTGGCCGTGGCATGTTCCATAGTTTCCAAGCGTTGGCATCGTGCCTCTAAAAACGAGGTGAAATCCGCGATCTTCGGTATTTCCCCCATCGATGCATTTTCTTCCCATTTAGATTGAGTAGCTCTGTCCAATTTTTGAAGAAGTGTGTAGGCAAATATAGCTCCAGAAAACTCCTCCAAGGTGCCCATTCCCTGAAGAGCACGCAAATGTGAATTTAGCTTGTCCGATAGTTTCCGTAGTTTTATTGCAGACGCCACCTCCACCTTCTCAAGCCCAAACATCTCGCTGATGTGTGCCTGAAATACAAGACGCTTGTTACTAAAACGTTTATTTAATAGATCTAGGGCTGCAAGATAGTTTGCGTCAGAAATCTCCAGCGCTCTGATTGTATCCAACGCCGGGCCATGTACACAGGATCGCAGATATTGAAGCTTCTCGATATTTGACAATTCCGAATCGTTATGTATTATTGACGTGAAAACGGAGACGAAATCTGCAAACTCCGTGTAGCCGCCAGCGAAGGTTGGCAATTTTACTTCCGGGGCGCGCGATCTGTTGGCCACAACGACGGTTGGCCGATCCGATGATTCTTCATGGCGGAACGTAGAGCAGGGCGGCTGCTCCGGCCTACGAATCTGCAGTTGGCTGCGAACACGAACTATAATTGCCATTACACAATTGTCGAAAACTTCGCGAGTTTGGCTATCGATTTCGTCGTTGTCCAATTCTTCAAGCGCATCGTGCGCAGTATTAAATGAGGTTGCTAATTGGTTTATTAAATTTAGACGCACTTCTAAATCAATGGCAGTAAGCTCCCCAATTGCGTCTTGGGAGAGCTCATTGCTAATACTTTGCACTCGCTTAACAAGGGCATTTACTTTGCGTTTGTTAAAAGACACCCTGTTTTGCGTCGGCGTCTCACTTTCCACTTCTTCGTCCGTCATAGTTTACCGCAATGTTCTGTTAGCACTCAACACCAAAGTCAAATTCGAAACGCGAGTACAGTTGCCGCGGGCGCGAAGAAGGTGGAATGAGATAGAGATGATAAGAACCGTTGCAGCGAGACCGGTGTTCACGAAACTGTATTTTGAACCCGGTCACTGTATGCGCATATGTATGTGTGCGAAAAATCTAAAATGCACGCTCGCACTGATTTTTAATTATTTGTTAATGCAATAGCCGAATTGCTATCACGTCGGGGTCACCAAATGTTGCGGCTAGAATGAGCTTTTTCACTAGCACTGTTGGCCAATACGGCGCTCGAGATTCCAATAAATAAACCACTAAATACAAACAAATTGTCCGAATTAACAATATAAGTATTCGTTGTTTATTGGCGAATTTATGTACAAAGTTTGATGAGTTCAATTATGATTGCAAAGACGGCAGGCCAAATGCTTGCCGTTTGCATGCGAAACGAAAAGGCGAGAGGTAGTAAAAAAACTGAACTACGATCGGACGCAGCCGATGACTCGCTGCAGCAGCCGAAAACAACAACAAGGGACAGCTGTTATGCGGCGCTCTTCTTCTCAGCTGTGCTGCGCGGTCTAGCTAGGCGCTTAGCTGGACAGTTATCATAATGAATTTTTTGGAATTTTGAAGAGGCTAAGGAAGTTTGACATTGAAGTTAATACTAGAGTTATTTACAAATTAAACTTTAAACTTATTTCGCTTTTAGAAAATTATTATTTTTAATGATTTTAAAGCAAAATACGATGAAAACCGAAACAGAGGGATAGCCGATCGAAGCCTTTCATATTTAATGGCTGGCCCACATTTCTCGCTGTTATAGTGCAGTGCGCAAAAAACAGAAAAATAAAGCATCTTTAATCGATTTATGAATTGTTGAACATGTCCAGGCCCCAATATATTGATGCATTGACTGCACTGAGTGATGCCCAACACGGGCAAACAATGGACCAATTTCATTTAAATCGCATAAATTCAAATAAATAACAGCCAAACAGAAGAGGAGATTGGGAGGGGGAGGAGGTGACGGATGGAGGATCCGAGATTGTGGAGACAAAGATTTAATAAAATGACACAAAAACACGCCGGGCAAACATAAAAATCAATAAACAATAAAGTTGATTTATGCGTCAAAGTGTCAATTGGCAGTAGCGTTCGTCGCTGTTTTCCCCTCTTTGATCCCCGCTTTTCCTCCCTCCCCTTTTCATTCTCATTGGCGGCGGGCATCCATGGCGTATGCGTAATTGCATTTGACAGTGCAACCGGTCAGCAGTGAAGCCTGTGAGTCGGCTGAAACGCATTTAAGTGCTTCATTCGATATTCCAATGATGCAGCCACGCCCTCTGCCCCACTGCCCCGCCCCCTTTTTTGTATTTGCCATTTTATTTCGAAATATTTTCCACCATTCAAATGAATGATTGAGAAATATGCTTTTGATTTTATTTCCATTGACCGGCAACAGTTGCAAATCGTGCTGCACTTATTGTTGCAGTTGCAGATTTGACATCTGGGGGGGGAGGACAATCGAGGAAAACGCGGACTCCACAATTCATCTGCCAACCAAATCAATTTTGTGGCTTCAGCCATTTATCTTTGTTAGCGCTCAATTGACGCAGCCGCTGCCACAGATACAGATACAGATACAGAGGCAGCTATAGATACTGACTCTCATTCCGATTCTGGATCCAAATCGGTTAGCTACTGCCATTTGTGTCGGAGCGACTAATTGAGGAGGACGAGCGGCTGGCTGATTGGAATTTAATTGGGTTTTGCAGCTTTTGTTTGGCCGCACAGTTGCATTTCGGCCCAGGAAAAAGACATAAATTCTTGATGCGAAATTATGGAAATGAGTTGGACAGATATCGGGTTCAATTTAGTGTAAATTGATGAAGGACTATATATAATCGAGTTGATGACTGGCGTTTGTCATATTGTACATGGGATTTTCTGGGATTTGACACTTTGCAATGAACGCATTCTATTGACACACTTTTATTGAAAATTTGCAACATTTATTAAGGCAAATATGTAACTGTTACGAACGAAAAACGCAGGACAAAAAGTTTTTCCTTACATAATAATCCTACAATTTTTAGTTTTTTATATATAATCGTTGTTTTATTTTACTAAAAAATATTACTCAATTAACTCGATATACAATTTGCCATATCTATAGTGCATTATTGGTGGTAAAATTTATATATTCCTGTAAATATCAAATCGATGCATTGTAAAATATGTTACCCTTGCATATTCCCGTCTGTATAAAAAGCTAAAGTCCCAAATTGAACCATTTTGGTGTCACCGCAACTAGCAATTCCACATGCGGGTGAGCACATCCTCCGGCGGCATCTTCTCCTGGGCTCAGACCCACTCAGCTGTGCTGAAGAGGCCTCCTTTCGCTTTTCCCTGTTTGTCCATTGTCCACGTAATCAGCTCAAGAGCGATTATCTCTGTGCGGGCTGCATCTCCAGATCGGCGACTGGCCTAACCCACAGCTTGGAGCTCCCAACTCGGTTTGTCTGCCAATAGAAGGGGCCGCAGCAGTTCGCTTCTCGCATTTCGCATTTTGCAGTCGCCGGCCGAAAACTGCAATTCATCAACTCAAATCAGAGGAGACAGGGGCTTGGTGATCCACACGTCTAAGTCTCCTGGCGGCAGTTCGCCCACCCACAGTGGCCACAAGTCAACGAGGTGATTTGCATGCAGCCATGGGTCTCGGCTTTGGTTTTGGTTTTGGCTTTGGCTTCGGTTTTGGCTGGGGATTCAATGGAGGAGGCGGCCGGATTAGACGCGACACTGATTGGGCCCGTGACCAGAGTTGTCAGCGTGACGAGTGCATCAGCTGGCAACCCTACACCGGGGGAAAGATGCCCACAAATATGTAATGAACAGTGTTTATGATTTATAGTGGCTCTACATCAGGGAAATGAATTATTTAAAATGTAATAAAATGCTCCTATACTTCTTAAGTAAATTAAAAAAAATATTTGAACTGGAATAATGTAAAGTAGGTAATATGATCCACAATATTCTCAGAGTTCTAATGAGTTAAACACTTTAAGAACCGAAAGTATTGAAATCAAAAAATAAATACTAAGAACAAGCAGGTTCCCTTTTCTCTAAGTGTATAAAAGGTGGAATTAAATATTTTATGTATACATATATATATTATTTATATTTTTATATATAAATAATTTTGATAAGTTTTGTGTTGATTCTGTATAATATTTATTTTCTATTTACAGCCTTAAAAATAAATGTATAAAAAATGTAGTGGCAATATTCTAGTTTAAATAACAGTTTTCCTTTAAACCTGATTAATTAGTTGATTTCTTCTTTAAAGTAGCTATAGGTACCTTCAAGTAGTTTCAAATATGTAAACCCTTTTTCAGCGGGCTTTTCAACAACTGAAACACATAGAGTACAAGTCGAACGCGTAAATGCGGTCAAGAAGCCCAGGGAGCATTTTACTGGGGCCGGGGCCCTCTGCCTCATCCTCATCCGAATAGCAATCCCCATCCATTCTCAACCCGTTTCCATTTCGGGACCCATCCGCATGCGTTACGCAAATTGAATTCGTTGGCCGAAAATTTATGCAACGTCGCGTCGGCCAAGAGAAAACAACAACAGCAAGTGGAGATGGGAGTGGGGATGGGGACATATAGAGGGCATATAGGGGGCATATCGGGGACCTTCGCCGCCTGCGACTGTGTGTATTTGGACAATGTACTTGGTCGCAGTCCGATATCGACAGAGTTGCATTCGTCGCAGCTTGGCAGGAGCAGCAGCAACATCACAGGAGCAGCAACTGCGGCTGCAACTGCATGTAAAACCGGCAACTGGCAACTTCAGAGAAATTTATGCTTTGTTTTGCCTTGGCGATACATGGAACATCAATTCTCGTTAACTTTTCATGCACGACTGGGCGATGGAACATGAAATGGATATGCATTCTCGATTCTTTGCAGAAGCACTCGAAACAGCCAAAAAAAAAAAAGAACAAGGGATGCGTAAAAACAATCAAATATCGAACGGGAAAAGCTTTGCAAGCAGAGAGATTCCTTTCCCAAGTGCCAGAGTGGGTATTTAAATTAATAACAATCGAAATCGAAATTGTTGAACACTCTAAGCTAATGGGAAATTTTAATGGAAAACAAGAACATATAAAATAAATTAAAAAGAATTTAACAGAAGTCTTATTTTAGATTGTATTTTAGAACATTGTATTGAGTTTCTTATCTCCACTTTTGTTATGGTATAATTTGAATTCCAAGCCTACACAATAGATAAATGAAATCATGTTCTTAGGTTGAACAATAGAAACATGTTTATGTGGTTTTTGATGCTCTCAATGAAAAATAAAATAGAAATTGAAAACATGCCAATTCTCCAATTGAATTGCATGTTTTATTGATCACTTAATTTAACTCATTTAATTTTTAGATTTTCACAACAGATGTGTCCGATTTATGCCTAACCACAACACATTTATTCGTTTGTGCAAATTTATCAATTGTTCCTCCTGCATTTGGCCCAGACTTTCCACCCAATTGAGCATTAAACACGGCCGACTTGCTAGGAACATAAACCACAAATTCGTTTTATTAACTCACCCGAGCCGCAGAAGACCAAGGCATATAAAACATTTTTATTTCGGTATGCATGAAAATGGGGAAAATGTGGGCAAAACACGGGGGTGTGTGTGGGCTGTGGGTGGTAAATATGCAAAGCGCCCTGACCTTCGTGACAAAGAGCACGGCGACAAGTCACAACAATTGCCTGGGCCATTCAATAAAAATGTAAATTAACTTATCAATTACAACGCCCAAACAACAATAAACTGCACGGCCATTCGAGGGAGTGGCCTACTCTAGGCACGTGCTTCCAGGACCTCAAGGAACCCCCTCCCCCCGTATATACAAACCCGAAAAAAAAACAAATTTAGTCGAGTCGGGTCCAATCTTGTGGCCACTTCTCCAGCCGGAGTTCCTTTGCTCTCGTAACGGTTTTCTTATGCAAATTGCCCACGCTAAAATATTCCAGGCTCATAATTTTTATTTCCGTTATTCGAGTTTCAAGATTGTATTGCATACTTGTTGGCGCATCTCCCTGCTCTTTCGAGAGCTTTTCCTGCGCCTTTTGGGAAATTTGCCTTGCTAATATGGCCGAAAAGGAGCCCAGTGTCTGCCAGGTTGTCTGGTGACTGCTCTCTTCTTTTTTCTTGGCCAGCTCAGTTCCTGCGGGGCAATCTCCATCTTTTCGTAAAAAAAAAGAGAGAGAGAGAGCTCAGTGTGGGTGGGTCCAAAGATATCGTGGACATAAATGACATAAGTTACGACTGGCAGATCTGATAGTATCTTAATTTAGGGAGTGGGCACAGGCAAAGTTCAATGTAGCTGGGGGCCACTATCGAGCTAAGTGATTGTAATGGCCTCCCACACAAAACTGGGAAAATTCTAAACAGAATCGAAGGGCTTCCTCTTAAAATAAGAGAGGCCCTTCTAGTGCAGTTAAAAAAACTCCAAGTGCTGTCAAAAAATAGTCATCTTTAACTTTCTTTAAAATCAACTTTTCCCAAAATAGGAAACATTTTTATTTTAAAAATTTAATAATTTAAATAAACATTTAATATTAGTTTTTATTATCATATTTATAAAACGGCTAAACTTATTGGAAAAAATATCAACAATTTGGTGGTTAAGAAGATTAGTCTTAAGTCTTAAGTCCTAACCATAATATGAAAATATTTAATAATGTTGCAAGCAAAGATATCGATAGATTTTTTAATTGATGCTTATAACAACTTGACAAAAACTCTTACATCTTTGTATCCATTTCAACGGAACATTTAAAATATTTATAAGCCAACAAAGTAATTCTTAATTAAGTCATTTATTAGGGTTAATACTCTTAATTATTACATTAGCCACCGTTTTTACAACCGTTTCTCAGTGGACGTTTAACACCTTCATGCAGTCTGGCCGAATGGAATTTTTCCAGCCTGGGCGAGATTCCCTCGTCACTTCAGAGCCTCCCACAGAATTTTCACACACTGGGCGGCTCGTGGAATTACTTCTGCCCCTCTAGCCCCCATAAGCCCCATAATTTTTGCTGGGCAAGTCCAGAATTGAAGCATCACATAATCAGAAGTGGCCACAAAAATGCAGGCGGGCACGGAAGTGGTCAGCAGGCGGAGCCACAATGATTGTGATGAGGGGTTTGGGGTCTGGGTTCGGGGTTTCTAGCTTAGGTTTGGTCGGGTCTGGTTTGGTCATGCAAGGCGCATTTTCGCATTCACACTGCTCACCGTTGCTTTTCCAGCAAGTCAGACAAATTATGACCACGATTTGACTGGGATACTTCGAGGAAAAGGAGCTGGAGCTCCTGCTGCTGGTCAGGCGATAAGCATTTGCGTGATTAATGAAATGTGAGGCCCCTCCGTTCGCTGGGGAAAGAGTTGCGAAAGGCAGGCCTTTCCATAAATAAACAATTAGGTCTCGCCACCCGCAACCAACTTGGCATTCTCCCAGTCCAATCCTGACTTACTGGCTCACAATGGGCGGGCTTTTCCGCTTTTCCTGTTGTTTTCCCCCCTTCTCCCATCTAATTGACTCGCACTCGCCCAATTAGAACTCGTAAGCGAGCACGCTTTGCCCATTTGAATTTATATTGAAATTTAATTTAATTAATAGAGCGACTGGAGACAGAGTTGCAGTTTGGAATGGGAGTGGAGTTGGAGTCGAAGTTGGAGTCACCCACCAGGTGTTGTATCCATTTCCCATTTTCTCTGGCCTATCGCAGCGGGAAGTGTCAAACAGTCAACTCAATAACTGTTTATTTTAGTTGGCACATTTCCAATTTTGGTTTGGCCTCTTATTGAATTGAGTTGAGTCAGTTTGCAATCGTTTTTATTTCTCTTTTTTTGTTGGCCAACTAGAGCATTTTTTAGCCGTATATTGTGGCTTTGGAGTTTGGCAACTCTTTGTCTGCTGGGCCCTGGATTTGCATTTTCTATCTCAATTGGCCTTTTGCATTTCATTAGCCTGATCAATTTGGCTAAAATAGCAAATTTATGGCAATAAAAGGTGTTAGGAGCTGGGGAATAACAATGCGAATGGTCTTTAATGGGTATAGTTAATATTTTATAAAAAAAAATATTTAAGTGAATTAATATTATTATTTTTATACCCCTTTACGGTTTTTTGTTAGTTTTTATTTTTGAGTATTTTTGAAAAATGGTTTTTATAATTCCTTGAATCTGCAATATATTTTCTGGATTTTTCAACATACAAATAAGTAATTAAAATAATTAAATATATAATATAATTACCTTATTTTATAGATGGTTTTATTTTTTAAGTGGTAAAACATAGATCATTTTAATTGCCACGCTGCAAATTCCAGGCATAAATCAGATCATTTCAAAGACATTTTCCGCCCCTTCTCTTTACGGCCCTCCTTCACCTTCCAAAACCCTCCTACGATCACTGCCCACCTGATGTCGAAGTGATCAATATCCCTGGACATCCATTGCCATCCATAACGAGGCAAACTCCCAGGCTGCAAACGCCTCCGCATCGCCAATCCCATTTTCCGCTTTCCATCCGCCCATTTGCTACCGTTTAGCCAGATTGATTTCGGGCCAGAAGCCGCACGACTCCGCCGATCATTCCTCCCATTTTTCCATGGTTGGAGCGAAGGGGGGAGAAGGAGGCGTCACGCCCACCGGTGCAGTTTTCCCATCGCCATCGCCGGGCCCATCAATCAATTTCGAGTGCTCGCTGTGAGCGGGAGGCACTCCACTTGCTTTTACCTGCCTCCGAATATCCGAATATCTGAATATCCCAATCCGCGAGGAGGACGCTGCAAAGAGGTTAGGCCTGCGAGCGCTTTTGGTTGTAAAAATTGTTTCGGCATCATTTTTCATATCCGCAACCGAAACAAAACCAAGAAAAAAGATGCTAAAGCCAGAAAACAATATCTAGTCGGCGGCAGGGAAACTGAGTTGCATCCCAACAGCAGGAGCTTCATGGAGTGATGGGAAACCGAAAGCTGAGTTCTGTCACTCGGAGCTGACTTTTAAGATGCCCTGTAAATTATATAAATTTATAGTTTTTAGTGGACCAATCTACCGTTTTTTAGTGCATATAACATAAAACTTGATGTGTTTTTAATTACAGTATTCAAGAAAGTTTATGCAACTTTTTTCTTTCATATAAGCATTGTAACATGTTAAAGACCTACACAGAATTATCAACTATATTTTATTTTAGACTCTAAAATAGTAATACCCTCTTCTAGGGTATCAAAGGATGGAAGGATGGAGGAGGGTTTAGTTTCAGTGGGCAGGGGTGCGTATACGTGATCGCTGCATTTCTTTGGTCTTTCTGCGGCGCTTTGTTTGCGCTGCTATCGACACTCCGCCACTCCACTTCCGCCCCCTCCCCTTTAAGCCTTGTTTGCTCTTGGCAGTGCCGAGTGAAAGAGACAGCTGCGCCGTGACAGAAAGAGACAGATGGAGAGAGAAGGTTTCGCTGTAGCGCGAATTTGTTGCAATTTCTCATTGTCAGCGAACGCGTTCGCCGGTAAATTTTGATTAAACGCTCCCCGGGAATTCACTTTGCCTTGCAGTTTTTTGTTTTTATTTTTCCTGCCGATAGGAGGTGGCATCCCCATCCCACTAGCCCCCAATCCCGAATCCAAAATCCCAGTTGGTGGCCAACTCTTTCATTTGAATTTGATAAATGGCGCTCGTTGCAAAGCGATATGTTATGCAATTTAGGGATTTCTTTTTGGTTAAAAAATATTGAAGCGAT
The DNA here is from genome assembly GCA_037075285.1 of Drosophila lutescens. NCBI lineage: Eukaryota > Metazoa > Arthropoda > Insecta > Diptera > Drosophilidae > Drosophila > Drosophila lutescens. The sequence goes on from JBAMCF010001109.1 coordinate 1,252,116, forward strand.
AGCTAAATGTTTGTACAACTCGGAAATAAATGAACTGGCGGACAAAGAAAAAATGGAAGTGACGAGAGTTTAATCAGGCTTTTGGAAATCAATTTTTCAAGGGTCTGGAAAAGGTGAATTTTCTCTGGGTGTTCGTGAGAACCAATAGTTAGCAATTTAAGTAACTTATCTCGAACCTGTGTCCTTAAGATTAAATCGATTTCACTTAAGCACAAAACCCTATAATAAACCTGCTTAAAAGGGAGCAGGTATAATATAAAATTTACAAATTGCAGAGCCCGAACTTGAGGCGACACGACAAACAAGGCCAAATTGATGCCTGGCCGACAAGTGGTAATAATAATTTCGTGCCAATTAATCAGCGTTAAATCAGAGCGTCAACATCACCACCGTCTCCTTTTCCTTATTTTTCCTGTTTTTGCTTTACAAATATTCCGCCAAAGGAGAATCGAATAATTGCAATTCGCATTTTACGTAAACAACAATCGATTGAGGAATGGCAACACTGGCAAAAAGGCAGCCAGCTTTTGGATGTTCACGAACCTGGCCACACTAATCCTTTTCCTAATTATTTCCGGCGAAAGAAGTCACGTGCTTTTGGGTCTAAAAATTTATTTCTAATAAAAAAGTAAGAGGCTTTAATAAAAATAACTACAATTTTTTATATTAATATTCACCCAGCAATGAAACCGCAGACCGGAAAGAGGAAGGGGGCATTTTCGAGGGCCACAGAGCCACCGAAGAAAGTCCAAGCTAAGGTGGCCACTCCGGAGCCCGCAGCACCTGCGAAATCTTCTGCCCCTCCAGTGTCTTCTAAGAAAGTAGCCAAAGCTCCAGCCGTGGCTCTGAAGAATCTTGAGTTGGCCCGGAAGGAGTCGGCTATAAAGATCGCCGAAAACGCTGTCTCTTCGGCTAAGAAAGCTGCCGAGACTTCTGTCAAGAAATTGGGTGCCATTTCGGAAACTTCAGTTCCGATGCATATTAAGAAGAGATCTGCCCCTCCGACACGTGAGAGTGCCAGGAAACCCGCTGCCAAAAAGGTATCCCCAATACAACCGCCCAAGGAAAAATCCCCACCAGCCCCAAAACCCGAAAAGAAGGAAGTCGTAGCACCCAAACCGGAAACACCCCAACCTGAAACTACAGGAAAAATCGTTGCTGCTCCGGCCAAACCAAAACCCAAGCCGAAACGCCCGAAGAATGTGCTGCGCGGAAAGAGGATGGCCAAAAAGAAGGTCTGGCAACGCTTCGTCATCGACTGCGTCTGCGTGGCCGAGGATTTGATTCTGGATGTCTCCGACTTCGAGAAGTATTTGAAGACCCACATCAAGGTGAAGAACAAGATCAACCAGCTCAACGATCTGGTGACCTTTGAGCGGATCAAGAACTCCTCGCTGGTGATCCACACTGCTGTGCACTTCTCGAAGAGGTACTTCAAGTACCTGGCCAAGCGCTATCTCAAGAAGCACAGCCTGCGCGATTGGGTGCGAGTTGTGTCCACCGGCAAGGAGACCTTCGCCATGCGCTACTTCAAGATCCAAGGGCAGGATGACGACGACGATGATGAGGACAAACCTGTGGCAAAGGCCAAAATCTAACTCTACCCTTTTATCATTAGCATGCGTAACATAATTAAAAAAGGGGCATTTCCTTAAAATCTTTTAGTAAACTTCTGTTAATCCTTCAACTGATTTCCCACAATTTTTACTTTTCGACAACTATTGACTTCCTTAACATTCACTTTTAAATATTTTACGCACACAAATATTTAATCCATCACAAATTTAATACTAATTATTTTTTCTTAACACTGTAACCATTAATAAATGATATGTTGGCTAACTATTTCCTTTTTAACTTTTTCTTGATACTTTAAAGTTCCAATTTAAACTATATAGAAGACCTTGCCATTTTAAACCCTTTGTGCTTTGCTGTCTCCTTGAAAAACTAAAGCATTTTACTTCAAAGGCAGGTAGTAAGGAACTGTTTCTTCGGTGAGGCTGCCTTCTTCGCATTCAGTCTCAACTTTTAACTTGGACGATTGACATTTCAGAGAGGGCCTCGAGTGGTTTTCGTCTTGTTTTGATTGGGAGGAGCCAGTCTTGTTTTCTTTACCTTTTTACGCTTTTGTAAATACCTTAAATTGCCCCATTGGTTGGGATTGTTTTCGATGCCAGGCGGCTTAATTGCTTCGCTGTGGGTCTGCCAAATGGCCAAAAGCTTGGAAGGGGGATGGCTGGGATCGAGGAGGGGGCTCCGTCAGTCGTCTGTCAGCGTTGGCCGTAGGTGGTCCATAACGAGCTAATGAAATGCGAATCCAACGAAAATGCGACCAACCGAGTGAGTCAGGCAGCTGTCAAAATCGAAATCAACCTGAGCACTTGCAGGTTTCGTTCTCCTCTTGGGGGCCAAAAAGAACACAAAGGCTGGGGCAAAATATTCACGACAGTCGAGGAGGAGAATACAAAGCGAAAATAAACATAAACGTCATGCAAATCGTATGGTAATTGCTGTCATCGCCGGCTCTTGTCAAAACGGGTTGAAGTGTTTTGTAAATGCCAGAAAAAATTAAATTCCAGACATGCAGACGAGTACCAATAATAATGATAATGTTAAGGGGCTCGAGAGACTCACACGCGATTATTATTTTGTCAAATGGGAAAACGATATCATGACGAAACAGAAGGAGCAGATTTAAAAAAAAATCTGACAGCTAACGATTATTAACATTGATTAAACTAACTCCCATAGATTATGCCCATACTTAATCCCATTAATAAACATTTTTAGCATGTGTTAATTACCTTTAAAGTTTTGTTTATTCAATTAATATTAAACATTCTTAGCTCGTGTTAATTACCTTTACAGTTTTTTTTTGTATTTTATTAACAGCAATCATTTTATGGTGTAATAATACCCTTTGATGGGCACTTTTTCATTTATTTGTATATAAATTTGAATATTAATTACCTCAATAGTCGGTGATTAACAAATGTATTAATATCAAACCCCTGTCAGATTGCCATTCCTTTAAAAGGAAACTCTTTTTCAAATTGATTGCAAACCCTGTTTTTGGTCGCAATCAAGTTGGCTCTTAATTATGCCTGAAACGTCATTCAGACGCAGAATCTCGTGGCAAATTTACGCAGAATAGACTGTAATCCATTCGGACTCGAGGTTAGTTAATCCCTGTCCCTTGGCTAAGCTAATTAACACATCGATTACAACGTTGCGCGGACAGTGTCGCTTAAAATTGATGGCGCTCGTTAAAATATCTCCCGTGTCTGCGATTACGAGGCCTTCTGGTCTTGACTCCGACTCCACCAACTGGTTAGTTCTATTTTTAGGGCCAGTTCCCCCGAGGAGCAGGTGCAGCCGCCTCAGAAGCCGCTGCACTTGGGGCCCTTAGATGAGTTTCTTGGTCAATGCGAACCAGTTGGTGGAACCCCATCATCATTATCATCGTCATCATCCGAAGATCGCCATCAAGTGTAGGTGACAGATAGCCTCGGTCTGCCAATATCGCTTACTTCCAGACAATGGTTATCCACGCTTCTGGGCCACACAGGTTTTTTTTTCCTGAGGCGTTGACACTTTTTTTCTACCTTAGCAAATATTCGAGGTCGTTGGTCGTTTGGACCTTGGTCAAGTTGTTTTTTCGCTTTTTCATGAACTTGCGATATCACACCCTTCAACTCTTTTTCAACTCTTCTTCCAGATCATTTAACTGACACTTTTCAGCTTGAACGCTTCGCGGTGATCTCTACTTCAAAATGTTAGATGGTGATAGGTGAGTTTTTTATTGGAATTCGATATTATATTGGATTATTATTCATCTGTTCATTCCCACAGCTCTCATAGCGATGGCCACATGGTGGGTCTTACCTCTGACGAAGGCTTGATTTTGGCCACCAGTTCGAGGGACCATCTACTTTACCACTTGGATGATTTCATCTAGTAAGAATATTTAATATACATTTCATCCTTAGATAATACTTTTTCGAATATACCTTAATTAATTACATTCAAAAATGTACAATCTTTCTAGATATAAGTAGGGGAGTGTAGGGTAATGTGACGAGTAGGGTAATGTGACGAACTCGTCGAATCTCACATATGACGTCACGACAAAAATTCGAAATAAATGTAGTCGTCTCCCCTTATCGTGTCGACAATGTATTTACAGTAATATTAATAAGAAGTCCCGTAATTTGTTCGTGACGTAATTTTTTCTAAAAAGGTGGTGCGCAAACTAGCAAATCTATTCAATTTACTTGTGTTTCAGCAGGGCCAGAGCGAAGAGGAGTGAAAAATAAAATCAGGTAAGTGTATGCACGTATAAATGAGATCTTTCTCAACAGTTTTTGGTACTTGGCGTTTGTTTTGTTTGCACCGTTTAAGAGTGACACCGTTTTTGCTCCAAGTCTAGCTTGTAGGGTATTGTGACGAACTTTTTGTAGGGTATGGTGACGAACTTTTTTTATTCAAGAATTTGAATTGTTATCGTTGATTATGTGTAAAAAAAACTATTATAATACCGAATAACATTAACTGATGAAGTTTTATTGCTTTTTCGTATTGTTTTAGATATGTCGTCAGTTAAATCAAAGTTTGTTAAAAAAAACAAGAAAGGAAGCTAGCTTCGGCAAGCCGAAGCTTATATACCCTTGCAGATCATTCTATTAATTTACAAAACGCAAAAATGTTAAATTTCCTATTATTTCACATTAATTTTTTGATCGTTCCTATGGCAGCTATATGATGTAGTAGTTCGATATTGATAAAATTAAAATCGAAATTCGAAAACATTTAAAAAGAGTCACATCCCAGAGTAGAAGAGAATACAATAAAAACCAACGAAGCAATAATTTATTTCCTATTATATTCCCATTAATTATTTTATCGTTCCTATGGCAGCTATATGATATAGTCGTCCGATTTTGATAAAAATTTATTCGAAATTCAGAATTAGATACAAAATGGTATTTCCAAAAGTAGGAGGTGATATGTTCAAAAACACCCAAGATATAATTTTTTTTACATTTTTTTCCCGACTATTTCTATGGGAGCTATATGATATAGTTGTCCGATCCGGCTCGTTCCGACTTATATACTACCTGCAATAGATATAAGACTTTTGGGAAAGTTTTAGCCCGATAGCTTTAAAACTGAGAGACTAGTTTGCGTAGAAACAGACGGACAGACGGACAGACGGACCGACGGACAGACGGACAGACGGACAGACGGACAGACGGACATGGCTAGATCGACTCGTCTAGTGATGCTGATCAAGAATATATATACTTTATGGGGTCGGAAACGTCTCCTTCACTGCGTTGCAAACTTCTGACTGAAATCATAATACCCTCTGCAAGGGTATAAAAAGACAGCTATATGATATAGTAGTTCGATATTGATAAAATTAAAATCGAAATTCGAAAACATTTAATAAGACTCATATCCCAGAGTAGAAGAGAATACAATAAAAGTCAACGAAGCAATAATTTATTTCCTATTATATTCCCATTAATTTTTGGATCGTTTCTATGGCAGCTATATGATATAGTCGTCCGATTTTAAAAAAAATTTATTCGAAATTCAGAATTAGATAAAAAATGGCATTTCCAAAAGTAGGAGGCTCTAGGTTCAAAAACACCCAAGATAAATTTTTTTTGCATTTTTTCCCCCGATTATTCCTATGGGAGCTATATGATATAGTTGTCCGATCCGGCTCGTTCCGACTTATATACTACCTGCAATAGATAGAAGACTTTTGGGAAAGTTTTAGCCCGATAGCTTTAAAACTGAGAGACTAGTTTGCGTAGAAACAGACGGACAGACGGACGGACAGACGGACAGACGGACATGGCTAAATCGACTCGTCTAGTGATGCTGATCAAGAATATATATACTTTATGGGGTCGGAAACGTCTCCTTCACTGCGTTGCAAACTTCTGACTGAAATCATAATACCCTCTGCAAGGGTATAATGAACTCGAAAAAGTGTTGCAGGCAATAAAATTAGTAAAGCTCCATGGTAGGTCGACTAATTCGGTTGCAAATGAACAAGGAATTTCGGAACCCACTCTTAGACGTTACATTAAAAAAGTAAACGAAGCCAGTGTTGATGTTTCAAAGGAATCCGACGACGTGGTATTGAACTTTTTAAACAATTATTCTCAGATTGGTTCAAATTCTGTAAGTTTTTATATTAATATTTTTTTGTTAAATTTAAAATTACCTTTTTATTATATTATTGTAATTTTTCATCCATTCTTGAAAAAAAAAAATAATTCGCACATCTGCATACAGTTTTAGTGTGTATTTATTAGTTCGTCGCCTTATCTGGCAACTTTTGAAAGTGCAAAAAAAGGATGATTCACGCCAAACGCTGTAGGATTTGGCTCCCTTAGATTTTCGAATCGTACTTTTACAGAAATATGATCAAAAGATGTAAGCAACTTTCTGCATTTACACTTTTAAAAAATATTGATTTTTGGGGAAGTTACATTAAAAAGAAAATCGTTCGTCACATTACCCTACAATTTTTAAAAGTGCAAAAAAAGGATGGTTCACTCTAAACGCTGTAGGACTTAGCTCCGTTAGAATTTCGAATCCAAATTTTACAGAGATATGCTCTAAAGATGTAAGCAACTTTCTGCATTTACATTTTTGAAAAATATTGATTTTTCGAAAAGTTACATTCAAAAGTCGAATCGTTCGTCACCTTACCCTACACTCCCCTATAAGAAATAATATTCTTTTATTTACTTTTAAGAAATTTAACATAATTATTTTGAAACTATTTATATTTTGACTTTTAATCTTCAGCTGCTGTGCACCTCGATCCAACAATTATCGCCAGAGAATTCTAGACGTTGGCGCCCAGGTGGATTACCTAACCCGCGATCAGGGACAAAAGGTAACGGTGGCCCAGGTGCGTGATATGTTGTGCCGGAAATTCGAATATTCCGACAATGTGGAAGTTCTGCTAGCTGGCCATGATTGCTCTGGTCTCCAAATCTACAATTTGAAAGAGAATGGAAGATCTAAAAGGGTGTTATACGCAGCAGAGGGCCAAGAGGCAGATGACATTGTGTCCTTTTTGTCAGAGAACTGGACAGAGCACATGAAACTTGTTCAGGCTGAGCAGCTAGCAAGGGATTCTCTCCAATTGGGGGAGTATGACTACGTCGACATGTGTGTCATCTACAAAGCCGAAGAAAGAGAGGTTTCAAAGGAGCCTGAGGAGCCTTGTATGGGACCAGAGGAGCGCGAAAAGGAACCAGAGGAGCCTGAAAAGGAACCAGAAGACCGTGAATGTGACAAGGAACCAGAGGAGCCTGAAAAGGAATCAGAGGCGCCTGAAAAGGAACCAGGGGCGCCTGAAAAGGAGCCAGAGGCGCCTGAAAAGGAACCAGAGGCGCCTGAAAAGGAACCAGAGGAGCCTGAGTCTGACATGGAACCAAAGGTACCTGAAAAGGAACCAGAGGAGACTCAATTGGAACCAAAGGTGCCGGAAAACGAGCCAGAAGTGCCTCACATGGAACCAGAAGAGTCTAACATGGAACCAGAGGAGCGTCGCATGGAGTCAGACGACTCTTCCGTTGAAATTGTAGAGCCAGAACCTGAAGATCCGATTATGATTAGCGATGAGGAGGGCGGTCCTCCTATGGAACCACAGGAGTCTCCAGTGGACCCAGAGGTACGTCACATAAAAACAGAGGAGTCTCCCGTGGAACCAGAGAAGCCTCACATGGAACCAGATGTCTCTCCCGCAGAAGTAGTGGAGCCACATCCAGAAGATCCGACATGGCTAGCGTTTAGGAGGATGTGCCTTAACATATAGTTATAATTAATCGTATCATTCCCTTTTCACGTTCAAAATAAATGAATTGTTAATGCTTGACTGGTTCCCCTGTAATTAGCCGCATTTCTCAGCGTTTTGCAAGTTGGCAAGGAATAGATTAGCCGCTCTCCCACTGAAATGGTGCAGCGCAAGCACTGGTGATTTATACGCCTTCACCCTCGGCTGGGATAATTAATAATGACTAAAAGCTGGCGCCCATCAACGGGCAGGCAGCTTTGAATCCTTGTACGCGCTATATGTATAGCTCTATATAGACCCCCACTAACCAGATCCGCTCGCTTGCCTCCAGGGGACTGACATCCAGCTGTGCGGATTAACTTGAATTTATATGTTGTGGCTGCATTTGAATAATTTCATATTCGAGCTGGGAATCGGGAACTCTATCTGCCATTCTCTGTGCGTGACCAGGCTTCATTTACTCCTGCTCCTCCTTTTCCGCCGGCCAGTTGTGTGGTCTCCCTCCATTCCCATTGACAGCTCCTGGGTGGCATTATGCTGTCTGCTCCGGATTTTCACTTTTCTGGCCTGCAAACCGGCAGTTGCTAATTGATATCTACGTAGATTGGACTTATTGTTAATCGGTTGCTCGGCCAGTTAAGTGGATCTCAAAAGGATATGATTTAGGAGCGCCAGTGTGTAAGGCTGGAATGGGAAAATGATAGCATGTTTTTAGATGAATAGTTATGAAAGCTTTACTTATTTTTTCCAAGCTAAAATTGGCTAAAAATTACTAAATTAATATCAATTTTATTAAATGCTTTTTGAACATTAAGTTGATGTTATGCCGATTTAAGTGGTACACTAAAGGTAATTTATATAATTAGCTGAAGTGCAATGCTGCAAATAAAAAAGTATTTAAACTCCTAAATTGGAATGAAATATGAGTAGGTTTTTTATTGATTGTTTTCATAATATTTTATTATTTTATTTTGTTTGTCTACTTTCGTAGCTTTTTATATAATATTGATTTAACACACTTATCTTATCGAAACTCTCCAACCTTATAGCACATCTGTTGCACAATTCCTCCACCATAAAGTCCAATATTTTGGCAGACTCGAGCTTCGCTTTCTGTTGATAAGCAAATATTTCTCTCCTTCCTTGACGTATTTTTTCCCATTTTTTCGCATTTCAACTCCGATCCGAAAGTGCAATGTCTGGCAAAAATAAAATGTCAATGCCAAGGCGATAAGAGAAGAAGGATGAGGCGAAAACAAAATCAAACATCAAATATTCCCAATAAATTAAATGCGGCCAGTTCCGAGAAGGACCCATCCTTCTCTCTCACTGGCGGCATTCAATAATATTTCACTTTCAATCTGCTGAAAGGAGCGAGGAGGCTGGGCCCAGGGGTTTTCGGGGGTACCCCTGAATATGAAATCGAGTGGTGCTACCTTGTGATATCTTTATTTACCCCACCCCAGTGCATACAAAAAAAATACATAAAAAAGAGTGAGGTGCACAAAAATGCAGACAGTGTCACCTTTCGGCGGCTCGAGGTGGAAATATATTTATGTGGCATGCAAGTTGCAAGGTGTGACAACATGAAAATTTATCTGCACCATCTCTGCAACACCTCCATCGCCTGACCTCCTCCCGCATCCCACTTCGGGTCCAGAATATATACGAGCGGGCTACCGGCGGTGGATTTATAGGGGATCCGAGTTGGGGATTGCCATCTTAATGCGACATTAACTCGGCGGAATCTGTGTATTTGGCCCAGGCAAATATGAGGTGCATTGTGCATACAATTGTGAATGTGTGTGGGGCGGCGGGGATTATCTATGGGCTTATACACCTGTTGCTCGGGGCGGATAAATGGATCACAGCTGTTGCCTCAGTAAAATAAACAAAATAACCTATTTATGTATTTACTGAACCGTAATTAAATTTAAGTCAAAATAAATAATCAAATAGAGGCAATGGCCATTTATAAAATTTCTATTTATTTTCCTACATTTATTACTCTCCACTGAACATTTTTATACCCTTGCAGAGGGTTTTATAATTTTTAGTCAAAAGTTTGCAATGCAGAGAAGGAGACGTTTCCGACCACATAAAGTATTTATATTCTTGATCAGCATCAATAGCCGAGTCCATCTAGCCATGTCCGTCAGTCCTTCTGTCCGTTACTGTCCGTTTCTCTTAGTTTTAAAGCTATCGTGATAAAACTTTCCCAAAAGTCTTCTTTTTATTGCAGGTAGTACATATGTCGGAACGAGCCGGATCGGACCACTATATCTTATGGCTTCCATAGGAATAATCAAAAAAATAATAGAAAAAACATTGTAACTTTGTAGGAAGTAGTCGTTTTGATTTTTAACAATTTTAAAACAACATTTTAATTAGACATACCTGCAAGGTATATAAACTTCGGCTGTCCGAAGATATCTTCCTTTCTAGTTTCTCATATTTTACCTACATATTTTCAAGTTTGGTAAAATACTATTTCCCTTGAAAAGTTTTCACCATTTTCACCGCATATTGTAAAACATCTTTGTAAGTTCCACTTTTTTTTGCCACTTTCTTGTCGACTGTCTCTGCATAATTATTTATTTTTTACGGCTGCCGTTGCATTGGCAACTTTAATGAAATTGGACATGCAACATAAAGTAATTTATTTTTAATTAATTTATAAATGCAGCCACATCAAAAATGGCCGCCGAAACAAACAGGAGCCGAGAATTAAGCCCCAGTCGTAAATAATTTTTATATCTCGCATTCCCTTCTTTATAGATTTTAATTTTTTCCTCCTTTTTTGTGTTTAATTTCAGTTTTATTTTTGCCATTGCCGCATGCAACAAGCGGCACGAAGTGTCGCTGACAGCACGTCATCAGCACTTTGAGCGCAGGGAAATCGGGAGGCGATTGGCCACGCCCCCTTTATATCGGTGGGCGTGTGCGATGGCAGCAATTTCATTAAAATTTACTGCACACTGCAGCGGCGAAAAAATTGTTGCGGTCAATTAACGTCAGCAACGCGTTGCCATCGCTGCGGCATAAACCGCCCGCCGCCCCCCTTTTCCCAAACAATTTTCCGCCCTTTTCCCCGCATTTTCCCCACTGCCACCACCACCAACCTCCCCTGTGCTCATTAACAGCCGCCAGTGCGATTTTATTCCCATTTTGCAGCTCTATACGCAACTTTTTGTTTATTATTGCTGGCGTGAATAAATAAATAAGTTCCATTGACATATGCTCAAATAAATAATAGAGCGTATTTAAATTATTGCCTGCAGCTTGGGGCAGGATATTTCATACGGTGCAGGAAGGAAGGATGGATATGTGAACGGCTGGAGCGGAGAGAGTGGAGGACTCTGCGCTGTGGTCGTGAATTATGATCCTGACGGGGAGACCGCAAGACCCGCAGAGCCCCATAACAATAAACGACGGAGCCTTCGAGTCGATGACGATCATTTTTAATTTTGCACTCAACAAAGGCCCAGAAAATGACAATGAAACCCGGGCTCCGGAGAAGTGAGTGAATAATTTGCAAAAATTACATTAAAAGGAGCTATGTTCGCAGAAAACGAAATTTTAAATACCTCCATTAATCTGAAAATATGATAATAAGAAAATAAGAAATATATAATATTCAATGAATTTACTAGGATATTCTTATGTTTTAAATTGACATGAAATCATTATGTTTTAAGTCTTTTATTTAAATTTAAAATAATTATAAAGAGTATTTTTATCAACCGTTCTTTATTTTTAAGAATATTTTATCATTTCTTTAAATGGTCTCATATTGGGTGATAAAATTCAACGACAACGAAAAATATAGTACTGATATAAGCTTGTCTTTAATTTTCTCCTTTATTACCATGTTCCTGCAATATAATTTCGCTACCATCAAATCAAAGCGAGAACCCAATCAAATGCACTTTGCCTAGAGAAACCCAGCCACTTAATTGATAAACTTTTCCACTAAACTAATTTGTTTTTACGCAGACTCAATCAGAGCGCCGAAGCAGAGAACAAGTGAAAAGAATTTAATTAAGCTGCAGAAGCCAAACCAAAATGTTCCACAAAATGGAATCGACGGAGGGGAGAAAAAAGCGGTCCAGACAGAGTGATACCATGCGATGCGTATGCGTGTGTCGGAGCCCCCGGGAAGTTGACCCCAAAAGGTTCTCCAAACCCAAGACCCGCAAAAAGCCAACTTATTAAGCCTGCTTTTCGAGTGGGCGTGGCACAATAACACAGACCCTGCAAGGAAATTGCAGATGACTTGCTGGTCAGCCAAACCGCAAATTAGTTTCGCTTTTAGAGGGATTGGCACTCCCCCTCTCCTCGGGATCTGGCTACCAATGTCAAGCCAAGTCCAAGAGCCTGAATAAATATGAAAATATTGTTCAAGTAACCAGTAACCAGTAACCAGCAAACCAGAGCCCCAAGGCGTCTTTCCTGGAAACAGAAAGAGCAACCGGAATAACAATAACAACAATCACCCCCATGACAGAGGGCTCTGAAAAAGGGACCGACACACTGGGAAAAAATTGGATACAAATCAAATAAACCATAATCGAAAAAAAAAGGTTTCTTAAAATCATACTTTTGGAAGTATCAAGGAGGTGTCTACTTTTAAAGATAAGAACTTTACAATACGATGCCAAACAAAGGTTCCGTTTCCAACACTTTTTAATTTAAGTAAACAATTTAAAAATAAATACAATTTTAAATTGAATAAAGAAAAGATTTTAAATATAAATATATCTTTAATATATATTTTTTAAAAGTTATTCATTTTATTTGCAATATGTTAATGCTTAAGCTTTCACATTACATCTGTGTAGGCACTCCTTTGCTCCACATGTATGATATCAAAGCTTGATATATGTATGATATGATATCAAAGCTTTGCCTTTAATTTATTTTGACTTTGGCCGTTTTTTTCTCAGTGCAAGGGTCCAGAGGTCTCTCCTTCCCTTTGTACTCACTCCAGAAAATTGACGCGAGCCGCGCTCCAAAACCGCTCCAAACGTTGTCATCGTTGTCGGGTTGTTGGGTTGTTGGGTCGGTTGCTGCATCTGCATCTCGGCATCGTCATCGGCATCTGCATCTCGCGTCCTCCATATGTGCGCACTTAGAGATGCCCGAGATGAGATAAGCTTGCAGTGGTCCCTCTCCACCCCCTTTACCGAACTACTCCTCCGCCACTGGCCCGCTGCTTTTTGTTCATAAATTATAATTTTATGATCACGAACATATTCGTGGAATACTCGTTGGCGTTGTGTTTGGCTCATTGTCGCCAGCTCAGTTGTCTGCCGGCTCCCAGGGGCGTTAAATATTAAAGTGTCTGGAGAACTGAAGAACTGAAGAGCCGGAGAACCGGAGATCTGGAGAGGAGCGACCCTGGATTGGCACTGGAAATTGGCTCTGTTCCGTGGTCTTTGGTCTTTCGTCTTTGGTCCGTGGAGAGTGTCATCGTTTGTGTTTACACTAATTGAAGAACTCCTCGGCTGGAGACCCTTCAATGTCACGGATGCTTCCAGTTTTCTCTCCCTTTTTTCGCTGGATCGTTAACTTACTTTATTGCCTTGGTCCGGGGCTCTAGCCTGAAATTAGTTTGTTTTAGCTTAGCCGCCATTGGGAAACAGGGCGGTGGTAATGATAAGTTGCCTTCTACGATTTTATTGAAGGTCGTAAATCAATTAACTGGCTCTTTGTGGCACTCTTCTATTCACGCGACAGCTGAAAACTAGCAGATATTGGCTTACTTATGCCCTTTAATTAGCATACAGAGTGCCATAAATACAAAATTTAGATGACAAAAAAGAAGACCACTAGGCGGCATATTTCTATTGGGGTTTACACCAAACTTAAATTAAAATCGCTTATAAAAGTGTGGATATGCAATAATATATATTTCAATTGGAAAATCCGATGAATTAATTAGCATTGCATACTTTTAGACACCTTTTTGAGTGATTTTAAATCCGTAGTTATTTCTAGTTTAAAAATACCGAAAAACCTTTATTTTTTCTTAATTGTTTCATTGTGCATTCCATTAAAACACAAACCATTCCATGGCTCGCCCTTGTTGACCATGAATTAAACTTTTAAATCACTTTTCGCACATCGGCGGGATGTGAAAATATTTACATACACGACATCGGGCAACATAACAAACTGGCTGTTTGTTTTTAATTGGTTTCCATTTCGTTGCTGCCCGTTTATTTACTATTTGCTGCGCTCCTACCCAATTTTTTAATTTATACAAACATTTTGCTTTGTTAGCTTCAACTAAACCAGATTCAAAAAGGTTAAATTCCAGCGCGCTGTCACTGAATAAAATACCAAAGTTTTAAGCAATTTATCGATTTATTAAAGCAGCCCTGGGAGATTTCCCCATCCGCAGAATTCTGAGAATTCTCATTAAGTTAAAAAAACGGGTTCAATTTGAGTTTGCAGGCGCATAATGAACTTTATGCATGCAACAAAGTGAAATTTAATAGTGCAACAGTATTCCCAGCATAATTAGTTCCTTCCGCGCATTTTCATATTCAACTGGAGCCGCCTAATGAATTTATTGTGGCCCAAGGAGCACTAACCAGCGGATCCAGTTTCAGTTTGGCTCCCTTTAAAATTCCTGGTAAGTGTTTTGCAAAATTTAAACATGCTTTTGTCTGAGGAAAAGGAAATCCCTATTTGGCCAAAAGCCTCAAGTGCAAAAAACATCAGCAAAGTGACACTCTCATCGAGATTATCTTGGCAACTCTCGGAAAGTTGGAGTCTTCTTCGGTTGGAAGTTAAACTTGGGAAGAGGACACCCCCCCCCCCCTCCCTTCACCCTCGCCGCTTCAGCTAAATTCCCTAGAAATTCAAGTTGAAAGTAAATTAGCGAAAAGCTCGCGTCAAAATTAGAATTAAAAGCTAAGGCGAAAAGTTTGGCCGAGCAGAAAAGGAAACACCAAATTAGCTCCAGAAAATGTAATTATTTCAGAGTCTTCGGATGAGTGTGTTTGTTTTTGAGTGCAGTTCTAGCGAAAAATGGTAGTAATTGTAGTAATTTTTTATCAGAAGTTATAGTGGAAGTTTGTCAAATACTTAATATTATTTTTATAAGGTTTCAGCTCCAGAAAATGTAATTATTTAAGAGTCTTCGGATGAGTGTATTTGCTTTTGAGTGCAGTTCTAGGGAAAAAATTGCAGTGATTTTTCTAAGTTCCAATTGAAAAAATGTAGTGGATTCTTATAAGAAATATATCAAAAAATATATCAGAAACTTATCAAATACCTAATATTATTTTAAAACTATTAAATCTTTTATTATTATAAGTTTTCAAAATATTTCTTAATGACTTCTTCTGTTTGGTTTGCCATTCAGAGCCGCCAAACCATTTGGCTTCGTGAATAAATTTTATTCACACTTGAGCCAAGCAACCACAATGCTGGTTGCACCACTCGAGAGGACACTTGAGGAACTTCTGAAGGAGCTGCAACCACCTCTTCAGGGTCTTAACTAAATACCACATTTCTGTTTTCCATACTTCCCCTGTTTAAATATAAATATTGTGTAAAAATTCGCTCCTTATGAGCTGGAAATCTGTGGCGGGCGGTATTGCAGTGAAATTAATTAAAAACGCCCACATCTCGGCGATAAATCAGTAGGAGCAACAACAACCGCAGAGACCGCTCACACACACATGGCACACTCACACGACGACATCGACATCCTTGTGGCATTGTGACCCCTGACCCCCCTCCCCCTGCCACGCCCCCTTGGTCATCCAGCCCTTTTGCCCGCGTGTTTGCTTAAGTGCCACTAATAATCCATTGTTGGCTTTTGTCCTTGTCGCCGCTGTTTTCGCTGTTCGTTGTTGTTATTGCAGCTGCTGCCGCCCAGACTTTATCCCTGCCACGCCCCCTCCTCCTTCTCCGCCCCTTCCTTTTCACCGCAACAATCGAACGTTGCGAAACCAAAAGAAATTGCATGTTTAACAGGCGAACGGAACGAAAAGGAACGAAAACAACGTCGCCAAAAGAACTTTCAAAAACAAAAGTTTTCAAGTCGCAAACAGCTTTATGTTTGTGTTTGTTTGCTCATACATATGTATGCAGCTGGGGTGTGTGTGTGTGCGTTTTGGCGGATTTTGAGTGCTTAAAATTTCAGATTTATTTATGTTTCAGTTTAGCTTTTCGTTATTTTTAATGTTTCCCCTTATGGCATTCAGGGCACCGCGAAAAAAAGCTATTTCTTTGAAATTCGTTCTGGAAAAAACTAATTTCTTAATAACTAATCTTAAAAATATTTGTATTATTTGGTTTTTTTTTGGCCAAAACATTAAACAAATAATTATACAAAATGTAATATTATCCCACTATTTTTATAAAATGTTCGGTTCACATACACAAAGTCCATATTTTCTTTCAGTGTTTTAAGTCCGCACCCCA
The DNA here is from genome assembly GCA_037075285.1 of Drosophila lutescens. Classification (NCBI taxonomy): domain Eukaryota; kingdom Metazoa; phylum Arthropoda; class Insecta; order Diptera; family Drosophilidae; genus Drosophila; species Drosophila lutescens. The sequence continues at coordinate 1,268,386 of JBAMCF010001109.1, forward strand.
AGGGGCATGCGAAATGTGTTTTAAATTAAAGACACAACTTTGGTTGAAATATTTTCGATTTATGCAGATTCTCTTAAACGCTGACAGCGAACGAGTCAGACTGAGTGTAATAAATATTTGGCGCCAAGTGGCAATTTAACAAGGAAATCGAACTCCCTGGCCCAGTTCTTTAAGCTTTAAAACATGTGCGGTTTGAGTTCGTTTAAATCAGTGCCTCGGGATTCATCGCAATTGTCATGCTAAAAGGGTTTCATTTATTATGGTTTATTGTATGTATGTGCTCTTCCAGGAATTTGACTTTTTATTGTGGTATTTTTAAAGGCGCGAAAAAATGCACTGCTTGTCTGCTCATATTAATGAGACGAAAGAGTTTTGGCGCAGAAGGGCAAATAGCTGTCCTTGTCTTCTGATTATCACTAGTAGACCAACTGTCTGGTGTTCTTTCTTATAAGAAGTGCAGCTGGTGTTTCCAATCTGAAAATATATTTGGGTCAAAGATCGATAAAATGGGAAGTTAATTAAACAACTCTTCAAAATTCTTTGAAAAGTATTATCAGAGTGTTAAAATGTTTTAATTTAGGTAAGAAACTAAAACTGTTTATGTGTTCAATATAATTACCATAAAAAAATTATTAGGATCTAAAAATAAAAACTGTAGGTATCTAAAAAGTATGAGTTGGAAAATAACGCGTACTTAACCGAATTAAGTATCTATTAAATTCTCCAGGGTATAAAAGTTAAAAGTAGTTATAATCTTGGAAACGGCAGCGAATTCCACACCACCCACCCAACAGCCGTTCGAAGCTGTTATGCAATGGACCTGAGGTCTGAGGTGACCACTCCACTCCACTCCATTCCATTCCAACCCAACCCATTCCATTCCTTTCGATCTGGCGGCATTCTACAAATGTTGTGCTAAATAGCGCATTTAGCTTGTTAGCGTCGAGAATTATGTGACAACTCTATATCGGGTCTGGTCTGGGCCTGGGTCTTGGTGTCTCTATCCCTCGGCACCCAGGGAGGTCTCGCACCTCTCTTTTTAACTTGGCCAAGAGCGGCGATAAATATTCAAGTGTAAATGGATATGGGCAGAAGAGCGGTTCGGGGGGTTTTAGCCAAGCAATGAACTAATAAAGGAACGATAGGCCGAGGGGTGGTGCTATAGAGGAAGGCCAACGCCGACGCTTTATTAGCCAGACTTTCTTGCTCTTTTTTTCCTCTGAATTTTCTTCATATTATGGCCGTAAGAGCGCGCCGCAAATGCGTTGCCATAAATTTAAAGCTTTGCCACGACGACTCCGGGAATGTCTATAAAGACATTTACCGGCAGCGGCGACGGCGGCTCCGCTAATGAAGATCAACGAGTCGGGACTGAGATTCAGACTGCAGGTGGGTGGGTGGTTGGTGATTTCCCAATGCCTTCCATTGGCTTCCTCCAAGAGAACGCATTTCTATGCACATCGCGCGAGTATTTCATAAATTTCATTCAATTTTTATTAAACACAAGAAATATGAGCTTCTGTAGGAGCCACGAGCTGGCTGGAGGAAAGAAAAAAAAGAGGACGCAGCAAATCCTGCACCGGAAATCCTCTCATTACGCCAGACTTGTAATTAATCTTTGGAAAATTAGAAGAAAAAAAGAAGAGGGCCAGGGAAAGGCAATGGAAACTTTTGAGCCCATCGCGCGGCTTGGGTTCTGTGTACACCTGTTACACTTATCTTTTCTCCGGCGGTTCCGGGGATCCCGATCCGGTTTTTTGGGTCCGCCGAAAGGGTTTAGGCTTAGGATAGGTTGTCTGCGATTTGTTGGGCTCGGTAAATATTTGCAAATGAGTTTGAAATTAATCCGGCTTACTGATTTTCTGCGAACCTCGTCCGCTTTCAAACTGTCTAATTAATTTTTTTCAGTTTTTTTGCCAGATTAATTTTACAAATGGTTAAAGTAACCTTGGAAAAATCAGGCTTAATGCATTGTGATATTCTTTTTTAATGATGGACACTCTAGTATCGCCAATTAATTAATAATTAATTTTTACCTTGGAAAACTTGAAAAATTTAAGAAATAATTGAAATCTTCCCATGCATTGAAATACAATTTTGTAATAAAGGTGATGGTTTTGAATTGGTAGAATATTGCCTGATCTATTCAGATAAAAATCTTTTAATTAAGTTTATTTAACTAAGTTTATGCTAGGGTATCTGAACTTCGTCTTCGCCTTCGAAGATAGGTTCTATCCCATTTGTTATTTATGACCGGACTGAAGGCATTTGCCGGGCTGACATCCTTGGAAATGGACAACAAATCCAGAAGACAGGCTGACAGAAGCTGGCTGCCGCAGAGATTGAATGGCCAGAAAGGACGGGAGCACATAAATTTTTATAATTTTCCCTTTTCTTTGCTTTTTTTGATGGCCGCTTTTGCATGTCAGCTCAAGCCAGGCCAATTGGAGCCGTGTGAGCCGAGTCGTGGAGTCGGGACTCAGACAACCAGCTGTGTCTTCGGTTTCCTTTCTCATCAGTTTGTTGTTCTTTTCTTTTATTTTGTATTTTCTTAAAATCTTTTTTTACGCCTAAGCCGAGAACGCGGGCGACACTTGAGTGACGCCCTGACTGGCGCCATCTAGCGGCAGCCGGGTGCGCGTGCATAACTTGCGTTTCATTATAATGAGATTATCCCTTTTGCTTGTACAGTGTTACTGCCTCAGTGGCTGTATATATATATATATATCTTCTCCTGGGAGGATTGGAGTGGCACATTTCCATCTTTGGCTCAGAACTGCAACAGCTGTTTGTGTTTTCCTATTTAAATTATTTCTTTCCCTTTTGACGGCTCCTTGTTATTCGCATTCGTCCTGTTTTTCACGCTCCTTGGCCACTGCAGCCTGTCGGGATTATTCAGCTTGGGACTTGGGACTCGGGTTGTGGGTCTTATTTAACTCGAGCAAATAGCTTTTCCCGTGGGCAACTAATTGGAATTGGGAGAGATGAAAGGCGAGCCGCGTAACTTTGAAAATCATCCTTTAAAACTGCAGTCAAAACAACTTCATGTCAGCAGCTAAAATGTAAGTCTTAGAAACAAGTAAATGCCATGTTGTGCTCATCATCGATATGGAATTTCGTTGTTCCGCATTTAACTTTCCCCCAAAATGAACCAGCATCGTTTGTCAATCAATTCCTAAGCCCCATACCATTTTAATTGAATTTCGATTTAGACCACAACCAAAGTAAATTTCCAAAAGCCATTTACCATGTTCGAATTATGCAAAAATGTGTTAGGCACGATGTAAAAACATCAAATGACACGAGCTTGTTGTACGTACATTTGTCAATTTATTTATGTTATTTCCTTCAATCATTCGGAATATTCAAATTGATTGGGTCACGCCAAGGCCAAGCCCCGCAGCCGCAAAACTCCAAGCCCTAAAGCTCATGTTGGAAAACCAATTAGAGCCGAAACAACAATAACGACAAAAATAACATCACAACATCAGCTAACAAGATCAAATCGTGTAATGTGCCTCATTACAACATCGTTTTGTACAAATATTTTTGTGTGTGGCCCCAAGAAAAAGAGGTGTGAACTTGAGGGATTTCAGTGAGCGTTTTTAAGGTTCACGCGAAAATGGGATTTAAATGGTGGCATTAGTTATGGGAACAAGTCATTGGATGAATTCGATTATAAACGGTATTGAAATTCATGATTTTCTCCTCTGTGATGTAATACTAAGATTTATCTATGAGTTTTAAAGCAGCTTAAAATCAATTCAGTATTTATCTAATCATTCGATGAATTTTATTATACACTGTGTTAAAACTCATGATTTTCGTCTTAGTGATTGAATAATATTTATATTTATCTAAATGTTTTAAATTAATTCAGTATTTAACTTATTAAATACATAAATATTTTAGAAATTTATTATAAACGGTATTGAATATCATGATTTTAAAACTGTTTAAAATTAATTTTGTATTTATAAAAGCGTTTGATAAATTATTTACTATTGGGCATTAAAACTATCTTAACTAAATTCACTTTTTATCTAACCAATGAATATGATAATAAACGGTATAGAAATTGGTGATTTTCTTATTAGGGATTTAGTAATACTTATATTATTCTTAGAGCTTTGAAAGGGTTATACCATCTTTATATTCTATTCAAAATAAAATCAAGAAAACGCATAAGGTGCACATTTCGATTTATTATAAGCTCTTAGATTTTGTTAAATAAAAGTTTTCGGTCATTACTATATCCACTGCACGAAAAGGTTGAATTTCCAGAGGAATACTAATCACTGATTACACTACAACACTAGGGCTTATCGTGGGACTGATTGTGCTGGTGTCTCCTGCTCTGCGGATCGTAGTTGAGGACGTCGAAGGTCAGGATCTTGTAGAAGGACACCGACCAGCCCACATCGTCCATGCGGGACACGATTCTTCCGGTTAGCGGCAGAGACGCCGCATCCGGGGTTGGACTCTGAGCCTGGGATCTGAGGGGATCCAGTGCTGATTGTATAAAGGATTGTTGCAGTGGCTTGGCATTGGCCACTGGCTGTGGAGTTGTTGTTGGAGCATTAAACTGCGAGTTGAAGGGGAAATTTTGGGCTGGGCCCCGCCTTGCATCAGCCGTATAATCCCTCCGAAAGCGAATGAAGATCTCGGCAAAGACAATTCGATGTGGAACGGCCAGCACTTCCGGCGGCGTCTTGAGCTCGTTGTCCATCCGACGGATGATCTCGCTGACCTCCACCACCTCGGTGGCCGTGTCGAAGTCCTTGGTGTTCCGCAGACCCACAAAGAGCATGTCTATGAAAGCGTACTTTCTGCCGAAGTTTTGGCGCGTGGCCACCTTCATGGGAATCGCTCGCCGCAGGTGTTCCCGCTCGAACCTGACCAACTGGAGGCGGGTGTCGTTCCGGGAGAGCAGCATGTCCCGGGTGATCTGCTGGAAGCCCACCGGCGTGGTGTACTCGCTGATCCGCTCCGCACTCTGCTGCCGGATGATGTCCGTCATCACGATCGCCGCCTGCTTGGCGCCCTCCAGGAAGTCCGGCTCGCTGAAGTCCCGGTCCCAGAGCCACTTGAGCTTCCACAGATTGAACTTGGTCACCAGGTACTTCCACGGATTGTGCAGATAGACCAGCTTCGGAATGGTCTTCCTTCGCTGATCGTGTGCCGCACTCTGGCGATCCCAGTCGTGCAACTCGCGATGGAAGTCCGCGCATCCGCAGCCGCAACTGCATCCAGATTTCCGGGGATTGGGGGTGCCATGCGATGTGTGATGATTGCCGAACAAGTGGTTCAGTGCGCCATATTTACGTAGAATTTTTGATAGCATCGCGACTCCTAGAAAGAGGCACTTTGCATTTTTTGTCCCAACCTCGTCGTCGTCTGTGCCCTGGAGAGAAATAGTCGTGTTTTTGAGTGACTCCTAATTTTGAGCAATTCAGACACAAACAACTGACAGCAATGGAATTCGAAAGCAAACTGAAATACGAATGCGAAAATTAGCATTAATTTATGCAATTTTCCAAATAATCCGTTATATGAATATACAAAATATTTTAAAAATACAATATAACGATTATTCGATAATATGTGCTTAAATTTCACAATTACTTCACAATACCTTTAATAATTTCTTTTTAAATATTTCACTCAAATAAATTCGGATTCGGTTCAGGCTGAAATATCTTCCCATCCAAAACATCCCACACAAACTTTGGATCCCAGGTAGCCCCGACCCCAAATGACATGCCAAGATCGTAAAGCATTATTCCGCCGATACATAAATTATATTCCGACGTGCGTGAGTGTGCGAGGGTCGTGTGGGCTTCTTCTCTTTGGTTTTTCTCCAGCGACAAGTGGCCCTTGGTCAGGGATTTCGATGGGCTTTAACCGGGGAGAAGAAGCAGGGGAAACTGCCTCTGAGCCTCTGAGGTCTCACGCAAACGACATAAAAATTAACAATGAAAATGGAAAAGAAATGAAAAGCTTTCAATGCAATTGTTACGCTCTGCTGGAAGATGCGTATTTAAATGGCGCGGCGAATTTAATTATGTGTAAACGTATTTAATGGAAGATTAAACAGTAGTTAAATCACATGGGGTCGCCGTTGAACAGCCAAAAAGAAATGTTGGTTGTAAGTTGTGATATATGATAGTACAGTGAGATGAAAAGTTCATATTATAAGAAGTAAACATAGGAAATATAAGAAATTCTTTAAAGCCGATTTTGAAAAATTCATTTGAAACCCCTTTTAAAAAAGCTTAAATGTCCACATTTATTCGTATTTACCTATTCATTAAATCGGACATTTAAGACAAACATTTCATTGCTGGTCAATGGCTTCTTGTATGCCTTTCGCATAGAAAATGCTAACCGAGCAGACTTGAATGCATACAAAGTAACCACCTTAAGCACCCGAACTCCCCAACTATTCTAACGTTTTCAGTTTATCAATTCGATATCCCAAGTGAAGATGGAGGGGGGCCAAGATACTCCTCCAAAGTTGACACAAAATGCGTGGTCGTCATCGTCATCGGGCATCGTCATCGTCAATCGTCGCATGACATCGCAAGAAAAACTTCCCAAGGTGGAAAGAGACGGCTAGATTCGGGCAGAAAGAGAGCGAACGATAAGGAATGAGTGAGATAAGTATCTTTCATGGACCGCCGCATTGCAACTGCAGCATCAGCAACAAAAGATAAAAAAAGAAAGATACAACGGGGGGAAATTCAAATTCAAACGAAAATAAGTAATTCATTTCGCTGCGGTTTCCCGACTCCACCGTCGTCGTTTATCTTGCTGCTCATTAAATCATTCAGCTGTCAATCAATTTCGATGCGGTTGTCTTGGGTCTGAAAACGAATTCCAGCCTTCATTATTTTCCCTGCGTTTCTGTTTCTGCATTTCTGAGGTGGTCAGCTCAACCGCAGACTCGTGGATAATTATACAGCCATCTGTAATTAGTTCGAACGGCCCATTTGTTGGCCCATTAGAAGTTGTACAATTCAATCCATGATTGATTGGTTGGATTACTCGCGAGTAACTGTCACACAGAGCTTCGAATTCCAGGCCGAGCTCCTGAATATGCATTTTTGTTCTACAGATCTACATCGGCGGTTTAAAATTTCGCTTATAAACCCCCATATATGTATCGTTAGCACAAGCGCAAGTATCTCTTGCGTGGATTTCCATATCTTTCGGTTCGGTTCGCCTGTCGTCGTACCTGTCAGTCCATTCAGGTTAAATCAATCATACACAAAGACTTCGGAACGGAGACCTGTCAACACGGTTCATTGTCTGCTTCAGAGCGGCATTTAATGAAAAAGACCGAACCCGAACTCAAACTCGAACTCGAACTCTAAGCCCCCCCATCCCGCATAATGGTGCACTACTTATGGATATGCTATCCTATCGGTTCCCATTTTATCCGCACACATAGATTGTAAATTTATGCGCGTATCTCACAGATAGTTCGTGCAGTTATTTGCATTTTTCTCTATGGCCTGGGCACATATTCCCCATACGGGTGGTCATTTAGCATATTTTGATATTGAGATTTATTGACAAGATTGGAACGTGGCTGCAGCTTTGTCGGCACCAAAGCACCAAAGCGGAAATGTTTCCGCCCCCGCCGCCGCCTCAATTATGTCAAAACGCGGTCCCTACTCCGAAATTAATAGAGTTCGTACCCCGAAAATCGTATTGAATTTCACACTGGGCGCCCCGTTTAGGCAACTTGACCACAGAGAAGAACAACAGCAGAAATCAAAACTGAGAGCGTGCCATTGGAACAATGCCAAGTCCAGATGGATTGGATTTAGTGGGGAATTGAGTGGAGAACACTGAGGAAAAAAAATTGTTATGTCTTATTCATGATATTTCATCTTGATAGTAAACACAAAAGCTCACAAACTACTGTTGTTTTTTTTTCAAGAGAATGTCAAAATTTTATAATCGATTTAAAAGGAAGAAATTATTAATAGTATTCAGTATTTAACTAAACAAAATATTACATCTTTTATATTACATTTTAAAATATTTATATGTATTTTTAGACTACTTACAAGTATAACTTTTAGTGTTAAGACTTCATAAAATATAATAATACATATAAAATAGCATACGTAAATTTATTACTCACTTAGAATGTTATTAGTCTTCATCCTGGAGATACCTACACTACCAATATTTACTAATTTCAGAACTAGCTTTCTCTCTCTGCAGGAATAGAAATCTATACGCTTCGAAACCTTGCAAAGTGCGCGGAATGTGGTCGCGTCATTGAAATGCGATACGAGACCTCCAACTGAAGAGATCGTGAGGAATTGCCCATGAATTCCGTGTACACTTCTAGGGTTTCCAAGCTGTCACTCTGCGGTGGGTTATTCTCCGCCAGATTCGCACATTTCGAGGCGGTTGGTTAGGTGGATGGTGCAATTTGTCTGGCAAATCGATCGCCACTGCGGCGAATGCGGAAACAGCGAATCCAATCCGCTTGTCGATCAGGTTGAGGTCAGGTCTTTTCCTTTTCCTTTGCCCTTACCCTTTCCTCGATCGACTGGTAATCGAATACCCTCACGTATTCGAGATCCTTTGTGCAGTGAGTCATTTAAAATCCTCCAACTCTTCTAATGTGTCAGGGGCGACACCTAAGAGACCATTCACGTGATCTGCCTGCCTTATGGCCACTTAAATTGGAGTTCATAGAGGGGGTTCTTCGGGGGGCGACAACCTGTCAATGGCTGACACTTCACTTGTCGCCCGGCCTGATATGTGGGTCCGATGTGATGGAACTGTCGCCGTTTTCCAAGAACTGTCTGCGGACTTTGCACCCATCCAAGATCCCCCAACCCACCCATCGCTGTCCTAGGCGATCCGTTTGAAAACTGGGCAATTCGATTTATTTATGGCCCCAGATCGGTTCGCCTTTCCGATTCAGTTCGCGTGCCAGATCATCGGGTGCCACCCAAAACAAATACGGGAAAACCCAAACTACAGAAAGAATGACGAAAATCAAATGCTCTATTTTAAGACATTTTAGTAAGATTTATTATTTTAAAACCTTTCCAAAAGTCAACTAATTTGGAATATTCCTTAAACTCAAGATACTCTATCTTTCATTAATTTATATTAAGTCGAAATACCCCTATTTTATAGAGCATTTCTAACCAGATTTGTGGGCGGTCTGCAGCTACGAGTCTATAATGCCAATGCGATCGATTTGGAGCCCCTGGTCTCGAATTTATCTATGGGATTATCCCACGTCGTTAACATCTCCCGGGCTCATAACTCACCTGGCGAACGAAGAAGACCCACTGCATTACCCAGTAACCCAGAATTTCCTCAGAGAGACAGACATCAAAGGAGAGCCAAAAAACAAAGTTCAGACTGCAGGGGATTTTGGGTTATTTCCTTTGTGTGTGTGCTGGCCCCAGAAAATAAGTCGTACAATCGTACATAAAAACGCTAATATATATATCAACTCAAAGACCCGAAATGCGGACCACGAGAGGATGTAAACAAAGCCCAGAAATGCCAGAGCGCTCTGCTGACAGTAGCCAAAAAATATGTCATAAAGAGATACGGTCTGCGTCAATATTGACACAGTCAACAGGGGCGCAAAAAGGGGGCGTGGTAGGCGGGGGCGTGGCAGTGGAAAGCTCTGTTGGCTTGCAAACAGCTCGAAAGGGAAAGATACGGAGGGACAGAGCGAGGGAGATTGCCCATTTGCTCACCTGCAAACAAGCTGGGAAGAGGTGAGGTGATGATGCCAAAGCCATGGAGTCACCATCCTCCAGATCCTCCAGACCACATAACCATTATCTTTGTCGTCATCAGCGAGGTAATTATCATTGTTATGAGGTAAATGTCGCAGGGCAAGTAGACCTCCAAAGTTTCACTTCATATCAAGGATATGAATTCAGAGGGGATGTTGAATATTTAAAGCAGGTTGTTCAGAGACAAGAAAAAATATAATAAATCCGAAAAAGAATACCATGCATTTTAAAGATAATTTATTTTAAGTGAGAATCAAGTGCTTATAAACCTGATACGCATGATTCGTATTATACTTTATTTATGTTTTTTCTGTATTCTTTCCATAACCTAATTAAATTTGAGTGGATAGTTCTTACATAACTATTTTAGCTAATCCACTTCCTTCATCGAAGAACTGCCCACCGCACGAACTGCTTATGTGTGTCCCCTGACATTTGCGGATTCACCAGCCACATACCCCAAACATTTAGCTGGCTTTTTGGGTTAACCAAGTCGAATTGTGCTACTTATTTACCCCATCGCCACCGACAGCAACAACAACAGCCACATTACGTGGAACAAGGAAAAATTCCCGAAATTCTTTTATCGTTGGATAAATATTTATGTTTCCAATGGTCCCTGGCGACTAAACCCCAAAATTCGACACGCGCATAAACAATGAGAGTGGGTGAAAAGTGGGCAGGGAATTGGGTTTGGCGGTTTTTCGGTTGAAAAGGGGGTGGGGGAGACTCAAGCCCCCGAAGTGTGTGACCCATTTTCAGAGAGGGTATTCCTCTGTAGACTCTTCAGGCTCTTGACGATCCATCGCTCAACCCAACCCCCTTAAATTATTCAATTTGTCATGTTTTGTGCCACGCGTTGCTTGGCGAAAAATAAAATTACATTATTTTCCACATGTACCGTTGTACACGTGTCATGTGGGAGGAAATGAGGGAAATTAATAGAAAGGCAGAGAAAAATTTGGAACTTTTTGTGATACCAAATTCATTTGGAAAGGAAAATGTAATTGATTAAACAAGCAATTAGTTAAAACTGCTCTGCAAATATTTTTCATAATATATTTAATACAAATGTAAATCATTAGAAATCAACTAGAAAGTGAATTATTTTCCCCAGTGTATTGTTTTATTTTGGGTTGCTACAAACGAAGCCTCTGACCAGTTTTATATAGTTGTGACAATCTGTTGTAATTGCGCTAATTGCAATTCATTATGCAAAGCTTACGCTTGTTATCTCACTCCCACACACTCTCCCCCTCCCGCTCTAATGCGAGAAAGTGAGAGAGAGAGGTAGAGAAAGTGAATGAGCTGACAAAATGTCGAACCAAATATCCGCAGGATATTCGCTTGTTGATTTCGCTGGAGACTTTGACAATTTATTTGCGCATTTATTTTTGGTAGCTGGTGGGCAATGGGAAATGAGGGGGAGTTCGGTGTACAAACAGTTGTAAATATATATAACATATGCGGATTCATGTGCTGATATATATGTAAGGATTTATCGCCGAAACAGACAGATACTTGTTTATTAATAAAGCCAACCACACATATTCGCTTATTATTTGCTTATTTACACTGGCAAGCTCATATATTCAATATGTGGAAAGCCCGGGGCAGTGGCAGTAAGAAGCTGGTATTAAGTTTCCCTTTTGTCATCGCTCCATTCGAAATTCATTCCGCGTTATGCAATTTTCCTTCAAACAGAAGTGCTCCTCCATTTAACCGAAGAGAACCGGAGAAAAGGGAGAAGACAGCCAACGTTATGAACATTTTTAATTTCATTAAGTGCTTAAGTGCCTCGGCATTACTTTCCAAACAGGAATAATAAGCTCAGCCACTCAACGCAGGCGAAAAACAACTTCCCAACTCAACGCTTAATATTCATTATTTTTTTTAACCACCCTTGTTTTTTTAGGTGATGTTTTCTTGCTTTCGATATCTCAATAATACGTTTTAATTATGACATTGATTTTCTCGTCCAAAGACTGCTTGCATTGCCCTCCATTTCGACAACGGATGTTTTGTGTGCGCTAGTTAAATGTTTAATAGGTTTATCTATTCAGGCAACTTAGAGGAAGTAATCTCCATTGTGTTTGCATTTCTCTGCATTTTCCACCCACCTCCCCGCACTAACACACCCACTCCAAGCAGGTGTAACAGGTCGCTTTTGTCAAGACTTTGGGCACACTTGACCCAATTAGCGCAAGAATTCCGGAATTTAACCCCCGCAAGAAAAGCAGACAAGCGCACAGATTCAACCCCACTTTCATATATTTTCACCTTAAGCTGCATAAATATTTTGGAAAGTTTTTCGTGTTCCACGGAGAGAAAATTCTGTTTTTCCAAATCAAAACTTTGCATACATATGATAGAAAATGAATTTTCAAAAAATAATAGGATTGAATTTTAAATAATTAAAATTTAAGAAATTACTTTTTTAACGACTTATATTGTAATCATGAAATAACAAAAATTTGTTTTCGGTTTAGTAAAGTGAAAACTATGGGGTGTTTCAGAGTTAAGAAAAGGGAATGAAGGGAGAAAAAGAGGGGTATAAGTTTGAACAACGAGGGAGCTGGAAAATTGGACAGGTGGGTTTTTGGGGTTTAGCAGCAGAATAGTTACGCTAACTTAACCTCATTTAAATATTTTTTCCGAGCTAGCATTGTTGTTTCGCTTCTGGTCTGCGAATTCTTTCCCTTCTTGGGTGTTTTTTCGGGACTTTCCCCCACTCCCCGACCCCGACCCACAGCCCTTTTTTCAGGTGCATCATCATACATTTTTCTTAATGCCTCGCGCACTTCACCATAAAGTAGCATAGGGCAAGTGGATGATGCCGCGGGAGGGGGGACCTCTAGTGGGTTTAGGGGGGCAGTGGAGGGTTAACCAGGGAGTTGGACGGGTGGGGGTCGAAAAAGCAACGGTTGCATTTTGTATTCAAGTACAACGAAAATTGTTGTAAATTAGTAAAAATGTACACATCCCGTGGAAGAGGAGAAGAGGAGGGGATGTTGTGGGGCATAAAAGGTGTGCTGCAGGTAGATGGAAAGGGGGTCTGTGGGGCTAGGGCTCCTCAGGGGGCGGGACAGGGGCAAAGATAAGCAGAGAGTGCCCAGTGAAGAGGCTGCTCTGCCGGCTACCAACCTACGCAATTAAGCGCAGTCTGCAAAAAGGGGGAACCCCATCTCTATGCCATTTCCCCAATGAGAGCGAAAGGGACGGAGCACCCAGCGAAAGGGCACTCCGGTAGTTCTCTCTTCTTCACTCGCTCCCTTTTTGGGGCTGGAAGTCAAAACCCCCATTGTTTGCATTAAAGCGGTACCCACCTGCCCTTTAATACACAAAGAAAAAATGTGATAAGTATTAAAGTTTAGAAAAATGTTAAATAAATATTTTATTTATTTTTAAAAATCCAGTTTTACAAAAAAATATGTTTAGATTATAATTTAATTATACTTGTAATCATTGAGTATAAATACGTTGGGAATATAAATACGGTTTTTTTTAGGTATTTGGTATTATACAAAAATTATAAATTTGTATTCATTTTTTTTATTATAATTTAATTTGGAGTCTCCTTAATACAAAAATAGTATTTTTACTATAATTCAATTTGGAGTCTGCTTAACATTTTTATTTAAGTGCACCCACCCAACCCCTGCCTCCATCCAGCACTTGGCCTTCCCAGCACTTGAGCAACTGCTTCTGCTGCTGCTACTGCTTCCAAAAAGGCTTTCGGTAACTTAGTTTCCGTCGCTTTTTACAACCTCATGTTTGCATTTTACCTCAACGACGAATGCTTGGGGTCCAGCCAACCCAACAACATCATCCAAAGACGAAAAAAATAAAATATATAACAACAACAAGAGGTAGCTCCACAAGTGGGTTGTCAAGCAGCCCAAAGTTGTTGTCAAGAGAAGTTGTAAAATGCTTCCCAAGTAATAATATACAACAATTTCGTAGCTGGAAGTGGATTTGGAAAGCAAAATGCTTGCACAAGATAAACATTTTGTTTTCCGCTCTGCTTTTAAAATTTTACCCAGCTTAACCAGCGTTTACAGGCCAAATTGCAGTCAGAAATTGGTAAGAAACGACTCCATTGAACTGAAGATTCTGTAGATCATTGCTAGCTATATATAGTAAGTTAATCTCGGGATTAGTCTTTTTGTGGCCATGATCTGGTGTTTTATGAGCCATATTGAGATATGAGATTTCTGAGCTCATCTCTCTTTTCTTATTTTGATTTAGTCTGAACCCATTTTTATGAGGAATTCTGGAAGTTAATCCGTTTTATAAGCTCATGGAAATGATTTAACGGCCCCTTTTCTCCCTTATCTGTGGTGAAAATGAAAGTGTGTATTTTTCTTTGACAGCTTTTGTTATCTTCTTTATCTGTTTGCGATAAGCTTTTGATGCCTTTAATACGGGGCTCGAGAAAGCCCTGTAATCTTAAAGCGAGCTCAGCGAATTGCGTGGTCGATTTATGGCTTGGATTTATGGACTGATCTCTGAAGAAGACTTGCGACTATAAACACCCACCCAGGTGTCAAACTGGCCATAGGCAGGTGTGATTCTTTTGCCAAGGGTGTTGATGCGATCATTGTGTAATCCACACTATTAACTTGGCTGACCAAGGTTTCGATATGTGAAATTAATTTGAATTCATTTAATTTTTATGGAGATGATGGCCCCAGGCGTAATCCCTGAATGCTTTCTTATCTAGGGTCTTGCATTGCACAGCCATCTTACTCCACACATTTTCCAGCGAGCCCATCACAATTTCCCCAACATCAAATTTAATGCGATTTTAATTTTTGTGCCCAGCGTATTTTCCAATTTGATGACTGTCGGGGGAGAAAAGGCAGAAGAGTTCACCTGGAATGAATGTTGGGTACACGATACGGGGATCCCTACCTTCATAAAATGGCATAAGGGCAAATAAATATTTCAAATAGTCATAAATATTGTTGATTGCAGGGGGGGGCGAAAAGGACGGGATTGTGGCAAAGGAAGACCTTTTAATTAAGGCAATAAAACGGAAATCGACCACGTAACCTTAGGAAAACATAAAGTTTACATTAAATCCACTTAATGTTCGAACAAAGTGCCGTGAATGTCTTCTTTATCGCCACGTGCTTCAGGTTTAGGTCCCTGCCCCGCCCTCTTTTTAACCTCCCGCCCACCTGGCTGTAGATTTTTTGCCCGTGTCTCTGTGATGGCAACCTCAAGCTGCAGGGACGGGGTAAGTTCCACAGAAAACAAAGTACTGAAATACGATTTTCTAAGGAAATTAAGAACTAAATAAATATATATTTATATTTATAGCTCAGAGGTTTTTAAATATATCTTAATTAAGTGTTGTTGTTCAACTGGGAACCGATTTCTTAATATTTTAATTGTAATAAACATTTTTTAGAAAGTTAAAACCCCATTTGAAAAGCCTGTTTAAATGTCCTATCTAGTTTTTCATTATTTTTACTTAAAATTCAATGTCTGTGTTTTTTTTCCTCTGTAGCAAATCTTGTATTCATCATCTGCGGCAGCTTATAACTCAAAATGCTTTCAGCCAAGTGAGCAGCGGATGTCGGATGTTGTCCTTCCACCTGGACTAACACCCATCTCCTCTCAGGGATATGCCCTCATATTTGATTTTTATTAGCCTTCAACTGAGGCCGTGTCAGAAGTTGGCGCCTTTGGCATTTTGGTCCTCCCTTTTCGCCACCACCATTCCCCTTCGCTCATCATCTCACTTCATCATCGCCATCTGGCTGTCCGACTGGCCATAAAAACATTTGGACCCAAGGTTGTCCAATGTTGATGTAAGTATAAATTAAATATTTCGTGCATTAACGCTCGAGTGTTTATTTTTGCCTCCGGGGAGAGAGAGAGAGAGAGAGAAAGTTAGAGGGAGAAGGCCAGTCGAGAAGGAAACTCATTAAATTAGCAACGTCGATTTTAATACCCCCTCGACATTTTTTCTTTCCTAGCTAAATTCATGAATTTTCACCCCGAATTGGCAGATCTGCCTAAACGCCACGGGGTAAACTCATTACAAACCTCTTTTCAAACTCCTTCAGTCACACACTCTTCCTTCCATTTTATTTGGTCACACTGTTAGGTAAGCATTTAGCTCTGGCCATACTATGCAGTATTCATTTTGAATCGCTTTGAGATAAATTCATTGCATTTGATTAATTATTTTCTTAACTCACAACTTCTGTTTCAATCTTATGGTCAATTAGCCCAGATAATTGATAACTCTTTCACATCATTTTATACTTATGTCTCCCCAAAGGGCACTCGGAGTTCGATGCAATTATCGGCTTGAGTTACTAGCCGGGCTGAAAAGTAGGTAAGTTAAGTACGAAAGTACGACTGTGGCAGACAGGCGAGGGGGGGAGTTCGGAAGTCCAACCGGAGGCTGACCTCCCTGACTTTTCATGACCCAATGACACTTTGACTAATTGAAAACTGTCAAATTGCAAGTCGCATGCGGTGGTCTCCGGACCTCTCCTACCTTCTTCTCATCATTCCTGCTGCTGCCTGCCTCTTAATTGAATTAACTCATTAGACGTAAATATCCGTACATCCATCTATGCAGTCCGACCACTCCAGCTGAGTTGGGTTTACCTATGACCTGGCAAACAAAATAGTTCAAGCATTTTTCATTTGTATATCGTATATCTGGTACTTGTGCGGCTGAGTGTGTGCCAAACATTTTGGTCAAATGTCATTTTGCACAAACATTGCTTACGTCCGAATTCGGATGGGTCTGCTCTGGGATTTATTAATGACGTTTCGTATTGGGGTTAACATTCATTTAATTTATTTGAGCTCCTCTCCCCTAAATGGCCGCAATTTGTGCATTGTGACAGTTAGGAAATCTGCCTGAGATTGAACATCTCTCTCTTGGTTATTTGTGCATTGCCATTGCTTTGCTGGTTTAGATAATTAATAGCTCGTTGTGCTGCGACAAACCCATTTTGCAGCTGTCATAGAAACAATTAGAAAGAAATTAAGATAATCCAAGGGAAAGCACATTGCAAGTAAGGTAAATTTTGCTTGAGCATTTAATCCACTACTTGATGGTTTATACAACAGGCCTATCCTGTGACATAATAACTAAATCAATTTGCCAAAGGACTCTTGATGGGTTAACTCCTCGTTACCAGAGTTTCAGACCATTTCACTGGGCCACAATCGAAATAAACCGAAATCTGTTCGCATTTTTTATATAAATGGACCCCTCCGTTTCGTGATTGCCATTTGTGGATTATCTTTTCGGTCTGATTGAGAAACCTCGCACTCCTCGAGGCAGGGATTCCATTTTCGGGGGCCATAACAGATGATGATGATTCCATTTGCGGTTTGAATAATTTTCATAATTTAAATAACAGCCCCCCGACTGCAGTATTCAGGCAGATAGTCACCACTCACTCACCCAGTTAGTCCGTCAGAGCACTCGACTCTCCTTCATTTTGGCGAAAAAGGAGCCTGACTCGAGACAAAACAAAAGCGAGAGTGTAAATCACGGGGTGAAATGATAAATGGACCAACGACTTGTTACGCATAAATTTTTGGCCAAAAAGGAGAGAGGACGCGTCATGTGCGAGGTCCTCCGACTATGCCACTTTCCCTCAGTGAAAACAATATTTCATTACATTTACATATTCTCACTCAATTTTCATATTTTCGCATTCTCGGTGGGGTTTTCCGGGTTTTCCGGACGGAGGAGGAGCAAGGAGTCAAGTGGATCTTGTTGTGCCTGCGCCTTTTGTTTCCATTTTATGGTAATGCCGCCAAGTCCTTTATTCCGCCTGTTGCCCCGTTTTCCCCCTCCCCCTCCGACATTTCCCATTTTCCCTTTCCCGCTGCACAGTGGCGCCCTCAAGTGTCGGTTCGTTCGCATTTCGTATGTCAGCATTTTAAATAGGCTTTTCATGTTCGAATTTTATTGTATTTTTTACGCTTTGCATCGGCCGCACTTTGCTCCGTTTTGTTTTATTTTATTTTTCTGTATTTCTTGCTTTCCTTGTCGTTTCTTTTTTTTGCCAGAGTCCTCGAGTCGCATTTCCATGTCCGCAGGCAACATTAAATTCCGCAAGTTGTATGCAAAGTCAGGCCTCCCGCCCATCAACTCTCAACTCTGGCCTGGCTTTATTAAATACAAATATTTTGCTTGTGCAGGACAATTGTTTGGCGGCTCTCGGATCGTCCTTCGCCTCTGTTTCAGTATGTGTGGATCTTTGCCCTGACCACATCCCTTGAGCAAAGTCTGTGGCTGTCAAGGACATCGAGTACTTGCTTTGGGAGTGAAGGTTGTGAAAAGGAAGTTACATTAAAGTCGGTTAGGGGTTCAGATTTTGATAGTGTTCCTAGAAATTGTGATGAAAATGGTTGTCATCCACAGGGAAATTCATAAACGTGTTTAATATTCATATTTATGGGTATGGTAATTTATATTGGAATAATTTTCCTAAAAATTATCTAGTATATAAAAATACTTCTAAAGAAAATAAAACTAATATTTAAAACAAAAGTTTATGAGCTTAAATTATTTCTTCAAAGTTACTAATAAGTTATTAATATATTTTCAAGTTTCTAATTTAATGTAACGAAAAATATATAATTTGTAGAGCATTGGGATTTCGGGTTTTTCTCCTTTCCGCAGGACACTTCCTTTCCACACACCGAATTCATTTCTGATTCCTGCCCTTGCACTTCTTCTGTTTGTTTTTATTTAAAACAAATAAAATGCCCAAAGGCTTAAAATCGGCACACAGCTGCAGATTCAGCAGGACATCACTGCAAACTCACACAGATACACCACACACCCATACTGCCACTTGCTCCCACACACACATCCACACATCATCAATGCTTTACAATCTCGCAAAAAATAAAAGCGGCGATCCCAGAAAAAAAATCGTGAGAGAAAATAACACAACAAATATGCGAAAAAGGGTGAAGAATCGAATCAGGGAGTTTCTGGATGGTTGGGGGTATCCTGTAAAGTTAACGTGTGAGAGAAAACCGAGCCAGAGCCAACGAATATTTCATTCGTCATAAAAACATTTTGCAATAATTTTGCATTTCACTCGACCAACTGCTTACGGATTATCCTTCTCTTGTTCCCGCCCACACTTCTCGCCTGCTCTCATTTATCATTCCAGAGGCAGTGTTGTCCACTTTGGATCACAAATAATAGCTAAATTTGAAATAATGATAAAATTGATGTATAAAGAAATTATACTAAAAGCTCAAATAAAAATATTTAAATAAATATTAAAAATAATAAAAACAAGAAAGGAAGCTAGCTTCGGCCAGCCGAAGCTTATATACCCTTGCAGATCATTCCTATTAATTTACAAATCGCAAAAATGTTAAATTTCCTATTATTTCTCTTATTTCCGATCGTTCCTATGGCAGCTATATGATATAGTAGTTCGATTTTGATAAAATTAAAATCGAAATTCGGAAATATTTAAAAAAGTCATATCCCAGAGTAGAAGAGAATACAATAAAAACCAACGAAGCAATAATTTATTTCCTATTATATTCCCATTAATTTTCCGATCGTTCCTATGGCAGCTATATGATATAGTCGTCTGATTTTGATAAAATTTTATTCGAAATTCAGAAATAATTAAAAACTAATATTCCCAAGATTAGAAGGTAATACTTCAAAAAACACCGAAGCTAGAATTTTTTTAACGTTTTTTTTCCGATCCTTCCTATGGGAGCTATAGGATATAGTTGTCCGATCCGGTCGGTTCCGACTTATATACTACCTGCAATAGTAAGAAGACTTTTGGGAAAGTTTCATCCCGATAGCTTAAAAACTGAGAGACTAGTTTGCGTAGAAACAGACAGTCGGACAGACGAACATGGCTAGATCGACTCGTCTAGTGATGCTGATCAAGAATATATATACTTTATGGGGTCGGAAACGTCTCCTTCACTGCGTTGCAAACTTCTGACTGAAATCATAATACCCTCTGCAAGGGTATAAAAATATTACAAATATTTAAAAAATATTAAAAACATACTTTAAGAATAAAAAATATAAAATACGTAAGAAATGGAAAATATTTTGATGTCCTTAAGATATATACCTACAGTATTGTTAACTGTTGAAATGTATGTTAAATCCAACATTTTAGTGGTGCGATGATCTTTATTTGTAGATTTTTATAGTTCCACTGTAGGCTTAACATTTTTAAAATCTTTTACTCAATTATAATTTGTTCACTAAAATTATACTAATTTTATTAAAATTCAACATCATAAGTTATACAAGTTTTTGCTCAAAGTAATGTTCTTTCAAAAATATAAGTACCAGGAATCTCAGAAATATTTTCTTTATTTATTGTCAACACTTGGCTATAAAGTATGAAAGTGGCCAACTCAGACCAAAGATCTCGGTGGGTCATATATACACCAAAAATCGCGATGTAAGTAAGTGAAGTGTGGGAGGAAAAAGTGGGCAGGGGTTGGGGTATACAAGTGACAGAAAGAAGAGGAACGGAGACAGAGTGTGTGTACTTTACGTTTGGTTTATTCGGTTTGCCTTCGGGTTGGGTTGGGCTGAATTCCTTCTGCTGCTGCGGTGTTGCACAATAAACCTTGCTTCCTGGCAACGCAATCCTTTATAAGCCACTTCACTCCGCCAACCACCTTTATCTCACTCCAAGTTGCTGAGGTGCAAGCTTTGTTGGTCAGTGTTGCAGGATTTCTTCGAGTGTTGTTCGGTTTCCGACTGCTTTTGCGTTTAACTCTGCTTAAAGCCCTCATGAGCTGACCTTATCTGACCCCAGAAATGAGGTTCTTTTGTTTAATTAACGTTTTAGTTCTATTTTTTTTTTGCAATTAGATGAATGGGACAAATAGGTCTCTTGAAATAAAGTAAATATAGCTTTGAATTGCTTTGGAGAAAGATTTACTGGTGGTGAAGATATACTGGTGTCGGGATCCGTTTCCCATAAACTGCATTGTTACTGTCCCCTAGTTTGCCAAATGTTGTTAATGAGTTTGAAACCCAGATCTGGGAAAAAGGTGTGTCCCTCTGTCGCCGCCCTGTTTGCCCAATTCTACATATCCCCTGTCCCATCTCGTGTCCGGATATATCCTGTCTATTCCCTGTCGCCAGTGCAATTTGGCCCGAGTGCGTCCCAGATATGATCAGAATTGACACTCGGCCAGTGAAATTTGTGCCTAATTTGAGGCCTCAGCGGGATGCAGACCTCTTCCTGTTCCATTTTCCACCTCCCTCTGCCAATTCCCCTTCCCTTCCTTTGAGCCATGTAACATCTAAACAAAAGATTAGCTGCAGTCACCAGAGGGAAGGGCACTTGGAAAAATTAGGTAACAGTAAATACTATATTTTTTGCAGAAATGTCTTTCAGTAGACATTACTTTGGGTAATTGGATACACAAAATTCGATAAATAAATCTTTGAATAAATATTTTATTATATAATTGTTGATATCTCACAAAACATCGTAGAAAAAATTTCCAAATATTTTTCATTTAATTTCCCTAGTTTTGAGTAATGGTAACTAGACATTTAGCTAATATTTTTTGTTTTAATTTATTCCAGGTAACTCTTTCAAATATCTTAAAAAATATCACGATAAGTCTTTAAGTTATATTGACTTTATTTATAACCAACTAAGAAATTTTGTAGATGTTGTTAGGAAGTATATTTAAATACTAATTTTTTCGAGTGATCCATTTGAGATATCTTTGAAAAATTTAATGTGAAACATTTTTTTTTTGAGTGCTGGGACCACACAATGGAAATGACACGAACTGCAGTCATCTAAGGATGGATAAAGGGAGCGGTGGTGAGGCGGATGGTAGGGGGTAACATGTGCACGCGTTTAATGGCAGAAAACACAACAACGGAACGGCGGACTGAGCCGGGCAAAAACAATTGTCAACAGACGTGGAAACGTGACCAACGAATTTTACGCACAATTTCACTTTATGCCAGAGTGTCCGAGTGTCCGAGGGTAACAAAGCCGGCCAAAGAGCAGGAGACCCTTTGACAATGGCCAGCACACACAGCACACAGCAGCGAAAAAGCGAAGAGCAGAATCTCCACATCGGCCACACATTTATTGTTTAGAGCATGGCCCAATCCTCGACCATTCGGGAAATCCAATTAGCCATTGGCTCTCCATTGCGAACAGCACTGAGTTTGTTGACCAGGAAGTGGTTGGCTTCCCCGATCGGAAAATATGATTCATATTTACCCGTTTCGTTCTAATCGTAAAAGGTAATCGCCACTGCTCAGGCGCCTTTTCCTTTGTTTTTCACTTTGTTGCAATTATTGTACGAGTCGGGGAATTTTGACTTATGTTTCTCGGGATCGCTTCCTCTGCGATTGCCGATAATTGCCAAGAAGCCCACAAGGCACCGTCTTTTCGCGGCTGTGGTCATGGCTGAACTATCCGCAAATGGTTAAAATGAACAGCCCATGAGGTTCTTTGGCTCGCTGACATCCTCTGGGCTTTGGATTATCGCCGGCGAGTGGGAGGAAGTTTGGCCGGTTGTGCGTGGAATGGTCAAGTGTCGAGTGGGTTACGATGGGAATTATATGGAAGGCTCATGAAAACCAATAGTATGTGTTTTTTTTTAAAAATATAATTGAGCTTCTGGGAACTCACAAACTGGTTAAAGAGGAGGAGTGGTAAAACTAATAACATTAGTACGAAGTTTTCAAAATAGATTACGTTTCAAGCGGTCTTCTTGCTGCTGTTAAAAATAGGGAACCCTTTTCTAAATCAGTGAAAAATATTTTAAAAACATACTCAACATTAAGAACATTTTTTACATATTTTAAATCACAGAAATTATTTTCTTATAATTAGAAAATCCTTATAAATTAGATAAATATTAAAATGAGGTATATATTAACCAATGGCATAATAAATTATACATAGTTACTCTAACCAGCTGGATTATCTTTGCATTAGAAGTCTTGGAAATTCACCTTGTGCCCGTCGATTTCCATTGCAAATGCCTCCGTTCTGGGCTCGGATCTCCGGGCCAACTCGCATGTCCAACTTTCTGAGGCGACACATGTTTCCCATTAGCCAATAGAAGAGGAGAAAAAATAAAAAATAAAAGTTTCGCCTGATGCGGACCCTGTCGTCTCACATTTCAGACTCCAACCTCCAGTCGACAATGAGATGTGCCGCAGTGTAGTCGTCGTAGTGGTTGTGGTTAATGATGATGTTGACACAACTTGTTAACAGAATAATTTATGCGACACTGACTGGCCGAATGCTTTAAAGAGAGACAAAAACCAGAAACAAAGTTGGGAGCAGCGGAGGAATCTATTGCATATTTAATGAGGGCTCGAGAGGAATATCTTTCCTGTCCGGAATCCGGATGCGCGTGCCGCAACAGAAAACTAGAGATCAAATTAAGAGCAGCCCCTGAGCTTTCAAGGCTTTTGGGGCCTCCCGGTCCTCTGGATTTTGGCCGCCTGTTCTTTGTCATTTGTCAACGTCGCCAGTTTCAAGATTTCAGCCAAGCTGCAGCTTTGGCTTTCAGCTTCGAGTGTAAAAAATGATAAACGCATTCGCTTATGATGTGTAGAGCTTTCATAAATCATGCTCTTCAAAGTGGCTGTTGGTCTGTTGGTCTTTTCCACTAGTGCCGCAAATTTGCCTTGGCCAAGAGATCACGAGGAAAGGCGGAAAACACAGGGGCCAGAGGCAGAGGCACAGGGGTCATAGGTTAGAGGTTGCCACGCGACAGCGCTTAGACAAACAAGTGTCGCTTTCGGTTCCTCGTTGAAGATGATGATAGATGCCTGGATAGCAACTACGGGTAGTTCTGGCGATTTACCAGCTCCAAGTGGGTCACCAACTCGTCAGAGGAGCTTCTGTTGACTTTTGAGAAGAAAAGGTCCAGTTGGTTAGGTAAATGACAGAGGAAACTCGGAGGACTTCTGTTGAATTCCATCTACTCAAAAAGAGAATATTTGTTGCAAATTATGTTTAAAAGCCAAACAAAACAAGAGGTTAGAAAACATTTCTCTTACTTCTTCAACCCATATAAAAATATTTTAGAGAAAAATAAACCAGGTAGCTATTTATTGATGTGGATGCCCAAGATATTTGCCTGACTTATTTATCCCAAATTGCTCATAATTTGGGCCTAAGAACAGCAAACATTTGCCTATTTATTGCTCAGCAAAATGCCTTGCCATTATTCATTGAAAGGTCAAATAAGACTAGTTTATGTACAAATTTTACTCTCCAAAGTAAGCGACAAATTTCTGTTGATTTCCAGACCAAATATGTGTGCATTTGGCTGTTAAGGTTTCGTTTCCCCCCCTCATTAAATGACTGATGGAAATTCAATCGATATCCGTCAGCAGGGCGCTCTAATAATGTGTTCAACATGTCAGCCAAGTACTTGTGTCCCTGCCCCATCGCAGGAATTCCATTTGGAGATGGTTGGAGAGCTTCTAGTATCCAAACACACTGGTCAATGGGATCTCCCACTGGACTACCACTTATGAAATTGAATGTAAACAAAATGAGCGACTCCTCGACTGCAAAGCTCAGTCGTCGTCGGGTGACAACAATATCCCCCGGCAATCCAACCCCACCCTTCTTGTTGACTGACATATCGGCGCCAAGCAGGCAATTAACATGCGATTGTCATAAATTTACTCAATGCACAGATTATTAAACATTCATAAAATAAATTACCCAGCCAAAGTGCATAAATTCTGAATTGATTTTAACGCATTGTCCGAGGCAAAGAGCAGAAGAGTCCCCCTTCTTTTGAAGGAGGCGAAGGAATCTGGTTATTGAATTATAACGATGTCGGGCAGAATGGCCAAGGGAAAAAAATAAACATAAATTCCTTCAAAGTCTTCGAGCGAAACAACAATTGCATAGAAATCAATTTCAGAGAAGAAGCGTTCAAGGGTTAAATTCCGCAGGGGTAGGATATAAATTTTGTAAGTGCAGCGAGGGGGCGACTGAGAGACCCCACAAATCAGGGTTGTGAGGGGAAAACTAAAGGGGGGCCTTCCATTTAATGGCATTTGTGGCTTGTCGCTGGGGTTGAAACAAAGACTTTTCTATAGTTTCCCTTAGTGGCGAAGGGAAAATGGAAAAGGGACCATCGACTTGAGCACTGGCTGTTAGAAATCGAATAGTTATGAAGACTCGCACATAAAATGCTGAGCAGCCATCATTGAAGGGGTTGTTTTGAGCGCCTCGAAGCTCGGTTGCAATCCAAAAGTCTTGAAGTGCTTGTGTTCAATGCGATAACATTAAATTTATTGGATTTCTGATTGATAAAAGATTATAAAATATCTTTGAATGCAATCTATGCATTTAACTAACCACTTAATAAAGTTAAGATCAGTACTCAAGATGTTTAAAGTTATTTTATTTTATTTAAAAAATTAATATATGTTATATTTAATAACACACAAAATATATTTTCATATGTAGGGACTTTCAGTTGATCCAGAATCGGTAAATATTTTGCTAGATCTTAAAAATCATTTTATTTTTCCTTTTTTATTGTTTTTCTAATTAGTTTCTCTCTTCGCTAGTAGTTGGCAATTTTGCCAACTTCCCCAGGACTTCAAGCTGAACGGCAGATAGCCTCCCAATTGTTAAAGCTTTTGCTCCGATGTGATTGCATTTCGGCTAACTGCATTACACGTCGCCTTTGCCAACTCTAAGCAGATAATTTGGGCCAGAATATCATTAGGAATTCCCTTTTCTCGCCCGAAATCGGAGACGGGGAGCTGTATCTTCGGGCTTAATTCAACTGCAGCTCACACAAGGAGAAGCCCAGAAAAAAAGGGAGGAAAACACGCTGATGTGAAGTGAAATGAAATTACGAAGAACCAGCTGAATGTCAATGTCCTCCCACAAAATCCCTTCCCATCTGCTCCTTGGGCGATGCCAAAAACAAAGAGCGAACGGAATGTATATACAGCAGAACGTACAAATATATGTATTTTTTATGACATTTCTGACAATTTATGATGCAAATTCCTCGCCCAAAACTGAAGAATGAAGCGATGGCACGAGAAGAAGCCTCCGACAAATTGTCGAGAAATTGCATAAAACTATGAAAAGGGCAAAAAATCCAAAACATGAGAGAAAAAACAAATTGTTATGCTGAAATCTGTAATCTGAAGTAGTTGCGGATGCACTCGAGAGATATTTATGGAGGGAGTGAGAGGGGAACAACATAAAAAAGAGACAGCCACATTTTGGGCAAAGGGCAAAAGCTGTGTGCAAAAATTGTTTTATTTCTGCTTTCATTATTTTGTTTTATATTTCGTGATGGCTTTTTATTTTCTGTTGATTCATCAGAAAATAAATTGAAATATTCTTGTTGACAAAAACGTATTCGGACAGAAAACTTTTTGCTGTTTGCCATTGGATGATTTATTTAATTTACTAAAACTAACACAACATTGAAAATATTTGATAATAAAATCACGTTCACACGCTTACGGCCACAAATCAATTGGTGCCACCGAAAACGAACCCATCAATGGAATCGCCCCGAACAAAAGTTCATTATAAAATTATTTGTCTTCTTTTTTGTATGCTTATTTGGGGTCCCCAGTTCGTGGAAAGAGTTTTGACCGCAAGTTAGGACTTCTCTCCACCCACACTACTTCGCCTTTGGCCTTTAATATGTATAAATAACAATCTATCCCACAAACTTTACCAAAACAAATTCTTTCAACTTGTGTGGTCCCCATTTTCCGGTTAATATGACTGTGTTTTATTGGAAAGTCACACAAACAAGCAGGCAAAAAATAACGAAAATAGCAGTGAAAACAAACTATTGGTAGCCATATCTATGGACATTTAAAAATAAATATTTCTGTTTAAACAGCAAAACAGTCATGATAGCTAGCCACAATAGAATGATGGAAAAGTTTAAAAGAGCTTAATTAACGAAACAAAAATATGACCTTGTTTTCGGGGAAAATCGAAATGGAAACCGATGACGAATGTGAAAGAGACTAAATTGATTGCATTTTCTATATAATTTATTGGGTAATATAATTCGGAAAACATAGTTATCTAATCCTAATGCAAGCGGAAATTTTGTGGACTAAACTTACACCTCGGGCACAAACTAATCGCATTTTGGTAAAATGATATGGTGATTAAGTAAATGATGATTTTTTATATTAGACGGTTTGATCTGATCCTAAGCTTACTGTACCTCCTAAAAATCCAATTAAATTACATGGATTGAAATTAATTTTTTTATATATATTTCTTATCCTCTCAATATCAAAATTCAAAATTAGTTTACTGAAACTACGTTCCCACACAACCAAAAAAACTTCAACTTCGATCAGAACTCCTAACTGATTTCCAATTCGTGCATGTGGCCAAAACTCAAACGTGGCACAATATGTTATGAATTTTTATTGAGTTGTTTGTGCGCTAAAGAAAAAATTAATTTATCGCCTTCGCCCGTTCGTTATTGTTCAAATAAAAGGCCAAAATCGAAAGCGACGATCGGAAAAAACGGAGGGATTTCGGGGCATCGTCGTCGTCATCATCTGGACACCGCCATCGATGGTCATCAAATGTGTGGATTGGGTATATGTCAGAAAGTCGGAGGCGGGGAGACGTTGCCTGAATTTAAATGGACAAATTAATTGCGTTTGTCAGGCCTGTGGACAGGTTCTGGCCATTGGGACAACAGCGGCAGCAACAACAACAAGGCAAACCCAAAGGCCCGAACAAAGAATTAATTGGTTTTTGGACACTGGATGAAATATATTTAATTTAGGCTTAATGCCGGACAGAGATTGCATTTTAGTATGCACCCCCATTCCCCTCCTTCCATCTCCTTACAAGTGTCAAATTGGCATTGAATCATGACTGGGACTGTATCTCTTTATCTGTGCGCGATCGTTTGGCCATCAAATAGCCATTAAACAGTAGACCATTATCCTGGTTGATGGGGGAAGAATGCCAGAACCCCTCCACAAAGGATCTCGGATCCCAGACCGCAGGCGATCGTGTGGCTCAGTCGCTGATCGAGGATAGGAACATAAATTATCACTTGGTTTTGGGTACGACAAAGTGACTTGTAGGGGATTCGATCGGGAAGAGTTGTGTGTATTAAACACTGAGAAAAACTGTTTGTATAAAGCTGAATTATAACATAAATTCAGTCATAGAAGTAAAAATTAAATTAAATTTGTAATTAAATATGAAAAATATGTAAACCAAACGTTGTAATGAATATTCTTATGAAACTATGAATGCAGGCCCTTAAAAATATATTTGTTAAATTTAATCGTAGGAATCAAATACTTAAAGCAAATAAATTTATGCTCTGAATATTTTTTCAATCTAATATCTATATTAAAACAAGAGAGAACGCTATAGTCGGGTTGGTGTCCCGACTATCTAATACCCGTCACTCAGCTAAAGGGAGTGCGAACGCTGTACTCGGGTTGGTGTCCCGACTATCTATTGGGGCTAAAGGGAGTGCGAGGGAGATAGATATATAAACAATTTTGATTGCGTATAACTTTTTAATGAATGGTCCGATTTGAAAAATGTCTTCTACATTTCGATAGGTATTAATAAACACTATAAAATTGCGTTTATATATTTTTAAAATCTTAAAAGATGTGGCCTCCAGACACATTTGAAAATCGTTTATGGCGATTGTGGGCGTTAGGGGGGGCGTGGCACCTCGATGAAACAAACTTGCGCTGCGTAGGAAGCCCAAGAATATGTGTGTGAAATCTCAACCTTCTAGCTTTTATAGTTTCCGAGATCTCAACGTTCATACAGACAGACGGACAGACAGACGGACAGACAGACGGACAGACGGACATGGCTAGATCGACTCGGCTAGTGATCCTGATCAAGAATATATATACTTTATGGGGTCGGAAACGCTTCCTTCTAGCTGTTACATACTTTTGCACGAATACAATATACCCTTTTACTCTACGAGTAACGGGTATAAATATGAAAACCTAAAATTGTAATTAGCATTTTTATGAAATTATGAATACAGGTCCTAAAAAATATATTTGTTAAATTAAGCGTAGGAGAAAAACACTTTACATGTGTAATCCCAAGGTCTATAGCTTTATGCTCTGGATATTTTTGTTCAAAACAATATAGAATGAAGATTTTTTCCTCGAATAAAAGGCTTCTCTCCCCTAGGTTTGAAATCCCTCTTTTGTCCGATCTGAGTTGACAGTTTTATTGTGTCGCCTTTTTTGAATTAATTGAGCCGCCCCTCGGTTCCAAATGAAGTCGTTGTCGCTGTCGTGTTTCCAAGGAATGTCGGTTGAGGATGAGATCCCTGAGACCTCCCTCCCCCTTCCATCCCGGGAGATGGAACCCCCTGAGGGCAGATGAGCTGTGGGGACCACACATTGCGATGGAGACACACGCAGCTCTTTTGACGAACCCAAAAAAAGCATTCCCTAACAAATGGCCTCCACTCTTCTCTATTTATTCAGCCTGCGGGCGAGCCGTTGCCAATTAATTATAATTGATTGGCGATATTAACGAAAATTATGATGATTATGATTATTCGCTGGAAATGCACCCGCAGATACGTAGATACGTTTTTCTGTCGAAAGATATAACAAAATCATAATGAAAGCTGAAAACTATTCGGTTGCATGATAAACGACTTAATTGTGGCTTTCAGCGAGCCATTGGCATTTAAATTAATAAATTTTTTATATATCTGCGGGGCTGCAAAGAATATTTTAATCGGTTTAAATGGCGCTATAAGGTTTACAAATCTGTGGAAATAAATAAAGACTATAATGGTCTTTAAGAGATTATATTAAAAATGAGAAAAGTGGAAATTATTTATTTTTAAATTTAATAATTATAATTATTTGATATTTTTTTAAACATTTAACCAAAAGTTATATACTTATTTTCCGACTAAAATTTTACTGTTTTTGGTTAAAAGAAAATATTTGGTGTTGTTTAATGACATGACTTACTATTTTTAAGTACGGTCACATCGCTTTCTATCGATTCTACAAGTTGTCACCTTAAACTAATTTTAGGAGCTGTCAAAAAATTTATCAGAATAATTTGAGCATTTCTTTTTTACTTGCAAGGGCTCGTTTCTCGCTAGATACATATTTTTGCGAAAGTATGGGACGTCGTCGGCCATATAAGGATCGTTCGCGGACAAACCGTTCCCGTTCGCGGACAAACCGTTCCCGTTCGCGTTCCAAGACCCGTTCTCCCCGACCCACCCGTTCCGATACGATCTTTATCGACAGGCCGCGATTGGAACGCCGACCGGGTCATGCTGCCTCATCGTGGGACATTCCGGCCGCCGGATACGCCCACCTGACCCCCCTCCAGTACAAGGCCATGCAGGCCAGCGGACAGATTGCTTCCCGGATCGTTCTGGATGCCGTGCCCACGGGGGAGTCGGCGGCCATTGCGATGGTCACTCGGCAGGCTCGTCGCCTATATGTGGGAAACATTCCGTTCGGCATTACGGAGGAGGACATGATAGAGTTCTTCAATCAGCAGATCGCGGCCATGGGCGTAAATACCGCACAGCATTCGGATGGCCGGGCGGTGCTGACCTGTCAAACGAATCTGGAGAAGAACTTTGCCTTCCTGGAATTCCGATCCATGGACGAGGCCACGCAGGCCCTCAATTTCGATGGGATTAACTTTCGCGGCCAGACCTTGAAGATTCGCAGACCCCACGACTATCAGCCGGTGTCCTCGTTTGGTCCAACCGAACATGAAATTTCATCGTCCTTCAAGATCCCCACGAGCACAGTGAATACGCCATCGATTTATGCTGTCACTACTGGACAGGTTATAT
Organism: Drosophila lutescens; assembly: GCA_037075285.1. Lineage (NCBI taxonomy): Eukaryota > Metazoa > Arthropoda > Insecta > Diptera > Drosophilidae > Drosophila > Drosophila lutescens. The sequence continues at coordinate 1,299,048 of JBAMCF010001109.1, forward strand.
CCGCTCTGGTTCCCGATTCTCCGAATAAAATCTACGTGGGTGGCCTGCCCACCTGTCTGGATGAAATGCAGATCAAGGAGCTGCTGCTTTCGTTCGGCGAGCTAAAGGGATTCAATCTGGTGAAGGAAACCAACACGAGCCTGAGCAAGGGATTCGCTTTCTTCGAGTATGTGGATCCCACGGTGACTGAAACGGCCATAGCTGGCCTAAATGGCATGCAATTGGGCGATCGCCGCTTGGTCGTCCAGCGATCCATCCCCGGCGGCAAGAACGGGATGTTTAACGGAGTGCCCGTTGTTCAGGTGCCAGGAATATCTACCGTCTTGGCCACCGGCTCGCCCACGGAAGTCCTGTGCCTGTTGAATATGGTTCTGCCCGAGGAACTGCTGGACGACGAGGAGTATGAGGATATCCGCACGGACATCAAGCAGGAGTGCACCAAGTACGGCGAGGTGCGCAGCATCAAGATCCCCCGACCCATAGGCCAGGTTCCGCAGCGGGGTTGTGGCAAGGTCTACATCCAGTTCGAGTCCGTCGAGGATTGCCAGAGGGCCCTGAAGGCCCTGAGTGGCCGCAAGTTCAGCGGTCGCATCGTGATGACCTCGTTCTACGATCCCGAAAAATATCTGGCGAATGATCTTCAATAAACGATTGAATAATAACCATGATTATTATGAATACAATGTCAAAAAAACAGACTTTTAAATTTTATAGAAGTGTAATTAGTTTACTGTATATTCTCCTTACATCATACATTTTCTTTGACTGCGCTCTGCCGTCACACACAGTATACAACAGCTCCCCAGGGTAAAATTCGTTAGTCATTTATATAGAAGTTTCTGTTTTAATAATGGGTACAAAATGTTTTTATATAACCATTTGTATTACAATAGCACATTATTTTTCTATAATTGTTATATGTAAGCTATATTTATACACTCATTGCTATTTAATCTGATATCTGAAATCCCTTCTGCTAAGTATTGATTCATACTATAAAATGAACTTGTTGATGCAATTAATCTGGGACCTTCCATCTTGTCAACTGTTGAATCGGCTAACTGATGGGCCCAAGGCCGAGCTTGCGATAACGAACTTAATCCCCTGCGAAAGAACCGGCTTCCAGTTCTTGGCTCTCGTTATTGTTTTCCGTTGTTGTGATATCATCTGCTTAATGCCAAAGAAGTCGGGGGATGGGATGCCAGGACACGCCTCCTCCCCCGAAAAAAGGGGGGCTGCCCGGGATTCAATTAGGCAGACCGACTTAAGCTGCAATCCTTAAAGCTGCTCAAGGGCTGACACCTCCTTCTGGAGGTCCTCCTCTCTTTTTTCAGCTTCCCCCGGCCGGCGAAGCTCTTACTTAATTAAAATTTTAAACTTTACGCTTTATCGCCGGCATTTCTCGGGCATATTCACACCTACCTTCTGCTTATTACGGAGCAGGCCCAGGTAATTCGTTAATGCCCTCTCAATGGAGGAGCTTCTTCTGCCGCTTCGGCTGCTTATCTCGCCGAACGGTTGCATTTTCTCAGGTTTCACATTTCGAGACTTTCGGGGCATCCGCCTTGGGGTCTTTTCTTATCTCAGACTTTGGTCATTTGGTCGACAGCCGATCATCAATACTGGTACGCGTAATGAAATGGTTAATACACGGAAAGAAATCATTAAAAAATAAGAAATAAAACAATATGTAAAAATTAAATATTCAAATCTTAAAAGTTTCAAGAATTTGAATGTTCGAAAAGGCTTTGTAAAAACATGTCAGTTTTTTGTAAATATTCATCCTTAAAAAGCTTCAATTAAATCTTAAAAATCTGAATGTTTGGATTAAATTGAGGAATAAATCAGAGACGTACCAATTTTTTTTCCTAGTGCAGCTTTAAGAGCGTTGAAAGCCCAACTCTAGACTGAACGATTTATCAGTGGCAACGACGACCACAACTAAACGCTTTATCGAAACGTGGAGATTGTGGCAGGAAGGAGAGGAAAAGACTGAGAACTTGAGTGGATTGTGGACACAAATTAATTCAACGCCTTGGACTTTTGTCATTCACCGGAGGAGACGATCTGAAGGCGAACCTTTCTTACCCGGTGCTCCCAAAAATGAAAAAAAAACTTCTTTCGAAGCCGCTGCTGTCCCATGAAAATCAATGCCTCGATGGGTAATTAATAAACGCCCATAAAGATGCGGATACAATAAAAATTCCAAAGGCGGAGAGGAGGAATCGAGCTCAAAAGGGTTTCTTTGATTTTGTAGTTTTTTCCTTCGTTGATTTTTATGATCTGGCAGCTGCGCTTTGGGGATTAACTGGATTGACTTCTAATCTCTCCAGCTCCCCGAAACCGAATCCCCGAGTCTTGTCGAGCAACTTCTTCTTCCCCTTCGATTGTGACCGAGGTTAGGGTCGCCTTGATGTTAGGTAATCGAAATGAAGCAATCAAAGCCACAGTTGAGTGAACCCTCTCGAAGGTTTCTATGCATTTTTAATTGCATTCTCATCATTTCATTTGAATATGATGTAGTAGATAATTACTGGGCTGCTGCCAGAGCAACGCCCTCCGCTTAAAACGATTGTTAAATGACTCTCTTACTTGATTGTTCCATTTGGTAGCTGGAAAAGTATCAGAATCAGAAGCTTGTTTTCTTCCCTTACTTATCGCATCCATCACTTGATTTGTGTATCTCCCCCGAGTTATCCAACTTAATTAGTTGGATCTGCAGGACGTTGTGTTGCCACTAATGATAGTTTAGATGGCCGAGCATGGTATAAATTTGCCAAAGATCCAGAAGAGATACTCCAATCGGAAAGGCACCATAAAAATTTGTTCTTCTAATGATCGCGATAGGCATCTCGCATGTGTTCAATTTGTACAGATTTAATTAAGATACAGGGAAATATTCAGAGACAAAAGCTGGTTTAATGAACTAGACTGCCAGTCGCTGAAAGGTCAGAAGTTAATCTCTGAAATATTTAAAAATCAAGCAATCAGAGCTGAAAACTTTTTTCGGCTCTCAAAGGGAGAAGTTGTAAGCCCTTTAGAACAGAAGCCCGAATTCAATTAACCAGAACCTGTTGCTTTGTTTGGCTTACCCGCAATTCAATTCACATTTCCGGAGCCCAAAAGGGAAAAAATTCAAGGAATGAAGAGGCGAACAAAACATGCGAAATAAAATCAAATAAACAAATATTGTTGTGCAGTTCAAGCGAATTCGTAATTTCCCCTTCATAGTCAACAACAAAGGCTAAAAACAAATTACCAGCGAGAATAATTTCACCGAATTTTCAACTTGGGGTTGTAACTGGAAAAGAGAGGGGGAGTGGGAGGGGGTTTTGGGTGGTATTCCCCACCCATTTTCGGGCTGTCATTGCCATTCCCGTTCCAGTGTTCCACGTCGCTTCGTTAATGGCAGCGCAATTAATTCGAGCAAATCGTCTGTGAACCCTTTTTATGACCTCTAAGAGCCCCGGTTCACACTGCTCCGCCCCTCTTTTGCGCCCCTCCTCATTCGCAGATAAAAATTCATTAAACGACATCATTGGAGAGCTTTGTTTCGCTTTGAACTGTTTGCCCGGCGATAATAAATGCGGAATAGGAACGCAAGTGCCGAGAAAAAGTGTTCTTTAAATGCTTTAGAAGTCTTTTTTTTCCGGGGTGACGAAAATTGTTTGGGTTTTATTTGCGTAAACTGTTGAATGAGCTTCAATAGGAAATGAACTGGGTTAGGGGATTTCTACATCTGAAGGATATAAATTTATAAGGGTTTCCTTTGGATAAGCTAATTCTTATGATTTTAAGCGTTAGGTAAATGTAAATAGAATATTATCAAGTGTATTATATTATTAAAAATTAATAATAATAAAAAGCCACTGTTATAAATTCTCCTAGATATTTTCCTAGTTTTATTTATGATCATATTCCAAAAGAAAACAAATTGCTTTTTAAAATTCCGCATAATAAGTCCGCATACCTGCCCTTCCGAGACATAAATCTCGCTACCTCCCAAAAGATACTCATATTGAACTAGTTCCCCTAACACCAATAAACTAACCCATTAGCTGGCTATTCAACTCGCTCGAGTACATTGTTACACGATAATACCGCTGATCTATTACGCGGCTCAAGCACCATTTGTCTTTCTAAACTCTTACACAATTCGAAATGAACCAAAGCGAGTTAGGTCCCGAATACGAATACGAATCCGAATCCGAGTCCAGAATGCGAGTTCGAAGAACCCATTTGTGGACACCCTGCGGCGCCGAGGGAAAAACAAAAGGAAAAGCGGTGGGCATCTGAATGGGTTTTCCCAGCAGCTCGGCGAGGGAGGGACCAACGCGAAATAACCTGCGAGTCGAGCGCATTTAATGAGGGTCATAAAATCAAGCGCCAGGCCTCAACCGCCAGACGGGAGGAGGAAAAAAAGGGAAAGAGGCTCAGGCATACAGATAAACCGAAACTAAACTAAAGTAAACCCGAGAAGGTGTAACAGGTGATACAGCAATGAAATTATAATGCAGATTATCCCGAGGAAGGTGGCAATAGGTAGTCGTGGCCTGAAAGGACATCTAAGTGGCCCAAAGCTGACGATTTGAGGAGGGAACCATTTCGTACCATTTAACCATTTCTTCTTTTTTCGATTATTTGCTTTGATATTTTGCCGCAAACCTTTTAAATCGTTTGTTTGGGAATTACACAAAGGGGGTTTTCTCTTCTCTCCTATGCAAATGCGTGTCAACTTTGACCCCAAGTAAAGCCGAAACACATAATCCAAGGGAAGAATGGAAAAAAGACGAGACCAGATGCGAAACAACAATAAGAGAGGAGGCAGCGAAACAATGGGAAATCCGAACTTAAGCTCCTCGAAATGCTCGACTTTTTCGACTGGCCGCCACTTCACTCGGCCCGGCATAATCCAAACTAAATGTCCGACTTAATTTTGTTGTTCAACTGTCCTGCTTTTGGCCCGCTTCTGCCTGCACTGCGAGAAATATTTAAAGGAAAAACTAGAAAGAAAAAATGTTTTTCAGGGGTTTAATTTCTATATTTAAAAAATATTAAATTCCTAAAGTTCTTTTTATTTTAATTTATAAAATATTTTAAAAAATTGATTTTATGATTAACTTTTTAAAAACTTCTTTAAACTTCTTTTAGTATTTGTTATAATTGTTTATCCTTTCTGTTAAAAGGATATTGTGTTATGATAGTTATACCCGTTACTCGTAGAGTAAAAGGGTATATTGTATTCGTGCAAAAGTATGTAACAGCTAGAAGGAAGCGTTTCCGACCCCATAAAGTATATATATTCTTGATCAGGATCACTAGCCGAGTCGATCTAGCCATGTCCGTCTGTCCGTCTGTCCGTCTGTCTGTCTGTCTGTCTGTCCGTCTGTCCGTATGAACGCTGAGATCTCGGAAACTATAAAAGCTAGAAGATTGGCATTTTGCATACAGATTCTAGGAGTTCCTACGCAGCGCAAGTTTGTTTCAAAAAGGTGCCACGCCCCTCTAACGCCCACAATCGCTTATATACGATTTTAAAAATTTCAATATTTCGGAAAAGTAAAAATGCAGTTTTATTGTGTTTATCAATACCTATCGAAATGTAGAAGAAATTTTTCAAATCGGACCATTCGTTAAAAGGTTATGCGTGTTCAAAGTTTTTATCTCGATCTCCCTCGCACTCCCTTTACCTGAGTAACGGGTATCTGATTGTCGGGGCACCCGACTATAGCGTTCTCTCTTGTTTTTATTATTTTTACACTTGATCGATTTATCACAACACTCACTTCCAATAAACCATATAGGTATCGAGTTAAAACATCTATTTTTCCCTCAAGTATTCCATTCCTTTTCTTATACATATATCCACACACATGTACCTGTCATATCCTCGATGACCGACAACTTGTGAGACGTGCTGATAGTAGAGTGTATTTATAAATGTCAGTGCAGATTATATACCTTCCTGGCAGAGCCTTAACCTAATGGTTCACTGACCTTTGGCCGGGTCTATTCAGGGGTTTTTTCTCTTTATTTATTTCAATTTTTTTGCCGTGTAATGCTGTGAACTTCGAGCTCCGCCCACTGATGAATGCTCGCTGCTCCGGGAGTCATCTTCATTCTGCTGGCGAGCATTTGTCCTGCCGTTTGTTTGGATGCTGCTGCAGTGCCACTCCCCTTAAACGCCCCCACCGCCCCTTTCCGCCTGTCAGCATCCACACAATTCAACTTCAACTTTTGATACTCATCTGAATTTGCATTATTTTCTTTTGCTGCTGTTTACGTTGATTCTGATTTTAATCTTTCAACTGCGCTCCGCTTTTCTCGTTGCCTCGCTTTATTTAGTTTGGAATCTTTTTTCCCTGTCCGATTTGCCAGTGATATGTACCTGCTGCTGCTGCTGCCGTCGTCGTCCAGGTGAACAGGTTTCCTTTCTTTTGTCTGCCGCGCTCGGCAGGTTCCAACGCACTCTCCACTCGCCTTTTCCCATTTTCCCCCGGCAGTCCTCACCATTCATTCTTCCATTCGAACAAAAAGGAGGCAAGGGCAGGAAAAAAGTATCCTAATTGGTATTAAAATTGACGTTATTTTTTTCCCTCTCCCATTGTATTTGGATGCCTTAATAGCTAGAATGGTGCCGCATTTGTCTTGTGGATCCTTCGCCCTGCGCACTTTATTCAAATTGCATTAAGGCGACGGGGAAATCGAGAGTCGTAACCCGACCAAAGTTGGACGACTTTGGGCAAAACGCATTTTTCAGATTGCATCGCCTGCCGATGGCCGAGATTAAAATCGAAAAATAAACAGGCTTCTGTGGCTCCTCCGATTACGAAGTCGCCCCTCAGAACAGTCCGATATTTAAACCCTGCATTCGGTTTCATTTTTTCCGTACTTTTGTTTCGCTTTTTATCATTTAATTTTTTTGTTACCTGAATTTTATCTTTTGTTTGGCGCTCGGTTTTAATGCCAAGAGCATTTTGTTGGGGAGTAATGGGAAAAATGAAAAAAATTCTCTGCAGGATTAAATTTAAATGTGGCCACTTACACGTAATTAAGTTCGCTGCACTTTGTTTAAATATATATTAAGCCGTTTATATTTTGCCAGCAGCGACATGCAAAAATAATTAAGCTTGCAATAAAATTGTATTTAAGATTAAATTGAGATACGACGAAATTTGCAGCAAAAGATTGCAGAGGAATAATTTTAAATAGTTTAAAGTCCCTTAAAGGGGCTTAAATTCGGCATATCAGAATGGTATAGGTCAGTTCCAATAAGGTAGATTAAGGTTAACAGTACTGCACTCCGAAAACTGTTGAACTTCCCCTTTACAGGCTGCTTAAAATTTCTTGTGGACAGCATTACTCCGAAAGATAATGTTCCAACTTGTGTTAAGAGTTAATAGACCAAATACAATTTTAAATACAATTTGGTTCTGAATAAAACATAATTTAATGTTATAAATGTAAATAAACAAATTTAATTATTGCTTGACGTGTTTTTATGATTTTTGTTGCCTTGGGACTTCTAAACATATACTAGCCCCTTCTGTACAACCCAATGGATTCCACTGAAGTGTTTCTGAGAACTTATGTTATTCTCTCCGAGATTCTATGTGGACTTTGTGAGCGAGTTGTTGATTCTGTCGGGTTTTGTTTGTGGATGTCATCTAAAATGTGTGTCACTTTGCGGCCAATGTAAAAGTGGCCACCAGTGACTTTTATGCCATAGCAATTTAAATATGACCGCAGTAAGATCACAACAGAAATCAATCGATATATAATATTAATTCGGAAACTTAAAATTCCTGAATAATTAAAAATATATTCAAATAGTCACGTAAAAATGTTTACTTGATCTAAAACATTATTTTACAGTAATTGCATAATAAACTCATTACTGATATTTTTTTATAATATTTTCATTAAGTAAAATATGAAGCGCCCAAAATGCATTCAAGTTAGGAAAAAAAAACATTCTTTAATATATATATATTTTTTTAATTTAAATAAAAATATTTTAAGAATGAACTAAGGTCGTGTTTGCAGTTAACTTTGTCCAGCAAGATCAAGAACTTCCTGGCCCACGGACAATCCTCCTGTGGCAATCGAGTTAAGTATTAACATAGCTTCCACACTTTGTGGACTGCTTCTCTCTCCCAATTTTTCTCCGATGGAGGCGGCGCCTGCGCACTGTGCGTTCTCTACGCAGCTTTAACATACCCTCCACAGGCGACACATGCGATCCACTGGCGATGCAGTCGCCGACTCGATTCATAAATTGCGTTTAGTATTGCCGAGAGATTCAAGCGTTGTGGTACTCGAAATCGTGAGGCGCGCGTGCTGTTGCGTTTGAATTGAGTTCGATCAAAGATTCATTGTGTCGCGTGCACATCGTCGATTTTTGTGTTGAAAAGTGATAAAATCGAGTTAAGAAATCGGCATAAGCTGAGCCCAAAAAGTGACCAATACCCTGCCAAATTCACTGCCTCTAAGTAGTGAAAGATCCTTTGAGTTGCTCGTGAGTTGTCGCCTGTCGGTTGTCGTCAGTTCGTCGCGAGTTGTTGCAACTTCGTGAGAGAAACACAAGGGCCCTTAAATCGGGAAAAAATCAGCTAAAAGTCAAGTAATTCAAGCTCTTCAAGACAGCGATTATTTATCCATCAATTCAGAAGTAATAATATACCAAAAAAATCCGTGTTGCCGCTGTGGTCGTGAGATGTTGCTGCTGCAACAGCCGCTGAATCGTGCGGCCCAGTGTCAGTGATTGAGAAATACAAGCGACTGAACGTAACTCCAGGATGATGCCAAGCGGATTACACACAAGGATTAAATAACAAAGTAATTTGCATATATGGAAAATAAATTGAAATCATGACAGCGAACTAGGCACAAATTTATGCACGAATATTAGCCGTAGTTCCCTGCTCGCTGGATCCTTGGAGCGAACGGATGTCCGTTCATGTCCATGTTGCGAGTCAATGAAACTTTTAATTGTGCACGCGTGTCCCCCCCCTGGAGGCCCAACCCCCTTTCAACCCCACACCTGTTCAATCGGGGGCCTTCGTGCCCGTGGGCCCCGCCCCCTTTGGGTTTATGTTCATGTTTCCCGCATATTTGTCATGGACATCGCCTGGATGAATGCATGACTGGGTGAATAATCTCCTGGGTAACGTGGCGGGGAGGGGAGTCCCCCAGGAACAGGAATAAAAGTGCAACCATCAAGCCATACAGACTTTAAAAACTTGTCCAAGGAATATGCTGTGTGGGATATGAAATTGTTTTGGCACAGAAGAGGAAGTGCTGAACTTTCAATAAAGTTTTGGGAAAGCCCACATATTGAAAGAAATTTAAAGTATACCGTTTAGAACTTTAAAGGCTGTTCCTTTATATTGGACGAAACTTTTCATGAAGAATTCTTTGCAAATAACTTTTTAATGAAATCGTAAGGGCCAGTTGCTTAATTAAATGAATACTACAATCTAAAAATATTGAATTAAATTAATGCACATAATGGAAGTACCCATCATATAAGCAATTCACTTTATTTTGTATTTCTAGTTAAATTTCAGCTTAAAAACATTTTTCGTTCAACTTTATTCAATTATCTCTAAACTCAAATCCTTTTTAAATTAAAGAACCCCACAACTCCTGATTTTTCTGCTCGCTTGCCCCGCTAACTTTATTAACCAGCAAGTGGAACTTCCTCTTGTTCCGCCCTTAAGCTCTCGGCCAAATCTCAACTTATTTTCAATTATCATGTCATCTGGTGGGAAGCTACTCTCCGTTCAGCTTTTCATCCCCTTTCCTTTTTGGCCACCAGCTGCACTGGAACTCCATGTTGGTAATTCGGAAAATCCCCCTCGCCAAAAAAAGGGACCAGGAGAAAATTTACTATCGCCACCAACGCCAATTGAAGCACTTGTCCACGCTCCCTGACCTCAAGCCATCCCCTGCCCCTCCCCCGGCTTTTCCTCTCCCAACTCCAACCCGCTTTCTTCGCCCTCTTTTTCCTTCTCCTCGTTATGTTTTTTGCGGTCAGTTGAGGCCGCGTGCCGAGCTTCCATTGTGTGTGTGTTTTTCGTGTTTAATTTTTTTTCCTGTACACCCTGTATTTGCAGATTTTAGGGTATGTTGTGTTGGTAAATGTTTGGGCAGGAGGAGGAGTTTTACAATTTATCTCGGGACCTGTGTAAAGCAGAACTGAAATTTTTGGGATGTGAACTGTTGATGTTGTGTAGTCTACATTAGTAAAAGAAATGAGAAAAAAATAACTATTTTTAGAAAACTATTTTAAATGATTTTTTACCCGGTATCTGATAGTCCTGAAGCGGTACTTGCATTTGTTTTTTATTTCTCGAAAGGACATGGATATGTGTGTGAGTCAAAGAACAGTAGCAAAAAACAGTAGAAAAGGAGGAGAAAGTGGAGGTGAAGGAGCAAAGGACACCGCCAAGTTGACCTCGTGTCGCCTGCAGCGTTAATTTATAATTTACTCTCGGCTCACTGAAATCGCCTAGCACCCCGAAACCCCCCCTGAAACCCCCCTGAAAACCTCCTTGAGAGCTCCCGCTTTTATTATTATTATTTCTGTGCGTTTCCACGCGCTTTTCCCTGGCAAACCTCAGAAAAAGGAAAAAGGTCCTTTGCCCCCATCATCATCCACCAACGTTTTTGCCACTTTTGACTTTTTTACATTTGCCGACGGGCCTGAATGTTGTTTTTTTCTTTGTCCCCGTTGTTGTTCCTGTTATTGTTGCTCTTGCTGTGTTTTCCTGTTCGTGTTGTTGTTGCGGTGTCCCTTGAATTTACTGGCAAACAAGGCAGGAATATCCAAAAACCTGCTACCGAAATTCAGACCCCCTCGTCCTTGTTTTTTTTCTGGCCTTTTCAACTACTCATTGTTGTTGTTTGCTTCTGTTTTTAGTGCCTTAATTTCGCTGTTTGTCTGTATGCTTTTTGAGGTTTTTTTTCGATGGGGAGATGCTCTCTCCTGGTTTTAAATATTTTTGACTTTTGGCCCCGCGACTGTTGCTCGTCTTACTTTCTCCTTCCAGCACTTCCAGACTTTTTGCTCGTTTGTTTGTTGTTTTAATTAATTTGTAAATTTACTCGACCAGATTAAAGCAAAAGAGAAGCAAATTAGCCAGAGACTTCGGCAACAAAAATGCAGATGGACGACAGATGTCATTTGGGAGAAAGGGGAGGGAGAAATTCTTGGGTTGGGAGGGGGTAAACCAAAGTGGGACATGAAGTATTAAAGAAATTTCCTTGTGGAAATTTGCCTTCGTTTAGAAATGGACAGGAATTTCAGCACTTAGCAATTGGACAGGATTAGTTTTAAGAGCTTAAATAATTCAATAATCTGAATCGAGCAAAAAGCTCTGAGAGTGAACACAATAAAAGGAAGACAAAGAAATCTCGTAATTAATAAAATTGAGTTCATGAAACGAATGCAAATGAACCAGAAAACCATAAATAGAATTTCTAACAATGATGGCATTCATGAAAAATAACAATTTAAATCTTAAACAATAAATATGCAAAACAATGCGAATTCAGAATCATTTCAGGTTGTTAGAAGATTTTATAGAAACACGATTGCCAGAATAAATATTTATTATTGTCCAAAAAAAGAAATGCCATTATTTGATTTTGTTAAACATTCCTGTAAAATGATGCAAATAAAATGTGCAGTTTCTTGAAAACACAATTAGTGTTAAGCAAATCAGATTCACTCTGTGGCTGAGTCAACACATTGGCAGCCTGAACGCAGACTCTCGAGTTGCCTAGACAAACATTCTCCCAGATTTTATATTTATATTTACGTTCATGTTACGGGGCGTCTATCAAATTTCCCTGTCAATCTGGGTTTACGTACCAGGAAGATCCCATCCCCCCCCCAGAACTCCGGGCTTCATCTTTCGTCGAGCTGCCTCGAAGTTTGCCAATAATAATAATTCAATTTCCTGCCGACGATGTCGAGTCACTCAAGAAAAACACTTCTGTGGAAAACTCAGTGGGCAACACATTCGCCCGGCGGCCATTTAATTGCTCCTCCAAAGCCAGAACAAAGGCTGGATAAAATTATATGCAGTGCAAAACAAATATATATAAGAAGAATTATTTTTGCAGCTGTTTTTTGCTGGGCCTTTGTTTAAAGTATTTAACTTTGGTTTAACCGCAATGGCAAAACTTTGTCTTGGTCTTTCTCCCGAGGTATTGACACATTTGTGAGGATTTGTGCTTCGCTGCGACGGCAACATGAAGTCGGCCAATAAAATTCCTTGCGGTGTCTGAGCCAAAAACGAATTTCAAATTAAATAAACAAAAAACACAAGAAACAAAGCAGCAAAGCAGGAAAAAAAAAACACCCAAATGTGCAATTAAAAAATTTTACAGTCATAACTTTTTATTATGGAGCATAATTCAGACTTTTTATGCCGGGGAGAGAAAATGAAAAGGGGGCGGCGTAGTGGCTCCACTGCGCGTGTTTAATTTCGTTTTTCGTCCTGTTTTTCCAATAAATTTTCTTCCCTTTTGCACGCAATTTCCTCACTTAAACTTTTTCCCACTTTCCCTGCTGCTGCCCCTCAATTTTCGATGTGTTTTCTTCTTTTTTTGGATATATAATTGCATTAAAGCCAACCGACCGACCTGCCAACACTTTTATGTGTCTGTTTCATCATTTTTGGGTGGCAACAAATTCTCGGCTTGTTTACGTTTCACATTTGGTAGTTCAGCTTCGGTTTCTATGTTAACTATAGATTTTTATCGCGACACGAGGCGGTTTCGTTTCATATTTTTTATTGGACCTAAATGTCGACACGTGGATATTTACCATATACGACGGGCTGACTTTTTTAGATGCATTTTAATTGGAGTTTTGTTGGGGCCTTTTTATAGTGAGTGATTATCGTGCGGATTAAAAATACAGAAATGGGAACAAAGGGGTTTGTAATTGGTTCAAAGATCTTGAATTACCATCTGAAACTAGGTTTTATAGGTGGAATTACTTTTTTTATAATATTAAATTGTTTTATTATGATTTCTTTTGTATTGCCTTGTATAAAAATATTATTTATTTGTTATTCATACCTCATAGCTATTTATTTATACTATAAACTATTTATCTCCTTCACCTCAGCATTGTGAATGTTTCATAATACCCCCATTTCTCACATGTGAAACACGTTAACCCCCGCCCATTAAGCTGTCCGACAGCCAATAATTGTCGCTTCAACTAAATAATGCATAAATAATGCAGCAGGGATAACAAACTGAAACTCAAACAGAAACAGGATCAGGGGAGCGGCGCTGTGGCGATGTGGGATGGATTCTAACCCATTCGGGGCCAAAGGGGTGGCTCTTTTAGTGGATTTGTCGGCCAACAAAGTGAGAAAACCGCAACGGAGCGGCATAAAAAATGCATAAAACGAGGACAGAATAAAGTCATAAAGTAAAAATTGCAGACATGCGGGGAAAAAGGGGGCTGGAAAGGAGCGTCCTGAGACCCAGGGAAATAAAGGAGTGTGTGTGGGGGAGAGAAAAGGCGGAAAAAGGGGAAAAGTGAGTCAGTCAGTTGTTGTTCTTGTTGAGCTTGGGTCTTGTTTGAGGTTTCAATAGGTCATAATTCACGCCTAGTCGCCGCTTTTCCCCCCTCCATTTCCCCCGTTGAGTTGCCCTGTCGTTAGGCGCCTTGAAAAAAGGCTCAGGAGGAAAATAAGTGGGCGGGGCAGGGGGCAAACGTGTGGGTGTTCTGCTGGCGCCACATATACACTCTCGTAAAAAAAGAACAAAAACATGTGTGTGCACAACCAATATGCGAAGGGGGAACAGCTAGAGTTTCTGTCTATATACGGAAGATCACAAAGCAAGACTGCACTGTGGTTTCCAAGACTAGGAAATTTACTTAGAATATTACAAATTCAGGTTTAAAAGGTCCTAAGAATGTAAAATAATATTTTATAGATACTTCAGAATAATTTTGATTTATAAAACTTAATTGATAACTGAAAGTGGGTTTTTAAAAATATTATATTCACTTACTGTTGGTTTTTGGCAACTTTTGGCATTCTAAAAAGTTAAATTAAAGCTTCAAAAAAAAAGAGTGTCACTTCCTGGCAAAAAAGAGATGAAATGGTTATCATGTGTTAGTTGTTTCCTCTTTCCTTTCCATTTCCACCCGTTTATCCCAACTCTCATACTTGTGCATTGTGCAAATTTGTTTTGGTCGCTGGTGTTGTGTTTGTTTTTACATTAGTTGTGGTCTGTCTCCGGCTGGCCACTTGGTGGAAAACCGAGAGGAGAGGGGGTAGTGAAAATGGGTAGGGGCAGGAGCATGAAGAAGAAAAAGGGGTGGTGGGCTAATGCCTGGTTTTGTCTTCTTTATGGCTGCTAACGATGAAAAATGTTTGCGTGGTGCGTGTCGCAGCGCCTGCTGAGTTTTCCCTTCGCCTCTTACCCCCAACTTTCCACATCCCGCCAGTTTTTCCACCCCCTCCCTGGGCTCTTTCCTCACCTCTTTGCATGCGTGGCCCTTTGTGCATATGTCAGAGTCGCACTTAGGAGCTGAAAAAACACGAAAAATAAACCTTACACAAATTAGATTAGCCTTAAAAACCGAACTTTAAAATACCCTTCAAAATAAGAGTAATATTTGCATAGAATATCTCAAAAATGATTAACTGCACATTGAATCACAGTTAAATTAAATATTTCAGATAATGATATTTTATAGATTTTGGGTTAGTGATGTTTAAAAATTCTAGTGATTTGTCAAGTCTTATTTATCCCAACATTGGTCGTATGACAACTTACAGTCTTATTCCTTTACCTTACCTTTACCTTATTCCTGTAGCCAAAACCTGGAGACATTATTAATTGATCCATTAGGGTAGTCACCCAGATCATGCTTAAAATCCCTTTAAAGTTTTTTATCCCTTCATAGTTTTATTTAAAATAAAATACCCTCAGCAAGGGCACAAAAGCGCTTTTATCCTTTTTTTTCGCCCGGTTCTGTTCGTCGGTTGTATAGTTAATCCCCATTAGAGGAGTGGGTGTGGCCAGGGGCTGGCGTCAGCTTTAGGGTTGTCGCCCGCAGGTAATCGCAGCGAGGGGTAAGTAGTGGTGAATGGCGAATGGGGGATGGGGATGGCGGCTACAGTCAATGGCACTTTCGGTTATGGCCATAAAGTGCCTGCCATGGCCCAAGCCCGCGTTCCAAGTGGTTTGCGTCTGGTTGTGGTGTCTATAGATACCCCTTCCCTTGCCCGCCTCTACTTTCTTTTTGCTTGTTAGTAGGGCTTACGCAATGCGATTCTCACCCCTCGAAAGCTCAGCCCTCCTACATAATTAAGATCGCGTGCTGAACTTAGTCCGCTTAACTAACTTTGCATTAGTGGGGTGAAATTAAAATTCACCGGACTGTCGCAGATAGCCGTTCATATATCACAAACATATTATATTTGCTAATGTAAATCCTTTGACGTAGACCAAGTCATAGAATGGGGTTATTTTTGCCTTGGATGTGAGTAAAAGCATTTAGGGAAAATAAAATAAAATAGGGACTTGATAAATGCTGGTTTTTAGTGGCATTTTGGTTTAGTCCAATAGAACAACCAAAACTGACCGGTTTTAAAAGATGATTCCCAGTAATGTAAAATATGAAATTATTTTTCGAGTACTTAATAAAGGAAAATAAATATTTATCCTTAAACGATTTTAACCCCTACATGGAAAACCCATTTAAAAGTCAATTCAAATCTCAGCCAATTATGCAACTTGTGATTGCCACAAAATTCCGCCCAGCTACTTTTTGTGGTAATTAAAAAATAATAAAAACAAGATAAAAACATTAAATGCAAAGATAAGGAGCCAGAGAAATCCAATTAATTGCAAAATGAAGCCAATTATGTTGGCAGGCCAAACGAGCGGGGAAAAGCGGGAAAAGGCGAATAAATCCTGTTGCTCTTCTCACCTGAGCAAATACACGAAATCACACACAATCACACACCTAGACCGCCAATTAACACACTCGCACAGGAAAAGCGCGAGGGAAAACGGGGAAAAGAGATGGCATGTGGGTAGGCAGGAAAAGCCCCACAATACAGACGCTACGAGACTTTCGTTGGCCCCTCAAAAAGACAAGGCAACCCAAAGGATTTTCCTCGAATTAAAAGAAAAGATATAAATTTAAAAAAAGTGTTGATGAATTTAAAACAAATTTCAAGGTGCGACTTATAAACAAAAACAACCTGAAGCTGCATAACAAAATATTCTGGTGTTCCTTAAAGCTAAATATGATGCGGAAAATAAAGTAAACGGGAGGGAAAGTGCTAAAAAAATACGAAAAAAAAGGAGGACAGGCACTGCCATATATGTTTGTACTACCATCGTGGTTCCCCCTTTTTTTCGCTTTGGCGGCGCATTTGAAAATAATTTTCCAAGCATTTGTTATCCATATGAAATGTGCCAAGGATACGCGACGACCTCCTCGGAGTCTGTGTGTTGGTGCTTCTGTGTTTGTATTGGTTATGTGTGTATGTATGTATTTGTTGCGCCTTTTGACTCGTTACGCTGCTCTCCGCTCCACAGAAAAATCCCACGAGTTTATCGGCTCCTGTACTGATTCCACCCTATAAAAATTTCCTAAGGATAAAGTTTATTAGGCAATATAATAAAATTTCATTTAACTCTTTTTTTTATAATTGTGTTAATATCAATTTTAGGTTTATTTAAGACCCACTTTAAATATTATAGGGTACCAATTGGTCTACAGATTTCATCCTGGTATTGGTTTTTCCACCTTGCCTCTTCAGTTAGTTATAAACACGCGTTTTTAGTACATTGAAAAAAGCAAAATGCAAACAGACAAAGGAGGCAGAGGAGGATCGAAGACGGAGGATTTGCCTCCATTAAATAAACAATTTTTTGTCATAGATATAGAAACACACACGGGCTCATACATGTAGGATATTTTATGAGCCACCGTGTGTGTGGAAAATTGTTGACATTGAAATTTTACGAGCTTCGCTCTGCCATTGTCCCAGCTCAGGGGAATCGGTGTATATATATATAGCTATATTTGTATATATCCACCACCACGCTCTGACTTTTTGCTTTTAATTAAAAATATATGTAGCCGAATAAAAATAAAATGTTTGTAGCATAGCTACCATACCAATAAAATCACAATATGTTTATCAAACCTCTTGTGTTTGCCCCGGCAATTTGGACAGGTTGAAATGTGATTACCTATATTCTATTTGCCTTTTGATTTTGGCCAAGTGCTCGGGATAAAATGAAAACATGTTCAATATTTAAATTCCAAACTGTTGACTTATCTCATGTGTATTAATTTCTCAGTGCCAATTTCAATCGAAATATTTTCAGTTCAAAATATACATTTATTTTTGCCTTTTGGCAGGTGCATCAAGTGCAATTAGTTGTGAAAATAAATAAAAGCCCAGATTACAAGTGGCATACATTTTGGTTTTGAGTGACTATTGCTACTACTGTCTGAAATATTCCATTAAAAGTGGAAAAAAGATGTGCAATTATTGCTCGAGTGCTGAAAAAGTCAGTCAAATAAAATATTAAACTCTATTATTTAAATTGCCACCCGGAGAGGAAGACTCCTTTCGCACTTCCCATCAGACTTTTCAAGGGGCGCAAGCAAAGTTTGTAGGAGTGAAAACTCTTTGTCGAGTGCAAGGAAAACAAGAAACAAAAAGCTCCTGGAAACGTGAAACGAGATTCTCTCCTTCGACGAACGGAGAGATGGAGATTGTAACGCGAAGCTGGCTAAAATAGAAGTAACATTCTATTATTAACAACGCCACTCGTTGCTGCCACTTCATAAACAGCAGCAGACTGCCAAGAGCCGAGAATGAGAAGAGCAATATGAAACAATGGCAGCAACAATGGATGATGGCCAGGCGATGGAGTGGGCGAGTCGGACGGACTGAAGGACTGCGAGATAGGGGGGGTCTGAGGGACCGAAGGACCCAAGGACCCCGGGACGGACTCACAGACAGGACAACAACGTGACGACGTCGTCATCGCCAACAAAGTGTTGACATCTTTTTGCCCATTCATTGTGTGTCCCCGTCCATCCATCTCTCTGCCGCCCGGAACTGGCAACTCCCCCATCGGGCACCAATCCTTGACTAACGCTATTCGTCCTTTTTAATTAATTTCACTTACTGCAGTCTCTCTGTCCTCACAGGATCCTCATCCTTTTCGAAGGCACAGAGAAAGAAACAAACCTAAAAGTCAAACTAAAATATGTCAATATTTTATATATTTAATGGAATTGATATCTGGGAAATATGTTTTCCTTCCACTCAATAAATTAAAATAAAATATTTGAATGCTTGGGTATTATAAACATATTAACTCTTCATGTATGTAACTAAGTCATATTATTTTCTCAGTGCATTCCTTCAGGTTGTCAATGTGACATGGTCCAGTCTCAGGTTGAACTCAATGGGGGAAGGTGTTCTTAGGGGCTGCCATACCATTTTTTGCCACCAGAGAAGTTTTCTTCATAAATTTATAAGCGTCACGTTGCTGACACTCTCACATACATATCTCTCACACACTTCTTTTGCCACCTTCCCTTCTCACCTGTGCCCCAGATAGACAGACTAACAGACAGAAAGACAGACGGACAAAAAGACGGGTGAAGGCCTTTTGGGGCGCCTCGGGAAGAGGATTCACAGAGGGATCAGGCTGGCACCCAATAAAGCTCAGTGGTGGGGAATAAAAAGGGGGGCAAATCACTTATGCAAATTGGCCAAGAATTTCTCGCATTGTTAGAAATTTTAACAAAAATCCAAGAGAAAATGTTGAGAAAGAAAAAGCATGATTTAAAGAGTGGGAAATTTAAAGGGCTTAAAGGGACTTTTTAAAATTCCTTTAGCTTTAAAAATAAATTGAAAACCGACAGAAATATTCCAATAAAAATCTTGTATTTAAATATTTATTATAGAGTTGTATAAACAAGACATCTTTACGATTTCACAACTGCGATAATAACCCAACAATTACTCTGTTAATCTCTGGCCCACTTAGCACCCTGGCCACATATCAAACCGTATCTCATCTTCCGGGTAGAGTTTCCTGGGCCACTCGGCACCTGGCAGTCATCCCGTGCACCTGCCCTTTCACCTGGCCACGGGGCCATTATTTCGTTTGGGGCTGGCAGAATGGCCAAATTAAATAACCATGTGCTCCTTCTGTGCTCCGCCTGAGTTGAGTTATGGCCTGAGCTCTCCGTCGTGTGGGAATGTCGAAAATTAGATTTCCCGGACAACAGGTTTCCATTATTGGTGCTCCTTCGCATTTCGCTTTGCATAATACATAAATATTTTCTATTTGCCGTCATATTCCATTCGCTGGCTTAAAATGGGAAATGGGGAACCTACTCGCAGTCGCACTCGTACTGAGAGTGGGGGCGTCTGGGGTCTCGAGTGGCAGCAATAGGCACAGCATAAATAAGCAGGCTTTTCCGAGCAGCCAAGGCAGGTGGAAAATGTGGGTGGGGCGGCAGGAGCTTGCCACTCGTCACTCACCCATTTTGCCATTTGCCATTCATGCGTCGTCCTGGTCTCAGACATCATTCATACAAATGTCTGAGCCAGCTCCTGCGCCTTCTGCTCCTTCAGCGCCTTTTCCTCCTTCTTGGCCATTGGATTTTCCCCTCCCTGCCTTTTTTGTATTATTTATGTTACTCATTCGACTCGTATCCTGCTTGTTGATTGCTTTGCCTACACGTGTAGTTTCTCTTTCTTGGCTCCTCTCCTTATTTACCAATTCCAGTGGCCCCTCCTCAGCTTTTTGGAGGGTGGGTGGAAAATGGGGTGGCTTAGGCCCCTTTGTTCACTCGCCCTGTCGCGCTAATATTATGAATGGCAACTCATGCATTGTAGCCAGTTTTCCTCGGTCTCAGCTTCTGTTTCTATTGCTGCCGCTCCACGGAAAATTGTGGTCGCCCTCTCACCTGCGAAATTCACTGGGTATGGGTAATTCAGGTGCGGTTTGTGTACCTATTGGGATGACTTTACAAAATAATGAGATGCTAATATCAACTAATTACTAGGCTCTAAATTATGAATATTTAAAATAATTGTAGTGTTTATTATTTATTTACTAATTTCAAAAGTTGTAATTCGTATATGAAACCTCCTTTGCTTAATTTTTTTTAACGAATTTCTTTAATTTTTGTAGGTTTACTATTTTTTATACCCTTGCAGAGGGTATTATAATTTCAGTCAGATATTGTAACGCAGTGAAGGAGACGTTTCCGACCACATAAAGTATATATATTCTTGATCAGCACCAATAGCCGAGTCAATCTAGCCATGTCCGTCTGTCTGTCTGTCTGTCTGTCTGTCTGTCCGTCTGTCCGTCTGTCTGTTTCTATGCAAACTAGTCTCTCAGTTTTTAAGCTATCGGGATGAAACTTTCCCAAAAGTCTTCTTTCTATTGCAGGTAGTATATATGTCGGAGCGAGCCGGATCGGACCACTATATCTTAAGGCTCCCATACGAATAATCAAACAAATATAAGAAAATTCATTGTAACTTTGCAGGAAGTAGGCGTTTTGATTTCTGACAACTTAAAAAGGTATTTCATTTATCTGCAAGGGTATATAAGCTTCGGCTGGCCGAAGCTAGCTTCCTTTCTTGTTTTGTTTATTTTTATTTTATTTTTATCCTGACGTAACATTAAAAATTGTTATACAAATTTAATACAAATTTAGTTTTTTTTTAATGTTTTTATAGTTTTTTTTTTCAATATTTTTTTTTCCTCTTTCTTACCAACCCTCGAAACTTGCTAATCCGCTCCTGATTTTTCCGTTAACCGTATAAGTGTCAATGTAAGCCCCCCTGTGTCCGTGTGTGTGCTCGTCCTTGCGTGCGTGCATGTGTGAGTGTTTATATTAGAAGAATCGTTGTAAGCCCCTTTTGGCCAAACAAAATGCTGCTAAATTGCTTCAAGAAGGCGAAGAATAGAGGCAAATAAAGTAGAGCACATAAGTAACAAACACACACACGACCAAGAGGGAAAGTCTCCGGAAAAGCTGTGTGGGGGAAAGTGCCCGGGAAATTGGGGTGGAGCAGTCAGATACTTAAATCTTAGCATTTTGCCCGCATTAAGTTGTATATTTCACCTGGCCGAGAAAACTGAAACTGAACTGACGGAGTGCGTTGCTTTCCATCCCCAATCCCCAAACCTCCCCAACCTTCCCCAAAACAATTCACTTTTCCT
The DNA here is from genome assembly GCA_037075285.1 of Drosophila lutescens. Classification (NCBI taxonomy): domain Eukaryota; kingdom Metazoa; phylum Arthropoda; class Insecta; order Diptera; family Drosophilidae; genus Drosophila; species Drosophila lutescens. Next base: position 1,320,321 of record JBAMCF010001109.1, read on the forward strand.
GTGCACTTCCATCTGACTGAATCGGGGGGTAATAAAAAATTGAGGTCAATTTGTTTTGGCATGTTGAAAGGTTGACAAAAATGTACTTTCATATTCCATATTCCAACGGTTTATTTGCGCAAGCCGGAGTGTATGTTTCCCTGCCAGCGACCGACATTGTTGTTAAATATAACAAAGTTTATTTATTTATTTATTATTTACACTGCCCTCGGCACAACTGCCAAGGTTGTGGGTCTCCGGTCGCCGGTCACTTGGTCTGCAGCTCGTCCGCCCGTCGAGGCTTCCCTGTAATCTATCAGAGATATTGCTCGCAGGCCTTCTGTCTGTCTGTCTGTCTGCGCTGGCATTTTAAATATTTAAGCCATTTTCATGCCCCAAAAGGGAGAAACATAATTAAACTTATTGGGTTTCGGTGCTGGGCAATTGCATTCGAAATGAGTGGGTGGATAAGTGGGGATACCTGCCCTGAACTCTCGGGGGATTCCTTTCTGTGTGGCTTGTGCCTTTTGAGTTCCGCCTTCTGGAGGCGTGTCTGTAAAGTTTGTTCCCGATGAATTTGAATGAAGAGGCGTCGACGTATTGATCCAATTTTCTGAGGTGAAAATTGGACAGATCTCGGCCTGAAAATTAACTAACAAGTTGGGTAATTTCATGAACTTGAAGAGCTACAAAAGTTCTGGTGATTTAATGGGCGGAGGATAAGTTATAGGATTTTAACAAGTCAAGGAAAAATAAAATCAAAAACTCCCCTGTAATTAATTAAAACGATTTAACCACAATTTCTAAGACAATTATTAAAGACAATTATTTTAAAAATATTTATCCATTAAGTGTCCATTCTACAAGTGCTTTTTGAAAGGATATTTAGTTTCCCCATCACAAAAAGGGAACTTCAACAGACTCCACAGCTTCCTCATTCCGATTTGCATTCACATACAATTCCAATTCTGGCCAAAATTCACTTTGTAATTAAGAAAGCTTGATCGAACACGCTGCAGTATGCAGATTTGCTTGGAATTCCCCCCAAAAGTGCTCCATATTATGCACTTTTCACCAGGGGGAAAATGTTCCGGATGAGGGGAAAGCTGAGGGGCGGGGCCCCACACAGCTCTACAAGCATTTCTCTGATTCAATTTGCAATTCAATATTTTGTTGCTCTTTTCTTTTTCGCCTGTTCCCCCATCCAAATTGTGCATAAATGAAAACTAATTCGGGCAAATGTTTTTCCATTGTTTTAATGTTTGGCATTTTCTATTTGCAGTGGCGAATGTCAGCGACAGCCAGCGACTGATGATGGAAAAATCGAATTGAACAACAAATCACAGAAGCGGAGAAAACCAGAGAACAAGTGGAAAAGATGAGATTGAAAATGCAAGCAGCTGCAGGAAAAAGCGAGAAAAACACGAAACCGCGGCTAGACCAAAGGGGAAACTTATGAAAAGCACTAAAAACCGAGCAAGTGCGAGCGAGAATAAAGGAACAAAAACAACGTCGAATAGAGGAAAATTAAAGCAACAATTACCGGGAAAATCGGGGCCAAGAACCCTGGAGAATACACAAAAACAATAAACGTTCTTAGAGGAAAATTCGCGACTCAAAAACTACGCCAAAAAGAAAGGGATTCCCATTAAATTACCCGAGAAAAATGGATACATTTTTCGCTGCGGCTTTTCACCGGCAGCTAGTGGCTTTTCTTCTGGTCCTGGCCGCAGCTTTTCCACTGGCCCAAGGAGAACAGCACCCCGCAACAGCCGATGAAGGTAGGTACCACCCAGTTCTCCTCTCTCCGGCTCTCGAGTTCCATTTAATTTAGGGATACACAAAATTCACGGAAGTGGCACGGCATAAATAAATAAAAGGCACCGTAAAAACAACAAACAAACAAACAACACATTTCGAATTGCGTGAAAACCTCAATTGAAATATAAACAGCGTAACCGCAGAAAACCAGTTGAAAATGTTTTGAATTTAATGCAGGGTTGCCACAACAACAGCGTCAATAACACCGAACAACCAAAAACAACCACGATAAAAGTGCCAGAAAAAGCAATTTAGACATTAACACTATTTTCGAAAGGGCGGGGCTAAAAATTCCAATTAAAGCTGAAAAAACTTAGACTTGTATTGTGCTAAAAAAAAAAGTAACTATGTGGAACTTGATTTTTGACAGGACACTGTTTTTCATTTTTAAATAGGATTTCTGGTTGTGTGCCAACGGACAATACGAACCGAAATTCATAAAAAATGCAACATTTTAAATTGTTTTTTCCCCCCGGCCGCTGTTTTCCTCCATAATGACATTTCACGGACATCCAAATGAAATTAGAGAACATGTCAATGAGTTTGTTTATATAAATGGGGCATGGCCCGAACCCAAACCTCGGCCTGCGATTGCGTTTAGTTTTCCCATTAGGCAAACGGAGGCGGAACCCAACAGGCCAAACATCTGGCGGGCAAAACCGAAAACTACGCACTGACATTGAGGGTTAATTGCACGGGGATATGGGAGAAGGGAAATGGGAAACAGGGAAATTTAATTTTTGACTTTCCGGATCCCGGGGATCAGTGCCCGAAAAAATAAATGTCGTGCCTCAATGGCAAAGCCCAGCGGGAATAACTGAAAGGTGACTGCAGCTGCCATTGTAAATTACAATAATTACCAAAGTGTGACTACTCAAAAATGAAGCGGAGTCTGATCAAAAATTAATAGCTTTTCTGTTAAAAATAATCTTTACCTCCTATTATTTATTTATAATAAATATATCTTTAAATTTCATCAAATGGTTAGAATATTGTAACTTTCTAGATTGTTTTTGACAGTCCTTCCGCTTGAATTGTGACATGTGGAAAATCGCATTTGAACTTTTCCTCACCCTTGTCACCGCACCCCTCAGCGCTTCGTCACCCTCTGGTTTTTATTTTCCCCACCCCTCGCGATCCCGAGATCATCATTGTGTCATTGTCATCAGTGTCAAAGCCAAATGTGATTTAAACTCGATTATTCTCAATTATTTTGTTACATGCATTTCATTTCCAGTGACTCAGGCCCACTCCCCACCAAAAAAAAGACACCCTAAAAACTCGAATTATTTTTCTGTGCTTCATGCTTTTATTGGTTCACTTGAGTGGATTTGGTCTGGGGACTTTATTTTTTCCCTTCCTTCGCTTCGACCCGCTGCATTTGTTTGATTGAAATTGATTTTGTCTCGCCTGCGGGGATTTGTCGGAACGGAATGCCAGACTCCCGAGCCAGAACCAGACCTTATAAAACATTATTTTCAAGTACTCGCTCTCTCCCACTTGACTTACCCGAGTTGACTCCTCCAATAAAGATTAAATTCATGCCGAATGGCCCCTCATTGAGATATATGGTGAAGGAATGGAAACGAAAGGAAGGGAAGAAAGGAGCGGCCTTTCTCTAAGTGCTTTCAGATGCTGCCTCGTTATGGTAATCTGGTAATACCCCCCTTGCTCCCGGGTCCTGACTTATTTATAACACCATTCGAAGTGATTACGATCTTAATTGTAAGTGATGCACTTGTTCGCATGTGAGTACATATAGGGCATAGTTTTTCACCCCCCAGTTTAGCAGAGGGTCACAACTATCCCACACACACGGAATGCGGCTGTCCCTTTTCTCACTCCAAGCAGAAAGGTTCATGCCCTTAACGAGGCTATATCTAATCAAATATTCAACCTTTTTTTAGTCGGCTAAACTGATTTCATGGCAGCGATAAGCAAATATCTGCCATTCCCAACAAATTACTTGTTAACAAGTGCATTTTAATGTTCAGCTTTTTGGCCAAATTGTGGCACATGTGTGTGTATTTTGTATTTCTCTGTGTGTTTTTGTGGATGAAGTGGCCACAACTGAAATTCATGTGGGCTATAAAAAAAAACCGACTAAACACAAGCCTACAAATGGCCAAAACCCTCACTTAGTGTGTGTGTGTGTGTGTGTTTTGGCCAATTGGAACAGAAAATTGTGAAATGGTTTTTGTGCTTTGTGATTGTGGGCCTTTTTTTCCGCTTCTGCTACCTCGATTTCAATGTAATTTGAACATGCAAACCGTATGCTTAACTGCAGTATATACGGTCATGGGCGTCGTTAAGGGGGTGCTAGAAACGGAAATGTTAGAATCAAAATTAAGGACAATACTGCTAAGATTTTATAGGGTATAGGATTTTTCTTAGCTTGCGGTAGAATGTTAAAACAAAATATTTCCGTGTTCATCTAAATATTTTTAAAATTCTGACGATTTTTACTCAATCAGAAATAAATTACAGAGACAAAAACTGTCAAATCGTTGGTCATGGGTTGTCTGTTAAAGTTAACTGGCATTTCTTTCGCTTTTATAAAATTGATTTTCCACATTTTTCCGCTTTTCCCCCTCCAAATGAGGCTCTGATTACCCGAGTTACACGGAAAATGTGATTCAATTTCTACACAATTTCATGGATTAAAATGTTAACTTTCGATCTAATTAAATGCATTGGCTTCGGTTTCCATTCACAGAACTCGTCATTAGGAGGGGCCAAAGTACGTCAATAAAAAAAGGTCGGAAAATGCTTTGAATAATAATCCGGGGGAGGTTAAAAAATCAAATCGGGAAGAGGTCGCAGCTGTTTTGACGCAGAAATAATCCATTAATTCAATAAATGTGTAGCGCGAGTTTTTATCTTTTAAAAACGTTGTTTTTTTTTCCATTGGCGCCATTCAAGCAGGCGACGCTGCTTTGGAAGTCAAATATTTGTACAATATTTTGTGGAAAAATGCTGGCGGCAGCAGCAGCATCTGGTGACGAAATCAAAACCGATCCCTGACCGGGACTAAGCGCTCCTGCAAATAAGCGGCGGAGGTCCTTTTCCCTATCACCGTTGCTCATTTTAATCTTTGATTTTCGGGGATATTGGCGGAGGACAAGCGAGGACCCCCGACGCAGGACCCTCGACCCACAACAGGAGCTAAGCACACAGACATCGGAAACATGGAAAATACTTGAAAAATTACTCACCCGCAGCGGCGACGCAGATCCCAGAATCCGGAATCCAAAAACCAGCAGCAGCCGGCAGCCAGAATAAATGAATGAATGAAAATGTTGTGGAAAATCCCAGGGAAACATTTTGAGCAAACACACACATATGTATGCATGTGGAACAGCCAGAGGGTGCCGGTGAGGATTTTGGGTACGGATGGTTACGGTTACGGGCACATTCATTCGATGGCCAGCAGCGGGTGGCTCAAAAATCAATGGGCTCAAAATATTAAAGCGCTCGATTTCCATGTTTTCCATGTTTGCCAAAGAGCCCTCGATCCCGCCTTCACCCATTTTTCCCCTTTCCCCTGCTCGATTTCCGTGTGTGAGCTCCGATTTCGATTCTGATTCCGATTCCGCTCGAGATTGCCGCTTGTGCATTGGCGGCTGCCTTTTCGATTTGTAAATTGGCACTCAATGAATCAATGGATTTCGCCTCATTTTTAGTTCTGGCCGCAGTGGTCAACGAGGGGAGCTTAAAAGGTTGGGAAAAATACATGAGAAAAGAGGATACAAAGGATTTTTAAGCAAAGTAGGAATAAAATATTTTAATGATGTTTGGGGAGTACATATATTATTTCAAAATCAAATTCAATGGATAATTTAAATGAGAAATTTCGAAATGCCTTCACAAATCATCCGCACAGAGAAGGTGATCCACTCGGGAACAAAATGGAGGGAGATGTGGTATTCATAAATTCTGCAACAAAATTTTTTTCTTCTAAAACTTCCCCCACAATTAAATCCCGTATTCGCCATTTTAATAAATATAAATATTTTCTCTTTCCTATTTTTTTTTGTAATTTCTTTTTATTGGACCTTAGTAGTTCAGATAAACTCTTCGATCCACCTTCTCGCCATCTTCATATATGCTCCACATACAAATCAGTCAAAGTGTTTTTCGGCCTTTTCATCGAGTATATTTTTCCACACTCTTCAGGTTTTGAGCAGACGGCTCTCATATTTGTGTGGAGATTTCGGGCATTCGCTTATAATGTACTTGACCTGGGTGGATATTTTGAAGGGGAGGGGAAGGGAAATTAAATGGAGGCAGACTTCGCCTATGGCGCGGCACAATAAACTGGTAAAAGTGCAGTCTGGTTCCTATATCTCAGTGTGTGCGGTTTTTGCGGGATGTCCTTCCTTTGAGCCTGTGGCCGTGACTGTGGATTCGCTTCGAGTGTGTCCTGTGTCCCTCCTTCCTTTTTAGCCGGCGAACGTGTGGCATGCTCCATTTGTGCGCTGATATACGGAATTATGCTGAAATCACGTTCCCACACAAAAATGTAATGGAAGGAGAGCGGGCTTAGGATAAGAGTTTTCCTCTCCTGCATGTGGAAAATCTCGGCATGAAGGAGCCACCAAGAAAAGTGCTTCCTGCATAAGCGATTTTCCACTGTTTGTTTGTGTGTGTGTGGGGTCCTTGCTTTTATGTTGTTTCTGCTATTGCTGTGCATTATTATGTTTGTGTCTTTTCCCCTTTCGGGAAATGCTTTCAACTATTTTTATAGCAGCAGGAGTGGCTCAAAAATAAAGAGAGAGTGCAGGAAAACCCATATGTTTACTTATGTAGCTGCCTCGCTTAGAAATCGATAGTAATCCACTTGATCGATACCGTCGTCGTCGTTGTCCTGCAGAGTGAATTGGTAATTTGACAAAATTATATGACATGGGAAACCAATTTGGAACTGGGAAAATTAATTTGGTTCGATTTGTGTGGTCTCCCAAGTCATTGAAATCCATTTTTAATGTAATTAGGGGGGAAAGTTCAAGAGGAAAGTGAAAAAAGGAGGCACTTGACACAAGAATACCCTGCAATCAGTGCCTGTTATTATTACCTCCTAAATAATTCACTGAACTTGTGGCAGGGAAATTCAATCCACAGCTATAAGGATTATTTTCAAGGCCTAAGCTTTCTTATCAACTAATTCGTCGGTATTTATAGAAACCGAACACTTTAAGTGCCGCCTCGTTAAAACTTAAACGTTTGATCCAAAATCAATTGGTTAAATCTGAGAGCCGGCTATCTTAACCCTTTTTCCTGGCTTACGGCCAATTTAACGATCACACCTTGAATGGGTAGTAACTGTCACCTCATCTCCATCACAATGCGAGCTGTGAATGACTGTGAATTAATGGGCCAGTGTGTGTGATTGGGTTAGGATTTCATCCGACGGATGATGCCAATCAATGGCCACTTTTATTGCCCCTGCCATATAAACCTGGATTTCATGAGAGTCACTTACTTAGTTGATGGTAGTTCTGTGCACTGAAAGAAATCCTTTCTTAACTCATTTTTTATTTATCATAAAATTCCTTGTTATTTTAGACAATATTTCTTACTGTATTATTTTCCAAAGCATTTCTGTGCCCTCCCAAAGGCTGAAAAGTACAATAATTTTCGTTGTGTACCATTTTTCTTCCTCCATGATAAATGGTGGGCGTGTGGAAATCAGGAGAGAAATCACCTCTCCAGGGGGATGATGACATGGCAAGTGACATGGCCAAAATCAAATCATTGTCTCAGCGGCGGAGGAGAAAAAATCCTCCTGCACTCGGCTTCAAATTAACTCGGGGGAAAATGGAGAGAAAGAAAGGATGCTGAAAAATAATGGAGATTTATCAATCGCATTATCTAGCCATCAATCTTGTCAAAAACTGATAGATGAGCCATTATCTGACAAATTATCTGTCGCGCGTGTGTGTGTTCGATGGGTTTGAGATTTACAAATTAGAGTCATTCGGTCAATAAATATTCTCAAACCGATTGATGGGTGGATTTTCTCAAGAAAAGTCATGGGTGGGGGTAGATTTCCCCCATGTAATAAATCGTAGGAAAGGTAAATACTAGAAGGAAGTTTGGAACGCCTACTTAAATAAATAAAAATAAAAAGTTAATTTGTTTTGTTTATACAAGTAGTTAATATTCAGTTATTTTCTAAACTAGTTCTACTTAATGCGAAATGGGAAACGCTATAGTTTTGACCTTGTCACCAATGACATGGGCCTCATAGTGAAAATCTTTCTCAACTACAACTCCGGTCAGCTGTTTCGGGAATGATATAGATTCATAGACACAGTTGAAAGTCCATTGCCAAGCCTGAGAAAGTCTGGTAACCAAGTCGAAGCACTGCGCCAACTTCGATGACCACACAGAAACCGTGTCGAAGTTCAGGCCTTCCCGCTTAAAAAGCTTAACCACTTCACTGAGATTTCGAAAGGTACTCAAGGTCATCACAGCCGTGGGCTTATCACCGAAATAGTACTGGGGGAAATCCAAAACTATGATGGGCGATCCTTTCATCCTGCGACCAAATCGTCTTTTCGTATCTGTCTCCTCGAATTCCTCGATGTGAATGGTTGAGCAGTTCATGCGGTCGATAAGTTTCACCGTTTTCAAGTAATTCGGATGGTGTTGCATGCGCTCTGTCATGGGTTTCAAATTAGCACGGATTTTCTTTATCACCTCGTCCCTTATTGATTCCTCCACCAAGACGGTCGCCACCAGTCCACTTCCAATCGGATGGATCATATCGGAGACTATGGCCCCTATAACCTGGTCCATATCCCCACTGGCGAATAGAATCATTATTCGCGGCAGAACCCAACTTTTATGGGTTCCATCCTCTGGATAACTGTGAACATGTCGCGAAAGTAAGGACAAGTATATGGCCGAAATTTGCCCTTCATGGTCAGTCATTTTGAATCGCTTGGAATTTGGTATGTATATTTTACGGAAACCTTTAATTTATTTGAAGGCAAAAAGTAAAAGCCCACTTTTATGTGATTAGCTTAAATGTTTAACTTTTTTTCTCATCTGTTTAAATAAATATAATACCTTAATCTTAATAAAAATGCGAACTGAAGGCATTTAAGCATCAATAAATAAGTTCAAGTCAACGGCGAATAAATAATTTAAAATATGGTATTAACTTGAATAACAAGCGGATGGAGGGAAAATTTATGAGACGCCTTTTAAAGTGTTTTTTTGGACCGAAAAACTGTCCATGAATATTCACGAGTAATTTACAAACTAGCTGCACTCCCCTGCTTTTTCGGATCCAATTTGTTAATGAAGTTATCAACGGTTCAAGTTAGTTTCCCTTGGTTTCCAATTCATTTGCATATCTCGAGGAGCAGCGCTCTTGTTGTTTATGTTTATGGGGCTTTATAATCTGCTTTTATAGTTTGTTTACTTAATTTTCTGTAGCTTTTTGACATTTTGCTCCAAATTAAAAAAAGCACACACACAAAAGACGAGGGTAATATTTAGGGAGGAGGTGGGAGTGGAAAGGGAGGCGCTGACGTATAAATATTCCCATTGCCCATTCCAAATACAGAAAATAGAAAAAAAAACGAAACAAAAGCAAAAAGTTTTCGGGCGGAAGTGGCTGCGACGCCGAAACACAAACAAAATGATACCAACGGGAAAAAAATGCAATGAAAACAAAAATAATAACACCAGCCAAAAAATGGGAATACGAATATTGCTGCTCCAGTTTTTTTAGGACGAGACTTGGAGTGTGGAAAAGTGAAATGAAAATCGCACAAAATATGCACATGAATTTAGTTTCAATTTCACATAAATCGAAAGAGCTTTAAATGTTTTAAAAGATGTAAAGAAAAGGTTAAACTATTTAAGCATGCACACTTTAACGGTAAATAAATATACTGCCTAGTGAAGTTAAAATCCTAACTTAAATTTTAAAAAATATGTATTAAATAAGTACGCATTTTAAAGAGAGAACGTTTTAGTCGAGTACTCTGACTATTAGATAGTCGTTACTTAGCTAAAGGCAGTTCGAGGGAGATGGAGATATGCAGTCGTCAAAGCTACTGGCTCCATCTAGCGGTCATTTCATTTTAGGCTCATAACTTTTTTGAAATAGTGAAATTCAAATAGTTACCAACTTTTTTCTATTCACCCAAATTATGTTACATTTTTGTCTCGCCCTTTGGAGTTGTGATTAATTTTTGCCCTGGGCACTTTTATTATTTCTTTGACGCTGACAACTGTCTGGGAGCTGTTGTTCCCGCTTCTGGTGGGCCCATTCATGGCTCCTAAGTGGCCGAAATGTTTTTGTGCCACGTTATTAATGATCAACAAATTCCCCTGACATTTCGTTTCATTTCGAAGTTGACACGTGCGCGGGGGAAAACCGAAAACGAAACCGAAAAGTTGAAACTGTTCCGCGATCCACCCCCGTGTCTCGAATTATTCTTTTTTTTTTTGTCATGATCCAGTGCTTAGAGTCACATGGCACATTCCCCATTTCAAACTCTGAGCAGAGCAGACCATTCCCTTCTATTCTCTTGTTGCGTTAGTGAAATGAAATGATTTTGAGTAATTTATTTTATAGTCGCGCTGAAGTATTTATTATTTTGAAAAGCGCCGAACAATGCCATGATTAATTTCACTGCATGTGGAGCAAGTGGCCAACCGCACCGCCCCTCTCCAACGCTGCCCATGCCTCTGATGGCTCCCCTAATCCCTCGGAAAATTCCTTGCGGCATCGAAAGTTTTTCTTTTTCTGGCTGCCATTGATTGCCGAACATATTTGGGTTGCTGCTGCTGTTTCTTTTTTTCTTTTCTTGGGGGTTCTGCGTGTTATTTATTCGATTTGATTTCGGTTCCTCCATCGCCTCCTCTTCAAACATATTGCAAAAGCAAATGCTCCTCTCAATCTGAAGGGTGTAGTTACGGGCAAAGTAATAGGATCAGCTTAAAAATTATAAAGAAAATGCATTTTTATTTTTCGCTATTTTTAGATCTGTTATTTACAGGCATAAATAGTTATTTTTCACAAGATTTTCTTGTACACACTTATTTAATTACCTTACTTAAAAATAATATGATATTAAAATATTATGAAAGAAGAAAATATATATTGGTAATTTTCTATAATAATAGTGAACAGTAAATTCCTATAAAACTAAATTATTTGGAAAACAAATTAGAAAAGTTTAATATCTATAAAGCTACGTTTCCGCCATACATTTTATAAGGTTTGTTTTGGGCTATAGCTGTAATAAATAGCGCATCATAATCTTATGTGCGTTAGACCAGATTGCTTATATTTTTTCCACCACGATTGTAAGCTGTTTTTCCTTTGTTTTTTTTTCCTTCTGCCCCTTGGGCTATAATTCAGAATCAATCGTTATGCTTTTGGCAGCTTGCAAATTTTTCTTTATTATATCATATTAATTTTATGAGTCTTGTTTTTCCTAAACCGCCTTTGGAGCACACTCCCTGCCATCGTTTCCCCCTCATTCGCTATCGTTTTCTCGTTGGTTTATTGCATTTAAAAGATATTTTTCATATCAATGAAGCCTCCATATTGGGGCACAAACACACACACACTCACACGCAAAACCACCAGAAAAGGAAAACAAAGGAAAAGGAAAAAAGTTTGCTAAATTTCCTAAAGTCATGCAAACATTTTTTACATATATCGATTTTTTGTCGACTGAGGTCGACGGGGGTGAGCTCGGTCTTGTTATGACAGGCTCAAATTGGGTGCTATCAAAATTATATATTATTTTGCATAATATCTTCTTCTCCGGCTCAGAGTCTCTAGGATAGGTAATTTGATGCGGCATGAATTTCATGTCCCACAACGATTAGGTTTTGCCGCCGCCCACCACCCACTCACTACCTACTACCAACCACCCACTTTGTTTTGAAGTGGGTGCACTTTCCCTCCGAAGCGACTTTAAGCAAACTTTTGGCGAAACTTGGAACGATGTCTCATTTGTTTGGGAGCAGCACTTAAGCACTCTGATTGTCTAAGCTTTGTCAAAGGTGAAACGGCAGGTGTTTCCCGAGAAAGGAAAAGGGGTCGGAAAAACCGAAAGAACTTCCTAGATATTCAGCTTAATGCAGTCTGAGAGCTTCACTTTTCAGAAAGCACACAGGAAAAACAGTGGAGGAGATGCACTCAGAGAATATAATAATTCGATAAGTAGAAGCTGAAATACGCTTTCAACGCGTCTTAAAGTATGCTACAATATATTTAGAGTCTGAAAATGCTATGGATTCACTGCGAAGATGACTTTTCACAGCATACTTTTAGACACCTTTATTATTTTTTTCCTCAAAATATGATTTACAAAGGAATATCGGATTTTAAGAATCAATATAATTTTAATTAATCAAGTAATATTTATAAATTTTTTTTCGTAGTGCACTAAAAGGTGAAAGAGCTTAAATAATATTTTCATTTCAAGCATTGACTTCTGCTCCGTGTTGGTACTACAAAAGGAAATTACCGACAGGGAAACGTCCGCAGAGGAATTCCTTGAGGTGTCGAACCATTTATGACCTGCCATAAACACGTGTAAATCCCGTTCATTATGGAAAAGTCACGATTTCTAGTGTCAATATCGTAAATACAGACAACTCCGACTCGGAAAGAACAACTCCGACCTCATGACCACTTCCATTTGGCATTCCCAACTTCCCCCATTGGGGCAATAAAACCGAGAACCCAATTGAAGCTCCCACATAATCTGTATCCATCCATCCATCCGTCTATCTACGTATCTATCCATTTGGGTATATGTCCGTGTGTATCTGTATCTTGAGCGCTACACTCGATTACCCCGCTCGGCGATCTAATCACTTTGAGTGATGGCTTCGGTGCATTGAGACTCCGTCTAGGTCCGCGTCTACCGATATCCGTATCTTTAGCTGCCTTGGTATCCGTATCTATATATGAAGGTCCCCTTTCAGACGGACTATCTATCGTCATTGCGTGTTCTGTTTGCATTTTACAAATGTCAACAAAGGCAAATGCACTTTGAGGTTCTATTAGTGGTCAGGTGAGGGTTGATAAGCGCGGTGGAGCGCTGCATTTGATGGACGGCCAGCAAGTGCGATAAGTGGAACCTCCTCCACTGGCGACACTTGCAGTGCTTTTCGAGTTGGCACTAAAATAAAATGAATTAATTAATTAAGTATTAAGTACAATTAGGTATAGGAAATGTTAAAAAAAAATAATTTATATTTTCCTACAAATTCCTTATATTTAAAAATTAAAATTAAGGTATTTCAATTTATTACTGAACATTTTTTATCGCAGTGTAAGTTATTGGTGGTGGGTGGTTTTAGGGCTACATATTTAGGATCCGATCCCCCCTCTCAGCTAAGTAATCCATCATAAAATTAGTTTGGCTGCCACAAATGCTACGAGCATTAGATTTTTTAACCAAGATTATGATAAAGTTAAGCCAAGCGGTGAAAGAGTGCTCCATTTGTGATATCAGAATAATACGAAATATATGTAGGAGGTATACGTAGTAGGTGGTGGTTGTATAAATATTAATTTAGGGAATTACCTGTAGGGTTATGCACTGGGCAGGCAATGCCAACTGAGGCGATGGACAGACGGTAAGAAGGGTGGATGTGAATGGATTGGATGGGTGATGTGGGTCAGACACGCTATTCGATGGCAGCTCTAACAAAAATCTTAAAGCAACCAGCTTGGGGAATTTCGGGGAAAATTCATGGAATAAATAGAAGAAGGGTATGTTCTGAAGGAGTTTTAAAAATATCTATTATTAAATTTAAATTTGAATAATATTTAAATAAAATCTAACTAGAATAATGAATAATATTCTTTCCTTTAAGATTTGATTTTTAAAGATTTAAAGATGAAACCTTAAAAGGATACTCTTCTCTCAAACTAAAAACCTTGACCCGCTCAAAAAGTCAAAGCCCACAGTTGACCTCACTTACCCGACCCCATTTCCGACATTTATCCAACCTCAATTTTTTCAATATTCGGATATGTCCCTAAAGTATCCCCCTGCCCCTCTTTTCAATTGAAAAACACCCCTGAGAGAGAAGGCAATACCGTCTTCATGTTGCTCCATGCATAGTAATAATTCGGTAAGGGCCCAAAGCCCAAAGTCAATCTAATGAAAATCAAATAAAATAACTCTGAGCTTTTCGGTGTGTGAATGGAGAGGAAACCGAAGGTCTAACGAGTATTTTCCATATTTTACAACTTCCCATGAAGAGGAAATAACAAAGGAATTTTATTAGGGAGCGGGAAGCCCACTCACAGAGAAGTCAAGCTAATTTCGGACTTAATTTAGGTGACTCTGTCACTCGTTCCTCTCCTCTGGCCAATTCTCCACTTTGGGCCATAAGCAATCGGCAATCGTATTATTGGCATTATGACCAAACCAAACCAACCCACTCTCCGCCCCCAGGCAATTTGAACATCCGCCTACGACATTTTGATGGAGGCGCCTAAAACTCGACAAATGCCGCCTGCAGGAAATATTAAAGCTCAAATCGACAACAACGACTAAACTTGGGGGTCATAAATGGACGGTGGATCGCCAATTGTCATTGGTCACGTGCGGGTTAAGGGAGGGGAACTCCACTTTGTTGCCGTTGTTATTTGAAAATATAGTAATAAAGGGAGCCAAGACAAAAGCAACAAAGGCAAAAAAATCAAAGAAACATTTTACGACAATTGCTGTTGCTGCTGCCCGTTGATGTTGCTGCTGTGCATGTTGCTGCTGTACAAATTGCTGCTGTTGTTGATGGCGTCGTTTGAGTCATTGGCAATTTGTCGTCAGCAATTGTTTGTTGGGCTGTCGTTCAGGTGTTGTATTGCCTTTTTTTGGGTGGGAATCCACTTACATAAAGCAGTTCCATTAATAGATACTCTACCCCTTTCCTGGGAAGATTGCAGCGTAAACACATCTGATTTGATTTATTTCCTGCAGTATGGTCTCTCGTTTTGTTATGCTTCTCGTTGGCGCCAAACAAAAAAGCTTCAAAGATCTCACACTGGGTTTTCGAGGGGCTTTCGCCTATCAATTTTCAAGGGACCCCGCAGCGTTGGGCCATACAAATGATCTGAAAAATTACCTCATCGACAGGCAGCCAGAGATCGGGATCACTTGAGGCGATTGTCAAAATATTTTCACAGTTGCAGGCAAAACAAATAAATAAATAAATAACCGGGAGCAACGAGATGGATGCGCTGGCTGGGATTTAAACGGATGACTGATTGACTGGGTAATTGCCCGGGCACTTGGCCTGGCCCATTGTTTGTTTTCATAAAAGTTCTAAATGAGCTTAGCGAATGGGGCTGCCGCCGCGGGGGATGCAATGAGTGCAGTATGCAGTGGGGGAAATTCAATGCAGAGAATAAATGCATTTTCCCCAAAATGGAAAATCGCTTTTATATTCAACGCGCTTTTTCTTTTTTCAGCCAGCCCGGGCTATTTTTTAAACTCCATTATTTGTTTTATGCGAGTTTGGATTAAATGGATTAAAACGTCTATAAAGATGGCCTTTTAAAGGTTTTGTGAATAAACATTATTATTAAATCTTTTAAATTTAAAGGTTTTGAGAAATCAATTAGATAAGATCTGTATTACTTTTGTGGATACTTCCCTTGTTATACCCGTTACTCGTAGAGTAAAAGGGTATATTGTATTCGTGCAAAAGTATGTAACAGCTAGAAGGAAGCGTTTCCGACCCCATAAAGTATATATATTCTTGATCAGGATCACTAGCCGAGTCGATCTAGCCATGTCCGTCTGTCCGTCTGTCCGTCTGTCTGTCTGTCTGTCTGTCCGTCTGTCCGTATGAACGCTGAGATCTCGGAAACTATAAAAGCTAGAAGATTGGCATTTTGCATACAGATTCTAGGAGTTCCTACGCAGCGCAAGTTTGTTTCAAAAAGGTGCCACGCCCCCTCTAACGCCCACAATCGCTTATATACGATTTTAAAAATTTCAATATTTCGGAAAAGTAAAAATGCAGTTTTATTGTGTTTATCAATACCTATCGAAATGTAGAAGAAATTTTTCAAATCGGACCATTCGTTAAAAAGTTATGCGTGTTCAAAGTTTCTATCTCGATCTCCCTCGCACTCCCTTTACCTGAGTAACGGGTATCTGATTGTCGGGGCACCCGACTATAGCGTTCTCTCTTGTTTTTATTTTATTTCTCCGAATTGCTACACAACTATAAATTTTATTCTCTTACTTGAACTGTGAACTGATGGGAAATATGGGAAAAGGGTAATATTCCCTAGACAACATCGAAAACTTGAATATTTTATTAGCCGTTTCCAAGAACACCAAACAGAGAAACATTGAATATGACACATAATTCCATATTCCACGAACCTGAATGAATTTCTTGGGCTCCCCCCGCTTATTTCCCAAATTGAGTGCTGAGGGAACCAGAATTAGTTCTGCGGCATTACGATCTCCATCAGTCGGAAATGTATGTATTTCATTTTTCCGAGGAGGAACAACTTGGCCCTATCATGTTGACGCCCACTTAAAGTGGCACAATTATGAGGCGACAACATCGGACGCGGAACACACAACATCTTGAGGCGGTCTCGCGCCTCAATTCGTTGCGATCCGCTTAATTATAGAATACACGATGCGGGAAATTTGTTGCACGCACCATTAGCGACCAAATGTCCGACAGTCAGCCAACAGATCCAGCTGAATTTGTCAAAATATTGCCGCGCCAATAAAAATAGAAAATGGAAAATCGGAAAAGAAAAAAACACTGAAAGGCACTTCTGTCACACTGGGCGATCGTTCAATCAATATATCACGGGGAGGGACAATAAATCTTTTCAGAGGCCCCCGCTCCCCATTTTAATTTCCGAAAATCGAACAAAGATCGAGGGGGACGGCAAAAGTTCAGAGTCATTCCAGTTGCTATTCGGAATGTGTGTGAACATTTGCTGCACCGATTGCAATTAGCAATTGAACTCTTCTGTAACTCATTTCGGAATTCGCCGCCTAATCACTTTGATCTGCTGACCCAAATACAAATCCCATTTCGGAGCCATAACAAATTGCATTTGGCCCCAATGAATTATATCATTCATCCGATTACCAATTGCTTCAATTTTATTTTATTTCCATGGCGCCTCGCCCTTTGGACTCCTCCTCGACTATCGATACCCCATTCCTCGGCCCACTTGGCCCCTAATTTATTTGCGTGTGTTTATGCATATCGGCCGAGGATTTCGATTGCCTAATGTTAATGGCAAATGTTACTTATGGCGCTCGGAAATCCGGAAATGCCAACGAAATACTTTTTCGGATATTGTGGATTGGGAAATTCTTGTAGTCCAAACGAGTGGAAAACTCATTAGGAGAATTTATTTATTTATTTTTTTATTTATTTATTACAAATCGGAAATATGTAGCTTTAATGCCTAAAATAAGTTACTTTTTAATTCCATAATTTCCAATATCCATTGCGCATACGCCAATAATAACTAAATAAATTCCCCCTTTCATACGCCTTTTTTAATCGTTATAAAAAGCCCATTAATCGAATAGGAACGCATTAAAATAATTGAATTTCAGTTCAAATAAACAGGAAGAGCCAGTCGAATCAGCAGTGGGAGGTACAAAGCTAATCTAGATAAATATTGATTAGTATTTGGAAAGGCATACACAGCGATTCCCCTGGGGGGCTAACCCTATAATGTTAGAGGGGGATCTGGCAGAGGGGGAGGGGTTCCACATATAGGCACGTACGACACGCCCTTTAATGCTTGGGCCGTTGTTTCTGTTGGTGTTGCAATACAAAATATGGAAAATATAATTTGTATAATTACATTGCCTTTTGATAATACCAAATACATACCAATCAACAACAACAACAGTATACATGGGCACAAATGGTGTCTAAGATGTTCGCGGGGGGCCCTAAAGACAACACCCTGAAATGGTGAGGAGTAAAATAGTTAGGTTCGGTTTTAATAATTAAAAATATGTTTTCAAAGAATGTATTTGTTAAAAGAAGTGAAATGGTTAAGAAATTTATCTATTTACATAATCATTAAAAATGGGTTCTAATATTATTTAATAATACATTTTATTCCGGGAATATGTAAAAAAATAATAAAATTCATTAGAGGATAAGTTGAAAATGATTTAAATTAATATAATTAAATTACAATTATTTAATGAGCTCTGTAGGTTAATATAAATATTCATATTTTGTATCACTAGTTCAACTAAATAGCTATATAAAAAAAACTTTACTAAACGACTTTTTCCGTGTCACGCGTCCATCTCCAAAGGGCGACGACTAATTGAAGACCGCTCCGCCCCCCATTTTGCCCCCTCTTACCCCCTTTTGCCGCCCTCTGGGCGGCGGCACGCACAGCGCGGTGCCATCGCATCGAAATAGATGTCGCCGTTGGCTGAACCTCACCCAAATCGACCTGGAACCCGGTCTGTTCGGAACTGCGGTGAAACGTGGCCGCGGAGGCGCCACTCGCTGCGCCGATGATGTCTCCATGTCGGAATCCGCACAATGAAATCGGAATGGAATGACCGCCGCTTGGCGCTTGAACCCTTTCAGCGAATGGGCTTTATCATCAAAGGGAAATCAAGCTGTCAGTCAATTTATAGTTGTAGCGCGCGTAAACAAAGGACAGAACTGGGAGCGATGTGGCGATAGGGTCAGGTCAGAGTTCAAATATTTCAATTAAGGGGAACCAAAAAAGTGGTTTCGATAACACCAATTGCTAGCCGAACTTCCGAGTTGAACAAATTTCAATGCTAGACCAGCATGAAAATCTGAAAAAAAAACTTTGCCAATAATAATTTGATTTATTTCATTATTTTCAGGACCTCTGTCTGAAATTTTAACTGCCGTGGGTTCGGAGGTGGCGCTACCTTGCGACCTGCTGCCTGGTACAGGAATCACCGATAAGGCGCAACTGGTCATCTGGTATCGCCAGGGAAACGTCAAGCCCATCTACACGTAAGTTTTAAAACTCTATAATAAGAAAGTCTTATAAAAATATACATTGAAGGCACAGAATATTAGATAATTTTAGATTCTTTCTTATTAGCGGGAAATATGTAAATTTTTCAATTGGGATTTAATCCAAAAATTAAATCTCTCTCGACTGCTTTTTCGACTTTTTCACGTAGTCTTCTACCTTACCAAATCCTTTCCAAGTCTTCCTAAAGCCTTCTTCATCTCATCATCCGATTTTGCAGCCTCATCCATTTCGGCGACTTATATTTCCCTTGTATATATTTTAAAACCTTCGCCACTTCTCACTCTCTTGGGATTGTTTCACAGTAACGCCCCGCTAAAGTGTCAGCTAAATGAAATTCACTTAATGATTTTTACCAGGGGGTAAACCCTGCGTTGAGCTCGTACTTCTTTTTCGGAATTAGCCAAGGACCCGAACTGAATTTGGTTTTAATACGTTTGGGAATGGCAGCCAATTATAAAGAAACTCCCGGTGTTGAGTGGAGCATAGGCGGTTGTTGGAGGGGCGTGGCACACACAAATCCATACAGAGGCAGCCAAAGAAGGCGCTAGCTCATTATAAATTCTATTAACGTGGGGCATTTATGTTGAATTTGACGATATAAACATTACTTACACAGAACAACCTACGTGTGTGGGGGAGGGGGTCCCAAAATTATGTGGGTGGGGTTAAGGTAAGAAGTCCCACCCCCTCTACAGCGCGTTACTAGCACTGTAAAAAATATAGCGATAGAATTAAGCACCTTCTTGTCTTTTAACTTGAAAAGCATTTTTAAAGTGTTTGAAAATATCCGCTCTAGATTAAATTTAAATTTTCTTATTTTCACTTTCTAAAAATATATATGTTTTATTATTTACTACTACCTCTACTTTTCCCTGAGTGTATAACCCGGTACGTTAGCAATTTTTAACAAGCTCATAAGGGAAAAGTAAGAAAAAGAAAGAACATTTTGTGAGGCAGTGTGCCAGGAAATGTCGCAAGTAAAATGGGCGGCAAGGAGGTTGTTCTGGCAGATGGGTAATATATATATAACCATATAGACTGACTGATTGGCAGCAGCAATTCTGCTCAAAAATCGCTCGTTGGCAACTCACTTTATATTTTTTCTATTTTTTGCGATTTTCCAGGAAAAGCCAAGATGGAAAATGGGGCGAAAAGAAAGGGGGGGGAGGCTGCCAGGTGAAGTCGAGTGGAGTCTCAAGGAGACAGATGCGCAATAGACCAGAAATTGAATTTTATTTCATTTTCCATTAAATTCGTTCGTCTGTTCTCGGGGCACACAAATCGATGATGTCAAGTCAAAGTGTCAAAGTTCCCTGACGGGGAATGTGCACTCCTGTGGTCGCTCTTCGGTACAGTGTGCCCTCGATTGCAATTACCATTGGGGAAGGGGAGTGGCAGCACTTTTTACGACCGCATAAAGTCGAGGTTTATGCAGATACAAGCTCCTCTGCATTCTCCGCTTCTCGCCCGCATTTCTTTATTGTTTTCCATCAATTTTAATTTGCTTTTCCCACACTTCATAAATTTTCCCGCTTGGCGTTTGTTGCTTTACTGCACACGTTCTGTTCTGGCTGGCTGGAAAATTTCAATATGGCCAAAAGGCTGGCAAAGGTCGAGAGATTAATTGCATGAGAAATTTGTTTTCCAATTGCCATGGATTACCCATGGATAACCTCTTGTCTCCCTGTCACTCCATTTCGGCTCTCACTCGCCTTTCTACATAAATTAATTATGTTTGAAATCCATTAACAAATATCCCATCCATCTTGTGCCACTTACTCCTGTTCTTTTGGGTTGGGTTTTCTGGTTTTCGAGTGCATTTCTCAAATGTGCTGGGAGCTTTGCCTAAATGATAAATCATCTAAAGTGCAGAATGAGGCCTATGATCTGTTTGAAAACTGGGATAAGCCGGGGAAAAGTCGATTATTGCACTTAATTGAAGCTTTGCTAGATTGATTTAAATGATGTCTTATTTAATAGAATATAAGGTTAATTTTAATGAACAAAAACCAAACTAAAATTCAGTAGGTTCCCGCAGAAAACTATTAGGAAGAACCCTTAATCTTATTTTAGACAAAGTCCATAGATCTTCTCTTATAAACCAACACAGATTTTTCTCCATAACTCACAGACTGCGTTAAATTCTTCCATGTGCTTTTTATCGCCCCAATACTCCAGGCGAAATTTAAATGCTTTGTGGGCTCTTTAAAGCTACTTAAAAAGTGCCACAAAAAACCGAAAAAGAATTTAATTCGTTTAGAAAACAAAGTGATATACAAAATTCAAGGAAATACGAAAATACAAAAATAAAATGGTAATCCGCTTAAGCCAAAAGGGAAACAGAACAAGCGCTAAATTGATCAATTAATTAATTGAAGTGAACTATAAAATGGAAATGGAAAAACACGATTTTGTGGGCTGACTGGGCGTGTCACTTTGAGGGCGTGGCAGGGCATTAACATAAATAGCAAAAATGTGTTTCTGGTTTTTTTGCAAGGCCTCTCCTCTCCCCCCACGAAAAAGGTCAAACGAAATGCTGGAAAAAAAGAACGAAATGAAAAATCAAATTAAAAGACTGAAACCAATTTAAATGCGACCATTTAAAAATGCTAAAAAATGTGGAGATAAAAAACGAAAGCGAGTGGAAATCAAAAGTTCTGTAAATGCATTTTACGATCCCCGATTTCGGATTTCAGAGTGTGGGGCCTTTGGGCTGTGCTGTGTG
This sequence comes from Drosophila lutescens, assembly GCA_037075285.1. NCBI lineage: Eukaryota > Metazoa > Arthropoda > Insecta > Diptera > Drosophilidae > Drosophila > Drosophila lutescens. Next base: position 1,341,887 of record JBAMCF010001109.1, read on the forward strand.
CTATGCTGACATTTAATGCGGCACTTTGTCAAAATGCATTGGACAAAGCCATAAAACAAAAACGTTTGCCCATAACAATAAAAACAAAGTTCTCTTTCGGCCATTCATGCACTCTATATATTTCGGTCCCCTTCCCCGGATTTAGTAGTCCATGTAGCTGAAAATAGTTTAACCCAAGGGAAAGCTAATTAAGTATTCTGCTTTTAGTGGATTCCCTGGATTTGACACACATTTCGGTAGGCGATGTTGTCTCAATTGTTTGGACAATTAAATCAATGAACCAGGTTAACACAATTTGGCTTATCAAGGCCCTGGTAATTGAAGGTGTGTGGGGTTGGGTTGGCTATGGGTGAAACGTGTCAAAAGGATTTTTCCATGGGGAACTCAATTTTATGTGACACTAATTGCTGGGGGAGTGGGGGAAAAGGTTTTATTTATGATCAGGCTGTGTCTGGCTATTTGTATGAATGAAAATAAGTTATATTTAAATAAGAATCTTATTTTAGAGACTTTTACTTATTACAAAGATTATTTTCATTACAGCTTTGATGCTCGAGGTCGTCCCTTGGAACTGGGCATTCCCTGGGCAGACGAAAGTGTCTTCAACAAGAAGGCCCACTTTCACCATGATACCAGTCCCCCTGTCCTAAGAATCAAGAATATCCAGACCTCGGATGCCGGACTCTACAAGTGCCGTGTGGATTTCCACAAGTCACCAACCCGCAATTGGCGCATTAATGTGACGGTGCTAGGTGGGTTTTGACTATTTTTGTAATTTAATTCATTTATTCTAATATACTACCAATCCCTACTCCTCAGTTCCACCCACTCAACTGACCATCCTGGACCATCATGGTGCCGAGATACGGGACCAATCGGCAGGACCTTATTTGGAGGGCGACAGCATCGATCTAACGTGCCTCTCCAGCGGCGGAGTTCCTCCTCCTCGCGTCTCCTGGTGGCGGGAACACGCCCTGATCGACGACTCCTTTCAGGTGCTGCCCGATGGCTCCGTTCGGAATGTCCTGCGCATCAAAAACATCCAGCGGAAAGATCTGCTAACGGTAAGTCATCCACCTCTTTGGAGGAAACGGAGGGGGTCTTTTGGAGTGTTTGCTCCAAATATCGTAAGCCTTATTTACGACACTAGGACAAAGCACCTTCTGGTACAATGCTCTGCCCCCAGTTTTCTGTTCTCCACCAGTGCAGCCATTCGAATGCCACAAACAGCCAGCTTTGGGAAATGAATAACAACAGCTATAAATATTTTTTTAGGCGAGAGCAACGCATTATTCTTGTAAACTGAATTTAGAGCTTAATCTTTAAGACTGCAGGCTTTTTAAAATCAACTATTAAAGGTAATATTATTTATTATATTTATGTTTAGTAAAATATGATTCCATGTCAACGGTATGAACGAAATATTTTTAAAAATGTAGGTATTATTTCCTAAAACTAAGAAACTTTTAAAGTGGATTACATCTTTTAATTTTGGAAAACTCCTTTTATTTTGGTTACTAGCCTAAGAATTTTATTCTGAAGTTTAAAACGGATTCAATTTGTCTATAAAATAGCCAGGTTCTCTGTTCTGGCTCTCACCATTGGCCATTTATTTTCGGCCGGTCACAATGGAGGACTTTGGTCCGTGGGCCTCCGTTAATGACAGCGCTCCGTGCGGCAAGCGGCTGGCGTACAATGGCTAATAGAAATCAAATGCAACTGGCTGCATTGGGAATTGCTCCCTGGGTGGTTTGAGCGGCTTACCCTCATCCTCCTTCCCATGAGAATCCCCTCCCTATGGGGCGCACCATCGAGAAACCCCTCTTATATGCTCTTTTGCTTGATTCTAAACCGGATTTTTCTTTGGTCCGTGTAATGAACATTATTGTTGGACAGCGCTAATCCCGCCATTCAGAACTCGGTTTCCGTTCAACCAGCTTCCAGTTCAGCAACAAATTGTGAGTCGGTCAGGCTTTTGTGTTCTAAACGAATGACTGGAGTGGAATCACTTGAGTGCTGTTCATGTAATACCAAAAGTTATAAGCTTAGAATAAAGAGATGAATTAGGGTTTAGGTTTCAATGGATTTTTAAAGTCAAGCCATTGATTCGATCACTCTAGAGAAAAGGCTTCCAACGTATTCAAATTATGTACCTAACCACTTAAAAAAATTAAATTTCGCAAAATGGAAAAGTGTTCAAGGCAAACAATATTTATTTTTACCCATTAGCATAAAAGCATAAACTTATTCACGCAGAAAAATTAAAAATATATAAAATATTAAATGATCCGATTAACAGAGGCGTCCGAAGCAGCATATATTTTCCATTAAAAGTAGAACAACAAGCAAATAATATAAAATAAATTAAATCTATATTAACAGTTATTAAAGCTGATAATGCTTTGCAGTAGGTAAACTACCCGGATTAAATGTCGAAAATCAAGTTAAGGCGCTTGTGGTTATGAATTGTGGGCTTTGTTCGCGCTTCTGCCAATCGATTTAAATTCAATGGCTCAAAAACCGTTCGAGGCCATAATAAACACCTCGCAGAGTATCAGTGACACTTCCCGGTCGAGAGAACTCCCTCGAGACCCCCATACCATTCCCATCCCCATGCCCATGCCTGCCCCAACAAGAGACCCAAGTATCTCCACATAACGTTGGATATTCTTGTGTAACCGAATAGAAATTTATGACCTAATTTTCCAATCGAAACGAGACTTGCGGTGCGGCGAACCCAAAAGTTATGCAAATATTTTTATTGCCCGACAGCGTTACAGTTTTCCTTTGGCCCAATAAAATGTCCGAAATGTATATGGTCCCAAGAAGTATCGCATTACCAGGCAGCGGCGGGGGAATTTATGATATTGATACTTGCAACTCGCCAACCTTTTGAACTCTTTGTGGTTGGTATCTAAGTTTCTCCAACCGAAGGCATAATTGATTAGTCTTTATGGGTAGCTTTTTTCTCGATATCGGTATACTGGTACCAAGCTGCGTGCTCGATCCACATTTGCCGCAATTAAAATTAAATGTTCAGCCGGTTGATTTATCATCGATACCTGGCCCTGACCCAAGCTCCATATTTTACTGTTCTTATTAGTAAAAGGCAATTATTGTAATGAGCATAAATCATCGGGTTTCATTATTGTTCCTTTTGTTTCTTGTTTCCCCCTCAATTCCAGATGTACACTTGCCAGGCGACCAATGGCCATGTGGTTGCAGCCCTGACCAAGAAAGTTATCCTCGACATGAATCGTAAGTACCTAACTTTCTGAAATTAAATAAATATAAATAAAATAAAATTAAATAAAATAATGGAGGAGCTCTGAATAAAATGCACAACTATTAGGTATATTTTGTATAGTTTTTGTGGCCAACCAACACACACACACAGTTCAAGGTCAGCTTTTAGGATTCCATCCGTGGAATAAGCTGTGGCTTATTGTTTCTGTTTTAGCCTGGTGGGCGTGACATTTTCATGGAAATTAATGTAATTAAAGTTTTGTCATTCTGCCACAAGGACGCACGACCACTCGCATATTCACATCCACATCCATGCATTTATGGTTTTGCCGGTGGTTTCCAGGTGGTTCAGCCCGCTATGCTAATCGCATTGCGGGTCCCTCGAGTGGGGCGGGCCATCCAGTGATGGGCATAATAAAATGTGTCATAAATAATGAACATTTCCATAAAGGTTGGTTATAGATGAGCAGGAAATTAAGCGGGATCCTTGGAAGCGAAATTGGCGCGTTGTCCTTGTGTGGTAATAACTGAATTTCGACATGTTAATCAGGCTTTATGTGGAAATGTTGCAGCTATATTAGATTACCCTAATGGATTGTAATACTATATTTAAGATGGTTCCTTAAATACTTAAATTTATTACCTACTATTGTTGCCCAATCAAATAATAATTTGCGTGTCAGCGATATTATAGTTATTTTATTAAAAGCGTAGATAAAATCAGTGATTTATGGGTTTAGGAAACGTTTTATGACTAAATCGTTTATTTCACAAATAGAAAATAATTAGAGATGATAAAAATCTAATTGAATTATTACCATTTTTCTCGACAGTTCCCCCGCTAAGTTTGCTTTTGCAAGGACTAAATCACGCCGTAATTGCTGGAACCCGAACCCATGTAACTTGCACGGCGATAGGAGCCCGTCCTCCACCAGAAATTATTTGGTCAAAGGCGGGTCAGATTGTGAGAGGTGCCACGTCATCGGTGAGTTTTGGATAACAAGGGATTATAATGGGGATCTCATCATATCGCTATTCGAGTAGACCTCCTCGGATGGAAACACAACCATTTCGGAACTAATGCTGATACCCGTTCCCGAGGACAACGAACGACAGGTGGTCTGCTCCGTTTCGCTAAATGCGGGGATTACTTCCCAACAACTGCATGAGGGTCACACCACCGTGATGACCACCCTGGGAAATGGACACACAGGACTGTATCTCAAGGATTCCAGGGTGCTAAATGTGACACGTAAGTTGGACTTACAGATGGGGAGTTATGAGCTGGGCTAAATAAAAAATGTTATGCAGATGCACCAATTGTCAACCTTAATCTGGGAGCCCCTCTGGACCCGGATAATCTACTCAAGGGCACCGATGTCTATTTGGAGTGCGATGTGAAGGCGAATCCCTCGATTACCCGTGTGGAGTGGTACCACAGTGTGAGTACAACAAAGAATCCTAGCCTTGGCATAACAAAGTCCTGGAATTTCATCTAATTACATTAATAACCCCCCACAAACGCCTCGCTGTAACCACTAATTGAATAATATTTGCAATTCCTTCTTCTTCTCTTCCTCAGGACAAGCAACTTCACTCCTCCCGCGGCATCATCATCTCGAACCAGACCCTCGTCCTGCAGGGCATTTCCAAGTCCTCGCATGGCCAGTACTTCTGCAGGGCCAGCAATCTGCAGGGCAGTGTGTCCAGCAACGAGGTCTACTTGGATGTGAAGTGTAAGTGCCCTACAACACACTCACTTAGCTTTAGCACTTGAACTTTGCACAGCTAAAAAAAATATATTTAATTATTCTATCATTTAATATAAGCTTTTAAATATTTTAACTCATGATCAGTAATTACAGTGAATTTTATAAAGTTTATCTCCTATTTTCTTGAAGGATTGAGTTAGGAATATATTTAGAAGTAGCTTGATTACTTTTGGACTTTACGTTGATTCTCCAAACTTTAAAGATAGTTTTATGTATATAAATTAATCCCAAGCTTATTCCTAACTTCTGTTCACTTTTCCCTGTGCATCTTTCCAGATCCGCCCGTTTGCAAGTCGGAGTCGACGATTATACGTGCCGCGCTCAAGCAGACAATCAACATCACCTGCGAGGTGGACGCCAATCCACTCGATAATCTAAATTACAAGTGGCACTTCAACAACTCGCTGGAGAGCCTCATCGAGCTGCCCCAGCTGCAGTCGGGCCCGGGGATCGGGATGAGTCCGGTGATGCTGGCCTCCGGACCTGATTTGAACGGCGGATACTATCAGCGGAGCAAGCGGAAGCACTCGCACGGATTGCAGCAGCGCCTGCTCCACGGAAGGCACGGTCGCATGGCGGCCGTGAGATTCGAGGACGAGGACGAGAACGATGGCTACGGGGAGTTCGAGGAGTACGGCGAGGACGTGGGCCAGCCCTTCACCCAGATGGTCTACTCCAACATGGTGCACAAGAACCACGTGGAGAACAGCAAGCAGCAGCAGCGGAAGCAGCTGTCTCCTCAGCAGCAGCAGCAGATGCCATCCGGCGGTTCGCCCGGAGACAGCCACCACGGCTCCTCCTCGTCCTCGTCCTCCTCCAGTGGAGGCCTTCAGCTGGCGGAGCGCAAGCGTTTGGCCGCCCTGCACAAGCAGCACCATCGAGGAGGCGTGGTCACGCCCCCCACTACGACCTCGGCGCCCCCGCTGAACAACGTGTACAGCTACCACGTGGAGAGCTACGAGAGCTTCGGCGCCATTTCCTGCGTGGCCAGCAGTCCGATGGGCCACAGTCCGCCCTGTTGGTATCACATCCAGCCGGCAGGTGAGTGAGCAGGACGACTGTCCGAGAGATAGAGAGTGCCGGGGAGCCAGGAAATCAGATAGAACGGGGTGACTTTCGATACCCTTTCAGAGGGTTGGGCCATTGGGAAGCATGATTGCCTATGTTACTACCTAGGTAGGGGTTACTGGCTATGGGCATTCAAACTCTATACATGTTCCTAGGATAATTGATTAAAAAAAGAAGCTTAACTAAATCTTTTAATACTAAAAACAATTTGAAGCCTAAAATAATTGACTATATCTGTTTGGTGAATTAAATAGGGATTTAAAAGTCGATTATGTTTATAACAAATATTTAAATTTTGTGAATTTAAAATGGTGTTAAAAAGTATTAAAAAAATTAAACTAGGATAATGTCATTTAAATTATAGGAAATTCCATCTTTGATAATTATAAAAACCTTTTTAATTTTTGCTACTTAAACCAGAGGTTAAGCATCGGTTAAAGTCTTGACTCCTCTCCTTTGAAAGGGTATGGGAAAAAATTTAATTAATTTCAGATCGAGGCGGCGGGCAACAGCAAACGACAAACATGTTGACTCCATTCGGCTGCTGGCTGTTGGCTACTGGTTGTTGGCCTGGTCAGTAGATAATTGTGGCACGCAGCACGTACGGATGGAGAGTGGCAACCGGCGAGTGAATCTCTGAACGTTATTTACATTTCGCCGGACGCCGGGCGAAGTTGCCTCCTGGCAGGCGGCAATTTAACGCGTTGCCCGACGGTTGTCACGGGGTGGTAGATCCTGTTGGCCCAAAGACAGCAACACCAACTTGTCCGTCCGACAACCGCCCGGTTTTGTCCCTGACAGCAATAAAAGCCATGTTTACCAACGCCATCTGCATGTTTGCCTGGCTGCCACTGTTGCAACTACTGCAATCTGTGTGCGGCCCGATAATCTGATAATCAAATGCAATAAATTGCCAGGGTACATCACTTATTTATAAAACCTCCGCTGGCCATGGCCCAAAAACATGCGGCAATTTCGGTGCGTTTGCTGCAGGAGAAAGACTTGAAGGGATATCAGGGAAGTGTCCTGGTTATAGGAAGCCATCGACAATTGATATGGGAGCGATTACTTTGGGATAAGTAAAGCCAGAAACTTATTTAAAATAACTATAATATCTTAAAATTTCGAAATTTAATCAACATAATAATAAACATATATCGTTTCTGTATTTTTTCTTCATTAGATCTTCCCGAACCAGTTAAGAACTGCACGGCTTTCAATGCGACGGCCAACTCACTGCAAATCCAGTGCATCCCCGGCTACGATGGTGGCATTCCGCAGCACTTTCACGCCCAGATATACGACGAACTGAACCGCCAGATCCTGTACAACGCCTCGTACAAGTATGCGGAGTTCACGGTGAAGCGTCTGCCCAGCGACTCGGTGTTCGTCATCCGGATAACGGCGGTGAATGCCCAGGGACCCAGCAAGGTGGCCTATCGTCTGCGAGGACGCACGCTTTCGGCACCTTTACTGCGGACAGGTGAGTTTGGGGATAATCAGGGCTCAGAGATGCAAATTTAGCCATAAGTGGGAAACAGATATTGCAAAAAATCATATCATTTTGAATCATTATGAATCTCATTTAAGAACTTTTCGAATACGTGAGAAGACGAATTTTCAATTGATAACATTTAGTTAAAGTTGTTGATCTTTATTTTATTGGGATATTTAAAAGTATTATTCTGGTCTTTTTTTAAAAATCATAAAGCCAATAGACCAAACGCTCCTAAATTTCCCACAGTTATACAACAATTTGTAACCGTAGAATGCAATTTAAGTATACATTTAAATAATTCCTTTTATCTAAATGGCTTTTAAAAATGGCAAGCTATATGTTGCCATTAATGCGTATATTTTATTTACCACTCTGTCTTTTTTAATTGGCCTTATTTGCCTTGCTATGTCTCTCGAACGAGGGCAACACTCCCCGGCAAATGGGTTCATTGTTCGCGTTTTGTCATTCAATTTTTCGCCGTTTCCCCCGCATTTTCCGCGATTTCCACAGCCTCATCGACGGCGGTCCTCGTGCAACTGACACCCTTGCTGGGCGCCCTGGTCGGCGTGATTGCCACTCTTATTCTGGTGGCCATTTGCGTGGTGATCGTTATCAAATTCCGGAGCAAGCGGGGAGGCAGGCGCCACGGGAACGGGGCCGATGCCACCACCACGGAGGCGGACAAGGGCAGTGCCGAGCCGCTGTCCCGCAACATGGGCAGCCACTCGAGCCTCGAGGACAAAAATCCGGATGTGGTGCCCCAGGAGGCCAACAGCGAGGACGAGTTCCACCAGGAGGAGAAAGCCTTCGACCGATTGAATATGGAATCGCAGCGGATTTTGTACACCCCGCCGACTCGGATTAACACCGCCTCCCCGCCGCCGCCCTCGCTGTCGCCCACATTTGGCAAACAGGTAAATATATATATATGCTTTCCCTTTCGATTTTCCGATTCCTAGGCTTCAGCGATACCGTTTCAATTTTGCATATTGTGAATGGATTATGCTGGAAGTAAAGAAACAAAAACAGTAGAACGTTGCCTACATTTCGGCTGTGGATTTAAAAAAGAGATCCAAAGTGGGTTTTTAGGGGCCTCAAATGGTTATATTAACACACAACACAATGTTTTATAAATAATTTAATTTATTTTAAAGCTTGAATATAATTATGAACTGTATTATGGGAAAAATTACCTTTAATCAAGGTTTGGTTTAGATTCGGATTTTTAAAAATAAGATTTTGTATTTAATATTTATCCCATTGCCTTATTATGATTTATTAAATTTTATATTTTCAAGCCTATCTATTAAATACCAAATTTATTAACCTTTTTTGGCATACATGAATTTTGTATTATTTAAAGCTCGAGTTTATTGCACATTTTTACTAAATACCCATAAAGTGCAAATATTATACTATGGCTCCTTATACTTTCCTTTTCACTTTTGCCGCCAATTAGCCAGAAACCGTAAATAAATTACACAAATTAGTTTCGTTGTTTTCCGCAGCAACAACAAGTTGCTGGTCCGACCAAACTTTTCCTCAGTGTCCACATCCAGTACCGTTTTGCTTAAATTTTTATCATTGTTTGGTTTTTGCTTTTTTTCCCTTGTTTGAGGTTTGGTGAAGAGGAGCGGCATCAAATTTTGATGAGCAAAATGCCAGTCGACGACAGCAAAAGTTCAAAAATGTTTAGCTTTTGTTTAGCTTGGCTTTTTTGTAAATTTCTGTTGGTCTGTCATCCCTGCGAGTTGAGAGTTCGAGTTCGTAACAAGCTCATTAGAAGTTCCTGGTGTTTGTGTGGGTCAGTTTGCGAACTTTTCGATTAGAAATTCTTTTTATCAGCGTTCGTCATAAATGTTGGATGGCAAAGGTTTGGGGGAAAGTCCTTGTCAAAGTTGAAGCTTGAATATTGGGGAACGCAAAGGGGAACTAATTATGAACTAAGCTGAAATCAAATTAGTTCACTATTTCACGTGGGAAATGTAATTACTAGGTGCTGGCTTGTATGTGAAATTATTTGCAGTATTATTCGGTTCGGTATAATTTTGTTTTATAGAATTGTAATTAGTTTTATAAGCTAAATATAATCACAAAATATTTTTAACCTGTGAAGGAACTTGGAAGTTCGCATGTTTAAGGAGATATTTAAAATATAATACATTTTTTCATGGCTTAATTCGAATGAACTTAGGGAAATATAAATTAAATATTAAAAATGTTGAGGTATTTAGGTTATTTTTAATATATTATAGGGGAGTGTAGGGTAAGGTGACGAACGATTCGACTTTTGAATGTAACTTTTCGAAAAATCAATATTTTTCAAAAATGTAAATGCAGAAAGTTGCTTACATCTTTAGAGCATATCTCTGTAAAATTTGGATTCGAAATTCTAACGGAGCTAAGTCCTACAGCGTTTAGAGTGAACCATCCTTTTTTTGCACTTTTAAAAATTGTAGGGTAATGTGACGAACGATTTTCTTTTTAATGTAACTTCCCCAAAAATCAATATTTTTTAAAAGTGTAAATGCAGAAAGTTGCTTACATCTTTTGATCATATTTCTGTAAAAGTACGATTCGAAAATCTAAGGGAGCCAAATCCTACAGCGTTTGGCGTGAATCATCCTTTTTTTGCACTTTCAAAAGTTGCCAGATAAGGCGACGAACTAATAAATACACACTAAAACTGTATGCAGATGTGCGAATTATTTTTTTTTTCAAGAATGGATGAAAAATTACAATAATATAATAAAAAGGTAATTTTAAATTTAACAAAAAAATATTAATATAAAAACTTACAGAATTTGAACCAATCTGAGAATAATTGTTTAAAAAGTTCAATACCACGTCGTCGGATTCCTTTGAAACATCAACACTGGCTTCGTTTACTTTTTTAATGTAACGTCTAAGAGTGGGTTCCGAAATTCCTTGTTCATTTGCAACCGAATTAGTCGACCTACCATGGAGCTTTACTAATTTTATTGCCTGCAACACTTTTTCGAGTTCATTTTTTTTAACAAACTTTGATTTAACTGACGACATATCTAAAACAATACGAAAAAGCAATAAAACTTCATCAGTTAATGTTATTCGGTATTATAATAGTTTTTTTTACACATAATCAACGATAACAATTCAAATTCTTGAATAAAAAAAGTTCGTCACCATACCCTACAAAAAGTTCGTCACAATACCCTACAAGCTAGACTTGGAGCAAAAACGGTGTCACTCTTAAACGGTGCAAACAAAACAAACGCCAAGTACCAAAAACTGTTGAGAAAGATCTCATTTATACGTGCATACACTTACCTGATTTTATTTTTCACTCCTCTTCGCTCTGGCCCTGCTGAAACACAAGTAAATTGAATAGATTTGCTAGTTTGCGCACCACCTTTTTAGAAAAAATTACGTCACGAACAAATTACGGGACTTCTTATTAATATTACTGTAAATACATTGTCGACACGATAAGGGGAGACGACTACATTTATTTCGAATTTTTGTCGTGACGTCATATGTGAGATTCGACGAGTTCGTCACATTACCCTACTCGTCACATTACCCTACACTCCCCTAATAAGATACAAAACTGTTTTAAAAAATTGAATTCATTTACAAAATCTACCGTGTATTATTTTAGTACCTATTAGACTTTTAATTAATAAATTCCTTTTTTTTCCTACTCTAATTTTTGCAGTACGGTGAACTCTCGCTAACCACGAACCCTGCCTTCAGCCTGTACAACACGCCCCAGCGCGCCCCTGCCGTTCAGCGACCCGTTTACACCGCCCCACCGCCCCTTCTGTCCACAAGGACGCCCCCGAACATCTACACCCGCATTCCGGGTCGAGGGGGTGGTGGTGGCGGTGCAACGGTCACGGCGGCGGGCGGTGGGGTGGGTGGCTATCACCTGCCGGCGTACGAGACCAGGACCTCGCCCACCTCCCCGTACGGATCGACCACCACCTGCACGATGCCCCTGCTGAGCGGCCAGTCCAACGGATCGCTGCAAACGAACGGCAGTGGGCTGGGGGGTGTGGTCCTTGGCGGAGGCGGCGGTGGGGCGTGCAACACCCTGCCCCATCCGGGCAGCCTGCATGTGGGTGGCATTTCGGCGGCCTTGACCAGTTCGGTGACGAGCGGAAACATCACTATCGGAGCGGCCCAGTCGCTGCTCACATCGCCGCGCTCGCAGACGGCCACCTATAGCACCACCCTGGGGATGGGTGGGTTGACCGGCGTACAGTCACCACTCCTGATGAGCGGCGGCGGCGGGAACTACGAGACGGTGAGCTCCTGAGAGTTAGCCAAAGAGGACATCAAGTGTCAGATCGTGTGTATTGGCGGGAGCAGTACGTGCACCACCACCACTTTGGGCGCCGAGCGCACCACCATCGTCTAAAACCAATAATCAAGATAGATACACTGATGAGTAGTCAGCGGTAGCAGAGGTAACTGAATCCCAAAATCTGTATTATAGTAGTTAAGCTGCAGTGAAAACTCGACAAGACTTCCATGCGAAAGGAGCAGCGCAGGAGCAGATGGAGAATAAATCTAAAGTAAATCATATATGAATAGATATAGCCTGTGTGTACTGGATTTAGCATTGTTTTTGGAACCCGACTAACTGTAAACCGTTAACCGTAAACCACAAAGGAAATGCATTTATTTAGTTTACTACTTTATCTGTCTTTATGCGCAAAAAAAAGGAGAAGAAGGATATATAACACGAATACTTCAGTGAACATAATGAGCTATGCTTGGGAAATTAACGAAAGAAACTAGTTTAAACTTCAAACTAAGAGATTTACCGGAATCGCAACTAGTTAAGCTATAGATGTGTATATATGTAACTCATTTAAGGATCAGGTCAGCTAATACTTAAACTAGTTTAACGACTTAGCCACTTAATGTAGCCTAAACTAAATTGAACTTAGTTAGTCACATTGCGAATCTACGAAAAGACTATCCCCCTGATCATATATAAGTATGGTAAAATTACAGAATTTAATGGCATATCTCTATATCGACATAATACGTATAGCACAACACAGCAGCAGCAGCAACCCAAGAACAAAGGAATCTGAAATAGGCGCAAACTATATATATATTATAAACGATACGATACGATACAATACGATATGGTGTGGAATGGAATGGAGTGGAATGGATTATACTTGTATATGTGCATCGAATCATATTTTGTTAAATGTGGAATGAAATTTTATAAGCATCTGTTGTCGAGAACTTTATCAAATCTATATAATACGAATATATAAATGATCTGTATGTAACTTCATGATTAAAGCGCGCAAATAACAAAATAAAACAAAACCCATGTTCAATGTGTCTCCGCCACCACCTGCCCAAAGAAAAGCCCATTTTCCAATTCCAATTTCCAATTCAATGTAGTCGCTCTAAGGTCGAACTTAAAGTTTTTCCCATTTAAAGATCACACCCCTCCCACCATAAAAAAGAACAAAACAACACGAAAAGTGCTTCTTCAATGACAAAATCAAATTGAATTGTGACTCGAATTATAAATTGGAAAAACGAAAAACTTAAGAATGAAATTTTAATTTTGGTTTAAACCTAGCAGCTAAGAACTTTCGACTCTACAAACATAAACTTAGGTACATATATATATTTTCTTAATTAACCCTTGATTTGTAAGCGATTTGAATATTTATTTTCCGTGCGAACATCATTACTTTTCATTTAGTTCCCCTTAATGTAAAGCAAATGAAAACTTAATATTGCAATTGAGCAAAAACAAGTGAAAATAAGTGAACAAAAAATAAAGAAGAAAATGTGTATAAAACTGGCTAGTTTTTGTGTTCAAATAAAGGGCGGATAAATATTTGCGGCACAATTAAAACTGGAAATGGGAAATGTAAAGTGCTGAATGAAAAATCCCTGACCAAAATTAAAAATGAGTCCGACTTTCTCCGCAATCGGGTTTACACACATATAAATGTGCGCTCGGACAGCTCGTTTTGCCTGATTTATTTGGAAATATTTTTCATAATTTGTGGGCTGTGGGGGGCCAGAGAATACAGAGTACAGAGTACCGAATACAGACACCCGTAACAAGCCCATTTCACCACAGGACATGAGTCGTGTACGCATATTTGTCCTTTTGGCAGGACACGCAATACACTTTTGGAATTAATTAACGCAACCCCAGACGGAGCCCGAAAACCACTCAACCACCCAGAAACCAGACTCAAACCACCTCGAACCCCAAAGAGAAAACAAAGCAACGACATGTGTGGAGTGTTGCAGGATGGATGGATGGATGGTGGATGGAAGGATATGGGCGCTTGTTTGTTTGTCCACATCCTGCGGCGAAACTTGTCACAGACTAATTTCGTGTCTCAGCTCATAAATTGATATTAATGAGCCGCCGGCCCCCATCCACGAATCATTTTTCGCGCTTGCCTAACGAATATTTAACTTTCGGTTTGACGGAGTTCAACTGGGTTCTTCGGATCGCTTTGGTTTGGTTTTGGTCCTGGTTCGGTTCGTTAGATTCCCTGACAGTTACAAAGTGGCAGTCAAGTAGATGCGTAATTCGAGCAGGACACCAATGTCCTGCGGCTCCTTCGACATGAGTTGGCATTCAAATGAACATGTGTGATGTGTTTTTTCGTTGGGCGGGCAGCAAATTCCTCTACTCATCAGCTCCCCCGAGAGAACCTGACACATTTCGTGTAGCAGCAAATTGAATGAATCATTTGTGTGTTTGCCACAGGAAAACTCGATCGAAATTACAGCAAGTGTGTAAATTCATTAACAGCTTTTTGGGTAATAATCAACATAGTAGGGTCAGGTGAAGTAATTATAACTTAGTTTTAGATTTCTGCTAATATGATTGGAGTTTTTTTTTTCGTTTTTATTGACCATTTCAGGCTATTGACTCATCTTCGCTATCATCAAGATCCTAATTTCTTCGAGCGAAGGTGAAGTTTCCCCTCTCCAGTTAGCGGAGATCTATGGATTCTGGCTCGGATTCCACTGCGGAACTTACTTCCATATCCGAGTGTGATGAGGGACCCGCATTCCTTATGTCTTCACTACTCTCTGATTGGCTATCATCATCTGTGCTTGAAAACGCTTTGGCCTTTGATTTTTTGAACGAACTATTATCCAATTTTTTGGTTTTTACTTCTCCCTCCTCGGATTCACTATCATCATCTGTGCTAAATAACTCTCTCAACCGTGCTCTTTTGTACGAATTATTATCTAGTTCTTTGGTTTTCACTTCCCCTGTTTCTGATCCAATATCATCATCTGTGCTCGAAAACAGATTTGACTTGGATTTTTCGAAAGAGTTATTGTCTATATCTCTGGTTTTTACTTCGTCTTTCTCAGATTCGCTGTCATCATCGGAGCTTATGAACTCCTTGGACTTAGCTTTTTTGAAAGCACTATTATCCAATTCTTGGGTTGCAGCTCTTTTGCGGGATTTTTGAGCGGCTCTCTTCTTCGAGTCTGGGAGTGGATCTCCCTCTTCTTCCATATCCTGTTGATTTTTCCTGCCACGTTTTTTGCCCTTGCTTGAGTCCTTTTTGGGCAATTCAGACTGTAGAGGGGCATTCATTATTTTCCTGGTGCGTTCCAGGACTTCCTGCCGCTTGGCCATCTGGTTCTCCAGCAGGATGCGACTCTCCTCCTGTCGCTGCAGACGCTGCTCCTCCAGCTGCTGCTGATGGTCCAGATATCGTTGCTCCTGCAAATGGATGCGTTCCTCCTTTGACAACTGCAAATAGCGCACGCGTTCCAGTTCATCGAGTAGTTTGTTCATCAGGATCTGGCAATCGCTGAATCCCTTGGCAGTAGAACGCACCGAGATTTTAGTTTGTGTTAGATTGAGGTGGTAAAAGTAGCTGGAAGGAGATATTATGGATCATCTTTATCAATTCAATGAGCGGTAAAGCTGTCTTTCTCACTGATATGCCGCTTTGAGCTCCAGTTCGGCTATTTGGAGGTCCCCCCATTCGGGCAGAGGCAGGGCCAGGACGCGTTTGGTATCCTCTTTGATGACCAGGGCCAGATTGAACATTAAATGCTGATCCTGTGGAGCCAGGTGACGGGCCTTGAGCAGCCACATCTTGGCTTCGCGGACTTTTCCCTCGCCATATAGAGATTTGGCCAGACAAGCCATTACCTCCACACAGTTTTGCGGCATTAGGTCCTGCAGGCACAGCTTGTAGGTCTGACTGGCCAGCCTGAATTGGCCAAGTTCCAGGGCTATGTGAGCCGAGTTCAGGGTGGCCGAGACGCACTCACTCCCGGCCTCGACAATGTACCTAAAGGCGTATTCAGCTTCGGAGAGATTACGACACGTGGCCAGGGCAGCTCCCATTCCGTTGACAGCCCACTTGTTTCTCGGATGGTTGTCTAAAATCTAAAAAAATGTAGAGTAAAACATCAATATGGAATAGTACAAATAAATATCTGATCTAATTTCCCATCTTACCCTCTTGTACAAGTGCAAAGCTTTTTCCTGCTGTTTTCGGCCTGATGATAGATCCCCTTTAATCACGAAACTCTGGCATTTTCTTAGACAGGCATTTCCCAGAGCCATCAGGGAGAAGCTATCCTGTGCGTTTTCCGAGTTATTCAATATCGCATTGTAACTATTGAAGGCATACTTGTGAAGTTCCAGCTTCGTAAAGCAGTCTCCCAAATAGGTCCTAGAATATTTAAATATATTATTAAACATCGAATTTAGCTTTAGTTTTTTTAAGGACTTACCTGGCGGTTAAATTATTGTTGTCTGAGGACAGGACATCCTTGAAGTGCTCAATGGCTATGCTCAACTTATTCTGTCGCATCGCCATTATCCCCAATCTCATATAGCAGCCGTAGTACTTTGGATATTGTGCGATAATCGATTGGTATTGCTCCTTAGCCAGGTCGCTCCTATGGAGATCCTCCAGAATTCGACCGCGATTGAAACGAAGGCTTTGCAAATCTTCCGTCCTGCAATTGCCCTCCATTTGCATTCCAAACTGCGAAAAAGCCTCGTCGAGTGTAGCGAGTGCCGCCTGTGGCTGTTTGGCCAACTGCTGAGCGGCCGCCAGGTTATTGAGCCACTCGATCGGGATCTTCAGGTGTCCCTGGTCCAGGTGAATCCTTTTGGCCTCGTGGTAGGAATTTATGGCCTGCAACCAGAGCTCTTTCTGCTCGTAGGCGTATGCCAGCATCAACCAGCTGTCGATATCATGGCGACCGGGCTTCCTTGTGACCACCTTGACCAGCATTTCAATGGCGCTATTGACTTGTCCTGGGGTTCTTTCCCTCAGAAATATCTTAGCCAACAGCCGCATTGCGCTGGACTCATTGGGCTGGAACTTGAGGAATGTTTCCAAGCAGCGCCTGGCCTTATCGACATCCCCGTCCCTCAGGTGCATTTGGGCCAGCCCCACTTGGGCCAGAACATATCCCTCGGGTGCTAGTCTCACCGAGTGCAGGTAGTAAGTCCTGGCCAAATCGAATTGCCCGGTTGCATGGAAACTCCTGGCAATCTGATAGCAAGTCTGCGACTTTAGCTGCGGAATGTCGGTGATCCTATGGGCATTTCCGGCCAAAATCCAGACCCTCTTGTGATTCCCGCTGAAATAGTAATGGGTGGCGAGTATGCTTAAAATCACTGGATGGCGCTTGTTCAATTCAAAGGCTGCAATCAGCAGATTCATGCCCTCTCTATAGAAGGGGTTCTTTTTTTGATTTAGTTTCAGAAGGGCCAATCCCAGTAGGGCATTCTGACACCGTCCATTGTACCGAAGAGCCAGAAAAAAGGAACGACCGGCACTGTCCAGCTCACCCATCCTTAGGAAACAGTGTCCTACGCCAATGCGAACATCGACGGGTCCTCGCGGCTGGGTCATCAGGACACTTTTGAAGTAGCCCAGCGATCCTACGAAATCCTGGCGATTGAAGGCCAAGCAACCGCGTCCAATCAGGGCCAGTATATGGTTCGACTTCTGCCGGAGAACGCGGACAAACTGGTCATCTGCCTCTTGGGATCGGGCCCCTGTTAACATCAGGGCGAATCCCTTAGCCACCTGGAAGCGAAGATCTTCAGAGCGCTCGGAGACATCTAATATTCGAATATAATTGAAGGCCTTGGCCCACAGGACCTGGCGACGTTTGCCCAACTCTTTGTGGGCCATGTAGGTAAAGTAGGACGCTAGCAGGACATAAGCCTTGGCCAGATCGGCCCTATAGCACCTGTACTGTGTAGTGCATTTCGCAATGCCTGCCTCGAGGAGCTCCGCAAACTTATCACGTTGATGGAGGGTGTAGTAATTCACCTAAGGAAAATATTATATTAATTTAATAAATATATTATTTCCAGATAAATATTTCCAGGAAAATATTATATTAATTTAATAAATATATTATTTCCAGATATGTTGTAATATTAATTAACAAACTTACAGCTGTCTTAAGGCAATTGCGCAAAGACATCCCCTCCAAGGAAGGAAGATTTTCACTTGAGACACCAGCCATATCCACTTTTTGTTAGTCACTGAAAACTTTTGAAGGAACAATAAATTTGCATTGACAAGTAACCTTAGGGTTGATTAGTCATACGAAAATACAGAGAACCTTTTGCAGGGTTGCCAACATATAAACTTATCGATACATTTTCAAAAGCTTTTAAAACAAAAGAAAAAGATTTCAATATTCTTATCGATAATGGTAATGTTTCTATAACTCCGGGAAAATATATCCAACATAGTTAATTTATAAACTTTATTTATTTGTTATTATTTTTAGAAAAGAATCTGTTTTTAACAATAGCTTTTGGTTTCTTAAAGAGTACGAAATAGCCCTAAATAAACCATCAAACTTACATAATATCAATGGCCCCTTTTATTGATTATCCTCAACTGTTGAACAATAGCCCGTTCAAAGTCAATGCCAGGGTTACAATTGAAAATCGCTTCGATGACGTAAATTACAATGATTGCTATCCACTTACGCTTTCAGTTTGAGCGCAATTATTTCATAATTCCGCTTCCAATCTTTTTACAAAGCTCTTTACTCGCATTTTTTGCTTGTCACCAAACTTGACCCAAAAGGTGCAGACAAACAATCGAGCTCTCATTACTGTCAGTTTGTCAGTTTGTCGGTCGGTGTGTCTGTGCCTCCCACCTTCCCCTTTTGGGCAATTGTCGGTTTGTTGACGGAGTGTAAAAATAAACAAACATTCCATCGAACAATGCTAATCCATTCGATATGGTTTGCCCGGATTAGCTACCAATTCCAATTCCACATCCGCATGTTCGTTGGGAACTTGTTCTTTTGCCCCAAGCCTCTTGGGGTATAAATACTTGGCTTTGGCCGGGGAATAGCATCAGTCAACGCACTTCCAGTCTTTGAGAACGTTCGTCGTACACAAACCCAAAAAAAAAAAAAACAATCAACATGAAGGTAAGAAAAGATTGTTAACAAATATATATCCAAGTCCTAAGAGTCTTTAAAATAATATTTTAAAAATCTTTGGAATAAAGGGTCATTTAGTTTAATAAGTCATAAATTGCCTTATTAACCCATATAATATTTTTCATAATTTTTCCCCATTAGTTCCTCATCTGCTTGGCTCTCTTCATCGCCGCCGCCCAGGCTCATGTTGTGGCCCCCGCCGTCGCCACCTATGCCGCTGCTCCGGCCCTGACCTACGCCGCCCCTGTGACCACCTACTCGGCCGCCATTCCCCGCGCCTACTCCGCCTACGCCGCTCCCTCCGTTTATGCCGCCCCCTCCGTCTACTCCGCCCCCTCCGTCTACTCGGCCCCCTCTGTCTACTCGGCCTCCGCCTATGTGGCCTCGCCCTCCGTCTACTCCGCCTACGCCGCCCCGGCCGTCGTCTCCACTCTGCTCAAGAAGTAAAGTGTTCGGATCGATCAAAAAATATGTTCCCAATTTTGTCAATGATTTTCCATGTAATAAAGCTGTGAATTTATAAAAGCAATGAAAACTTGTGTATATATATTATGAAATATTTTAAATGTATATTTTAAAAATCTACCCTATGTACCTACCTACCTATTTAATTAAAACAAGAGAGAACGCTATAGTCGGGTTGGTGTCCCGACTATCTAATACCCGTCACTCAGCTAAAGGGAGTGCGAACGCTGTACTCGGGTTGGTGTCCCGACTATCTATTGGGGCTAAAGGGAGTGCGAGGGAGATAGATATATAAACAATTTTGATTGCGTATAACTTTTTAATGAATGGTCCGATTTGAAAAATGTCTTCTACATTTCGATAGGTATTAATAAACACTATAAAATTGCGTTTATATATTTTTAAAATCTTAAAAGATGTGGCCTCCAGACACATTTGAAAATCGTTTATGGCGATTTTTTTTTTTACTCTACGAGTAACGGGTATAAAAATACATTGGCATACATCCTTTTTAGTAAGTATGAATATCCAAAGGAAATAAACTTTGAATTATAATATATTACAATATAAAAAAAAAAAAAACTTGTAAAATGTTTTTAAAAGTTGATGGCGTTATGGCACTTCCAAAAACTTTGAATTATAATAAAAACCCATTAAATAATTCTCAAAGAACTTAAATGCTGACACTTAATGTTCTGCTAATATTTTAAATTCTGACTTAGAAATGGAAAGGTCCTTTGAATGCGGACTGCTGCTCTTCCTACACTTACACACCTGAGCGGCCCCCAAAGTGTTTAAGGTTAATTCGTTGGCATACATATTTTATTTAAACTTGCTTGCTGGCCCAGTTTGGATCCTGCAGGATGGCATGTGGTTCATGTTATGGCATCCGCCCGCCCGTTAATGTTATGCAAATGAATTACGACTCGGCTCGGCTAGGATTGTGCCATGTTCAGGCACGTGGCTAACACACACATACACATTTACTCGGAATATATGTAATCCCCAACAAGGGCGGCCCATAAACATGGACCACAAGCAGGACTTTGAGCCAACTCCTGGAGTTGAGTTGAGTACTCTCGCCCAAGCAAATTTATTGATTGCTCCGTAATGCACTTATGCCCCAGCGAAATTCTCCTTTTTTTTTGCGATACACTTCCGACAGACGATTATGCAGAACAACAAAACTTTTGCCCGCTACATTTCCGGGGAAAAAGTTTGGCCTAAATCACTTAGACCTCAGACGAAAAACAAGTGTTGGCATGTCGAAAAATCAGAATGTGTGGGTGTGGGTGGGTGGAAAAACTTTAGAAAGTTTTGTGCCAAAACAGCAACAAGCCGAAAGTCAAAAGTTGCAGAATCTAGACTTCTGACTTCCAGTTGAAATCGCTCAATAATTAATCAACAATTTACTACAGTTTGTCCTGGTAAATATTTAATTAACCATTTGCCGATGACATTTTGAAAAATATACAAATGCAGAAGGTATTCCGGCTCTTTAAAGGCCATCTCCCATTGACTTGGCAAATAAATTATTTAAAAGTCAACAGAGAAATTAGAGATTTGTTTTGGGTGTCGAGGGGAAGGAGAAGTGGAAATGGAAGGCAATGTGGCATAAATTATGGATGGCAAGTATTGTCGGCAATTAAGTGACCAGGATAAACGAGCAAAGCGGGCGATTATTTGTATTGCTGTTATGGAAAACAAACAAGCAAATTGGCTAGAATCAGTCGGATATAAGAGACTGTGGACTTAATCCCGGATCTTTTGTGCATCGCCACTTCAGACGTCAGGCTCTTGTTTGGTCGTCTGTTCTCTGTTTTTTTTCTATTTTTTCTATTCTTTTATTTTAGACAAGGACGTGACAATCCTGGCACAAGTCGCCATTGTCAATGGCATTTTCAGCAAGGCAACGGAGAAAGGAAACCCCGACCAGATTCTCCCGTTTTCCTGACACTTGAGACGCAGCCAAATGCCCCAGGACGTGTTTGATATGCACTCCATCCTGGCATGGGCTTAATTACAATGGGAGGGCCAACAATGCAGCAATACGACAATACAATACAGCAATATTGTGAGCACCAAAATATACAACAATCAACTTGCCACTGCAGATGCAGAAAGGGGAAATGAATATCGGATTATAGCCACTCGGTGAAAGCAGCTTTCTCCTTATTATTCGATTCGGTTTTGAGTTGAAGCATCCTCGAGTATCCTGTCGGAATCGAAGGAGAAGAGAACTCAGCTCCGCCGCATTATTCTTTCATATTTATTGGCACGGAAATTAGATCTACTGCCATGGAAGCGGAATAAGTTACCTTTTCATTCATAACTCCGACAGCAGATTAGGCTACCTGCTGGAGTTTATACACACAAAAAAACAGGCCGGGATCAGATCGATATGCGCATGGTAATTTACTGGTAGAATTGTTTTTAATTGATATTTGCCGAATTCTCTCTCTCGGCGATTTTCTGTCTTTGAAAAAGAGATTAATTATGAAGCAACGTGAGTGAGCGGAAGAATGACAAATTCTCTCAATATTTAAATACTGAAATAAATAAAGCAAATATGCTGTAAAAATATTCAAGGCTGACAACCCTTTGGCATAGTTATCAACACTTTAACAGAGTTACCATGAAAAAACTCGGGGAAAAATCCCTGTTTTTTGCCAAAATTCCATCCATTAAACATTTATAACACATACTTTCCACATTCCTTATGCTCAAATGGACCCGAACCGAATAACTATTTCATGACAGAATCCATGGAATGAAAACTTTTGCTTTTCCGCCTGGTTGTGCGTTTAAATTAATAAAACATTTAGCCAGCCTGAGTACACGTACACTTTCCTGGGCAAACAAACTAAAATTAACTAAAAATGTTGAGAGTGGCTGAGGGCAGCAGCAGCAGAAACATTAAGTAAACAGCCCAAAAGTATGCTTCAACTTTGGGCATTACATAAATTCCACACTCGCACACACACAAAACTCACTACAAGTAAAGTAAAGGCAACAAAAGCACATTAAAGCTTAGATAGTGGGAGGAAAGGCGGGGGGAGGGGGCCCGGAAAAGAAGCTAGCAAACAACCATAACATTTATCACGAACACTTAAGTTTGCTCAAAGGGGAAAATGCGGGAAAACCCGGGAAAATCGAGGGAGAAACGGAGGTTCTGGTGGGCGGTTTGTTAAATCAATTTGATAAACTGTCAATAATGTGAAATAATTTAATGCGCAGCCTCCAAGTCAAACCGGATGGAGGGAAAGTTGGCGATACAGATTTCCCCCGACTCATCGTCACAAGCAATTATGATGAACTTGAGCTGGATTTTCCCTCCTTTCACTGGCGCTTTCCCTCCCGCTTTCTCCTCGCCACTTTGCTCCCAATGTTTGCTATTAGCACTTGCTGAAGTTAAGACAAATTTTTGGTTACTTGGACAAGCGAAAGCCGAGATTTATCAAAGATATCACCGAGATGGACCAGTCAACAATAACGCAAAGTGTCAACAGAAGGGGTGGCAAGGGGAGGACGACAACAAAAGCGGTAAGGGATCCGGAAAACTGTTGAAAGAGGAAGAGCAGATGAAAAAGCTAAAGCAAAGCGGGCAGATAACAATGGACAAAATGGCAACAGGAACACCGGGAAAAAACCGGGATCCAAAATGAGGATTATCAATCTTGCAAACCTTTCACATAACTGAGCAATATTTGTTGTATTTAAATGGATATTAATATGGCATACATACATAGAGGCACATCAAGATTTCACTTTTAAATTAGGAAATCTGAATATTATAAAATATTTGATTTATACAAATACAAAAACGCCTAATAATTGAAAAATTTTAAGATTTAAGAAGTTAAACAAGTTCTATAATTTCTAGAATACTGATCCAAACCCTCTTAAAAAATTATGGTAAACTAACATAACACGACATTTCGGTAATTTTAAAAATGATTTTTATAATCTTTAACTTTAATTGCCAAAACTCAAAAGATTACACGACTTTAACATACATCTATTGATACGTAATTGATAAGGAATACATTTGATATTCACTAATTTTAGAAACATAACTTAAAATCGTTACATACTTTTTTCAGTGAGTATCGTCAGAGATGTTCTGAGATTTCTAGGGGCTGGAGATTGGTGCTTGGGGGAGGTAATACAGCGGGGGGTATGGAGGCATGGAGAATGGAGAATGGCGAATGGGGTGACGACACTGACGATGTCTGTGCGTGCGTGGCCCGAATCCTTTTGTGCGGGCTGTTGGAAACGACCTTCATAAAACAAACACGCCGATAATGAGTGAACAGTCGTAGGTTTCCCTCAAAGCAGAGGGTCTGAATCTGAGCGGGGCGAAGGTGGAGTGGAGGAGGAGGCGGCCCATTTGGTGCCAGGCCACGAATTGGAGCTACCATTTCGACTGCGACTACGACTCTCAATTCAACGGATTTCCCGGTTGCCTTTGTGAGTGCAACTAACTGGGCGATAATCGGCATTTGATTTGGTGCCGGCAAAAACTTTTCTCAAGAGTTTACCTCGTTCCCCTATCTCGCTTTTCCCCGTTTTCCGCATTTCCCCTTGCGACAGCTGATTGTGAAGTCAACTCTAGTTCGGCTTTGGCCTGAGTTATGCGACAAAGGCTTTCGAGTCGAGGCCTTCGGCAAATCGATTTCAGTCTGGCGAAATTTTAAAGGTTGAGAATCCAGGAAGAGGGAACTTTTGGTGGTGAACGGTAATGATGTGTGCCACCCTAAATGGGTTACGGATAATTGTTGCGGTTTTCGTTTTCTGTTTGTTGCCGGAAAAAGTTGCTCCTTACAAAAGAGCTTAAAATTGGTAAAATGATAGGATAGATATGTATGCAGCATTTTATTACAGCAATAGTATTACCTAAGTCAAAGGTTGTTTAACATTTGATTTTTTTCCTCTTGTGTAACGTTAAAATGAAATAATATTTCCTAGCACTAAATAAGATTTAAGGTACTTTAAAGGTATCTCTTTACCTTTAACCTTTCGCCGCTGTATGCCAAGCTTTAATCTAATCATTTTCTACCATTTTTAGAGATTCCTTTTAGACTCTGCCTTTTGTTGAACTCTTTTTCTCTTTACCCCAGCAACATTAAGCCAGTTAAGGAGCGGAAGTCATGTTAGCTCCGGCCACGCCTCCCGCCCTTTTTCTACCTACCTGCTAAATTTGCATAAAAGATGCTTTTCACTTTTCCAGCCAAAGAAATGAAAACTCCGGCTGCAAATATCTCAGGACGGCTGCCTTTGTTGGGTTGCCTGGCAGCCGAGGGAAATAAAATATTTTTTGGCAAAGGAAAAAGAAAAACGGCAGGAGCAGGAGCAAATGTAAACTAAACGGCAAGAAGCGCAAAGGGAGATACGCGAATAAAAAAAAGGAAAAGGGAAATAGCAACACATGGAATTTTCCGTTTTTGTAGGGTTTCATTTTTTGTTTTGCTGTTGTTGTGTGGAATTAACTTAGCGGAAACGGAAATGGAAAATGGAAATGAAAGCTGCTGCACAGAGGCATATGGCCAGTGTCAAGGCCCCAGCTGTTGGCCCTTCAGATGAATTTTCCTTGCATTTCCCGGCTAATCATCCACTAATAGTAGGGTGCTTTGCTGCGGTTCGGACTCCTCGCGGTTTCTTTGCGAGAACGGCCTCAGAACTTGCCAGTAATTGCAGCAGTAAATGAAGAGAGCTGGTTAAGAAAATGATTATTTTTTTAATATCACGAAAGGCATCCTGCTTATATTGAATATCTCACTCAGGCAGCTGAGCATGAGCCACGTCAAGGTGGCTATTACCATCATCAGATTGTTATGAGCCCGTTCCTCCTCGGACACTAAACGAGAATCACTCATCATTTATATGGCTGGAGTTTTAGAGTTAGTGCCTATACCTCCTGGGGCTGTAAAGTTCTCACTGCCGGTCATCGTCCATAAAAGAGAACTTTACTGTTTTGCTGAATAGTTCGTCTAGTACTGGTTCTCATTCACTTTACGTTTACTATAAGAACTCAACTGGGAAGTCTGGAACAGCTGCTTTCCTATCTATGGCTAAGCATTTATGGGGGTTTATCACAGACTAAGTGAATTGGTCATGGAAATTCATAAAGCTTGTTGATCGTTAGGAATTAACTGGGTGTTATAATATTGATAAGAAAGAACAGAGGCGTACTAAAAATATGTAGGCAATTTTAAGGTAAATTCAAATATATTCTAAATATTTATTGGTCTTGCAACCTGTGTCTCCATTTCACTTTCATTTGCATGTATCGTTACAATTTCATTGAGACATCTATTTTTAGCAGCTCTTACCTCATACACCGGGCCACGCCCCCCTGACACCCGTCCCTGCCCTCAACAATTGTAACTGTTATTGAAGGCGTTGCTGTTTATCATATGCCGCATTGCATGACTTTAGCTAGTATATCAATATCAGGGAAGCACCTCTTCCCCGTACCCCTTCTTGAATAAGAAGAACTACTGTCGAACTTCTATTGACACGCCGAAACAAAGAAGACTGGCTGAACCTCTGGTAACAACCAAACTTTCATTTATGGCCAAAACAAACAAATATTATTGACAAAATTATGGCCGGCGCCCAAAACAAAATACAAAGGATATAAAATGTTCGTTTCGCTGCACACTTCGTGACTTTTCTGTGAGGGTTAAAAGGCGAGCGGCGATGGGCAAATCAAGTGCCCTGAGTTCCCACGCAATCGATTTCAGCCAAAAAAGAAATAACGGGAATCCGCATATTGGTGCAGTCCTCCGTAGTATTTTTTATGTTTTCCGTCCTTCAGATGACAGCAATATCCTGATGCGATTTTCGGTTTCCTGTTGTGTCGAACAAACGGAAGACTTCAAAAAATATCACAAAATTATAAATCGAGTTTTATAGTTCTGTAAATTTTAAATTTAAGTTCTTTGTAATATCTTTGTAAATAAGTTTCAGTTTGAAAATATAATATGTAAAATATTAAAAGCAGTAATCAAAAACGACATCCGTTGAAAAGCTTGGGAAATCGCTTGTATTATTACACATTAGATGCAATTTGTGTCACTCCTTTCAAGAGTCTGAAGAGCCTGATGTCAAAGCATCATTTCACTTATTATTAGCAATTTCGTAATTGTAATTCAGGAACCTCCTCTCCTGGGAATGTGTGCTCTTCGCTTTGCCAACAAGCTCTCGGGGCCAAATAAAACGAAGCATTTCACGATGCAGGAGTCAAGTCAAAGGAAGGCAGAAGTGGGTTTCCATGCCATATAAAGAAAGCCACATAAACGCTTCCTTTCTCCGCTTTCTTCACATTTCCCCCTCCTTCAGCTTTTCTTCTGCTCTTCTTCGTTTTTTTCCTTTCAATGAATGATGAATGCCTGATATCTCTCAGTCTCTGTTCTTACATTTTCTTTGAGTGTGTGGGAGTCGTAATGAAATTAAATATTTAAGCTCGCAATGCCTGAATGGGCAGGAGGGAAATGGGTGGAAAAGCGGAAAAGTACTGCAAAGGGGACACAAAGCACAGCCATAACTTTGTGCCTTATGTTTCGCAACATGCTGTGGTTTTGGCCCCTTTGAAATGCGTGGCACAGGATTAGGATTTGGCTTAGGGATGCGCAGCACTTCAGACCTCAGACAAATGCAGCTGAAACATTTGCAACATTTGCAGCTGCCACCGCCGGATTAAGCCAACTACTGCGGCATTACAAAACGCTGCCAACGTCATCATAATCAACTTTCCCCCACACTCAACCTTTTTTTCACAGCCCCCCGAACGTGCTGACACCTCCGGAAAAGTTGCCAACTTTCCACTGTCGATTATTTGCTGTCAAATCAAAATTTATTTTGGCAATGCATTCGATTTGGCAATTTTCAGCAGACCATTGCCAGGTGTTTTGGTATAAAGTGGAGCCAACACGTCTGGAAATATAGTCGAAAGGGGAAACAAAGTTTGAAACTGTTTTTTTGGAGCAATATAAGTTTTTCGGAAGCTAAGTTTAGAAAACCCTTTAAATATGCCTGTATAAAATATATTATGTGGGTGATTTTGATTAACCAAGTATTTATGAAAATCTTAGAAAATCAAATAGTATGTTGTTAAAGAAATAAATTCATAGGACCACCAAAACTTCCAAAAAATGTGTTAAAAAAATTCTCAAAAATAAACAACATAAAATAGGGCCATAATATGCTAATCCACTGAACCTTAAAAGGACGTCAGGAATTAAATATTGCCCCGAACTACATAAATAGCGAACGCATTCGAGCGGCAATGCAACAATTTTTAATTACCATTTAGGCGCTTCAACGAGCATTACAGAAAGCCGAAAGGCGAAAAATAAAAAGATAGATAGAGGAAATTGCTGGCAGCATTTTGGTCTCGACTTTTCACCATTTTTTCCTTTTGCCCGGCGTTTAACAAAAATTAAACAGCAAAAGAAAAAAATGGGGAAAATTCAGCGAAAACCGAGCAAGGAGAAAAACAAACGCCAGGGAAATTAAGTCAATGTCTTGCGGGGTCAGTTGCGTTTTGGATAAATGTAATTAACCTTCGGGATCGCGAACATTGAGTTGGGTCCGCCAACTAAAAAGCAAGAGAGAGTGAGAGACAGCTGGAGAAAAAGGACAGCAGATGGTAAAAGCCAGATTATTTGGTGTAAATGATAGGTTAACATATTTGCGCCATATGCCCACAAAAAGTACATGGAAGCTGAGATGAGAGGAGAAAGATTTACTCGCTACTCGGAGACATTCATCACTTTAAATAGACCACGAACCACATCATTAGGGCAGTCGCCTTGCAAATTAATTACAATCGAAGCGAAAGGTGGAAAACTGGGGGGAAACTGTGTGTGGCTGGGAGGTATCAGTGAAGAACTGAGGGCCAAGAAGCCTCCCAAATCCACAGGCAAAGTTCCAACAATGGAGCCTGGCTGTAATTACCTTCTCACACACAAACAGTGGAACCCTGGAACACGGATAAAGACGGTCACACACACATAATTAACTCGATAATGAGGACAAAACCCGTAGCCACACGTACCTACCTACAGTCACCGCCAGAGAACCCAATGCCACCCAAGTTGTCGCAAATGTATGTAATGGCGTGTCACAGTTGTTGTTCCTGCGGTTGCCCAGGGGGCACTGGGGGGTTAACATGGGCTAGGGTGGTCTAGGGTGGTCTTGGGGAACCCCCATCCGTACTATTAGGTTTTGTTTGCCACGATAATGACTTCCGCTTCGACAGAGCCGAGGATGACAGAACCGGAATTCGTAATTGCTCCTAAGCGTTTGCCATTCTCGATCTCAATTTCCAGCGTTTGCCTTTGATTTTGCTGCCCCAAAGGAAAAACTCCCCCCAGTTTAGCAACCCCTTTTTCCACACATATCCAGGAATGTGTGTTTTTGGTTTTTAAATTTATACGCATTTGACCCGAATGTCGTTGGGCACAAGGAAAAGCCGGCTGAATGCGAAAAAAGGTGTGAAAAACTATGCAGGAAAATTGGATAGTTAGGGGGACACTACAAAGTGTTTGGTATGCTAATTCCCGAAGGGCTGGAATTATATTTAGTAGTTGCAGCAATTGTCGGAACCAGCTGGAAAGTGCAAATTAGAATGGGGATTAATGTATTTCTTTTAGACAGTAATTCAAATTCTTTCAAATCCTTAAATTTTAGGAGTATTTTTATAGTACTTCATATAATATTCTCCCATTTAATTTCTTTCCGTTCAAAAACAGAAATAATAAGCGCAATCCTTTGGGAGAGCCGGGAATATTTCATGATTACGGGCAATTGAATTACACATTTGCATAGTCGAGTTAATTCTTCGGGAGATGGCCAAGATAGAGAATGGCACAAAAGCCCTAGCATTTATCGCAGTTTACATTCCAATTGCCATTTGCCGTTTGCCAGTGGTGGCGGTGGTGGCCAAAAAGGGGTGGTCTACCCCCGTTTGATTGCGGTAAAATGCTAATTAACGGAGCATTGCTCCAGTTTGGGCGAAAACTTTAACCCATGGGTCTTAAATTCATATCAAAATATATATATTAAATATTCCCTTGCACTGGATTCGCTGGCTGCTTTGCTTTAATATTTATAGCAAAGTCCCTGGAGGCCGAAATGGCTTTTGTGAGCGCTTTCTCCCGCTCTATTTGTGAAATTTAAGCACGAAAAAGGTTCGCATTTTAAATGCCACGGTCTGAGCAGCGAGTTATCTGCCCGTCTGCCTTTGGGCCCCGGCTATATGGCTCTAAACTTGTTGGTTCCACCGGGTTTCCACCGGGCATCCACTGGGGGATTCGGTTTTCGTTTGGTAATTTGTGGAGTGCCGTTCTGCGTGGGAGAAACCAAAGCAAACTGAAGAACCGAATTGGGCAGCGATTTCAATTGGCTGCG
Organism: Drosophila lutescens; assembly: GCA_037075285.1. Lineage (NCBI taxonomy): Eukaryota > Metazoa > Arthropoda > Insecta > Diptera > Drosophilidae > Drosophila > Drosophila lutescens. The sequence goes on from JBAMCF010001109.1 coordinate 1,371,812, forward strand.
GATGGATTTAATAAAAGGTTGCGGGGAAGATAAGATGGTTACCCATCAACTCGATAAAGTTACCACTGAGCTTATAAAGTTGCCACTGTACTTACACAGTAAGCTTGTGCTAGAACTTCATTGAATATGGTTTAACTACTTTGAGCTTCTAAGCCAGCGTTTGGCAGGTTCATTATGTATTATTATAAAGAAGTAAGGCACATTTTGGTATACAAATTAATACTTATAGATAGTACAATAAATACATCTGTATTCTAAGTTTCAAATAAATTGTTGCATACTTTTAGACACCTTTATTATGTAATATTATAAAGAAGTGCGGAACATTTTGTTTTTAAAAATAATACTTTTAATAATGTTAATAAATCCATGTGTATTCTAAATTCCAAAGAAATTATTGCATACTTTTAGACAGCTTTATAAGTTATTTCAGAGCCCCAGTTTTTACAAAGACCAATTTTTTAAACCGATTTAAAATCTCTTGAGATCTCAAAGCTCACTAATATCTCATGTAGTGAAAGGCAAGCATACCATTTCTTTCCATTACGTAACACCCTTGAAAATATCATATATTACAGCCAACTATTACACTCCAGTGTTTATTTTATACTTGGTTCGAATTGCCATTGCCAAAGTCCTTCGTTGCAAATTAATTACATCCTTTTTCCTGCTCCCTCCGTTCCTTTCCGCCTCTATCAATGTGTGTGTGTGTCGGCACTCGATAGAGGCATTGATCACACGGCCACCTATATAGCTCATCCGCCCCGTAACCCCGCCCTCTTTTGCATTTGGCTCGATTGCAATTACAGCGCCTGGTGGGTGAAAAGAGGGAAAGCGGTGACGAGGGGAGAAGGGGTTTGCATATTTCATAGTAGCTACGCATAAGTGACACTTGTCAAAACACATTTTCCACACCTCCCCCCCGCTTTTCCTTTTGGCCGGAGGCAAAGAAGCATATTTCAAGTGCGGCACTTCATGTGCGTCAAACAGAATGTCGGAGCGAGACGGCATGTGCAGTTGGCGAGGGAGAGGGCACCACACACACACGCGAACACATCCAAAGCGAACCGAACAGTGAACACCAAACAGTGAACAGAACTGAAAAAGTGCTCAAGTCGAAAGCCCTCGAGTTGTTTTGCAACATTTGAACACGTCAAGTTTTTTAAGGTCAACATGTCGCTGGCAGGCAGGCCAGACATTAGACATCAGACATGGCTAACACGCCGGGGGGATGGCAAAAAGGGAGGGGGTGGGAAAATGTTGGGGGGGAAAGGCTTTGGACAAAGGTGGCAAGCGGATAATATTGGTTGGTCCAACGAGCGGAATGCCATTTGCATTTGTGGCGATTGTCAAAGGATTGGATCTTATCCTTCAATCTCAAATCAGAGATGCTTGTTTTTATGTCCTTTTAAATGTTGTTAAATCAATTTAAATAAAAGGCTGTCCAATGAATCATCTATATAGATCAGTGGTGGCCAGCAGAAGCAACGCGACCGACCCATGTGATAGGCAATTTCTCTGCCGCTGCGCTGCAAGCGTTACGGCGCACAATAGTGCGGAAAAGTGCAGAATGAGACTAACACCTATGGATTCAGAATTGACAACACTACAACATACACTTGGACGCACTTTAAACTAATCTAAACTTCTTTTCCAAAATCCTTTCCAAAGTTGAAAATTATTTCTCAGAATCCAGCTAAAGATGCATTTATAAAATTAACAAATATTAGTATAAACACGCACAATTTGAACAATTAGTTACATTTAACATATAGTCCAAACCTGGGAAATCCATTTTCAAAAGTTAGATTGTTTATTTGTTGCTTTTTTCCGCGAATAACAAGATATCAAAGTTCACCACAAAAACTGTGCAAACTTGGCACGTGCGCTTTCATAAACAACAGCTGACTTTGCAGCTGTTATTTTAACATAACACTGTTAAAAATTAACATTTTAAGTATAAGGCATAACAGTTTGATGTTTTGTTAATACGTTCCCATTACTTTTTTTCCAATTTGAACACTTTTAAAAAATGCCTAAATGCCAGTAAAAGGGGACTTTTACCCCATAGTGCGCTGTAAAGCAGAAAAACGTCACGCATACAGCCAGCACTCACACAAACGCAATGCGTGCTTTAAATAACTATCAGTTATTAGCACACCCGTTTGTGTTATAACCGAACTACCTGTCTTTATAAAACCGCAAAATATATTTCCTAAACACAAAACTACTACCTCTTGATATGTCCCTCCTTTTAGATAATGGAATAGAGCACTTGGAATTTTGGCTGCTTGGTCAAATGAAAGACAGTCGAAATCCCACCTAAGTACTGTTTTCTCCATTGATATCCCTAAGTCCACCCACTCTTTCAGCTCTAGGGGCGACTCTGGCCCCAAGAAAACTCTAAGACCTAAACCCTTTCCACCCCCCTTTTAACCCATCGTTTATTGTTGCTTGGCTTTGGGGCCAGATCCAAGGCTGGTCCTTCGCTCTTCGGGTGCCTTGTTTACTCGTTGGATGTTCACGGCTTTATATGCGGAGACGTACGTGAAAGCACATACATACATACAATACCTTGTGTGTGTGCGTTTCGGTCTGGTTGGAAAACACTTTTTCACAAAATTTTCTCAAAAAGAATGTTAGACAAACCGCTTTGTTGGCAACAATTTGGGTTAAAACTTAAGTGTTTTGCTTCAAGTTGAAACCAAGCCACCTCCTTGCGCCCCGCTTTCGCCGCAGCCCCTTAAATTCTTTGGCATTGCAGTGCTTTTGGCCTGGCTTAAAACGAAACCCACAAGAAAAGGCGAGCAAGAAGGGCCAACTAGGAAAAACCAACAAAGTTCGGGGGAGAACGTGAAAATGTTTTTGTGCTTTTCCCTTTCATGCATTCCAAGCCAAGAAGCAGCAGCAGTAGAAGCAGCCAAGGCAAAAGGAGGTAAATTGTCCTTTTAACTTCTCTCGCAGCTGCTGCTGTTCCATATAAATTTCGTTAAAATTCAGCACTGCACTTTCGCTTTCCCCCCGAAAAAACCGCTTAAGCAGACAATGAGCAGAAAGTATCTCAGGGAGTTCCTGGAGAGGCTTCCTCATTAGACCAACTGAAAATAATTAACAGTCATTACCCAAATTAAAACTGTGAAGGATGCAGTGGGGCTTGCATATCTTGAACAATATACCTGCTTAATAATAATAAATGAAGCAATACCTATTATGTAAAAAATGCATTTAAGGATTAATTCGAACTTAAATATAATTGAGAGTTATTTAAAACAAGAAAGAACGCTATAGTCGGGTGCCCCGACAATCAGATACCCGTTACTCAGGTAAAGGGTGTGCGAGGGAGATGGAGATAGAAACTTTGAACACGCATAACTTTTTAACGAATGGTCCGATTTGAAAAATTTCTTCTACATTTCGATAGGTATTGATAAACACAATAAAACTGCATTTTTACTTTTCCGAAATATTGAAATTTTTAAAATCGTATATAAGCGATTGTGGGCGTTAGAGGGGGCGTGGCACCTTTTTGAAACAAACTTGCGCTGCGTAGGAACTCCTAGAATCTGCAGGCAAAATGCCAATCTTCTAGCTTTTATAGTTTCCGAGATCTCAGCGTTCATACAGACAGACAGACGGACAGACGGACAGACAGACAGACGGACAGACAGACGGACAGACGGACATGGCTAGATCGACTCGGCTAGTGATCCTGATCAAGAATATATATACTTTATAGGGTCGGAAACGCTTCCTTCTAGCTGTTACATACTTTTGCACGAATACAATATACCCTTTTACTCTACGAGTAACGGGTATAAAAAACATTTTACTATTTTAAACACCTAATTATAGTTTCTAAATATTTCTTAGAATAATTAATTCGCTATTTGTCTTCAAATTCCTAAAAATAAATACATAAAATATTTTTGTATCCAAATTACAGTTAAAATTCATAGATAGAGCTTAAATTGCTTTATCAAACTCCAGCCAATGTGCGTTGCATTGGGCTAATTTGATTGAAAGTTTTCGGATCAAGTTTGTGTGGGTAGTCTTACATATGCCGCAAATTTGAGGCCACATCAAAGGAAAAGTTGATGCAAATATATGCCCCGGGGCGAAGTGAGACAAAAACCCAGACCGAACCAAACTCGGAGCCCAACCAATCCATTCAAATGTAAGCAAAGTGGAAAAGAGAGAGAGACCGGAGTCGCAGATGAATTTGTTTGCTCACATTTTGGGGCTGCATTATTGGATATCTCAGCTCGAACTTAACTAATTTTAAAGTTTTCCAAATGAGAGATCTCTGTGTGTGCGGCAAGTTCTGCAAAACTTTCCACAGCTCGTGGAATTAGTTGCAATTCTCAGCATCTGGGGAAAATTTTACATTTACTAGAGAAATAGGGCGTTTGTCGGCGGGGACGGGAAATTGTCTACAGCTGCTTGTGGTTGGGCTTCATCATCATAGCCATCAGAGTCGTCATCATCGTGTTCGTCGTCATCAGCGTTGACACTTTAAAGTTTTCAGGAATTTACCGAAGCAAGTTCACGACTCGGTAAACAATTTGCAAGCCATTCCTAATGAAATTTCACGTAATTGTTATTTATTTAAAATTTGTATTTAGAAATTGCTCTGCAAGAAGGTTAGTTGAGTTTGTTCATGGTGACGTATTGAAATTTGTCAGAAAAATATATAAATTAAATTAAAATGAATATAGAACAGTTTCATTTGCTGGCCAGCAAAAAGGTATTTTCCTGAGGGTGTTATGCACGCAAGTGAATACAATAAAACCTGAAAGAAGACTAATATTAAATGTAGTTTTTCGAATGAAAAAGTTTTGGTTAAAGTTCTATTTGTTATGTTTATTCTAGCCTAGCTTAAACTGAAGTGTTATTCCTTATGGTCATATGACACTGGATTAAGTTCGTCTACTTAAAAACAACCAAAAACAAGAGAGAACGCTATAGTCGGGTTGGTGTCCCGACTATCTAATACCCGTCACTCAGCTCAAGGGAGTGCGAACGCTGTACTCGGGTTGGTGTCCCGACTATCTATTGGGGCTAAAGGGAGTGCGAGGGAGATAGATATATAAACAATTTTGATTGCGTATAACTTTTTAATGAATGGTCCGATTTGAAAAATGTCTTCTACATTTCGATAGGTATTAATAAACACTATAAAATTGCGTTTATATATTTTTAAAATCTTAAAAGATGTGGCCTCCAGACACATTTGAAAATCGTTTATGGCGATTGTGGGCGTTAGGGGGGGCGTGGCACCTCGATGAAACAAACTTGCGCTGCGTAGGAAGCCCAAGAATATGTGTGTGAAATCTCAACCTTCTAGCTTTTATAGTTTCCGAGATCTCAGCGTTCATACAGACAGACGGACAGACAGACGGACAGACAGACGGACAGACGGACATGGCTAGATCGACTCGGCTAGTGATCCTGATCAAGAATATATATACTTTATGGGGTCGGAAACGCTTCCTTCTAGCTGTTACATACTTTTGCACGAATACAATATACCCTTTTACTCTACGAGTAACGGGTATAAAAATCCGAGAGAGAGAATTTGGCAAAATTATATAATTTAGTATCAATTTAAAGACGTTATGCGTATAAGTACCAGAAATTTACCATATCGATTTGATCCCGGCGTTTTTATTTTTTTTGTGTCTATTTATGCTATATATTATTTTTAATAATTAATATATTAATATTAATTTGATTCCCTAACAAATTATAACAGAGTTTTCCGACTTAATGGCTCCAAAAATCCTGATACCCGTTCAACTCACTTGTAACACTTACTTTTTGCTTTATTGCAGTCAAAAGTTCAGCACCATTTCTTTTTTCACTTCTTTCAGCAACTTTATGCGGCTTCTCTTGGACCTGTTACACATGATGTCGGGAAAATTGCCAGTTAACCAAGTTAACAAATCCACCCCAAAGGTTCGGTTTCTTTTGTTCGCCGCCGACTCGCTTACCTCATGTTGTTGATTACACTTCGGACGGTCATAAATTTGTATCAGCGAGCAGTGGGGAAAGCTCAGGCAGCAAGTTGGGAAGCTGTATAAAAGAAAAAGTCCGCTGGAGGGTGGAAAACTTTTTTTTACTTTACCTCTGCGAGTTCGAGTGAAACTTGAGTGCAGTGTGGGGGGCTGTGAAAAAAAGGAGAGGAAGAAAAACTAGATTCGTGCTTGAATTTTCATTAACTGCTTGTTTATCGAATCGAAATTTGAGCCGTTCGCTGGTCTCGCAAAACTCAATTGAAAAGATACAGAGAGTGGTACAAAATAAATTCATATATAGTAGGGGGAGTACATCTAGTCATCTAGTCCTCTGCCTCCTGCTTCTTACTCCCGTCCAGCTTCCCGTTCTTCTTCTGCATCATGTCCTTGATCAATTGCTGAGTCTTGAAATTGAGCACCATGTCCCTGGTTTTCTTAACGACTGTGAGCAGTTCCTCGAACACATTATCTGAGATTCTCAGATATCTGCCGAACTCTTCTCTCGTCTCAATACCCCGGAAATTGCGCACAAAGCTCTCCAGGTATTCTATCAAGGTCATGTGTTGTTCGGCAACCTCATTGAGTTCCACAGGTTTTGAAGAATGAGGTATGTCAATGGTGTGATTAAAGTTTGTATCGGAACTGGCATTGTGCTGAGTATATGAACTGTTCTCCTCCGAAGATATGGTAATGTGCTTATTATTCTCGCACTCGTACTGCTCCTCATCCGGCTCCTCTTCGGCCAACATCTCTGGCTCGGATTCGTCGTTGAGATCGGGGGACTTCTCATCCCCATCCCCTGTTGTGTTTTGCAAGGCCTCCGCTTCCTTGGCTATCAGCTCCTTAACCCTATCGGCATAGCGTAGGGTATTCAGTGTGTGCTCTACACAATTCATGGATGGCGATATCATGGCAATCATGCAGAGCTTGTTCTTCTTGCCGCCCATGAAGGAGTCGCGGAGGACCTGGGTCAACTTGGAGCCGCGGAAGGGCAGATGATTGGACTGGCGGCTAAGTGCCCGAATGCACTCCTTCAGGGCCAGCAGAGATTTATTGATCTCGGCTCCCTCGATGCGGGTCTGCCGATCGGCAGATTGCGTATCCGCCCCGCGTTCATTCCCGGCCAAATCGACAAAGGAGCACTTGCCGTAGGCGCCCCACGAATTCGGCATATGGAGGGCGATCTGGAAGACGGCATGCGAACGCGATGACTTGGCATTCGCTGAAGTCTGACCCGAGGTGCGCTCCTTGCTGCCGTTTTCAATCAGCTGCAGGACATCCTCCACCTTGGACACCGGTATCTCCGTCAGGCCGACAACCACCACCTGCTGTTTGCCATCCTCCAGGACGCGCAGCATGGGTTTGTTCGGCACAAGGAGGTCGAAGACCTTGCTGCCGTAGATCTCAAAGAAGCTGCACTTGACCGTGGCTCCAATTTTCTGATACTCCGGTCGAGATACCTCCGCGAAGATGTCGCGGGCTGCCAAGGCATAGATCCCAGTGCCGCAGTCCTGAATCTTTCCGAAGAACTCACCGCCCATGGTGTGCGTCTTGCCACTGCCCGTCTGTCCGTAGGCAAAACAGGTGGCATTGCCGCCCTCGAACATGGTCCGGATCAAGGGACCGGCTGTATGACCGTAGACCAGCGAGTTCGAGCACTCCTCGTCAAAGGTGTAGTCGAAGCGGAACTTGTGGTGCTCCAGGAACTTGGTGAGATCCACCTTGAAGCGCAGCTCGTGGACAATCAGAGAATCGCCACTGGGCACCGTGATGATGTCCATGTTCTTGGCACTCTCCTCCTTTCGACTCATGGGTCGCTTGCGCACACAAACTGTGATCTGCTGAGCCGGCGCTCCATTGGGATTCAGACAGCGAAGGGGGGTGAAGCTTAGGGTGGCCCGATATTGACGTAGCATCAGGGCCACCTCCCAGTTGGGATTCCCCGGATCCTTGCGACGCAGTGCATCCTTCTCCTGCAGCTGCTCCACCTGGCGAGCCCTGCGCTTCTCCCTTTCGTCCTTCATGCGATTCACCTCCCTCACGACACTCGAACAGCGTTGATTAGTGCCCGTATTATTGTTGGCTCCCTGGGATCTGCGGTTCTGGATGGGACTGGTATTACGGGGCTTGCAGAAGGCCAAACGAGAGGTGTGTTTTCCCGCCTGATCACAATTTCCCAAGATTTCCGTTTTAGTCGAAATAACTTTGCTGCGTAAACCCATAGCTCTCATGCGTTCTGCATAGGGATTTCCCGTAGTCGATTTCCTATGCGAGTCAAGACGTCCTTGGTTGGGACTCAAGTCCCTGGGTTTTGGAATCAGAGAGGCCGTGGCCAGGAGCGGTGGTGCATAGCCCGTTGCTTGCGATTGATTCTCAGCGAAAATATGACGATTAATCCCGATCAGCAGCGATAAGGACACCTCCTTGCCCTTAATCTCCGTGCCCTCGGTCCATTCGCCGGTTATCGAATCGAGTTCTGGATTCTTGGCCGTGCAAACCACCTGCTGGATACGTCCGTCACTCCGCTGGAAGAACAGCTGTTCGCCAATCTTGATGCGATCCATGTTATTGGTATCTCTGCGTATCTCAGCAATAAGTGTGCAATTTATAAAAGATGTACTATTTTAGGATTTTTTCTTAGCATAAATATTGGTTCCTTATTTGCCGGTCCACAAGCAAAGTGATGATACAATCTTTCTTCGACCAGATGTTGCCTCTGTAATTTACTGTCGAGTGTGAGGTTTGATAAGCTAATAAATTGGTTGGAATCTTGGGAACATAGAACACTTGGCCTACTTTTTATTTAAGCCAGGGGATTCCTTTTTAAATTTTAAATATTCTATATTAAAGAATTACATGGATTGAATCACTAAAAGTTGGATCAGCAGGCTCTAGTAACCAAAAGATTTTAATTATCTTTGAAGGATTCTGGGAAGGCGGCTGGGTTTTCGTTTTTTTGGGAACTACTTACTTAGTTCTGGTTGACAACACGGGCTACTCAAACTTAAAGAGCTTTCTTAAAGGAGGGTTAGGTGGGTCTACGAACAATTTTATGGTTAACATGCTTGGGGTGTTAGCTCGTAAATTCCTCGCTACCCGGGTTTTTGGGTTAGCAGCTTCTTTTGATATATGGCCTTTGCTCCGTTACGGGTTAGTACTTTTCAAATTAGATTTCGGCACCCCAACCGTCGTCCTTTCTCTGTGTGTGTGGGTATGTCATAAAGCGAAACGCAGGACCTTTCTGTATTTACACGAGCGTGCGCATTCCACAAATAAATAGCTGAGGCAGCTCTCGGTCGGTTGTCTAGACTTGTGATTGGAGGACAATTAAAATACACACATCTCACATTTCAGGGAAGGTCGGAGGGATCAAACAACATGCTGTTCCCAGTCGGTCAGGTGTAAAAACTAATTTACGGCCATACCAATCCCCGAAAACCGCAAACGAAACCTCAAGGTGAAAGGTTTACTAACCGAAATGTGTGCTATCCTTATGCTGGTCCAGTTTCCCTATCAGTTTTCCCATCAGTTACTAGGTCAGCACGGGGTATATGGACCATAAATCTCGTCGCTGCTGCAATCAGGATGCCGCCTGCAATCGCAATCTGCATCAGAAATCAGAGAGCAGAAATCAGCGAGCAGTTGGCAGTGCCAACTTGTCAGGGCCAAATAGATAGCGATGGCGGCCAAACTGGAAATGGCGTCAAGGGCGCCATAAATGAGAATTTCCGTTTCATTTCCGTCCGCTTGTTTGCGATTGTAAGTGTGAGTTGTATGTGTGGTTCTATGCGGTTCATTTGTGGCCCATAATGAGCAGGGAAAGCGCCGTGGCTCTGTATCGATTTTCGTTTAAAGTGCCAGCCAGTGGACCACCTAATGGCATTTGGTGTCCCGAATTTATGGCAACTTGACCTCGGCCATTTGTCAGCATTAGAACACAATTGGATAACAGCAGCACCGTTGCAGTCAAGGTTGCAGCCCATAAGTGGGGATCCTGCCAATATATATAATATACTATGTTAGTAAACCTAAACCCACACTCCGAACCACAAACAATTCAATTAAATTCAGCCTTAGTCCTAGGAAATACCAACCCATCCCGGGAATATTTATGGCAACTCGAGGCGGAGAGAAAGACACATAAATTTGTTTGCTCCCGACGCGATAAGCGGCAAAAACATGTTGATACAGAGCACTGAGAAATAAAATATGTCGCCTGAATGGAGACCAGGATGCGGAGTGCTAAGATTTATGCCCAAATAATCGCTGGCGGCCATAAATTATAGCCAGCAGCTAGGCAAAAATCTCCGATTCATCGATTTTCCATCGAGATGTCAGTCACATAACAAACACTTTGTTCTACTAAAACATGTTATAAAGTACATACACACACACGGGTCACATACACTAACCTTTAAATTAGGCAGACAGGAAATAGCGCGGTAAATTTAGCAGGATGTTCTCAGGAAAATTGCCCATGATGGCGCACACCCGAAGGGGCACTGTACCTGAGGAGCAACGGTATGTATTTACATAACTGTTCAGTTGCCATACCTGCCCATAAGCCAGTGGCGGATCCAGGCTTTGGAGGAGTTGTATACATGTTGTTGCATACTTTTTGAATACCAAATCGCCTTTCCATTTTAACGCAAGACATGTAAATATCTTGAATCACTTTTCCCAATTTTTAGCAGTATGAAATCCGATTCACAGAATGGATCAATCAGATCATCTCAATGCAGGATGCAATTACTTTCTCGGTAAGACAAAATTTTAATTGCTTATTGTTTTACACTGAAAAACAACTTTTAACTTACTTCAAATTTTTAAAAATGTAAAAAAATGTATAATAAATAAAAAAATATTATATATTATATCTGACAACAAAAAAAATACTTATCCCATCTTAACTTATTCGATTATTTTTTTTTTTTTTAATTTTTCTTAACCTTAAAAAAAGCCGACATATTTAAAATTAAATTATTTAAAGTTTATTTAAAATTAGTTCATAAAAACTATGTTCAGTAAAACTCATAAATGGAAATTATTTACTTGTTAATGTAAATACTTGTTAATGCACTTGTACTATCAATCTTAGTACTTGGATGCTCCTGCTGGACTACAAACAATATAAGGCAGCCCGAGTTATCCAACAAAACTGGCGGAAGTTCTTCTACCGGAAAATGTTCCAAGAAAAAAGGAGGGCGGCCATAACGATTCAGCGTTGGTGGCGGGCATTCTCGACCAGAAACAATCACTATCGTTTGGTGGAGAATCTGCTGCAGAAGCGGCTGGAGGATCACTACCACAGATCGGCCACCAAGATCCAGGCTCTGTTCCGAGGTTGGTGGAGTCGCCACACGATCCATGACAACAGTAAACTGCTCAGGTTGCAGGTCTGTGCGGCGGAGGATCTCCTAAACTGCGTGGCCTTCAAGTTGCATCACCTGCTGCGCACCTACGCAATTCCCGGGGTCTATTCGCTGAAGAACTCCAAGTGAGCATATTGCATTATATACTCAGAAAATATTCCTCTGAATTTTGTTAATTTCTCATTCATTTGATAACGAATTTTCCAATAATTTAGAAAACAATTATTTAATAAAAAAAAATTTGTTTTGTTCAAGACATTTTTTTTTAATGTTTTAAATTCAGAAAAACCACTATAATCAAATGGCTAATTTTTAAAGAGTTTTCTATATATTTAAGCAACATTTCTTCGAACTAGTTTAATTATTATTTAGCTTGACAATTCCCCAGTACTTTTCAGAAGTTATATCATTTATTTTAAGGGATTTTCCATTTCTTAATGAATAGAATCTAAATTTCTCCATCAGTTGCTTGTCGCGCATAGAGAAACTGCTGGCTAGCTTGCATTTTCGGTTTCACAATGGCAAGGAGAAGTTGCAAATTGCGAAAAACCTGGCGGATAGAAAAATGGATCGGCAAACTTTTAAGAAAGGTGATAGGCTAAGCGAAATTCCGTTCAAAGGAGCACGATATTGGAGCCAGTGCAAGCCAAAGTGCGAGGCCGCCTTGAAATTGTCCAAGGATATTGACAAACGCATGATCCGGATCATTGAAATGTACGATGCTTCACAGAAAGATGCGCATGTGGCGTTGGTCCAAAAGAATGCAGCGTACAGTAAGTTAATAATACTTAGTACCTTTCTTATTATCTAAAAATATATTTCTAAATTTTACAGAGAAGCAAAAGAAGCTTATGACCAATATAAAGAAGTCGGCGGATCGGAATAAGCGCGACTTCTGCGGCGATGTCATCTCCAGCATGCGTCGCTGGAAGATCCTGGTAGACAACCACTTGAATGTAGACAAGAACATTTTTAGGAATCCGGAAAATCTGGAAAAGTTCCTCGCCGAAATATCGGAATATGGAAACGAGTTTGAGAACTGCACCTGCTATTGCCGTATTCCCGTACTAACCGAAATATATTGCGGCTAAACATAAAACACAATCCGTAAACCACTAAGTAATTTAAATAAAAAGACAAAAAAATTAACTTTTATACTAGACGAATTTATTGGGAAAACTGGTGAACCTTTTCAGATGATACATCGATTGACTACGGATAAACGGGGTTTTTGTATAGCTTTTTAACTGAAGATCGCATTGAATATGTCGACTGAGAAGAAAGGGATAATTATTAGATTATTACTATATCCTAAAGTTGCTTCTGCTTTCTCACCAAAAACATTGCCAAAAAATCGCAGCAGTGCGGTGACGAACGAGGGCCTGTGCAAATCAGTCCAACTATCCGTCATTTGATCTGTTTCGCCATTTTGATTATTATTTAGTTATAGGATAACAATTTCCGGTTTTCACTTACCTAAATGCTCGCAATCTAATCGCTCGTTGTTCAAGTTGAAGGTGATATCCCCGCCTATGGGCGGGGCCACAGTCTCTTCAAGGTCATTAAGATCTGGATCCGCCATGGTGCACTTGAAATTTTCGTTTGAACCAATATAATTTCCAACTAAGAATTTGGAACAAACTTCTTTTATTTATTTTAATGCCTGTTTGAAATGTGTTTGGCACAGCTTTGATTTTGAATTGGAATGTTGGGTAAAGAAAATCGGAAAGGCTTCTCAAGGTTTACTTGGTTTGACTTACAATCTGTGATTTCAAGACATTTTTATTCCAGACAATTATTTTTTATTAAATCAATTTATAATTATTATCCATAATCATTCAACGAAGTTTTCCTTTGACAATATAATAACCTATAAAAAGTTATGTAACCACACAATAATTTTCGTTGCACCGCTTAAATTCAGCCAGACCTTTTCAAAAACAACGTAATATCCGGTGTGCGCATTCAAAGACACGAAACATGCAATTTACCCCTCGAAACTTTTACCTTCTGACACAGCTGCGAATTACGAGCCAAGTGTACGATTTATGCTGTAAACTTTTCAAGGCGAAAAACATTAAGCATCCGAAGAGGGAAAACATGCAAATATTGTACAGACCGAATGGAAAAGCCGAATGTGAGTAGGGATTTTCTCGGAACCTGTCCCTGAACGAGCATAAATTAAGAGGCCAGTTGCCGTTGCTTTTAATTAGACACTAAAACTAAGGCCAATGGCCAGGGGTTTTCGTTCTGGTCAGGACATCAAAACAGAGCCCGAAACAGCAGGAGACTTTGGTAATTGTACGGCTGCTGGCCCATCGCCACATCGCCATCTCCATAATAATCACCATCCTCAGATATGCAATTAGAGGACAAACGAAAAATGTGTCTTGGTCAGGCGCTGTCATCGCTGCCCTGGGACAAATACATATTTCCCAGACTCGCAGACTCACAGACTCACAATGAAATTAACCATATTCATCAAGCCCACAACTAAATGTAACATTTTTGGCCGCTAATGACGAGCCGTTGTCGTCGACTTGAATGGCAACTTGTATTGCCCCAGGGCCAGGTTCTTTATCACTCGGTTAATTACTTATGGTGCTGCCCTCCCCCGATCCTTTGTGGTCAGTTTCCACAAGGCCTTGGACGTCTTTGGGTGCCTTTTCTCTCTCTGGGCAATGAATTTGGTTTATTTTGCGGTTGACATGTCTCTCGACATGTTTCACTGGCATTATTATAATGAACCTCATTCTAACCAACAGGTGAGATGTCAGTTCTATGGTCTTTAAGTCACACGTACTTTAAGTATATTAGTTTAATAAATTATAATTATTTTTTAACTGAGTGTAATTCTAAAAAAATAAAAAAATCGTTTAAAATATATAAATATTTTCCAAAAACTCTTCAAATGTAATTATAAGTTTGTATAATATTTTTAATAAATATTTTAAGTTTCATTAATTATTTTTTAACTGAGTGTAGTTTATAAAAACCAAAAATGCATGTAAAATATCCAAATAATTCTTAAAAAGTGATGATGAATAGATCACGCTAAATGGTTTGTAAGACCACTTTCGAATTGGGTTGATAATAATACTCAATTATTTCGCAATAAGGAATGAACGCTTTTATTTCATGTCGACTGCTCGTGGTCAGGAACAAGAGAGAGAGCGAGAAATCGTGAGACCAGACCATCTCAAGAAAGAATATCTTACATGCTATAAAATATACCAAATTATAGTGATTAGTTATGAGGTTCCTCAACAAAAAGTCTTAAAATGTAATTATAAATTCGTATAATATTTTAATGGAATATAAATATTTTAGTATTTTAATTATTCTAGAAAAATTCTTAAGGTCTATCAAATAAATAAATAGCCTTTTATATATTTTTCTTAATAATTTATCTTTTAATTTTATTTGCATTTCAAACTTATAATAACCCAGATCAATGCTAAAAGCAGAGACAGCTGAAAAAAGGGCTAAAAAAATATTAGACTAGTTTAAGCTTATTAAAACTTTCCAACCAATTTATAAAAACATTTGGCAGAGCTAACGAAACTTTTTCGTTTTCTGTTGTTTTTTCACTCTCTGGTTTTCCAGCTGTGTGCAAGCTTTTCGGGGAAAATCTCAAGCCGCTTTTCGAAACATTAGGAAAGCGGCGAGGAAAGCGGGGGTTGAGTTAAGCCTTCGAAATGATGTAACCACACCGAAATGGATTCCTAAAAATAAAAGTTGCATTGCCAGCCATTTCACTTTCAGTTCAGTTTTAATGCATTGTGTGTGGTCCTTGGGCCGCAAAATTTTCGGGCTTTTCCGCTTCTTGATTATATGTGTTAAGAGCCACGAGTTGGCCAACTTTGAGCTGGCCAAGATAAATAGTGGCGACAGTTTTTCGGCCTTGCTTAATTTATACACAGTTTATTTATAGTTTTTCTGACGAATCTATTGCCAATTTGCAGAAAGTTAATAATAATAACCTTTGATAAAATTGTTACCTTAAGTTGGCCGTCTTCCTAATGAGCCTTTCAGCAAAATTCCCAGGCGTTTGCACATGTCTACGACCCTTTTCAGGGGGTGGAATGTGGGGATTTGGGAGGTGAGAGGTGGGCCGCTCTGCAACCGCAACACAAGGCGTTTCAAATGTTTCCTTTCAAATTAATTAGAAGTTTGCGGTGAGCAAAGCAAAGCGGAGCGACTTGCCTGCTTGCCCTTTCGGCGATGGCAGTCATTCATGGACATCATCATCATCATCATCATCATCGTGATCATCATCCTTATGCTCATTGATGGCAACCGAGTAGGCCACAAAATGGTTTTTGGCCAACAATGAAATCTGAGTTCTAATTGCCGGCACACAAACATATAATTAACTAAATAATGAGATGAGTGGGAAAACGGGGGGAAGTGGAAGGGGAAGGGGGATGGGAATGGGCCTTGTATTTGTATCTTAGCCATTTGGCTGCTGTTAACGGCATCGGTAATTACCTTTGATATGCTCAGCCACACTTGCGGCAGTCGGGGTTTTTCAATTAATGTTGGCAAATGTCTTTCCACAGGTTCTACACTTTGTTTGGCTTTGCAAAAGTTTTTTAATTTATTGGCCATAAATTCAACAGCGCTTGGCCATCATTGGCACCTGCCCGAAACAGTTAAGGTAAATGAACGAACGCACGAACAGAAAGTAAAACATATTTCTTTTGTTCGAGCTTCGAGTTGAATTACATTTGTCTAACTACCTTGTCGAAAGGAAAGGTAAATGATTTTAATTACATTTTATTTACAAATGTTTTCCTTTATATGAAAACTATTCATTAGAAGTTTAAGACTTGTGGTACAACCACTTTTTGTTCTGAAATGAAATGTTTGCATGTCTAAACCAACTCATTAGTTGCCCAAAGGGAAACATGTTATGCTGTTATTAATAATAATTTGGCAAATAAACATGAAATTAATATTATTAATTTAGTATATTGAAAATATTATCCAATTTTGGATTTGTAAAATACGCTAATGGACGGCTAACCACTGACTTATTTCATTAAACATTTAAAGGTACTCAATTTGGTCAAAAAGACCACCGAACAAGGCCAAAAACTTGAGTAAGAATGAGAAAAATTTAGACAAGGGTAGAAATAGACAAAGAGCAACCGATTAACATTTATTGGGTCTGAACTTTAATTTGCCTTGTTGGCCGGAAAGCTTACCTCTCGCCGGCCTTTTGGCCATTTGACATTCGAACTGTGGCCAGATTTATGGGATTGCCAGTGTCGATTAGTTAACCATAAATCTCTGGTGCTTGCTTATGGTCAGCAGCTCAGCCGATTGGCTTGATGACCCCGAACTATATGGATTTCCCTCTTTCCCAGATATCTTAGGATTTCGCTCCTTCCCTGACAGCCAACAAATTTACGAGTCATGCCAGGAATACATTTTGCCTCGTTCGCCATCTTTGCAACATTAACAGGTTAACTCATTTTAAATGAAATCTGCGCTGAGCGAAATATAAATATATGAACAGCAGGAAAGGCGAAGGAAACAGCGCAGGACTACTAATTTGCAAAGTTTTTACGCTGACTGAACTTTAACCCTGCCGCAGGTGTTAAAAATGATTTGCAAAATGCAAAACTTTTCCTTATAAATTCATAGTCGCATATAACTAACAAAATAAGGAGAAAAAGAGGGCCAAACGGTTCGCGAAAGAAGTTAAAATTGCTTAAGTTTTATATACATTTTTCGTTTGCAGCCGTGAAATATGCAAAAAGTTTAATCAAATTCCAGTAAATCGCCAAACCCTAAATCGTACTTTTAAGTTTTTACTGTGTTACGTAAATATATCAAATTAACAACTAAAATACAAATTTTGGAACACAAATGTCCCTGAAAA
Source organism: Drosophila lutescens (assembly GCA_037075285.1). Classification (NCBI taxonomy): domain Eukaryota; kingdom Metazoa; phylum Arthropoda; class Insecta; order Diptera; family Drosophilidae; genus Drosophila; species Drosophila lutescens. Next base: position 1,389,088 of record JBAMCF010001109.1, read on the forward strand.
GTATGCTACTGACCGCAAGATATTTCATGTCAAAAAAGTAGACGTGCCAAAAATAGACAATGAATGCCACTTTATATGAAAGCCAAAAGGATAATTTGGAAACTCCCACGCAATACAAATAAAAACGGGGAAAGGAAAACTATAAAGCGGAATAGAAAGCGGTATTTACATTCCTCTTTCGGCTGGATGTCATAAATCTTGTACACCTGGTTGTGAATGTGTAAACGCCCACACGCTGGCACAGGTAAATTCAGTGCCGAAATATTTAAAGTCTATTTGTTAAGGCCAAGAAGCAAAGGAGAACTGCGGCGAAAAAAGCACGAAAACCTCACCGAATAAAGCCAGAAAAACCGCCAGAACCACCGGAAAAATAAGAAAGAGAGCGAAGCAGTGGTGACGAAAGAGAGAGCATGAAAACCCCAGAGAATCCCCAACAATTTAACAACTGACTTCATGTGAACTAAGCAAACATGCAAGTGTGTGCACACACGAACTCACCTACACACGGGTGCATAAGAGTGGGTGTAAAAAAAAATGGCAGGAAAATTGCAGGAATGAGCAAACGCTCACTCTCCATTTTTCCCTTTGTTCTATGACAGCTCTTGTTATATTTTTTCCCTTTAGCTTTTTGTGCTTTTCTTTATTTTCACGAAGGTTTAATAACAATTCGAGCTTCTTTTCAATTAAATATTATTTTTTCGTTATATTTTGAATAATATAATTCGTTATTGAATTAGTCTTTAAAACAGACTAAAAAAATGGAAAAGTCCAGTAATAATATATTTAACAACCTGATAAAGGTAAATATAATAAAATGAAAATTGATTAATTAACATACCCAAATAGAAAATGGCGTAAAAAAAAAATATATACAAAAAATGTAGCATTTGAGAATGTTAAAAAATTAACATATAATATACACATTTTGTGTACTTTTCTTGGAATTAACATAAAGCAAATTGCCTTTGATGCGCATACAAATCTCACTGTAAAGGCTTAAATACAGTTCCAGTGAAAAGGCAGCGGCCAAAAGCTGTTTCTCTGTTTATCCCCAGAAGTTGTGAGTTATTTAAAAAAAAAATGTTCACACATGAGCCGAAAAAATATTATGCGCTGCCAAAAAGTGCCTCATCCCTGGTCACACGAAAATATTGACAGGCACACGGGGCTTAAGCGAAGATTAACTGCAGTCAGTGTGTGTGCATGCCGTTTTCCAGTCCATATGCACGGCACGTATTTGAATTATGTGTGCCAGTGAGTCCGGAAAATACACAAACGCCAATGTCAGACGAGGCAAAAAATAAATAAATATGAAACCCGACATTCTGAATATTTTTCCCCCGTTTCACTCGAGTGTCGCCGCTGAGAAATCCGCTCAGATCTTCTCCTTTTTGCCCACTGATACACAAATTAGTCACGGCCACGCCCACTAATCATGGCGCCCGGGCAAGGCGGAAAATTGCTAGCCGATTAAATTGGCAATCAAGTGAAAATACATCAGCAGGATGATATTCAGGCAGAGGGGGGCTGTGCGGTAAAGTCCTCTCATCTTTGCTGCCAGTAAAATGGCATAATTACATGTAACTAGCCGAAAAAGTTTACATTTATGAGCGACTGGCGGCTCTCGCCCGTTACCTGTTACCAGTTACCTGGGGGATATGGCGGGGAAATGGGGAATTTCCCGGAACGGAGGAGGGAATAAGCCATCAGCCAAGCGGTGCTATTTATGTCGCCATCAGCGTGGCGGAAAATGGAGACACAGGGAAAACGGCGAAGGAAAAGGGGGGAGTTTTGGGCTGCCAAATGGCTGCGTTGACACAGTTTCCCTTGTCGCCCAGCTGCGTCTGATGCTTTTCCCTCCTGCCATTTTCCGACCCCCTTTTGTGTGAGTGTGTGTATGTGTGTGAAAAATCTGCGGCAAAAAAGGGGCTAGCAAATTATGAATGAAAGATGGCGGTAAAGTTTGCTAAATGGTTACTGGAAAATGTAAAAGACAGGGGTGCAGGAATGAAAAGTGTGGTAGCTGCATTCTTTGGATAATAAATCGCAAGCAACACAATAATAAGAAAACAGTTTTGTAATGGAATTTAACATAACTATTTTATTTAATGGGAACCGCGGGAAATAAAACTTGGATAATAAAGATGTAATATTAAAAAAATGTTAATCATAGTATCGTAGAAATATTAATTAAATTCCATTGGTTGACCGGATCCCAATCCAATTAAAATTTCTGATAGCAAAATCAAAGCGGAGTTGAAAAGTAGCATCTGCGGATGACCTTTTTGCACTTTGACCGTGTTTGCTAAGCTTCACGGGAGATGGAAAAAGAACTCTCTGATTGCAATTGACCTCGAGACTTCGGGCTGCCCTGTCCGTATCCCTCATCTTATCGCTGACGGACAGCTAGGAACGGACAGACATCCAGACACCATCTGGGCATATTTTAATTACCATTTAGGCAAACGTTGAAAAAAGAAAACAAAAAACCGAAAAGCAAAAGAGAACATTAAAAGCCAACTGCAGACGTCTCTGCCCCGCCCCTTGTCCCTTGACCCCTGCCACGCCCCCTTAGCCCCTGACCCAACTGCTGCTTTGAACTTCGCGCTCAACTTTCTGGCTGGCTGTCAAATGGGAGCGAGCGAGATAGCAATGAAATGCGGCAAATGTTGTTCGGAATATTAATTCGACTTTGGGCCGCATTTAAGGAGCTTAATGAACTTGAATCGCGGGACTAAAGCTAAAAATACACAGAAAAATATAAAGTCTAATTCCATAATTGTTTCTTACAAAAAAGGTAATAATCTAAATTTCTGTTATTGTCAAAAAAATATTATTATTAATTTCTATACTCGTATTATCAAAACCAAAATTCCATTAATTTATTCCATTAAATCTCTAAACCAATTTCTTTTCGTGTACTTAGCAATGTGTTTCATTTTGCCCATCAATGTGGGGGAAAAGGTGGCAAAAGGACGGAGAACAAAAACTTTTAATGCCGCATCGTTCTATCCCTCGGTCCCTTGATATTTGTTTATTCTTTGAACTTCTCCAATTAAAAGTAAATATTGTGAGTAGTTTATCTCGATTTCATTCAGAGCCGGGCAGTTTGCATAGCTGGCTCTTTTTGCCCGACTCTCCCCATCCCCATTTTCCCCTTTTCCCATTAACAAGCCAACTTTGCTTGCATTTCGCACGCAATCTAAGACTGCGACTACGTCATTTCCACTCTGGAGCTTTTGCTTTGTATCCGCATCTGTATCTGTATCTGATTTCCACTCGAATCCAGCTCAACTTCGGGGCCAGAAACTTTTCTTTGCGCGTAATTTAATGCCTTTTAAAGCGGCAACGCGGTCCAAACAAGTTTTCGTCTGTCGAAGTAACATCTAATGGAAGCTAAAATGTCTAAAGTGAACGCACTGCCGCGAGTTTTTATCCTTGGGAACCGTAAAGTATTCTTTGACTTTAATATGGTACAGATGGTATGTAATCCTATTTCTAAGGATTTTCCAGTAAATATCTCATTGAAAATATATTCAATTTTAAATAGAAGTCTCTTAAAAATATTTCCATTTTAAGAGCTAAATATTTAAAAGCTTTTCTTTGATTCCACTACGTTTAGCTTTCAAACAAACATCGATTCGCTGGGAATATACAACCTACCATCGCAAAAACGAAGCTCACATCCGCTAATTAGTTTATCTCAAGATTGCAAAGTTCGCTCAAAGTTAGAGCCAAGAGAAAGTGAAAGTTTACTTACTATTCCCGCCCCCTCAGCTGCCTCAGATTCCCCAACTCCCAAACAGACACTCGAAATCACGTTGCAGCTAACAAAAACATGGAATAATTTTATTTACGATTCAACTTTGTAGTCACAAAATCATATGAGTAACTGCCTCAAAAGAAGATGGAGGGGCGGGCAGATATGTAAGGTGCAAAGCATAAAAAATCGTGGTAAAACTTTATGTGCGTATCCCTGAGATGATTTCAGTCAACCGCCCAAGTTAAGTTTACTTTATGGCAGAGGGAAAAAAACACAGAAAGCTCAGAGAATAAAATAATAAAAACGGAAATTAATGTTGGACGGAGGGGCTAGAGGACATGTGTGCGAATAATTTATACGGTCCCAAGATGGAATAAAAAACGAATTATGCTCGGGATACTTTGAAAGTGTTTCATTAGGCTACCTGCAGGTTTTAATCAAGACTGAGACTTTGTTTATTTAAGTTTTGTCTGCATTTCGCAATTTAATTCCACAATTTGCCTGGCATTTGGCTTTCATTTTGGGACTTAAGCTCATTACTAACTTTAATTAAAGGAAACCAGGTGTAAGAGCATTAATGAATGAATTATGACAGACAGAGTTATTGAATTAAGTTGTTTATTTGGGCGGAAATAATTTAATTGGTTAGAACTAAAATTCGGGATTTAAATCGCAGGCTATTTTATGGTATTCAGTTAGATAAATATTTATTTTTTTTATTTAAAAGCTAATATTAATTTTCAGTATATACATATATATATATACAATATATACATTTTTGCATCGAAAACCTTATACTTTACTCATTTTTGGCAAACGCTTGGTAGAATTTTTCTTGTTTTCGGTGACCCTTTAAAGTGCTGCCCAGCGATTTTCTGGGACTGGAGTGGCCCGCCCTGTGCCCACTTGACTGCAACGGCCTTGGTCCGCTCCATACCCCTCTCCACCCCATTCCCTCCTCCCTTCTCCACCGGACCGTCTCATTTCCATCGTTTTGTCTCCGCTCCATTGTTCGGCCACCAGCTCGTTTGGCCTTTGCCTCGGCAGCAACTCATTAAAAATTCCATTTTCATTTCGCCCATCATCCATTTTGATTTCATAGTCGAGTGGATGGCGCTGGGCGGCCTGGGCTGCAGTTGGATTCTGGTCGGATTCGCTGGAATTGGATGAGTTGGGTCGATGGGGTTGCCAACTGCGCGTCGCGCAATTTCAAAGTGTTTACTTTCTTGCACATTGATTTCGATGGGACTTTCACTTTGGCTTTCGCCCTCTGCATTTTAACGCTGGCAATTTGATATTTTATTTAAATAACCGCCGCCAATTCGGCCACCGAATTTCTCTGCGAATTTTTGAACGCCCTCGTAATTAAAAAATAAATATATGAATTATAAAGTTTTTCCAGCATCAGCTTAAATCTCTTTTTTTTCGGGCCGGCAAACATGAATGAATCCATATGCAGCCTTATTGGAAATTGAAGGGGAAAGCGGAAAACGGTTGCCGCAGTTAATTATTTGCCCTGCCAGTTTGGCGAACGTGACGTATACGTAATTTTTATCCCGCCTCGCTCACTGATGAATTGTTTGCCCAGCACTCAATCAATATATGTACACGGAACTCATATGCATGTAAATATGCATATATATTAATACGCGATTGTGTATTTGCACTCGCGTATGCTTAAATAAATTTGGTCATTAATTTTTAAGGCTAACAACCGAATCGATATGGGGACTCAGAGCGTATTTCTTCTGCGGGGTAAATTAGCTTGATTTGAGTTTTGCAAATGTATCTGTCAATTAACCGCATTATTTATACATAATAGATTAATTAGGTTTTTTAAATAAATTTCCATGGTTGAAACTTTGAACATAATTAATGTTATCAATTACTAATCTCGTTCAATGAAAATTGAAATTAAATCGAATAAAACGCCATCGGGCGAATTCAACAACTTATTTATAGGAATCATAAATATAATCCTTGGGCCATTTTATTCAATAAAATAAATGATTTATTCACTGATTAGAGTTTTTTTTAGGTGGCAATTTAAATCCGTAGACTTTAAAGTCACTAAAAGTAAACAGGCAAACACATACAATTTTATTTAAATTTTCAAACACCAAATTAAGCTAACCAAGATGGACAAGATAATGATTTGCATCATTGGATCAGGAAACTGGGCAACGACCATAGCCAGAAATGTGGGCAGGAATGTGATGAATTCGCAGACACTTGACGAAAAGGTGCCCATGTATGTGTACGAGGAAATTGTTGACGGTCGCAAGCTCACCGAAATCATCAACACCACCCACATAAATGCCAAGTACATGCCGAACTTTGAGCTGCCGCCAAATATTGTGGGTGCACTTTGATTGAATGACAATATGTTAAATATTTCCTTTAATTAACCAGGTAGCCGTGGATGATATTGTGGCCACGGCCAGGGATGCGGATATCATAATATTTGCCATTCCGCCGACTTTCGTCAGTAGCTGCTGCAAAACTCTGCTGGGAAAAGTCAAGCCCACGGCCCACGCCGTTTCGCTGATCAAAGGATTCGAGCGGGGAGATGATGGGCAATTCGTCCTGATATCGCAGATAATTATGCGGCAGTTAAAGGTTATATTCTAAAAATATTCAAGATTTTAATAGAGAATTGTGTGTTTGCTAATATAAAAAGTTGTTCAACTTTGGAAACTACAACAACTAAACTATCTATTTAATAATTTTAAAATTTAGGAACCCCTATATCATTAATTTTTTGATTCCATTTTTTTTTTTTTTTCTTTATATAGATCCCATGTTCCGTCCTGGTGGGCTGCAATTTGCCCTACGAGCTGGCTCATGACCACTTTGCCGAGGGAACTGTTGGCTGTCGGGATCAGAAGTATTATCGAGTGCTGCACGACATCTTTAAGTCACCCACCTTCCGTGTGGTGGTTACCGAAGATGCAGATTGTGTGGAGATCTGTTCAACTTTGAGGGTGAGTTTCTCAATTAAAGAACTTACACTTTCCAAAGGACCCAGTTTTCTTGTTTGTAGAACATAATAGCCTTTGCTGCTGGCTGTTCAGATGGAATGGAGTTGAATGAGAACACAAAGGGCGGTATTATTCGGAGGGGATTTTTGGAGATGCTGCAATTCGTGGATGTTTTCTATCCCGGCTGCCGCATGGGAACCTTTTTTGAGTCCTGCGGAATATCCGATTTGGTCACTAGTTGTTATGGTAGCTCTATGAATTTTACTTAGAAAAATAAAATATTTTTTCATATATATTTGAAGGATAATATTTACGAACTTAAACCCATTTCTTCACCAGCCAATCGCAATCGAAAGTTGGCCGAAGCTTTTGTGAAGACAGGAAAGCCTCTGAGTGAGCTAGAGCACATCCTGATACCAGGACACGAGCCACTGGGTCCAGTGACAGCTGAACTGGTGCATCACATGCTGAAAAAGAAGGGCTTGGAGGACAAGTTAGTTATACAATCAATGCACTTTCAACTCCACCCACCTAAACATACTTTCCTGTTTTTCCCAGATTTCCCCTCTTCACATGTGTTTACAGGATCTGCACTGGCGACTATCCCCTCCATCGTCTGGTGGAAACTCTGATCAAAGCACGCGAGGACATGTAAGCAGGACCTCCCTGGAATCCCTTGCCGATCTAGTAGTAATAATAACTTTTCCTGCAGCTTTCACCCGCTTCATACTTTCCAGCTCTGAGAAGGTCTTCATTTAATGTTTAATGATATTTAAAAATAAAAACCAGAACAACCGAACAACACAGAAATTTGCTTTCCTTAACCGTTTAGCCGACAAAATGGAGCACATGAGTAGGGGCTTTGTCTCGGGATATATACAAACGAGTATGTATATAAAGTATTTGCCAGCAAATGCGGCAGGACGCTCATCTCGATGTTCAAACAAAGCCCCTCAACATTTGTATTGTGCGTCTTTTCTTGCTGCAGTTCAAGTATTCCTTTTGCGGAGAGAGTGCACTCCATTGAATGCACCAACGCTCCGAGCATAGCAAAAAACAACGGAAATCACTTCAGTCGGGGATCCGGAATCCGGATCCGGATGAATGGAAAAGAAAGCCGCCCGCTTTTCCATCTCATTGTTTTCCACGGCTCAACTATAAATTTATGTGTGTTTCTCGGTGTCCGGTAGTTTTTCTTTATCCTTTTTTTTCATTTTTCACCATTGTATTGGGGCTGAAGTGCTTTCCAATCGGAATTGAGGAAATGGGAGCAACCACAGGAGGACTTGTGGAGATCTCAACAATAGTTCATTGAACTATATGTCGCCTTTAGCTCTATATGCCAACACAGGTTTGTTAGCCAGTCAACGATAGAACCCATAACGAAAACATCTAATTCTGAGTAACAGCTCCTGAAAAAAAAAATATATTTAAAAAAAAAAAAGTAAAAATGGACAAAAATATAAGAGATCTCGTGAACAAAAACCATAATGTATTCCAGACTCGTTTTGTGTACCTTTCGGTATTAGTGTTTCTTTTTTTTGCATTCTTGTTTCTCAACAACAACAACAACAATAAACCTGATAATGTTGCCTCTTGTCAAGAATCAGGAAGATTCATACACATGGTGAATGAGATCTATTACTTTTTCCGGGAGCATGAAAGGCCCAAGGAAGAGGGCAACTCTTTGGCAAGAATCTTCAATTATCTGAGGTGCAAACCATCTTCATAAAAAAACACGAGCGGATCCTTACATACATTCGTTCGTTATGAGTTCGTTAAATGGCAATTTCCTAGACAACAAAACGGGATTTATTATCCATTCTGGAGAGATGAAGGGACCAAACTGGAGCCAAAATCGTTCTACTATATTTTGAAAGAACATAGACCTATCTCAAGACCTAAATAATCAGTTGGATCTTCACAAACATAACATGCAAATTAGTTCGTTAATTGGAAATAGTTGATTTCTGTTTATATTTTTTAATACTAAGACTCGGACTCCTAAACAAACTCTGGAACCAATACTGGAATGATTTAAATGCCCAATGCAAAGATGGCAAAGAAAAACTTCTCCTAAAAACACAGTTGGATATTTACAAGTAATGCCGGATAATGATTTCTTTAACTAAAAAATTTCTAAATCTGCTTCCTTTTCTTATTTCCAAGATTCAGGCTCGTCAACCTCCTTAATAACTATTACTGGCATGATGAAAGACCGAACCTGAAAGTGGAGAAGAAATCTGAATTAAAAGCCTCTGGAAATGTCCAAACACCAAAATTATTTGCAACTTTACAACTATTACAAATATTTTCGTCAATTGGCAAACGTTTTAATCTGTTCACTGCCCATAAAAGTCAGTTTTGAAATTGTTATTTAATAAATGATTTATGCAATTCATTTAGTTGTCGGCTTTGCGATTTCGTGCGAATTCTTTCAGGCATAATTAAATCAAAGCGTCAAAGGCGGTAATCAGTGGGCGGGGTAGGGGGAGGGGCGTGTGATTGCATCCGGATTATGTAAACGGATTAGTTCAAATTTCGAAATTGTCCAAATTGATTACATTAGCAAACAACATTTAATCCGTGCCGAATGACAATTATTGTGTGTGATTGCATTTTGTGATATATTTTTTAATGCATAGCTCGTGTGAAACATTATGTAGGAATATAAATTATTTATTAAAATATTTTTAAAATGATTGAAACTGGTCGAGGAAAACCGATTAGTAGAAAAAGAAGCGAGAGAGAAATGCACAAACAATATATCATAAGATTATGGGTATTGATGAAATCATTTTCTTCATTATTCCTGCATATATTATTTTTCAGATATATTAATGCAAGCCACATTACGCACATTCAGTCCAGTGGCTTTTCAATTTATTTGGAATTAATTTTTTTTGTGTTCTGTAAAACATGGCAAATGTTTTCCATTTCAATTGGTTTATTAGTTCATTTCAGTTTTGCAGTTTCAGTTTAGGCAAGCATACAGCAAATATTCAGCTTACGTGTTGGATGCGTGCAGGTGCAAAATAGGTAGCTAAAAATGAAAATGAAATGGAAATTCCCGAAACGAAACGAAATCAAACTCGGTCTGACTACGGGTAAACAAATATGCCTGGGGTCCCGGGCATACAGAAAAAGCTTTGGAAATTTGCATATCAGGTGGGGAAACCAAAGCCCATACCTTGTTGCACTTTTCAGTGGGTTGAAACTGGGTTTTCGGGCGGTATTTCCTTGCTACCGCTTTCCTTTGCCGATAATTACACGGTAAATTTGGCAAAATGTGACGTCAAATTGCAAACAAGACGCCAGTGAAGACCCCAAACAAGTTGCACGTATCTAAAAGCAATGTATCTATGCATCCCCACACCCATACATTCGCCGGAAGAAACACAGATACGATGTATACGGGATCCACACAGATACACCTTTACAAAGAGGCAGTAGCGCAAGCACTTCAAAAAATAAATAACAATTTGGTACGTTACACACGTCTCGGCTTATGCAAACGTATCTGCAACTTGTTCTCTCTACTGCTCTCTGCCTGTCCCCCCTCCTCCTAAAAGAATGCTTCATTTCATGACCACCCACTTGGCAAATAGAATATACACACAGGACATGCACAGGACGACTGACGGGAGAGGCCCTCGGAATGGTGTTGTTTGTTGATTCGGTTATTCCTCCTGCCTGTTGTTTGCCCTCAAATTGAACAAATAGCTAAAACAATCCTCGCTAGAATAGATATCACTGGAATGGTATAAGGAAAACCGAAACAGAAGATCGGAAACTATAAAATATATGTATTTTGTTTTATGAATGAAGAAAGTGCATTCAAGATACATATATTATTGGCAACCAGCTTTATTTAAACAAAATAGTATTACATTTCTATCTTGTTTTAAATGGAAAACAAATTTTATTTATGTGGTACAGGGAGATCCGAAATAGAGTATCCAAAATTGTAATTTATTTTATTTCTGGAGGAAAATTTATTGCAGATTTAATGTACCTACTTAATTTTCTTATAATAATTCTTATAATATAAACCTCAAAATATTAAACTGTTTACCAATTTTCTTGTTTTAAATTGAGGTTACAAATTTTTTAATAACTTCCCCTTAGTATTACTTGTCGTTTTTGTTTTTTAGCCTTTTGCCAGCTAAAACCAAACCTAAAACCAACAATCTTTGGATTCGGGCTAAATATTATGCCCGTCTGTTTGGGAAAAATTTGCAGTTACAGAATAAAATTTGTTGCAGAAATCGGAAAACAAGGGAACAGAGTGTGAGTGGGTCTTGAGTCTTGGGATATTGCCATGGATCAGCTGTCGATCAACCAGAAGGTTTTCATCCGCCGTTCGGATGGCCGAGTTCACTTGGCGGGGATTGTCAAGCTGGAGGGCGGTGCCAGCAATCTGGTGACGGTGGAATGGCCCGAAGGACATGCGGTGAGGGGCAAGGAGCTGCCCCTGGAACTGGTGGTCCTGATGAATCCCCAGATCTTCGATCCGCCCCGTTGCAGCGGCACACTGGCCTCCATACCGCCGCGTTCCATGAAACAACGCATGGCAGCCGGGAGTTTTCCGCCTCGCCTAGCCACTGCCACGCCCCGCCAGGTGGCGCCACCCAGTCGAGAGGACGATGTGGTGCTGCAGGTGGAGAGGATGCGAAAGCAACGGGAACGAAGGCGGGAAACTCAGGCGCAGACTCGTCAGCGGCGTGAGCAGGAAAAGAGCGAGGATCCGGGGAATCCCAACTGGGAGATAGCCAGGATGATACGATTGCAGCGCCTGAAGATGGAGAGTCCGGCTGTCAAGAGTCGTACTACCAATAAACCCGCCAAGGAACACCAGATTGTGGTTTGTGTGCGAAAGAGACCGCTGAGACGCAAGGAGCTCGCAGATCGGGAATTGGATGTAGTGAGCATTCCTTCAAAGGATATGCTAGTGGTCCACGAGCCTCGCAAGCATGTGAACCTGGTCAAGTTCCTGGACAACCACAGTTTCCGCTTCGATTATGTTTTCAATGAGGATTGCTCGAATGCCACGGTATATGAGTTCACCGCACGCCCCTTGATACGACACATTTTCGAGGGCGGCATGGCCACCTGCTTTGCCTACGGACAGACCGGAAGTGGTAAGACCCATACGATGGGTGGCCAGTTCACCGGAAGGCAGCAGCAGAGCTCTATGGATGGAATCTATGCAATGGCCGCCAGGGATGTGTTTTCCTGTCTGAAATCTCCCACCTATGATAGCTTGAAACTAAAGGTCTCCTGCAGTTTCTTTGAGATCTATGGCTCCCGAGTCTATGATCTCTTGATGCCGGGCAAACCGCAGCTGAGGGTCCTGGAGGATGGCAACCAGCAGGTGCAAGTGGTGGGCCTAACTGAGAATCCCGTGAAGAACACTGGCGATGTTTTGGCCCTACTCGAGATGGGCAACAGTGTTCGAACCTCGGGCCAAACCTCTGCGAACTCCAAATCCTCCCGTTCCCATGCTGTCTTCCAAATTGTGCTGAGATCCTCGGCGAATGAGCGTTTGCATGGGAAGTTCTCGCTCATAGATTTGGCGGGAAATGAAAGGGGAGCGGACAATAGCTCAGCGGATCGTTTGACCCGCCTGGAAGGATCGGAGATCAACAAATCGCTGCTGGTCCTGAAGGAATGCATTCGTGCCCTGGGCCGCCAGTCGGGTCATTTGCCCTTTCGCGGCTCCAAACTAACTCAGGTTCTGCGCGACTCCTTTATCGGGGGCAAGAAGGTCAAGACCTGCATGATAGCCATGATATCCCCCGGCCTGCACTCGGTGGAGCACACTCTGAATACCCTACGCTATGCGGATCGGGTGAAGGAATTGACCGTGGAGTGTGTATCGCCAAAACGACTGATGAAGACAGCTGCCAACTTTGAAAGCAGCTCCATGCCAGATATCGTACGGCAATCCCAGAGTGAGAGAACCTATCCATCTGCCTCGTCCCCTTCGCTGCCAGGAGTGGGAAATCAGTCGAATACAAAGAGAGGCGTTGTTGACACCACCAATGATTTAAATACGAACCAGGGAGGGGAGTCTGAAACTAACCATCCCACTTCCGGTCGACAGCTGATCCAAAGGAAATCACGACGCGCCCAGGAAGCTTCCATAATGCTGGCCAAATCCCTGGCTCAATTCCGAGGGCACAACTTTCCCTAGATCTTAAGAAACAACACCCACCAGCGATTTCTACAACAATTTCTTTCTTACCATTGTCAAAATTATGTGTACATAATAAAGCGAAAGAAAAGGTTATTTCTTTAGTTACATTTTATTTAAACTATATTATACAGGAAATAATGAAAATAATATCCATATTTGCATTTTCATTTACAAAAAAATAGTTTTTTTAAAACAAAAGTGATAAATTTGTTAAACAACTAAACCAGAAAATTAAATTAGTTTGTAGGTTTCTGTCTGTTTCTTGAAAAGTTAAAAAAATTAAATACTTCTTATGAAAACCATTAAATGTAAGTAAAGTAAGTAAATGCTCATTCCAACCGCTCAAAAAAAAATTTAGCTAATAAATTAAATGAAACCTGGCAACGAAAGTCTATTGAAGGAGGACTTCATTTAAATTTCCCCTTAGTAATCTCCGCCGATTGAGGACTGTTCAGGACACTTATTCCGGCGTCTTAAAATTGTCACCTCGCTCCCCATTTTTTTTTTGGCCCAGTTCATTTGTAGGCCAACCTGCTTCCCGGGCTTATGGTCCTAGCCCACTTCCACTTCCAATTCCACTGCCATTTCCATGTCCTTCGACCGAAACACACGTAGCTGTTGGTTCATGTGTGTGACTACATTTTCCTATGCCGAACTCAAACTAAGCGCAAATATTTTCCGCATAGTTGCGCATTAAGCCAAAAACTTACTTTTCCTCACAGTTTTTCTGTGGTTTTTTTCGTGTGCAGGAACGGAAGTGGGGAAGTGGCTCCTTTGACAGCTGTCAATATACAATATTGGGGATTATGATGGTGCCAAGACACGTCTTACGACAAAGCTTTGTGTCAATATATTAAATTATGGCTTAGGGCGGCTTTTCCCTAACTCCCCGCCCTCTCGCTTAACTTTTTGGCATTTTTTCGCGCAAATCCGCACATAAATGCTTTCGGGCCGAATGAATATGGATGAAGCAGCAAATTTTGTTATTCCTGCGCATTTGACACAAATTGAAATAGTGAGAAATGTTCCTAAAAAGCTGTCACTTGAATTATTTGGTCTGCATAATGCAAATGTCAATTATTTGAACTACAGATATTTTTCCAGGATTTATAAAAATATTACAGTCGCTATTATAAGAAAATATTGTTTTAATTTAAACGCTTATTTGTTATCCACACTTTCCTAACTGCAAAACTTTCTTCAATTATAAACCTACAATTGGATTAAAACTTCTTGTTATTTTCGAAGGCTTCCATCTTTACCTGTCAACAATTTAATGTTTGAAATTTAATTTCAAGTCCCTGCTGTCTTTCGCATCGTTAATCAAAAGCGTCTTTAATCTTATGTCAAGTTATGTAAATAAACAATTACGAGCGTTTATATATGCACACTCACACAAGCGTTCAAACAAACCCACACACACACACAGTACACACAAGAGCACAAATTTTGCGGCTTAAAGTTAATTCATTTCGCAAGTGTTTACCTAACCTGGCATTAAAACGGCTAGAAAGACATACGCCCACGGGATGATGGCATGTATGTATTATATATTCCCCAGAACTCCCCACAACCTTCGCATTCTAATACGCCATTAACATAGCTACCTAAATAAGTAAGTAAATTCGATAAGCACATAGATACGCACCCACACACACACTGTGTGTAAACGAAACCGGAAGGAAGCGCGTTCAGATTCAGCGGAGTGCAAACATTTCAATTTGGGGAAACTGATAAGTCCTATAAATGTAAACTTAACGTTGGCTAAACAAATTTCCACAGAATCACCAAATCCCCGACTCCCCCGCACAAAAGTACCGAAATAACTCAAACACATCTTCTGATTGAAGGCTTAAAGCATTTTCGAGCACAGCTTCGCATCCATTGAGTATCGATTACTTTGTGTCTAATGCACTTTGGCAACTCTGGAGGGCTGCAGCTGAAGAACCCGCAGCTCTATTGCTTTGTCCCGCTTTCCCACCTCTTGAAAATGCTATCGAAACTACTGTGCGTTGGCCAGGAAAACTTTGCTCGCGGCAGTCGGAAAAGTGAGAGGCACTAATGGCTTCAGCTGGAGGATATTGGAAAATTGAGAAATATATCTAAAAGTGGAAAGCTATGATAAGAGCTGAATGTAATAAAAACTAAAAGAGAGAAAATTATCAAATTTGCTTTGTTTTTATCCAATAACGATAGTGAAATTTCCAAAAATAATTGAACAAGTCCATGGATCTTTGCTGATGAGCTTGTGATGACTTCCCAAATTAAACATATGTTATTAGTGAACCCATGTAAGTTGTTTACAAAATGTTTAATAAATAAGAAAAATCTAAGAAAAGTTGTTTGATTAAGTAACTTACACAAGCGATTGTAAAAATGTTTGTTTTCTTATGTACCCTTACATTTTAATTTTGTTGTATTTATTCATAATTTATAAAAAATGTATAAAAGCAATTCTTAGATTTAGAAAGCCTTCCACTACCCCAAAAGTTGCAATCTTCAGTCAATAGAAATTCCCGACAGTTGGACAAGCAAATACAAGTAAACTTTGCCCAAGCACATATACACATACACTGCGCGTCACCAGATTAGCGCCCCCTTGGTGTTCTCGTTTGAAGTGAAATATTATCAAAACTATTAAAGATTGAACTGTACAATTATTTTCCAATATAATTTGATTTATTGTCTAAATAAAAACATATACTAGAACGCAGTTGGAATTTGTATAGATTTTTATTAAATTAGAAACTAAAGAAACATTTTTATTTGGAAGAAAAAACTGCGTCATCAGGATAGCGCCAGCTACGTTAACTTAACTTTTTTCGATGAATTTCTTACAAAATATTATCTTTAACAATTTTATGATTAAGTTAAAGCATTTTTAAGGAATATTAATAATGGGTTGCCCCTCCCTTGTTTACAAGGACTTCGCAAACTCGATTGGGGAGAGAGTCATACAATTTTTTTTAGATATTCCAACGTTATTATTGACCAGGCCTGTTTTATACTGGAAATTAAATCCTCCTTGGTGGCATATTACTTGCCACCCTCGAACACCTTCCTAGCTAACCATCCCCAGACGTTTTCTATTATGTTCAAGTCTGGGGAGTATGGGGGCCACTCCAGGACACTCACATTTTCCTTTTGAATCCACAGTTTTACGGTCCTGGCTGTGTGGATTGGGGCATTGTCGTGCTGAAAATGCCATTTGAGATTTCCAAATAAGTTATTAAAAACGGAAAATGCAGTTTTTAGAACGCAATTGTAATTTTCCGCTTTCATCTTTGGGGTTAAAAACTGCAGTTCGCAGTTGCCATAATAGGATATGGCTCCCCATACCATTACTCCACCAACCCGGCTATGTAAGCGATCCAGATGATGCTCTTCCTTGCGTGAATCGTAGAAATAATAATTATATCCGTCAGGACCCTCTAGGTTAAATTTTTTTTCGTCTGAAAATACGACGTTATGCCACTCGTTGGACCATGTCATATGCGTTCGAGCAAACTTTAGGCGGAGTTCTTTTCGCACTTTCTTAAGAGGTGGCTTTTTTTTTAGTTTTAGCCTCTTTAAATGGTCAGCTTTCTTGATCACTCTTAAAACAGTCGATTTGCTTGCCTTAACACCATATTTTTCTATTATTTTGGCGGTAGAGTCGTGGGAGTTGGACGCCTCTCGGAGTATAGCCCTGCGATCTGCTGAACTAATAACACTGTTATTTCCTCTTTTGTAATTTTTTCCATAGGTTTCCTTATTTTGAAGAAAATTTGCAATGGTTTTGCGATGTCTTCCCTTTTTTTCGGCGATTTTGTGAACAGAAAGTCCACATTCATTGAACGCTACGATTTTCGATTTTTCCTCCGAAGATAAGATTGTTACTCTGCCCATATTGTGTGTCAAATTAAAGAAAAATGTTTAATTTAACAGCAAAAAATAAATGGTTACTGTGCTCAGCAAATTAAGAAAGATATTTAAATTTTTATTTGGAGGGCGCTAATCTGATGACGCAAATCACGTGCAGACTTTTTTGGCGAAAATAGAACAAAGTAGATTAAAAATGTAACGATTAATCTCACATGCTTCATTTTATTCTCAATGAGAGAGATACCGTTTAATTACATATAGCAAAACAAATTACAAGTTTAAGAGCAATACAAAAAGAGATAGGAGAATTCAAAGAGAAGAGTAACAGGTGGCGCTAACCTGGTGACGCGCAGTGTATGTCGAACCTGAAAAAATGGAGCTTGAATGGCAAGTTGAAACCATTTCTCCCCCCGTTCGGTAGTTCATTCCTCATTTTGCTGAAGTCATGGCAAAATGTTTACAATGATAATTGTCCTGCTCGGTCCTTGTCGTTGTCATTGTCCAGCCAATAAATTCTTGGCAGCTGCATGTTTGTTAAGCTCATGGCTCAATCCTTTCGCCCCTTCTGCCACCCCCCTTCGCCATTTCACCAGCTCACCACGACCATGTTGTTTGTCCTGTTTTGGCCACTGGCTATTGGTCGAGTGGGTGGCTTTGGGTGATGTCCTTGTTTTGTTTGAGTCGATTCCTGTCCCTTGTGTCGACGCTTCAACCGCTTGGCCCTCAGCTCGGGGCGAATTATTTATGTCTCGCATTACAAATGCAGTTAAAACAATTGTCCGGGAAATGAGATTTTCATCTTTTGCGAGTGAGAGTGCCGGTGCATTCCCATGCGGAAATTGATGGCTCAAATGAATTTCCGAGCTTAGAAACTTGAATTTCCATAACTCCGCATTGGCTGCCTTAAAGGCCTCTTGCAATAATTGAAATGTCCCTACTTAAGCTCCCTTTCCTTGGTGTATACATAGTGTGATATATCCTTTAATCCGGGCCAGTCCTGCCTGCCAGTTGAGAAGTCCAGTTGTGAAGGAGGGCGTGGCCCCTTGTCTTAACCCAAATTGTTCGCCATTAAGCCGTCAAGTGCTAAACATGCAAGCGATTCTCAATCCCGCCTCGCCTTTTCTCTCCGTCTCTGTCTCTTACTTTCTCACCAACTCTGTCTCTTTTCTTCTCTCTGTATATTTCGCGTGCCGCTATATGGAAAACGTTGCAGAGAAATGTGCCAAGATAAAAACCAACTTTGCATATTTACTAACCCTGTCAGATGTCGGTGGAAGTCTATTAAAAATGGTGTGAGATCAACACGGAAATGTGCTGGGGATGTTTGATTTCAATTTTCACTGAGTCATTATTTAGCACGACTTCATTTGGGTTAAGTAACTTTTAAAAAACTATTTATTTGGGAAATAAAAGGCAGCTGGAGAAAGGCAGGGTGTTGGTAATGGCGGCATGACAACTGTTTAAAGCTTAACTAACTGTCTGAGTTTATTATTTATAGCAAAACTGTAAGTATAAACATTTTGATTCAACATAAAAACTCACTATGACTTTTTTAAATAATTTTATAAAGTGGAAATTAAAGTAAGTGTCCCAATCGCTTTCGACGACTTTAGAATGTGTCTGGCGCCCACATCTAACAATATTTCGGAAAAGTCCAATTACAATTTTGTTGGGTTTATGAATACCTATCGAAATGTAGAATAAATTGATCAAATCGGATCATAGATTAAAAAGTTATGAGCAAATAATGAAATTCAAGCAGTGCAAGCAATTCCTTTGCTGCATGCGTATCTCCATCTCCCTCGCTCTTCCTTTAGTTAAGTAACGGGTATCTGCTAGTCATGTTACTTGACTATAGCGTTCTCTCTTGTTTTGATTTTATAAAGACGCACTTTTTCTTTTCATAATATTATCTTTCCTTGGGTTAAAAAAAATCTCACTCAGTCCGTTAAGACCGAATTTAAGCGCAAAAACCCCAAGGAACCTAACAAACATCCATTCTGCTGCACTGCCATGTCCTTGCATATGTGTTGGTGGGTGTGTTTATGTGGCAGTGTTTGTTTGTCACGCTAACCTCAAAATTGCCGCCAACAATTTAACAAGCAGACGTTGTGTGAAAAATATGTCAAACAGAAGGCGAGGGCGGTGACATTTTGTTCGCTTTCTTTTTTCTGCATACGAAAATTGCGTTAGCCCGCACACAAACATGCACACACATATTCCCCACAGTCGAGTTACCAACATAAAAAGTGGCAACACACACACACAAAAACAGTTTGCCAGCCACGTTTTGAATTATGCATGTCTGCCACACATGACTCGAATTTTCCCACCCGCTTTCGGCCCAGCGAAGCTCCTCTAACACTCCTTCTAACGCGAAGAAAAATATACATATTCACAAAAAATGAAAATGACAAAAAGAAGCCAACGGCCCGAAACTATTCGTGGCCGCTTTTCCTTGCAGTTGGAGGGTGGGAAAGTTTGGGGGGGAAAAGCCAGCCGAGCAGGAAGGATGTGTTCGGATATTATGGTTCCCCAACCTCATAATGGCTGAATTCGGTGTCTGTCTGCAGCCTGTGAAACCTGCAGCCACTCCAAACTAACATGTTGCCGACCTCAACCGGCTGGCAGGCACCTTTGATTGCCCCAAAATGTCCAAGGCTAAGTGGATTATGCATCTTGCCGGAGCTCGAGCAAAAAGGGAGCTCATTTCAAAGCCAATTACCTTTGCATGCGAAGAAATGGTTTTGTAATGAAGTTATCTGTTAATGGGGTATACTTAATAAAATACATGGAATTTATTCCATTATTGTAATTTTTTTAATATATTTAATTATCAGTTTTCACTTTGTTTTAGTGTCAAATATCATTTACACAATTTCAAGCAAATCATTTTTAAGTCTATGCAATTTTGTTCCAAAATTATCACTCATACGTAATGTTGCCTTTGATAAAAAATGTATTTTAATCCAGACGGGGCGGCGTATGTTTTTTATCTCCTACGGGAGAAAGAGGAAACAAATTGTTGGTACAATGTTGTACTGGCATACATGTTGTATGAGTAATTTTTAAAAGGGCTTTGACACCAAAGAACCAAAAACCTAAATAAGAATAATAAAAATAATATCTTTTTCGCAAATAATAGTAAATTTTGGCTTAAAGCTAATTAGTGTTATTTTATGGTTTTACAATTGAGAGAAAAAAAGAATTAACCAAAATTATCTTCATTAAAACAATCAAAGAAGAACGAAGGACTGACTTTAATTGAAAACCAATCGATAGCCTGAAAATAACTTTTGGCCATTACATCACAGCCGACTGATTGGGCCAAGTTGCAAATATAATTACTGGTAGAAAGCCAACAGGAGCAGAGAGAGTGGAAAGGAGTGGAAAAGAGGCCGGCACAAAACAGTAATTAAATGGAAAACGCACTCGAAGAGTCAGGCGAGCTGAGCCGAGCGGAGCTGAGCTGGCAAAGCGAGACCAACTTGTGCAAGGCACTTGACTTTGGGCCACAATCGCGTGACTTTGAGCCAGCCCCTCAAAACGCTTACAAATACGAACACAAGTGCCGCTCAAGTATGAATTTATTTATACGTAATGCGTATACATGATTTCTTTTTATAATTTTAATTTGCGGCAACCTTGGCCCGAACGATAAGCTGGTGGCCTTGGGTGTGGGATATACACAGCAAAGAAAACCATCTTTGGGGTAAGGGTCCTGAGTTGATTTTGAGTTTTTTGCTGGCTGTTGAATAATAAATGCCGCTATTGATTTCCACCATACCGAAATACCCAGAACAGAAAACAGGGAGCTCAAAAATAAACCAGAAAATTAAACTTCAGCCGGAAACGGAAGATGGCGAAACTTTATTGACTCGCTTCGGTGCCACAAATTTACTTCCTCATCCGGGATGTGGAATCCTGGGATCCTGGGGAAAACAGGGGCAGCCTAGAGGAAAGTTGTCGGCTTAACTTTACGATCTTGGCACTTGTTGTTACGCCTCAAACAACATAATTTGGCCAAACAGCAATCAACTCCCTTCCACACACCATATTCATATGTCAGTTGGCCAAAAACGGAAAAAAATCAAGCATAGAAGGAAAGAAAGAAAGTCTTCCGATTGTCAAAATGTAATAAAGTGCAAACAGCAGCAGAAAATAATGTGAACACATAAAAATAAGCAAAAAGTTTCCCTCCTCATTTTTATACATATAGATTGGTGTCGACCCTGGCACTTTCCCCTCCGATTCCATTGTTTTATATTGTTTACCCTTTCTGCCGGGGGGAAAACTTGAACTTGGCATTGACAGGGCGTGGATTGTGGGGCATTCCTATCTTATCAACGGGAAAGTAGAAAACTTTCCTCTCACCACTCGGCCTTTGTTAGACACTTCCGCTGACAGGCCCCCAGAAGCAATATAAGCTGTTATTATATGTTTAATTAAGCCAAAACTTTTGTAGCCTGTTGAGATCCGGAAGAAGGGAATTAAATGCTGGAATTTTGCCCAATTTCTTACTTTAATTTATTTAATTTTGCTTACAGATTCACTTATCAATATTTTATAGAAATTCTACATCCCTTTGTTTATTTATAAATTGCCTCACTTGACCTGATTGAATACACCTCAGGGAGTTATTAAATTTCCTATTTTCTTGTGAGACCTTTAACTTTTTGACACACTTAGCTTAAATGTTGACGAATAAAAAACTAAAACGCAAGCGATTATTTATATTTTAGAGTCGTTTAAAAATTAAATTTCATTCAATTGAGTTTGATTCAATACAGCCCGAGGGTGAAAAACCCACAACAGAAAAGTGGTTGGAAAATTGTATTGATTTATTTGGCAAACTTTTGCTTGTCTTTGGGGAAACTTCAAATGCTAAAAACATCTTTCAACTTTACTTTATTGGTGTGGATATGCAAACGCTGCCAACCAAATATTTTTCCACTAAAAAACTTTTCCATTTTATTCCATTCGCTGCCGTCGATTTAATTTGCGGCCGCCGCAATTTCGCCACAATGGCGAAAACAAAAATTTTTAGTTGCGGAAAAAATTGAGGGTTCGGTTTAGGTTAACGGCAACTTATGCAAATGCCTTATGCAGCGGAGGATCTTCAGACCGCCCCCTATACCTTCCTTATAGTTTTCTCTTTTTCGCTGGCTGAGGAAGAAGTCAAATAGAAGGGAAAAATAAAGCAAACTTTTTGTTAGTTCGGTTTAAGTACCGTGGAAAAGGTTAAAGGGGTCTTTTTTCAATGGGCGGTTAGAGGGGGGTTAGAGTGGGGTTAGGGCAAGCAGGGGTCAGTAGTGCTTGACTCTGCAGCGAATGCCTTTTGTTTCCCAAAGAAATACCCACAAAATGGCATTTTGGTTTGCTCAAATAACTCAGATGGCCGAAGACGAGAAGAAAAGAGGGAAAATATTTCCCTCATTTGCATTTTACAAGAAGCTTTTCCGGCCAGCCCGGGAGTTTTCAGAGTGGGAGTTAAATTTGCCAAGATTGCTAACAGTTAACCACACATTCCTTAATCTTCCGTCGGCTGCAATGAATCTTTGCCCTCGGCTCTCTTTTGCTGCTTTTCAGCCGAAGTCAGGCCAATTTGTGGCCACTAATTCGGCACTTGAATAGTCACTTGAGAGAGTGAGAGAGGGAAAAACTGAGCAAAATCAAGGGAAACTCGGAAGGGGGAAGTACTCCATGCTCCATGAGAAGTGTACTTTGGAAGACTTTTAACGATGTCATCGCTATAAACTTGAGGCATCTCATGCCCCTACTTTATTTGCCTCCCTTATTTTTTTGCGAGCCCGCATTCCCTTTATCAATTACGCTTTCATTTTTTTAATGATTTCGACTGCAGTTTTGTTTGGTTTGGTTCGAGTTGAAGTCTCTACTCTCCTTCCTTGTCGCTTTTCTTCTGCTGACAAGTGCACATTTTTCTAGGGCCCACGCTGCTTACCATATTGCCTGCTTTATGGCCCAAGAAAAGCGCAAACTTTGCGCCCAGGCACAGGACTTCGAAAAAAGTTTTAAGGAGTAAATACTTACTTGTCTTTTTTCTTATTGTTTTTTTTTTCCTTTTATTGACTAAGTTTGAAGAATGCACTTTTTTCTGTGCTTTCTTCTGCCTTTGCTTCTCCGCTTCTTTGTTAGCTTTGCAAATTAGTCAGCCGTAAATGCACGAGGAAAGTTTGAAATTTTTATATTAATTAGTTGGTAAAAATTATTAATTATCTTCGTTATGGTTGTATTCACCTCGCTGATTAAAAGTATACTTCACAGTTCGAGTCTTTAAGAAACTGCCGGAGTTTCTACCATTTTAAACGTTATTTAATGCCAATTTTTCAGACCCTTTTAGTTTCTTCCTTTAGCTATTTCGAACGTTAAATTCCACTCGCTTTGATGTAGCTTTTCTAAAACCCTCGCCCCTTTTCCTTCCGAACTTTCCCTTTCAGCTTGTGTTCTAGATTTCCACAAAGTCCTCATGAGCCCTATCGCATTGCGATGATCTGATATGATAAATCCTACCTCAAATATGAAACGAATTCGGGGAGAAGGACTTTTCACTCGAATACACATGACTTTTGTGTATGTGTGCGTGTGCTGGTGTTTGCCCATGTGTCTGTGCAACTTGTTGCAAATGCTTATCAATTAATAAAAATCATTGCCTACTTTTCTGCGTTTTGCTTTGCTTGGCCTTCCTCGGGGGAATTTTTCGCCTTGGGCTTTCTCCATACTCTTGTCCGGTTGGGGTATGTTCCTATTTCTATGTACTTAGTGTATTTCTTATCTTAAAAACTATTAAAAACTATTAAAAACTATAATAAAAAAAAGGTATATACTGAAAAATATTATTATCAACCAAATCATTGTCAACCAAATCATTGAATATGTATAAACCATAATTATAAACCATAAGATTGCATATAAATTCGTTGTTATCTAAAGTTAAAAAAGGATTATTAATTCTTTAATAAATAAATATTTCCTTGCCCACAAATGTATTCTCAAATTATCATTACTTTAATCTTCCACCATAAACAAATCGATGTTATAGCCAAAGTTAAGTAAAGTTAAAAATTCAATAAAAAGAGTACAATAAACTTCGGTTGATATTTCCCTCCCATTTCTCATTCCTCTCACAGCCGCAATTCTTATTTATGGTGAGCATTTGGCTTAATCCACCATCATTTATACCAATTTGCGGGAAATAGTTGCCATATGTGGACAGTTAGTCAGTAGAGAGGAAAGTTGGACCCGGGGGTCCAAAACCAGAGCTTAGGCAACAGTCGGCGGTCTTTGATGCGAAGCCGTTGCTGAAGTACAGTTGTCAGTGATTTATGCGGATAACCATTTGATATTTCCCATAGAAATGGCTGGGCAACTCTTTCAGCAGCTTAGTTAAAGCATGGACATTGTAAAATAAATATTTATGCATGCCGCATAATTTATTAATAAACCAAACATTCGGTCAATTTACTTTAGCGTAATTGGTGGAAGGAAAACATTTGCACTGAAATTTGTAAATCAAAATATTTAAAGCCTCCTGAGCGAAAAGTAAATATAGGCAATCAGAATAAAAATAAAGTATATTTCATTTATTTGGTTTATTTATTATTCTTGTAAATGGAATGCAATTATTTGTTATACATTTTTTTTTTTTTGACTAGAGGACAAGTCTACTCAATAAAAACTTTTATTCGCTACAAATTAATTATTCTTTCCATCGGAAAATCAGATTAGATGTGAAGACTTCGCAGTCGTTTAAGACTCAGAGCTCACTTTAAACTCCGCATCGACTGCTGAAAGGGAAATGAAGTGGCAGCGAGAGTGCTGAAAGCACTTTCAGCTGCTAATTCACTTGCAGAGGCCGTAAAAAGGGGAAATTGAATAAATTAATAAGGCGCACACAAAAACCGGAGTCGGCCAGCTGTTGCCCAGGAAAGAAATGGAAGAAAAGGGACGTCGAGGCCCTTGCAAGTGTCCTGCGAAGTCCGAGGGATGTAATTAATAAAGTTATTACCAACAAGGCGCAGTGCTGGCCATCGGAGAGCGAAAGCGAGAACAGCTTACACGCGGACACCATTAACTTGTAATTACGGCCGGTTCTCGGTTCTCGGCACAGGAAGTCCGGCTTTATTGCCAAACTTATTGGCAACCGTTGTGAAGCTTTTTGGCCAATTGGCAACTGCAACGCATCCTAGCCGCAAACACACGAACTTTGTGATTGCAATTTGTCGGTACACTTCCACTTAATGGAAAACTATGGGCTGGCTTGTTCTAGAAAGCGATTTCCCAGGGGAAACTCATATCTTCAGGATTGAAAGTGGTTAGTTTTGTATTTTATTAAATAATCTGTTTTCTACACAAATCGATATGCACATGGTAATTTCCTGGTATTTATTTGCATATCGTTTTTACCATGCAATACTGGTAAAATTGATATTAAATAATATCATTTTGATGATTTCTTTTGTAAGTAGAACTCAATGTAGCCACTGCTATTTTTATATACTTGTAGCTTTAATGGTCGTCCCTAATCTGCTTTGTAGATAATTTGAACTGAGCCATAACAAAGCAATACATGCTGATTACCTTGTGCCACCAATTCACTTTTATTGGATATCGTAATCGAGAACTCCCCCCGAAAATAGACTTCGACAAACGATCGAATTACAACTGGCCGACACAAAAAGCCCTCTGGCGTTTTCCTTTCGTAGACAATATTTGAATGTTTTCCCCATTTCGAAGCCCCGATATGGTTGATGTATGTATCCATATCTATATGTGTTTACAACGTAGATCGCCTACGCAACGGCATCTGTTGGCTGACAAGCTAATAGAGCTTATTGAAAAATGATTGCGTACTTTTGGCCAAAATGGGAATGGAAAAGGAGCCG
Organism: Drosophila lutescens; assembly: GCA_037075285.1. Taxonomy (NCBI): domain Eukaryota; kingdom Metazoa; phylum Arthropoda; class Insecta; order Diptera; family Drosophilidae; genus Drosophila; species Drosophila lutescens. The sequence goes on from JBAMCF010001109.1 coordinate 1,414,798, forward strand.
CACACCCACAAACAGCGAGACAAACAGTCCGACAGACAGAGCTATCTGCTGTAATGATTTATGCCGTCACATTCCATTTATTGCACATAATTCGTGGTAAGCCACTCACCCATTTTCACCCCAAACCAAACACCCAAAGGCCATTCATTTATCTTAGCACTTGCTGAATAATCGAATACAATTTTTTAGTGTCGCTTAAATAATATTTATTTACAGTCAGCGCCAAAAGTATAACTTGGCACGTAGTTCACCTAGCGAAGGCTGGCGAGAGTGCTAATGCCAGGGGGGCGGTGAGAGGAAAAGGGGCGTGGCAGGTGACTGGAGGCCAAGGCAGACTTGTCGTTAACATATTGTGGCATATTTATTTTCTTTCCTGCCGTCGACGTTCACGTTGCACGTCAAATTCGCAAAGCTAGTCGGCAAAAAAATGGAGAAATAGTACAATTAATTCCACAAGCCGAAGGTTAAATACCTTTCCAATATCCTTCGCTTCATCCAATTTAAATCCCTTTCCTTTACAAAGTTATTAATATTTATGTGCTTTAATATTATTTATTTATTGTATTATGCCAAACAATGGAAGTGTGGGAATAAAAAAGAATACCATAAGAAAAAAATTCCATAAATAAATAGAGTAAATATTTTTTGTAAATCTGAAAGAAGTATGACACATATCTAGAAAATAGTATGTAGCTTTTTCATAGGGTAGACAAATACCCAAAATGGTCTAAAGGAGTGTAGGGATAAAGAGTAGAGGAAGAAACGGGCGAAAAGGAAAACAGTCGAAGTAAACGAATTTCTTTCGTACGTGCCTGACATTTCATTGTTTTCGTTGCGGAAGAAAGAACGCAGTTAGAAGGCAGGTGAAAGGAGGCGGAGAAAGGGGGTGGCAAAAGGGGGAGTGAGATGGGGACTCACGCACCATCATTGCCGTAGCAACCTTCAAATGTCGCCAGTATACTGCGTTGATGTGGATGGTGACCATTTACACATACCCTAACTCATATGAACAACAATTATAAAAGAATTCTACATACAAATAATCTAAAATAGTAATAAGATAGTAAAAAGATAGTTTAAATGTATCATGATAAAGAAATGAATTTGTGCAGTAAACTTTAGCTATCAGATAATTTTGAATTATATTTTTTAAATTAAAATTTATAATATTTTCCCATAAACTTATTATTTATTAACACTTAAAGTTTCTTAAATAAGTTATTAAAAATATAAAGCTTATAACACAATAAGTAAATATATTTTTAAGATTTATCAAATTTCTTTACACAAATTACTAAATCACAGGAATAATTATAATAGGGATGACTATTAAGCATACTACCTCTTGAAATTAACAAACTATTTATTTATTCTTACCCAAACACAAGCCCAAAAACGTGAGAATATTTACCCTGTAGTCCAAAATTCCCAGCTTTTCCTTGGGAATGCGTGAGCTTGGGTGTGAATGTGGGAGTGTGAGTTTATGTGGAAATTTTATTCGTCGCTATCGCAATGTGGCATGTCAATTTATTTGTCAAAGAGAAAAATAAGGCAGGTAAAAGTGTAAGCGGGGTAAAAGAGAAATAGCAATAGCTGGAGCATAAAAGCGTCAAAGATACGAGGCGGAGAAAGTAGCAAAAGGGGGAGGGGAGGAAAACAATGACAGCCTCAAGTTGCCTCCCACTGAGGTGCTTCGCATATGTGGGTGGTTTTGCCTATCTAAGCTAACAGTATTATATCCCTAATGTGAACGAACAGATGATTCTTAAAGAGTTGCAGATCTTAACATCAAGTTGAAGGACCAACTTAATTAACGCGGCCAAAGAAAAATATCCAAAAATAGGATAAATATCCTAACTATACGAAATTCGATAAATAAATATATACCTAAATCCTTATAAGAATAAAAGTGTTAAAAATGTTTATCAATAGGTATACAAAAGTAAGGGCGAAAAAGATTTTTTAAAATTTCGTACTGTTATGTTCAGGGATCTAAAAAGGTTTCCCCAAGTACTCTCTATATATTAACTTTCTAGTTTTATTTTCCTAATTTTAAATATCAAACTCTAAGGTCCTTTTCTTAAATTTAAAATCAACTTAAAATAACCAATATAGAATTTTTACTGTAGTTGCTTCTGTGTGGGCGAGTCTGATGGCAACTTTAAGCACTAGGGGCAATGCCTGACAGTAAAGGTAATCGATATTTATAGTTATGGAAATCGCAACAAGGCCAACAAGGAGGAGAGAAACCCAGAAAGGAAAAGAAACAAAGATGGCGAGAGGAAGGGGAGCTCGACCATTGGTTGAACATCCCGTTTGTCCCGAGATAAGAAATAATATCATGCATTGCCATGAAAATATGCACACTATATCGGGCATAGATTTTCCATTTCTAGTTTACTTCTTAAAGCCTCTTTTTGCAACTGTATAAATTAAGTAAAACATGTTAAAACTCCATTTTTGGTGACAAATAGGGTGGCATGTCATAAACACGTTAGGCAGTTCTATTAATAGACCTAGACTAAATGTATTCATGCATAGGAATATGACTGTAAGTAATGTTCATGCCATCAAAGGTAATGTAATTAACGCCTACCTTTAATTAAACAAGATAAGCGAGGTGTAATCGCAGGTGGAAATATTTAAGGCAGTTACTGAGCATGGACAGGAAAAATCCTTGAGAGTTTCCTGGAAATATTTATTCATGCGAATCTATTAAGGAATTCGTAAATGAATCAAATGGGATATTCTTGGAAAAAATAATTGAGGAATTTTTGCACGGTATTCACACAAAAATAAAAATATATCTCGTTGGTTAAAAATATTATTACAAAAATATTAAAATAGAAAATGCAATTCGATCTTTTTGTTCGCTTATAACAAGTATACACATCATTATTTAATGAAAAGTACGCAAGGTAATGTAACTCACCCGGCTAGAATTTTTTAATTCCAATCCTCTTTCAATTAAATTGCTCATTCAGTGAATTCTATTGTGTTCGCTTGCTTAACTCACTTTACTCTCCTTTGCTTTTGTCCCCCGCTGCTCGGAATTATTGACAGCTTATTAAATTGATTTAATTTAGGACTTGGCAAACATGTCATGCTGCATCGTCATCACCGCCAGCAGCATCACGCACAACTTTTGTCCTGACTAAGGATCCTTCAGATCCCAGTTTCCAGCGTTGAGATGGTCCCCAGTTGGATGTGGGCTACCGATACCTACCATCCTACCACCCAACCCCAATTCCCACCCAACTGTCAAGCAGTTGTTGACTTTTTATTGCGTGTCTCAGCCCCCGAACCATCCCGATCCCATTCCCATCCACACTTTCTACATCCGTGAGCGTGAGTGTCCCAAGTTAAGTGCTCATAAAATATTTGTAAATGTTTGAGCTGCCGAGGAGAAGAAAAACTAACCGAGAACATTTTTAAGCATACTTATGAGCCCCGACTCGACTCGGGGGCCTGTCAATTTTCCAGAATCCTAATGCTGTCAATTAGGGCCTTCTAAATTGTTAAGCACTCTCACTCCGCCCCTCCACCATAATCCCATGAGCGGGCAGAAGCCTCACTTTGGGCAACCAACTTGGCCGCAAAAACCATAAAATTGTTTCCCTTTTTTCTGGGTTATTACTACAATGTGCTGGTGCTGTTGTTGTGCATGTGAGTGTTCATATAACTAATATTTATATCACATAAAGTGAAGTGAATCAGTGCGGAACTTTGACTTTTTTCGGTGCTTTGTTTTTGCTCGCTCAAAGTTTGCAACAAATTCATTATCCCGAAAGGGACGAATCATCTTAAACTTTTTTCGTTTCTGCTTAAAAGTCACAGTAAAAAGTTGCACGGAAAGAACAAAAAAGTTGATAAAGTGCAATTAGGGTAACGAAGTGATATTTGAACAATAAATAGGAAACAGAAAAATGAATAATATTTATTTAAAGAGCTTTTCAAAGTTTATAAAATTATTTACACGATTTTATACCAGCAATCGACACTGATTCGTGTAATATTTATTTTAAATCTATGTATAATTAAAAAAAGAAGTATTTTTAAACGGAATGATCAACCGACAAAACCGACATAACAAAAAAATAACGAAATAAATTAAAAGGTGTCTAAAAGTATGCAGTTTTTTTTCGAGTTTATCAGACTTCCGTTATAAAATAATAGATAATAACTAAGAACAACTGCTGAACACCGTAGAATTTATTTAATTTTGTAAGAAATAAGCCTTCCTGGTTCTGGTCACATCTGCCTTACGCCCAGAGCTCAACTCCAATAAAGACCTCGATGGAAGCCGAGGCCAAGACAATGACCTGCCAACTGCACCTGATTGCCCCTAATAAGCTGCCCATTACGATAACCCCGGTGACACAAAAACCCATCAGAGCGAGCTATGAGCCACTACCACTGCATCCCGAGCCATGGCATCAGATGGTTTGGTTTTTCTTTTGGGCGGCAGTCCAGAGCCATTCAATCGCCCCGCCAGACAAGCAAATTTCGTTAAAATCCCATCATAAAAACACACGAAACGCTGCACAAATCCAAATACTGTAAAAATACAACATTTGGGTCACTTTTCTTTTCTTCTCAATTTTTCTTTTTTTGCGAGTTTTGTTCGGTCTCAGTTTATTTTATGGCAGCTTTCAAAGTTTTTACTCATCGCCGGACAGCTGAAGTTGCTGCTGCTCTTGAGGTGGCAATAAAATAAATGGCAGCACTTTCGGTTTTACACACAGCCACACACACCGAGTTACCTGTGGAAAAAGGCAATTTGGAAAGGTGGAAACGTGGAAAAGCGAAGCCTGCAATGGCCATATATCAAAAGGCGAAAGAGTAAAGCACATAAAACCAGCCAAACTAAACGAACGTGAGATGTGGAGAGATCGGACCAACAGGACAGAGAGATTTGCTGGCGGCAAGTTGGTTAGCGGCAAATATTTGTGGTACTTTCAGTTGGCCACTGAGTGCTTTATGACTTCTTGGGGCCGTCCCAAATCAGAGGCTCAGTCTGAACCAGAGGACCCCAGCACTAAAAAGCTCTTCCCTGCACAGGGAAAAAATCATTAAAAACATTTCACTATTTTTTTGTATTAGTTATTTATTAATATTAATTCGATTTCTAAGATTTTGTTGGTTTTTATAACGTAAAAATGCCTCTAGATATTGCCATAAAATATCTGTTATTATGTTCAAATAATTAACTGACTTATCTTATATTTTTGAAGACCAAAACACTTCTGTTTTTTCTTTCCGTGTGGAATTTGGGGTTTAAGGTCTCAGGTGAAACGCTTAAAATGAATGCCTCATCTCATTGTTCAAAGTATTGACAACATTGTAGTTGGCCAAAAGAGGGCGAGAAAGGCATAAACCAACGCATGAGAGGTGGAGAAAATGTAATTTCTAAAAGGATTACCAAAAAGCTTTAAAGCAAATCCTGGCGACAAGGGCGCCGAAGGAGCTGGTGACATGAAAAATGAATTGCAAGCCACGACCAAAAACGCGAGTTTTCATTTCCACAAGCTCACATACAGACTTTCACACACACACGTGGAGTCATCGTCTCGCCGGCGTAAAAATATGTGAAAAATGAACGGAAATGCCGCAGCGACAAAGCGGAAATGGAAAATGCACACAAACACACACTCACACATGACGGTGAATACCCCGGAAAATGGCGGATACCTCGACGCTTGAAGAGCCCAAAATCAGAAAGCAATGGAAAATGGAAAAACAAGGGGATTCCGGGGGATGCGGGAAAAGCCGCACAAAAACCCAAGGAAAGTCAGTCATTGAGAAAGTCAGAAACGGCGAGTACATTGTAATTAATGATGAGGCATAAAGCGCATAAAGCGCATAATCGAGATGCTGGGACCCCTCGAACACCGAAACAGATGGAATTTCCATGTGAATACTTAAATAGCACACCGGGCAAAAACCCAGGAAGTGACTTTAAGCTGAATTCGGTTGAAACCCAAAACACAATAAGAAACCCAGACCACTTGAGAGGGAACAAACCTCAACCTTCTACTTAAGTCAATGGCCGAGTGAGTTTTCGCCATTTTCCAGTCTTCCAATTAATTGAAAATCTATGTTCGCACATAGTTTACGGGCAAACAAAGCCGATTACATTAATTCCACACACCAACACAAATGGCAAGGTCAGAACTTAGGAACAGCCAGACTTCTAAAGACTGAACACAAAATTTTAAAAACCATATACTTTCGCCATTAAACTTTTTAAAATTAAAGTAAATTCTAAGCTGCTTAAATAAAATATTTAATGAGTTAATCAAATTCAATTAAAAACTTTATCCTTTATTTTTATTGTTTTGCCTGCGGAAAAGTGCCAATTAGGGAAGTTCCACCGTATTAGAACGGGGGAAAAGGGTTAAAGTGGCCAGGAAACTTGTTGAGAGCGAATCGGAAAAACTCATACACACTGCCAGATACTCGAAAAGCCACTCAGTCAGGTGTTAAAACTAATTTACGACAATTTGACCAACAAACAACAAAAAAGCGGCTCCGGGCTCTGAGCTCTCTGTTCTGAGTGCTCCGCATATTTCACACGACGCATGAAAAGGGCTCCGCCAGGAGCGTCCTAAGAGGGGAGGCGGCCGGTGGAAAGGGGCTTTTCCCATTCTCCACCCACTTTCCACACTGACCACAAAAGCATCGAAATCGAAGGGAGGCCTGTCCACAAGCACTCAAGAATAACTCACCAACTCAAGTCCAAGTCCAACCACAATTGATCCCAATTTGGCTGTGAATGGTGCTCACCGCTGACAATTTCTTCGTCCTTCTTCGCCGCAAATAGACAGCATTTCGTTTTTCGTTTTCTTTTTTTCCTATTGAAGAATGGTTTGAGAATGGAATTTCCTAAGGAAATTAATCAGGCACACACACAAGGAATATCAGCTGAAATGCAATTCATTTAGCTCGATTCTGGGGTCACTGTTTGATAATTAGCGAATTAAAGCGAATAGCCCCTTGGGTGGGAAAAACAGTGAGGAGTTTGCTAATGATGATGAAGTAACAGTCGGTAGCATACAAATTGGAAAAGAATCATTCGAGTTTGAGAAATACATTAAAGATTTTATGCCCAGTTTATTTATTAAAATTTAAATCAATTTAGAAAAATAAATTTTTCAATCGCTAATTATATATCTTTGAAATTGTTGCATAGTTTTAGACACATTTTTAAATGTTTTCAAATTCTAAAGTTTTTCTTCATATTGTTGATTAAATAAAATATTTATTTGTAGTATTATTAAAGCTTTTATCATAGAATCACTGAAGAAACTAACGCACTCTTTAATTCTAATACATATTTTTAAAATTATTGCATACTTTTAGACACATTATTAATTGATTTCAGTCCTCCAGTGAGAATTCTTTCAAATTTCACATCAAATCAAATAGTAAATATTTATTTTCAGTATAATTAAAGTTTACTGATAGCAAAAACTGAAGAGAATAATTATATCACTCTTAATTACGTCTGGGTGAGAACCCTCTACTTTCCAGTCAATGATTAACTAAAGGGAATCTGATCCGGACAATTTCCAAATTTCCGTGTCCAATTACTTTACCGAATTAGCAAACCGAATTCAAACAGCGGAAAGAAAAACGGAAAATGAGCCGGCACAAAGTGAGTGTGAAGGAGGCAGTTGCAAATGGAAAGTCATTATAAACATTTTGCTCTAATGAGATTTTTTATGCTGATGCCAAAGGTGGAGGCGGAGGGGGCGGTGGCCGCACGCAAATGTCTACTAATTATTCACAATGAACGAGCATTTTTAATTTTGACACCTTTTATGGTTTCTACAAATTGGATCAAAGGCAAGAAACTTCCTAATTTACACAACAAATTAATTAGAAACTCTCACGGGGATTTTGATATCGCTTCTGATTACGTTTAAGAGGATTTATGCCATTTCTCGTAACTGAGTCCCATGACATTGTGCACAAAGAACTTAAATGTATTTTATATTTTTATGTTTGAAAATTACAGAAATTCAATTCATAAATTTAATATTTGCTAAAAATTAAACACAAAATTTATTTACGATTTATTTATTATTATATTTCCAAATTCATTAAATGGAATTTTAATTTTTTTCTGCATGAAAAACTGCAAACTTTGTAATTAAAATAGTAACTATAACTTTTTATTTAAATTATTTTTTTCTGTATGAAAAACTAAACTTTGTAATTATTAAATAGTAACTATAACTTTATTTAAATTATATTATAGATATTTATAATATTTTCTTCTTTTCAAGAGGTTATTTCCATCTTTCTTGTGTATACAAACTGAAAAGTGGGCACGTTGTTACAGTTACCGAAGCACTGACTCGTTATGCTCGGCTAGTATGTGTTATTAGTGGAGCCACGACCAGACGAGGACCTCCGGCTCTGCCCCCAAAATGGGTAGCATGCCAGCTTGTTGCGGGATCCCGGATCCTTGGACCCACCGATACCGACTGCCTATGAATAAGTTTTCATTTTCAGCCCGGCGAATTTGCCAACGTTTCTTTGCCCGCTCCTCTTCTTCGGCACGCAATTGCATGTTGGGTGCATATGATTCCGCATTGTTTCCCTTCCCAGTCAGCCGACACTAATATGCGAAAATTATGGGTTGTAATGTAAGAGGCATTTTTGCTCCATTAATTTTTAATGACATCCAGCAAACGCGACATATTTTTTCCGGAGCGCCCGGGTCCAAGTATAGCACCGCGGGCCCCAAAACAAACATTAGAAACTTCGTCAAATATATTAATTAATGCGTCTGCAATTGAGTTGAAGGGACTAAAACTTCGAGATGGCTTTGAAACTTTCACCAATAGGCAAAATGCTAAGGCAATGACATTTACTTAAAGGTAGTTACATAATGTTAATTTAAAGTTGTATTTATCCCACCACGGATTTATGTTATTGCCCAAAAATTCATGTTGTTTTGCTGCTTTATAGAACTCATGTTCTATACATAGCCTAATCAACTCTGGTATCCTCGCAATAGTCTCGCACACAATGGAAAAGGTAAGCCGCAAAGTATGCAACAAATTCTGCTGAGTGCGGCATTGATTTTCATACAATCAGAAACCATTTTGAACGCATCCGCTTCCGTTTCTCGCATGGCGGTTTGCATTTTGAGTTCAAAGTGAGCTTTTTTGCAATTTGATTTGTTACTAAATTCACAACATTTTTGACACCCGTCGGTTGCAAATTCCGCGGCAGTGTACTTTTTTCTTTTTCAACATGGTATTTGACAGGCTGACAAATGCAGAGCTATAAAAATATTTCCCTTCTCGACCATGACAAATTTAAATGAAACAGCACCAAGCTATTTGTGCAATTTGGTGAATTTTAAAGGCATTTTTTTAAGCGGAACTTGATTTGGATGTGCGGCAGCGAAGTATCCAGGACCCGCTAACAAAACTCTCGAGACGTTCGACGGCATCGCCACAGGGCCTCTCGTTTTAATATGCACTTCGGAGAACGTCGAAGTTTCAGTCTCAACTGCAGCTGCACTTAAAAAAAGCACTTGAACTATCAAAATTAAAAAATGTATGTGATATTTTGGAAAGTATTGGCTCTAATTTCCAATGACATTTTGCACCAATTTTTCTCTTAATATAATTATAAATATAACTTAACACTGATCATTTTGAATTAACACTCCGATTTTTTACAGTGTATGTTCCTATCTATGTACGGCATTTCCATGGGTGTTTGTACTCTGAGAAACTACTTTCTTTACTTAATTCCGAACCTTCACCAAAAATAAGCGTTGAGCAAGCTTCTGCGGGCATCGGAGGTTCGCCTATGCTCACATCCAGCATCAAGGTCTCACCATGTATCCAACATCTATAACCTCTCGAAACAGGGCCATGTTTGTCAAGCCATGAGCGCGGAATTCACTGCGCGCAAGAATGCAGTGCAAGATGTTTGGCCCACTTGGCCCAGAACCTGCCCACTGGGTAGGTCACGCGATGCGTGTTGACTAAGATAAGTAGTACGGGTAGCCATGACTAAACAACAAAAAGATAGTAAAATGTAAAAATCTATTCCCCTCTTTTGTCTTTAAAAAACTTTTTAAAAATTAAGTTTAAATAACATATATTATATCAGATAAGATGAGACTAACATAAAGTTCCTTTATAATAATTTTATTTACGCTCCGGGAAAACAGAAGCCCATACAATCTTCAATTTCATTCTAGTCATTAAGAAATCTAGTCATCCACTCCTATACATATTATTTTTCCTTTAAATACTCTGTTGGGACTCAAACAATAAAAAATTGTATTATATAGAGATACATACCCTCTATAAGGCTTCGGCCCCACTTGTCTGGCCACTCAGTAAATTAATTGATTGCAGATTAAATGATTTTACTGTCAACGCGTTGGCTAATGTATCAAGAGAGACACCGGCATATTGAGACTTGTTAATAGGTTAGTTCTAAACAGGCGACTTAGTGCTTCACGATGGCTGACCTGGTCAAATGGTGTTTGTACATCTCGTATTTCTACGGGCGTTTAACCGGCGTGATAAACTTTGAGATCGACTTGAAAACGGGTAAAGCCCGCATTACCAAATGGGCCACAACCTATTCAGCATCGGCCCAAGTGTTTTTATTAACCTTTATGACCTATCACACCTATGAAACGAGGACTATGATTAATATGTGGGCAAAGACCAATTCGCTTCATAGGTCCGTGTTTTTGATTATGGCCGTGTTTCGGATCCTCTGTGTCCTATTGGCCTTGATTTATCGGTGGCTAACGCGTAAACGGTTTATACGATTGTTTGACTCATTCCGCCGGCTATTTCGGAATAATCCCGAGGTTATTCAATACTGTCGCAAAGGAATCCTTAGCAAGTGCTTCTGTGCCACAGCTACGGAAATCACACAGCTGGCAATGTCACTTATACTAGTGCAGAAATATCTAACCATCACCTTGGTTCTGGGCATTTGGTCAGTCCTAACCATGTCGGCCATTATCAATGTGATCATTACCCAGTATTATATAGCAATTGCAAATATACGTGGGCGTTACATTCTCCTCAATAAAGAGCTTGAGGCGATTTTAAACGAAGCTCGATCCCTGATTCCCAACCGACGTGGGGTGTTTGTGACTAAATGTTGCTCTTTGGCCGACCGTTTGGATAAAATAGCTCAAACCCAATCTGAGCTACACGACCTAGCAGATCGCTTGTCGAAAACGTATGAGATACAGCTACTTTGCATGGCCATTACCTATTATGTGAACTCAGTGGGAAGCTTATACATGATGTTTAGTATTGAAAAGTATAAAGGCCTAATCGAGGATTGGCCGAAGATCGTTTTATTTTTGGCAGTAGCCTACTTGTTATTTTTCTACCTCGATAGCTGGGTAACCATGTTCAATTCTTTTCATCTTTTGGATGTCCACGCTGAAATGGTTAAGCTGATGGAGCAGCGAACTTTACTATCTCCAGGTCTGGACAATCGTTTGGAGGCAACAGTAAGTGATTTGATATGAACTAAGTAAATTAATTCCTTAACTCTCCTATTTTATTCGCAGTTTGAAAGTTTCGAACTTAACCTGGCGCGCAATCCATTTAAGCTAAGGTATTTTGGATTTTTGAAGTTGACCGCTCCACATGCTTTACTTGGTTTGGCTCTACGATAACCAACACCATATTTCTTATTCAATATGACATGCAAAATTACTAAATAAATATGAAGATAATGCAACGTTCAAAGTATACAAATTACAGTTGATACAAATTACATAGCTTTGCCATAATGCTAAAACATGTCATCACATTACCGATACATCTAAATTATCATTTCTAATATATCAACACATTAGGTACAATGAAGTTTTGAACATATATCCCTCTACTTATCATCAATATTGTTCAGTTTACCACGATGGTTGACCTAGTAAAATGGTGCCTGTTTATTTTGTATTATTTGGGACGTTTCTTTGGAGTGCTGAACTTCGAAATCGATTTAAAAACAGGACGAAGTCGAATCACCAAACGAGCTACAATATCTGCAGCCATTTCCAACCTAATTCTGCTTTTCATTACATGTTTCCACATGGAAAAAACTCGAATTTTAACCCAAGGATGGTCCAAAGTGAACTCTCTTCAAGAAACCTTGTTAATTTGTATGTCCTTCGTTCGGATGACATGTGTTTCGCTATCCTTGGCCAGTCGTTGGTCCCAACGCCGTTCATTTATGAGGCTATACAATTCTATCTATCGCCTGTATCAGAGTAATCCGGATATAATTCGGTACTGCCGTGGAAGCATTGTAAGGAAGTGTTTTTGTGCCACAATGACCCAGGCTCTTCTGATTATAATGATCCTCAATCTAACATCGAGTCAAGTAAATTTTTCAATGACATTCAGCATTTGGACTGTCTTTAGCTTATCGTCTACAATCCATGTTATCATTGGCCAGTATTTTGCAGCCATGGCAATAATACAGGGACGCTATGCCCTTTTAAATAAGAAGCTCCGATCGGTTTTAGCGGAAACTCAAGCACTAGTCCCCAACAGAAGTGGAGTCTTTATGACCAAATGTTGCTATCTGGCCGATATATTGGAGGAAATCGATCGGACCCAATCACACTTACAAGCGCTCACTGAACGATTATCGAGGACTTATCGGGTTCAAGTTATCTGCATGGTAATAACTTACTATCTCAACTTGGTGGGAAACTTTTACTTTATGTTCACCGTAAAGAAATACAAATTGGAAAATAAAGAAATAACATTAGTTGGTGGCATAATTTACGCAACATTTTATTACCTGGACTGCTGGCTCAACGCCTTTAACGTTTTTTACCTGATGGACACTCACTATGAGATGGTTAAGTTACTGAGTCAACGGACTCTCTTTAATCCAGGTTTGGATCCAAGATTGGAGGCAGTTGTGAGTAGCCGAAATCCTTATAATATAATAGATGATTAAAATGAATATATATTTCCAGCTTGATAGCTTCATGCTTAACCTGGCCCGTAATCCTTTTGAAATTTCTTTCTTTGGTCTATTTGGAATCGATCGCATGAAAGCATTTGCTGTGGCCAGCTCAATACTGACACACTCAGTTTTATTAATTCAATACGATGTAGAACATTTCTAAATTAAAATTGTTTTTAATATTTTTAAACAAAATCACCTTAATGAGGTTTTAAATAGTGTCGATCGCACCTTCAACTTACAAAAGTTCTGATATCAACTTTTGTGACGAATAATGATTTTACATTTGACTAAATAAATACAATATTTAAAATGTACACAGAGAAAAAAAACCAAGAACATTGCACTCAAATTAAGAACATTCGTTCTTAAAAACCGGGTAAGCACAAATGTTCTCATTTCGAGTCGAATGTTCTCAACATCAGAACGAAATGGTGTTAGCTAAAAATCCGACATTAAGTTCATTTCGTTCTATTTTCAAGTTAATATTGTCCTTAATTCAAGAACATTTTTAAATCAAATGGATACAAAAATAAGTTAATTTGTTGTATTTTCAGAACATTTTGCTCTCAATTCTATAGCATTTTGAGTTTGACTTTAGCTAAAGATAAGAGTCTTTTAGGATCAAAAGTAATTTAGTAATATTAAAGAGGTAGTTGTCCAATTACTTTTTCCAAAAGTGACTTCATCCTACACCTTATAAAGGTGAGGGTTGCACTTGACTTCCAGTTAGTGTGGAAGTTTATTAAAGACTTAAGCCAGAAAAAAAGTCTTAAAGTCTCAGAATCTGACTTGGCCTTGGTTCATGACGGGCTTGACCCAGTTGGGAATTATATATATAAGACGAAAAGGGCAAATCTAATGGTAAGGTCGTATTGGAGCAAAGGAAAATGGTCTAATGCGTGCTAGATGTCAAACGAAAACATCCTAACGCGTTCTAGGAAATCCACAAAAATTAGAGAATAGAGTTTTGAATCATTTTAAGTTGAAATGCAACTTAATTTTTGTTCTTTCTTGAGTCCTTTTCGTTCTCAAACTAAGAACATTTTGAGATATTGTGCTTTTTGAGAACAAAATCGATTTGATTTAAGAACCATGTGCTAAAATAATAACGATTCGTTCTTATTTCAAGAACATTTTAAGCTCAACTAGATTTTAAGAACCAATTCAACTTAATTCAAGCACATTTAGAACATTTTGAACTTAAAAAAGGCCTTTCTATTTTTAAGAACATTTTCAACTCAGATGAGAACGTCAGAATTCTCTCTGTGTACCCATAAAAAGAAAAGAGTAGTCTTCATTATTATCTATTATTGTCCCTTTAAATACTCCGTAGGGACCTTGCAATACCAAGCTGTCCACTCAGTAAATTAAATGATTGATTGATCGCTAATGTACCAAGGGCAGACACGTAAATGGAGCAGTTCACAGAAGGCGACTTAGTGCTTCACGATGGCTGACCTGGTCAAATGGTGTCTGTACATCTCGTATTTCTACGGACGTTTAACCGGCGTGCAGAACTTTGAGATCGACTTGAAAACGGGTAAAGCTCGCATTACCAAATGGGCCACAACCTATGCAGCATTTGCCCAAGTGTTTTTCTTCACCTTTTTGATTTATCACACATATTCAACGACGTATATGGCTAGTTTTTGGTCAAATACCAATGTACTTCATAGATATGTGTTTATGATTATGGTCGTTTTTCGGATCTTCTGCGTTCTACTGGCGTTGATTAGTCGGTGGTTTATGCGTCAACGGTTCATACGATTGTTTAACTCATTTTGGAGGCTATTTCGAAATAATCCCGAAGCTATTCAATACTGTCGTAAAGGAATCCTTAGCAAGGTCTTCTGTGCCATAGCTTCGGAAACGTTACAGCTATCAATGGGTCTGATTTTAGCGCGAAAATATCTAACCATCACCTTGGTTCTGGGCATTTGGTCAGTCCTAACCATGTCGGCCATTATCAATGTGATCATTACCCACACAGAGAAAAAAAACCAAGAACATTGCACTCAAATTAAGAACATTCGTTCTTAAAAACCGGGTAAGCACAAATGTTCTCATTTCGAGTCGAATGTTCTCAACATCAGAACGAAATGGTGTTAGCTAAAAATCCGACATTAAGTTAATTTCGTTCTATTTTCAAGTTGATTTTGTCCTTAATTCAAGAATATTTTTAAATCAAATGGATACAAAAATAAGTTAATTTGTTCTATTTTCAGAACATTTTGCTCTCAATTCTATAGCATTTTGAGTTTGACTTTAGCTAAAGATAAAAGTCTTTTAGGATCAAAAGTAATTTATAAGTAATATTAAAGAGGTAGTTTTCCAATTACCTTTTCCAAAAGTGACTTCATCCTACACCTTATAAAGGTGTGGGTTGCACTTGACTTCCAGCTAGTGTGGAAGTTTATTAAAGACTTAAGCCAGAAAGAAAGTCTTAAAGTCTCAGAATCTGACTTGGCCTTGGTTCATGACGGGCTAGACCCAGTTGGGAATTACATATAAGACGAAAAGGGCAAATCTAATGGTAAGGTCGTATTGGAGCAAAGGAAAATGGTCTAATGCGTGCTAGATGTCAAACGAAAACATCCTAACGCGTTCTAGAAAATCCACAAAAATTAGAGAATAGAGTTTTGAATCATTTTAAGTTGAAATGCAACTTAATTTTTGTTCTTTCTTGAGTCCTTTTCGTTCTCAAACTAAGAACATTTTGAGATATTGTGGTTTTTGAGAACAAAATCGATTTGATTTAAGAACCGTGTGCTAAAATAATAACGATTCGTTCTTATTTCAAGAACATTTTAAGCTCAACTAGATTTTAAGAACCAATTCAACTTAATTCAAGCACATATAGAACATTTTGAACTTGAAAAGGCCTTTCTATTTTTAAGAACATTTTTAGATGAGAACTTCAGAATTCTCTCTGTAGTATTATATATAACTAAACAAAAAGACTTAATCAGTAACGTAACAATGCAAACAAAAAACTCCCCTGTAATAATAATATTAATAGAACGAAAAATATACAAATAAACCTCCATTTATAAATATTACAACATATAATTTGAACTTTAAAGCAAATACATAGGCAAATGCTGCATAGGTTGTGGCCCATTTGGTAATGCAAGCTTTACCCGTTTTCAAGTCGATCTCAAAGTTCTGCACGCCGGTTAAACGTCCGTAGAAATACGAGATGTACAGACACCATTTGACCAGGTCAGCCATCGTGAAGCACTAAGTCGCCTTCTGTGAACTGCTCCATTTACGTGTCTGCCCTTGGTACATTAGCGATCAATCAATCATTTAATTTACTGAGTGGACAGCTTGGTATTGCAAGGTCCCTACGGAGTATTTAAAGGGACAATAATAGATAATAATGAAGACTACTCTTTTCTTTTTAAGGGTACACAGAGAGAATTCTGACGTTCTCATCTGAGTTGAAAATGTTCTTAAAAATAGAAAGGCCTTTTTCAAGTTCAAAATGTTCTAAATGTGCTTGAATTAAGTTGAATTGGTTCTTAAAATCTAGTTGAGCTTAAAATGTTCTTGAAATAAGAACGAATCGTTATTATTTTAGCACATGGTTCTTAAATCAAATCGATTTTGTTCTCAAAAAGCACAATATCTCAAAATGTTCTTAGTTTGAGAACGAAAAGGACTCAAGAAAGAACAAAAATTAAGTTGCATTTCAACTTAAAATGATTCAAAACTCTATTCTCTAATTTTTGTGGATTTCCTAGAACGCGTTAGGATGTTTTCGTTTGACATCTAGCACGCATTAGACCATTTTCCTTTGCTCCAATACGACCTTACCATTAGATTTGCCCTTTTCGTCTATATATATAATTCCCAACTGGGTCAAGCCCGTCATGAACCAAGGCCAAGTCAGATTCTGAGACTTTAAGACTTTTTTTCTGGCTTAAGTCTTTAATAAACTTCCACACTAACTGGAAGTCAAGTGCAACCCTCACCTTTATAAGGTGTAGGATGAAGTCACTTTTGGAAAAGGTAATTGGACAACTACCTCTTTAATATTACTTATAAATTACTTTTGATCCTAAAAGACTCTTATCTTTAGCTAAAGTCAAACTCAAAATGCTATAGAATTGAGAGCAAAATGTTCTGAAAATATAACAAATTAACTTATTTTTGTATCCATTTGATTTAAAAATGTTCTTGAATTAAGGACAAAATCAACTTGAAAATAGAACGAAATGAACTTAATGTCGGATTTTTAGCTAACACCATTTCGTTCTGATGTTGAGAACATTCGACTCGAAATGAGAACATTTGTGCTTACCCGGTTTTTAAGAACGAATGTTCTTAATTTGAGTGCAATGTTCTTGGTTTTTTTTCTCTGTGTACATTTTAAATATTGTATTTATTTAGTCAAATGTAAAATCATTATTCGTCACAAAAGTTGATATCAGAACTTTTGTAAGTTGAAGGTGCGATCGACACTATTTAAAACCTCATTAAGGTGATTTTGTTTAAAAATATTAAAAACAATTTTAATTTAGAAATGTTCTACATCGTATTGAATTAATAAAACTGAGTGTGTCAGTATTGAGCTGGCCACAGCAAATGCTTTCATGCGATCGATTCCAAATAGACCAAAGAAAGAAATTTCAAAAGGATTACGGGCCAGGTTAAGCATGAAGCTATCAAGCTGGAAATATATATTCATTTTAATCATCTATTATATTATAAGGATTTCGGCTACTCACAACTGCCTCCAATCTTGGATCCAAACCTGGATTAAAGAGAGTCCGTTGACTCAGTAACTTAACCATCTCATAGTGAGTGTCCATCAGGTAAAAAACGTTAAAGGCGTTGAGCCAGCAGTCCAGGTAATAAAATGTTGCGTAAATTATGCCACCAACTAATGTTATTTCTTTATTTTCCAATTTGTATTTCTTTACGGTGAACATAAAGTAAAAGTTTCCCACCAAGTTGAGATAGTAAGTTATTACCATGCAGATAACTTGAACCCGATAAGTCCTCGATAATCGTTCAGTGAGCGCTTGTAAGTGTGATTGGGTCCGATCGATTTCCTCCAATATATCGGCCAGATAGCAACATTTGGTCATAAAGACTCCACTTCTGTTGGGGACTAGTGCTTGAGTTTCCGCTAAAACCGATCGGAGCTTCTTATTTAAAAGGGCATAGCGTCCCTGTATTATTGCCATGGCTGCAAAATACTGGCCAATGATAACATGGATTGTAGACGATAAGCTAAAGACAGTCCAAATGCTGAATGTCATTGAAAAATTTACTTGACTCGATGTTAGATTGAGGATCATTATAATCAGAAGAGCCTGGGTCATTGTGGCACAAAAACACTTCCTTACAATGCTTCCACGGCAGTACCGAATTATATCCGGATTACTCTGATACAGGCGATAGATAGAATTGTATAGCCTCATAAATGAACGGCGTTGGGACCAACGACTGGCCAAGGATAGCGAAACACATGTCATCCGAACGAAGGACATACAAATTAACAAGGTTTCTTGAAGAGAGTTCACTTTGGACCATCCTTGGGTTAAAATTCGAGTTTTTTCCATGTGGAAACATGTAATGAAAAGCAGAATTAGGTTGGAAATGGCTGCAGATATTGTAGCTCGTTTGGTGATTCGACTTCGTCCTGTTTTTAAATCGATTTCGAAGTTCAGCACTCCAAAGAAACGTCCCAAATAATACAAAATAAACAGGCACCATTTTACTAGGTCAACCATCGTGGTAAACTGAACAATATTGATGATAAGTAGAGGGATATATGTTCAAAACTTCATTGTACCTAATGTGTTGATATATTAGAAATGATAATTTAGATGTATCGGTAATGTGATGACATGTTTTAGCATTATGGCAAAGCTATGTAATTTGTATCAACTGTAATTTGTATACTTTGAACGTTGCATTATCTTCATATTTATTTAGTAATTTTGCATGTCATATTGAATAAGAAATATGGTGTTGGTTATCGTAGAGCCAAACCAAGTAAAGCATGTGGAGCGGTCAACTTCAAAAAATCCAAAATACCTTAGCTTAAATGGATTGCGCGCCAGGTTAAGTTCGAAACTTTCAAACTGCGAATAAAATAGGAGAGTTAAGGAATTAATTTACTTAGTTCATATCAAATCACTTACTGTTGCCTCCAAACGATTGTCCAGACCTGGAGATAGTAAAGTTCGCTGCTCCATCAGCTTAACCATTTCAGCGTGGACATCCAAAAGATGAAAAGAATTGAACATGGTTACCCAGCTATCGAGGTAGAAAAATAACAAGTAGGCTACTGCCAAAAATAAAACGATCTTCGGCCAATCCTCGATTAGGCCTTTATACTTTCCAATACTAAACATGATGTAGAAGCTTCCCACTGAGTTAAGGTAATAGGTAATGGCCATGCAAAATAGCTGCAGCTCATAGGTTTTCGACAAGCGATCTGCTAGGTCGTGTAGCTCAGATTGGGTTTGAGCTATTTTATCCAAACGGTCGGCCAAAGAGCAACATTTAGTCACAAACACCCCACGTCGGTTGGGAATCAGGGATCGAGCTTCGTTTAAAATCGCCTCAAGCTCTTTATTGAGGAGAATGTAACGCCCACGTATATTTGCAATTGCTATATAATACTGGGTAATGATCACATTGATAATGGCCGACATGGTTAGGACTGACCAAATGCCCAGAACCAAGGTGATGGTTAGATATTTCTGCACTAGTATAAGTGACATTGCCAGCTGTGTGATTTCCGTAGCTGTGGCACAGAAGCACTTGCTAAGGATTCCTTTGCGACAGTATTGAATAACCTCGGGATTATTCCGAAATAGCCGGCGGAATGAGTCAAACAATCGTATAAACCGTTTACGCGTTAGCCACCGATAAATCAAGGCCAATAGGACACAGAGGATCCGAAACACGGCCATAATCAAAAACACGGACCTATGAAGCGAATTGGTCTTTGCCCACATATTAATCATAGTCCTCGTTTCATAGGTGTGATAGGTCATAAAGGTTAATAAAAACACTTGGGCCGATGCTGAATAGGTTGTGGCCCATTTGGTAATGCGGGCTTTACCCGTTTTCAAGTCGATCTCAAAGTTTATCACGCCGGTTAAACGCCCGTAGAAATACGAGATGTACAAACACCATTTGACCAGGTCAGCCATCGTGAAGCACTAAGTCGCCTGTTTAGAACTAACCTATTAACAAGTCTCAATATGCCGGTGTCTGCTCTTGATACATTAGCCAACGCGTTGACAGTAAAATCATTTAATCTGCAATCAATTAATTTACTGAGTGGCCAGACAAGTGGGGCCGAAGCCTTATAGAGGGTATGTATCTCTATATAATACAATTTTTTTTATTGTTTGGTCCCAACAGAGTATTTAAAGGAAAAATAATATATGTATAGGAGTGGATGACTAGATTTCTTAATGACTAGAATGAAATTGAAGATTGTATGGGCTTCTGTTTTCTTCCGGAGCGTAAATAAAATTATTATAAAGGAACTTTATGTTAGTCTCATCTTATCTGATATAATATATGTTATTTAAACTTAATTTTTAAAAAGTTTTTTAAAGACAAAAGAGGGGAATAGATTTTTACATTTTACTATCTTTTTTGTTGTTTAGTCATGGCTACCCGTACTACTTATCTTAGTCAACACGCATCCGCGTGACCTACCCAGTGGGCAGGGACCTGGGCAAAGTGTTAAACATCTTGCACTGCATTCTTGTTTGCAGTGAAATTCCGCAGCTCATGGCTTGACAAACATGGCCCTGTTTCGAGAGGACAAAGATGGTGGATATATGGTGGAGATGATGCTGATGTGGCACAGGCGAACTTCCATGCCCGCAGAATGTTTGCTCAACACTTATTTTTAGTGAAAGGTTCGGAACAGTGTGCGAAGAAAGGAGGTCTAGGTATAAGCCTGTAAATGCCGTACATAGATAGGAACATACACTGTAAAAAAATCGGAGTGTTAATTCAAAATGATCAGTGTTAAGTTATATTTATAATTATATTAAGAGAAAAAATTGGTTAGAATGTCATTTAAAAATAGAGCCAATACTTTCCAAAGTATCACATAAATTATTTTTTAAATTTTGACATAGTTCATGTTTTTTTTAAGTGCAGCTGCAGTTGAAACTGAAACTTCGACGTTCTCAAGTGCATATTAAACAGCGAAAGGCCCTGTGGCTGATGCCGTCGAATGTCTCGAGAGTTTTGTTAGCGGGTCCTGGATACTCGCTGCCGCACATCCAAAATCCAAGTTCCGCTTACAAAAAATGCCCTTTAAAATTCACCATACACAAATAGCTTGGTGCTGTTTCATTTAAATTTGTCATGGTCGAGAAGGGAATATATTTTTATAGCTCTGCATTTGTCATCCTGTCAAATACCATGTTGAAAAAAAGAAAAAAAGTACACTGCCGCGGAATTTAGCAACCGACGGGTGTCAAAAATGTTGTGAATTTAGCCAACAAATCAAATTGCAAAAAAGCTCACACTTTTAACTCAAAAATGCAAACCGCCATGCGAAAACGGAAGCGGATGCGTTCAAAATGGTTTCTGATTGTATGAAAATCCAATGCCGCACTCAGGCAGAAACTGTTGCATACTTTGCGGCTTTGCATTTTCCATTGTGTGCGAGTTTATTGCGAACGGATACCAGAGTTGATTAGGCTATGTATAGAACATAGATGAGTTCTATAAAGCTGTAAAACAAGCATGGAATTTTTTGGGCAATAACATCAAATCCGTGGTGGAAATAAATACAACTTTAAATTAACATTATGTAACTACCTTTAAGTAAATGTCATTGCCTTAGCATTTTGCCTATTAGTGTAAAGTTTCAAAAGCCATCTCGAAAGTTTTAGTCCCTTCAACTCAAGTGCAGACGCCATTAATTAATATAAATGACGACAGTTTCTAATGTTTGTTTTGGGCCCGCGGTGCTAATCACTTGGACCCGGGCGCTCCGCAAAGAACATGTCGCGTTTGCTGGATGTCATTAAAAAAGAAATGTAGCAAAAGTGCCTCTTACATTACAACCCATAATTTTCGCATATTAGTCTCGGCTGACTGGGGGCCAAGTGGAAACAGTGCGGGAATCATATGCACTTAACATGCAATTGCGTGCCGAGGACGAGGGAGCGGGCAAAGGAAACGTTGGCAAATTCGCCGGGCTGAAAATGAAAACATTATTCATAAGCAGTCGGTATCGGTGGGTCCAAGGAACCCGGGATCCCTGCAACAAAGCTGGCATGCCACCCATTTTGGGGGGCAGAGCCGGAGGTCCTCCGTCTGGTCGTTGCTTTCACTATATAACACATACTAGCCGAGCACTAACGAGTCCAGTGCTTCGGTAACTGTAAACTTAACGTGCCCACTTTTCCAGTTTGCATACACAAAGAAAAAGATGGAAATAACCTCTTGAAAAGAAGAAAATATTATAAATATCTATAATATAATTTAAATAAAGTTATAGTTACTATTACAATTACAAAGTTTAGTTTTCATACAGAAAAAAATAATTTAAATAAAGTTATAGTTACTATTACAATTACAAAGTTTAGTTTTCATACAGAAAAAAATTAAATTCCATTTAATGAATTTGGAAATATAATAATAAATAAATCATAAATAAATTTTGTGTTTAATTTTTAGCAAATATTAAATTTACCATGGATTGAACTCTTATCTTCTGTAATTTTCAAACATAAAAATATAAAATACATTATTGTTCTTTGTGCACAATGTCATGGGACTGAGTTACGAGTGGCCTCGTCATCTTAAACGTAATCAGAAGCGATATCAAAATCCCCGTGTGAGTTTCTAATGAACTGGCGTGTTAGGAGTTTCTTGCCTTTGGTCCAATTTATTGAGCCATAAAGGTGTCAAAATGTTCTCGCTCCTCCCGCACCGTTCCGCTGGCATATTCGTTCATTGTGAATAATTAGGAAGACGTTTGCGTGCGGCCACCGCCTCACCTCCGCCGCCACCTTTGGCATCAACATAAAAAATCTCATTAGGCCAAATGTGTATCATAATGACTTTCCATTTACCTTTGCCTCCTTCACACTCCTTTTTGCCGGCTTATTTTCCCCGTTTTTTCCTGTTCCTTGTTTGAATTCGGTTTGCTAATTCATTAGAGCAGGTAAATGAATGGACACGGAGTTGGGTGTCTGGATAGATTCCTTTAGTTAATCATTGACTGGAGATTAGAGTTCTCCCTTCAGACGGTAATTAAAGAGTGTGTTATTCTCTTCAGTTTTGCTATCAGTAAAGCTTTAATTATACTGAAAATAAATATTTACTATTTGATTTGATGTGCAATTTGAAGAATTCTCACTGGAGGTTTGAAATCAATTAATAATGTGTCTAAAAGT
The DNA here is from genome assembly GCA_037075285.1 of Drosophila lutescens. Lineage (NCBI taxonomy): Eukaryota > Metazoa > Arthropoda > Insecta > Diptera > Drosophilidae > Drosophila > Drosophila lutescens. Next base: position 1,438,194 of record JBAMCF010001109.1, read on the forward strand.
ATGCAATAATTTTAAAAATATGTATTAGAATTAAAGAGTGCGTTAGTTTCTTCAGTGATTCTATGATAAAAGCTTTAATAATACTACAAATAAATATTTTATTTAATCAACAATATGAAGAAAAAACTCTAGAGGTTTGAAAACATTTAAAAATGTGTCTAAAACTATGCAACAATTTCAAAGATATATAATTAGCGATTGAAAGAAGTTTATTTTTCTAAATTGATTTAAATTTTAATAAATAAAGCTGGGCATAAAGTTCTTTAATGTATTTCTCAAACTCGAATGATTCTTTTCCGAATTTGTATGCATTAGCCGACTGTTACTTCATCATCATTAGCAAACTCCTCCCTGTTTTTCCCACCCAAGGGGCGTATTCGCTTTAATTACATGCTAATTATCAAACAATGACTCCGCAGAATCGAGCTAAATGAATTGCATTTCAGCTTGTTATTCCTTGTGTGTGTGCCTGATTAATTTCCTTAGGAAAATCCATTCTACAAACCATTCTTCAATAGGAAAAAAAAGAAAACGAAAAAACGAAATGCTGTCTATTTGCGGCGAAGAAGGACGAAGGAAATTGTCAGCGGTGAGCAAAATTCACAGCCAAATTGGGATCAAGTTGTGGTTGGACTTGGGCTTGAGTTGAGTTGAGTTGTCCTTGAGTGCTTGTCGGACAAGGCCTCCCTTCGATTTCGATGCTTTTGTGGTCAGTGTGGAAAGTGGGTAGAGAATGGGAAAAGCCCACTTTTCCACCGGCCACCCCCTCCCCTCTTAAGGACGCTCCCTGGCGAACCCTTTTCATGCATCGTGTGAAATATGCGGAGCACTCAGAACAGAGAGCTCAGAGCCCGGAGGCAACTTTTGTTGTTTGTTGGTCAAATTGTCGTAAATTAGTTTTAACACCTGACTGAGTGGCTTTTCGAGTATCTGGCAGTGTGTATGAGTTTTCCGATTCGCTCTCAACAAGTTTCCTGGCCACTTTAACCCTTTTCCCCCGTTCTAATACAGTGGAACTTCCCTAATTGGCACTTTTCCGCAGGCAAAACAATAAAAATAAAGGATAAAGTTTTTAATTGAATTTGATTAACTCATTAAATATTTTATTTAAGCAGCTTAGAATTTACTTTAATTTTAAAAAGTTTAATGGCGAAAGTATATGGTTTTTTAAAATTTTGTGTTCAGTCTTTAGAAGTCTGGCTGTTCCTAAGTTCTGACCTTGCCATTTGTGTTGGTGTGTGGAATTAATGTAATCGGCTTTGTTTGCCCGTAAACTATGTGCGAACATAGATTTTCAATTAATTGGAAGACTGGAAAATGGCGAAAACTCACTCGGCCATTGACTTAAGTAGAAGGTTGAGGTTTGTTCCCTCTCAAGTGGTCTGGGTTTCTTATTGTGTTTTGGGTTTCAACCGAATTCAGCTTAAAGTCACTTCCTGGGTTTTTGCCCGGTGTGCTATTTAAGTATTCACATGGAAATTCCATCTGTTTCGGTGTTCGAGGGGTCCCAGCATCTCGATTATGCGCTTTATGCGCTTTATGCCTCATCATTAATTACAATGTACTCGCCGTTTCTGACTTTCTCAATGACTGACTTTCCTTGGGTTTTTGTGCGGCTTTTCCCGCATCCCCCGGAATCCCCTTGTTTTTCCATTTTCCATTGCTTTCTGATTTTGGGCTCTTCAAGCGTCGAGGTATCCGCCATTTTCCGGGGTATTCACCGTCATGTGTGAGTGTGTGTTTGTGTGCATTTTTCATTTCCGCTTTGTCGCTGCGGCATTTCCGTTCATTTTTCACATATTTTTACGCCGGCGAGACGATGACTCCACGTGTGTGTGTGAAAGTCTGTATGTGAGCTTGTGGAAATGAAAACTCGCGTTTTTGGTCGTGGCTTGCAATTCATTTTTCATGTCACCAGCTCCTTCGGCGCCCTTGTCGCCAGGATTTGCTTTAAAGCTTTTGGTAATCCTTTTAGAAATTACATTTTCTCCACCTCTCATGCGTTGGTTTATGCCTTTCTCGCCCTCTTTTGGCCAACTACAATGTTGTCAATACTTTGAACAATGAGATGAGGCATTCATTTTAAGCGTTTCACCTGAGACCTTAAACCCCAAATTCCACACGGAAAGAAAAAACAGAAGTGTTTTGGTCTTCAAAAATATAAGATAAGTCAGTTAATTATTTGAACATAATAACAGATATTTTATGGCAATATCTAGAGGCATTTTTACGTTATAAAAACCAACAAAATCTTAGAAATCGAATTAATATTAATAAATAACTAATACAAAAAAATAGTGAAATGTTTTTAATGATTTTTTTCCCTGTGCAGGGAAGAGCTTTTAGTGCTGGGGTCCTCTGGTTCAGACTGAGCCTCTGATTTGGGACGGCCCCAAGAAGTCATAAAGCACTCAGTGGCCAACTGAAAGTACCACAAATATTTGCCGCTAACCAACTTGCCGCCAGCAAATCTCTCTGTCCTGTTGGTCCGATCTCTCCACATCTCACGTTCGTTTAGTTTGGCTGGTTTTATGTGCTTTACTCTTTCGCCTTTTGATATATGGCCATTGCAGGCTTCGCTTTTCCACGTTTCCACCTTTCCAAATTGCCTTTTTCCACAGGTAACTCGGTGTGTGTGGCTGTGTGTAAAACCGAAAGTGCTGCCATTTATTTTATTGCCACCTCAAGAGCAGCAGCAACTTCAGCTGTCCGGCGATGAGTAAAAACTTTGAAAGCTGCCATAAAATAAACTGAGACCGAACAAAACTCGCAAAAAAAAGAAAAATTGAGAAGAAAAGAAAAGTGACCCAAATGTTGTATTTTTACAGTATTTGGATTTGTGCAGCGTTTCGTGTGTTTTTATGATGGGATTTTAACGAAATTTGCTTGTCTGGCGGGGCGATTGAATGGCTCTGGACTGCCGCCCAAAAGAAAAACCAAACCATCTGATGCCATGGCTCGGGATGCAGTGGTAGTGGCTCATAGCTCGCTCTGATGGGTTTTTGTGTCACCGGGGTTATCGTAATGGGCAGCTTATTAGGGGCAATCAGGTGCAGTTGGCAGGTCATTGTCTTGGCCTCGGCTTCCATCGAGGTCTTTATTGGAGTTGAGCTCTGGGCGTAAGGCAGATGTGACCAGAACCAGGAAGGCTTATTTCTTACAAAATTAAATAAATTCTACGGTGTTCAGCAGTTGTTCTTAGTTATTATCTATTATTTTATAACGGAAGTCTGATAAACTCGAAAAAAAACTGCATACTTTTAGACACCTTTTAATTTATTTCGTTATTTTTTTGTTATGTCGGTTTTGTCGGTTGATCATTCCGTTTAAAAATACTTCTTTTTTTAATTATACATAGATTTAAAATAAATATTACACGAATCAGTGTCGATTGCTGGTATAAAATCGTGTAAATAATTTTATAAACTTTGAAAAGCTCTTTAAATAAATATTATTCATTTTTCTGTTTCCTATTTATTGTTCAAATATCACTTCGTTACCCTAATTGCACTTTATCAACTTTTTTGTTCTTTCCGTGCAACTTTTTACTGTGACTTTTAAGCAGAAACGAAAAAAGTTTAAGATGATTCGTCCCTTTCGGGATAATGAATTTGTTGCAAACTTTGAGCGAGCAAAAACAAAGCACCGAAAAAAGTCAAAGTTCCGCACTGATTCACTTCACTTTATGTGATATAAATATTAGTTATATGAACACTCACATGCACAACAACAGCACCAGCACATTGTAGTAATAACCCAGAAAAAAGGGAAACAATTTTATGGTTTTTGCGGCCAAGTTGGTTGCCCAAAGTGAGGCTTCTGCCCGCTCATGGGATTATGGTGGAGGGGCGGAGTGAGAGTGCTTAACAATTTAGAAGGCCCTAATTGACAGCATTAGGATTCTGGAAAATTGACAGGCCCCCGAGTCGAGTCGGGGCTCATAAGTATGCTTAAAAATGTTCTCGGTTAGTTTTTCTTCTCCTCGGCAGCTCAAACATTTACAAATATTTTATGAGCACTTAACTTGGGACACTCACGCTCACGGATGTAGAAAGTGTGGATGGGAATGGGATCGGGATGGTTCGGGGGCTGAGACACGCAATAAAAAGTCAACAACTGCTTGACAGTTGGGTGGGAATTGGGGTTGGGTGGTAGGATGGTAGGTATCGGTAGCCCACATCCAACTGGGGACCATCTCAACGCTGGAAACTGGGATCTGAAGGATCCTTAGTCAGGACAAAAGTTGTGCGTGATGCTGCTGGCGGTGATGACGATGCAGCATGACATGTTTGCCAAGTCCTAAATTAAATCAATTTAATAAGCTGTCAATAATTCCGAGCAGCGGGGGACAAAAGCAAAGGAGAGTAAAGTGAGTTAAGCAAGCGAACACAATAGAATTCACTGAATGAGCAATTTAATTGAAAGAGGATTGGAATTAAAAAATTCTAGCCGGGTGAGTTACATTACCTTGCGTACTTTTCATTAAATAATGATGTGTATACTTGTTATAAGCGAACAAAAAGATCGAATTGCATTTTCTATTTTAATATTTTTGTAATAATATTTTTAACCAACGAGATATATTTTTATTTTTGTGTGAATACCGTGCAAAAATTCCTCAATTATTTTTTCCAAGAATATCCCATTTGATTCATTTACGAATTCCTTAATAGATTCGCATGAATAAATATTTCCAGGAAACTCTCAAGGATTTTTCCTGTCCATGCTCAGTAACTGCCTTAAATATTTCCACCTGCGATTACACCTCGCTTATCTTGTTTAATTAAAGGTAGGCGTTAATTACATTACCTTTGATGGCATGAACATTACTTACAGTCATATTCCTATGCATGAATACATTTAGTCTAGGTCTATTAATAGAACTGCCTAACGTGTTTATGACATGCCACCCTATTTGTCACCAAAAATGGAGTTTTAACATGTTTTACTTAATTTATACAGTTGCAAAAAGAGGCTTTAAGAAGTAAACTAGAAATGGAAAATCTATGCCCGATATAGTGTGCATATTTTCATGGCAATGCATGATATTATTTCTTATCTCGGGACAAACGGGATGTTCAACCAATGGTCGAGCTCCCCTTCCTCTCGCCATCTTTGTTTCTTTTCCTTTCTGGGTTTCTCTCCTCCTTGTTGGCCTTGTTGCGATTTCCATAACTATAAATATCGATTACCTTTACTGTCAGGCATTGCCCCTAGTGCTTAAAGTTGCCATCAGACTCGCCCACACAGAAGCAACTACAGTAAAAATTCTATATTGGTTATTTTAAGTTGATTTTAAATTTAAGAAAAGGACCTTAGAGTTTGATATTTAAAATTAGGAAAATAAAACTAGAAAGTTAATATATAGAGAGTACTTGGGGAAACCTTTTTAGATCCCTGAACATAACAGTACGAAATTTTAAAAAATCTTTTTCGCCCTTACTTTTGTATACCTATTGATAAACATTTTTAACACTTTTATTCTTATAAGGATTTAGGTATATATTTATTTATCGAATTTCGTATAGTTAGGATATTTATCCTATTTTTGGATATTTTTCTTTGGCCGCGTTAATTAAGTTGGTCCTTCAACTTGATGTTAAGATCTGCAACTCTTTAAGAATCATCTGTTCGTTCACATTAGGGATATAATACTGTTAGCTTAGATAGGCAAAACCAC